>JALJCO010012583.1:0-1296077 GCA_023101725.1 Atherinomorus stipes | reverse complement strand
CTCAAAAGTCATATTTTCAAGTGAGTAAACATCACTGCCCTCATAAAGACAGAGCTTGCACAGACAGAATGCAATGCAACGTTCTGCTTTACCGTTTACAGGACAAAACTTTACTTTTTTTAGGTTTAAGTTAAAAGAACACTTTACTCTTTATCAGTTTGGGAAAGGGAATATTCTTCTCTACTGTATGAAACCAAATGAAAATCCATTTTTATTTTGTTTGGGCTTCTGAACCAGTTCTAAACAGTATACTAGGTTCCATGTATACCCAACTGTTGTTATTGCTTACTACGTGGGCATGATAAATAGTTCCACCATTAAGTTGTCGGGTGGGAAATAATGTGTCCCTTTCATTTTTCAAAGGTATCAATGAAAAAGATTTCCTGTCATGTTCAGTTTCGTTGATCATGATTTTCTTCAGCGTCAAGTCAGGCCAATATACCTCATCAGCACACTCAGTTATTTAATTCCAAGTCCTAAAGAACACAATGGGAATCCATTTCCATAATTCTCCAATCAAAGTATTGATTTTCATGTTGACACTCAGTTAAACACAATGACCCGACTGAGGTTGCCAGATATTGACGGAATTCCCAAACGTGAGCAGCATGCGTTCCTAATGAGCCCTCTGTAGGCCAGCTCTATATGTGCACCCACACACACATACATACATAAACACATGCATTTTATTAATACAGTATGAGTGAGTGGCAGAGAGAGAGAGAGAGAGAGAAAGAAAGAAAGCGAGGGGGGGACTTTAGTGTTAATGAGATCCTTAAAATGTAAAAATGTCCACAATAGTCTGAGACAAAATCTCATTAAGCAAGGAGGTGTAGGTGGGATAGCTTTATTAATTTCTCTTATAGCCATAATTTTAATTCAGTCTTCATTAATATTCATAAGTATCCAATATTTTGTGAAAAAAGATTACATTTTCATTTCCACCTAATATTTTATCCCCCTTTTCTTGCTCCTTTTTTAAAAGTTGTTTTACTTTCCCTTGTTTGTTCTTTTCTCATAACATCAAAGAGGTGACACCAAGTTCCCCGGTGAGAATAGACTCTTCATCCATCTCCCTAATAACGATTAATGTTGTGCATGTGAGTGTGTGTGCATGTGCGTGTGGGAGGCTGTAAGATTAAATAAAAATCTCTCAATCCCAGTCGCAATGGCACAAGCACACACACACACACACACACACACACATACTCAAGCAGCAAAGAACATGGAAATGTTAGGCATAAATGTTGCACTGGTACAGAATAAGATGAAAATATGACAGAAATGGAGAATGTGAAAGAGAAGGAAAGTAAACAACATTGTAAAGACTGAGGAGAAAAACGGTTTGAAGCATGTTCAGAATACCTGGTGATGTTTGGTTTTAGTTTTCATGGGAAAAAAACATTAGCAGGTAAAATAATGTAATGAATTAGCTCCAAGCAATCTATCCTGTAAAAATTAAATTTAATCAACGTGTCATGAGGAAATATCATCCAATTCAGTCTCGGATGGCTAGAAGCCTGTAATACTTCTTGAGAATTGCCTGATTCTGCTGGCACAGGTTATCGTCATATTGAGGTCATGAAGAAGTGCAACATAATCTTATAAGTCTGTGGACATGGTTCTGTAACTTATCTCTGTGTTAGAGGCTTTGCAAACACACATCAACAGTATATCTTTGTGTTTTGCTGCCTCTTGGTGGCATTCTCAGAAATTTATGGAGCAATCTGATGTGAGGACTACTCTTGTTTGGTTAAAGGGGAAGTTAGTTTTTTTTTTTTTCAATCTGGACCTATTTTCTAGCATGAAATATGTACATGCTATGGGGGGGGGGGTGGGGGTCGGACGAATGTTTTGTAACAAAACATTGGTAAAATGTAGGCGTCTGTGGCAGATAATGCCTTTTTTAGAGCCTACGCGTAGTTGCCCCATCACTTCCATTATATTGGACATACGCTGATCTGGAGTGGATCTAAAATATCTCCCGAAGGAATTCAAGTTGCACCAAACTGTCTGGGTGACTAAATGAATGTATTTCATGCTAGAAAATAGGTTCAGATTGAAAAAAACACTAACTTTCCCTTTAACTCACTGGCTGCCATTCATGTGTAAACACGGTAATTAAAATCCGAACGTTAACCGCTAATCACGTGTTTACACATTAATTACGGGTTTTAATCGGGGGAGCTGTTTCGGTAATAATCGTGATAATCCCCTATAGTACTCGTTCGTTCGTTCATTCTACTTATAGCATTGATAAAATTAAGGAGTTTTGATGCGGATAATGTCTTATGTAGTGGCTGCCCCGTCTCCACCATTTTACAGGATGTCCACCGATGGGCGAGTGAAAGTTATATCTTCCAAAGGACTCAAAGTGATGTAAATGCACATATATATATACTCCTAGAAATAAGGTCCAGGTTGAAAAATAAGAACGTTTTCCTTTAAGTTTTAAGCTCCTCCATAGACCAGATCCTAACCTGCTCACCAACCGGAAAAAAGACCACAAAAGGAGGACACCTCTCACCTGAATGACTTTAAACATAACACAGCACTCTCTCAAATATCACTCCCGAAATGTGTAAAGAAGATTAAATCCACGAATATCAAGACAAGCAAACAGCAACAGACAAACAGAAGGAGATCAATCAGCTTATAAGAAGGATTATAATGCTATGGGTACAAGAAAACTTAGCCAGAAGCATTACAGGCAAAAAACTTTACAATAAACAGAAAATAGGGAGTGCCTCAAATAGGTATAGCTATCTCTGCCGTCTCTATCTAATTTAAAGAAAGAGTCTCAGATGACCAGAAAAGAACACACCTGCTCCACACTTTCCTAACGGTGTTTATGCTGCATGTGACCATGAGGAATCAAATCTTGCTTTATGCAAAGTGAATGAGACAAGAGGACATTTCATTTTGACTTGTGAATATTTATTCAGATTTAGTCTCCTGGGGCCCAAATGAACACCTGTGACTCAAGTGTATTCTGTGCTAAATCAGTGTCCTTTTTTTGTCCCTTTGGACATTTGTAATTCCTTACTGGAATTGTAGTGAGACCAGGGTGCAAACTCACCAGATGACAAGATGTTAATTCAAATACAAAAATGAACTTTGCTGAACGAATGTGGAAATATGTCACATCATGCTGCATGATGGGATGGGAGCTCAATCCTATACGAATTGATTTTCCTAAAACAGCTAAATGCCATTGTTGCCTGACTTTTTTTTGGGGGGGGGGGGGGGGGGTTGGGAAAGAGAGAAGGAAAAAAAAATAGAGGCAGTAAGGACCTGCTTGCAAATTGTTGCTGTGCAAGATGTTTTCGATAATGGTCATTATTGGGTTCAAATGTGATGTCATGCCAAAAATTAAACTGCACTTTGTGGCCATTTTACTCAGCTAAATGAAGTGTATTATTTCCAAATGCATTCGGCAGTCATTTTATTTGAGTGCCATATACAATTAATTTTAAAAATCACTATATTAATAACTGTGTTTGCAATGGACAGACATGTTTAACATGCTTTTGAGGAGGCTGATTTTACCGTTTGAGCACAGAAACACTATCCTGAAGTTGGTATTCAGGGTATGTGCATGCAAAATACACCCTCAGGGCAAGCAGGAATACAATATGGTCTCGAAACAAACAGATGCATAACATCAGCATCACATGCTCCATTGTATAACTGTGCATCCTTGGAACTAAACAGGTGTCTATGTCTGTTTTTGGTATTGAATATTTATACATACTGAATATTTGTCTGTCCTAATGCATGGGCACTATCTCATGGTATTGATGTAACAGCTGTTAGTTTAATCTCCTGAGGCCACTTGCTCAGATTGCTTTGTAAATTTCTACTAAAAATATGTGCAGAGGCAATGATGGCTGTATAAAAATATATTTCTCTTATTGTATTGCCATCTCTCAATGGTATGTACTAATTTTACTGTCGATTTTATTTCCAGAAAAGCTAAGATGTTTTCTAAAAGGATGCAAAAACTCAATTTTGTTGCTTGTGAACACATTCAAATGTTTTTTTTTACAGCTTTAGCTGTAACTGAATCTAGAAGAATCAACAATCACAAGGTTATTTGGTGGCATGTACGGTAAGGGTGTCACAACTGGTTGTAAAAGAAGAATCTACCACAGGTTTCTTTAATGCCACATGTTATTTACATAATGCTAAGGTATCAGCGAGACACAGTGGAATTTTAGACATATACTGCCTTACCAAGTATTTCCCATGATGCATCTGTTTCTATAGCTTGATAAATCCAGACTCCATGTGCTTGTGGTGCATCATGAAAGCAGAATTATCTGGTGCTCATTGACTGTTTAAGCAAGACGACATAATATGATATTGTTTTTGCAGCGTGGTACTCAGAGCTATAAAGAATGGTGCGTCTGGTGAGATTCATTCACTTAAATAACGTGGAGTTACAATTCACTTCATCTAAGCAATCAGGTTTCAAAGGAACATTAAACGTCAATGTATATTTAGCTAATTTGGATTTTAATTTAAGGTGTAATTTTAAAAAATGGTTCTTTTTAGTCAGATATCCCATAGAAACATCACCACAACCCTGATGGTAATGACATTTTACAATTTTTAGCTTACTGTGCTAAAATGGTAGAGTTAGCATAAACCATCTTTAAGTTAGATATAGTACATTTTATATGAATATATAGTTTTTACACAAAAATTTTAAGATATTTATCTAAGCTGTTTGGTAATGACATAATAATATCATGCAACTTGTCAGTATAAATTAATTATTTTAAAAAAAACAAACAAAAAAAAAAAACTTGCTGTTCCAGTATTTAAAATGTCTGTCTTCCTTCTGTCCAGCATGTGCTTGAGTGGCAGCACTAACTGGCACAGGCAGTTAAAGGATCAGATTTCAAATGAACTTTATTGATCTAAAAGTGTTTAACATGGTGGTGATGACCGCAATATTAAGGGACAGACATATTTATTTTAAAAATGATAATAAATGGAATAGATATTTTTGTCAAATAACACAAAGGAAATTTCTTTTTTTTTTTTTTAAGGAAAATTATATAAAAAAACTGCACGATTTTAACCTTTTTTTGGTAAAAAGATTAAGCACTGCATATCTAAAACCTATTGTGGGGAAAGCGGGAAAACAGGAAAAAAGCTCCATAAAAATGCTTAAAAAATGTTGAAAAAATGCCTTAATGAATGTGAAATTTTAGACAGACATGAGAAATTTTGTACAATCACCGGTTGTTAAAACATATAAACCTTTATAACTTTTCTTCAAAATCATCAGGGACACAAAAAGGCCCAAAATCAAATAAACACCCCTCAGATACTAGCAGGTATTAGCCAACATGTGGCTTATTATCGTGTTTCTGACAGCTTGGTAACTTAACTTACAACTTAAAACCAGACATATTGTAACCAGCTTTAAAGCAAGTCAGTCTGCAGCAGCTGCACTGTAGTCACATGACTCTAAAAGGAATAACAGGGACTTTTCTACATACTGGAGTATTGCTAATGGAACAACAAAATCTTGCGAGATTTTATTACGTGATGATGAGATCTCACAAGATTTTGTTAGTAAAAATATCAATACTCTTTTAATATCAATATATCGCAACACAAAATATCACAATATATCAGTGTATTTTTTCACACCAAATGCCTCGTAGACTGAGGTTCAAAAGGAGTTTTTGTACCATTTTAGAACACTTTTCAATAAGATCAATAAAGGTTGTGTAAGAGACTATGAAAATTTAAGCTAAAAGGTAATCAGATTCCAAATAGCAAAGAGCCCTCAACAGAATCTACATACACAAACTACATCTGGATGTGTGTCATTTAAATCTACAAAGTTAAATAGCTTTGTGAATGTGATCACATGTCTGCTGCCAGTAGAATATTAAACCTTTTAAAATACCACACTTTAAATTGTCCTGCTCTCAGGAACGTGATAATTAATTTTTGCATAGTGGGCCATTACACACAGTCTTTCACAGAGAGGGACATTCCACGCTTTTGCTTTACAGCCTCATATGCAACCAAGTGGGAAGGTTTAGGATCACTAAATGTTTAATTTTGATTAAGAGAAGCCCAGCCAGTTATGGCACTAAAGTTAAAAGTGCGTGGTCTCAAAAGGGCTCTGGGGTTCATAGTGTTAATAAAGGGAGCGCACCCCCCGGGCAAATGGCCAGTAAAATGACTGGCTCTCCTGTATGTGTGAGAAAGATGGACTATAAAGGCCTCGGTCTCAGGCTGCAATCAATCAACCACATTTTCAGTCCGTTTTTCAATTATGAATGTTAAGGCTGGATGGCAAGGTGGAGGTGAGTGTTGGCAGGGCTAAACTTGGAGATTTTTGCTTTGAAGAAGAAGTTAGACCACACAGAGATTACAAATTAGCAGCAGCACACAAAATAGTGCATTACAGCATTTAAAGCTGTAGACTTTGTCCAAAAGTGTCATACTGTCACTGTAACAACTTTTTATGCGAGATGAATTAAAAAAAAAAGGTGTGTTTGTATTTATGTCAATTTGCTTGCAAGGCAATTTCAAAACAAGAGAATTGCCAGTTTTGTTACAGCAAAGCTGTTGTGACTTGAATTAAAGGTTGAATATGGAACATTTTTATTAAAAGCTATATTTTTTCAAAAACAATACCTCCACAGGTCGTTTGGGGGTGTACAGAATGAAAGTACAACGTTTCCCAGAAAAATTATATTTAGCCTAAAAAATAATTATAAAATAAATTTTTACGGGTTCGATAATGGCATTTTATTTATGTCTATAAGCCAATCCACGCCGCCATTGCAGGTTGCCAAATACGATCTCTGTGTGGAAACAATATTTCGGTCATAGTCAGGCCTGTGCAGGGAAAAACCGTAGAGACGACGAGTGAAGCAGCTGCTTCAGAGCCCTGGAGATATTATCTGTTTCTGAGGAGAAGTGACCTGAGAAGAGCAAAACCTGGAGTAAATTTAGGTGAAGACTTCACTAAATGGACCCACATAAACGTTTTCCACGGAGTAAAACACGGAAATGGCGACTTTCCTGCTGGATCGGTAAGCTAGCTTGTTTGCTAACATGGCTAACGTTAGCTGTCAGTTATAAACTTCTCTGTGTTACTTGTTAAACATGCTGCAGACTGTTGGTCACTTGCGTATCGGCAGTGAGCCTGGCACCCCAGCGGCTGGAGTTGTTTTTCTGCCGTTGCAACTACAACCTAGACACACGTGATGTCGCTGTTCTGTCCGTATTCCATATTCAACCTTTAACTTGTTTCCAGCAGATTCTTCTTGACATGATCAGCGAGGGGACAAGATGCAAAAAGGCTTTTTTTGTCAGTGGTATAGTTGGGATTTGAGCAACAATGTGTTCACAGTGGATTATTTCACCCCTTTAAGACAATTCCCGCTGTCTCCACCACTGTTTTTGTCACCAGACAGGCTTATCAGCAATGCCATTAAAGTACTTTTTACTTTACGTTTTTCCTCGTAGTCTCTGATTAAGATTAATCCTTGAACACAGACACCAACTATCTTTAGGGCTGGGTATCACCACAAGTTTCCTGATTCGATTCAATTTTGATTCATTTACAGATGTTTTTGTAACAAAACATTTTTTTTTCCTGAATAATAAAGACTTTCTCAACTACTTGTATAAAACACTGAGTTTGTCTACATGACCACTAAAATCGGATATCTAGGAGCGATCAGAAAATTGTAATGATCTGATTGTAATGATCTGATGTGTGTACATCGTCTACACTTTCCAGTCAGTTTGTCGTGCAGGTTCACAGCCACAAATGCAGTGATAAAGAGCAGAATTTAAAACTTTTTTTTAACGTCCTGCTGAAGACCGTTTCATTCACAATTTTTGTTTAAGTTCAGATCTCAGATAAGGTGATGACATTAATAAAACTTATAAAGAATATTGAATCATTTTTTAGACCGTAATACAACTCAGAAATTCCTACCATGAAGCTTGATCAGCTGTGCACGTTCGGGATGTTTTGGCATAATATTGGAGCAGGACAAATACTCCAGCTGCTCCTCACTGGAGGAAGAGTGTGTCCATCTTCATTTCCCTGGCAGAGTATGATAAAAGTCTCATCTTGGTGTCTTTTCTGTGACTTGTCGACATGTTTTCTGCAGCACGCGCTCTATCCAGTGACAGACACACACCTGTGTGTGCGTGCCGTGTGCTTTCAACTCCGCGTGAACACCAGCAGTTACGACGTGTTGTCATGTAAATCATACCAGTAACACCAGACTATTTATTTTCTAATAACTTGTTCTAGAGGAAATGAGCATTTAAATGACTTCTGTTGAGACCTGGTCCATTGTCAGATTTTTTTCAGAGTATGTGCGTGAGGACGTCGCTTCCTGTCCTTTTCAAAACATTCTGTGGAACATGGCAGCAACCGCGGTCTTGGTGTTAGCTGCTAATGTGAAAAGTAATAAGCTGCTAAATAGTGAACAGACAAAGGTAATTCATAGCTGAACAAAATAACTTGTATGATGTTAGTTCAGGCTCAAAGGCTCAGAGAAGCTTAGTCTGAACAGGAAGTACAGAACCGATCTCTCAGTTGTGTAGGTATGCTCAGATCTCGCCGCGTATTGTTAAATCATGCAAGACTACAGTCACTTCACCGGAAAAGGAAACTTATTGAAAAATCAATCTTTTATTTTTATCAATCAATCTTGCTTAAATTAAGCTTGAATCGATTAAAACCGATTAACAGATTTTCTAAACACACCCCATCTGCACTCTTTCCTTTTTTCTTCCTCTCTTTGTCTCCTGCAGTTCTGTTTTTCCCCTCCGTGTAATATGGCATATTCAATACTTTGCTATTAAAGCATGCAACCTTATAGGAGGAATGTGTTCAATTTTATAACAAGATATTAGCTCTTATCCTCAATCCATTTACAACCGAGACAGCTTTGTGCGCCATAAAAAATATTCAGGCCTGAGAGACTGAGGGCTATGTCTGACCTTGCTGAATGTGTGTGAGAGTGTGTGTGTGCAAGCATTTGTAAAGACTAATTCATGTCTCCTTTTAAGCTGTTTTTTTTTTTTTTTTTTTTTTTTTTTTTTTGCCATTTTGTACACTGTAATTGCTCAGCATTGATAGTGTTCCATTAAAGGCTTTCTAGCTTATTCAGCAGTATTTTTCTCCAAAGTGTAACAATAGTTTTAGTCCACATCAGTATGTTGTTTTAAACAAAACAGAATCAATACATGCTGAACATATTCGTTATCTTTGGGAAAGAAATTCTAACAATTTCACACAATTTGAAGTAATACTGATCTGACTTTTCATCTGTGAATGCCATCATATGTTATCTTTATTATCTCCATCTTCACTTTGTCAGCATCTCCAACAAAGGCATGCTTGTACTCGTTTCCATCCATTTTCATGATGACCTTTATTCAATTCCCAGCTCTGCAGTGTGGGAATGTCAAACATTTTCCTCTTTAGACTACAGCAGGGTATTCTTCTGTGTAATATCTGTTTTCTTGCTGTCGCATTTACAGTTTTTAAAAGGACATCGGGGAGCCCACAAAGGTCCTGATGTGCCTTTTCTCCCACAAACACCTGCACAGATGACTGAGTGACTAAGTGGTTGAATCAGATTTCAAAGGCCCAAATAGTGGACAGCAGGTTTACAAATGGGACTTAACTGAGCTTCTGTAAAGTGGAAGTGATTAAAAAAAAAAAAGAAAAAAAAATGAGTGGAAGAAAGAAAAGTTTGATGGTAAAAGTGTGAGTTTCCCAGCAGATGTGACAACATCAACACAATATTTCTTCTATGTACTGAGGTATAAACAATGCAATATGAATATTTTAGATTTCTGGATTTCTTCTTTCAACTCTCTTAATTCAATCTAGAGATGCGTGATGATTTCAACATGATGTGGGTATTGCCTGGCTTTAAAGGTACAGTATGTAAAAAATAATCAAAGGTCAATGGCAGAAAGATGTGATATATAATTCAAAACTGTGTTTCTATTGATATGTAATCACT
The DNA here is from genome assembly GCA_023101725.1 of Atherinomorus stipes. Lineage (NCBI taxonomy): Eukaryota > Metazoa > Chordata > Actinopteri > Atheriniformes > Atherinidae > Atherinomorus > Atherinomorus stipes. The sequence goes on along the minus strand of JALJCO010012583.1, from coordinate 1,286,040 downwards.
GCACTAGAATATCTGTTAAATGTTTATTTTCTTAGAATGAGTCATTTACATCTATTTACTGGGGGTGCACATATGGAGGCTGCCATATGTGTTCCACCATTTTTACTACGGTGTCCCTGAATGGACAAAACAATATGTGTGAAGTGAGATCCCTCTGAACTTTAAAATTGCTGTACCAGCTTTGTTTAATGCGAGTCAGAGCAATGTTTGGGATAAGTAACGTCCTAAAAGACAAAAAATTGTTACTCCAGTCATAGCTACACCTGAGAGCACTGGATCCACTCACAGATGAAAACATCTTTATGTATGGGAGAATTTTGGCCACTAACAGCCACCATACATTCACAACAGTGCTTGGAAAATGAAGTCATTTGAAAGAAAACATCTTTTCTTTCAAATACCCATCTTTACCACTAGATGTCAGTAATTCCTACATACTGTACCTTTAAAATTAAGTATAGGACATCAGCCATTCCACTGAATATATTAGACAGATATAACAGCTGCTATTTTCTGATGAAACTGTGGGAACTTTGGAACTTTAGGAGTTTAGAACGTTGCACTGCAGGCAGCTGTTTATTTACGGGCTATCACGTAGGATAGGATTCACATATCGTACTTGTTTTTTCATTTAGAAACCATTGTCATGATTAAATTTGACATTTTACATACAACGCTTGTTGTTGTGCACTGCCTGTAGATCTAACCTCCAGATTCCACATACTCCACTCCGCTTCGCACGGCACAGCAAACACGTTTCTATGGTTTTCAATGACCTGCAGTCCACATGCTCTGTGCGGCTCCGTTGACGTACGGCCTCTGCGTTGCGCTGCGCCCAAATTGCGGAGCCAGTCCAATTTTCTGCTCCGTTGCCGCAGGCCAGATCAATCCCTGCAACTCAGATCGTACCAAACATGAACATGGACTACATCCAGATTGTCAAAGTAAACATGTTGCGAATCCAAATGTAAAATACACGAAAAAGCACAATTTGGTTAAAAATCCCCTCCAAAATTGGAGTTTTCCGTACCGTACGCGTTTTACATCGGCCTGCATACATTACAGTATAGGCTACAGATCAGGACATCGATTTGAACAAAAATGGAAAACATGAAATTCCGCAAGGTAAAACACTTGTTTCTATTGATCGTGACAATAAAAACAGGCTGAACTCTGTACTGTCTGCGTCCTTGTGCGGTTCATGTGTGCTGGGTTTGCTATTCACCAAATTGTACACATGTTGATCATTGTGAAAGACCATTTGATTCATGTCATCAGAATATGCCTCGCACATGCTCTCCCCGGGCTCCAGCTGGACGGAGCTGGGTGCATGTTGTGGGCGTTGCACTTCCCAACGTGTTTGCTGCGCCATGCGCAGCGGAACAGAATGGTACGGACCAGAGGATGTGGGATCTGGGTGTCAGGTTGCCAGTTCAGCCTAATGTTTGATTATCAGCACAAAAGGGGTATTGGCATCAGTTTTTGGCCAAATGAATATATCGGAGGAATATTGGATAACTGCCAAAAATCCAACACCTCGCATCCATAAGTTAAACTCACTATACTTGCTTGAAAATAATTTAAATGACCCTTGTTATGTGAGTTGTGCATTAAGTTATGCAAAATTGATCTCAAAGTCATTTGAGTGCACTAATGGATAAACAAATGTCTCTAGAGGTCTTTCAAAGAATGATGATGATGTCCAAAAAGGCAAACAAAAAACTAGTTTCTGTGATGAAGTATAACTGCAGAGACTTTGGTATGGTCTATGATACAGAATGCTATAAAACTTTGTAGGCAGTATATCTATTGTTAGGGAGAGAAAAGTAAAAGATCATAATCTGATTTTCTCTTGTTTAGCAGGATATGTGCTTTTACCCCTTTTTTTTCACACTTTTTCACATTCTGTTCACATTTCCACTCATTCGTATTAGCTAGAATGACAAAGATTAGTATAAGTCTGACGTTGTTACGTGAGAGTCTACCTGATAGTAAAGATGCTGTGTAATCTGAAAAAGGCAGGAGTGATATGTAAACAGAAATCATAGAAATCTATCTAAAATCCATATTTCATATTCAGTGTACTGAAAGCTGAATGCAGCAATCGGACTGTCTTTACAACCATTCCTTCTAGGCTGTGATTGTGATGTGAAAAGAGTTGCAGTTTATTGACCCGTTTTTCATGCTGGGATTCTTTCTTTTTTCTACAGTGACATATTTTAGACATAATTTATAGTGTGCCTGAGATGGACAACATCACATCTAATCAAAATCAACTTGACTGTGATTCCACAATTACACCTTGAGGGAAGAGCAGATTAAAGCCTGTAGTCTTGGGAAGATTGAATTAGAACATGTTATTAAAAAGGATAATGAGTGTGTGAAAGCAAACATTAGGCTTTGATTACTACTCTCATCAAGAGGTAATATTTAGCTAAGTGAAAAACAGCTTATTAAATGTGGGAGCTTATCAGGGAAATCGTATTGGTAAATTAAGCAGCAGCTCTGCCACAACTCTGTGGACTGTGTTTGGCAATAAGGGAGATGTTTTCTCGCCATTAATTAGAATAAAGTTCTCTTCTGCCTGGACTTCAGAGTGGGAGCCTAAAATGTGTGCATTTGAGATGCAGTCGGTTCACTTCTAATTACAGAATGATAGCTACACAAATGTGTTGGTCGGTAATTAATAGCTTTACGCCTGGACATCTGCACAAAACCCCCTCATTGTATCTCTCACTCCTCTTTATGGAAACAGTGTGAAAAAGAGAGATTTCATTTCCTGCAGTGGCCGACTTGGGCTTTTCATGTTTAAATACATCTTTTGATTGTTTATTTTTGCTTTAATTTTGCAATATTTAAGTTTTATGACCCATTTTCCCTTTACATAACTACTAGTGTTTGATGTATTTATAGAAAGTTCAATGAAGTAAAATTATGCCACAGCTTTACCCTATAAGCAAAGTGCTTTTAGTATCAGGCTGAAAACGACACACACACACACACACACACACACTCAAAGGCAAACTCTGCAGCTTGCTGAGGGTCTGATGCTGCATTGTAAGCAAAATGATTTGAGAGCCCCTTTTCCCAGGCAGGTAATTTGATTCTTGGAGGTCAGTGTTTGGTTGTTTTGGGGTCACCTGTATAGCCAGTCCCCACTCCAATAAAATCGGAGACCAATGTAGGACCGGGAGGCTAAAAAAAACCCATTAACTTCATTCCCATCAACATGGGGACAGGTAACCTAATGACCCTGCAAAGCTGCCATGCTTCCTGATCATGTGACCTGGGAGTTGCAAAGCTGATGACTGAGCAGCTGAAGTCAGACATTATTGTAGGAGAAAAAACAAGTCCCTAAGCCTAAAGGAGTGAGAAGAAAACAAATTGTTAGTTTATTTATGACTGATTTAGTGAAACCTTCAGACCGAAATAAAATCTATAGCTGAACTATCAAGATGTTGTTTGTTGTAAGCATCAGGGCCTGGACTTCAAACATCTTCTAATTGTCTTATTATCTTCTCTTCTCTTTTCTTCCTTACTCTTCACCTTCCTATCTTTTCTCCCTTTAGTGGGACGCCATCACAGAGATGGACGAGCACAATCGACCCATCCATACTTTCCAGGTTTGCAACGTGATGGAGCCCAATCAGAACAACTGGCTTCGCTCCAACTGGATCTCCCGAAAGGCAGCGCAAAAGATCTACGTGGAGCTCCGCTTCACCTTGCGTGACTGCAACTCCATCCCTTGGGTATCTGGGACTTGTAAAGAGACCTTCAACCTCTTTTACCATGAGACGAATGAAGCTCACGGTGTCAAATTTAAGCCAACGCAGTACACCAAGATAGACACCATTGCTGCAGATGAGAGCTTCACCCAGATGGATCTCGGCGATCGCATCCTCAAGCTCAATACAGAGGTGCGCGAGGTGGGACCCATAACTAGGGATGGCTTCTATCTGGCGTTCCAGGACATCGGTGCCTGCATTGCGTTGGTTTCGGTGAGGGTTTATTATAAGAAATGTCCCTTCACGCTGAGGAACCTGGCCTCGTTTCCAGACACAGTACCTCGTGTTGACTCTTCCTCACTGGTGGAGGTGAGAGGTGCATGTATCGACCATGCTGAAGAGAGAGACACACCCAAACTTTTCTGTGGAGCTGATGGGGATTGGTTAGTCCCACTGGGAAGATGCGTTTGCAGTGTTGGTTATGAGGAGATTGATGGCTCGTGTGTTGGTGAGTTCTTTCTATCTTTTTCTTTTGTTACTATTAACAACTATCATGTGGTAGTTTTATATCTTTTGGGATTTACAAGTTGAAATCAAATGTAGCATCATTTTTAAGCATCATTTGCCTTCTCGAAAGATAAGCAAAAAGAATCTACAGTTCCATTTTTAGCATGGATTATTTTCTCATATCCTTTCCTCATTGGTACTCCATCTGTGGATTGTATCCCCACCTAATTACATTCACAGTTTCTTGTTTGCTTTACATATTATTCCTCATCAATATGGTCAAACAAGCAGTATGGAAAACAACTTTTTAGTTATCAAGGTTGATGAGTTCACAATCTCAAAAGAATCCAGTCTGTGTGTTTATGGCCAAGGCAAAGACTATTCAGTTTGCATAGGTTTTAGGTGTGCAAACTGAATAATGGTGAGTTCTGCCACCATTTCTTTGTTTTTTAAAACACTAAAGAATAAAAAGAGCAAAGAACACATCTTTTATCTGTGACTAAGATTCCACTTTTACCTGATGGTCATTTGCCCGCTATTCTAAAAGGCACTTCTTCGTCTTGTTGGCCACTGAAAGCATTTTTCATTCTGCTGTAAAAGCTTCATTCACACATTTCACCTTTTCAGTGCTTTTTTTGCCTCTATCTTACCGTACATACAGTAAAGTACACTCACGTGGATTAATGCACCAGAGGCATTGTGAGGTTCTTTGTCTTGCCTAAGGATGCTTATGTAGACTGAGGAAGTCAGGAACTGAACCGATGATCCTCTGATGAGCAGGTAGCTCTTGTGATAGTTATGGTTCATCCAATGCTGAGTATTTTTAGGCGCATTTGTCCTTTTAATACTTTTGTACACTGAAGACCAAGGAAGTAAGTCACTGTGTAACACTATCTGGCAAATCAGGTTACCACAGCCGAATGTTTGAGCAGGTCTATAAGTGTTGATTCATGCAGTATTTCAATAAGATACGTTTTATGAATGGAGAAAGTGACAGAATATTTGTGAGAATTTTTCCCATTGATTTTTTACTTTAATTGGGCCTAATCCATCTTTCTAAAAAAAAAAAAAAAAAACCTTGATAGTCCATGTGCACTCTCGCTTTTACTGCTGCACACTCAAACTCGCAAAACATTTTCTTCCTTTTTTCAATTTCGCCCTTTATTCTCCCTCATCACTCATCTTTCATTTTCTCTCTGTGCCGCTGTTATTACTAGCTGCTTCCTCTCTGGAGATTCAGAGGAAATAATGTGAGGCTTTGCTTGTTTGGGATTGCTAATGTGCTTCCCTGATCTTCTGGTGTGTCTGTGTGAGTGGCTACATGCTCAAAAAATTCAATAAGACTATGTTGTTAGGCCTTAAATATGTTATCTTATCTACTTTTTGGTAAGGATTGACCAATTATTGACTCAGCCAATATTATTGGGCAATATTTAACATTTTACTGATAATTGGTATCAGTCAATATGAGAGTGATATTCGCGATATCACAAGTAAGTAACGTGCGTTCGCAGCCCACAAATAAGTATGATCCAGCTGGCTGTTTCACTCACGGTCTGGTTTCATTACTTTGCTCTACTAAGTAAAACCCCTCCCATAATAGCATCTGATTGGTTAAAGTAAACCGTAGCCAACTGTTACTTCGGCTGTTTGAACCAATATGGGAATGTGGGAGCGGCATGCCCGACACACATACATTCTCCCACTGTGTGTGCGGAGGAAACTGGAAGAGTGACGGTCTGTCAGTTTCACCACGAGACCAGTTGTTAAGTCGACACCAAAAGTCGCGTAAAAAGTGAGCGTGTGCTGTGTCTTACTGCCAACTCTGTTAATGCACAAGTTTGCGAGGTTGTATATTTTAATGAACCAGAGACATGAACGGACATGACTGATGATGCAGTTTGACTTTATTACAGTGCAGTCGTTGGAATAATAATAATAATAATAATAATAATAGTAACCTTTATTTTACCAGGAATAAAACTCATTGATATTAAAAACCTCTTTTTCAAGAGAGACCTTCCCAAGACTGCAGCATAAAATTAACAACATAAAACACACAATGAACCCAGAAATACACACAAAAATAACCCCCCCCCCCCCCCCCCCCCCCCCCCCCCCCCCCCCCCGTGATGGCGGAGTAGTTTCCATAAATTCATGTTTCTGCAGTTTTCTCGTGAATAACTCATTACTACTATTTTTAAGCTCATTATTTCAGATGCAACTGAAGCTAAACATACTTGGAACAAGTCAAGAATAAATTACAAAATCTTACTTTTAAGCATCACATCTGCAACATGTGTCTCCATCAGTTAAAAATCTGAGCATCTGATGAAAATCTGTCCTTGTCGGACGTCATCGGGGTATTAAAAGGAGCATCTATCAACTCTTTCTTTTAGCACTCCTGTTAGAACCGCACACCAACACCTACAGGATGTTTTAAGAGGTCTGATTGGTCAGGAGGTGGTGACTGATCTCTGATCCTGAACTAACCTCCTCTGGAGCAGGTTAGGCGTACATCAGTTACCATGGTCATTTACACTCATAAGAAGTGAACCAGCATGGGAGGATGGGAAACCCAGAGTTCGCCCTGAAGTTACCTCAATAAGAGAAAACCTAGCTCAGTAGCAGTCTGTAGTTCTGTGATAGTAAAGAAGTGTGTGTAAGACTAAATGAGAAGTTGTCAAGTGGCAGAATGAGATAAAACATGTCATGATCCCAAGCATTAGAAAATCTCACTTTTTTACAGCAGTTTTTACATTTTTACTGTAAATTAATATTGGCTCCTAATATCGGTTACTGGCCTCCATGAGCACTAATAATACAGGTATCAGCCAATAAAAAACCATATCGGTCGATCCCTACACTTTTTAGTTCTGTGACATTCATTCTGTGCCTTCATTGTATATTATTTCTTCTTCCTTTTTTTTTTTTTACCTTTTTGCTGCTGCAGGATTTCCACAGATATGTTTTCGTAAGAGCAGTGACTTGACTTTCTGTGATAACACAAATCATAGACGATTATGACGGTTAAGAACAGTTAATGATAGCTTCCCTTTTAAATTCTCCCCATATTGACCAGGAAGGAGCTGTAGTTTTACCGTATGTTTTTGTGCAGATGGATTTCAGCCATCTCTGTTGATTTATGACTGACACGTTGTGATCTTTTTTTAAGCTGATTTGGAAATTAGAGGCTCTCAGGGAATTTTAGGGATTTGTGTGAAAGTGCATTTTGCTTTTTTCTATCTTAAAAACAAGAGAGTGTCTAAGAGATGAAACATGAGTATAGGTATGTTGTTGTGCATCAGTGATCTACCACCAGCTGTCCCAGGGGCTACCTTGGTGGGACAGATTACCACCACTGGCTTGGTAGCAGTTTGATCCTCAGCTCTCTGATATGAGCTTTGGGTTATCACTGGCAGCACCACTCACTGGGAATGCTACCTTTAACAGGGTCCAGTGCAACTTCTTTTTAAACCAAGTAAAGGCCTGATGTCAGGTCAACAGACACAGAGGTCCATAATCTACAGCCGATTGATCTCCAATCTACAAGGTAAAAGTGCTTACAAGTTTGATTGAAAAGGCATTCCAAATCATGCTTTATTTCTCCCTGAAAAAAATACCCAAACAAAGAACATACATTTCCTTTGTTGTTATTCATTTTTTCATTATGATTGACACATTGCTTGGGGGATATGTGATGATCCCTAACCATCTTTCCAATCTAGCCTGATATGGTATTGCCGAAAACTAGGATACCGTTTTTGTCCCCTTTTTACTCTTCGAACTGACCTAGCAACTCAGAACCCCAGATCATCACACTCCCCACCACAACTTGATCCTTCCTCTCCCCCTTCCCGCCCTTCCTTTCCCATGCATATCCCTCCTTCTTTTCTTTCCGTTTGTCCCTTTTCTTTTCTTTTCCCCATCTCTTTATTTCTCTCATATTTTTATTTTAAATATAAAAAATTAAAATTTTAGCCTTTTTTTTCCCCGCCTTTTTTTTTTCCTATCCCCTTTTTATTATATTTTCACTTAACCCTTTTTTACTCTTGTTTTTCCCTTCCTTTTTTTATTCTTTTTAAAGAGAATTTATTTTTCCCCCTTCCAGTGGAAGTCTGAAAGGGGCATAACACTGAATTCCAGTTCAGCCTTTCCAGGGTCTGCGTTTGTGATTGTTTGAGAAGGAGGGACTGTAGTATCATCAACCTGATAGGCTACAGCAGAAAACTGTGTATATACTATATACTTTTTTTCTTTTCTTTTTTATTTTTTTCTTTATCCTCCTTTTTTTTTTTTTATTAAATCTTTTATTATTATTTTTTATTATTATTTTATTATCATCCCCCCTGTGGAAAAAAAGACGACCACCCACCCCCCCCGTTTTACCGGCTTTTTTTTTATCCCCATGTCGCCTTTTTTTTGGCCAGGCAGTGTCTTTCACTACCAGTTTCTGGTTTTCTCCAATATCCAGAACCGTCTTATACATTTGATTACATTTGTTACATGATGCAGGTCAGCAAGGCCTCCAAGCTGCACTTCCAGCTGCATCACAATCAACAGGCCAGGGTGACGCTGCAGCTGTGATTAGTCTGACTATTCCAAAATGGATCCTTCATTCATGCCTCCTCCTTTGGCACTTTTCCCTATTCTCATGCATTAATTTGAGCAGGATTAGTCGAAGAAGATAAACTTGTTCTTGAAGACACTGAAAGAAACAGATGGCAAAGTCAGTTTGCTCGTGAGTAACTTTGAAATGTCTTTACAGGCTTATTCTTTTTGCTTGGTGACAAAGGACGTACAGTAATATAGTCCATTCATGCTCCGCAGTGTCTTTTACCAGTGACACATGCAGTACTGGACCTGTAAAGTAAGTCATGAAACATTTAAATATAGCAAAGGCGACCCATTCAAATGAAATCTGTCTGCTGTGTTTGCCGTTTGTAAAACCATTTCCTTTGTGACAAACTACTCAAGGTTTTTAGAAGCAAAACCAGGATGAAGTTTAGAAAACAGACATTTCTTTCATTATCATTTACGAGCATGAGCAACCTCAATTTGGTGACCTCACAGCATCACTTGTAGCCAAAGAGACTACAGCAATTTGAAGTAACATCCTTCTTCTCCTCAGTCTCCTCTGCTCCTTGCTCTCTCAGTGGCAGATTTCACAGTTGGCTTAAGTTTAGCCCTGTGGGCAATGTGATGGCATTTTACTGCAATGTCAGCCCTGAAATGCAGCTCCTGCTCATTGTTCCAGGATTCAAACAGGCTTTGTTATTAAAAAGCCTCCACACAAAGGATCACTGGAGCACCTTGAGCACTGAAGGAGAAGGCTGAGGCGGCTGGTTTAGCCAATCATTCAATTCCCAGTTTATAACCAACTGGTCTTTTACATTCACTGGCTGCTTGATTAGGCTGGAAAAATGAATTTCTCAGCAACTCCAGCTAAATTTAATTGTTGATAAATGCTTAAAAGGCACAACAATGACCTTTGTGCTCCTCATTTCAGCCTGCTTGTGGTTACCGTAAGATGCAGGTTATACTGTATATTCACTATGAGCCACGCTAAGCATGTTGAATGACTTATGGATTTTCTTCACTGTAATAGAGAGATAAATATAAAAGAAGTTTAAAAACCAGTGATTCCTGTGAACCACCTCTTAGCAAAGGTACCGAATATCTTTATAAGATGTGCTGCAGCAGTTTAGATTTAAAAATCCACCTCTTTGATAATCTCTAACAAAAGAGCAGAAACACTTATATATACACTCCAGCCACCGACTCGTAAACCTTTATTCATCCTTTAGAAAAGATGAGATGTGTGAAGTCTGAACCAAGGCTCGATTGATGTAAGAATGAAGGACATGTTTTTCCCCCAACTAAAGCCGAATAATCTTTTTTTCTTTGATTTAAACCCAGTCCTTTTTGTCACAGGAGTATTCCTCCTGTCTGTCTTCTGGATAAAATTTGGAAGCCGTGTTCTGCTGTGAGGCTGATATCAAATAGTTCTAAATCATCTTTTATTACTGTCTAACTGATTTCATAGCTTTTTCCACAGCACAACTTCTTGTTTCAGTTCTTTCTTCTTTCAATTTTTGAAAATGTATTCTGATAAAGAAACGCATGCATACAGGTTTGGTTATATAACCGAGTCTGAGCATAAAGTCTGTGACTAACATTTATTGTGACTTCTCCTTGTGATTATGATGATGATTTTCCTTGAAAATATTCATTGGTTTAATTGAACTGAGACGTTTCTTGTGGCATGGCTTTATTTTGGCTGTAAGCTGCTTTGCAAAGTTTGTTTTTTTCTTTTTAGGGGCAGACAAAATAAGATTATATTTTCTTTCCACACCCTTTGCCCATGGGAAAGGTATGACAAAAAAATTGATTGTGATTTCTTCTATGGAGCGAGCGAGCAATGAATGAATGACTGAATGAATGTCAGCACTCAAAATGTGGAGAAATTCTCAGAGAGTAACTTCTACTTAGCCATTTTCTTTGTATAGGTCAGCTTTTGTGAAACTTTAACTCATGACCACATATTCAGTAAAATGTAAACATTAAAGTTTTAATAATAATAAAGTAATAATTCATATGGGCTGGGGGGCAGTGAGGGGGGCATATGTGTATGCGCATTGAACAGTTGACTCAGTAATTTCAGATCTTGAGTCCCTGTCTGGCAGTGTCCGTGTTTTTAGAAGCGTGGTGTTTGTGTAAATTTTTATTTGTTTATTTATTTTTTATTTAAACTTTATGTACCCAGGAAAGTCCCACTGAGATCAAAAAACTATTTTTCAAGGGAGTCCTGGCCAAGAGGCAGCAGAAGATTACACTTGTTTGTCTCCACTTCCATCATTTAAACAGTTTAAATGTCTGACCAGTCGCACAATAATCAGGACCACAAGTTGCCTCGAAAACCACAGAAAAAAATTCTCGCTTTTTGTGGAGTTGAAGCTGCCACACTGCAAAATTTTCTTGATAAGATTTCTTGCAATAAGATGCATTTGTCTAAAAACAAGTTCCTGTATCTCACTGAAATGTTTCTCTTTAGGTATATGTCTTGTATTGAGTGTGAATGTGAGATATGTTGACTAGTAATGAGAAAAATCAACTTAGTAAGATTTGAGTTTTTGCAGTATGAAAAAATTATGACACTTTGTTTTGGTCTCTACCAAGGGGCAAACTCCGCCTCAGAACAGTGAAGCTCTCTTCCTTGTTGTAAATAGTGTAATCCTCCCTTCATCCGCTAGGGGCTGGCTCCAAGAGCGAGCAAATCCCCATAGACTCCCATGTTAAAAACGCCGACTTCACAGCAGAAATAAACAGGTTTACAGCCTGGTTCAAAAAATCATTTTAGGTTTATTAGGTCACGTTTACCTTCATGTCAACTGTGAGGGGGTGAATTTTTTTATAACTCATTCGTTTAGATGTTATTTATTCTTCAAATTACACATAATTAAAGTTATACCGTGTAACTTTTGGCCACTAGGAGCGCTAAACCTGCAACAGCGCCAACGTCTAACAGGCCTCACGGCAATGACGCAAATTTAAATCTCCTCTCCCGTGTTTGGATATTGAAACAAACGAGTCCATCAGATTCAAGAATTTCCTAAAGGATTTTTCACTATTGGAGGATCTGCCCCTGGCGCAGGTATACGCCTCTAACTGTTTCCAATTACATGTTTACATAGCTGAAACATCACACACACAAACGCACAATGCAGAGATAAATGCGCAATCAAAACCGGCCACAAAACCAAGTTGTAGTTTTGTGCACTGAATGAAGTCTTAACTTTGGCAAAACTTATGTTTGTTATGAAAACGTCTGGATTAGCTCAGCTTACGGGACATTACAGTGGCTCTGCTTCCTTCTGAACAGCGTATGAAAACCACACAACTAAACCAAGCAACTGCAGATCGCTCCGTTACTGCTTTGATATTTAAATGAATTACAGAGACGCATTTATTGCTGCAAACCAGCCACAATTGCACAAAATGTTTAGGAGTCACGTTAGCTTTGGTCTATAGTAATTCCAGCCGTGTTTCGCTAACAGGAAACTATCGGCAGCTTATACGGCTCTGATTGACGTTGTTTTGGATAAACGCTGAGTGAAAAAAAAAGAAAAGCATCACATTCTCGTATGTTTACACAACAGACAAACTTACTTACCAGTCTAATGATACGGTGGCAAACAGAGATGGGGTTTAGCTTCCACACTTATATCTCCAACGACTGAATTCTTTTTCCAACGTCCACTCGTGTTTTTGATCGGACCTGCTCAGACATCACTTTCATCTTTTTACTTTGTTCCGCCATGACTAAACTTCGAGCAATGAGAGAAAGTAGCACAAGTACAGCTTTCTGTGTTTATCTCATAGGCTGTATGGTTTATCTATGAGGAGCCGTAAAGCAACTTGTTTTACGGCACTTTCATCGACGGCCCGCCTCTCCAAAGTTACGATGTCTGGTTTCTGCCGAGGGCAGCCCGCTCAGAGTGCTGACACGCGTCAGTCACTGTATATTGGCCCGAAAAATCATCTAATACTGCTCATTTTAGGCTTAATGTCAGAGTCAAAAGTTACACGGTATAACTTTAAGGGCGTATCCTTATGATTGACATGAGGCAGACCGGAAGCTCCGCCTGCCGACCGGAGGCTCCTAGTTAGCTCCTTCTTTGCTCTTAATAAGGTCTCAGTTTGTTACAGAGTCGCACAACGGCGGTGTTTAGTCAGCGAATTGCAAGTCTAAGCACGTCTTACCTTAACCATGCCGCTTAGGGGGCTTATCTTTGTTAGCTCCTCTTAGTTTCGTGTTAGCTCAGTTAGCGTTTAGCCCACAGTACGTCAGCTGTCAATCATTTGTCCCGCGGCCGCGCTGTGCCCATTTTAGGATTTTCCTGGAGTGACGACGTACGTGACACGGCAAGATGGCGACGGTAAGACACGCCCAACTGGCTTCACATTTCTCTATTCAGAAGAGACCGGAAGCTACGTCCAGTAATTATATACAGTCTATGGTCTCTACACACAGTGTACAACGACACACTTAGCAGTGAAAAATCACTTTCAGTACCTTTAATATGTGCTTTTTATACATACTGTTTTCTTCACTAAAGCTCAGATGTGAAAAATTAATTGTGATGAATTTTATAATATTTATGTGCAAATATTGACATGCTTACTTATATCTCGTAGAGAAAAACTTGGTGAGTTACAGAACCTTGGTTGAAACTGTTATCTTTGTTTTCAAGTAGAAACTACTTTTTAAAGAATGTTTTGTGTGTAGAGCCAAATTGATCAATAGGTGAATACACATTAGCTTCAAAAGGAGCCATCAGGAGCAGAGAGGAGCTGAAGGTGGCACTTATTCGTAATGCTATACCATTAAGTTGTTTTCTCTCTCTCTCTCTCTCTCTCTCTCTCTCTCTCTCTCCTGCCTTTTGTTGGATATTAGAGTTTGTTAGCTCTGTTGTTTGGAAGGTAAATGCATCTGGAGCTTTTTTGTTTGTGACTTTTCTGTTCTGTAGCATTTATTGTTTACACATGCAAATAACGCTCCAAAGCATCCCACTCCTAAACTTCTTTCCCCTTTGTATATATTAGGTTATATTGGTATGTATGTGTGGGTGGGTGTGTGTGGTGTGTGTGTGTGTGTGTATTTACATGAGTGACGGCCACAAACACACAATCCAGCAAACCAAATTTTGCCCTCTAAATGATTGACATCCACATTCACATTTCACACGTTCAGTCATTCGGTGTCTCTCTCTCTCCCTTCCCAGCTCCCCATCCCACTCTGTGTAAAACAATCTAGCTGATGCTGTTATCACTCAGCGTTTACAGCTGGTCTTGTGTGTTTGTCGGGCTCTGTGTAAGAGCTCTCAGCAGTGCTATGAATAATGTAATTGGAGTGTGTTTGTGTGGGTTTATTTTTATGTATGTGTGCAGCAGTGAGTTTTGTGTTTGTACCAAAGTAGATCTTCCTTGTGTTGGGTTGAAGCAAAACAATAGCAGTTTATTTACATTTAAAGATAACGCTGCGCCGCATATGTTGGGATTTATTTTTTTACACAGCATGTCCTACATACTAAACTATAACAAATGCCCAAAGGAATGAAAATAAGACATTTTAAGATATTTGTGATTTGAAATAATGCAGGAGTGGAAGCTCAGCCACTTGCTGTGACTACTTTATTCTGCAGAGAGTTGTGGGAAGATGTGGTAAATCACCAGCTGGCACCAGGGTAGAGGCAGGTTATAACCCAGACAGGTTCCAAGTCCATCACATGGCTAACGCAAAAAGACAGACAACCATGCATTCCAATTTAGAAACACCCATTAATCTAGTCTTTAAATTGAGAGAGGAAACAAGAGCAATACCTGCTGAGGAGACATGAGGGCACAGGGAGTGTGAACAAATGCACTACAATGCCTATACAAAATGTGCTTCCTGTCCCTTTTTTTTTTTTTTTTTTGTAGCAAGCTGTTTCTATAATATAAATTATAAATGTTTCACAAATTGTCCCGAACCTGCAGACCTTTACATTATTTCAGCATGGCATTAGATGGACCTCTTGTATATCAGGCGAGGAACACATCGGTAATTGTGCAGGTAAAAAGAACAGCTGTGTGAACATTGGATGGCGTGCTTGAAGAAACATCTCAATGCAAGCGTCAGTGTTAAGACATTTTCAATTACAGCATGAAGACAGTCAGACAACAATTACAGCACATATCCTTCAACCTGTCAACCCTCCAAATGAGATGTCTCACACAAGAGGATGTGGCGGGTGCAGAGACTCAAACGCGCATAATGAATCACATGCAACACACAGGCAACGGAACAGCGCAGCAGAACAACTGTCACGGTGAGCAGCAATGAACGCAACACACATACAAAACCAGAAATGAACTTGCACGTTAAGAACAGTGTTAATAGAGGGGGAAACATTTTGTTCTCACAAAATATGCTCTTACAAACAAACACAAGGAGACACATTGGGGGGGGGGTGTGGTGTGTGGGGGGGGGGGGTCAGGCTGGCAGCAGCAGAGCTGTTTACAGACGGGCCACTCGGCAGGGAGACTCGGTGACATTTCAGAAAAGCATGGTTTTAGTTTAACAAGCATGGCCCCTCAGGCTTAATTGGGAGTGTCTGGAGAAATGGAGGGAAACAGAGTGTACCCCTGGCAGTGGGTCGTGGCCTGTCTGATGAATTTAATCCCACCACACTCAGCATCACTGCTGTCATGTCAGGACCAGTGAAGTTTTGCATTCAACTTTTTTAAGGAGGCAAAGTTTCACAATACATATATACACATATATATATATATGAAGAGTTCTTTTCCAAAACGAGTTAACCACCATTTAGAAAAAATGGAGTTAACTGCTTCTGCAAAAGAAACTCTCCATTTACTTTTTAAATATTTTCACCAAATCACACTCGTGATTGTAGAGGGTTTTAATTATGTCAAATGGAGATAGGGGTTTGTACCCGACAGCAACGGGTGGTCTAAATGGTGGTAAATCTTAACTGTTTTTTTACATGTATCACTGACAAGATATTATATTTCTAAGGGTTAAACACTGACTTCTGCAGCCACAAGAGGGTGCTCTAGGCTTGTAACAACTACATGCTGCTCCAAGAACATAGACCATTAATAAAGAGGGCTGAACTTTCGGCTATGTCACCCGTTGGTTTCTGAAGAGCTAAAAGTGAAGACAGTTGGGTGTGTCCCACCGTCGCCATCTTGCCATGTCATGTGTGTCATCACTCCAGGAAAATACTTAAATGGGCAAAGGCAAGGCCGCTCTACAAATGATTGGTAGCTGACGTACTCTGGGCTAAATGCTAACCGAGCCAACTTGAAACTAACAGGAACTAACGAAGATTAGCCCCCTAACGGCGGGGTAAAGGTAAGACACGCTTAGACTTGCTATTAGCTGACCAAAACCGCCATTGTGCGACTGCTACAAACTGAGACCTTACCGAGAGCAAACAAGGAGCTAACTAGGAGCCGCTGGTCAGTAGGCTGGGTTCCAGTCTGTCGCATGTCTAAAATTGTTTAGAAATATTATGAATAATCTTGTTGAAATGCTCGACTAAACCACTATCCGAAACAACATCTTACACTGTGAGTCAATGGCGAAGCGTATTTCCTGTATCTTATAGGAAGTTCACTAGCTCAGGAATGAGGTGGATACTCTTGGTCCATTCGTTCCTGCTTTCTACAATTCCCTCTGATTATAGAGCTCTGCTGCCGTTAGAAACTCCTGTTGTTTATTCCCTCCCTGCTCACCTGCCATCGCCTGTATGGAAAATCCATTTCTGCAACATAAAATAGAATTTTAAAACATTTAAGTTATAAGCTAAGCTATAAGCTATATGTGTAGGTCTTGAGCATCTATAAAACATCAACAGTCTACATGGCCCTGAGGTTCTCTGGCAGGCTCTTCCACAGATGAGGGCTGCAGTAAGTGAACACAGCCTCGCCCTGAGTTTTAGTTCTTACTTTATGAACATTAAAGGTTCAGTACCAGAGGGCCTCAGAGTCTGCAAAGGCTCATAATTTAAAAGGAGGTCAGATAAATTTAAAGTCCCAAGACCATAAGCTACTAAAAGAACAATAAAATCAAACTTGAAACGTCTGAGTGCCAATGCAGTGATTTTAAACTATTGTAATGTGTTCAGCATGACGTTTGATAGCAACCTATGGCTTGTGTAGTCCGTCTGTGCAGACTGAAGCTTAGTGATAGTAATTTATTGGGAATGACAGTAACCAACAATGTGGTTTAAGAATTTTTATTTCAGTTTGAGATTGATTTTCCACGACTAAATATCACCTACATGACAAACAGAAAACTGTTTATACCAAGCCGCAAACTCCAGCGGAGAAAAATAAGCCGACCTAAAAGTCCCTAAAAATTGCAGCTCGCTTCTCAGTTGCTACAGGCTGGCCATAAAACGATTGATCCCCATAAGCTTCCATGCTAAAAAAAAGGCCAACTTCACAGCAGAAATAAACATGTTCACATCCATTTAGGTGTCATTTAATCTTGAAGTTATACATGATTAGGGGCGTGTCCTTTTGATTGACAGACAGCGGATCTGCTGCTGGCGCTAGCACTGGTGACTCGTGGCTAGCTCCGTGCTTGTTTCCAGGAAGGCCTCAGCCTATAGAAGAGAAGCACAACTAATTTTTTAGCTGGCTTACAGTATCTTATAGCCCGCTTACCTCCGTTAGCTCCCATTACTTCAGGGTTAAGTCGGTTAGAACTTTGCTCAGAGTTCACTGGCTGTCAATCATTCACCCCCACGCTCACAGCCCATACATATGCGACATATGCGACACAGCCAAGATGAGAGAACCAAGAAGGAACCCACCCACCAAGCTTCAACTCAGCTCCTCAGAACCCAGCGGGTCACGTGAACAGAAAGTTTGTCCAGTATACAGTGTATGATTTACACCAGTGATCACCAAATTGGGACCCCATGGGCCAGTGTCCTAAGGTTTTCAACATTTCCCTGCTCCAGCACACCTGACTCAAATTAAATGGATCCAACAGCCAATGAAGTTCTGCACAATGACTTATTAGAGTCAGGTGAGTTGGCGCAGGGACTCATTAAAACGATCCGGACACTGGCCCAAGAAGTCCGGACTTGGTGATCCTTGGTTTACACTGTCAACAGCTTTTATACTGCATCAAGGGTGATGATGATGATGTCAGTGTTTGCTTGATGAAGTAAATTATAACTTGCAAGCCCAAGGATTTTCAGACTTTCCTGCAGTATCCCTGCATATTTGTGTGTGACTCCAAGTCCCCACCACGAAGCAGAAGCATCTTTTCCGCATTTGGGCATATTTCACAGAGTTGCGTCTAAACAGGGATTTCTCATCTTCTCAGCCCACATCGCACTTGATCTGAAAGAGTGCCAGAATGATTATGAGTCGAGCTGAGTATGTGCTCATTGGGGGGGAGGGGGGTTCTGGAGGGTGACGCTTTCCTGGACGAATTTACATAAGAATAGCCGAGTTAATGATCCGTGACAGACCCACAGGAAGTACAGCAGTAAATATAGCACTTGTTAACTCTCCATTAGTTAGTGGAAGTTTTCTCTGGCCTACAGGCCATGCGTGCAAGATACGCACTGCTGTACAGCTTAGGAGAGCAGCTCCAACAAACTGTAATCCACGAAACTCTGAACTCACAGGACAATAATACTTGTTTGTTGAGCATCTCAGCTAACTTTACCAGAACCATCAGCAGTTCCTCTGAGTTGTGCTGGAAGGTGCATCCGAGCTAGGGGGGGATTTGGGAAAATTATTATCTCCGATTTTTTTGCTGTTATTGTAATCCGATTATTATACACGATTTTTTTTGTTTTTTTAAAAAAAATTTTTTTGACCCCCATATCTCACCTTGAAATATATTTTTTTTTTTAATTATACTGAAAATATATTATAAACAGATAAAGGAGTATAATAAGAATATTATTCTTAATAATAATATCAATATAAATATATACCCCATCTCCACTCCTTTCCTTTTCTTCCCTCCTCCATTTTCCTTCCTATACCTCTACCCCCCTCTCCTCTTCAGGATTATTTTTTTTCCTCTATTACTGTTTTTTTATTTTTTTGAAAAGGCTAAATTTGAGACCACGTTTAAATTCAATTAATTTTCCAGCCCTAATCCGAGCCTAGCAGTGAAAAGTAATTGGTGACCCTGTGATTTTCAGCTGAGACAGCGACGTGCCGAAGCTCTGAGCAACTTCCTGTTAAAAGTAAACCATTTCAGTGGTGGTTCACCAACTCAAACCCTCCATGAGGCCACGCCTGTCAGGGCCAGGCTGAACTCCGCAGCATCGTCTTCCTGCAGCCTGAGCTCTGCTCATTGTGTTTTGACCAATAGGAGAGGATCTGACCCCAAGACAGGCCTTGAAAGACCCCCACCCCTGCAATAATGAGGCAGAAATGCATAAAGAAATGTAAAAACAAGACAAATGAATGTAAATTTGGAGAAACAGAAATAAATATGCTTGGAAAAATAAAGGGGGGGGGTTCAAAAGAAAAAAATAGAAATAGTTTAAAATGACAATAAAAGTAAACATTTGTCACGTTTGATAGGTTTGTTAATGTAAATATTATCTTTTTCTTATTTGTGTAACCAATTGGCTTTTTTTTTTTTTTTTTTTTGAGCCATTTTTATATTTTTGTATAACTTTTTGATTTAGTCAGTTTCGGTGCTCCATACTTAGGTTGGTAGACGATGCAACTGAAATGTGGTTTAGGAAAGGGGAGTAGATCTAAGAAGAGTGAGCATTTCAGGTTTTATAGTTATTATTGCGATCCTTTTTAAACTGCCGTGTTTTAGGATTCTAAAATTGAAATTATATTTGTAATAACAAGTTGATAAGTTAATAATAGAGTGTAAATGATCACAGCATATTTGTGCATCTTTTTATGGATGAAGCTTAGAGCATGAATTCACAAACATGAACATGAGTGTGCTATTTTCTGTGTTTCACAGTTCCCATGATTTATTCTATCACATTTAATATCAACTGTAATTTCTTTTTACTTCCGAGCTTCAGCTGTCTCTCTTTAAATCTGTCAGTGAGCATTAAAGGCTTTCATGTTGTCGCTCTTCACTTTGTAATTGAGAACAAATATGGAGAGGGAGCGTGTTTAATAGGCATTGTCAAGCAGGGGGCGGGTTTGTTTGCCACCTAGAGATCTCATCGCTTCACATTTTCACAGTTAACTGTTGGAATAAATTATGCAGATTGGAGTTTTTTGCGAGTCCTAGTTGCGATGTGAACTTGCGGTGACTTCTGCTTGGCTTTTTTCCCCTCTTTGCTGAGAGTTACATCAAAGCCTGAAAGTGATCAAAGACAGTTGGAAAAAAATAAATTCCCCAACGTTCCGTCACCCTGCGTGCGTTCATACAGCTTCTGCCTGTCTCCACACCGCGTGCTGTCTCAGTTAGAAAACAAAAGCAAGCGACAATGTCTGATGTTTCTTTTTTTTTTTTTTTTTTTTTTTTTTTTGGTCTCCTCAAGCGCAGTCCTGTCAGACATTGCAACATTTCAATTGATTTCCTTTTTCCCTCTTCTGTGTGTTCTATTTTAGTACACAAGCCAAGAGACTGAATTAGTCATTAAAGGGTATGTATAATATGACATGGCCCAGATAAGACATCACAGGGCTAGAGTGAAGAGCAGACTTGTCATAAATGAAAGTATATTTTAGGAGCTGGAGACAGCTGCTCCCCAGTTAAAAGGAGGAGGGGAAAAAAAACTGGGGTTACTGGGGGTTCAACATCAATGATGACTGCATTTTTCTCAGTGTCAGTTTGTTTACACCACAGACAGAAAGTAAAATTCTTTGCACGCGTATGACCCATAATTAAAACATACCCATATGTTTTATCCATGCAATAAAAGAACCATTTATAAGTGGTCCTTGTTGGGGAGAAAAGTTAAGATTCTTTTTGAGAGTCACTATAATTAAGATATTTCTGTTGCTATCCAGCTTCTTCTAATGCATACTGATAGGCTGTATCCAGGAGCCAGAGCTCCTTGACTCAACAGAATCAACAGAAGTGCTCTTTTTTATTTGCAAGCTGGCTCGACACCTGTAAACAAAGATCATAGCCCTTCTTAGTCGATCTCAGCTTAAGTCTGTTTATTTATTTTACCTTTATTTATACAGGTAAGTCCCGTTGAGACACGCAGTCTCTTTTTCAAGGGAGACCTGTTTACCTAACCTACATGTCTTTAGATGAGGACCCACGTGTGATTTCTTAAAATGTTCACCAATGTCATTGACGAAAAAGAGTCTTGATACATACCATGGCCGAAATCCATCATGATTTAAATGTCACGCCCACGGTTACACCCTTCAAAAATGCATGGTTCTGAGGCTTCGCCCATCGAGGTTGAACCATGGAGAGCAGAGATTCTGCCAAAAAAGAAACTTTTTGGGGGGATCAAGACAGAATTCTTTATTTGTGAGGTGGGAAAGATTAAAGAGGTGCTGTTTGGCAGCTTAAAAACCGGAGTCAGAGACGTGCACAAAAACGCAGATCGGAAGAGGTTCAGTCAGCCTCACCGGTGTTGAACGACCGGCTGAGATATTAATAAAAGTCTCCATCAAGGCCGGGCTTATGTGGTTTATTTGTTTTAGTTATTAAATTTCATAATAGCTCACATTCGATAGCAATGTCATAATTCTTTAGCCAATGGGTCAAGAAAAAGTGGTCCAATATGACACTTGAAACACCAAAAGCTGTTTCACCGGCCCCCACCTGTCATGAGTCCGACCGTGGCGCACTGACAGGTGGGGGGCGGTCGGATCTGATTCGACCCGGATGGGACAGAAGAAAAGATAACTTGCTTTTACTAAGCTAAGAGACAGTCTACTGATTGAGAACTTACAACTTTAAGGTATAGATCACTTATTAGAAATGACGGATCAGGTCCGGTCTCCTCCGTATCTCCAGCGGGGGTGCAGAGCGGCTCCTGGCGCATCATAACTCTCCATCAGCTGTCAGAGCACTGTAGCACTGCACATGCGGGGACAGGGTTGGGTTGTGTTGCAGACTTTCTGAGTCTACAAGCAGAATTTCATCCCGCTGGTCCAACACATCCACCTGCCTTTCTACAGCACGAAGTAGCGCTCCACCTTGGCACGTGCACGTGTGTGCATACTGGTGCGGGCCAACCTGCCCTACTGCTCTGTGGCAGGTTGATCAGCGGGGTGAGGAGATGCATGAAGAGTGCAAAACACTTGTCTCCTAGAACTATAACATGTTAATGATTTTAATAATTTGTTGAGATAAATGGAGGAATAAAATTCAGTTACAGCTAATTTTTTCAACTTTGGGAATACAATTCTACGTTCTTGTTTCTTTCTTTTCTTTGCAAATGGATTAATTCTTAGTGCTGGATATGCAAATACTTATTAAATGACAGTTTGCGGTTTGATTCATAAATATTTTCATGTTCTGCTGCGCTGTGCTGCAAACCCACTCAAACTTCCGTACACAAACTCAGAGCTGTCTTGAGATTTAATCGCATCCTACGATCATGTCAAAATTGATAAATACCAGACCTTGCATGGAAATGTTCATACGCACAGATTTCCGTTGCACGATTGTTTGATAAATGAGGGCAAATGGGTTTTGCCAGTTGAATAAAAACTGAAATATAATTGTGTAGTGAAGTAAGTGTTACCCAGAAAGTTATACTGATCATATATTCCTGACGTCTTTGGACCTTCATCACTGTCCAGGCCCAGTGCAAACACACAGGATTATTTTATCATACTCCAGGCTTTGTGCCCAAATACAAGTCCAAACATGTTGTAATTACTTCAGAGTGAGGAAGACCTTTTATCAGAGAGAAGTGCCCTCTTGAGAATGAGAAGATCTGGCTAAAGTGTCTTGTCATTGGTGTAATTCCTGAAGGTTTGCAGAGATGGATGGGGTTTATGCTCATTCAAGAATATGCTGCTGTTGCAAATAACCAAGCCATAACCCATCAAAAAGAAAAAAAAACTTAGGCTACGATCACATCGCGACTATCAGAAGAGAACACGCAAAAGTGCCGTCTCGTCTCCATCTTTTTATCCCCGTTTACACGAGCGTCGCCATGAAGAAATCTGCAGGCATACGAGGACGCAAGAGTGTGTGGAATTCGATTGGATATGCATGCCAGGCCGTTAGGTGGTGCTGTGATAGAACTCCATGTCCACGCACATGCATAAAATCTACCTTAGATCAGCTGGGTTTACGTAGTTTGACATCATAGATATCTATATAGATATTCATGTCCGACATCGTTGTTTTTTCTGTTTGTGTGTGATGTCAACGTGCATGCGACATGAGCATGGCGTGAGAGGGTCCACCATCATTTTTTGCGTTTTGGGCCATGCAGACGAGAACGCAACAGCATCGCGTCTTCAGGAATTCCACTTTGGATTGAGTCTTTAGATATTTGCGTCTTCAACCCAGAATAACGCCGTTGCCTATATTTAATAGGCACTTCCTATTAAATATTTTGTCATTTTTACCCGCAATCATCCTCATGTGAACGGCCCTTTAATAAAGGTATTTTTTTTCTTGTGTGACATCACTTCAAGTCCAGTTGTACATGTTTGAGGCAGAATCTAATCCAAATACAAAGGTGACAAGTATGAACAAACAGAAACAACGGGATATCTCTGTGTGGTTAGTAAGCCTATTTCTTGCTACTGTGCAACATCATGGATTATGTTGTCTTTCAGTTCAGTGCAAATAGCTCAAACTTTAGAAGCAGTTTCTTTCACTGATGTCCAGACTGATGCTCTTTTATTGATGCAACAGACTTGACTTTCAGCTTCAGTCTCAACGCAAAGTTGGTGTGCTGAGCCTTGTTCAAAACACTTGTCTGTGAATTATATGGTACAAAACCAAACAATTTCATGGCTTTGTTGCTAGGCTGGAAAAACAAACTGCATCTACTTATCTCGGATTGATGGGTCTTCAGGGAAGCTGAAAATGGTCCACCTACCTTCCAACCAAAACACATACGTATTTTGGAGACTTCTCTTAAAAAAAAACAGAGTGCTATGCTCTTAGCAGTCGTGGATCACTTATTCCTTGCAGTGAGAAAACAGCCACAGGAGCTACAACATGTGCAGGAGGCTGAAAAAAGTCAAGTGATAATTCAAACTAACTAAATTAATCAAGTTTCTTTTGCGTGGAATATTGAAATGTGTAGACACAGTTTTATAACATTACATTAATATTAATGTAACATAACATTGTTTTACATGACGCATTAGTCAGAAAAAATGAAAAAGTATAGGATTACAAACTCATCTCAGACCAATCACTCTAAGGTAGCATAAATTGCAAATCTGTTGGTTTGATTTCAGCACATACATATCCTTGATGTCTATGATGAAAATGATTACTATGCAGATGTTTTACAATGTGTGTACTATACAAAGGGTTTTGACCTCTACTCATGAATTGTTTTTAGTTTCTAGTTGGGTGATGGCAGTGTACTTGCGTCTGACTATTCAGTGACTGAAACTTACTATTTGTCTATTTCGATAAACTTAGTTTATTTGCCTGTGACTTAAAGTAATAAATTTAAGATGGTTTGTTTTTCAGTGTGGAAAAACACTGTTGCGCTAACATTTTCTGAAGAAATGTTACCCAGCCAATGTGGCTCACTGATGTGTTTTTAACAGCTTTCTGCTAACAATGGAGTTTTGTGGCAGAAGAAATAACCCAAACCAGGATCCTGTTACACGGATAATACTTGTTAATCAAGTTGAGTTCCCTATTGATTTTTGTCTTTCTGTGAGACTTGTTAACAAAAGGGAAAAATCAAACAAAATTCAATTATCCGTTAAATGAAAAGTCTTCACCTTTGGGTAATCATTGGTGTTTTTTTTTTGTTTTTGATTCAATCCAGAGGCTACTTTAAGGTTAGCTATCAATTTTGCTCCTCAAATACAGTTACATCTTAAAATGTTTTTAGTAATGGAATCGTTGTGTACAGATAGGTGAAAACATGTGAACAAGAGTTTTTAGAGCGTACTTTTGAAGCGATATATTATCCGGGGCAAGTTATAAATCATAATCCTATTTGCTTTTCTAACCACGATGGTCTGCATTTCATATAATACAATTTTGGGAAAAATGTGAGCATGCATTCAATATGAATTCCAACATTTACAAAAATGTCAGGACAGTGGCAGTAGCATCACCTCTTTCACACTCTTCCTCACCCTTTCTCTGCTCACCATATCATCTCATATATGACCAGTGCAGGAAGTCAGCCAATGACCCCGGGGTATGAAAGGCTTTAACTAGCAGTAGGTGTCTCTCAATCTGCCAGACTGCGACAGCCAAGCTTGTTAGTCACACTGGTGGAACTACACACACTAGCGTACACACACAGACATGCACAACTGTCCCATGGATAGACTTAATCCAGCCACTGAATGCGGCAAGCGGTGATAGCAGAAGTGGGTCAGTGCTGGAAAAGACTGTTGTGTGAAATCATATCCCTGAGGTTGGACTGAGGTCTGAACTTTGGCTGACCTTCCCCAACAAGTAGAGCCATATAATATCATTCTGAATTTTAATCTGTTTAAATTAATGCTTACAACTTCAATGATCATACTAGAATGGGGGCTTAAGCCTTGGGATGAGTATTTGGGACATGGACAAAAAAGAGAAGCTGTAATTGGGTTTTCTTCTTGCTGAGATTAACAAGCAGGGAGGAAGTTACAAGTTGGGGAACTGATTTTCTTGCAGTTTGCAACTCCGTACCAGCTGGAAATAGTCTGGCTTTTGTTCAGTTTTAGACATGATTTACAGTAAACTTTATTTCTTATTACAATATTTTATTTCTTTCTGTGCAAGTGTGTGTGTGTGTCCATTTAGGAGACAAGCTTTTGACTCAAGTGACTTGAGTCAATCGCTTCATCCAAAAACATTTCTTTTTTTTTTTCTTTTTTAAAGTGTGGTTCAGCTTTGTCGCCGATCCTGTTCATAATCTTTATGGACAGGATTTCTAGGCGCAGCCGAGGTGTTGAGGGGATCCGGTTTGGTGGCCTCAGGATCGGGTCTCTGCTGTTTGCAGATGACGTGGTTCTGTTGGCGTCATCGGGCCGTGATCTCCAGCTCTCGCTGGAGCGATTTGCAGCCGAGTGTGAAGCGGCCAGGATGAGAATCAGCACCTCCAAATCCGAGACCATGGCTCCTCGTCCTGAAAAGGGTGGAGTGTCCTCTCCGGGTCGGGAGTGAGTTCCTGCCCCAGGTGGTGGAGTTTAAGTATCTCGGGGTCTTGTTCACGAGTGAGGGAAAAATGGAGCGGGAGATGGACAGACGGATCAGTGCGGCGTCTGCAGTGATGCGGACTCTGCATCGGCCCCTCGTGGTGAAGAAGAAGCTGAGCCAGAAGGCGAAGCTCTCGGTTTACCGGTCCATCTCCGTTCCTACCCTCACCTTTGGCCATGAGCTGTGGGTCATGACCGAAAGAACGAGATCGCGGGTACAAGCAGCTGAAATGAGCTTCCTCCGCAGGGTGGCCGGGCTCTCCCTTTAGAGATAGGGTGAGGAGCTCGGTCATCCGGGAGGGACTCAGAGTAGAGCCGCTGCTCCTCCGTATAGAGAGGAGCCAGATGAGGTGGCTCGGGCATCTGACCAGGATGCCTCCTGGACGCCTCCCTGGTGAGGTGTTCCAGGGAAGTCCCTCCGGGACCAGACCCAGGGGGAGACCCAGGACACGCTGGAGGGACTACGTCTCCCGGCTGGCCTGGGAACGCCTCGGGATCCCCCCCGGATGAGCCGGCAGCTGTGGCCGGGGTGAGGGAAGTCTGGGCTTCCCTGCTTAGGCAGCTGCCCCCGCAACCCGACCTCGGATAAGCAGAAGAAGACGTAGTGATGTGCACGCAGGTTCAAAATTAAAACATTAGAATGTTTTAAAATTAACTTTAAAATTCATATATATATATATATATATATATATATATATATATATATATATATATATATACATATACGTATATATATGTAGATATGCCAGATTATACAGTGGGTAGAGAAAGTATTCAGCCCCTTTAATGTAAGACCATGTGTCATGTGTTTGCCAAGAAACACATGAAGATTCTCTCGTCTGATGAGACCAAGACTGAACTTTTTGTAGTTAATTCTAAGTGGTATGTGTGGAGAAAACCAGGCACTGCTCATTACCTGCCCAATACGATCCCAACAGTGAAACATGGTGGTGGCAGCATCATGCTATGGGGGTGTTTTTCAGCTGCATGGACAGGACAACTGGTTGCAATTGAAGGACAGATGAATGCGACCAAGTACAGAGAGATCCTGGAAGAAAACCTCTTCCAGACTGCTCAGGACCTCAGACTGGGCCAAAGGTTTACCTTCCAACAAGACAATGACCCTCAGCACACAGCTAAAATAACAAAGGAGTGGCTTCAGAACAATTCTGTGACCATTCTTGACTGGTCCAGCACAAGCTCTGACTTCTACCTAACTGAGCATCTCTGGAGAGATCTGAAAATGGCTGTCCGGGCGGCTGTAGCTCAGGTGGAAGAGCAGTCGTCTTTTAACCGGAGGGTCAGGGGATCGATTCCAGGCTTCCCTAGACTACATGCCGAAGTGTCCTTGGGCAAGACACTGAACCCCAAGTTGCCTCTTGATGTGCCTATCTGGGTTTGAATATGTGTATGATTGTGTAGGTGAATGTGATATGTAGTGTAAAGCGCTTTGAGCGGTTAGTATGACTGGAAAAGCGCTATACAAGTACAGTCCATTTACCGTTCCACCAACATTGACCATCCAACCTGACAGAACTGGAGAGGATCTGTGAGGAAGAATGGCAGAGGATCCCCAAATCCAGGTGTGAAACACTTGTTGCATCATTCCCAAGAACACTCGTGGATCTACTAGGGCTGGGCGATATACCGGTATGACGAGGTAGATGTGATATTTACATGAGAGAGATATGATATTTACATATACTGTTATATCGGTATTAGCTGTGCAAATGTTTTGGTTTTATTTTCTGGTAATGACCCGGCTGCACCTGACGAACTCCGACAAACGGAAGTATGGAAGTTCTGCGCGCGGTGATTGTGCTTTGCTCCTCTCTCCTCTCTCTGCCTGAGCACAGCCGGCTGCACTCCCCCCCCCTCCTCACAGAAACCAACGTGCTCCTTCCACCCCCTCTCCCCTCCCCCTCCTCAGTCCCCGCATGCTAACAGCTGCAGCAGCGGACAGAACTGAGACGCAACGGTGAGCTGTGACTTTTTACAAAGCAAAATAACTCTACACTTTTAAACGTCCTCACAGAAACACGCTGTTAGGGCGCAATAAGGAGAGCAATCGGGTTTTATATGCGCTAGTTTTAGCGTTTTAGCGTTTTTAACTAAAAAACAGGTGCTTGATATGAAATTAAACATTCAGACAAATTCGGATAAAAATAACGGGATATATCGTATATCATCATCTAAAAAAAAATATCGTGATATGATATTTGGTCCATATCGCCCAGCCCTACCCTCTGTCCAGCCAGCAGTGCCAGACAGAGCTACTGCATGTAAGCTTGGCATTAACTTTTATCGGTGAGACGTTGGAGAGGGCAGCGGGGGATTTTTTGTTTGTTTTTTTTGTTTTTTTAGCCAGCCTGTTACAGGCACTGTTCAGAATAAAAAGAAATAAAAAATATTTAGGGGTACATAGGTGATATGTGTGTTACTGGTAGCCTATTTAATAGAAAGTTTAAAAAAAAAAAAAAAAAAACTATCTTTGTAAATATCTCGTGTTACAATGTGGACATATATCTACAAATATGATTTTCTGGTGGGTGCAGTCTGCATTAAGTGTGCTTGTCTGGAAAGTGGTACTGTATGTAAAATTATGACAATGCAGAGCTAAAATACAAGAATAAACTGTTGGTGCAGTTTTCAGTCGATATTAACTGGCCAACAATAAAATCTAATGTCTAGATGAAGAATAGACTTTTCTGGACTGACTTGTATGGTAATGGCAGAGAATAAAAAGTGTCTTTTAGAAGTGTGTTTTAAAGTCCATCTTTTGAATTTCCACCACTGCTGAGAAAGAATTGAGTTTAAGAGGAAGCACTTGCCCACAAATCAGTAAAATGTTAGAATATTGCCTATTTTAGAGCCCATTTCAACTGCCATTACTCTTTACAATGGTAACACTTTGTACCATTAGGCTTTAGAAATCAGTCAAATAGATTATATGTATGACATTTGTATAACTTCTAAAAATGATTTTTTTTTTTGTCGTTTTATAACACATTTAAGACCAACAGCTACAGAAAAAAGGACTTTTCAAATTTACATTTTTTTGTATGAGGTGAAAGATGGTAATGCTTGTGTGGGTTCACTTGTGTCTGAGTCACATATCAGTATATACATTCACTCTACTGTATATATGTATATATCAAACATTAGATTGCTTTCTTATCTTGTCTACTCTCTTTGTCAGTACTTAATGTTTTTATGTTATGTAAGCGTGTGTGTTTGTGTGTATGGGTGTGATTAGGATGAGGTGGGGGGCTTCTTTATTATCTATCACCAGCTGCAGCTAGTAGGCAGCTCATCCCACTTCTTACATTAAAGCTGATGTATGTTTATTGAGCAGCCAGAGGCAGAGACTGGAGATCTGATTTATAAATCCATACAGCTTGTATTATGGGGGATTGATCTGCCTGCGTCAACATGGATGACGCAGCCTCATTGTCTTTATTCCGAGTGACTGCAAGTAATAAAGGTATGACAGAGGAAGACAACAATTAAAGTGTTTACAGTCATACTCTTTGGAGCCATCACCTTTTCTGATGTTTGCATTATACTTCATTCAATACAAAAAGCTGGACTGTCTTGTAAAGCAGTCATATAAACTTCTCAAGACATTTTCTTTTAAGTCTGCAGTCTAAATCTGAATGTGTAGCCTGTCCCTTTCATCCATTAGCTATACCCACTTTTTCCTGTAGAGGGTCGTGGGAGGCTGGAATCAACTCTAGCAGACTTTAGAAAGTGAAAGAGCTAAAGTAGAGAGGCAGCAACATAAGCATGCTCACACTCTTGCAGAGGGCCAGAGAGGAACCAGACCAGTCTGGGAGTTTTTTACTTAAGACCAGCCCACCTGTTTTTGATGTGGACTGAATTGGATGAATGAAACATCTGTTGTCTACATAGGATCCTGTAGTTTTTAGTACTTACAAGAGTTCAACTGTAGTTTTTATTCTGAAAATAAAAACTTAAACTCCTAATTCACCAGATTGCAAAAAAAATTGAGTAAAGAAAAAAGCTTCCATGCTTTCATATCTCCATGTATGAGAGGGCCGTCACTTGCAGCAGGTGCAAAAGCTAAACCTACAGTGCAACAAAGACTGTAATCACCCGTACATCTTACTACCAAAATAAAGACAAAAATTATCTTAAAGTGGGAGCAAATTATGTTTCACACAAACCACTATCTCTCTTTCATGTTCTCTTGAATTTATCCTCCATCTACATATTCCAGATTGTCTTCATGTCTGAGGTCATTTGATATATTTTTCATCAAGTACACAAATATAAAGAAAATGTGCATTCAGTGCACACACCTACTATACTGAGACTAATTCTGCTCTTTTTCAATTTAAATGGAGCCCGTGGAGCATCTGAAACAACCACGGACTGTATATCAATGGATAAACCTTCCGAGGGGCCACATGACACTAACTGGATCTAAGAAAAGCTTGCTAAAAACAAAGGCATGCTAGCTGGCTAAAAACCACAGTTGTGCTACTCTACTGCTGACTGAGAGCTTTCTGGGAGCAAGCCACCAGCCGTTAGCGCTGACAACCGATCTGGTGCCTGTCAGTCAAAAGGACACACCTCTAATTATGTGTAATTTCAGTCATTTCAATTTAGATAACACCTAAACGGATTAGTTACTGTATTTAGAATAAAAAGTCAACCATTAAAGTTAAGTTATCATGAAGGTAAACTTGGCATATTACACCTAAAAGGATTACTTTTTTCTAATTTTTTCCTTTTTAACCAGGCTGTAAACATGTTTATTTCTGCTGTGATGTTGGCCTTTGTAACATGGGAGTCTATGGGGATTGACTCCCCTTTGGAGCAGATGAGGAGTAAAGTGCAATTTTTGGCACCTTCGCTGCAGCTTCACATTTCTCCACCAGAGATTGCCGCTTGGGAATAATCAAACAAATCTCTCTCTGGTCAGTATCAACTGTCTCAGCACCACCAGTTACCCTAAGACACACGTCATGAGAGTTTGAGAGCAAAGCAGAGCGCCATCAACAAAAATCTTTCAAAAACAGGAAGAAGATCCATAGCCTCAGCTGACCGTCAGATTTTAACACGCACTCTCCATGTTTTTATTTATCTCATAGGAATTTTTTTTATTTCTGTCTTTCTCAACTCAAAACTCTCCAAGAGAGTCATAATCATATCTGTTTTTTCTGTTTTGGTCTTTATCTCAAGTTCATTATCTTTTGTGTATAACATCATCTACACATTTCACTTGTGTTCTTGACCACAAAGATAAGTTTGTTTCTCGTTAGCGACGGCATGAACAGATGATTGATTTTAAGACTGTGATGAATGTTTTGTGTTACCTTACTGCATCAAATCCAAACCTTTTCAGCCAACTACAGTCAGTCCACTGTCCTGCATGTGCACACGCTCGCACTCAGACACACACAGACACGCGCACACCTGGACACTGATTCAATGGAGAGACCTCTTATTGACCACCTGGCTCTCCATCTTTGTTTCTTATTTTTTTCATCTTTCAATCAGCCCAAGTTAAAAAGAACTGGCAGTGTAAGTGAAAAATGCTTGCAGCAGCTGTGGTTTTCAAAGTGACATAGAAAGGAATACACTGTGAAACACATACACACTGTCACAGGCCCTCTGCAAAAGTAGCTGAAGCCAACTTTTTAAAAATGGGTTGTGAAAAAGAGATTTTTGTAATTTTTATTAGATGCATTTCAAAAGCAATTTATCAGTCGTATTTTAATCTTAATTTTTACCCTTTAGGTAATTTTATATACTTATTATCTGTGAAAAGGCATTATGCATACAAGGTTAATTAGAAAGCTTACCTCATGCACACCAAGTGCATAAGACAAGGTGAGAAATTCATTCCTCCTCTTTTTCACGGTACTAAAGGAAAAATAAGTTTTCTGAAATATATGATGAAGTCTAACCTTTTTTTTGTTTCTTTGTTTGTTTGTTAAACCTACTCCTGAAGAGTCTGCCCTCTTTTATCCTCCACTTATTATAACCTTGTAGGTAAAAAATGTGAGGAAATTGCTACTGGCAAAGCTCTGAGAGAAATTTGAAACACCTACAAAAAACACTGTTAATGTTTGGTGGGACTGCATTCACATGATGACTGTGTGAGTCACTGGCTAATGATAGGAATAATAGCCTTAACATATAAATCTAATTGTCTGCTCTCACTTTAATCCCATCAAATACTGAACTGCTTTACCAGGAGGCTTTGATGGGAAAAACCCACACAGAGAAAACCCTTCAGGATCAGCTTTCAATAAGCCATGTAAACAATGTAAAGCTGTGTATTTCAGACCAAATTGCAATATTTTTCTAAACCTAAACAAGTGGTTTTGATGTCTAACCCACAATAAAACATCCAACACTGTAGCTACAGCTGGAGTTCAACATAAGTGGAGCATTTGTGGTATTGCAGTTGTAGTTATTTTTCCACTTTATACAGTTAAAGGTGAATAAATTCAGTGTTCAAAATAAAATAAAAATGAAAAAAACACCCAGCAAACACTGAAATGGGCCAACTGCATGTAACCTTGAACAGAAATGGATCGTTAGGCATCTACTGTGTATTGTTTAGTCAGCAATTATTCAATTATTACGGTATCAGTACCACTTCATGTCTGCTGTATTCTGTAGATATTAACCTTTACATATTACACACAAACAAATTACACACAGGAAGTTTTACTTCATTATGGGACCAAAAACGGAAGGGATCACATTACTTTTCTTACATGTAGTAGTTACTTTAATCCACTGCAGTTTAAAGTGAAGAATACTGTAGAGGAAACAGGGTGTTCAGTTTGTCACCTACTGTACTGTAAAACCCCTGTTTTCACCAGCATGTTTGCGTCAGGATGGGGTGGGGTCAATCTGCTTTTTTTTGCCTTTCCGCAGGAAAAACCTGGCAAGGACACCCTAATGTCCAATCCAACCAGTCCTCAATTTTTGGGACCCTCTCTTAGGGTATCAGTCTTACTGATCTAATTAAGATAGGCAGAGCTTGACACGCTGCAATCCACTGATTGGTTGAAAGATTCATCACTTCCTGTGCAACTCAGTACCAAGAACAAAATGGCAACAGCGCTATGTTTAAAGTTGATTTTTGTTCTTTAAGGCCCTATGACAAAAATAAATAATACAATCTACTGGATGCCCACCATTCTCATCCTTCATTTCTGTCACATTATCATTTGTTATAATTCAAGGCAGGCCCACTATGACATCACGCTATTGTGTATCTGATGTAACTCGGCCTATTCAATCAATACGCCACCTACTGGGTAAAGGTACAGTTGGCTGTGGAAACACTAGAGAGATCAGGATTTACGTAACCTTACACCACCTAACCATCCTGTCCTGACCCGGACCTGGTGGAAACAGGGCTTAAACCTTGGTAGACTGACTAGTTATTGATGTAGTACTCTGTGTATTTTCACTGGAAAACTCTATCTGGGCAAAAGTTTGAACTGATAGGTAAGATATGAGACTCAGTCTCCCAAGAATTATATATTTTTTTCTATTTTTTTTTAATATGATTCTGTTTAATTCGTTTCCATTTTTGTAACATCCAAAACAAACAAAAAAAACAAACAAACAAAGGACAAACTAACTGCCAGACAGTAAAAAGAAAGAAAGAAAGAAAGAAAAAAGCGAACAAAGAGCAACTGACTAAAAGTTGATAATTGTAACACTTATACAGTGATGTGGCACTGAGCCAGAAAGGGTCCCACATAGGGAGCCGAAGTCACGCCCCTCTGCTTCCGCACCATGAGACCTAAGAGACGAAAATATATGAATTGAAGTCAATGGGGAGAAAACAATTATCTTCTGGTCCCAGTCGTTTTCTGTCCTGGATTCCAGACGTGTTGGTTTTGGATTTAAATGAAAATTTTTCATGCAAAGAAAAATTAAATACCACGAAGATTTTAGATTATTTCAGGATTTACTTGAAGCCGCTTTGTGAACTACAGCTCTCGCCGCAAGTGATGACGTCGATCCCTGCGACTGGCATGAACGAGACCGAGCATCATTCGATCGGCGTAGTGGAAAGACTCAACATTTCCTGACTTAAAACAGTTTTCACCTCCGTTCATGCTCTTTTTCCTGTTCATGAAAAAAATAAACTAAAAAGCGGTGACGTGTCGGAGTAAAATCAAAACGGTAGCGTACTCAGCAGCTGGTGATGCATGTTGCTTGCGATGAGAGCTGTAGTCCACACAAAGGTAACCAACCTCTGTGTGGACAATTATAATTATCGACAACTATCAAAATAGTCGGTGACTAATTTGATAATTGACTAATCATTTATCGTTTTGAAGCTTTGTTTGTCCTCTCAACATTGCTTCTGTACCTTCCGCTGCCTTTCTGTCTGGTCTTTTTTTGAATGTATATTGAAATAGATAAACACACACTACCAGTCAAAAGTTTGGACACGTTTTTCCATTAGATTCAGTAAAAAAAAAGTGTCCAAACTTTTGACTGGTACTGTAAATATGCTACAATTTTTGTATGATACGATTAGTCAACTAATCGCCAAAATATTCCGCGACTATTTGATTATCAAAATAATCGTTTGTGGCAGCCCTAATTGAGATGTGTCAATATTCACAGTCATGCACAATTTTTGTAGGTTGATGAACATGCTTGTATGCATCTGATTTAACATGAAAAATGAGTTAATAACATGTCTGGAGTGACATATCGCAGCAGATTAATTACATGTGTTTGTATCTAACAGTATTCTCATGCTGTTGCAATATGCCTGGTTGTCAGATACTTACATGGAGACCTTTTGGTTCATTGCATTGGTTAACAGCATTGTTGCACAGTTCAGTGCATCTGGTTTCCCCAGGAAAAAAGCTCAGCTGTATATCTCACAGATCAACACACACGGAGGCAGACTGATTTGCACTTTACTTTGGCCAGTTTTACGCGGGCAGTCTCCTCAGATCTATGGGTTGCTCTGCAGGAAGGTTTTCTGTTGTCTGACTAAAAAGACAGGAGGGAGCATACGTCTGTCGCCTCTTCTGTACTTTAAAAGTGCACAAGGGGTAAACTTCAAGGTCTTCAAGGAATCCAGCAGGGAAGAGAGAGGGGAAAAACAGTTGTCTGATTCAGTACAAGTATTTCTTTGTATCTTTTTTAAAACAGCTGGCAGCTATTTGTTGTGCACAAGGGTGCTAAGTAGAAAACAGCCATTTAGTAGCAGCGTTGTTCTGAAAATATTTACAATGTACATTTCCCTCCCTCTCGCCTTACTTATATACGAATTAAATGTTTGAGTAAAAACGTAGCATAGTCTTCTCATTTAACAGATAAATTGATACGTTGTTTAAAGGCAAATGCATCTTTCAACACCTCAAGTGTTTCTTGAAAATGCATGAAATCCATTCAGTTAAAAAAAAAATAATTTTTACCCATTTTAGCCTCTTCTGAGTCCCAACTGTTCAAACACAGACGCGGAATCACAGAATCTCTTACCATTTTTTTTTTTTTTTTTTTTTTTTAATTACGAGAGCATAAAAAGCAGGGTTCCACTTAAGCATCATTTTCTAATGTAAACTGATAGACTTCAAAAGAAGCCTGTTTCTGACTCAAAGTGATGCAGTGAAGCCACAACCAAAGTACTCTGTGGATCCCATCTAGATCAAGAAACCTGTCACCATGGTAACCCCAAAATTAAGGAGATTCATACTGCAGAGAAATACATCTGAGACTTATGATCATCAATATGAGAGAATGTGATGTCTAGACAGTCTTAAGCTGACACATATTTTTAGATGTTTTAGAGTAATTTACAATTTCCTTGCATGTGGCTTTTTTTTGGGGGGGGGGGGTATATATTGTGAACATTTAAACTTGTTCACAACAAAACAGTTTAGGAAGTGCATATTCCAAAGCTTTAATCTGAGTTTCTATTGTTTTTGAGCTATTGCACAAGCTATGTGGCAATCCAGATCCTGCCATGTTGAAGACTGAATTGCACACACACCCACACACACACCACACCACACCAAACAGAAACACTCTCTGTGTTCTGATTTGTCTGTCTGATAGTGTTGTCAGTGGGACTGGATGTCAGAGAGAAGGAATCTATTACAGGATCGATTTGGCCGTGCAATTAGGTGGGAATGGGAATTTCTCATTTCACTTTTCGCTGTGTGACACCCGTCTCTCGGGA
Organism: Atherinomorus stipes; assembly: GCA_023101725.1. Lineage (NCBI taxonomy): Eukaryota > Metazoa > Chordata > Actinopteri > Atheriniformes > Atherinidae > Atherinomorus > Atherinomorus stipes. The sequence continues at coordinate 1,249,761 of JALJCO010012583.1, read as the reverse complement.
GCTTTGAAGGAGGGATAAAGTGATACACTGTGATAGCTGGCAGAGGAATGAAGAAGAGGCTGGATTTGGAGGGAGGAAACGTGTGCTTGTAGTTGTGTTTTGCAGATGTGGGAGGTGTTTTAGCTGTCTGTGAAAGCAACTGAAGGGGTGCTTCTTTTCTGACTAATTTAACTTTTTATCTTCTCTTTCAGTCTACTTGCCTTTTCAGCTCATCTTGCATTCATTTCTCATCACTTACGATGAGCTTTCTAATTGATTGCTCTGAAGAATAATGGATTCTTGTTGCACCATCAGTGTTTTTATCATTCAGTCCCAAATGTGCTTGTTTTAGTTGAAAAATCAAGTTTATATGCAACTTTTCTTAAAAGGTTTTGTGGAAACTTGTGGTGTGGCTTATTAGTTAAATGTGAAAATGGATGATCTCTGTTACTCTGTATGATCGCTGCTTCTAGTAATGTGATGGGAAGTGCTATTTTGGTGGCACAGGGAAAGCCAGCCTGCACGTGCCAGATGCAGTTTATCTAGCTGTAAAATGGTAGGTGATCAAACAGTGAAAGTGGAACCATCTCTAACCCTATCCACGTTGTACTTTACTTTTTTTTTTTTGTTTTATTTATTGCATTCATTTAAGAACGAATGAGTGAATGGATTTATTCATCTGTTTATTCGTTCATTCTCTTTTTCCCCTGTACCACTTAGTCCAATTCTGGGTCGCAGGTTGCTGAAACCTATTCCAGCAATTAATGAGCAAGAGGCAGGGCACACTCTGGACAGGTGACCAGTCCATCGCAGATCTTATTTTCATAACTGGATGGCAGATAAAAAAAAAAAAAAGCACAACAAATTTGACACTGAAAACCTGTTAGCCTCTCAGCTGCATAGGGACTTAAAGTATACAAAATAAACTATAACCCTCGACTAGGGCTGGGCAATAACTCGATAATGACGTATATCTATCGAAAAGGCGCGCCTGCAATAGATAAAAGAGAGCCTTGATAGGAGGTTCGATAGAAAAAAAAAAGTCTCCCTTCGTTTTTCATCTAAGCCTATCATGTAGCTTTATACTACCGTCATTACTCCCTCCGAACCAATCACAAACGCAGACCCAGGCACGCTCTGTCTCCAACCTCTCAAACCACAACACGAGCACGTGAAGAAGCGCATGCCACCGCACGGACAGAGCAAAGCCTTCAACAGAGGAGGAAACCGCGTTTCTTCTTCACTGACTGGCGCTGCCGCAGCTGTTTTATCATCGCCACCTTCAGAATGCCGAGAATTAAATGATTTAACACAAAAACGTCAACAGTTCTGAACTGAAGCTGCAGTAACCGGTGATACTGTCACTTACCCGGAGGGAGGAAAGGTAGCGGCTGATAAATTAGCTTTGATTTTACAAGTCGAAGACATTCTAATAAATATATTGATCAAGGTTCTGATCACACTGTGGCTTTCAGGGGAGCCTTTCTTTTAGGTCTGTTGAGACTTCACAAGTCACGTGCATGTGCATATAGTATTAATGCACGATACAATCACAGTAACACATAAACTACTCATGCCATTAAATATAAAATCTGAATTCGGCGGCATCTCACAGAGGGAAGCATCTACATGCTGGTTTCCAGCATGTAGATGCTGCTGTGGTGAGTTAGAGCCACCAAAACCCACTTTATCCTGATTTATAAAGTTTCTGATTATTTTATACCTGAAATTTAAGTTTCCATCATCCATTGTTCGGAAACAAAAGATATTATTGGTGCTATTTATAATATCAAAAATATAATTTGATTGTTATGACATTGGAAAAATGTCCATTTTGCTTCTGTTCTCCTGTTAAACTGGAAAGCTTTAAGATTTTAGTTTCAGAATTAAGATATTTATCATTCATTTAGAGTTGTTTGTGTACCTATTTTATCTGACACAGCTGTGTAATGTTACATGTCACGTTCAACATGGACAGAAATTAATATTTAAATAAAATAAATCCTCTATCTTTAAATCTCATTTAAGAGTAACGGAACATTTAAGATTGTAAAAAAATAACGATTTATTTTATATCGTGATATATTTTGATATCAAACAATATGGAAAAAAATTATCGTGATAGAACTTTTTCCCATATCGCCCAGCTCTAGCCTCGACTCAGCTCTCTAATGGAGATTAAATTAAATTTACTGTACTTGGATTCCAGTATGTTTTCAGATTTCCATCTATCAACCTTTGAAGGAGCTTCACATGAACTAACTTTTTAGCAGCTAATTACAGATGAAAGCATGTCTGGATATGACTGTTAAATAACATAGCTTAACTGGAAGAATTTGTATGTATATGAAGAAAATTGCCAGGCCATCAGCACCCAGCCGTGCAGAGGATTCTTCTGATTTCTTCGTGTCACTACGGAGTGTTACCTAATGGCATCAAGACATTTCTTGGCAGGACAGAAGAGGCCAACGGAGAGGTTTAATGAAGTTTCCTCTGCTGCCTAATTAAAATCTTGCTCTCTACAGTTCTGTCATTAAGTAATGTTTTGCCAGGAAGACAGCAGAGAAGAAAGCCTGGGAATCTTTATTTTGCTGGAGCACCAGGTGCGTGTGTGTGGGTGGTACATGTAGGGTATATGTACAGTTTGCATGTCTGTGTTTGCATATTTGCATGGAACTTTATTCATTTTTGACTCTGATTACAGTGGAGTGATAGAATGATAGGTTTGATTTTTTTTTTTTTAAAAGTCAAGAAAAATAACAAACAAAAAGCAACACATACAAAGACGAAGCATTGCAGCCAAAAAGCTCCTAGTCACAGAAATCCTCTCCAATATTCATTTTTCTCCAAGCCCTCTCTGTGCCTGTAGATAGGCTAATGGGCTTCTGACACACACATTTTTCTAATATGTTTGAACTGCTGGAGGATTCACCGAGGTTTAATTGCAAGGGAAATAAACAGATATGTACTTAATTAAATCTCCCGAGCAACGTTGTTGCACATTTGCATTTTATTCACATTTTATTTAAAGGTGGAGCTTTTCTGACAACTATGCTAAAACAGCATTTGAATTCTTAATCAACAAAGATTTGGTTTCTGGTTAGTTTTTTTCCTCTTGTTTTTATCTTGCAGAGATGGACACTGGCTCAGGGGAGTTTTTTGGCTCGCTTAACTTGTTGGTAGGAATGGGTATCCAAACCTGGAATCAAAATGGCCCCGGGGCCAAGTCTGACAGTCCACTATAAGCTTCAGCCTTATTGGTCCTCTTAAGTCCTTTTAGTGATATGTTAAGGTTGTATTCCTCTTTTGTGGGAGAAACTCAATCATTGTATTTCCAACATCATCCTTAACAAACGCACACATGCTGCAGGGAATTATGGGAGAGGCAACTGTTGCGCTTTCACATGTTCACCTCACTCTCTTCAGAAGCTCCGCTCACCAATAGTAACACAGGTACAATGATAGATGAAAACTAGATGCTGACAACGCAGGCTGACATAAATCCAATACAACCAGTATTTCCCCTACAATGACTCAGCTGTGGCAACCCGCCATGACTTTATTATTATATATTATTATAATTATTAGCTCTATGCTTTCAAAATACTGAGAATTAAATAGTTTCACTTCATCATCATCAACATTTCTTAAAGGTGTCATCACCCGGAAATCACACTTTTTCCATGTGTTGGAATAGGACCTCAGTTAAAACGTGCAGGAAACTCTGGAGTGTGAAAGTGGCTCTGTTTTGGGGTGTGGGCTCTTTGTTTACACCTGAATTGGCCACAAGAGCACACACTCCACAGTACAAGATTTGGCTTCTCCTTTGAGGATGACATCCTCCATCATCTCTGTCATCCCTGGAGCTGCTAGCTGCTAGCATTCGGTCGCCTCTTTTCCACCACCTGAAATCAGCTGATTAGCTGCAGTGGCGTGGCAATTAACAGTTTAGCTGCAACAGTGTTTTCAGTTACAGCACCAAAATTGTATGGGTTTGTCCTGGAGCTGAGGCCCACAGCTGGTGAAAATTTCAGGGAAATCCTTCCAGTTCTTTTTCCATAAAGTTGCTGACAGACGAACGGACAAACCAACACTACCGAAAACATTACCTCTTTGGTGGAGGTAATGATGCCTGACAGGAACTTCCGTGGTGTAGGCTACAGAGGAAGGTTATTGGCTAATGTGGATGGAATTGCTCCATTCGTGGGATCTTTATAATCAGATCTACATGTATTCAACCTTTGATGAATCCGTTGGTCCAGGTCCCATCTATAAGTGGCTGACTCAGTTGTGCTGCTAGTTCATGAAATGCAATCAGTTTTTCTGTTTTAGTCCCTATTTTTTGACTGGGAAACTTCTGTGGTCAACTCTCATATCCTATTCATGGAGCTTTGTTGTTATGTGATGCTTTTTTTCTTCTGCCAGTATTGTTCCGTCTCAGCTTTGGGTGGGCATTGTCTCATCTTCTTACCCTTCCACAGAGTACACTTTGGATGGCTAAGTTGAGAACATCCTATTTATATTCCTGCTTTATGTTTCTCCAGTGTATCTTTCAGGCAGGTAGCCAGAGCTGTGTTTTTGTCTGACAGTTTGCAGATAAAATCCATCCATCTATGCAGGGCAGTTTAATCTGTTGTTGCTGTGGTGTAAGTCAGTTTATTGCTCTCTGTGATTGTCCCATTAGACATAATTTGTTTTCCTGCATACACGTCTATCGGTTTTTTCAGAGGGTACTTTTTCTTTCACTTTTCAGTTTGAAAAGGCCACACAGGCTCCAAGCTCCCAAACTGTCTATGATATTCTCTATGGTGCTGTGTTGACATCACAATTCACTATTGCAGTCACCAATGTGGTAAACATACTGTAAATTATCTCAGAATGGACTGCAGTGCGTTCATTCAGGTGGCAGATACCTCAGGACAATCTGCACTGAAACCCCAGAAGGAGCTGCATGGGAATCTTACCAAATGTTGTCATAATCAACACCACATTTGCATAAAGATATAATTTATACATTTCTCAATATAAAACTTTTTAACCATGTTAACTCTAGAATCCGAGGGCCCAAAGCAAACACACTTACCCACTACCACAGGAATCACCAAACCCGGACTTCTTGGGCCAGCTTCTAGAGGGTTTTCAACATTTCCTTGCTCCTTTTCCTTAAATGGATCCAACAGTCCATGAAATTTTGCACAATGACTCATTAATTGGAGTCAGGTGTGTTGGCACAAGGACACAATGAAAACTCTTCCAGAAGTGCCTTTGTGAGGTCACACACTGATGTTGGACGAGCAGGCCTAGATCTCAGTCTCCACTCTAATTCATCCCAAAGGTGTTCCATCAGGTTGAGGTCAGGACTCAGTGCAGGTCAAGTTCATCCACACCTGACTCTGCCATCCATGTCTTTATGGACCTTGCTTTGTGCACCTTGTGCTGGTGCACAGCAAAGACTGTAAAAAATTTGGACGTTTTATCCAGTCACGTCTGAACAGGGGAAAGTGAAGCCAGTTGGGTGTTTTTCACCGTGTCGTGTGTCGTCACTCCTGGAAAATACTAAAATGGGCAAAGCGCGGCCTCAGGGCAAATGATTGACAGCTGACGTACTCTGGGCTAAACGCTAATCAAACTAACTTGAAATTAACTGAAGCTAATGAAGATTAGCCCCTAAGTGGTGGGGTAAAGGTAAGACATGCTTAGACTTGCTATTAGCTGACTAAAAACCGCTGTTGTGCTACTCTGCTGCAGAATGAGACCTTAACGAGAGCAAACAAGGAGCTAAATGTTAGCCACCGGTTGGCCGGCCGGCATCCGGTCTGCCGCCTGTCAATCAAAAGGACATGCCCTCAATTATGTGTAATTCCAAGATTAAATGGCATCTAAAGGGATGAGTATTAAAAAAATAACCCCCCTCACAGTTGACATAAAGGTAAATTTGACCTATTAAACTTAAAATGATTTTTTGAACCAGGCTGTAAATATGTTTATGTGATGTTGGCCTTTTTAACACGGGAGTCTATGGGGATTTGCTGTTTTGCAGCTAGCCCCTAGCAGATGGAGGGAGAACTACAAATATTTACTTCTTCTGGGCAGCTTCATAGTTGGCCACCGGAGGTTGCCGCTTGGTGCACAGTCATGTTGGAAGAGTAAAGGACCAGCTCCAAACTGTTCCCACAAAGGTTAAGAGCATGGAATTGTCCAAAATGTCCAAGAGTTCCTTTCAGTGGAACAAAGAGCCAATCCCAGCTCCTGAAAAACAACCCCACAACATAATTCCCCCTGCACCAAACTTTACACTTAGTGCAATGCAGTCAGACAAGTACCGTTGTCCTGGCAACCGCCAAACCCAAACTCATCCATCAGAGTGCCAGATGGAGAAATGCGATTATCACTCCAGAGAACACCTCCACTGATCTAGAATCCAGTGGCAGTGTGCTTTACACCACTGTATCCCACACTTGATGTATGGCTTGGATGCAGCTGCGTGACCATGAAAACCTATTCCATGAAGCTCTGTTGTTCTTGAGCTGATCTGAGGCCACATGAAGTTTGGAGGTCTTTGACTCTGCAGAAACTTGGCGACCTCTTTGCACTATGCGTTTCATCATCCGCTGAACAGTCTGCATGCCTGGGTGCTTAATTTTATACACCTGTGGCCATGGAAGTGATAGGAACACCCAATTCTCATCATTTGGGTGGGTGAGCAAATGTAGAGTTTATTTGCAAAAGCAGTTAACACCATTTTTTCTAAATTCTGTTTTTGCAAATGAACTCTTTAAATACTTTTAGCATTATAGTGTATTTACTTGTATATGTGTGTGTGTGTGTGTGTGTGTGTGTGTATATATATATATATATACCGTACCGTACCGTACCGTCTTCTTCCGCTTATCCGGGGTCGGGTCGCGGGGGCAGCTGCCTAAGCAGGGAAGCCCAGACTTCCCTCTCCCCGGCCACAGCCGCCAGCTCATCCGGGGGGATCCCGAGGCGCTCCCAGGCCAGCCGGGAGACGTAGTCCCTCCAGCGTGTCCTGGGCCTACCCCGGGGTCTGGTCCCGGTGGGAAGTGCCCGGAACACCTCTCCAGGAAGGCGTCCAGGAGGCATCCTAATCAGATGCCCGAGCCACCTCATCTGGCTCCTCTCTATACGAAGGAGCAGCGGCTCTACTCTGAGTCCCTCCCGGATGACCGAGCTCCTCACCCTATCTCTAAGGGAGAGCCCGGCCACCCTGCGGAGGAAACTCATTTCGGCCGCTTGTACCCGCGATCTCGTTCTTTCGGTCATGACCCACAGCTCATGGCCATAGGTGAGGGTGGGAACGTAGATGGACCGGTAAATCGAGAGCTTCGCCTTCTGGCTCAGCTCCTTCTTCACCACGACGGACCGATGCAACGTCCGCATCACTGCAGACGCCGCACCGATCCGTCTGTCCACCTCCCGCTCCATCCTTCCCCCACTCGTGAACAAGATCCCGAGATACCCGAACTCCTCCACCTGGGGCAGGACCTCACTCCCGACCCGGAGAGGACACTCCACCCTTTTCCGGGCGAGGACCATGGTCTCGGATTTGGAGGTGCTGATTCTCATCCCGGCCGCTTCACACTCGGCCGCAAATCGCCCTAGCAAGAGCTGGAGATCACGGCCCGATGACGCCAACAGAACCACATCATCTGCAAACAGCAGAGACCCGATCCTGAGGCCACCAAACCGGATCCCCTCAACACCTCGGCTGCGCCTAGAAATCCTGTCCATAAAGGTTATGAACAGGATCGGTGACAAAGGGCAGCCTTGGCGGAGTCCAACTCTCACCGGGAATGGATTCGACCTACAGCCGGAAATGCGGACCAAGCTCTGGCACCGGTCGTACAGGGACCGAACAGCTCGAATAAGGGGGTCCGGCACCCCGTACTCCCGGAGCACCCCCCACAGGAATCCCCGGGGGACACGATCGAACGCCTTCTCCAAGTCCACAAAGCACATGTAGACTGGTTGGGCGAACTCCCACGCCCCCTCCAGGACCCTGAAGAGAGTGTAGAGCTGGTCCACTGTTCCACGACCAGGACGAAAACCACACTGCTCCTCCTCAATCCGAGGTTCGACTATCCGACGGATCCTCCTCTCCAGTACCCCCGAATAGACTTTACCAGGGAGGCTGAGAAGTGTGATCCCCCTGAAGTTGGAACACACCCTCCGATCCCCCTTTTTGAAGAGGGGGACCACCACCCCAGTCTGCCAGTCCAGAGGCACTGCCCCCGATGTCCACGCAATGCTGCAAAGGCGCGTCAACCAAGACAGCCCCACAGCATCCAGAGCCTTAAGAAACTCCGGGCGGATCTCATCTACCCCCGGGGCCCGGCCACCGAGGAGCTTTTTGACCACCTCGGCGACCTCAGCCTCAGTGACAGAAGAGTCCACCCCCTGAGTCCCCAAACTCTGCTTCCTCCTCGGAAGACGTGTTGGTGGGATTGAGGAGGTCTTCAAAGTATTCCCTCCACCGGCCCACGACGTCCCGAGTCGCGGTCAGCAGCCCACCATCCCCACCGTACACAGTGTTGATGGTGCACTGCTTCCCCCTCCTGAGTCGCCGTATGGTGGACCAGAAACGCCTCGAAGCCGTCCGGAAGTCGTTCTCCATGGCCTCACCCGAACTCCTCCCATGCCCGAGTTTTTGCCTCAGCGACCGCCAGAGCCGCGCTCCGCTTGGCCCGTCGATACCTGTCAGCTGCCTCCGGAGTCCCACAGGCCAGGAAGGCCCGGTAGGACTCCTTCTTCAGCTTGACGGCATCCCTCACCGCTGGTGTCCACCAGCGGGTTCGGGGATTACCGCCACGACAGGCACCGACAACCTTGCGGCCACAGCTCCGACTAGCGGCCTCAGCAATAGAGGCGCGGAACATAGCCCACTCCGACTCAATGTCCCCCACCTCCCTCGGAACATGGGTGAAGCTCTCCCGGAGGTGGGAGTTAAAGCTCTCCCTGACAGGGGACTCAGCCAGACGTTCCCAGCAGACCCTCACGACACGTTTGGGCCTGCCAGGTCTGACCGGCAACCTCCCCCACCATCTGAGCCCACTCACCACCAGGTGGTGATCAGTGGACAGCTCCGCCCCTCTCTTCACCCGAGTGTCCAGGATAAGGGGCCGCAAGTCCGACGACACGACTACGAAGTCGATCATGGAACTGCGGCCCAAGGTGTCCTGATGCCAGGTGTAAACGTGGACACTCTTATGCCTGAACATGGTGTTCGTTATGGACAATCCATGACGAGCACAGAAGTCCAACAACAAAACACCACTCGGGTTCAGATCAGGGGGCCGTTCCTCCCGATCACGCCCCTCCAGGTCTCACTGTCGTTGCCCACGTGAGCGTTGAAGTCCCCCAGCAGAACGATGGAGTCCCCGGAGGGCACGCTTTCCAACACGCCGTCCAAGGACTCCAGAAAGGGTGGGTACTCTGAACTGCTGTTCGGTGCATAGGCACAGACAACAGTCAGGACCCGTCCCCCCACCCGAAGGCGGAGGGAGGCTACCCTTTCGTCCACCGGGGTGAACCCCAACGCAGAGGCAGCGAGCCGGGGGGCAATGAGTATGCCCACACCCGCTCGGCGCCTCTCACCGGGAGCAACTCCAGAGTGGAACAAGGTCCAGCCCCTCTCGAGGATGGTGTTCCCAGAGCCCGAGCCGTGCGTCGAGGTGAGTCCAACTATATCTAGTCGGAACCGCTCGACCTCGCGCACCAGCTCGGGCTCCTTTCCAACCAGAGAGGTGACGTTCCCGTCCCTAGAGCTAGCTTCTGCAGCCGGGGGGTCGGACCGCCAGGGTCTCCCCCGCCCTCGGCCGCCGCCCAACTCACAATGCACCCGACCCCTATGGCCCCTCTCGCGGGTGGTGGGTCCGCGGGGGGGGGGGCCCATGTCTCCATTTCGGGCTGAGCCCGGCCGGGCCCCATGGGCGAAGGCCCGGCCACCAGGCGCCGCCTCCGTGCCCCACCTCCGGGCCTGGCTCCAGAGGGGGGCCCCGGTGACCCGCGTCCGGGCGAGGGACACGTAGCTCCATTGCTTGTTCTCTCCATTAGGGGGTGTTTGGGCTGCGCTTTGTCTGGTCCCTCCCCTAGTAACCTGTTTGCCATGGGTGACCCTGCCAGGGGCATAATTTAGCCCCAGACAACATAGCCCCTAGGATCCTCAGAACACGCAAACCCCTCCACCACGATAAGGTGGCAGCCCAAGGAGGGAATATATATATATATATATATATATATATATATATATATATATATATACATATATATGCGTGTGTGTGTATTTTAATTAGTTTTCATTAGATCCTTGGGATTAGTAGACAAATGCTACCCGGAGCCTTGATGTGTCTATATCAGCCTGGTGTTGCTGCTGCTGGTATTATCACCCAGTTGCATGTGTGTTGCAGCATCCGCTGAACAGTCGGATGCAAAAGCAAAACTGCTGTCACGTCATGCATGGACACACAAGGGTGAAGGGTGATTTTTTTTTTTTTTTAGCCCCTCGATGTTAAAGGGCAATGACAGCCCCAATGATATGCATAATTGATGTCATTGTGTCATCAAAGTGAGACAGAAGCACAGTTTTAAGTTCAGAAACTTTTGTAAAAACAAAATAAAAAATTCTACTTTAAAGGTAGAGTCCAGAGTTTCCCTCCTGGGGAAAAAAAAAGAAGCTAGATTTGTGATCAAATCTTAATCTGCACCTTTGGGCGTCTGCTTTCGTGTGGCAGCGAGTGTTTACAACTCCCCTCCCCTCACTGTATTTAATCTTTTCCATTTATTTTGGTGTGTTCGGGACATTTCGGGGCGGAGATTTGCATGTTGTCTCCAGCCAATGACAGAGCTAAGAGCATAGCGTCTTGATGGGCGTGAACTTCTTTTTCTTCTTTTTTTAAATGTCGACTGGAGCCGAGACCAGATTCACTCAGGTTCTCGATAAAAATGGCAGATGCAGTGAAGAAAAGGAAGTATTTTGTGGCGAAAAGAGCTTTAGATAGTGCACGCTCGAAAACAATGAGTTAATATTGGTTTGGCTTTCACACACTTTCTAGCTTTGAAGAAGATGCATGGGGCTGAAAGCAATGTGGCCATTTGCCACATCACTCCTCAGCCCTGAGGGGCTCTCAGTTTAAATAGTGATGACAAACAGAAACGGAGCAACATTTCAGACTACTTTTAGATTAGGGCTATATACATAAACTTAATAAATTTGCATTTATTTGAAAAACTTGTGTCCTGAGATGACTTGTGACTTGTCACAAAAAGTTATTGTATAACATGTATTTTAAAGGGATGAGTGCTGTTAACCTTAACCTAGCTATTTCTTGTGTCATTTTAACAACATAAAAATGTGCAGAGATTAGGTTAAAACTCAGGCCAAATTTCTGCTATTCAAGTAGTTTAGCGCGACACAGAATTAGATTATTCTGCAGTAATTGGATTTTAAGATTATAGACTAAGTAGTCCACAAGGTGTTGCTCTCATTTAAGACTTGTAAAAGTAACAAAAAAAAAAAAGATCAGTATGGTTGTGGCTACTGTAAGTTTTTTTTAGCACTGAAACTACACAACCACAACTGTCTTCTCAAGGTAATTTTGCCATTAATTCTTGATCTGAAGAGAAAATACAATAATCTACTGTGATATCTGTATGACAGACTACAACAGGAAATCCCCCATGTGGTGGATCCATTTATCCATTGGAAGCCACATTGCTAAGACCAACAGCACCCAGCAGCGGCAGTGACAGTTTTAATTTGGTAGCTGGCGGTCAGTATGATTAGCAAACTGCAGGAAGCTTATACAAAGTGGACCAAATAACTGCCACCCACAGTGTGGGAGGAGAGGAGCATGCAACCAGCAATGAGAGGGTGTGGAGCTGCTATTAACAAGTATTATTTTTATCATTCTAGGGAACAAAGTGAGGACAGGTTTTCTGGTTTGTTATAAGGCATAATATCATTACCCTCACAAGAATATAAAGAAGCCTTGTAATGACAAGATATTAGCTATATTAACAACACAATCCACAATGTTTCTACATTTTACAGTTAGAAGGATATCTGCACATCTTTCATACCCTTAGTTCATATGCAAACAAAGGCCCAGCCACTGCTTCATTTTCCAGTTGGCAGGGAGTTGATGTGTTCAAATATGATTTATTGATCATGTAGAGCACATTAGTTTACCCACTGTGTTCAGTTAAAAAGCAATAACGCATTTTACACCCTCTGTTCCATTCGAATGCAATAACACTAAACTAATTACGTAAACTGGGGATAGCAGTGTGATTTGTAAAAGCCCAAGCTGGGTGCTGACTCTGAGCCATCTTCAGTCAGATGCTGAGAATATTGAAACTAATACAGCAAGATGTGATTAATTCATCGACACCTTATCTCTTTCTATTCAGGGGTTTATATGGGAAATTAGCCATAGGGCAGCCGCGGCGGCTGTGTTTACATGACAGAACAAGCCAAGGTAATGACTATTATCTCAAGGTTACACTTCTCTTTTATCCATTTGTCTTAGATTTTCACTGAAACTCATCTGACAATCTTTTAATCATTCTAAATAGGGTTTCATCATTATCATTTGGAGATCAGTAATAACAAAAACTGTTTGAATATTACTGCAGAATTTATCAAATCCTGTGTAAATCCTGTGATGACTCAGCTTTTTTATATCAACATTCATTAATCATAGTGAAATAAATCCATCCTGAAAAAGAGAAAACATTTCCTTCCTTCACACCTGTGGCCTCAGGGCCAGATGATAAGACAGCAATATGCAAATATATAATTTTCCCCTATTTTGATTAATCTTTTTTTTTTTCTTTTTTGAAGTTTTGAACATTTATACAGCAGCAAAAAATTGTTTGCTGTGAGACAAATACTGTAGCTATAATGCAATTCCCGCTACACTCTAGCAACTCCTGGGTCAAACTGCCCCGTTAAAAAGAGACCAACTAATTTCCGGGTTATTTCAACCCAGACATTTGGGCTGTTGACCCAACTACTACATTGTAGTCAACATAACCCAACTTCTGTGCCAAATATTAACCTGAAAATCGGGTTTAAAAAACAAAACAAACAACAAAAAAAAACAATTTGGGGTTGAAGCAACCTAGAAATTAGTTGGTGCCTTTTTAACCTAGCAGTACCATAAGCCCCATTTCCACTAGCGGGTCTGGGTCGGGTCAGGCCGGATCGGTCCACGTTTTTTTGCGTCTGCACTAGGGCTGGGACGATTCGTCGACGTAACCGATTACGTCGACGCAAAAAATACGTTGACGCAAAATATGCGTACCGATGCGTCGTCAGACCAAAACAAAGATGGCGGCGCCATGCGACTTCAGACGAAAACAAAGATGGCGGCGCGATCTCCGCGAGTGGCTCTTCCAAGTTTCCAAAGTGTAAGGCAGTGAAGGCCCACACTCGTTTATCGAAGGTATAACTATATATTAGGGATGCGAATCCGAGCCAATGACACATAGACAACTCCGTGAGATCGACGCCATGTCTTCAGACACGTCAGGCCTGTTTGAGACGGTCAGCATGAAGCACGAGCTCCATCTGCTGGCCGCGGGTGGAACTGCAGCTGATGTCGGGAGCTGTCTCGTCTCTGACTGAATATAAAGCACGTTCTCAACCTCATATTAGTGTTTCATCTGTTGGTAATAGTATTGTGCGTCACTCTGGAAAATAAAGAATTTTAATTTCATTTCCAAGTGATTGGCACCCGTATTAAGCATTAACAGAGAAAGATGAAGATGCACTTTTTCTGGAAGCTAGACCCATGTTCAATATAATGTTCAACTCTAATGTTTACTTATCTTCATTATCTTTTGTTGGAAAATAATATCTGTCTTAGCTTAAATCCTCCAAGTTTACATGATCATATTATTTCAATAATGCTTTTTTTATTATTATTTTCATGTAAATGAAAGAATTAAAAGCCCGTTTATCAGTCCGCTATGTTTTCAACATAAATTTTACATTCTGTTGGTTCATGAAAAAGTCCATGACAGGCTGCTGCTCCCACTCCTTTTTATTCATGCTCTTTTTACATTTTAGATATCTTTATCAGCACATATAAATTGCTGTCTTCAATTTATGAGGAGAAATCGATAATCGAATCGAACGAGTCGAATCGAGCTAAAAAAGTGAATCGTTAGATTAATCGAGCATCGAAAAAATAATCGAAGATTAATCGTTTAAAAAATAATCGTTTAACACAGCCCTAGTCTCCACAGATAGAACCTGGGATGGGTACCCTTATATCCTGACCTGACCCCGCCTTTACTTTTTCGGTACCCTTTGGTAGGGCTACTGATCTTACCGATCCAGACCAAAGAGGTGGAGCTAATACATGGCAATCTGTTGATTTGCTGAAAAATCTGTCACTTCCCGTGTGACCCGGCATAAAAACAAAGCAGAGGTGACTCCTTTGTTTCTGTCACATGTGGTGCTGTGGTTAAAAGGTGTTGCATGGCGATGATGTCATGCAGTAACGTAGCAGCACTATCCGGTTAATATTCCGCCTCCAGGGTAAGGGGACAGTCTGCTGTGGGGACGCAACGTGAAATCAACACATCCGTACCAAAACCCACCCGACCCGACCCAACCCAGACCCGTGGGGGGAAACGGGGCAAATGTTATTAGTTTTTAGTGTGTAGTTGCTTGGTTCGGAACGATTACATTATTCACCCACGTGACGATGATGTAATGACGCCGCCTACGTAGAAGCCTGCTCCAAAACGCGAAGAAGAGGAGAAACCACATGGCTTCAAAAGCATGATAAGCAGCTGTTGTTGCAGTCTTTTTTGCCCTAGCAGCTTACACAGGCTCACCATCAGGCAGTTGTTGGAAAACTGTGAAGGTACAAAGCTTTATCAGCATGTTTGGCTGGACGTCAAACAACACAAATGACGGTTCCGGACAGGAGTGAAGCAGGCGCTGTCAAGCAAATGCAGTCACATGACGTGGTGGCATAGTGGCACATTTCCAACTTTAGTCGTATGACCAGAGGCCGTTTGTACCAGACCTTTGACACCCGGTGAGTTGAAACAGGATTAAACTAATTGTGCCAAGTGTGACCCTGTCCTTAGTGCATCAAAGTCACCATCAAAACTTCCAGCTTACTTGTCCTCTAAATGAATTATTTTCTTCATTTAAAAAGCCCTGACACTTGAGCTGAAAGTTGGGTTTAACTTTTGCTTTTTGACCTAATCTTCTGCTTGCCTTGTGCAAGAGAAAATTCTTCCACCAAAGTCCAGACCTGCAGATATCTGCAAGCTGCCTGAACCTCATGTATCTGTCCACTGCCACAGGCAATTCATCTGAACTGAGACAAGGGCCTCTGAGACATGACCATAGATGAGTCTTACATCATCTGTAAGGTTGCAGGCAATATCACTGTCCCTTTAATGGTGTTGTCCAGCAACATATGGGACTTGCAGCAGGTGACGATCCCCAAAATTAGACTAACCTTCATCTGACTGTCCATTTACTCTGGCTTTAGCAGTATATTTGCTGAGTTTGAGGCATGCTGGACTAAAGGTTGTTTAGATAACAGTAAGAGAAAGATTCCTCAATTTATTACTGAGCCAGACATGTATCATCTGAGATGAGACAGATGGCAAGCCGTGAGTGGATCAAAGGCAGGTCTCTAAAACGTTGCCTTTGATTTGATATCATACAGTGAGTTTGCCTTTTGCCGAAGCACAGGATGACGTAGACTTAGACCAAGACAAATCCTTACAGGAAGAATCCATTGGCTCTGCAGCGGTATGCTCAACGTGTTTTAAAAGTAGAGAGATAAGAAGATAAGTAAAGACTGATGGACAAAGGGACTTACAAACCAATACTGGTAGATGAGATAACAGCCATAGTAGAGGGATGTTGAATGCAGAGTTTTGGCCAAAAGATCACATTAGTGATAGTGTCAAGTATTTTTGTATTGTAGGTTGTCTGTAAACCATTAAAGCACTGTAAACCCAAAGTACTACTTTCATCAAGATTTTTGTGTTTTATTTTTAGCCCAAAGAAAGAGTTGCAGGAATGCAACATTTCATACTGGTTAACTAAACAGTGTGCCATAAATTCAATTTTTTCATGAAAAACTCCATCCTAAAGCAATTCAGGGTCTTCCCTCTGTCATGTTGGCATGCAAATATAATGCAAACATCATTTATTTCTGTGCACACACAATAATATACATAGATAATCACACATTCTCGCACATTTTAAAGCCGCTATACCTCATATTTACTCAGTGTAAATTCTCCGTCATCATATACTGTTATTGCTCTGTAATAGAAATAACAGCACAGGATTTGAGGAAATGTAGCATCCATCAGCTATTTTTCCACTGTCCCATCAGTGGTAATTGATATTTGAGGTCTCGTTTTGTGCCCTACTCTCCTTTTCTTGAAATGAGCTTTTGGATCGCAGAGAAAACAGCTGAGGTGGTGGAAATGGAATTGGTTGTGTGTCGATGCATGAGAGAGTGGGATTATCCCAGTGTAATGTCAGCCTTATTAAACACTATTACACACGATGGATCAGGAGACTGGAATCTGAGGAATCTAAAGAAGATATGCTTCCTGTTCATCTACCAAGTGCTTGTGTATGTGTGGGTGTTTCTTTGCATTTGGGATTATATGACCACAAGTAAGAGCATTGACATGCAGTGGATCCATAAAAATGTTTACTTTGTCTTGCTAACATTGTCATGATTTTGTGGTTTATGGGTGGCAATGACTCCAGCAGACACAAACAAGCTTTGATGAAAAAAGAAGTATTGTAGCTGTGTTGATGTGTTTGTATATCAGATTGAAGCAGATACAGTACAGGAGCAGGCATGCTTTTTTTTTTTTTTCTAAGAGTGAATGGTCAACATATCAGCAGCTACAGTGATGATACGGGGACAGTGCTTCAGAAAAAGACAAAAAAGCAACATATCCATTCCTGGAACTTCTCATTTTAGTTAAGTTACGGGAAATGTCCATCTTTCAGTACAGGGATTAAGATTTAGCAGCTATGGTTATGGATTTTCTCACAGAAGCAGAATTCAGGATTCCATGAATATTCGAGTTAGAAGTACAGAAAAAAAATCAATGACACACAACAAAGTATTGAGTTGTAGGTTTTTATGCTATCAAACAAGCAAGACAGGCAGGGGAAAGATAACAAAGGGTTCTCACAGCAATAAATGATATATTACATCAAGGTGATCCCACAGCAGCTGCTTGTGAGTGATAGTATTGAACACAGACATCAGCAATATCAGTGTACATTAGCCCAATGTCATGTTAAACACTGATAACATTTATCTTGATTAATAAAAATCAGCTCTGGAAAATTTTGATATATATTCCTTTTTTTTCTTTTTTCTTTTTTTTTTTTACATCTCACAACCAGGTTCTACCTTGTGACAACATGAATTATAGCTATAAATGTCAATCATACAAGGTGGAGCAGGTTTCTTTTACTATTGCTGTTCAAAACCAGTAGAAAAAAACAGAATATAGATACATTGAAGAAACTAACAGTAGTTTAGGGACAGTTTGTAAGAAATTATCTAATTATAGCACTTTTATTATTAGCCTTTGAAGTCAAATTCATCTTCAATCGGAAAACTAAGGTAAAATAAGACAAGTTGCAAAACATAAAATAATCAAGAGCTGTTTTGATAAAAGCCGGCTTACACAAAAGTTTTTAACCTTAATTTAAAACTGCTGCGCTTCATCAGACCGGCAGTGTTTTGGGCGTTTGTTCCACCTGTGAGGAGCATAAAAACTGTATGCTGTTTCTCCAGGTTTAGCTCTGACTCTGGGAACAGAAACTTGGCTCTAAACCATTTACTGCTTTGTAAACTAACAGCAGGATTTAGAAGTCAATTCTGTGAAGCCAGTGTAATTGGGATTATATGATCCACTTTCTTGGTCTTAGTGAGGACTGGATCAGCAGCATTCTGGACTAACCGCAGCTGTCTGATGGACTTTTTAAGGAGACCTGTAAGGGGAGCTTAGCAGTAGTCTATAGTTTATTAAAGATACATGCATGGACATTTTTTTCTAAATCCTGCTGAAACATTAGTCCTTTAAAAGATAAATGTCTGACTTTACAACTGTCTTAATGTGGTGACATTATGTAAGCCCTCCGTATATGATAGCAGACCATCTTCAACAGCGTCTCCTTATCCATATCCTTAAAGGATAACTTTCCTATTTTTCAACCTGGACCTTATTTCTAGGAGTATATATGTCCATTTACTCACCGGTAAAGTTTCTGCATCACTTTCAGTACTTTGGAAGATATAACCTTCACTTGCCCATCAGTGGTCATCCTGTAAAATGGCGGAGACGGGGCAGCCACTATATAAGACATTATCTGCAGCAAAACTCCTTAATTTAAATGCTTTAAAGTTGTACTTCCATGGTCATTTCATTAATATTTCTGTGTT
The DNA here is from genome assembly GCA_023101725.1 of Atherinomorus stipes. NCBI lineage: Eukaryota > Metazoa > Chordata > Actinopteri > Atheriniformes > Atherinidae > Atherinomorus > Atherinomorus stipes. The sequence goes on along the minus strand of JALJCO010012583.1, from coordinate 1,231,297 downwards.
CTCCATTATTATTGAACGCATTCTGCATCGTTTCTGTTTAAAAAAAAAAAAAAAAAAAACCTTCTGGTATCTTTCTATCCAACTGTATTTGTATACTAGAAGAGAGGCTTGTGGTCCAACGGCAGGCTTTTCCGGGTCCTTCTCATGAATTTCCGTCTGATGGCTGCCTCCCATCAGTGTATGAAGGAAGCTCCGCCCTCCGCTCTTATTTTGCTACAGACAGGAAATAGAGCCGACAAACAAGTTTGTTCCACCATGCTAACAAACAGTTAGCTAATTAGCTTCTCAACTCCGAAGCTACAGTCGTGCTGTCTCCACTATAGTGTGTAGTGGAGGGTTACCTGCCTTCCAATGGACAGATATAAACCCCACGTGGGATACGCCATTTGCAATGTGACGTAGAAGTGCAAGGCTGTTCCCGATTCGCTCTTTTCTTTGTATTGTTTCTCTGGTGAGAAACCACAGCCGACTGGGGGGAACGCAACGCTAGCAAGTCAGCATGTGTAAGTAAACAAGGGGAAACCCTCCGTATTTCAGAAGGAGCAAGTGAAACAGGTTTTCAGTGGAAGGAGGCCTTTAGATAGAATGAACAAATGAACGAGTATTGTCCTGTGAGTTTCGCAAATTGTGTTTTTGTTGTTGTCTGGGTAGCAAACTGCTCTTCACAGCTGTATTACAGAAGCTACACATCGTGAACGCGCGGCCCCGAAAAGTGAGGAGAATACCCTGATAACTAACGGAAAGCTAAACCTGGACTCACGAGACAATAGTACTCGTTCATTCGTTCATTCTACTGAAAGTGTTGGCAGAAATCAAGGAGTTTTGCTCCAGATAATGTCTTGTATACAGTATATAAGACATTATCTGCAGCAAAACTCCTTGATTTTCACCAACACTTTTAGTGTAGTTGCTGCCCCATTATCGCCATTTTTCAGGATATCCAGCGAACGGCAACTTAATGTAATATCTTCCGAAGGACTCAAAGTGATGCAGAAGCTTTACCGGTGAGTAAATGCACGTATATACTCCTAGAAATAAGGTCCAGGTTGAAAAAAAAAGAAACTTATCCTTTAAACTGGCCTCTTCCTACGACCCACAGGGAAACCTGCTGCATTGTTTTTATTTTGTAGTGATTATACTCATCTTATATTCTATTTTTCTATTTGCCTCATATCTCTGGAACTTATCTGTCTCTATCAGGTCGAATTTCATTTTGCCTTTACCACAAGCTCTTCTGAACTTTCCATGGCAAAGCAATAGCTCATGCTGAATGCTCATTTAAATGCTGCTGTTTGTGCCTGTTGCTGATTGTGTGTGTAATCTTTGTAGATCACCCACAAACGCTGAAGAGACAACGCACGCAATTTATCAGTGCTGCAAACATGCATGCAGCATTATCTGACAGGGTTTATGATCCATTACATATTAAAAATAAATTAATTAAAAAAACTGTTACTTTTTATTATTGTTTTATTTTGGATACATTTTTATTTTCTTTGAGGATCTTTTATTGAGAATTTTCTCTTTAGGGAGGAGGGCTTTAACGTCATCAAAGCTGCTCCAGTTTACACCAAAGTTGAGGTTTCTTTTCTTTTTCTGGAACAAAAGTAGTTGTTAAACATATGATTTATTCATTTACAATTGTGGCAGTTTTGGTCTTTTATATATAAAATGTGTATATCTGGACACATTTTCAATTTTATGAAATGTATTAATTCAGTTTTCTTTTACTGAGGCTAAATAAGCTCTAAAAGGTGAATGTATATGCTTATGTTGGAGAGATGACAGCCAGATGGTTAAGTGGACATGGGATGTGTCCCATATGGTCTTTTTGTTAACTACAGGGAAATGAATGCAGCACAAATGCTGGAACAATTTCTAGTTCTGCTTCATTACGTTGCTGTACATGATTTGGTCCACTGACCGGCATATTAACGTTGAAAGAGGCAAAATTCGATCTCTTCTGCTAGTGATGCTGCTTTGTCAGTTTGAAAATGCATGTAAGCCAGAGTGCAGGGAGAGTGTGTTGTCTTCAGATCATTAACAACAGAATCTTGTGCCCCAGTTGTGCTCATTCTTCCCCAATTACTGGAAAATGTTTCCCACTCGTGCCATGAAGGGCTCTCTGGCTGTGCTTGGAGTGTTTCCTATACTGTCCGACTATTAATATTGTGCTTGAAATAAAAATGTGCCCCGTCTCTCTCTTACTTATTTTCTTCTTTGGCAACCTGAGTCTCACTTTCTCAAATGAGTTCTGAAAAGTTCCCATTTGAATATTGTATTTGGCATACAGACATATCTGCCGTAGAAAAGCTTGACATGCGACAGCATCCCGACAGCGACTCTAGAAGTTGAGAACTTTCTTCCAATGGCTGCTGTCTGTTTTTTTCACCAATTATCATCATTACTTACTCTCCCCCATCATTTTCTGTTCTCAAACTATATTTTAGACCTTTTAAATGTTCCGCAGAGTTTGCCCTTCCAGATTTTTCCCCAACATATGTCTTGTAGTCCTTTCATAGATATGGATATTAACGGTACACAAAATTCACGGTTCTGTATGTACCTCGGTACACAGATCACGGCTCGGTTTTTCCTCGGTACAGTAATGGAAAAAAAATGAACAAATATTAACTGTCTTATGTTTTATCAACAAGTTCACTAAACTTTAGCACCACAGCCAAATTCATACTACATACCCGAGCCAGTGTTTTCCCTATCATTATATAGGCAGGGCGCCGCTACCAGACCCAGCACCACCTACAAAGTCAGGTTAATTTATTGGGATCTAGTTTTCTATCTAGCACCAGCTCACAAAGTGGTTTAACTTCTCATTTCCTCCAGAAGCGGTTTTTATATTGAGCTCTTGGCGCCTCAGACTGCGCGTGCATCTCAAAACACATCAACCAGCTAAAACTCAGACACAGATATCAGTTTTAAACTCTACCGAGAAGGTGAAGATAGAAATACTCGCCCTCCTCTTCACCTGTCGGTGCTGAGAACGAGAACGTCGCAGGAACGCGCACAGCTGATGCCGCCGTTAGAATCACGTTTAATTATGTCTGCACATCATCTTAGATCTGAACTTTAAGAATATTTAGCACGACTTCATGGAATAAAACGGTTTTTATCAGGGCTTATAATCCTTTATGTTTTTCTGTCCTCTGGGTTTTTTTCTTTTTTATCCGTTTGTTAAGCCATGTTGCATTTCTAGAGTGTATCTGCTTATGATTGTTTAGTTATTATTAACTCTGGAATGCTGGAACTGGAAGATTACCAGTTACAGAGTTTATGAATAATACACCATTCAGCAGAGCTCATCTGTAGTTATAGGTTTTCAACACAGCGGCTATCACCCTGTTGTTATCCCCGCCCCCGCGACCCCTAAATGTTGTGAAGCTGGTGGGGAAACACTGCAACCACAGTTTTACAATGTCTGTGCACTGATTTCGTTTTGTCGACTTTTATTCAGCTCCGTCTTCGTCTAAACAGAAGTGCTCCCAGACAGAGGACTGACCCGCGGAGCTTCCTGTAGCTCAACAATCTCACAACCATGCTGTTAGGAGTTGTAAGAAACAGGATGGTGAGCGTGCTGCGGGGGTCTGTTATGTCAGATGGCACGCAAGAACTTAATGAAACAATAAAGAGCTAAATAAACAAATCCTGCGCCCAGCAGTTCGGTACAGGGTCGTGCCGAACCGAGAGTAGTGTACCGAACGGTTCGACACAAATACATGTTCTGTTACAGCCCTAATAGATATGCATATGTGAAATAGTCCTCAAGATATGCAAACATTGCTTTCCTACACTGCTCCTTCATCAACACTTGATTCCTTTAGACCATGCAGTATGAGACCTTAAGATTTGGAAAGGGAAATATAGTGTTGCAATAAGAGGATAACCTAAGCCGATACAATCAACTCTTACACTTTAATTTCACCCAAAGCTCCATTATGTGGCTGATGTTAGTAAATGACCAAGTGTCATTATCTCCCTCTTTTGTTTCTGCTGTTATTGAGGAGACATTTTACGTTGTTTATTTTTCACAAAGAGGCCTTTATGCTAATGCAACGTCTTCTAAAGACAATTTGCTGTCAATTTAACAGCGTGTTAAGACCACAGTGGGCATCAATCATGCGGAAGGAAGGCAGGGAGCCAGTAAAAACTTTGAGGCTCTGTCACGCTAATCTTCTTACTGCCTAATAATAAATTCATTAGACTTCTATACGTACGAGCACTGACACCCTTTCCCTTCTTATATAAGTGGGATATGTCACTGTAAGTTACAAAATTAATTGCTAAAACTATCGGAATGAATGCAAGCATAAGGCATGCTGTTCAAGAAGTTGCAAAGTGAGACAGTAATGAGATATATTGATCCTAAAAGCTTTTCTTTTTAGCAGAAAGCTATGAGATAAGCCTTATACACTCTCATTAAGTTAAAGTAACTGCCATCAGAAAAAGAAAATATTAGCTTGGTATTAACATTCTTTTCTTGCTTTCAGCTACTCCAACACATCCATCTGCTACAGTTAAGATTTCTTTATCTGCACTAAAGTGTTGCAGTTGGTGTTAAACCATTATCACCATCATCCTTAAAACTGTGATTCTTATTGCCCCACTTGTTGTCTTGCCTGTAGGTGCCACATTTCAATTGTAAACCAATGAGGCCGACTAGACCAACAATAATCCTAACCAAAGATTTACTGCTGTAACTGCATTAGAGATGTCCTAAAGGAAGTCGGCGCATCTTGGAGCCAGTCAGCACATTGTCCCAGCAGTCCAGCTCAGACTATAAAAACAAAGCCTTTCTGTCCACCCTTCACCCTCCTCCAGTTTTGTCTCTGAAGTAAGATTTAGAGAGAAAGCCTGCACTCACTCTGTGTTAACGGGTGCCTTTTGAAAGGTTTACTGCTCTGTTAGTTCATTTGCCACAACGTTCTGTCTGTGCTGCTATAAACACTGCTATAAAGGGATCAGTGAGGCTGGCCTCTGGAAAGTTCATAAAAAGATCTGTGTCTCTGATAATGTCACTGACATATAAGAAATGGTCCCTCTTGAATTATCCAGCATAGAAATGTGCTTCTTGACGCCCTCGCCTTTTTGTGTTTTTTAATCTTCAACTCAGTGTCAGGCTGTTAATTAGCTTCTACCCTTTTATTCACGTGTTTCTCTTTAACCTTTGTCTCCAAAAATTAAAAGTACTGCATTTTTTTGTCTTTATTTCATTTATTTATTTATTTTTACTATTGAATAACCTATCTTTTTTATTTTTCCAGTATATTATAATGAAATATTTTTTAGCAGGTATAAGAAATGAATAGATAAAAAAGAACATGGTCGTTGCAAATATCATTTTTGCACATTTTTGTTATTCGGCAAGTATTATGTACATATCTACAGAAGCCTCTTATTGTCCAAAATTGATTGCATTCTCAATTGTCCAAAACTTAAAGATATAACAGGTCTGTAATATGAACTAGCTGTAATCAGCCTGCAGGAGAGCTTTCTCTTACACTCAGACTAAAAGACTTTTAAACTTTTCTTTATTCACCTGTGGCATTCAGACCTGATAGTTACCTGAAAACTCAGGACACAGTATTGTTCTGCTGACATACTAATGGCTGTACATGTTCCTGAGAGAAAATATCAGTCATTTATACATTTTAGGGAGTCAGCCATCATAAAATCAACTGGTTGACTCAGAATGATGAAGAGTGTGCATATAGACTGTTCTCCTTCAGCTACATTGAAGTCACTGAAGCTTTTGCAATCAGTTATTTATCCAAAATTAATCTGTGTTTGCGTTTTGAATTACTGCTTAATAACTTAGATCTATCATTCACTTTTATTAGACAAGGAAACAGCATTTCTGCTGTTTAAAAATGTAATAATAAATAACCATTATAGGAGATTTGGGTTAGAGGTCAATTTGCAAAGGAATGACAATACTTTAAATACTATATCAGGAGTTCCATGAATACTTCCTTACTTCATTTGCATGCTGTGAAAACCACTTGTAATGCAGATCAGGCTAATCAGTGATTGTTAAAGATGAACGTGTCAAAATGGGATGGAATATGTTAGGAACTAAAAAGAAATCAGACCCTGAAGAAAAAGAGAATCTAAACCAGAAGTATGGGCAGATGTGACATTGATAGGGTATTTAAAAAAGAAGAAAAAAAGGAAACATGAAGTCAGAGGGTTGCCATTGCAAAACATAATAAACTCTGATTACCCCAGTTAAGAACCACTTTGTAGCCCCCACATAAATGGGAATTTGACCTTTATAATCTGACCTACCATAATGAATTTTCAGTAATTTTGCCAGAGTCAACACAATAAACTCTTGTGATACAAAATAACACTCGTTAAATAGAAAAAATAAAATAAAATCATTGAACTGTTGTTCAGCGTGGTGTGGTAAACTCTGGTGGGCACATGCTGAAACAAATTAACTAGAAACTGTGTGTGTATGTGAAGCGATGCTGCTGTGAGTAGGTGTAGAGAGTCCAGCTCGTTGTGTCAGTCACTACCTCTGCGTTAATGCCGTTAACACAGAAAAATCATGAAACATGGACAACTGCTGAGCAGATACCAAGATCTGTCTGAAACACATGTTTAGAAACAAAGCAGAGAGCGGAGAGGTTGTCAAAATGTGGAGCCGAATCTACTTCCGCCCCGTTGGAGCTAAGAAACAAAAAAATATGAATAGAAGTCAATGGGGAGAAAATAATTATCTTCTGGTCCCAGTTGTTCTCTGCCCCCTTTTTTGGTTTAGTTTGTTACAAGTTTTGATCTTGCCTTTAGTTCTTATGTTTCTCTTTTGTGTTGGTTCTTATGTCTTGTAGTCTATGTTGAGACCCTGGGTTTAGACTTAGTTTGTTTGCGTAGTTTTGACTTTTGTGATTAACAGAAACAGGGTGATGGCGTCTACACCCCGTCTTTGGGTTTTTGTTTGGCTTTATTGTAAATAAATTACTTCAATTTTACATTCCTCTGTTTCTTTTGTATTACGTTGACGGCCCTTTTCCCCAAGTCATCAACAACATCCGGATTTACTTGAAGCCGCTTTGTGGATTACAGCTCTCGCCACAAGTGATGACGTCGCTCCCTGCAACAACACGTGACAGAAACAAAGGAGTCATCCCTGCTTTGTTTTTACGCCGGGTCATGCGGGAAGTGACGGATTTTTCAGTGAATCAATGGATTTCTGTGTGTTAGCTCTACCTCTTTGGTCCGGATTGGTAAGACCAGTACCCCTACCAAGGGAACTGAAAAAGTAGGCCGGGTCGGGTTGGATATAAGGGTGCCCATCCCAGGTTTTATCTGTGGAGATGCAAAAAACGTGGATCGATCCGGCCCGACCCGACCCAGACCCGCTGGTGAAAACGGGGCTTTACTAGCAAACGGAGATGAACCAGGTATCAACACTGCAGGTGTTTTGAACGTGCATCATGTTAGATTCGGTAAAGAAACGCAAGGAAACATTACCGGCGGAAGAGAGGACGGGACAGAACAAGAGTCAAGATAAGACTCTTTTACTGGCTGGAGTGAGCTCACAGTACAGGTACGATGCTAGTTTAGCCATCAACAGGGGGAGCATCACTTAGAAAACTGCTAAAAGTTCCGTTGTGGGTCTTTGATGAAAAATTTTCATTTAAATCCAAAACCAAATTATCTGGACTCCAGGGCACAGAGCGACTGGGACCAGAAGATAATAATTTCTCCCCATTGACTTCCATTGATATTTTTTCGTCTCTTAGGTCCCATCAGGCTCATCGGAAGGGGTGTGACTTCGGCCTCCTATATACAGGATGAGATTATGGAGGCAAAAGTGAGGCTAACTAGATTTAAATTCAAATGCTATTAATAAGTCCAACAACAAAAGATAGCTTTATAAGTGGCAAAATATGCAACTCTAAATGAGGCATTAAGAAAAAATATCTAGCCTTGGCAGTCAAAATTTGGGTGCATCTATTTTTCCTCAGTTAAGTGGCCATGTGTGTCCAGTACATCACCCCAAAGACAAGTGTTTATAATTTCAAGAAAGGAAATGTACACAAATCCCATGTGAGAGCATATTTTCTGTTTGCACTTGCTCTGTGTTGTAGCTGTACAGTAGTGTCACCATAGCTGGCTCCTTATGCTACAAAAGTGGTTCATCTTGAAGGAATATAAGTGTGTTGGAGGAGGTCAAGTCTGAACTCATACAAAGATTGGTAAAAACTGATTTAGAGTGGAAACAGGAGGATAGAGAGGTGACTGGGCCAGACAGGAGAGAACATGAGGAGGCTTGGCTCGGTCTTATTAGTGAACCACAGTCAACTTTGGCAAAGTTTTAGGGGAAGAAAAATGAATTAAGATAAATAAATTAAAAACTATTCAGACAGTTACTCTGCATGTTGAAACATCCTACTAAAGGTTACCTAAGGCATAGCAATGTGGATGGCATATAGAAACGGAAAACTGGACAATTTCACCTTTTGGATCCTGTGAGTCAAATGAATGGGTCACTGTGCAGAACCTGACAAAAAGCTGTTGGATCCATTTAATTTGAATCAGAGCAGGAAGCATCTCAATCCTGCAGAGCGGTGACTCTTGCGGACTAGAGTTTGAGATCCATGCTGTAGAGATAAAATCATACACTTTGAGCTCTTTGTATAATTTCTCAAGCTGCTCTTGAGCAGTTATTGTGTGACTGTTTGGTGTCACATACAGGTGTGTGTGGTCTGCAGCAATTGCATTTGTTTCTTGATCAGAAGGAAGATGCTTTTTTTTTTTACACTTTTTTAAAAACACTTATTAGAAATACTGAAAACCTGTTGCAGTATTTCCAATAAGTGTTCTCAAATAAATGTTTTTTTTTAAACACGTATTGGAAATACTGCAACAGGTATACAGTATTTCCAATAAGTGTTTTAAAATACTGTAAGTTTCAGATTTTCCCCTTAATTACATTTAATCCCTTGTGGTTGGAAACAGCTCATGTTTAGCTGGTTACATATAAAGGTATGGGACCCACAGTTTCCCTCAGAGCTTCATGAATGTGTTATATGAATATGAAATATATGAACATGAATATATATATATAAACATGTTTAGACCCAATCCTAATACCCACTCTAGTTTTATGTCTACACACAGTGGCTGTTATAATTGGCCCATATCATCACAAAGAGAAGGAGACGCATGGGAAATTGTATAAAATATATTTTATCAACCAAAGAAACCAGCATAGCAAACCAAACAACACCAAATGAAAGCAACTCAAACAAAATGCCAGGCCTCAGGGCGAGCTAGTTTGGGCCATTCCCCGGAAAAGACAGTCTTTTTATGCCTGGTGGAGACAGTGACCAGCTGCCTCCAATCAGCCATCAGCACCTTGCCTACAAAACAAAATAAATTGTACACCAAATTAAATGGCCTGGGTCATCACATAGTATAAAACATAAATTGGAGTTGAAAATTTTGCCCACAAAATGGACAACGGTGTTAATAGTTGGCATTTAAATTTGGAGTAAATCACCAATGCAGCTCAATCCCAAAGAACTTAACACCCATGGCAGTGCACAAACTGTAGAGGTATAGGACTGAGTCAGCACATTTGTAGGTGTTAAATGTTAGTATTGTAATCTGCAATATACAAACTTTCACTTGTGTAAAAGAAAAAAAGAAAGAAAACAGAAATGTTTGGCATCAACCAGAGAGCAACACCTGACAACCTGTTGATTGTGATATAGATTGTTTAGGGTTAGAATTACGGAGCTGAGGCTGACAATAAAGATTCAGTTGATACAGCAAAGACACAAAGACTTGTATGTGTTAAAGTTGTGAACTATAGTTATAAATAGCTAGCTAACGGTGCAGTTGCACCATGAAGCCTGCTTTTTCCTGCATTGCTAACCACTCATCACTTCAACAGAGGTGTGTGAGAGAGGGCACACTAAACCTGAAGTGCAAATCAGAAATGCCACTCCTTGCTTCAGCTAATGAAGAGAGTGTGGAAGTGTGATGAGTGGGGAAAAAACTAGCAGAGAAGGAGAAGAGAGGAGGGTTTTTCATTTGAAGTATTTCAGTGTTGTTCCTGATTACATCTGGAACTATTAAATGTGAGTTTCAGAGTGCTGGCACCACTTCTCTTTTTAAGAGCAGCAAAAGAGGAGGAGTGACTTTCTACCGTGTCTAGTATTAGTAGGTTGTGCAACTAGAAACAATGTATCTGGATGTGAGAACATAGATGCACTGTATTATATTAATATATGTCAGCTACTCATTTTGTTTTGAAGTGAATACATGTTGCATGAGTAAAGAGAAATGGATTGTTTTTTCTTTCTGCAGAAGCAGGACATTATTCTGTATGGAGACAGAAAACAGGGTTACTGTTGCACTATATCATAGACATGGTGCTTATGGACAAAATGTACATTGTGTCAGCACAGAGAAAAGCAATAAGGCTTTTATTTGGAATGTTTTATAGTTTTCACTGAGGAGACATAGAGGAGGGTAATTGTTGTGTGGAATGAAACTGAAAATAGATCATTTCTTCCATTTTCTTTTTCACATATTCAATGATTTTTCAGGCTGCATCTTGCTTATATTGCCACCATCTCTGCAATGATTTCTCATCCTGCTTCGCCGCTTCACCACACTGCCTTTGATTTCAAGAGCTGAACTATTCTGCAACATTTGTTGATGTGGATCTGCAAGTAAATGCTGCAGAATTGTGCTCCTCTTGGAATTGTTCTCCTTCGCTGACCACCAGGAGAGGAACCCACCATCACCGGCTACGCACCACAAAGGCTCAAAGACTGCCATTTATGCTTTTGCCTTAATCTAATAAAATGTAAAGTGGACGGTTGTGATACTGTTTTATATCAAATAAGGTTTGGCAATCATTTATCATTCTTGGTGGTAAAATACCACACAGGTCATTTATACACTCGTGGACACTAGAAAGCTTTTGGCTTCCCAGTTGTTCACTCATGCAAGCCTCTCCTGAGCATGTGCAGCACACATGTGGAAAGAGCTTAATAATGTAAGAGAGACTAAATTCAATTCAACACCAGCACAGCTTTCAATTTGAGAACAACTCTAATGTTCAAGCCTGGACGTTAGATCAGATAACTTGGACGGCAAAACTCTCAAACTATTAAGCAATAATACGCACACATTCAACAGTTTTCATCTCAACATTTAGATACAACAGTTCACAGAACAGAGGTCTTCTATTTTCAGTTAAGTCTAAGTGAAAATTATTTTCCAGCTTGTGGTTTATTGGTATAATGCAAACATTCACACACACCTCTATACTGTTGGATAAATGTTTAACTCTTTCAAGCATAGTGTGTTCACTGTGGACACCTATTTAGAGGCTGTTTTCTAGAATATACATGGGTTCAGATGGTATATTTGCAAATTAGAGAACTCAGTGGACATTATCATCTAATACACTACCTCTTACTCTAGGATACTGTAAATGTGTGTATGTACTGTATATACATGCATACTGTACTGTATATAGATACAGTGGGTACAGAAAGTATTCAGACCCCTTTAAACTTTTCACTCTTTGTTTCATTCACTGCTCATCACCTGCCCAATACGACCAACAGTGAAACATGGTGGTGGTAGTATCATGCTATGGGGGTGTATTTCAACTGCAGGGACAGGATGACTGGTTGCAATTAAAGGAAAGATGAATGTGGCCAAGTACAGAGAGATTCTGGAAGAAAACCTCTTCCAGAGTGCTCAGGACCTCAGACTGGGCCGAAGGTTCACCTTCCAACAAGACAATGACCCTCAGCACACAGCTGAAATAACAAAGGAGGGGCTTCAGAACAACTCTGGGACCATTCTTGATTGGCACAGCCAGAGCTCTGACTTAAACCCAGTTGAGCATCTCTGGAGAGACCTGAAAATGGCTGTCCACCAATGTTCACCATCCAACCTGACAGAACTGGAGAGGATCTGCAAGGAAGAATGCAGAAGATCCCAAATCCAGGGTGCTTCTACTCAGTCAGAGCAAATGGTCTGAATACTTATGACCATGTGATATTTCAGTTTTTCTTTTTTGATAAATTTAAAATTAATTTTTTAAATAAATTTAATAAATTCAATTTTAATAAATTCTACATTTCTGTTTTTTTTCTGTCAAGATGGGATGCTGAGTGTACAATAATGAGAAATAAAATTAACCTTTTTGGTTTTGGCAAAGGGCTGCAATGATACAAAGAGTGAAAAGTTTAAAGGGGTCTGTACCCATTGTATATTTTATACACTTGATGATGTTTTTTATATATACATATTTTAAAGAATAGCTAAAACAAGTAAAACAAATAAAAGGCGAAATAATATAAGAAATTAAGAAATAAAGAAAATGATCACTGTAATGGCTGTTGAAGTAAAATATTGCATTGCATGTGAAAAAATTGCAGCTCTGTTTATTTCTTTAATAATTTATGGGTTAAATGCTGATTTGTTTTTTCTCCTTATTTGACTCTTTATTTTTTGTTTTTTTTGTTTTTCTATTTTGATCACTGCCAACATTTCTGAAATTCTAGCCACCCTCAGTACAAGTAAAGTAGATGTACATGCAGTGGGACAGGCGGAGGCACACAGACAGCTCTACTCCTCGTACATGATCTGCCTGCCAGTTTTTTCTGGTGTTCAGGTCCAGTGATTATGAAGTGAAAGACCTTACCAACCAATCTGCCACCTCTGTGTCTTAGGGCCTCTATCTGGGGCTTTGAGATCTGGGTGTGAAGTTGTTCTGGGCGACTTCCAGATCTCATTAACCTTGGGCAGAAGGTCCGTGATTAGATCAAAGACCAAAAAGGCCAATGGGTCAGAATATTAGTCTCTCATTCCCCGCTCAGCTCTGGTTAACAGGTGTGTGGTGTACACAAGTGTATCCTCATGTTTTGCTACTGTCAATTGTCATAGGTGCAAACATTTTTAACACAACATTGATAATATAAGGAAATCGTTGTGTGTCCATATACACTTTGATTGTCAAATATGTAATCTATGGCATAAAGCTGCCTGCTGAGGTGAGGATGCAATCAAATAATGTTGTTTTTCTTTCATTCAGCTTTTGTAATTTGGCCTTAAGAGTTTCTTTTACAATTGACCTATGGCTAAACCAAACGCGATGAGCCAATCACAGTGCGCACAGCTATCCCACACACTCGGACATTCTCTGCTTGAATGTCCATTGAAATGCATTGAAGTTAGCCCGTTTTTGTTCGTTTTTATGTGTTCTTTTTAGTTTAAAATGGTCAAACGGTGTGCATGGGGTACATGCAACTCCAACACTAGGTATCCTGAGAGGCTGGGTGACAGGGTGTATTTTTGCCTTTTACCAAGTCACATCAAGCCAAAGTTATGCGGCAGACCCCAACATCAACTGAACGTGGATAAAATGAACAAGGATGTCTACATCTGTTCTAAGGTAAGGCAACATCGTATTTGAGGCACATGTTGTCACTTTGCTTGAAAGAAATATGAAGTTACCTTCCCTAACGTTAGTTTAAGCTGGCTAACGCTAGCTAAACATGCTAGTTTTGGTACGTGGTAACGGTACATAAGACGCTGTCGTGTAGTACAGGTGTTGTGTAGTAACGTCAATAACGACACGCCTCTGGCTTCCAAGCTGCGGCCGGACTGCTCCGCTTCCGTGGCTGTTTGATCAGTTTTTGTCAGATGATCACTTTTTGGCACAACAACAGCAGCCGTGCAGCAGTTTGGGCAAGAAACTGATGGAGCGACACGAGTCACATTCAGAGATTCACAGGCTTGATTTCTACTCCCAGTTTAAGACTTGTGAACAATTTCTTTTTGTTTGTTTTGTTTTTATGTTTTTTTTAATTTATCTTGTCATGATCTCTCTGTCTGATCACACGTCTGCTGTCCATGTTGACAGCTGTCATCTCCCGAGATGTCACATAGCGCCTGTCGCGGAATGTTTGTTTGTCCGAGTGAGTGGAGGGGCGTGGCTTAGCCATAGGTCAATTGTACATGTGCACTCTTTTATTATTAGCTCCCCCAAATTTCAAGCACATAATGGAAAGTATCCTTGGAAATGAAGGCTGATAAACCAGTTCTGTATAATCACATTGTGCTAATGAAATGTCCAAGGCTACTGGGCAAAAAGGATAAAAAAAACAAAACAACAACAAAAACAACACCTTGCATCATAACTAAAGAAAACAAAATATACTCTAAACAAAACATAAACCCCTGTCATTTGATTTCAGGATATTTTTTTTTATTTCTTGAAGCCATCACTTTTATTTTTTCTGCTTATTTCTGCTATTTAATGCCTTTTTCAGTTTGCATTCTTTAAATAATGCATTTTGAATTCCCTGCTTTCGATTCAGGTATATGCACAATTTTGATCAGGACTCTGCAGTCTGACTCAACAATATGTAAAATCAATGACTTTACAAAGTGCCTCATGCACCTGTGTCTTTATGTTGTTTTGCAGACTCAGTTTTAAAGTCAAGTGTGAAAATTAGAGCTGTCTGCACAATATGTAGATGCATCAGTACAATGTACTCACTCTGTATCAGTGTCTGATACAATGATGCTGCAGCTCTTTGTCATGTTTGTATATGGCTTAGATATGTGCTTTTCTGAAAATAATCCTCTAACATATGGATTTTTTTAATTACGTTATTAAGATTTAATTACCTATCGTTTAATTAAACTGTTGCAAGGGAGATACACAAACTTATTACACCCAGCTTTGCCCTGCTTCCTCTCTCTTATTATTATAATCATCACTTATTTTGACTGTCATGCTCACCATCATAAAGTCTTCCTCAGCTGCTTTGATCAGCAGTTTTAGTCAGTCGGGAAAAACATACAATTTCATTAACTATGGTAGTATCTTTAAATATGACGGCTTTCATGCCTGTAAACAATGAAAATGGATACACTCGATGGATAAAAGTGAACTTGATTAGCAGACGGTGGTATTCCATTTCCTCATCAAGATCTCCAGGCTTCATTCACATCTAATATGCTGTCTGGTTGAGTTTAGTTTCCTGTGTGTCACTGTTGTTGCTATGGTTACTGTAGCATCTGTTCATATGTATGCTGAATCCACTGGGTATGTCCCACCCCACATGTCACATGGTCAAACAATGCACAGTAACCATTGTAGCCTTGGAACAAAGCTCAGCCAGACAGATTGCAACAGGATGCTCAGAGGTTTCCAAAAAGGAACATCCACTCAGCTCAGCGAAGGTCGGGGGGAAGGCATCATTAGGTTGACAGAGTCTAAAACAGGGTCTGCTGGGGTGGTGGGGTTGACTGACGGTTTTTGACTCAAGGACATGTTGGTATCAGAGGTTAATGACAGTGGCAGCCTTGGTAAGCCATAGGGGTTGTCACTTATCATACTGATACAGAAAGACTATGTGAGTATTTGTGTGTTGAATGGAAATGTGTGTGTGCATCCATACCCATGCAGGCCAATGTCTATTTGAGTATGCTGGATTGAACCTCTTTTTCAGTAAATGCAATCAGTTTATTCCGTATTGACACAGTGATTTAAAAGACAAACCGATCAATGAATCATGACTCCAGACCTGATTTGGATTCTGGGATGACCGTTTACAAATGTGGGATTTTGATCACTCAGACAATGAACGTTTAATTTACCAAACAATCCTTTTGCAGATTAACAGCATTATAAAATGTGTGTGTGTGTGTGTGTGTGTGTGGATGGGAGTGTGGGTGTGTTTCAACCTTGCTTGTCTTTGTCCTAATTGCCCCCATTTGATTGGTGCAGTGGTGGTTTTAAGCACTACCTTGTTCTCCCCACAGCTTCATTTATCACAGGCAACAGTGGAGACACAAAGATACTCACTGTTTCAAGGTGGTCCCTTCAAATGCCTCAGTTTGTGTTACTGAGTTAAATCGATGTGCTTGGTGACAACCAGCAGCAATAAACATTTCACCATGCAAATTACTCATTGATGTGTCACTAATTTCTCTATGACTTTGAGGTGATTTGGCAGATTAAAGAATCTTATTAAAAGGTGTTTGCAGTGAGTCTCAAACATTTAGACTCTTCAGACTCTGAGGCCCTGATTTGCTAAGATGTCAAATAGAGAGCGCTCGTTTCAATTCAATTCAACTCTCTGTTCAATTCAACTTTATTTGTATAGCGTCAATTCGTGACAATGTCACCTCAGGGTGCGTGACAGACAAAATTCACAGCTAAGGAAACCAACAGATTGGATCGAATCTTGACTTGACCCGGTTCAATCCCCCATGCTGAGCAAGAATGGTAGCGACAGTGGGAAGGTTTGCATGCGGCGCTCGAAGATTGCGCGCGCTGTCTTTGGGGGATTTGGGTGACCTATACTAGTGCTGGCGCAATTGATAACAGGCACAAACAGCAGTATTTGAATGAGCATTTAGCATGCGCTATTGCTTTGGCATGGAACGTTGACAGCGTGTCCTTGTTTGGTTTCATCTTATTCTACACTGCCTCACCAGAACCATATTGTCTACAGCTCTTTTCCCACCACAGGAACTTTTGTCATTTACCTGTCTTTTTCAAAATCCTAGATGCATTTCCTTAACATTACCTGCATAAAACAAACCTCACTCCCCAACTTTTCTTTCAGATTGCATGGGATTGTTGAAGGGTGGTATGTGTGCTAAACTCTTGTTGGTGGAACATACTGTACCTGCACCAGTATGCAATTCTGTATAATAACCATTGTGCCACTGCAAACTTGTTTATTTTATCTCTACAAACTTAACTCTGTTTTGATGGTTGTAAGCTGGATAGAGACACGAGAAGTGAAAAGGTCCAGGCTTTTTTTTGTGTATTTGAGTTGACTGGAAACTTTAGAATGTCCCAATGAGAAGCCAACAAGCTGGCAGGAATTGTTGTATCCTAGTAAATGAATTTAAATAATGAAAATTCCTCGGAATTTTGGTGGAAAACCTTGACCTTCACCTTGTCAAGGGTATCACTGTAAGAATTTTCACTGTAAAGTTACAGTAAATTATTGCCAAATAATTGAATTTCTTTCACAGCAATTCATTGTAAATATTTTCACAGCAATTTATAAGAATTCTTTCACAGCAGTTTACTGTGATTATTTAACAGTGATTTACAATAAAACTGTGACAGTGATGACAAGTTGTAGAAAATTGCATCATTTTTTGCTGTCAAAACAAGTAGTGACAGAGCACGTAAAAAAAATGTACCAGAGTAAAAGGATCAAACTCATCTAAAATATGTGGTGAAGTAAAAATGGAAGTATAGGTGAAAGAAAACATTCTGATAAAGTAGGGTAGACTGTTGAGAAATGAGTACACTTGAGACATGCCAGTTACTTGCGCATGCAGCAAGCTTTTGCTCTGATTTTTGGTGTGCGCATGCGTATTAGCATCCTTTTTTAATGTGGGAAAATTCAGCTTTGTGTGAAGCTCCGCAGCGAAGGTATTCAAAATAGTATTTTTTGACAGGTCAGATCTTGATTTTACCATATTGCTTTCACAGTGAATATCTTCCTCCCTTTATGTTACTTTTAAAGTTAACTTATTTATCTGCAAACACTGTTTTGTGCACTAAAAACTGATATTTTCCACGACATCGTAGCATGTCAGATCTTTGCATAATTCAGTGAATTGTGCGAGGTGGTCATTAGGGTACAGTTGAGACACAATGTCTCAACTGTACCCGGATGCAAAACACTGTTGCTTTGCATGCTGTTCAGCAGCGCAGGATTTTAAGATTTAAGTCATAATTAGGCAAAGTTAGAACAAATCAAAGGTAGTTTTGTTTTGTTTTTTTGTTTTTTACATTTGAACAGTCTGGTACTCTGACTTGTCATTCTGTTAGTATTGCACAGTTATTGTGTTTACATGTGTACTGTTTGGAGTATCCATTAAATAATTTGTTCTTTTTCATTTTCAAAAAAGTTTATTGCTTTTGTTGATTAAATCAAATTGAAAACTTAATAAAGTGTAAAAAAAAAAGTTGTAATTGAAGTTTTTAATAGTTTGTTACAGCAGTATCAGCTCTCCAGCCATTTCAATGGTGTCTCAACTGTACTCAATATTTTTATTCTATGAGTACAGTTGAGATTTTTGATTAATTGTGAAAATTATGAATTACTTATGGATATTATTTCTTGGTTAACTTTTAGTACACAAATAGAGGATGCAGATAAGAGGAGCGAAAACTGTTTCAGCTCAGTCTACCCTATGCCATAGTTCTACTTTGTTACTATATACCTCTGCTCCTACCTGCCTTAATGCAACGAGTAAGTAATGCGAAGTGGGTAAAAAAATGTGGCAGCGCTTGACATGAAAAAAGAAAAAAAAAAAGTAAGCAACTTGCCTCATTCGTCACCGGCCACAGTGGCTGGTAAATTCTTATTTCTACCCACCAAATTAAATTTTATCGCATTTGGTGGGTTGGCAGGTGTTGTGTCTGCAACCCACAAAAGTTACCATGTAGTGCAGCTCATGACGGCACATCAGTATGTACTGTGGCAAGAAGGTTTGCTACGTTTCCCTGTATGGGAGCACGCCAAGAGCATGGAGGAGATACCAGGAGACGTGGAGGAGGCCATAGGAGGACAACAACTCAGTAGCAGGAGAGCTATATTCTCTTTTGTGGTTGGAGGAAGCCTGCCAGAGCCCTACAAAATGACCTCCAGCATGCCACTAACATGCATGTTTCTGCTCAAACTGTCAGAAATAGACTCCATAAGGGGGTATGAGGGCCCCACATACACAAGTGTGCCTGTGCTCACAGCCAAACACCATGTAGTGATTGGCATTTGCCACTTGAATGGAATGGAAATTCATACTGTTGAATTGTGACCTTTTAACAAGGAAATTCTCATTTATTATATTTTATTACATAGTTGAGATTTACAAGAAATATTTGGACTGCTACTGTGTAACGAGAATACTGATATTAAGGCGAGGCACTACAGGCAGATAGGGTAAAAAAAAAAATAACTTTCCTGGTTTATTCCTCTTATTAGGGCTATCATTTTTTGTATTGCAAGCTTTCTGAAATTTTATGTTTAAATATGCAAATTAGGTGTTATATAGCCAAAAATGCACTAATTTCATACATTTCTAGGAAAAAATCTAAACACAGGATTAAGCCAGGTTCAAAGTTTATTTAGAATATACTGTCAACAACCAGAAAAAACTAGTTTTTTGGCTTATTTTTGGGATGAAATGTTCTATAAATCTGGCTGTGAATGAGATATCAAAAAATCTTTCTATAAAAACTTTAACAAATACAGTCAGGTGCAAAACTTGAAAGTTTGGTTTCTGTAAGTGCTCCTTAAGTGGAGTTTTTTTTATCCGGAATAAGAGAAAAAACAAATTTTGAGAAAACAGCCTTTAAAGTTCTGGATTGTCCACATTTTTGTTCTGCAACTCTATTTACAGACATCAGATCCAATCAGATTCATGAGCTTCATGAGAAATTTCAAGTTTGGTTAAGATGACATCGTTCAGGAAAAAGAGACGTTTCCAACGATACCAGATATGACGGGGTTCAGACGAGCACCCGTGCTGCGCTCTTTGAAAAACATCAACTTTTGCTGCAACTTGAGGAGATTAGGTGCACATGCAGACAAAGTATCATGAAATAAACTCCTAATGGGTTTTTTTTTTACTTTTTTTTCCACTCTTCTGAAAGAAAACATGTTGGAGGCGAGCAAAAAACGTAAATCTCAAACTTGACCAGGTGATTAAAAAAAATGGGGTGTTACCTTTAGTGCCTCCCCTTAAAAACCAGCATACTTATTTTTTGAAGTAAGTGTGTTTAAAACAAAAGTTACTGAACTTTTGTTCACACAGAAATGCTTGTTAAAGGAAAGTTTGCAGAACATTACATTTAAGTCATCACTCAATTTTACATGTAACAATGCAATTAAATGTAAATCACAGAAAATCAAGAGATTAATCATGATGATTAACATATTAATTTATAAATATATTTCATTTTTCACCTTTGCTTGTCCCTGTCAGATGTCACCAGGTTTTGTGTGATAAAAAGCTATTGTGAACAATTTTCTGAATAATTAGACATATTTACAAACAGTGAAGCACAGCCATCACTACTTTGCATGAAAAAAGAGGAAAGAACTAAATCAAACTTAGAAGTTTATCCTTCTTTTCTTTGGGTTTTTTTCCCCCAATTTTTCTCCCACCCAGCTCCAGCAGAAGTTTGACTAATCGCACTGCCTCACTGATCTGTTTGTTTAAACATCGCTTGTGACAGTGATAGATAAATGGTTCATGCAATCACCTGCTGAGTATCTTTTGGAAGTGCTTGCCCTTTTTTTGAACAGTTTCCATGGTCGACTTCCCAGATGGTTTCGTGTAACAAATCATTTGCCATGTCAGGTTAATAATGAAACGCCTGATAAATCAAGCTGCGGGATTTAAACACAGGCAGATGTAATAGGTGATACATTTGGATATTTTCTCTCCATGAGCTTCTCTTTCCCCACATTTCCTGTAGTCTTGATTATTCACTGCAAATTATACACCAACAATAAATATGAATTCGGCTTTAAAGCTTTGACACTGAATATTATCAGGGATTACCAGCTTCTCCCATTCACCAAGGCAGAAAAACAACTTTTCTTTTTTATTATTGGAGATGAGAAACTTCATAAAAAAGAAAAGTGATCATTGTAACGACTGTCTGCCAGTCTACGCCATGTGTTTCTTTATTAGCTTTTTTTTCTTTCCTTCTGAGATGTCATGTTCCCATTGTGATATTTCTACCTGCCCATCCATAAAATGGTGTGTATTTTGCCTCCTTCTCATCATATTGTCTCTTTGTCACCCTTAGCATGCCACCCAGGCTTCTACAAGGCCTATGCTGGAAACATCAAGTGTTCAAAGTGCCCTCCACACAGTTTCAGCTATGGACAAGGAGCTTCCATCTGCCGCTGTGAGAAAGGCTTTTTCAGAGCTGAGAAAGATCCTCCAACTATGGCTTGCACACGTAAGTAAAGCAGGAAAACAAGCCTTACTTGCCAACACTCCTCCTCACGTGTTTTAACAATTGGATAAACACCTTAAACACCTCTGATGAAGTCCCCAGACAGGCAGTTTCTGCTGCAAGCATTTATGAAAAGAGAAATATAAAGTTTATCTCAGTGGCAGAAAAAAAGAAGAGCTTTCAGCCTTACAGGTAGCACTGTCATTATTATTTATATAGTGACAGAAAATGTATTTGGTGTTGATTAAATTTCTATTAATTCATTGTAAATTCACACTATTTTGTTACTTACATGAGCCTGACAGTCTCTGGGAGTTATTACCTTTTAAAACTGGTGGATTTCCCCAGAATTTGCTGTGACTATAAATCCAGTCTCGTCTTTGGACTTATCTGGTGTGAAACTGAATATTAGAGTCTCTGGATGAATTACATGGCTTTTGTTCAGCTGCCTCGTCTTCATCGATGATTCACTGACTGTCATTACGACTTCATATTTGCATTAAATTACAGTTTAACCGGACTAATTCTCCTTTAATTAAAAAGCCATTTAGCTGTCACTGAGATAGACGGGGGCCACGTCTGAGAGCTCTCCAGGGTGGAGGAATGTATTTGTCTTTTATGGCAACACAAAGCCAAGCCATTGTGAAGATACCGTTAGTTTACAGTGTCCTGGGAAATCTTTAGAAAGGCTTTTTGAGCTCTTAAATCATTTTTTTATAGCAAAAATTCAACTCAGATCAAATATCTTTGTACATCTATTCAGAAATGTACATGCATTTCACTTGGGTTGTCAATTAAATTGCTATAGCATAAAAAAATTTTTAATGGTTATCCTTGAGGTCGATTGCATTTCTACCTTCTTTGTGTGAAGGAAAAATGTAATTTGAAGAGAATTTAAGTGCAGCCTTAAAACAGTGAACCTATGTTTGTAGGCCAACTACCTCAGTGCACAAGTTTATAATGTTGTGCTTTTGTTTATGGCTCATCAGCGGTTTTGAATTTTCCAGCTTCAAATCTTAAGGGTGATGGTTTAACAACCGCACAAACTAAGATGAGTAGACAAATGTAACACATCTACTTGCACAAGCTGTGAGCTCTACATTTGCTCACATAATGCATTTTAATTAGAGGCTTGTAGGAGGGCACGTAAACTGTTTGCTTGATGTTGAAGTCAAAAGAAAAAAGGAAATGGAGATTAAAGACTGAGGTGCCTTGGGGAAGACAAAGGTAAAGAGGAAGAAAGAGAAGATGTCAACAGAGGAGAGATAAAGGTGGAGGAAAAGTGTAAGGGCTGGATGGAGTAGACAGTGAAGAGGGAAAGGAAGGAGGGTGCTGATACCAATCTCCCCCCCAAGAGGAGAATGGGGGCTGATTGATGGCAGTGGGGTTGCTCTGCAGGAGGGGAGGTGGGAGGATTCTCCTCGATGGAGAGAATAGAGGAGGTGAGATAATGGCCGATAGAGGTAGGAAGAGATAAAGCGAGAGAATGGACGCATGCTGACAGAAGTGGCAGAGGGGTAGGAGGAGCTCTCCGGTCTGTTGAGACTTTAAGCAATGGTGGTGAGAGGATGGGAGGAAGGGACGGTGGAGGAGAGGGGAAACATCCCATTGTCCTGGCAGACAGTGAGCTTGGCAGGACAGGAGTGTTCAAATCCCTCAGGCCTTTTAACTCCACCCTGTTGACAGCTGGCTGCCTGCTATAGCACAATGCTTACCCCGATACACAAAACACACATATCCACAGAGCACTGAAGTGAAATGTGAGGGGGGTAAAATAACGTGGACTGTTTACTGCACAATAGAATTATTACGATTTATTTGGTGAAGCAGAATATGATGGTGGCTTGGGAAATTCAGCTGTTAATTTTATGATGCCTCTTCAAAAAGATATTTACAAACTGTTGAATATCCCTTTAAAATTTGCTTACATGAAACTGTCTTGAACTTAGTTTAAGTGATACAAGTTCAGGTCATCTTAAAGGAGTACAGCGCAAGTTCCAGCTTTTTTCCAGAAGTTCGCCCCCTCTGGCGACAAGTGGAAGTGATGCTAATGTCATGCACACGCATGAGCTGCTTCGACTGCGTTGGTGTCTAATTTAACCCCAATTACACTCAGTCTGAGCTCAGAGTTAGAGCCACGATGTCTGCTGAAGTAATAAAGTTATAAATCTGCAAATTGTTTTCGGTTTGATCATTGAGTAAACTGATGAACTGTATGCTAACTATAACAGGCTAAACCTGGCTTGTCGTTCAAATATCTAAATTCACAGGCTGAGACCACGAATACCTTATAAAGTTACCGCATCTACTAAATTTAACAAATTGACAAGAGTGTATGTCTTCCCCGGGGACAGTCATATGGCTGTCATATTCTTACATTTACATGCTAAAAACTTAGCATTGCAATATTATGCATCCTTATTTCTGTCATACATCACATTTACCTTGTTTGCGAGAAGAAAGCCAACTGTGGATCCCGTTTTATTCCCAGACTGGATCGGAGCTCCCTCCAATTAAAAAAAAAGAAAGAAAAAAAGCTGCTCGGTTGTTTACTCCCGTCTCACTCCGTTGCTGGTGTTGTGCCGAAAAATGCCCCCCTGCCGTGGGGACCGGTCAAACTCCAGTTTGGTTCTCTTTGTCTCACAAGACAAAACTTTTCTTCTCTGTCTTACTGGAGTCTGAGTTGGAGTTTGAGAGGCACCCGCTCTCCATCTTTTAGCAGGATGCTCAACATGCGCGGACCTGCGGTGGCGGAATACACCACACCGGCACAGCCAGACGAACGTTGAATCTGCAGTTCGTCTCCCCCACAAGTGCCCCCTTGAGGCCTTCGTACCTGAGCTTCTTGCATTGAGCATTCAGAAATAGCATTAGAGACCACCCGCAGTGAAGAAAGATCAGCTCATTCTACACATCAGGCAATTGTAAGAGCATGTGGAGGAAAGAAAAGAACAGTATTTAACATTTAAACTTGCGCAATGCACCTTTAATTAAACAAAGCATTATACAGGTAGATGCCATTGTTCCATGACTTGTTTAGAAAGTGATGTATGCAGGTCAAATCTACAGTAAAAAGAAGTCTCAATTTGTTAAAGGTGGAGTCCGGAGTGTTCCCCTGTTTCTGTTTGTAAACACTATTCAAACTGGGAGCCCCTCCCCTCAGGCAAATGGTCACGTCGCTCTTCAGCCCCAAGCCTGTCCTTTAAAGCTGGAAAGTTTATTGAAAGCCAGTTTATTGATCCTGGTTTTTGAACGTGCACTATCTAAAGCTCTTTTTGCCACAAAATACTTCCTTTTCTTCGCTGCATCCGCCATTTTTTTCAAGAATTCGAGTGAATCTGGTGTCGGATCCAGTCGACGTTTAAAAGAAGAAAAAAAAAGTTTGCTCCAGTCGACAAGCTTATCCCAACAGAACGCTACGCCCTTTGCTCTGTCATTGGCTGGAGACAACACGCAAATCACTGCCCAGAAACAT
The DNA here is from genome assembly GCA_023101725.1 of Atherinomorus stipes. Lineage (NCBI taxonomy): Eukaryota > Metazoa > Chordata > Actinopteri > Atheriniformes > Atherinidae > Atherinomorus > Atherinomorus stipes. The sequence continues at coordinate 1,206,806 of JALJCO010012583.1, read as the reverse complement.
CCCGAACACATCAAAACAAAGGGAAAAGGCGAAATACAGTCAGGGGAGGGGGAGTTGCAGATAAACCTCGCCACCACACGAAAGCAGAGGCCTAAAGGTGCGGATTAAGCCGGATTTCACTCACACAAGTCTGCGTTTATTTTCAGGGGGGAAACTCCGGATTCTACCTTTAAGATAACTTGGAAGTTATTATGTTCACCATTTGAAATGTGTAAATATTCTGGAAAACAGCAAATTGGATAACCATTAGGATTATACTCACCATTCAGCCACCAATCAGCCAGGGAGAGGGCGGCTGTAGCTCAGGTGGAACTACATGCCGAAGTCCATTTACAGTCCATTTGTTGTAGCCAAGCAACAATATCAGAAGAATACACTGAAGGAAGGTATAGATAAGATACATCGCACTGCAGTGCACAGAATCCCCAAAACACTTTTGCTAATAGTAAAGTTTCTCTTGTAAAATTGCTAAAGAAGATCAATCTAATGGCTTAAATCAAGAGAAATGACTAAATATTAGCAAACTTTGGACAAAAGTAATAATTCATAGAATACTTTAAATGATTAAACTGCTGTCGGATCATTTAAGAAATAGATAAAAGATGAACGTTATCTTCCGTCTTGTATTTGTGACTGTTTGGTAGCGGAGACATTCGAGGCTAAAATTGTGATCCTGAACATTGACCCAAAATCTCCTCACATAAACCAATTTCTGAATGTCTGAAAACTGGGGATTCACAAGAATCTCATGGACCACCTGTAACAGACCTCCTGTCCAGACTGCCCATATTCATGATCTCATTCTACTCGTCTGTTCAGTGTGCCCATCTGCTTTTGTAAGTCTGGGTACTCGGTTTCTGTTAAGTCAAGTCAAACTGTAAAAGAAGTGGTATAAAGAGGGAGCGATGTAGTGGATAATGAAGGACAAGAAAGTACTGATCAAGTTTATCAGTCAGCAGAATCAGAGCATTACTGCAGCAGAAACTGGGAGTTTTTTTTTTTGTACAGTTTTTGTGCATAAAGAAAGATCTCATGCAATATCTGTGAAAAACTAATATCAGGAATGAATTCGTTCTATCAAAAGTGACGAGAAGATTAAAATGACAGCGTGAATTTTGTTGTGCCAGGTTCAATGACAATAGTTTATTCTGATACTGATTTTGATTCTGATAAATACACCTATCGAGCTTTTGGATAGAGTTTAGGCGCTCATTAAAAATGAATGAATAGGTGTGCTCACACTTTTTATGAGTACTGCTCTGAATTATAGAGTTGATTAAAAAATATTTGGAAAACAACCTTGGCATTTCACAACATCCCAAAGCTTTCATAACAAATGTATAGAAAAGAATCAATTACATAATTTCAGAGTTTTGGTTGAGTTTCTGAAGCACAGCTGCTATTGGAAGTATTGTTCTAGTTACAGTTCATACTATTTGTTTTTTGCCAGGTCCTCCATCTCCTCCTCGCAATTTGATGTTTAACATGAATGATACCTGCCTAATGCTGGAGTGGTCGCCCCCGAGCGACACCGGGGGTCGCCGGGACCTCACGTACAATGTCCTGTGCAAGCGTTGTGGCCCGGAGCCCAACCAGTGCCAGCTGTGTGAGGAGGATCTTCGTTTCCTGCCGCGGCCGCTGGGCCTGACCAATGCCACTGTCACCGTTATGGACTTCTCAGCACACGCCAACTACACTTTTGAGATCGAATCGCTGAATGGTGTGTCGAGCCTGAGCTCCTTCCCTCGGCCGGTCGCCATCATCACCGTCAGCACTGATCAGGGTGGTGAGTGTAAGATTTTAATCACATGTGAGCTACAGAAATGCCTTTTGCTACTTTCACAATTCACAGAATTCTGGTTGCTGCTTTGTTGTGGTTTGTAGTGATGTCGTGAATAAAAGCTGGTATTATTACTTTTAATGGCTAATATCTGAATACAAACCTATTATTTACTCTTGACCATCTAGTTTGGCATGTTAGCACATTTTTTAAAGGATCCAGCAATAGTTTTTGTCAGTGACAGCACCAACACATATCAAAACTGTTGAAGATCTGTATCATGACTTGCAATACCTGCTTTCCACTTTGTTAATTTAACAAGAATCTGTAAGACACCATACCTCACATACACCTAGATACGATAGATAGATAGATAGATAGATAGATAGATAGATAGATAGATAGATAGATAGATAGATAGATAGATAAATCATCTATCTATCTATCTATCTAAATTAAACTGAACACATTGAACTGAGTTCTATTGGATTCAGTCCAGCTTTAATCATGCAGCATCACTTCACAACAAAAAGTCATATCAGTTCACCTCCAATTCCCTCTGAACAAACACAGCAAGACAACAGAAGGGAGAAAAGCCAGTCAGAAAGCCTTCAGATGGATTTGACTTAGAAAGGGCAGCCATCTGTGTGAGGAGAGACAGAGCAAGAAAAACAAAATCAAACAGTAGGCATTGGGCAAACTGAGCAGCCTGTAACTACACATTAAAGGAGTGCTTCGGGAGGAAGGTTACCTGTGGGTAGGTGCAAGGACAGGAAAGTCTGTGAATGAGAGAGACACAAAGGGACTGACATGCAATAATGACATACAAATAGAAAGTGAGGGAGAGGTGGCAGTACTGTAATGCACCAAGAACTGCTGCAGAGCAGCAATGAATAAATGCAGGTAAGCAAACATCAAATCTTCAGAAACTACTCAGCTGTGAGGTGGTTTTGACAGCCATGGCTTTTATCAGATGATGCATATTAACTGAAGCAGGGGGTGTCTCGCTCTAGTCCTCAACAACCCCAAACCTGCAGGGTTTGATGTTTCCCCTGCTCCAACACACATGATTCAAATGAATGAGTCAGTGTGCAGGCTGTTGGGTTCAGTTTGAGTCAGGTGTGGTGAAGCCGAGAAACACAGAAAACCTGGAGGACAGCAGCCGTTAAGGACTGACTTTGTATGTGGTTGCTCTTGCGGTATTGATGTCTTGGGTGCCCGTGTCTCGATGCGGAGGCGGTGACGGTATATCTTTCAGCCCTAGTGTTGGGGTAGGTGTGTGGGGAGTGTGTGTGTGAGCGTGGTGGCGGGGTAGGGGGTGGTAGAGGTGGTGGCGCCTGGTGTCAGGCGTGTGGGGCAGGGACGTTGGGGTGGGGGCTGGCCTGCCCTGGGGGGCGTCGTCTGGGGGGTCCGGTCCTCCTGGGTTTCGGTTGGGCCGCCCGGGTCCGGGGGGGGGGGTGGCTGCTCCTGGGCGCTGGGCCCCGGGCCCGGCGCTGTCTCCGCTCCGGGGACGCCCGGCGCCCGGTGGGGTCGGCAGCTGCTGGTCTTGGTCCGCTGGGGCCTGGGCCCCCAGACTGCAGGGGCCCGGCTGGGGCCGCCTTTCCGCCCTTCGGGGTGCATGTCCGCTCTTTGGGGGGGTAGCTGGGACTGGGCCTCTGGGTGGCTGCTGGGGGCCTGGGTCGTGAGCCTTGCGGGCTCCTCCTCCTTCGAGACAGGCTGCATCTGCATCTGATCACCACAGAGCACCCTTTATTATCATTTACACTGAACACTCTTCCCATTCATCAGGTGTACCTCTTCTCTACTTCCCATTCATACCCCCCCCCCTCCCCCTCTTTTTTTCTTTCCTTTTTTTTCCTTTTTCCATTCTATTTTTTCCCCCCCCCCCCCCCCCCCCCCCCCCTTCTTTTCCCCTTCTCCCCCACAATGAAATGAATATTTTATTTTTCTATTTTTTTATTATTAATTAAAATATTTATCATTATATCTCCTTTTTCTTATTTTTCCTCTTCCTCCACTTTTTAAAACTTTTTTTTAAATTAATAAATCCATTTTTCTTTCCTTTTTCCCTCCCCCCTGCCCAAAACAAAAAAAAAAAAAAAAAAAAAAAAAAAAAAAAAAAAGACTGACTTTGGACATCCTTGAACTAAAGCAAGAGTGCCTAAGTCCGGTCCTCGAGAGCTGCTATCCTGCAATTTTTAGAGCTTACCCTGCCTAACACACCTGAATCAAATGGCTAATTCTGTCATGTGCATGTGATCCAGCTCTCCAGAGGCCTGGTAACGAGCCATTTATTTGATTCAGGTGTGTTGGAGAAGGGTTGCAACCAAAATGTGCAGGAAAGTAGCTCTCGAGGACTGGACTTAGGCACCCCTGAACTAAAGAGTTTCCAGTTTCAACCACTGGGAGGATAAAATCATAAAAGGCTTATTGCCAACTTTTGAAATATTGTGCAGAATTGATAATTGTTGTTTTAATTTCATGTATTCTGCCTCATAACTTTGGCAAATGGAGAAGAACATGATTCATTCATTTATGCATTCCAATGTAAGGATTCAGCCAGAAGTCATCAGCATATCAGTAACATTTTCTGGTCAGGCTCAAAGGTGAAGACTTTGGCCATTTGATAATCCAGTTTTTTGTTTGTTTTGTAGTTTTTTTTGCTTTGCTTTGTTTTGTTTTTTGTTTTGTTTTGTTTTGGTTTGGTTTGTTTTGGTTTGTTTTGTTGTTTGTTTGTTTGTTTGTTTGTTTGTTTGTTTGTTTGTTTGTTTGTTTGTTTGTTTTGTTTTGGGGGGGGGGGCATAAGCTCGAGAAGCCTTTTGCAAATCAATTAAGCACCTTCCTGATTTGGTAATCTGTTTTACTTAATTCCTCCATAAACCTTATCCCAAATTGATGTCCTACAATGAACACTTCATCAAAGATTTCTCAGTCAGATTTCAGTCTGTCTACAAAGTTTTTGTGTCATTTCTCATGTCAAGAAAACATTACAAACCTGTTGCCATCTGAGCTGGGCTTTTATCAAGTCAGCAAAGAAATCTGGAAAATAAACAACAAACAACAAAGAAAACAAGAATAGTTGCAGGAACATTGTCATTCCATACGTGGCCGGAGTGCCTGAAAAACTTAGAAGGATCCTCTTCAAACACAACATTCCTCTGCAGTTCAAACCCAGCAACACACTGAGGCAGAAACTGCCTCGCCCAAAAGATAAAACAGCCAAACACAAAATGAGCGGAGTTGTAAATGCTGCAGCAAGCGTGTGCAGACCTCTACAGAGGGGAAACCAAACAACTACTTCACAAGCGTATGGCTCAACACAGAAGAGCCTTCTAGGACATGTACTGTACCTGGCTTCAGGTCAAGCTGCATCCAGCATTCGACCTGCATCTTAAGGATTAAGCCCCATTTACACTCAATGCAGAAGACGGATACACAGACAGCATCAGATACGTGCATATTTTGATGCGTTTCCAGAGGTCTTGTTGGTCTTTCAATGCAGTAGGCGGAGCGATACTATGGGAAACCAGGTGGTCAGTGTTGAGCTATGAAGCTAACATGCAACCAGCGAAAGATAAAACAGAAGGAGAAGGAGAACACAAAACACTGTACAGTTGTAGCTTTAATAATAATGATCATAATACTGTACATCTTCGTTGAAAGCGCCTTCTCAAAGCACCCAAGGACACTGTACAGGCAGATAAAACATTAAAAACAGGAAGCTAAAACAGTAAAAACACAAGCATAAGGGACACCACAAAAAAGAAAACTACAGGACATGAAACAGGGAAACAGGAAAAAATTACATTACTGAGATGGAATAAGACTGTCTGAACAGGAGGGTTGTCAGACTGGATTTGAAAAGAGGGAAGGAGTCCACTGTATGGAGACCAGGAAGGAGGGAATTCCAGAAATGGGGAGCAGAGCAACGAAACACCCTGCTCCCCATTGTGACAAGACGGCCTGGGGAATGGAAAGCTGGAAGGTGTGGGAGGATCGTAGGGAGCGGGTAGGGGTGATCGTGAAGGAGATCAGCGATGTAAGATGGAGCCATGTTGTGGAGGGCCTTGAATGTAATGATGAGTAGTTTGAAGATGATCCTTTGTTTGATGGGGAGCCAGTGGAGTTGTTGCAGGATGGGGATGATATGATGAGTAATGGGGGTCCGAATAATCAGGCATGCTGCAGAGTTTTGGAGGAGCTGCAGTTTCTGGAGGGACTTATTTGGGAGGCCGAAAAGAAGTGAATTACAGTGATCAATGTGAGAAGTGATGAGGCTGTGAACAAGGATGGCGGTAGTTTGGGGAGAAAGAGACTAGCAGAGATGAGACGTTACACAGTTGGAAGTAGGCAGACCGGGTGATGTTATTAATGAAGAATAAGCCTAGCCAGTCTATCCACATCATATAGCCTTTAGAAGAAAGGCTATGCGAGTGTGTCGGACATGTTGGGTGGTTGTAAACAACTTCATCACAGTGCATTATCACCACTGACAGGAGTTTGAAACTGACTTCGGGTTGCAGAAGTGAACTCTGAACTCAGCACTGCTTACTTGTGAATGAACTGGCTCAACAACCATGGCAACGTAAAACACGCATGGAAGTATGAAAGTGGAGCGCATGGCAACGTTTGAAACGGACATCGCTATTTACGTACGCAAGGGAGCATAAATGGGTCTTAAGGGACACTCTTGAGGACAGTAATGTGCACATTTTGGATTAGAAAGATAGATGGTTTGAGAGAGGAAATAAGTCATCTTCGTTAAATGGGAAAAACCAATATTAAACAGAGCAGGAGGGTTCAGGCTTCATCAGTCCAAACTCCTACAGTTGTCTCTCCTTCCGTGGCAGTTTCAAAACCATTCGGACCTGGAGTCTTCTGACCAAAACACAATGACAATGGTGGCAATGATCCGAACTACTCATTGGTGATCGGATGGGTCAACAACACTACTGTGACTTTAACAACCCTCAAGTGTAAGTGGCTGCACTTCAGCTTATAAGCCTGGAACTCCTCCCCAGTCAGTTTGGAAGTGAAGAAGCCTTTTGATAGAGAAGCTAAACGTTTTCAAAAGACAAAAAGAAGTCCAGTTGCCTTCGATTCAAGCTCTTAGGATCATTTTTGATCTTATAGCTAAGAAAAGCTAGATGTATAGGATGAACTTAAACCCCTACGGCTTAGGGATGAATAATAATAGTTATACATAGAAACAGAAAACCAACTGTTTTGCTTATGAATGCAACTGGTAGAATCTTGACACTTCATAATTTGACCAAAGAATTCAACCCCTACACTACATTTTAAACACCAGACAAAATGGTATATTTTGAAACACATGGATAATTAATTCTTAGTCTAAACCTTTATTAAAGTTATCCATATATATTTATGACTGGGCCCTGGTCTGCTTAAAACTTGCTGCCTTAAAACTTCTTTAGATTTAGCTTGTTTCATTCTTGAATATGTGTAATTTCATACCATCATCTGTAGCTTTCGATGGTAGAAAAAATATACAGTTCATTTTGTCTCCTTAACATAAGCTGTAAATGATTGTAGGCCCCTTCTACCTGTTTGCATCAAACAAGGGTTTTATATTGTGAGGCTGTTATTTCCTCTGGGACATTCATCGGTTTATAGCATGTTTATGTTTTTAATTTGTGATTTTCAAACACAGTTTTCTCCTTCTCCCTCCCCTGCCATCCTTTGACTATTTTCTAACCCCTCTGTTTCACTGTTGGTGTTTTGTCCTCCTCCTTTCTTTCCTTTCATGTGTCCTGCTTTCATTTTTTTCCTGTCTTCTCCTCCCTCTTTCCCTCCTTCCCTCCATTCCTCTGCTGCTCTGGGAGTCTGGGGAAAATATGATTTCTCACACAGCCAAAACACATTAAATATATTATTCTGTGTCACCCGGGACAACTCTAGACTGAACATGCAACTCAGTGTTCCACTCAGACTCTTTATTATATTAAGATGTCCCATTTATTGCATAGACATAGCAGGTCCCTAGGCTGTAGACAAAAGATCCTCTGGAAGTCTAATATAGCCAGATGCTGCTATTTAAGATGCCCAAGAGAGAGGCAGATTTATGGCCCTCAGTCAGTGACAAGCAGACTGATACTGTACTTTTACCACCATCACACCGACAGAAATTAGAGTTTAATCAATGTTGTTAAATTTCATTGTTTTGTATCACATAGCTGGCTGAATAAGGTATATTAAAACTGCACAATGTGTCATCCAGCCCATGTTCATCACCCTGAAATCATCCACACACAGCCTGGCCAATAAAAGTCACCACCTGACTCTAACTAAAGAAATAGGCATCGGCTTCCCACTAAGTACAGCAGTCATTAATAACAGTTGTTTAACACTTCTTGATGCAGGCTCATGCAACCATGTTTGAAGACACACTATGGTTGTGGAAAAGAAGTTACTTTGTTTTAGAAGGATCGAAATTATTGGTCTGCATCAATCAAATAAACCAAGGAGATAGCTCAAACTACTAATCTTGGGTAAAGCACTGTCAACCGGCATTATTAAAACCAGGAAGGATGGTGGTGAACCCATTATCTTAATGATACCGAAAGGGGCACCAAGTCCATTTTCCAGGCACACCGACTGGATAAAAAATGCCAATTGCCATGTTGTCAGCAATGTAAAAAATGGCAGTGGTTCCTGAAAAGGTTGGAAACGGTTTGAACTGTGCATAAGGTCAGCATATTTATTCAAGTGAAAGATAACCATGCAAACCATCTTAAGAAAAAGAAAATTTGCATGCTGCAGTGATATGCATACATACTTTGGCACATACAGTATTCTCCCCCTGACACATCCACCTAAACCTCTCTGTGATCGGCTTGTTTGGAAAGGTGCACATAAAATTCATATGCACCATTAGCATAGTGTTGCCATCAGCAGAATTGAGACAGCCGTGCGAATATCAGTGTTGCGAAAAATATCAAGCGCCCGCTGTAATAATTTACTCTGGCCATAAATAAATTAGACTTTGTCATTAAAATGCAGATGACCATTTTGGTCAATGCCTTGTGCCAGTGAAGTTAGTATTTGATTTGTTGTACTTATGATGGGCTGCTTTACAAAAACACACGCACACACTGACATAAACTGCCTAAAGAATTGTACACAAGCATGAATCACACAGCGAAACAATATGGACCTGTGGTAATTTCCTGTCAGCCATAACCTTTTGAATATTTTGTGAAGTTCATCTGATATATGCTCGACTATCAGTCTTTGTAACACACACAGGCACTTAGACTCTATGGAGAATTTTAATGTTAAGGATTAACAGCAGGGGTGGGTCTTAGCCTGGAGTAAATCCCCTCAAATTGGAGGAAAGAGAAATAGATTCAGAAGAAATTGTGTGCGCATTTGCAGTTCTTCAAGTCAGCATTAGGTGCATGTCACTGCTGTGACCAGGCTGCCTTAATAGTTTACTGTCAGCATAATGACAAAAAAAAAAAAAAAGTTCTTATCCTGCAGTATGAAATTTTGTTTGGTCTGTGCTGTTGGAAGAAATTTGAGTTACTTGCAAAATGTTTCAGTAAACTTTGTTGAATCCCACCTTCCTAAAATCGGTGACTGGGTCAAGAAGAAAAGAAAAGAGAGAGCAGTCACTGCAGGAGGGGTGACAGGTGGGTGAGGAAGGAGAAGGTTAAAGTCAATGCAAAGGAATTATGAGAAGGTAAGTTTGAGAGGGGAAAGAAAAGAGGAAAAAGGTGTGGGAAACGAAAATGAAGAGGGGTTTTATGAATGTGGAGAGCAGAGGAAAGAGTCGGACAAAGACAAATGAAGTGACAGAGAAGAAGAAGAGGGTAAAAGAGGACAGAAAATGAGAAGCAGAGTCTGAGAAGATGATTGAGTAAGAAGAGGATTGAAAGAGCAAAGAAGGAGGTGACAGAATGAAGAAGAGGGTAAATTAGCTGACAAGAAATGTGGGTAGAGGATAGAGAGAGTGCATGGGGAAAAGTTTCAGACAGAGATGTGTGTGTGAGGAGGCTTATTATACTGTATATTGGAGCTCCAAATTTTAAAGCTCATGTTGGCTCTAACCCATCATAAAAGAGGAGGTTATGATGTAAACGTACAGAACAACCAAGGGAAAACTTTAGGTAATAACCACCATTAAGAGTCATCTTTATTTCAGGGTTTGGGGCACTGTTTGAGGAGCTACCCCATCCATGGAGGTTCTTGTTTAGATTGTTCTGGTCCCACCACGTCCCTTTTTTTCTCTACCTTCCTGCATCTCAAAGCAACCATAAAATAAAGGCCATATTGGATTTCACTTGCAGTTGTATTCAAGCAGTTCTCATGTCCCAGTGATCATTGATATTGCAGTTATAGATCTCTCCACATGTATAGATAAAAGGGCCTGGTATTGTTGAACCAAGATGACTTACCAAAAGGCTAAGTGCAAGCGCATCAGGTAGACTTCACCGACAGTGCAGCCAAGTCTGCACATAGCCCTTTTGTCTTGCACAGGGGTTTGCATCCTGCTCCATCTTTGTTGGCTGAGAAGCACATCTCAGTGTAATGTGATTCATGGCACCACCCAGCTTTTACAATAATTTCTTTCCGGTATGAATAATTCATCGCATGTATTTCATCATATAAATGATCTTAGTCATGTATACACAAGCTTTGATTGGAGTTGTGCCAGACAATGCACTGAAATTCATTTATCCAAATATTTATGAGCCTTTCACTTGTTGAAAGTCACAAAAAGGAAGATTATGAGTTGCTGAAAGTAGAAATGAAAATAATTAATGAAATGTGGCAAAAAAAATATTGTGCTCATTCTTTTTTCTGTACCATTCAGTTTAAATCAGGGTTGTGAGGGTCACTGGAGCTTATCTCAGCAATTATCAGGGCAGAGGCAGGGTACACCAGGGACAGACCACCAGTGTGCCGCAGAGACAAACATCCATTCATGCACATATGCACTCCTAGGAAGAATTCAGAGTGACCAATTAACCTAACATGCATGTCTTTGGATGGTGGGAGGAAGCCGGCTTACACTAGGAGAACATGCATACTCCACACAGGATGGCCGCTGTTCCAACCCCTCCCCAGCCGAGGCTAAAACCAGCGACCTTCTTACTGTGAGGCCACTGTGCTAACCACCACACCACTGTGCAACCCCATATGATACCTAGTTAATCGTTAAATGAGGAGAATTATTTTTCTATGGGGGCTACACGGTGGCGTGGTGGTTAGCACCAGCCTCACAGTGAGATGGTCGCAAGTTCGAGTCCCGGCTGGGGAGGGGTTTGAACAATTCCAACTGTGGCCTTCTTGTGTGGAGTTTGCAGGTCCTACCTGTGTATGTGTGGGTTCTCTGCGGGTACTCCGGCTTCCTCCCACCGTCCAAAGACATCCATGTTGGGTTAGTTGGTCACTCTAAATTTCCCCTAAAAGTGATTGTTAGTGTGAATGTCGGTCTGCCATTCACACTGTGTTTTTTCTTGTTCTATCGGCAAGAAATTTTTTTTTTTTTACTTATTTAAAGAGTGGCCAAGATTTTTTTTTTTTTTTGCTTGCAATAAGCAAAAATAGAAGAAGCAAAATTTTCTTGATGAGATTTCTTGAAATAAGATGCATTTCATTAAAACAAGTTCCTATATATTACTGAAACGTTTCTCTTTATGTAATTTTGTCTTATTTTTAATGTGATGAGATATTTTGACTAGAAATTAGAAAAATAAACTTTGCAAGATTTAAATTTTTGCAGTGTTGGCGCTGCGACAGACTGGCGACCTGTCAATGGTGTGCCCTGCTTCTCACCTCATAATAGCTGGGATAGGCTCCAGCAACTCCCACAACCCTGAACTGGATAAGTGGTACAGAAAATGACTGAATGAATGAATACTGTATATTTCTCAAAGTTCACTCAACTTTGCTCAGTGTCAAATGGGAAACACTTAAGCAGCAACAACTTCACTCCAAAACTCAATATAGTTCATAAGGATAATACTTTGCATACTTTCTCCTATAGTTTAAGGTCAAGATTTTCCTTGTCTGGATATACACAGAATAGGCAAAATATATGGTTTTGACCTTTTGCAGCATTATGAAAATCAAGAGCTGTTTTTCTGAGATCCTTACAAATCTCCTGACAGATCACAATGATTACGGTAACCAAACTTTGAAAACACCGTATCATCATCTTACCATCATACAAACTGCTAATACTACACTTTTTCATACTCGTTCCATTCACAGACATGCAATATTTTTTTTTTCCCACCAAATGAATGGAAAATTATATAAACGTCTCATTTTTTTAACATTTTTTTCCAGTTGTGATAGCATTATTTTGTTTGTTGATTCAGCAGTATGTAAAATGTGAATATGTTGGTACATATCACTTTGTCAGATTTAGTTTAAAACATCTAAAGCAAATAAACAGGGGGTTGGACAGGTGGATTACAGCAGACAAAAACAAAGCAGAATGTTGGAGGAGGAGGAGGAGGGGAAAAACTGGCCTACAAACAAAGTTTCTTTAATCACAGCGATGAGATGGGTTATTGTCTATGTCAGTGATTCTCAGTCATGACAATACATTTAAACATTCTTACAGCAACTGTAGACACCAAATTAGACAGTCTTTTGTAGATGAAAAGCTGATGGTAAAGCGAATGATCCCAGATCTGCATGGTGATGTGAAATAATGTGGGAGGAGCTGGCAAGAAGAGTGCTGCTTATTCATTTGGCTCTGACTGCAAGTTTCTAGACGATTTTTTTAAGCTATAATGTCACCTTCCACAACAACCAGATTAGATATGAGAGCTTTTGTTTTCTTTTTTGCTCTTTCCATATTTCCACCCTAAAATAAACACATCTTTCTTCTTTAAGCAGTGAGTAAAATTAAACTGAATGCTTAGTCTTTTGTGGGTTCTTCAGTTCCTTTACCAAAGCTTGCCTTGCATGCAAACTTTCTATACAATCTGCAAAAGTTATATATACTATATATAATGGTATAGATAGTATACATACTATATATTGGTATAAAAATGGTAATAAAAATAATAATTCTGTAGTATACCTGTGAAATTGGCTGCAAAGTGCAAAAGTCTGATCTATTATAGTAATAGCTATCCATCAATCCAGATGGATGGATGATAAATTAATCTGATACCAAAGAGATGTTGATATTTATAGCAAAGTTTTAAAAATGTATCCTAAATCAAAAACTACAATGGAAAACTATAACTGTAATGGCACTTAAGATCAGAGGGCTATAAAATTTACCTAAATCATTTGAAGCAAAAAAAAAGGTACGAATGATATTTTCTCTCATGAGGTGCATATTTATTTTCACCATCTTGCAGTATTGACTTTTCATACGACTTCATATAAAATTGGCACAAAAAGTAAAGAAATGCGAGTGTGGTCAATTATTTAAATTTTTAAAAATCATACCCGAGTGGTAGGAAAGTAGGTTAGAGTATATCACACACTGCCCCCCTTTAAGGACTACACCCATGGGGTTCCGCAGGGCTCTATTTTGGGGGCTCTGCTTTTTAGTTTGTACATCAATGACCTGTCCTCAGTGTGCGATATTAATGTTATGTACGCAGATGATACTGTTGTGTTTACTCACGGAAAAAGCGCTGCAGAAGTGGCCATGGAATTAACAGAGGAATTTAAAAAAGTTGCTGATTGGCTGAAAAAATTAACTCTAACATTGAACACAGATAAGACTGTTGCTATGTTCTTTATGAACAGAATAAAAATAATAAATTGTCCAAATATTCATATAAATGGGCAGAAAATTGGTAGCGCATTAGTGTTGCCCATTCCACATCACAATTCGTACAAGTTATACTATCTTTAAAGGTGCCATGACATCAAATTCCACTTTTCTGGGGGTATAGTATGATCTGTTGTGCACTGAAGAGGCATTGTGAATGTCAATAACAAGAATCAAAGTCACTGTTCATGGACCGTCAGCTTTGTTTCTTTCTTCAAAAACGGTTGAATCAGACAACAACTTAGCATCATTTAATCCAATTAGTGCACAATACCAAGCGAAGAGCCCCCCTCTCTCTCCTTCAGCTCCTTCCTAGTTGCAGCTTTACAAGTTTTCCAAATGGGGTTCGAGGTATAGCCAATCAGAGTGAAGTAACTAGAGAGCTGCATATCATTACCGATCCAACCCTTTTACTGAGGAGGAAAGACTAGTATGCCAAAACAATCCCCCGCTGTAAAAAGGGACGTTACTTTTCTTTGGAGAAGTGACATAATGTCGACTACATGAAATAGTCTATACTGCTATCATTACTCATTTAAAGGTGACTAATCAGCCTTTGCAACAATGGAAAATAGAAGAGTACATGCTATCTATTATTAAAGGGTAGAAATATTCAGATATGTTTTCATGTTTACCATGTAAGATATCATATATATTGTAATTACTATACAAAATTTGACCAATGGTTGGATTTCAAGCAGCTTTTCAGGCACAAAATTATTACATTACTCCAATGTGTAAACTAAGAAAATGACCACTATCTAGGGATGGGCGATATTTTATCGTGTGCGATATTTCGTCAAAGAAATGCCCCACAATAACAATTTGAATTTATCGTTTTTATCGTGAGATGACAATTTATCAGGTTGTGTTTGCAGTTGCACTACTTTGGTCTCTTTAATAAGCCAAGTTAGTTTTGCTGTTTGCATCGTTTGAATAAATGTGGAATTTGGTCTCTCATATTTCAGACGTCTTTGATTGGTGTCACTACAGTTTTGCAATACAGGTGCACTACTTGAACTTAATTGATATAGTTTAGTGGCTTCGCGTATTTTGTAGGGCTTTCAAGACAGAACTTAGTGACAGATTTATAATACAAAAATTTTGCTGATAGTTTTTATCGTCACTTATCATTACCGTGATAAATAAGAGAAATTGTCGTGATACATTTTTTAGTCCATATCGCCCATCCCTACCACTATCTAATAACTGTTGTAGCACCCGAGTTCCTGTACTACAAATCTTTAATCTCTCTCTGTTAATTAGCAGGTGTCCTGGTTTCATTTATTAGAAATGCTAATATGAGTTTGTTGAAATAAGATCTTTTTGTAGATGCGCTCACTGAGGCAAAAATATAAACTGCTTAGCTCTTAGTTCTGTTTTACTTCAACATCTGTTAAAAGGTAATTGGCTCATTGCTGAATTAAAACCATGTCTCTCCAAAATTATTTGCCTTAAAATGTTTTTTCCACTGCACAAGCCTCTTTTTTTTTTTTTTTTGCTTTAAGACTTACCTTTTCACACACACACACCCACACACACACATTTAAAGAAGAGCTTACATTTCAAGAAAGATAAACACTGAAGCAGCACTGACATAAAAATTGAAATGAAACGATACAAGAGGGTGTAAAAAATCTTGCCTTTAATCATGGATTAAACACTGGTATCATGACACATTTTCTATGTCTAATCAAGGACACATTAAGGTGTTACTTCACTTTACTTGCTGAGCTCAAAAAGCTGTAAAACTAATCTCCAGATAATTTAATCAAGACTGCTTCATGTGTTGTTTAATTTGTGAAAACGAAGACACTTTTTTTTTGTATAAATTATTCAAAGACTGTGAGGCTGTCCAAACCGAATAGTGCAGACTTCTTCATGACATACTGTGCTATAGGAAGGCATCTGGCCTCAAATTCACACCAACATAATTATAAGCTGTTAGATTTTAGATGAACAGTATGTATGAAACTCCTGGCCTTCTCAGCCACCATACCCCTCCCAGGCAGCCCTCTCCTGGCTTTCTGCCACGCTTCAACTAACTATGACAAATTAGCCCCACACTTAATTACCAGCCTGGGAAAATCACAATGATGTTTATTAGGCTCAGCATCATAAAGCTGTGTGTCCAAGCCCCAAGACCAGAGAGCTATACCAGAGAAACACTAATAATAACAACAGCCATACAAATTGGCCGTGTGAAATGACCAGGGCCCTGGAGGCGCTGCGTGGGATAGGGTGAGCAGGAAGGTGACTTTCCGTGGATGAATCAATACTGTCCTCGACTGTGCTGCGGTCTGAGGTCTGGCTACCAGTGTAGGCTGACATAGCTGATATCCACTTTGTGTGTGTGTCAGAGCGGTAGATTTAGCAGACAACCTTTCTCCATTATGGGTTAATAGGAAAAAGCAGGCACTGATGAAAAATGCTGAATATATCACATTACAAGAGAAAGGGATTTTTTTTTTCTCTCTTGACAAACAGCTATGGGCAGAGATATCTTTGGGGTCCTCTATCTCATAGAGATTAAGTGTTTGTGTGTGTGTAAATGTGTGTTGGACCACAGTTGGGGTTGTGACACCGGCCTTGTGGAGAGAGCAGTCGTAAATACAGCCTCTGTGCTAGCTGGCTTATTAACAGCTGATTTATCTGCTTCTCTGTGGGGAATACGCGCCCTTGGCACCACAAGCCCAGAGATCGGCCCCAGGGGGCCCCAATTACCCGATGTCATGTGTGTGTGAAGATGTGTCAAGGGAATATTTGTGTCTTGGAGTCGTGGATGTCACGTGTGTGCACGCGCCTTATGTTGCTGTATACGTCAACGCCAGGGTCATCTTCATCATCACTCCCACACATTCACACACGCTCTCCATGCCTCCTGCGGTGGGAGATACAGGGGGGAATAATAGGGTGGGATAAATTTATTCGACAGCTCTCTGTCTCCTCTGTGATTTATCAGAGTATTTATTCTGCTGATGTGCCTTTATCTTTCTCTGTTTCTCTGCTTTCCCTTCCTCGCTCATCTTTCTCTGCCTCCAATACTTTTACATTAAGCCCATTTGTGTGTTTGACTTGCGTGTTCATCATCGTAAGTGCTGACATTACATGCCATTATGTTTTACAGCGTTAAGGCGGTTGTGTGGCAGCGCTTTACAGCTGTAAGGCTGAAGTTTTAAGACCTTATCATGTTTAATCATAACGTCCGACCTTCTTTGCTTCTTCCCTGTCAAAGATATGTTGCGTCCATGATCGTATCAGTTACTGTCACGTTGAGCAAATAATTCTTCTTCCTCCTATCCAAGTCTAACTTTTTCCTTTTCTGATTAAAGGATTTTGACAATATTTGAAAAAGATTTATCCCAAGTCATGAAAATCTGATCTTTGTCTTGTCTGCTCATCTTTACTTGCATGTCAGTGCTGCCTGTATCAGATAACCAGTGTCATGAATTAAAATGAAAACTGTTTAGCATTCCTGCGACAATAATAACAAGAAAGAAAGCTCCTGAAATGATAATTACATGAGAGAAAAATCCATTTCAATACATGTGTTGCACTTGCTTTAGGGTATTGAATAATTACTCTGCATTTAATATTAATTCTCATCCTAACTCACATTTAGATCCAAAATACGTTTGATTCGTCTAATGCAATTACACCAAGATGTACTTACCATTTACACACTGACTTACAGTTCCAAAAACACACTGCTCTCTTTATTAAAACAATCAATACCTACAACAAAACATGTAGAGAATATAAACATGTTAGAATATTTAAGTGTTGGTTCAATGTCCAGTACTGTAACTGCGAATTACAATTATTGCTTTTAAAGTGTTATAGAACAGTAGAAAATAGTCCTCAATCCTCAATGAATTTTAAACTGCCAAATTTATCTTCATTTACAGATTCATTATTTATATTAGTCTAAGTCTGAGAAAGAAAGAAGACATTTTTAGATAATGTACACCGCTGCATTGCCACCTGCCACCTTCCATGTCAAACTCTCCTGTTTCTTTAAGATCCCCTCTTGAAAGACCCAAACGGCTATAACTGCTCAACTAATTGTTGAAAAAGAAAAAAAAATGGAGCGCAAGGTGAATATTCTTTCTGTTTATCTGTATGTTAGACGACTCACAAATGTGTATTATGGAAATGTGTCACATAGTCAGAGCAAGATTAATCTGCACATGTGCAGGAAGGAAAGTGTGACGCTCCAACATACGGTGGTGATTCGGCACATTTTTGGTTTGTTAGTATTGAGCAATTAGTTAGTAGCAATTAGTACCATGTAGAGCAGTGAATTTGCCTGCTTTTTGGATTTGCACATACAATGTATTATAAGTGTTTACACTTCCTTTGGGATTTCTTTCTGTTTCACCATCTTCCCTTCCTACAGTATGAGTACCAACATCTTGTCATTTTGGGATCAAAGCCTATATGCAAACTGTAGAGTGTGAGTAGGAGTGGCAAGGACAGTTTGACTATGTTTGACTTTGTTTGGTTTGACAAATGCTCTTTTAATGCTGAGTGTTGCTAGTTACAGCAGGAAAATCTTATCTAAAGACAAAGCATTTCAGGCTGATCATAAACAATCTTTTCTGTGAAACAGTTTAAGATTTAAATTGTGGATTTAGAGCTTTGTTTTGCTGACCTTTTACAGCCACCATTCATTAGAGCCGGAGGGGGGCGACACACTAGGCTTTTAGATGCATTGTGATGCAGATGATCCTGAATCTCTGCACAACTGTTAAAGACGCACTACAAAACTTTTTGCAATTTTCTCAGTGACACGCCCCCTAACGACAGCTAGACTGGCATCCATATTACATCCTCCCAGTACCATGAACTCACACCAGGTCTTGTTATGTCCCTTCCTCTCTTTCTTTTCCTCTCTTCCTCTGATAATGTTTTTTTGTATTTCTTTGCGAAATCTGCCTTAGTGCTCGTTCAAAACACCCGATGTGTTCATATGTGTTTGCCAGCATGTGACGCGGTTCGTAACCAATAGTCAACTGCAACGCCACGCCGCACCTGAGTGGGAAAAGTTGCGTAGTTCAGTTTCTGAGCCTCGGGACACCACTGGGCAGCAACGCCTCAAGAAATGTGTGTAATGAATGTTGGTGTGTCATTAAACGAGTCAAAAACCCTTTTAAGGTTGAAAAGTTATGTTGTGGGTCTTTATTTTTCTTCACTGCTAAACAGTGACTGATACACAGTGTTGAGAAGCCCAAAAGGTGGAACTCAGACTTGCAGAAGTGCAGTCAAGTGCACATAACACACACAATGGCTGGGCCTGAAACAGTGGCGGAGCCAGAAATTTTTCACTGGGGTGGCCAGGGTGAGACCTTTACTTACATAGGGGTGGCCATAAGTAGATACCTCAGAGTGCAAGGTTTATATATATATATATACACACATATATATATATATATATATATATATATATATATATATGTGTGTGTGTGTGTATGTATGTATATATATTCATTAGGGGCAGGGGTTATAGTGGGCAGGAGGCCACCGGAGCCCAGCTCCGCCACCTCGGGTCTGAGCTTTGTCACCTCGGGGTTGGGCTCTGGCTCAGCTTCACCGCCTTGGTCAAATAAATAAATCACTTAAATCAGACTAGCAGCAGCGTCACACATCATTTTCACGTGCACAGTCTGCATCACTCTCTCATAATCGCTTAGATGCTCAACAGTCACCCCGGCTTTACACCGGGTCCATGAGCGCTGCGCAGCTCTATTTTTGACAGCGCACGCAGCGACACTGCGTCAATTCCAGTAGTTCAGATCGCACCAGGCAGGAAATCAAACATGAGATCCAGTGTAAAACATCCGGTAACTTCATAAACAAAAGCCACTGTGCAGCTTTTAAACTGCTGAACTATCTGAACATGACAGCATCTCCGTGTAAACAAGTTTCAGTGAAATAAGATACCATGACGCACAAACGTGGACAAAATTAACAATTTGAGTGAGATTTTGAAATCCCTCCTGTGACTCTGTGATGTCACCAATCTAGTTACAACTGGTGCGCTCGCAAGTGCGCCTCTGGGCGCACAGTGCACGGTGTAAATGCTCGCAATATGGAGGTCGCAGCAAAGCGACAGTGGAGGTCAGTGAGCGCTGCACGGACCCGGTTGTAAAGCCGGGGTAATTCTGCCATCAGATAGATATCTGCTCAGAGAAGCGGGGCCTTACATCTAATTAAATGTCTGACATGCTCTGGAGTGAGTTGATGGGCCAGAGATCACCACTGGGCTGGTGAGAGCCCTACATAAGGCTTTGAAGAAATCATAAACTTTATAAATAAATGAGGAGATAAAAAAAATTTTAAGGTGACTTCAGCATGAGTAGATAAGTAGATAAAAAAGGATGTGTTAATTTCACAGATTAATCTCTTTTGATTACAGCATAATATTTGACAGACCTGATATTATTATATACAGTATAATTTCATTGGTTTCATTACAATAATCTGGAAACCCCCTGAAATCATCAAAAGCCCCAGCTGAATGTGTCTAGGGGAGCCGAGCTCCCCTCAGCTCTTTTTTTTTATTTAAAATGTGTCCCTTTTCTAAATTCACTCTCTCTTGATGATTTTTTTTTTTTCTATGATTAGGGACTGAGAGCCAAGGTCATAGCCTACAGCAGCACTGCATTCAATCTTTGTCCACGTCTTATTTTTAGGCTTAGTTTACTGTGTTTCTTCATATTAGTTAGCTAGATGCTAATCGAGCAAATACAGGTCTTTGATATCATTTTTTAAAAATTTGTAAAAATTTTCCACAATTTTCCTGACTGCACCGTGACACCAAATTTTAGGGCCCCCCCACCTGTCAAATCCCACTTAAACCGCTGATTACGGGTGGGACTTAAATGCATTAATTACAATTAATCATGAGAAAATTAACGCAGTTAATCACAGCAGAACCTTTGTTAGGGTCGATTTTTTTGGCACAACCAATTATGCTGAGAGACATGGCAAAACTCCACCACTTTGTTGCTATATTTAGCAATTTTTCAGACCCCTCTCATAACTTTTTTTTTTTATAAAGCAATAACCGTAGGTGGTAGCTAGTGTCTGTGCCCTGCAAAGCATTAGCTTTCTTTCCCCAATCGCAATATCTCAGCGAGAAAAGCTTAAAACTGCTATTTTCAACTTCTGCTTATCCGATCTTAAAAATTCCAACTGTATGGGGTTGCTAGTGTCTAAAATAAGAGGGAAAAGTGGTTTGGAAGCAGCTTGGGGTCTCTTTAACTGCTTGAGCGCCGCCTAGTTAAAGCGTGGGGGTGGCCAGCGATTGGCCAGGGGTGGCCAAGGCCCCCCCAGCCACCCCTGTAGCTCTGCTCCTGGCCTGAAATCGGACTGACAGAGGCCATTCAAACTAGTGAGTGGAAATTCGGTTTCTATGGGTGGCTTTGTTTTCACAGAAAGTGTAGTTTTATTTGGGAAGGTGTGAATGCACAGATGAACTCTGTTGTGGATTAAAGAATTGAACTCTGTACTGACTACAAACAGTTCTCGTTCTTGGTGCACTTTAAGTGAACCAAATACAGAAAGCGGATTACAATACTAAGGGCACTGTCAGTTCCATGCAGGACATTGTGGGTAAACAAGTATTTAAGATTGTAGGCAGCAATGGCCACCAGAGATGGCCCACGCTCAGACAGGGAATAAGAATGAGTAAAAAATACATTAATAATGATTAAATCAACACCACTAGGACTTGACCCTGTTCTATGCTTTCATCTAATGTGGTAAACAGAAGTTGTCCTGCATTATTTAGTAAATGAATAAGTTTTCTTTGTTTGTCACAGCAAACATTAGAAATTGTGACACACGTTTCCACTCATAAAGTAGCAATAGTGAAGTAATCATGCAGGGAAAATGATGAATTAGTAATTGTTTATAATCGCACCACGACCATCTGAGTCGGAATAAAATCAAAGAAGAAAAACTCAAAAATGGCCTCTTTAATGCTGATTCACCTATAAATGAAAAATGTTATTCCCTGGAAAGATTCAATCATTTGTCATGAAAAATGCTTATTTACACCAACATTCCCTCTTTTATCCCATTATATTCAACTATATGTGTAATTTTAACACTACACTCAGTTTTTCTGGGGCATTACATGTTCGGACAACAAACAGATCATGAGGTCAATCATAGTTTGATTTAAACAATGCTTTGTAAAAGTTACTGGTAACCTGTTCTATGAACAAAAGCTCAGAGTTTTAAAGAAATATCCTAGATTCAGATCCATGCACAGTTTTTTTTTTTTTGTTTTTTTTTTTTAGATCCGTCTTTTACTTTTTTTCAGTAACCTTTTTAACAAACTACAGAACCTCCTTGAATGAGTCAAAAATGTGGGGACAATCTGCAGCCTGCTTGTCAAATCTCCACATCCAAGTAAGTTTTATGGCTAAAGTCCATGAGATTACATCTGCTCCCGGTGCTCCTCAGAGGCAATAATAGAAACACTTAAACTTGCCCTGTCAACCAGCAGCCAGATACCTACTCACCTCAGTACTGGTTCACCTTCACTTTCCATTTCCATCTCTACATCAGCTCATTTTAACTCAGCTTCATTCAGCACCACAGCCGCAAATACACAAATAAAATCAACCCGCTCAACTCCTCAGTGAAAAACTATGACTCTGAGCATCAGTCATAATTCTCAGAATGTTAAAAGTGTGTTTTTCTTTTGTTAATTAGTCTCAGCCTTTTGGGAAATTTAGTTTCTCTAAATTACATTACATCCTAAACCTGTGCTTGCTGTCCCCTGGATGATGAGGAGCTGTTCGCTGATTACTCCTGAGCTCCTGGTGGTTATGTTTTACATATTTGTAAGCCTTAAATGTCCATATCATAATCTTTTTCATCAGTTCACACTCAATGTAAAACAGTTTGATTGCTGATGTGGGTTTGAGATTAAATCTCAGGGAATTCTTAAAGTCTGTCTTTGACAATGCTCGCCTTTTTATGTCTACAAAATAGCTGCAATGTGTAGCTGCTCTGCTCCTAAATATTTATTTTTTATACCTTTTTTTTTTCTCTGTGTCAGGGTTGCATGAAGGCTGAAGCTCCCACCGATGATTAAGTGAGAGTCAGGCCACATCACAGAGTCTCTGCTGATAAATACAAATACAGACATAAACTTTTACAGGAGACTTTGTTACAGCAGATAAATTCAGTGCTTATTGCTTGTGTATGTGTTATAAATACACAGCATGTTATACAATGTGTGTGTGGGTGTGCAATTCGAGAGTCAAATAAAAAGTAACCCTTGTGGGATGAGTGCTCCTCGGAGTATCTGAAGCACAATTATAGCCGGAATTTACTCCATGTTCTATTTTCTGGCAGTAACTGTGTAAGGCCTGGAAGTTAAGCTCCTCAAAATTTGTGTTTTATTGTGTTTGTTCAAGAAAAGGTTGCGGTCGCTACTGAGAGCAATAAAACAAAAGAAAAACACTTGGCAGTTTGGCTCAATGACCTAAGACTCCCCCTCTATCTCTGTCTCTGGGGCCTCGCAGCTGCACTCAGCTGTTCTGTAGTAATGATGTCAACAAGCAGCGGCAGCCTCACTGATGATACTGACAACCCATCCTCACTATGTGATAGACACACAAGCACAGTACACACTCACAAGCATCAGTACCTACAAGCTCTTTATCGTTATCTTACATTATCTGTCTGATTCTGCCATCAGGTCTAAACTTTGAAACTTAACTTTATCAATTATGGCATTTAACACCAAAATGAGTTGATTGTAAAGATCCATCAATATTGCCACTTTCCATAAAGGACTATGGCTGAACCATATTGGCAGATGAGTGCAACTTGGGCATTTCTGTTTTATTTCATTTTTATGTTTCATTTTTTTATTTTTGTACATTTGAAATATGAAGTAAATTGAAAATGAAAAATGACACATAATACAATGCAAAGAGGCAAATATACACATATATATATATATATACACATATATTCATACCCCCAAATTAAAGAAGGAAGACAGGAAGAAAATTAAATGAAAATTAAATTAAAGAAAGAAGAAAAATCATTTGTCATTGAAATACAATGAAATTGACAAAAGTAATAATAAATAAAAATTCTATAAGTGACACTGATTTTGAATTGTGGTTTGAAAGAAATATTAAAAACAATCACACAAAAAATAAAACAAGTAAACAAGCATGATGGGGCTCCGAAGCTTATATGTTGAGTTTTGAGGCACTTTGAGGCAATCACTGCAATCAGGGTTTTTTTTGTAATGTTCAAAAAGATTTCTACACCTGTTGACAAGTATTTTGGTCCACTGTTCATGGGAAAGTTGCTCTAATGTTTCTGGGACAGTTTGTTTGGTTTTAACTGTTATTTCCAACCATAATTTAAAAGCAACATTTTATTTCACTAAATATAATTTTGGAAATGTTTATTTATTATTAGTGTCTTACGTTTCTTGTTATTTAAATTACTATTGTGAATTTAACCTCTTCTTTAATTGAAGAGTATGAATAATTTTGAGGACAACTGCATAACCAAGCTTTAAAGCTAAAATTTAATATCTTGCTGCAATTTTGTAATTGTGTGCAACTCAGGTTGGGCTTTCAGCGTAATGTGAAGAGTTAGACAGCATTCCCTTACTTTACAGTATGTAGATGAGAAAAACTATAAAGGTCTCAAACTTTTGCTGGATTGCTTTTCAAACATGATTGATTTGCCTTTTTATCATCAATGTGCAGTAGTCTTTAGAGAAAACTGTATTTGATTTCATATTTATGATATACAAAATTTCTACAGTGGTTGAAGAGATTCAGAAAAATCCCTTCCAAGATCAGGTAAGGGTCCGAACTGCCTTTCCAAACTGTTTTCTCCAGAGTTTAGCTGCAATGGGATTTTTAGGTTACTTACTTTGTTGCTATATTTTTTTGTTATGTTGGCTTCAAACAATAGAAGTAAATCAAACATATAGACATAGAAGGAGTGTTCATGGGATTTTACAGTGTTTTAAAATGAATTAATACGCCATAATAGTGAAATTGTGATAATTGCTTTAACAACTAGAAAAGCACTCGGAAAGCGCAGACCTCTGCCAAGTGGCTCAGCTCCCTTATTTTTGTGTTCTGGATCATAGTATCCGGAATTTTCTCTGGATCCGGATCAACTTTCGAAACATTCTAGAACTCATTGAGATCCTTTCTTGTAAATTTTTACCAAACACTCGGGCCATTTCTATGAAGTTATATGGAAAAATTCCCCAAATTTAGCCTATTAGGGTGATGTTGATGTAAGACTGTTTAGACGTTGGTAAGGAGGTTTGATGTTCACCATGGGGTGTCGGTCACAACACACAGGAGTCGCTTGTACAGTTAACTGTCTTTACTGGTCACTCTTAATCACAACAGCACAGTAATGCAACAAACGACAGGCTTACAGGTGAGGAATTCCAGGGTAGTTAACATGAATGCCTGGATGGAAGTGAGTGTGGTCTATAAACACAGAAATACAAAGCCATGAAGAACATTTGTTCAGCAAATAAACGCATTCAAGGTATTGATTATTACTAATAAATCCCTTACAGTTAGGACTAAACATGCATGTGTGTTCAAGGCTAACAGTTACAGTAACTGGCATGTAACAGGTCAGCTAGCTTAATAGCATAACAAGGCACATGGTTCTGGTCCTGCAGTCCTAAGCACTGTATTTCTACCTTGCAAGGAGAAAAATGTCTGAGTTGCAAACAGTTTGTACGGTTTGTACACACTTGGCGTCAAAGATTTGTATGCCAAGTGTGTGGCAGGCGATGATTTTGAATGTGCGTCATACCAAAAGTATACAAGCACATAAAATGATAAAGCTAAACAAAATTATGTTGGTTCATAACATGATACACAAAAGAAGGCAGGGTTTCTTTTGGAGGCATCATGCCTTCTATATGCCCACTTTGAATCATTTGTGCAAACACTTGTAATGTGTTGAAGCACAGAGAAAATGACTGGGGTGTCCAACGTTGATCCTTAAGGGCTGCAGTCCTGCAGGTTTCTCTCTTTCACCACACCTGACCAAAATGAAATGGATCCAACACCTGAAGAAGTTCTACACAATGACTCATTCATCTGAGTCAGGTGTGTTGTAGCAGAGAAATACGGCAAACCTGCAGGATTGTGGCCCTTGAGGACTGGAGTTTATGACCTGTGGTGAACTGGTTAATCACAGCAAAAAGGATTTTTTTCTGGTAAAGAAATTGATCTTTATTATTTCTGAACTCCTATCCCCGTCTACTTTTCCATAGTCATCCAAATGTGGCTATCCATCATTCAGTGTTATGCATGTCAACTTAAAATTCACGTTTAAAGAGTTCACACTTTTTTCCGCACATTTTCACAACAGTAAGGGTAACCAGCCATCTCCTCCACCTTTCATTTGAAAATGGAAGTTTAATAAGTAACCATGATTTCTTTGGCCTAGTTTGTTAACTTGGTTCTGTATGAATATATGGAGTGCAACTGCTGTGTGAGAGCTTCACTTAATCTGTTTTTCAGGCTTTGCAATTTACACTGTGTGCAGGTGGTGATGATGTGCATGGTGAGGAGGCAGGACAAGGTAGAGTGTTGATATACACATGTCTGGTATGGGCTCTGTTGTCTGGCACACAGATTGTGTTGTCTGATCCCTGCAGTGATTTCACACATTCAGAGTGTATGAAGACTATAACTGGGCTTGGTGTCATATCCACTAATTAGAAGATATTATTGAAAATAGTACGCTCTGCTTTGCAGGTATTCAATGCAAAACTGTCCAAAAGTCTCAGTACTTTAAATTAGTCTTCTTCTATCAAGTCCTATTCAGTAAAAAACAGACAAACAAACAAAAATAAAAAGGAAAAAGTGGTGAAATTCATGATGCATTTCTGCACAAAGCTCTGGTTCATACACTGCTCTGGGCTGCCATCTGTTTGTATTGTGTGGAAAAATGATTTATTTGGACATGTGCGAGGTGTTATTATGTATAATCACTCCCAGATGTCTGTCATAAGCTATTTACACCTATCCACGACTGTCGCGTGTGAATGTGCGGTTGGTTTTGCAACTCCACCACATCAAATTTAGCATATTCATTGTCATTTTTCGTGCCATACGTTAAGTGCAGTGTCCTTATTATCCATTTAGATGGAGTAAAGACTTTGTCGCCCTTCTCTGCAACCAAAAATAAACAATAAGACTTCAAAGTTTTGTGTGGGTTCACATCATCTTACCACTTTTTTTACAATACTGGACACATGCACACTTTTCAGTAATTCCAAGGCATCTTTATCTCCAAGAAGTGAACATGTCCATGTGTTCATATTTACCCTTATTATTCTCATGATATAGATAGTGGGGGCATATGGGAAACTTCAATAGATTTTTCTCTTAATGATCCCATTGACACCTATGATAGCCAAATGTCATATACAGTATGACAAACTGTACTGTATTGCACCCACCAACACTGCTTTGATAAGGTAAGATAAAACTTACTTACATCTACTGCGAATTTCAAGATTTATTTATTTATGACAGGTTTATGTACAGTATATCTTTGTATTATGGGTATATGAACATGGTATGTATGGGAGGAGTTGTGTGTCAGTCTATGCAACAATTGATCTGCCAAATGTGCAACACATTTTTAGCTTTCCCATCATTCCAACTGCTGCAGATTCTCACTACTGACACAGAAGTGTTCAACATTAGGCAACACTGTCACACACAACCTGTCAGCAACACAACACTGTACTGCTTTGAAGGTGTAACCCTCCCGCTTTAAGTGTCTGTCTTTCTGCTTTATAACTGGTGTATCCCATTTCATTCTGGTCTATACTGTATTAGAAGGGAGACGCACACACCTGAAAGAAATCAAATATGATGTGACTCTTTTCAGAAAAGAAGCAGACAAGGGAGGACACTTATGGTTTCTGCTAAATCAGATAAAAGTTCAAACACATATTGCTGTTAAACTGCTTGAAGTCAGGTTTACTGTATATGAAAGACGGTTTGTCCCTTGGGTGGAAATTTCACCATTTTTTGTTCTCTGTGCACATTTTCTGCTTTTATAGATGACACAATACAGAATGCTCTTACTTGATGATGCAAAGTTACAAAAGAAACCTAGTGCACATCACATATCACAAACCAAGTGTAGAAACTGGATGATCCATAAAAGCCCAAATTACTTTCATAACTTTTTTTCCCCTTTCATCCTTTTTTTCAAGCATGATTGCAGCTATTTGAGAAATTGTTTAGTGCAACAATACGTGGGCTTGGCATCTCCAGTTCTATTAAACTTGGAGAGCTTTGTGTTGCTGAATATACACCTCAATGTATTATGCACAAAATATGTCATGAAAGCAGTTGTTGCATTCAAGTGTCTGGCCTCCACAGGCAGACTGAAGTGGAATTACAATTTCAGTCTCTTTATTGTCACTCTGTGCTGTGAGGCTCATCTCATCTTTGTTGAGAAGATGAGACGGTCTCAGCAGTAAATATATGTTTGCTTTTACAGAGTTTATGAAGCCGACCAATGTCCAAGCTTAACTATTTTGTGTGCTTTGGGGAAGCATTGTATGCCTGTGAGTGTGTGACAGGAAGTTATTTTAGTTTGTGCATAATGCTGTTTGCTCTGGACTGGCAATCCTCACTTTTAATCAAGTGAATTCATCAGGGGAAGTGCGTTTACACATGCACACTCAAGTAACATAAAATATGTCCTTAGCTGTCTTCAAGAGCCACTGTTACAGTAATCTCTTTACAGAAAAATACATGAAATACACCGGTAGTCAGCGACGGGCTGGAAGAGTTGATGGCTTTTAAAGTTAGGCTCTGTTTTTGTTGCCTGAGACAGACAGCAGAGTCAAAGGTCAGGGAAAGAAAGGAATCCTTAACTCACCTGTCATTTAAATCTTTGCTGTGGCTTCACACAGCAGCTGCAGTAGTAACACCTCCTGCCCATTATTTTTTCAGTTTCCTGCTTCTGAAGGTGTCCTGTGGTATTAGGTACCAAGACCTCAGCAACAGATCCTTTTAAATCCTATAAGTCATGATGTGAGACCAGACTTATTTTTCAGGATATAGCAAATACGATCACTTATTTGATATCCCAGGGATTTTGAGGAGACAGCATCTTGAACTCTTTGTGATGTTCCTTCGACCATTCCTTAGTATTTTTCTGCAGTGTGGCAAAATGTGCTATCTGAAAAAGGTCACTGCCATCAGGGAAAATCATTCTCATGAACTGCTGTGCATGGTCTGCACATGTACCGAAAGAATTTTAAGATGGGCAGTTCATGTCAGGGGAACGTCCACATGAATGAAAGGACTCAAGGTTTCATAGCATTGCTTTCTCCCTATGGTGCATCCTGCTGCCAGTTTTTCTAAAGAACATAATAGGATTGGTTGGCTGTCTGGTTCTCAGAGCTCATTCACACTGGCACTGGTCTGCTTTAAACTAACCCTGCACCCCTTCCATAGGTAGAACACTTTAAATGGAGTAGTGGGAACGCTCATTTGTTCTCTGGTGAGGACCAACTATATTAACCCTGGTTTACTTGAAAACCTGGGGTCTCAGTTCACTTGCAACTGAACCCTGGTGCAATTTGCTGATAGTGTGAAAGCAGACTGAAAGTGAGGAAGTGATGTAACATAGATGTAGACTTTTAGCTAAAGGTTATTGCTACCCATGAGGCATGGGTTTCTTGTATGGGAGTTGAAGAGTAAAGCTTCTTCCCTTCCCTCCCATCTCATTACAAACATTTGCTGCCACATTTAGAAGTGTTGAATGTCAGCATGCTTGCATGGCACCATGTCAGCCATGGATGTTGTGAAGGACATAACAAAACGTTAAACATCTACTTCAGGGATCACCAACTTTGGACCTCTTTGGCCTTTGTCCTGCAGGTTCTTGACGTTTTCCTGCTGCAACAGATCTGACTCAGATCAATGGATCACTAAGAATCATGCGCAGAACCTGACTCAAACTGCTCAAAACCAATCAGGTGTGATGCAGCAGGGAAACATGTAAAACCTGCAGGACAGGAGTTGGTGATCCCTGGTCTACACCATGACAAGACAAATGTCAATGTTGGGTGTTTGTTTGGTGTACCGAGTTAATAGATGTATGTTTGTATTTAGAAATGGTAGAGTGTCAGTAAATGCAATTTTTAGCCATATTTGAAAGACTGAAATGTTTTATACTATGAATTAATGTTGCTATTACATTATCTAACACAAAATCAAGTTGTGTTATGAGTGTGCAGTTTGATGCAGTGGCTATGGGACCAAGCCAGGTTTCCCTTTGTTACAATAAAATATGGGTGAACTCCAATTACCCCTTAACCCTAGCACTTGGCTCTAACCCTTTGTTTTGCATGTTCGTGTGAAAGGGTAGTGGCATCCCGATCCTGGTTCAGACTGACTGGGACGGTGGAGTGATAGGGTGATAGGGATAGTGATAAAGAAATCATCAGCAGCATCCAAAGAAACCCACAAATGTGAGTAATTTTTTTGTAAATAAAATATGAAAATCATTATTTTAATGTTGCTTTAATGGTTTACAGATAGTTTTATTACAAATTTGAAAAAATTGCTAGTTTCATAACGTAATGTGCATCTGCTCATGTCTGTAAAGTTAACGTTAAGCTTGAGTCGAAGGCGTCTTCTTTTCCTTTCATACGTTTTTCGGCCCAAAGCTGGAAATATAATCCATTTACCAAGGAAGGGGAGATTATTGCTGCTGCAGACGGCATTTTTATAAAACAATTTTTTATTGACAGTTCAATGCTGCAGACAGCATTGCAAATTCTTCCGGAAACAACTGTTGTGTTAGTTTACTGCGCCATGGACGATGGTTGGCGACACATGAGGGTTTTGAACGATTATCCCATTTTTTAGGGAAATAATTCAATGCCGTTTCAAGTGCTGGGGCCAAGTTCTAGGTAGGGGTAGGGGTAGGGGATGAAAATAGGAATTGAAATTGGGCATAGATTTTATATTATTTTATGGTACCTGGCTGGCTACATTACAGTATGTAAATATAATAATGAATCACTTTTATGTGGTCCAGTTTAGTTCAAGCAATTCCATTGTCTGTACTTTGGCTCTGAATAGAGCTCAACACTCATACCATGAACACTCTGCAGCTATACACCCTGTACACAGCTTACTGAGATGTACTGTATCTTATTACTCTTTTATATCATAGCCATAGCATCAAGGTTTCCACCAGTTTGAGCTACAATAGCTCCTTTGTGAAATTACACGACGCAGGCCAGCCTCCATATCCTTTGTGCATCAGTGAGCCGTGAGCACTCGCGATCCTGTGCCCAGTTTAACTGACTGTCCAAGCTTGGACTATTTTTCTGTCAGCACTAATCACTCCACACTGGGAACACCTCACAGGACCTGGCATTTTGGAGATTCTCCATCCTAAATGTGCAGTCATCATTATTTGGGCCATGGCCCAATAAATTTCACCTCTGGCACCATTTAAATGAGATAACCAGGGTTATTATTATCACTTAATCTCATGGCCAACTAATGTATGTTTGTCAGTTTGTAAGCATATATGATTAACTGTTTATGACACTTGCCACAGCATCCCCTCTGTGTTTATGAAAGTTCAATTTAAAGTGTGTGTACAGTAGTGAGTAGTTCAAAGTGAGTTTGTCAGTATGGTCAGGACTATTACTGTAGCCCATTTCCAGAATGATGCTATAGACTAAAAAGAAGAAAAAAACGCTGTTTTCTTTTGTTTTTTCATTTGTGCACTGCAGTGAAGAAAAGTGCATATTGCAGATTTTTTTTCTTTCATTTGATTAAATACTTTATTCAAAAGTCTGGTGCTGCCACCCAAAAATATGAGTTGCATGTTGCATTGCTCCTCAAAAGTACAACAAAGTTAACCTCAAACCCAAGTATAAACTGTCAGCTGCTCACAAACACTCAAGTATACCCACAGTTTTGTCCAC
The DNA here is from genome assembly GCA_023101725.1 of Atherinomorus stipes. Classification (NCBI taxonomy): domain Eukaryota; kingdom Metazoa; phylum Chordata; class Actinopteri; order Atheriniformes; family Atherinidae; genus Atherinomorus; species Atherinomorus stipes. The sequence goes on along the minus strand of JALJCO010012583.1, from coordinate 1,175,234 downwards.
GATGGTTGAATAATGCTGTATTCGTAAAAAATTAGCATGATTGAGTGCACTTGTCAGGAGAGAGCGTTGTATGTATTAGAGGAGTGGAGTGCTGTGCTTGCAGTTGTGCAAATAGAGCTGTATACACAAACACACACATGCAGACACATGCATAACACCCATACAACAGAAAGAGAGCTGTATGAAAAACTCTGCACCTGTAATAGAGTGATAATGCTGAGTAAGACACACACATGCACAAATATGGGCATATTCAATATAGCTCCATTTAAGTGGCGCCGCTGTAGTGTCGTGACCTAAATGGTTTGGGATTGGGGCATCATTGGTGATTAACGTTGTAAGCTTTTGATATATGGCACCTATAAACGGATCAGAGGGGGACAAACTCAACTTGAATTCCTCTCCAATAATACAAACTATAATACTGTACAGTCTTAATAAAATGCTTTTCTTTACCATATATAGGGTTAAGGCTAAACACAGCTTCACTTGTTTTAATCAAAGAAGCTGTGACATCATCAAGATGGGAACAGATGGTGACACAGAAAATGTCACCAAAGTGTATTTTTTGTTTCTCTTTTACAGCTGCTGTCTATCCTGCTTGTTGGAAGAGTGAAGTTGCTAATCTTATTTATGTTGCCAAATAAAGGCAAATCTGAAAGACCATAAATCAAAAGTAACACTTTAAAAAGAAATTATCTTTGCTTGTAAACAAAAGAAACACAATGTACTTGTATTCATGAGTCATTGTTTGTGTTTATATGAGATGCATAACATAAATACAATGGAAAATCATATTTTCTATATTGTTTTATATAAGGGGTTGTGCTTTGTGTTATTGCTGAAAGTAGTTACTGCCATCAGGAAATATTGCTGCCTATACTTTAGTTGTCTTTTGAAAATTCCTGTTGCTCTTCTTGTCTTCTCTTTTCTCTTTTTTTTAAAGTAGAATTATTATTTGCTAAACATTTTATTCAAGTTCTTCCAACAGATGTTGGGATGCTGTGTAAAATGAAGATAAAATAGATTGCTATGTTTTGCCAAAGGGTGCTATAATGTTTAGCACTGTTGCCATCAGATTCTGGATGAGTTAATATTATTCATGAAACTGTAAAATGTTTTACCTTCAACATCTGATATGTTTTCTAAGTTCTATTGTGGATAAAATATTGGTTTATGGGATCTGTACACCATTTCAGCCTATGATATCTTCGTATTTTACATTATTTTTCTTTTTGAATTGGGTTTTTAAGACCTTTGTAATTTTAATCTATGGAGATTACACTGTATAGCAAAGAAAAGTAGCATTCGAGCTTCCAATACGATCACAAGCAACCTTCTAAACGGCATAAAAGTCGTTGATGGGTGCTTCTATTACAGGTCTAGCTGTGAAATCATTGTGTCTTTTCAGCAGTCAGATGTAAATGGAGACCAGAGGTCACTGGAAATACTGTAAAATATGAGAGTAGAAAAAGTTGAGGAAGATTTTGTGATGCCAGAGCTGCGATATCCAAAATCCAACTCCCTGGTTAAAAAGAGCATGTGTCTGACTTTTACTGTCCTTCTACTGTACGTCTGTTATTTTTTTAAAAGGCTAATCAGAATTAGCCTTTAAGTTTTATTTCCAAATTACTGGACTGTCCCTTCACACCACTGGTTTTAGCTTTGCTCCAAGCTGCTAGTTTCACAGTTCGGAGCTTTAAGTAATAACTGTGAATGAAATTTTTCTTAATAACCAAAGGATTCCTGATAAAGGAGTTTCAAGCCAAACAAAATTGTTTTTCTGCATGTTATTAAACTGATCGACCAGGGAGTGAGCATCACAAAGTGCTTTCATATTGCTGTCTGTGCATACTTGTTCCCTGTTATTCATAGCTAACAGGAATATTATTACATAGTAGTCTTTAGTAATTACATCATCAGCTGACCTGGTTATTATTGTCCTGATGTAAGAGTGGGACAGCTTGACAACGATCACATTTAAGTGCATATCACATGAGGAGAAAATATCGGATCTATGTAAAACAATTGGTATTAACAGAAAAAAATCATCTTCAGTGTAATTACAGTAAATTCATTAAAGTAATACTTTTTTAAAAGAATGTTCTTTACTTGTTCACCAGGGAATGCAGGGAACAAAAACAGTTATCTGAAAAAGTACACTTACACTAAGCACTCGTCTAACTGGTTCAGATCTTTTTTTAAAGGTAGAGCTCGAAGTCCCTCCAGCGTTTCTGTTTGCAAACAACAGTATTTAAACTTAGCGCTCCTCCCCCTCAGGCTAATGGCCGCCTCGTTCTAGCTAGCCTATTCAACTTCAAGCTTCTCCTTCAGAGCTCAGAAGCGGGTACAAGTCAAACTATGATTAACCCTGGTTTTCCAAACTGCATTATCTGAAGCTCTTACCTTTTCTTCGGTGTATACACGGTGTTTTCTTTTTTTTTCCTTCGAGAGTTCGAGTGACTGGTGTCTGCTCCAATCATGAGCTTATTTCCACACAGCGTCATGCTCTTAGCTCTGTCATTGGGTGACGATATAAACAGAAATCTCCACCCAGAAATGTCCCGACCAGACCAAAACAATACAAAAGAGCGAATTACAGGCAGGGGGAGAGAGAGTTGTGTTCAAACACACCATGGCACGGGAGTAGAGGCCCAATTGGCGGGTTTGAGACGGATTTCCCTTGCTCAAGTCTTACGTTTATTTTTTACGGGGGGAACTTCGGACTGTACCTTTAATTTTAAGTAATTTCTTTATGTTAAAGGCGCTATAGAAGATGTTTTCAGCATTTCAGACAGCAGAGACTGTTAGCGAGTTTTTGAATAATGGGCATGCGCAAAACCAACCTGCTTCACAGCTCCCTCCCCCGAGCACAGAATAACGTGCATGAGCCACTCCAGTGTTTAGCAGACAGCAAGTACAGATTCTCCATCATGTCACAAACACAAGTAAAACAGACGTTGTCGTCTGAATGTTGCTAACTGCTCGCAGAATCATTTTAGCTACCTGCTGTAAACATCAGACGAGAATAAGCTGCTTCCAGCACGTAGTTTTACTCTCGCCAAGCAATCACTCACCTATTGATCAGTCTCACCTATTACCCATTGATGTGACTGTCAATCACTCTTACTACGGTAGTAAGAGTAATTGACGAGCCAATAGACAAATGAAAAATATAAGGAATGCAGAGATGATCGGCGGATGTTTTTTCCAGCCCCCATTACTTTCACAGCTGATGTATAATAATATTTATATATTTAAAGTTTTTAATTAATCTTAGCGTATGGAGTAGTGAACCCAATTTCATTGAATATTGCAAAAAATGTTGACAGAAACATCTTCTATAATGCCTTTAATCGGTCATCAAGTTTCATAGCATCTTCAGTCCAGATTAGTGTGTACACACTGTTATCACTGGTTCTGAATGCCAATAAAGTGCTTTCACTCTTATTACCAGATATCAGTGAGTGTTTGTGAGTTTTATATCCAGCGTGTGAAACACTTTAGACTTCAGGAAACTTTTACAAATGAATTTGTTGTATTTGTGCCAAGGAAATTACCATTTTATTGCCATTGTCATGTTTTGTTGTGGCTAGTGTTGCTAGCCTCATAGCAGAGTGACTGCTTCCTGTTCTACTCGCTATGAAATAGAGTGAAGTTTTTAAAAAGTAAAGAAAAAGAAAAGCACAGCTGCAGCTTCCCCAACCTTTGGGAGTTTATCACACTTAGTTTAGCATTACAATTTCTTAAAGTAATAGTACACCTGATGTGCATTCATTTTCTACTCACCCTCATGGTGAGCAAGACTCTGGAGCACTTTTTTAATATCTCAAATACAGCCGGAGATCAGACAGGTTTACGTTTTCCCCCAACTTTGATATAATGGAGTTCACCAGAGACTGAACCAAAAAGGTCCATAAAAGTCCACAAAAACTTGGCAGCATTCCTCCATACTGCTTGTCCAATGAAATCCAAGTGTCCTGAGTGGGTAGCGTCCATAATTTATACCAAACGACATAATTTATTATTTTTTATAGCTTAAACAGTACTAAATGTAGCTGCCACGAAGGGCGTCCATGAGAGTTCATGACACTACGGAAGCTTTGGCAGACAAGATTGCGCATTCTCTTTTCTTTCTTTCTTTGTTTTAAATCAATATCCAACCCCTTTTGTGTTTGTCTGCAGCTCGTTTGCTCTTAGCATGATGTAAACAGTGAATTTCTTCCTCTACGCTTGCATTATCAGCAGAGTAGGCGCTGAATGCCGCGGCTTCCATCATGTCGTCAACTCTCATGGACATGCTTCGCCGCAGCTACATGTAGTACTGTTTAAGCTGTTAAAATATACTAAATGATGTCATTTGGAGTAAATTATGGGCGCTACCCACTCAGGACACTTGGATTACATTGGATGAGCAGTATGGAGGAATGCTGCCAAGTTTTTGTCGACTTTTAAGGACCTTTTTTGGATCAGGCGCCGGTGAACTCCAATTATATTAAAGTTGGGGGAAAACTAAAACTTGTCTGATCTCCGGCTGCATTTGAGATATTAAAAAAGTGCTCCAGAGTCTTGCTCGGCATGAGGGTGAGTAGAAAATAAATGCACATCATTCTGTGATTGTACTATTCCTTTAATGTTTCTGAATGCTTTATATACTTTTCAGGTCTTATGCAACCTTAGACCGATTTGTAACAAAAAGGGGAAAAAAACTTATTTGAATTGCGACATTTTGAGATTTTATGCTTAATTATCCAAATGGTTTATTGAAAAGAAAGTAGTTTGACAGAACACATCTACATTTTGATTGATTTTTCTTTTAGTGTGTTTCTCAGCATGTAAAGACCAAGTTGTCTCATGGACTTACTCTGTGATGAGCATCCATGTTGTCTGCTTAATGTGCATACAAAGCCTCTGTGTACAATTCCCCACACTATAAACTTACTATGTCAACACCTCAAGCAGGTTTAAAGTGCCAACAACAGTTAAAAATGCCTTTCTTCTCCTGCTTTCTTGGTTTAATACACTAAACAGTTATAAAAAATGGAGAGGAAACCAACCAGAGTGAGTGGGACAAGTTTAAAAAAGCCCAGAGCTGCTTTGAACGTCCCTTGGCAGATGTCAGTACTGAAAAGAAAAAAGAACAAAGGAGGAGAAAGGGCAAGACTCAGCCTATGCGTTTGCATGCTTTTCATCTCATCTTTTTTCTTTGTTTGTGTGGAAACTTTTAAAAAGTGACCCTTAGACCTGCATTTGTGCACATGAATTTTCTCCTGGTGTGTTGATGCCGTTCAGACACCTTATACATTATTGATTGAGTCCGCTGATGGCCAAACGGCTGAATGTTTTTCCTCAATGTGTCACGGAGAACTCACATCTATTAGCTCTCATATGTGTGTGCAGACGTTAAATGCCCATGTTTTCCGTTATTCCCCTCTGCGTTTGTGTGTATATGTGTGCATGTAGTTGCACCACAGATGGATGGCATGCATAACTCACAAACACATGCCTCCTTGGCAATAAATCCCAACAGACCACACAGTCCTGTTAACAGAATGTTTTCCTGTCAAAGTGTCCTTGAGTAAGACAGTCAAGCACAGCCTGGTCACTCATCATAAGTCAAATAAAAGCCTCTGCAAGATGAATAAAATATTGTGAAGAATTCTTCCTCGGAAGTGAACGGAGGCTCTATAGAAGATGGATGGTGTGAGACTCTTGTCAAGTAATTATATTTCCGTCTAAAGCTCCTCTGTGTTTTCACCTTGGCTGTATATTTCACTGTTAAACTCAACAGTCTGATTAGGAAACACTGCAACTTCAATAAGTCACCATAACGCAGATTAAGAGTTGATTCTATCGCTCAGCCTGTTCCTCTACTCAAGTGATGCTCCAGAATAATATCAAGCACAATACTCACAGCTGCTAAGATCATCCTCCTCCAGACACTGCAGAACATTTTCTCCTTCCTCTACCTTTGACTTTAAGTTGAATGTAAAAGTCAAACCTCATGTACTGAAAAGTCCGTTTGAACAAATGCATCAAAAACTTAAAGGGCATGTATTGGGGGTTTTTAATCAAAAGCACATTTTTCTGAGAGCGTATTGTTTTCACTTGTTTGTCTTCCTTGTTTCTCTGCTCACTCTTAGATTGCAGTGAAACAACCCTGTCAAAACACCCAGTCAGTGGAGTGCCAGATGTCATGCTGCTGTTACAGCCTCCCTGTGGGTGTGTTTGCTTTACTTAAATGGGCTCAGCAGATCATTTACCAACGTCAATCACCCAAACTAAGATAGATAGATTTCATTTAATTTATTTTCATTTTGTACATGACCAAGCAAGAGACATAACCAAAACAAGGTAACCAAAGACAGTCTAGTATAGTTAGTACACCAAAAATGATAATAAATTGATAATAAATAATAATAATTTAAAAATAGAAAATACGAGTAAATAAATCAATGATAAAAAAATGTACATTTGTCTAATTTCATGTACGAAAAGGAGTGGGAAGCAGTACAAAACGTATTCAATCCCACCCTTTTTTACAAGTAATCATATTCATAGTTCAAAGTCTAAGTTTCCTAATTATTGATTACCAGTAAGCATGAAAAAAATCCAAATAAAACTACAAAATCTATGCATATATGTTATACTGTTGTAGCGTCACCATGTATGATATTAATATTGATATCAATATTACTATTAATATCAATACTAATACAGCCTCAGAGCACCACCTTACTTATTTGATATGTAATGGAAGCAAGGAAAACCATTAAAGTCTTGAATCAATTCTTTGATTGATTTAATGAATTGATCAGTCTCAGGACGCTTTCATGAGTTCTCGCTTGAAGGGACCTTTCATGATACATCAGAAAAACCACAAACAACGACTAGTTAAGATAATACGGAGTATTTGTCTACAAACTACATGAGAAAGTTTGTACAAAATATATACATGAAATATGTGAGCGTGATGATCAACCAAAAGTTATCTTGTGAAAGAAATGTGAGGTGGTATGAAAATGAAACATAAATTAATAAAACCTCAGTTAATTAATTTGTTCAAAGAAAAGGAAGGAAGGATTTCTTAATCTAACTAAACAAGTTAAATTGGGTCTGCTAAACCGTAGGCCTGGATTAATTCACTGTCACCAACTTCTTGTGACATCAGTTCATATTTCATAGCAAATGATCAGGATTCTCCTCAGAGGTTCCGTCTGACTGAGATGCTTCACTCACACCCTGGTTCTGCTGGACCTAGATATGTGTCCATATCCAGGTCTGTTGTCAATGGACTTCTCGCTTGTGTCCTGCTGAGGCAGGACACAACCTTTTTAAAAAAAAATTGTGTATTTCTTTTTTCACTTTTTAAATCCGTCTGTCTGGTTGCTTGTATCTATGTTTTTTTTATCTCTATCTTTTTTTCTTTTTTGTGCATTTTTTGTCATTTTTATTTCTTTAGTTCTTTACACAGGATGGCTCAAATCAGTAGTAACATCATTCATCTGCTTTTCTGTGTTAAAGTCCTAACAAATGCGTCCATATTTACACCTGTGATTATGGCCTTCTCGTGAGCCAGAGTAACTTAATTTATTTTTTTCTCATGTAGCATTGTGCGGCGGAAAAAACACGAGACAAAGTGGAGAAAGAGCTTTCGCATGATTAGAATGGTTAGAATTTGTGGCGAGTCAAGGAGCAATGATTCGCTGCCTGCTGCTGCTATGCCGCAGCACTGCTACTGGCAGCTTCGCTGTGCTAGCTTTAGCTTTAGCAACCAGAAATCTGCGCATAGTCGACTCAACTCGTCAATTCTGTTCAAACTACAACAGAGAGAGCGATAAGAGAGACACAGAGAGAACGAGAACACGTTGAGATAATTTTGTGACAGATGGTGAACGAAATCTCAAAACAGTGGCTGAGCTAACGGCAGCATGTCTGTGTGCTTGACTGTAACTGTGAGTGAGCGAAAGGCGAAGCTCAGGTTGACCAGAAGAAAGTGAAGCAACTGGCCCGGACTGGACACACCCTTCCTATGTATCTACCAATCAGTAGCTACTTTGATTGAGGGGGAGAGCGAGAGAGCAGAATGCGCTCTGACCATTTCCTTGAAATAATTTTTAAATTTGGGATTTTTGCATGCCATCACGTTAGGGGGGCAATCACAGCATTTAGGGGGGCATTACCCCTCCTTGCCCATGCCTATGTCCTGTCTCAATAAGTACTGTGAATTAAAACATACGCACCCACAGGGAGGCAGTGACATCAGCGCACATGGTGCTCTATTGGCTCAGATTTTTCACAGAGTTGTTTCAAAGCAATCCAACAGCAAGTAGAAAATCAAAAAGCAGACAAAGTCTGATCGCAGAGAAACACAGAGTACGGTTGTTATCTTTTATAGGCAGCATCGTCTTTCAGAGTGAAAACACAAGTTTGCCAAGTTCCCTCACAAGATGTTTCTCCAGCAATCTGACCATTATCACATCATGATTCCTGGATTATAGCTTTCCCTGGCTGCAGTGACCTGATTCCAGTATTTTTGCAATAATTTAGTTTAATATGGTTAAGTGGATATCACTGCTTATTTTAAGGGTGTGCGTTTAATCATAATAATGAAAAACATTTTTTCTTAAACAAAAGGGGGAGGGGCACCAATGTACTGTACAGACTTTGCATTTTACTGTAGAACGCTGCATCCCATAGTGGTGGGAAATAAACATTTTTCTTGAGTTTTTTAATATCTTCCCAAACTCATCCATAAAAGCTATTTTACAGATGAGCAGCATGTGGGAGCAAGTGAGAATAACTGGCTCTAGATTAATTAAAGCCCAAAGGCAAATTAATTTGAGACAGAAAAGATTGATTGAGTCTAAGGTGGTTATATCACAACAAAAAAAATCAATGACCAATTCAGTATAAAAGAAGTCTGCAGTCTTTCCTTTCTTATACTTTTATTCAATCTATTTTAGATATTCTACAATAGAAAACTAAACATCTACATCTCTCATCTTTTAAAAATAATCCAAACCGCAAGATGGCAGGATTTTAAAGGTCAGCAGGTGTAGAGACATAATGAGAAAAATATTAATGACATCTGTTATGCGGCCAAACCTATGTATTAGTTGAGGAAATTACACTAACCCCAGCACAGAGCTCGAATGAATGAGCAGAACAAGTCAATACATTACCCAAACACACACACACACAAACATGTTCTCTTTCTGGCACTATGTCATTGTTATGACTGCTTACCATTTAGTCAATCCCCCCCAAGGAAACCATTAAAGTTTTCCTCTTATATTAAGTAAGAATTTGAGGTCTGGGGAAAGTTAGGAATAGATATATTTGGGAGGCAGAAAGAAGCAGAAGAGTGATTTGGATTCACTGATGCGGATCAGCTAGCAACTGATTTTGTCATTGACAGGATGAGGATGAAGGATACATGCCCTCCTCAAACCAGCTTGTCCTGCTGACCTCATGGGGACCAGTGTGTGTATATATGTGTAGACAGAATAGAGGCCATTTTCCCCTCAGGCCAAAATGAATGACGCTCCGAGTGACTTGGTTTCACCCCAGTAAATGCACACACTGAGCTAAAGGCAAAGCTGTAGGATGAAATCCATGTGTGTGTGCTACATTTTTCTATGGTTTTGCTGCTTCAATTTCTAGGTACTTACAGTACATAATGCTTCTCTAAAGCTTATCATTTCTTATTTGTGCTACTGCTCCAACAAGAGTGCAAACTGTATATCTTTGGATTTTATATAACTGCATAAAAACAGAAAATGTATAAAGTGCACTTAAGTAGATTGATCCTTATTTTTTCATAAGATTGTGTCAAAACCAGAGGATACAATGCTCCATATGCAAGTGAGAAATAAGATTTGCAAGATAGAAGTTGATGAAGAACCCAGGGAGAGTGCTATAACTATAAACTGATTAAAAAAATAATAATAATAAGGGCAGAGGTTGTAATGAAAGTCACATGATCCAAGGGGGTTGCTTCCTTAAGTACAGTAAATACTAGCTACTTTTTTTTAACTTTTACTCAAGTAATATTATAGCAGGTGACTTTCACTTTTACTTGAGTAATTTTCCAGTAAGGTACTTTTACTTTTACTCAAGTATGGCTTTTGGGTACTTTATACAACACTGGTTAATATGTTAGAAAAATGAACATGTTAAAGGGACTTCAGGCAAAATTAAGAAATGAGACTTGTGACTGGCGCTGCGGGTAACTGCAGCCACGAGCCAAGCCATCATGGAAGCGTGCACAAACTGAAGCTATACCGTTTTTTACTACGCCGATAAAGTCCTTTTCTTCGTAGTGACACTTTTAAGTGTCTTTCAGTTGATCTGGATCATTTGCTGACGTCAGAAGAATCTATAACTAGGGATGATAATTGATAAGAAATTATTGACCTCAATGCCATTATTCATGCTGCTTATCAATTTGATTCCTTATCGATTTTCTTATCAATGCCTGATAGGTTGTTGTATATAAAAAGAAAAAAAACGGATAATGTAGGTTATGGCTTGTAACAAAAGCTTTTATTTATTGTGCTGTATGTTTGAGCATCATTAGATGATTGGCAGCTTTATCTGGAACTTAAGATTATTTACACTAATAATCTATGCTTGTGACCTGAAATTGAGCAGGTGTAGAGCACGGTGAGGTTAAGCATGATCTGGCACTCAGTCGTGGAGCGCAAGGGTATGTTGGAGAAAGTAATAATGGCATTTTGACTAGACAGTCATGAGAATACCTGCCAAATAGTACAGTTAATAGACTGGATGGATGCTATCAGTCAGAAAGCAACAGCTAACCCACTCAAAGCTCAGTGTGTATAATATTCTAACCACTCCGTGATTTTCACTGTGTTACTCTTGTGCTCTCTCTCTCTCTCTCTCTCTCTCTCTCTCTCTCTCTCTCTCTCTCTCTCTCTCTCTCTCTCTCTCTATCACTGCTTTCCCTAAATCAGTGATCACCAATCTCGGTCTCAAGGACCGGTATCCTGCTGGTTTTCCAGGTCTCCCTGCTGCAGCACACCAGAGTCAGACTTAGACAAGCTCTGGACAACTCTGCTAATTAGTCAATGATTTCAATCAGGTGTGTTGCAGCAGTGAGACATGGAATACTTGCAGGATACCGGTCCTTGAGGACCAGGATTGGGGATCCCTGCCCTAAAGGCCCTGGGGAATCTGTCAAGTCATGACACATCTAAATCACTAACACCTTAAAGAGGTTGTATGTCTTCACTGGGATGTACATTGAGGAACAAGTTCTTTAGCCCACATGGTGCTTCAGGCTGTAGTGTCCCACCAGATCGCCTCTCATCAACTTTTGTTGTTGTTGTTTTTTTCCTTTTTTTAAATGGTTGCTGGTCTTCAGAGACGTTGCGTGACCTGTCTCTCCTAAAACTTCTCTGATTTTGTTCTGCTTCACTTTCACAGTGTTTGCCTTTGCAGGAGTAATGATCTTTTATTGTACTTGGATTTGTTAGAGCAACAACTGCATCATTCCAAAAGCATTTACCCTAAAAGAGCCTGAAAACTTTTTCATGTGCCATCTTCTTTTATTCTCTACCAGCAACACATATGTTATATTTACACATCTTAACAAATCCTGCAAGTATTTCCTTTACTATGACTCCAAAAGTATTCAAATAAAACCTGTGGTTGCAGGAATTTTTAAGTTCTCATCATAGTGATGCAATTTTCCAACAGAGGCTTAAAAATTAGGTTCAGAGTGAGAGTTACCAACTCTTATTTGGCATATATTGAATATATATCACCATAAATTAACATCTGAATATCTTTCTGGTTTTAAATAATGTGCTAACCAGGAACTTGTGTTGATTTTACTTGTTTTAACTGTTTTAGCTACATCGTCATCTGTAAGTCCCAGTTCATGTCTCATCCTAATCATCCTTCCAACAGAAAAGCAAATTTTTTAACTTTATGGTTCACCACACTTAATAGAAATGAAAGTGCTCCAAAAGTCAACAGCATCCCAATTTCTGCTGCAGACTAATTTGATAATCGGCGCAAGTTTTTACCCAACAGCTGCAGTCTCCCAAAATCACACATTTCAGTTATTTAAACGATCAAACTTCCAGTTGGAAAATTTGCTGTTACAGTCTTTTAACACTATCAAAGTGTAAATGATGTAAAGGTTGATATGGGCTGTACTGCGTCCACTCAGCATGTCTTACTTACATCTTTCTGCACATTATCTCTAAAACAATATGAAAATCCAGGGGAGTGGCAAGGTACCAATAAAAGAAAAAAAACTGTGAAAGTTAACTAAGACTCAGTATGTGGTCATGAAACCTTCATAAGGCCTGAGCCCTCCAAGATGGATTGGAGCACCTAATTGGCTAGCTATTTTGGGATTATTAAACAGCACGGCTTTAACGTCTGCAATAAATATTTCAAAGCAACACCTGTGCAGTTAATGCTGATAGACACCCTGGAAGACACACATTGGTATGAGTCATATTTATCCTTATGCAACTTCCCAGATGTAGGACAAGGACGCAGGATGTAGGACATACGGTGGCTACATCCTGATGCAACATGCTGAACAATGCAGAAATAAGACCCAAAGTATCATTACGCAGAATTTTAAAATTAGTATTTAAATGCAAGATAGAAGTCTGGATATCACATATAAAAACACAAATGCCCTGCAGAGTGCATTAAGTGACCTAAGCACAGTGTCCTGACGTGTTTGTTAACACAGAGGACCTGTTATTTGGATTCTCACTTTTTGATGCCAGTTTTTTCTGTATAATGTTAATGGATGAGTTATTGTATTTTTTTTCGCGAACAGCACCTGTGTGTGCTGAGTAATTACATTTTCTCATATTGTTACTCATCCTAGAAGGCAAATCCAACCTGCACTATTACCTTGGAGAATACGGGGATTTAGGTATGATATTGTGCCTCGAAGATTAGCTTTTCTTCTCTGAATGTATGAATATGAGAGTTAAAGCTGAGCTTATTGATCTGGGAGTTTGAGCTGGAGTGTTTATGGCTTGACTGCATTCACCAACATTTCACTTCACCCTTCCTTTTTGTGACCGAGTGAGGGGTTGCAACGCTGGGATGCAGCCTTGCATTAAATTTTCAAACATGTCGATGTATATGGTTTCATCACACACACACAGATACACAAAAGTTGCAAAAAAAAAAAGGATGCACACGAGATGAATTACATTTCATTTTAGATATAGAACTTGAGTTGAATATGTGGCCTCCTTTCCTCTTTTTCCAGTCATTGCAATCCACATGCACAAACACACACACACACACACACACTTGAAGAAAACCTTTGTAGAAAGAATGAAAGCAATAATGTGAAGTTGAAAAGTGAGATATTTGCAGAGAGAAAGGGAGAAAGTTTATGTGTGTGCGTGTGTGCATTTTGATGTGCACAAGTGTGTGCGTGTGGGTGTGTGTTTCCATGTGCATTGGTATGACAGCCTTCAGAGCCGTACTTCTTGGCCAGCTGATTCTCTCCCATCTGAGATCCTCAGTCAGGATTATAAAACCAATCAGCAGACGGTGATTGCTGCAGCCAGCCTGTGATTGGATCGCAACCCGGCTGCTGCCATCAGATGTGCAAAGAGTGAGAGATGAGAGGAACGGGAGGCACTGAAAGAAAGAGATGAGAGAAGAGATAAATAAAGACAGGCATCGCAGGGAAGGTAGTGGTGAGTGGATGAGAAAAAGCGAAGAGACAGAGAGAGAACATGAGAGCCTCAGCCCCCATCAGCCTCCTCTCTCTACATCATATTTAGTACCATCAGCACAAAATATCATTTTAGATGTTGCCTGGATTGTTTACCAGTTTTAAATCTTTGTTCAGGTTTTGACTTGATGTGTTTTTTCTGCACCATTTGTCTTGTTGTCCCGGCACAACCCTGTCTCTTGGAAAAAATATAGATGTTTACTGCAGCTACTGTCATTTACTACAGCAATTATGTTTTGACAACTGTGACTGGTATATTCATATCAACACACTGAGGAAAAGTGTGAACCTTATGTTATTAGTAAGTTATCCCACTGAAAAAAAGTGAATTAGAGCAGGGTCGTGGAAAAAAAATTAAAGAAGAACTTCTGACAATGATCCAGATGAGAAAGTTCACTCGTGTTTATTAGGAACTTTTGCATAAGGAGAGCTGCCACACAGATGCACACGGCATCTGAGGACTGATTTACATAAGATGAGTTCCCCCTTACCAATATGAAAATTTCATATCACGATTGTTGTGACCAAAATGATCTCGGTTATCATTTTTATTATGGTATTATTGAAATGCCCCTCAACAGCTTTAAAAATATCCATAATGGGTCTAAATGTCTACTTTGTCCTTTTTAAAGGGGGGAAAATTCTTGAGAGTACCGTACACATGGGTGCCTTCATCGCCTTCCACCATGTTTTCATAAATTAAACATTGCAAACTGGGACTGCTGCTGCTTTTCCAGCCAATGAGCAGCATCACTGGGAGTTTTTAAAAGTGCAGTAATCAGTCACGGTTTTAACGATACTTAAATTTAGAAACGGTATTACTAATCGTTGGTTATTTTATCACGGTTAACCATTTTACCTGTAATCGTTGCATCCCTACCCCTTATATAGCTTTGCAGTAGATGTGCAATTGTTAGAGGTCTTTTGCATGTAACGAGAGGCAAACAATGGCACCAACAGGAAAGGAAGTGAATTTAGTGGCTCATAGGTGTCGGCCTTATAACAGAGGGATGAGGAAGGTCTTTGGCTTCTTGTATGCAAAGTTGTTAGTGTCTGCCTTTTGCAACAGACATTTGGTCTCTCGATTACCTTTAAGATGTGAATTGGTCTTGCAGGAACAATGACTAGATGAAATTTTCTCAGGCACAACTACTTAGTACAGCGATTACTTTGGTCTACACACTTCTACGAATGAGTGGAATAAATAAAATTTCCTCCACAGTTGACAAACAATTTGTTTTCAGCTAAAATATAAAATAGGTGTTTGTTGGGGTTTTTTATGTTATCTTAATGTGATTTTGTCTCATGTTATCCCTACATAATATGAACAGGCATCTTCAAAATTATTAATACGCTCAAAGTTGAAGAAGGAAAAGAAATCAGCTGTCAGCGAAATAAGTTGAAATTGACAAAAGTAATAATACATCAAAATTCTATGAAAATCATAACACTGATTTTGAATTGTGGTTAAAAAAAAACATTAAAAACAAACACACCAAAAATAAAAAAGTAAACAAGCATGATGGGGCTTTGAAGCTTAAATTTAGTTGAGCAACACTTTGAGGCAGTCACTGCAATCAGGTGTTTTCTGTAATGTTCAAAAAAACTTTTACACCTGTTGACAAGTATTTTGGTCCATTGTTCATGGGAAAGGTGCTCTGTTTTTTTTGTTTGTGTTTTTTTTTTTTATATTATTTTTAACCACGATTCAAAGCAATATCTTATTTCACTAAACTATAATTTTGTATATTTTTATTTATTATTAGTTTCTTTAGTTTCTTCTTATTTGAATTACTTTGGTGATTTTAGCCTTTTCTTTAATTGGAGGGTGTGAATGTATGTGCTGCATGAACACAACTCATTTAAGTACCATGAACAACAAAGTAATATTAACTTGTTTCTTTTAATTTTAAGTAACATATTACAATAATGTGGAACCTGTTGACATAAAAAAAAAAAAAATGTAGGTCAAAGATTCATTTCTTTCAGTGCATGAAAGCCTTCCATTCAAGAGTATGTTCACCCCAGTTTTTACATGTTTTTTTTTATTGTTGATTTCATCCTCTGCATCTTGTAGGCTGCAACCATAAGGTGCTGCAGAGATGGATAAAGAATGTGTTTATCAAGATTAAAAAATTCTCTTCTGAGATGAAAATATGAAAACTGGCCCGAATGTTGTGTGCGCGCTCCAAAGTACCCATCTGAAGAGCAAGTTAGGCAGCCCAAATTATTAAAACAGGGAAAGCGTTCCAAGAACGATCTTATATGGATAGTGTGCACCAGATTTTTTTTTTTTTTTTTAAAGTAAAGCACACAGTACGTACCAAATGTACAGAGCTATAAAAATGTCCAACTCACCACCTGGCATGCCTCTATTATGTTGTTGTTATATTGTTTGTCGGGCTTTATGGTTCTAGTTGGCTGAAACAAGCCCAATACTAATAAAGTGAAATTGTATTTCACCACCTTTCATTGCAACGTTAGACATATCGGTATCCTCAAATCAGTTCCTTTCCCATAGTGGGACATGGCAGCAGTCTAATCAAATGACCCTAGCTGCGTTATAATGTAGCTGTAAATAACTGTACGCTCAACAGAGACACTCATTTCACCGGCCATCTGATCAGATCTCCTTGCTACGTTCAGTCAGCTTTGTCTCTCTGTTTTCTCTGGTGCAGTCGTGATGATTATTATCCTTAAATCGACTTCTAAGAAATGCCTGTAGACACATCTACTAAATTCATGGCAGATAACCATGTTTTCCCTGCATCCACTGCGCTTTCGCCAGCAGGTCAGCAAGCGTGGAAAAGCCTGGGTCTAAATGTCCTCAAAGAAACAAGCTGTTTTCATTAAAATAACTGCTGAACTCTTCTCCACAATTTCCTCTGCGTGAATTTGTCAGCCAACTTCTAAAGACTTTTTTGTCAGGTAGTTACTTTAACTGTGTTATTTATGCAAATAAGACTAAATCTCACAGATCTGATTTCTCAAAAATAATGACATGAATTTTAAAAAAAATACTCAGTACAGAAACCATAATATTACACCTTGTCTTATACACATCATCAAGTCTCAACAGGTAAAGGATGTTGTACATGTGGTTGTCAAATAGAAGATTTTTAGAGTGCAAAAACAGTCTGATTGTTTAAAGTGCAGCATAGGTCACTTCAGTAAAGCTGGACAATATTTGTAATGCATAGAAATCAGCAGTGTATACACCCCACAGTATGGGTTGTTTTCTATACTGCAACTTTCAAAACTATATATTTTTCTGCAGCGTCTAGATGGGATTTCTTAGAAAGTATGAAAACATTTTTGTGCATTCAATCTGTTTTGTCATTCCATAAAGATTCTTTTTGTTTTGTTTTCCATCAAACTGACAGATTACCTCCTACCTTACCAGCCAACAACAGCAAAAAAGATCATCATAAAGACAAAGAAAAGAAGGAGAAGGTGGTCTTTTCTCATGGCGATTTTTTTTTAAAAAAGAAAAACGTCATGTCTTCTATGAACGGAGAACATGGTGGGAGGTTTACCAATAAATTGCTGTGGTCACTGACCCAATTTCAAACCAGAGTATCTGAGTCTAAAGTCGGGTTTGTCCCATATGACTCCATTTTTTTCTGTGGCAAACCCTCCAACCCTCACTCTGCTGGAATGAGGAACCCAGTGTAGTGTCACCCGGAATTTGTTAAGAGGAGTAGTGCTGTTGGGACCAAGGTTGGCAAGGCTACAGAGGACGCTTTGCTGGCTAACAGCTGCACAGATGGTGATAGTCCCTCCATGTTGTCCAGAGACAATCACAATGGCACAGGGGCCAACATTGTTCCACCTTCTTCTCTGTCTTTGGCTAATTGTGTCCAGCCTCCTCAATAAAAATATAAATGTGCTGAGTTTTCACATCATTTAGATTCATATGAAAGAGACAGAAAATACGAAAAATATACCAAATTCTGTCAACATGGCTAAATACACTTTTGGACAGTGTTAAAGTGCTTTAATGAGTCTTTACAATGTTGATTTCACAGTAAATTCACACCAGGGGCCTGAAGTCACAATGACACATTAGAGCCTAAATCAGGACTGTCCAATTTGGGGCCCGGGGACCAAACTTGGCCCGCCAGTGATTATTTTTGGCCCGCTGCCATTGTCTTTTTTGATTTTCTCAGCAGTGTACAAAGTTCTTCTGATGTTTATTCATTGTTGCACTTCCCTTCCTGACCACAAATGAATGTGTTACATCCGTGGGCAGGGCGGCGCTGTGGTTCGTCTATCAGCTCAGATCTGGAAGCCCGTGATCGGAGAATAAGTGAGAAGATGCTGTCCAAAATAAAACCTCACACACAGTAATGTGAAAGACGAATATTGAACACATTAAAGAATAGTGTTATTCATTCTCCACATTACTTTTTATGAGGTTTTATTTTGAATAATTACACTATGGGCTAAGCATATTTAATTTCTTACACTGCAACAAGAATTTTTAGTTATGGCCTGCAACCATCCACCCCAAGTCATTTTAATCCCTCTATTGTAAAAAATTTGGACACCTCTGGTCTTAATGTTCTACATATCAACTAGACATGAAAATAAAGTCTTGCAGCCATGAGCAAGGGGAGGTATGTACATAAAAAATGGTGCATATATGCATATGTGTAGGTTTGATTTGTGTGTGTCTGCTAAAGCAACATTAGCAGGTGTTGGCTCACTATGATTGCTGGCAGGTTTGTTTAGCTTGCTTCCCAAGGGGCTTCATGTGACCTGGGGCATCTGTTGCCCTCTGCCCATTTCCCGCCCTTCAGCGCCCTCTTTTAGCAGTGCCCATGACCTGCTGCTACCACACACACACAAACACTCAGACTGGCTCAGTTGAGTCTGTGGTGGAAAACAACAGATGTTGAGTTAAACAATGAGCGCACAAGAGGTGATGTTTATGATTTTCTGCACAAATACTTTGTCTGAAGCTTGGTACATCTTAATTTTGTATAAAGGTAAAACAGTGAAGAGGGTGGATGGAAATATTGAATTATTTGGTTTATACTTTTGTAAAGGTTTAAAAATGCAAGAAGCGGGTTAGAAAGGCCATATCATCACATCTGTGCTCAGTAGGGAGATCGTAAAAGGATGGTCTTGTGTATCTGTATTCAGGATACAGCCTACAAATAATCATCTGTTTAGTATGGGTAACATCAGATAGGAGGGCTGGGGACAAAGTCATACAGTTAACCCAAACTTTAGGGACATGCATAAAAGATTAGCTTGGATATCTTGGAAGCTCATGATGAACTGCAACACAACTAATGTGCATTTGATAAGCCTTACAGCTTATCTTTGGCATACTGTAATATTTCAGGTCCTTTGTTTATAAAGTAAACATGTATTTTCAGGGTTTGCTACCAAAGCGTAAAGGTTATTGGATAGAATCAACCACTCAGTCTGGTGACTTTGTTGCCAGTGCTAATGCAGGTATAGTTTTGTGGATAAGTGGGACATGTACTGTACCAGCATACTAGAAACAGTTTTAAGGGCAGGAATTACCTTATCACAGGTATTTTAAAGTAACAAATATGCAACATGCAATACAAAGCACTGTAATTGTATTTGTTGGTATAAATGGCCACTTACACTGCTTGCCAACCAAAGTCTGCCTTCCAGCATCAAGATGGCTGATCATGGATCTTGGAAATGCCTTTGTGTCTCTTTGCTTCAAATTTTGAGGGACATAATGGAGATTCCCTAATGTACAGTGTTGTGTATGGTCATGTAGGACATCTTGAGTTAGCTCCTCTGAGTCCTCCAGACATACAGTAAGTCACCCATTCACCAGTCAGTGTTAAGAATAGCTACTCCCAAAGATCGCTATTCAGCAGTGTTCAGAGCAGGTGGGGAGTTTGAAGGGATAGAGATTAGCTCTTTCTACTCCACAAAATGATTTATGCCTAGACTTTTATCAGGACGCTTCTTCCCTCCTGCAGAGATCATTTCCCCTGACTTCACCTCACAACGGGAACTATTTTAAGCATTGGCTCATTAATACAGAGTGATTGGATTCATTGTTCTGCAATCCTGATGGATGTTCTCTGAAGTTTTCTCTCTCTCAACTCTCACTTTAAACCCCTCTTTCAATCTTCCGGTTGAATTTCCTCCCAAGAATGCAGCCCCATTGTCTCCTGAAAGTCGGATAAATCAGTTGCCAGTGCCCTTTGTTGGCTCAGTTCATTAAAATGGAACTGCATTAACCACACTCCTTCAAACCAGTCATAATGACAGCAGTGCTAACTTGAATCTCCAAAGTCCTTTTTACATTTTAACAACAACTGAAGATATTCATCCTAAGGTCTCACATTTCCAACCCACTCTCACAGTGAAACCAGGTGGATTTAGAGTAAGACATCAGATTCATTAGCATGATTTTTTTCCTTGTTATTTTAGCCCTTTATAAAAATTTTAAACTTCTGTAATACACAAAAATTTGATAACAATGAATAAAAATAATTAGACATCGGCCGTTTTTTCTTGGCCAGTACAATATGTATAATTTGTAATCATGGACGCCAATCACCAATATTAGGAGCTGATGTTCATTTGCAGCAAAAATGAAAATCCTGGTGTTGAGAAAAGAGATTTTCTAATGCTTGGGAATATAAGATTTTTGTGTCTTACTGCTTCTATTCAGCTTCTTATTTAGTTTTCACAAATACACACACACACATCTCTGCACCATCACAGAACTGTAATAACACCAGGCCAGAGAACTGCAGTTGTGAAGCTTGGCTAACTGGTCGTGTTTGTGTTCTTTAATGAGGAATTGTAGGAGAGACACTGGTCTTAAATATTTGAAAATGGTTTCTTCTTTGTCCTTTCTTCTTCTCATTGGTTTAAACAACAGATGAAACAGCTGATTTGCTGTTGATTCTGGTGTGTGTAACGAATCAGATGCCACGATAGGAGGACCAATACTCAATACACACAGAAGTGAAACCAGACCGGGGCCAGGGTTGTTCATAATTTTTGACACAGGACCTCATTTTCAACTTAGCCAGGGTACAGTACTTATCACTGGAGACTATTTCAACACATTTCACCCCTACTTACAGGAGGTAGCTGATGCTATGGCTAGAACAAGTCAGTTGGAACCACTTAGATCAGGAATGGGCAACTCCAGTCCTCGATGGCCAGCATCCTGCATGTATGAGGAGTGTCCCTGTGGCAACACACCTCATGACTTAAAGGGGAAACTCAGTAACTTTTTTACCTCAATAAATGCTTTTTGGAATCCCCGTGGGGCTAAACAAAGTGTTTACGGAGCGATTCAATGTGCCCCCCCCCTCCCGCCGGGGCCTCTGGCCTGCGAGCAGCTAAAAACAACTTTGCCTGCGCCGACCCGAGCAGAACCTGCGACAACAGAAACCGCTGTACAGTACTCAGGTCCCCTATCTACCGAGCTGCTTCCAGCTCTGATCTGAACCAGACTACCAGCGCTAATTCTAAGAAAACATTTCTTTAGCTTCACACCACCTAAACACGGCTCCTGGCTCTCATAACCAACTCTTTGCTGGACCAGAGTGATTCACGTAGCTGCGGCCCCCCCCCCACCCCCCCAGCCCAAGCGCCCCCCTCTTGCAGCAGGAAAACTCCTAATACATGCAGGATGCAAGCCCTTGAGGACCGGACTTGCCCACCCCTGACTTAGATTGTCATCAACTCACTGGCTGCCAGCCATAGTTTGAGCCAGTGTCACTTCTGCAGCTTTCTGAGGTTGTTCAGCAAATGAGACCCACCAGTTGCCCTCCGGACATTATTTCCTATAAGTTGCTCAAACCATCCTTTAGCACTGTTGGTCCATGTTTCCTGGCTTTCATGAATTGTTGCTTAAGTTCAGGTTTTGTTACATCTGTTTTTAAACATGCTGTGGTCAGGCCTCTTCTCAAAAAAACATGTATAGATCCTGCAGTCTTCTCTAATTTTAGGCCAGTTTCCCATTTACCATTTTTGTCCAAAGTTCTAGAGAAGATTGTGCTTATCCAGTTACATCATTTCCTAGAAAATACTAATTTGTTTAAAACACTCCAGTCTGCTTTTAGATCTTGGCCTACTTCTGAATCTGCACCACTCAAAGTGCAGAATGAAAACCCACTATCCCTTCATGCTATAGAAACCCGTTCTGATGTTGGACCTCACAGCAGTGGACCATCCTGTTCTCATTACTTGTCTGGCTCAGCAGGCTGCTATTCAGGGTATAGTACTGGAATTGTTCAGGTTCTATCTAACTGGCAGATCTTTTTCTGTCATGATGGGTGACTTGTCCTCCTCCTAATTTCCAATGACCTCTGGTGTGCCACAAGGATCCATTTTGGGGCATGTGTTTTTCTCATTATACATGTTGCCTTTACATGTGGGCCCAATTATTGCTCATCATAAATCTGTATTTTAATTTGTATTCAGATGATTTACGAGTCTATCTCCCGGTCACTTCCAATTCTCCTCTGAGTTTAATTAATTTTGACAGTTTTCAAAAGCACTGGCAGTCCTAAAACAACCTTCAAAATAAATGACAAAACAGAATGGTTGTATTTGATGCCTCCAGTAAATTTAATATACACCCAGTCTAGGTCTCCCTCTCCCCCAATTTTTAAGCAGTTGGTGAGAAATCTGGTGGTGAAACTGGATGAATATCAAATCAAATCAAATTAAACTTTATTTATAAAGCGCTTTTCATGCCAAAGGCAACCCAAAGTGCTTTTCAAGACAATAAAAACAAACACATTTTTTAAAATGAAAACAGGCCTTCACACACCCAAGCACAAAACACAGCACACATAACTATAAACATTTGCACACACGACCCCCCCCCCCCCCCTCCCCTATTGACTCTATTGTAAAAAAAAAAAAAAAAATGTTTTTTTCCAGCTTCGTCTGTTCTCAAAAACGAAGCCAATTCTGAGCCACAATAAAATGGAGAAGGCCATTCATGCTTTTCTTAGTTCCAGGCTTGATTACTGCTGCAATGCTTTATATCACATCATCAATCAAACTTGCATCTCTCCATTCACAGCTTGTTCGGAACCTGCCTTTTAACCTGCCACCTGCCTTTTAACCAGAATACGGCATGAGCACATAACACCTGTGCTTAGCTCTCTTTACTGGCTCCCAGTTCAGTTCAGGATAGGCTACCTTTGTTGAAAGCTGCTCTAGAATTAAACTTTGATTTTTATTTCAATTTCAATTTTTCAATTTCAATAGCTTTATTGGCATGACAAGACAGCGTTTATATTTGGCCAAAGCATATAACAATACAATAAATTTTATTTTTATATTTTATTTTTATTATTTATTCTATTATTTTATTATTATTTATTATTTGTTTTTATTTTTATACATTTTATTTTGACGTGTAGTTCTGCTTTAAATAAGCAGTAGAAAAAAAGCAGGGAAAATGCCTGCATTTGACCAAAAAACTAGCTAGTTTTGTCCAATGAGGCACTTTAAGCGGAAAAGGGCCTCTGATGCCAATATTTTTTTTACTTCAGTGACAGCTCAAACATCTGAACAGCAGTTTACTTCTATGAAACTACAAAAAAAAAAAAAAACTACTGAAAAAAGGTTTTGGCAGCAAAAAAGCCAAATTTATTGACTATATAGCAAAATTGATTTTGTTTCACGATGTAACATTTGACCAAAGAAAAGATATCCATCTATCTGTCCCTCCATCCATCCATCTATTCACCCCGACAAGTGTGGTTCTGAATCAGGTTTACCTTCTTTTCTGGATTCAGTGGATGAGCCGGGCTGTTCAGATGAAAGGGCCCACCCACATGACAGCTAAGATCTTAGCCCACTTTCATTTATAAAGGCTGCTTGACACACATTGCAGCCAAAGTTGTCCGTTGATCTCGTCTTTGATCGATCATGACGCTCTCCGGCACCGAACCCCCGCGATACTTTGCTTCAACCTGAGCTGTGTGAATTGCTTTGATTTCAATCGCTTCATCGCCATATTCTCTATATCTCTAGCCAAACCTCAACTTCCTGCTGTACCACAATGTACTTGCAAGCTTATTTAACACTGTCATTTACCAGATCAGGTGAGAATTACACCAAATAACATGATTAAAGCTTCATTTTCACCAACAAGCTCCACCGGAGTGAGCTTTATGGGTACATTATTTTATCAACACGGCATTTAAATAGTCCTGCATTATAATGGATTTGCCTTGGGTGTTCTGTGGAAGGGATAAGATTGTTTTTAATGACAGACCAACTGGCTCCTCTTAACTTGTGCTAGCTATAGCGTCTGCGATCTCCTGCAACTAGAATAACAAGTTGAAATATGTTGAAATTGTCTCCAGGGGTAAACAGTACCCTGGCTAACTCGAAAATGAGGCCCGAGGTCAAAAATTTGCAAACTACCCCTTTAAAACAATGCATTTAGTTAGATATCTTCCTGTTCCAAGGCATCATGCTTCCAGAAATGTTGAGAGCAACCCAGCATGAACACAACCCAGCAAACCCAGATTTTCTTTGTCCCACAGAAAACATGAAACTCTGGCCTTTTATTTGTTGAAGTCATGAGTAACCACTCCTAGCAAGGATTGCACTGTTCTTTTCCATGCCTATTGTCACCCCACACATTTTGAGGGCTTTCAAAGTGCTGCAGCATATTCAAGCATCATTTAGTGACCTTTTCACACAGCTGTGTGTCAGTTGTGTGCTTTATTCCAGGATGGTTGGCTTTGACAGCAGGGTTGTGTATACAGTAGATGGCTCAGCTTGAAATTTACTCCATAGGAAAGTGTGTTCCACTGCAGTAAGTCTGCTGTGGGTGCTACAGCGGGGTCGACTGCTATTTATACTGTACCTCCGCTGCAGTGGCACTCCATTCCACTCCCACTGGGAGAGGAGATGAGAGGGAGAATTCGAAGCTACAGAAAGTTTATATTCTGTTATCATGTTTGGTGGTAACTATATTTATACATGTGTAACAAGGCAGAGTTGTTTTTCACCACTGAATTAATGACTATACTATATAAACAAGAACTGAAGTTATAAGGCAATGTTTATTTAGTCATTTTTTTTTATATTTGTCCATAAGGAATCATTTTCGTAATGATTCCCTTCAGTGCTTATGCAAATTGTTATTCACAAGAAAAAAAGTGGAATTTTGTTTAAAAGGTCTATTCATAAGTTCAAATACATGTCATACTTTCAATTATATATCTGTGTATAATATAAATATATAATTTTCTCTCTATTTCATTCATAAGGCCTTGTGGGGTTAAGACCAGCATATCCCATCCTGTCCCAGTCCAGCCCGAATGTGTTTCAGGATTGTGTTCTCAACAACATTCGTGTTGTGGGATTATACAGGGGCTTATAGCAGAGCTTTTTCAGGCTTTCACTACAACGTTCCAAGTCATGTGCACATGTATATTAGTACACAGCAGAACAGTCAAAAACAGGGTTGCTTCCAAAAACATTCTGCTTCTACTATATATGCTGTTTATACAATCAGAAACATCTCATTTAGAGACGGAAAGTTCCTTCAATAATCATAAAAAGTACATTTAGTGGTCAACGCTTGGGCAGCTCACTGCACACAGCAAAAAAAAACAATGCTACACAGTGATGAAACAAAAGCAATAGATCATCTGCATTATTCAGAAAACTCTATGGGCCGGAACTATCAAAGGTTTGCGTGTATAAAAAACGTGATCAATCTTATTGCACACACAGAAAAATGTACAAACTGATTCAATACCAGCAGGTAAAAAGTGGCTGCATCTTTCAGAGGTGCTAAATATCGCATCCTGTACATCAGCGGCAATGAATATGCAATATGAAGCGTTTACACATAACTGTGTGTGTGTGGAAGGAGAAAATGTAAATATATTAATTTAGCATTTGCAAAGCCATTTATCAACCGTAAGACAGATTGCCCCTGGCTGTTTTTTCATATATTTTAGTACGTCTGAACTCAAGATTGCATGGGCAAATGGCTACACGCAAATTTGGGTCTTTGTAGATCCAGCCCTATGTATTAAAGACCCACTCCAATCCTCCTTTTAGTTATTTTAAAACATTCTCAGTGGTCTTTAAATTGGGATTATGGTGTTTTTAGCCAATATCACAAAACCTTTTCCAGGACTCTAGCACCAGTAGCCAGTTAGGGATTCACCTCTGAATTGTGTGCGCGCCCCCCCCCCCCCACCCAAACCCCCCCTCCTCCACGATTTAATTATTCTATATTTTTTCTTTCTCTCCTAGACTTAACAGAAGAATGTCTGCCCCCCTTATCCTACCCTTAGGCCTCCCCCTTTATTTTTATTGAATTAAATATATTTTTTTTTTTTTTTCTTCACTTTTTCCTTAAATATATTTTATTATAGTAAAATATTTTTTTTTTTGGGTTTTGATTAA
Organism: Atherinomorus stipes; assembly: GCA_023101725.1. Classification (NCBI taxonomy): domain Eukaryota; kingdom Metazoa; phylum Chordata; class Actinopteri; order Atheriniformes; family Atherinidae; genus Atherinomorus; species Atherinomorus stipes. The sequence goes on along the minus strand of JALJCO010012583.1, from coordinate 1,149,064 downwards.
ATACATTTTTTTTTTTTTTTTTTTATTTTCCTTTTTTTTTTTTAAAGGAGTGATATCATAAAAAATATTTCTTTTTTTTGGCTTTCCTCATTTTTCAATTCTCCAAAGAAAAACGCATTTTTTTCACCCCGTATTTTTTTTAACCCAACCCCCCCTCTTCTAATACATTGGTGTTTAAATTTATATAAACCTTCCCCGAACACCAAGTTGTCTTCTTTTTTTTGCTCCCCCTTTTTTGACTATAACCTTTTTAAAAAATTTATTTATTCCTCCTCCTAGTTGTTGGTTTTTTATAAATACTTTCTCTAACAACATATTCTTTGCCAGAGAACTTTTTTTTTCTAAGAAAACACCATTTTAAAAATAAATAAACTTTCAGGTATTATTAAGGTTTTGGTTTCCCCCCCCATTTTTTCTCCAGAATTTTTCTTTTAATTCCTTTTTTTTAAAACCCGGACCTGACTCTTAGCAGTTACTCTTCCACTCACAGTTGAATCAGACAGGGAGGGGGGAGGGGGGAGGCGAAGCGGACGGTGCATAGACCGTTAAGGGGGGGGGCTGTTTACTTGATGGTGAGCTCTAATTGGAGAAAATGAACTACGTAGAATGATAAGCTGCTGTCTGATTCAACCGTTTCTGACTGACTATGAACAAGAACTTTGATTCTCACTCTGGACATTTACATGGCCTCATCAGTACACAACAGATCATATTATACCCCCAAAACCTCAGAAAAGTTAAATTTGATGTCATGGCACCTTTAAGAAATATCAGCAACCTTCTAAATATAGTCAAATAACCCAAAAGTGTACCCAGTTAGTGTCACAGTTGAGCATTTTCAAGGCAGCTCATTTCCTTTTGAGGGGAGCTGAGCTCCCCTTAGCGCCCCAATTGTTCAAATCATGAAAGAACCCTAAAATTAGATCTGGTTTTAGGCAACAAATGAAAAGTCTTTAAGGTTGGTGTAATGTGACCTAAATACAACATTTAATCATCCTACATATAAAAGCATGTTTAATTGAATATTTTTATTGAATGATTTTAAAGATTTAAATTCTTCTGTTGTGCAGTAAATAATCAGAAAAGGTCATGTGATAAGAGATATTGTCAAACCATCTTGAGAAAATATGTTACATGTGTAATTTATGTTTTTTTGTTGTTGTTTTTTTTAAGGGAAAATGCAAAGATATAAGATGTGCGCAAATGTATGTGCATTTATTCACACTACATAAGGCTTGTATGAAACCTCCTCCATTAGCTTTTTATCCTCACACATGTGAGAAGATTATGTTCTTTGACACCCGGTTCAGCCTATATCTGTGTCACATTCAGATACTGAATGCTTGGTTTCAAGCATAATGAAGCTTTTAAGTAGAAGCAAGAGAAATGGACAGGGTGTTAAGGACAGGGACCGGCAGGGAAATCAGCTGTCAGCAGCCAGATACTTCCGTTCTTCTCATTAATTACTTTTGGGAAAAGAGAGGTGGAGGCCAAATGAGTATTGATTGTGGTGGGCCAGTATTGGACCAGTTTCACTAGCCTTTCTCACACGTCATTGCCTCTCCACATCCCCATTAAGTGGGAACAAGAGGGATCAGTGGCAAGCTGGGACCTTATTAAATACAGGACCTTAAAGTGTCAGACAGGCTAGCTAGCACACAAGCAGTTTGTGCGTGAAAGTAGGCAACACTTCTTTTCACTTTGTATTCGTCTGCCTTTTAATCCCCTTTCCACTGCTTTAGTATAGATTGTCAATAAGAGGATAAAAGTTTAAATGTAGTTGGGTATTTGCAAGTCAGATGCTGTCCAATGTCAAACTTTGTCCCCCTGGATTTCTTTAATTTGTCTTTTCTCTTTTTCTGTCGCTACTTTTCTTACTTCTACTTTCTCAGTCCCATACAAACCTACCCGAAAGCAACAGCAAAAGTGAAAAAAAATTGGTTCAAAGCTCACCAAAAGGTCTCTTTTCTTTTTCTTCTTGACCTTTTTACCACCACAACCCTTGCTTTTGTTGCGTGACTGATGATTTTAATTACCTGTTAACTTTCTCTACTCAGCAGATACACATGATAAATGGTTTGCAAGGCTGTTGAAGCCACCATCTGGATGAGGCAAAGGAGTCTATGGGGCTTTTTCTACATTGTCATAGTAAAGACAACCACAACAGCGGGGCTGGATTGCAGGTGTGCAGTGGGAGAACACAAAACTGTCCCAGTTTAGATTCGGTTGACAGCTATTTAGTGTCATAGAGGGTCAGATCCATTTTTCCTTTCTGAAATTTCAAGGAGTGACAAAGTGCCTCCAGAAAAAGAGGCCTATATCCCCACCGCGGGGGAGAAATTGCTATAGGGGATTTGCCAACAAATCGCAGCACTTTACATAGAAATTGTCATGGAGAAGAAGGAGGATAGAGTTGCACTGAGTTTAAGCAGACATATGTATACACATACACAACTGGTATGACTGGTATGACTGGCTGACTATCATGGTCATGATCACAGACTTAAAGTAGTACAAATATGGAAGCATCACATGTACTGATTGGTGATTGAAAATCAAGTCAAAGCAACAATTTCTGTTACACATTGGCAAGCAGCATCCTTGACATTTCTTAAAACACCATTTTAACTACAATTGGAAGTGTTTGTAAGCCGATGGTATTCTGAAGCTCATTTAAGGCCTATTAAAAAAGATAACAATTCCTGGCGAGATTGAGTGCAATTTTTGCAAAGTAATTAAATTACCTGAGGAAATAGGAAGAGCTGTATTTAATTTTAGAGTCTTAAGAGTCTGTGTGTTTCAGCTCCCACTCGATGCTTTCATAGATTCAGGCTAGCAACTATTGACTTTGAGAAATAACTCTTTGACACATCAGAAAGTTTTTTATCTATTCTCATGGTTTAAAGTTTTCTCGTCTCTTCCTTTATTTGATTTTTTTTTCAGTTGTCCACCTCTTTTCTAACTCTTGCCAACTGCTCTTGTATCACCTGATTATCCCTCCCTCCACATACAAGCTTTGTAGTCTCCCCAGTTAATCTATAAAGCATGTATTTGAAGAATCTGAGTTACATGACCATCACTCTGTCATTAATTTTGTCCGTCTGCCAGCTTACGGACACACATTTTTTACTGCACATTTGGACTTGTATACTCATCCAGTTTTGCCTTTTCCTTGTCTTTTGTCTGTTTGTTGTGCTGATTGCTGTGTTTGACACCTTAGTGTGATGATAAGCTTTGATTTTTGGACATGTCCTTGTGTGAAACTTTGCTCCTTCTAAATGTCACACATATAAACCATTGTAACAAAAAGTGGTTGGAAAAAGTAGAAAAAAAAAAAAAGTTGGCACATTCAAAAAGGAACAAATGCTCAGATCAATAGGGTAGGGACAGCTTGTTGAAGAAGAGAGAAAATCTCTTCTTCACCAAAAAAAAAGCTTTCAGTGTGGCTTTGACTCTTGCTACAGGACATCGGCTACTCTATAGTTCTGAGATTACTGATACTATAAGCATGTATGCTAATCTCTTTATAAGCCACCATTATTGAATGTCCTCACAGCTCAAAGATGCTCTGAGATATTGATTGCTGGTGGTATGAAACACTTGCTCATGCACGTAACCTAAAACCAAGCAAATCTTTTGTAACTCAAAATTCTGGGAATTCCTTTTGAACCCAGCTACCAGGCAAGGTAGAAAATTGATTTGGTTGAAGTTGGGTATGTTTATACTTTCCAGGGTGAAAATCAGTACTAAAGGTCAAGCTACCAATTGCATTGCAGTCTCCTAGCAACCCAAGAGAGACAGGAAGACCATTATCTATCTAATGCTCATAATGAAAGTGAACAGCTGTGACTGTCTTCAGCCCAAAAGTGACCCCATGGCTCATTTATTCATACAAGCAATTAAAACCTATAATTACATTTGAAAGATATCCTGTATAAGAATTACTGACATCTAGTGGAAGAGATTGGTTTAGAAATTACTTTAAATGCCAAGCACAGTTGTGAATGAATGGTGGCCATCAGTGGTCAAAATTCTTCCATACATAAATATATTTTTATCTGTGAGTGGATCTACTGGCCTCAGGTGCAGCGATGGCTGCATTATTAGGAAACTACTTTAAAATCATGTTCATATTTTCTTCTATGTGCCTTTTAAAGTGTCACTTAACCCAAACAGTGCCCTAGCACCTATCAATCAAAGCTGCCACTGTAGTTTTAAAGCTCAGATGGTTCCACTTCACACTCAGTTGTTTGTCCAATCAGAGACACTGTAGTAACAATGGCAGCACAAATATGGCATGTGTTTGGACCCACGGCATGTAGGTATAAATGGCTCCTTGTAAGGGAATAGAAACATAACATTTATTTTAGCAGCGTGATATAACACTAATAGAAGCCCAGGTCTGAGAAATTTTTTTTTGTCAGTGGCCACAGTTATATGTTTGTTTTCAATCAGAATCAAATCATTTGGGAATTAAGTATTCACCTCCGCATTTAAATGGAAATTGAGATTCTGAATTGAGGTTTTGATTTTGTGGCAAACTGCACCTTTAAGATTATACAACTTCCATCTTAAAGCAAGACCATGTTTGTGAAATGACATCTGTTAATGGGATGGTGGTGTATACCTGATCTATTTCTAAAAAGATATGCTTATAACTAAAAGAATTTTGTTATTGTGTAAATTCAAGCAAAAAATGGCTGAAATATTGGAACTCAGTGTAATTCTAGGATGATCATTACCCTTTCACAAGGGAGAAGTGAAAAAAATATTGGTCGAAAGCACTCTAAAAGGACTTTGGGGCTTATTGAAACTATTAAAGGATAACTTTCTTCTTTTTTTCAACCTGGACCTTATTCCTCTGAGTTCATACGTGCATTTACTCATCGGTAAAATTTCTGTATCATTTTGAGTCCTTCAGAGGATATTTTGTTGAGTCACCCTTCGGCGTACATCCATATAGTGGGAGAGATGGGGCAGCCTCTCCATAAGCATTATCTGCAGCAAAACTCTTTCATTTCACCAATACATTAAATAGAATGAACGAACGAACAAGTACTATTGTCCTGTGGAGTTCAGAGTTAGCTCTCTGTTAGTTGCCGCGCGTCCCCGATTCACGCTGTTGCAGTACAGCTGAGAAAAGCAGCACGCTACCCAGACACCGACAAACTGCAGTCTGCGAAACTCTGAACTCACAGGATAATAATACTCGTTCGTATTGGTGAAATGAAAGAGTTTTGCCACAGATAATGCCTTATATAGAGGCTGCCTTGTCTCTCCCATTATATGGATGCACGTCAGAGGGCAGCTAATCTAAATATTACCCGCAGGAGTCAAAGTGATACAGAAATTTTACAGGTGAGTAAATGCACGTATAAAACTCCAAGAAATAAGGTTCAGTTTTTTTTTTTTTAAAAGAAAGTTATCCTTTAAAAGTAACTTGATGTGATGTGAAAGCTATTACAAGAGTCTTCTTCGAAGGAATAACTAACCTAGTTGAAGGATGTTGCTATGGCTCATATAATGTTATATGGAGGTGAGGGTTTGTTGCATATGACTGAAAACATTATAAAAGAGATGATTGTAAAATTGTGAACAATATTTCAAAGTTTCTTATAAACTCTACATTACATAACTTAAAACATAAAAACAAAAACTAAAGTGAACAACTCTCACATAGATGGATGAAGCACTGACTTATAATCCATATTCAGTCCTTCATGGATGTGGTTACTTATCACTGCAATTACCTACACTGATAGAAATATATATTTCAGTTTGTGGTATGGATTAAACAAGGATTAAACAACGTATTAAAGAGAGTCAGCTCATACAATGCTAAGCTAATTGACTTCAGCATCTAGGCTCATCCTGAATGCAAAGACATAAGAAACAGGCTAACTCTCAGTGAGAAACCCACAAAAGGTGAACAATTTTATCAACAAATATGGCCAGATATGCTATTAAGAGGCACATCTTGCAGGGATATTAGATTCTCAGATGTATAACAGTGTTCCCTGCTAATTGGCTAGCAGTATAAGTCATTACACTCGGCCGAGCTGTCACTTACTGGAGTTGGATTTCACAGTCTCTCTCTCTCTGTAATTATACTCAAGCCCTACAGTTTATTTGGCTGTTGTCTCTGTGGTGTCTGTGTGTGTGTGCTTGGAGTTCATAACACAAAGCACATGACCCACAGTGCATTGGGACTGACCTCCAGCGTTAATGAAGTGTAATGATGATAGTCCCCAAAGCAGAACCCATGTCACTTCAGTTTTGCCTCTTGGTTTGTTAGAGTAGCACACACAAAACCACACTAACACGTACATTCCCACTGACGTTATGCATTCGATAAACGTGACATTCTGATTACATGGAGTCCCCTTGGTAACATTGGAGACAGCTATAAAGTGCTTCTGAAGCACCTTGTGTATTTGACATTGTAAGGCAGAGCTGGGAATTGAGTCAAGTGGTATTGAACTGAACAAATTCAAGTCAAACTGAATCGAACTCAGGTAGATTGAATATTTGCATGTGTGGTGCTGTCTGTGTGTTTGCTGCTTCTATTCTCCCTTGAAAATATACATTGAAAGGCCAGATTGATCCTTGAATAAGACAAGCAGACACCTAGAAAGGAGACGTATCTGTGTGACGGTTGTAAACAAGAGCACCCATATTGTGCTTGTGTGTTTCTCTTGCACTCCATCTCTTTATCAGCATTAAATCAGTGGAGTGTTAGGACATCGTTTAAGCTTTCACACAGCATCAATACTGGCACTATTGATTTTTTTTAAACAGTTAATGGAAGCCTTTAGGGCAGGAAAGCTAATTAAAATCATATGCAGGTCAAGCTCATTTAAAGACTCCCCATTAGTTTATGTTGAGCTTAACCACGCTCGACTGAAAAATCCATCCATGGGGCATCATAATTGACTGGTGTTTCTAATGGCTTTCCAGTTCTCCTTCGTTCCAGATACAGATATGGAGTTCCCCTGGCAGATTTCATGCAGCAGGTTTAATAACCCTCATACAGAATCATTAAAGACAATTGATGTGTGTCCCATGTCCTTAAACTATCTTGTCCGTGCATGGAGAAAGTGTTCTGTTTTCAAAGGCAGGAGGTCTTTGGAAATAAACAACATATTCCCACCTGAAACGGGGGTGGCTGTGGCTCGGGTGGTAGAACAGGTCAGCCAATGATCGAAGGATCCCCCAACCATTTGTCGTTGAGTCCTTGGGCAAGACACTTAGGGTGCGTCCTAATACACCCACTAGCCCTACCCCTAAATTTTGTGCGTTCCCGTGAAGGTAGGGTGTCCCAATTCCTCTTTGCATGTAGGGGTAGTGGACGTAACGAGGGGTAGGGGGGATGAATAGGCTTGTGTGGGGAAAGAGAAAAAGACCAGCCAGGAGGAGAACTCTTGTTTATACCACAGTAGCAAATATGATGGGACTTTTCTGTTTTGAAACCCCCCCCCCTCCTACGCCCCCAGAGATACCCCCCCCCCTTTGCTTCAATAGGGTGATGAGGGGAGTGTGGTGGGAGGGGGTGTGGTTAAGGGGGGATTTTGTGGGTTTTCCCCCTTCCTCCCCTAGTGGGGGTGTGTGGATGATGTGTTTGTATTTTTTGGGGCGGGGGGGCCGACGCGCGAAATCGCTGCCCCCCCCTCTCTCCCCCCTAAGCGCTGTACTACATCTAGCTTACCATCACCAAGTATGAATGAGGAGTGAATGAATACTGGATCTACCGTGAGCACTTTGAGTGCCTTGAAAAGGGCGATTTAAATCTAATCCATTATTATGATTATTAAAACTACACATCTGCGTGATGAGCATTGCATAGCTGTGATAGCATAATCAGCTGCAAAAATTAAATGAAGACATTTGATTAACACAAATCTTCCTGTTGGAATTACTCAATTAGGCTCTAGTTGCAAAAGCTAAAAAGAAAAAAAAAACTTGCTTTTGTGTGTTTGCTGTGGGGAAAAAAAGCCCATCTTGACACGTAGACAGACCTGCCACATTGCTCCTGGCAATTATTTTCCTCTGGATGGACAATGGTGTTGAACTGACATTTTTACACAAGCTCTCAGCTCTTGCATGCACTTTTGCTGTATATCTGTGCTCTCTTGTTTATTTCCACAAATCATGTGATGCTCGCTCTGGAAGGCAGATTTGAATCTGTGAGTCAGAGGGAGATTAACTTTTGGCTGTGTTTATTGTTTCCTATCAGGGGCCAATATGCTAACAGTTGATTCCAACAATCTTGCTGTGTCTTAGTTTGATTGCTCCACAACGTGACTCTCGGCCCAAACTGCATCTGTCTGCCGCAGCCATTGTGTCCAGCTGGTATAAACGGCAAAGGAAAACCCTGCAGCATCTCAGCTCCAACAGAGTGCCTCATTAGACGGGGTTGGATCAGATAAAATCTTCCTGAGATGAATTCCCTTTGCAATTACAAATAGACGAAATGGAGGAATAAAATGGTTACAGGAGAGGCCGTATGTAATAATAACACAAAGTAAGATGTCTGCAAGCTTGGCTTTTTTGTTACCTGAGAAGCAAGGGTTTATTTTCTACCTCAGCTGCAACGCATCTTGTTTTTGTTTTTTTTTTTCTTTTAAGTTGAAAATGTACTTATGCATGCATGTAATCACATACACACACCCTGCCCTTTGAGCTTAATGATTATGCTAATATTATAAGCTGTTTCAAGTCACGCATGACATTATATTGTTGAGGTTTCACATAGCATTTCAGACTCACCTACCAGATTTTAAATGCCTATTAAGGTGGCGGTTATTAAAAAGAAGCCAAGCATTAAAATGCATTTAATGTAAAAATGACTGTTACGGTATAATGGATGCTGCACAGTACACTTGAAGTTCTCGGTTTGTATTTCATCGGGTCACAGAGTTTGGAGTTCGTTTGGTTGTTTTAAAACTTAAGAAAATTCCACATTTAAATATTTATCACCATTATTTTTTATCTCCATTATTTTTATGTAATTTTTTATGTTTTATTTTGTTAATACGTTGTACTACGGTGTCTGATTGTTGATATTTCTGCTGGAGTCCAGGAAACTGACGCATTGGGGTTAGCTATTGGGGATACTTTTAAATAAACAAATATACAAATAAACCATCATCTTGCAATGACTCTTTCCAGAAGTAATCATCCTTATCTTTTTACATCTGTTTATCATGTCAGTTTTGTTTGTCTTTAGATATTTAGTCATTACAATGACAGTTTATTTTTTAAATGCAAACCTTCAAACAAGGTTATTAAAACTAACGAAAAAATGAAAATGAAAATTGAAAAAACATTTTTGTTAACTGAAATAAAAATAGAAATGACAGTATTTAAAAAACAAAAACTAACTGAAACAGTATTATGTCTGTACAAAACTGACTAAAACTAGCGAAAATTATTGCAAAAACATCCTTAGTTGTAGTTTTTGTAAACGTATTTAATACATAAGCCTTTTGGGTCGATATGAAATCTATTTCTATTTAATCTATTTACTTTGCTAACCGGTTTTACTCCAAGTGACTTTCTGATGATTTTGAATGTCACATAACTACCTATAATTTACATACACACACACACACACCCCCCCCCCCCCCCCCAAAAAAAGAAAAAACAACTTAAACTAACACTGAAATTAATAAAAAAAAAAAAAACTAAACTAAACTAAAACTAAGCATTTTTCAAAAATAAAAACTACTAACCTGCTCAAAAAACTAACTAAAACTAACTGAATTGAAAAACAAAAAGTCAAAACTAAATAAAAACTGAAACTACTTAAAAATCCAAAACTATTATAACCTTGCCTTCAAAGTGGTACTACTGAAATTTGACAGATTTCCCAACAAGGCTAATTCAGCATCATGTCTCTTGAGCTGTCTGGAGCCAATAACAATCCCATATTGACTCTTTTTTTTTTTTTTTATTTCTTGCTCTGCCATTTTCCCTCTGTCTTTTCCTTGTCTCCTCTGATAATGTTTAAATTTCTTGCTTTATCAGTCATGAAGCGTGTCCAAAATGACTAGTGTGTTGATAGCTGCTGGCTTGTGTTGTGATAAAGCAAAACCCAGCTGTCATGTGATGCTCCAGGCTGGTTTTCTTCAGCTTGGGGATGCTAAGGAGCAGGGGATCACCAGCTCTAGATCTTCTGCTCTTCTGTCCCACAGATTTTAGATGTTTCTCTGCTGCATCAGCCCTGACTTAAATGAATGGCTCATTAAGACGCTTCTGCAGAACTTGACAATAAGCTGTCGGAAGGCCATTTGGTTTGAAGCAGGGAAACATCTAGAACCTACAGGGCCGAAGAGGCGCTGAGTTGGTAATTCCTGCAGAAGAGCAAAAAAGGCTTCAAAAATGTGCATATTGAATGTCAGTGTGCTTTAAATATTGTTTTTTATTATTGTTTTTTCCTAAACAGAACTGGGATCATACCTGGATGCAGTAGAAAATGGGCTATGTTGAGCCTGAAATTTTGGAAGTCTTTCAGAAATCTTTTCTTCTTCCTGCTGTAAGACTCTATAACAGCTCAGTATAGATGTGCACTTTCTTGGTACCACTGTTGGTAATTTTACTTTTTTATGTTTATGCGTGTATGGATGCGTTGCTACTGGACACCAAATTTCTCCTGTGGGAGATTGATATATCAATAAAAACTTTATTAATGTATCTACCTGAAATCTGGTTTCATTGTCACAACAGGTCATTTTTAACCTGATCACCATGCAAACTTAGGCAGGGCATAATGTAGCAGTTTAGGCAATTTCAGTTTTAAGTGTCTCAGAAAAGCATCATCCTGATATCGCCTGACATCATTACTTCATAAAAACATTAAAAGGCTAAAATGATTAGGAAGAAATGTGGGATTGTAAAATAAGTGACAGAAAATCAATGATTCAACCATGATATTAAAAAATAAGCCACACTTAGTCACTGATTCAATATTCGTGTTCTAATGATCCAATTTAACCACAATACAGTGTTAATTCAGTGACATCTTTTTACCAGCTAATAAATATTTGATCATCCATGGATTTTAAAATGAACTAAAAATAAGCCACCTTTAACCTAAACTATGTGTTGAATTAACAATTCACAATGTAGATTCTCAGTTAAATTAATACATTAAATATTCAAACCTGTTAAGTCCAGCAGAAGCTTTGCATTTATAGTAAAACACAATGTTGGCTGTGCATTCTGTCTCAATGCATTAACTAGTGATTCAGAGTGAGCTAGATTTTTGCTGTACATACTGTACATGATTTTTGTATCTTGTACTTATTTGACACAAAGTCTGCTCCATACTGCTGATTACAAATGTAATAAAGATCTGTGCATCCTTTAGTTTTCTTATGTGGATGGATTGTGTGATAAAAAATACTGGAAAAAATGATCAAACTGATTGTTTGAGTTTTATGTGCAGCTCTTATTTATTTACAAAACTTGCACGATTTATTTGTTTAGCTCATTTTTACCTTTTTCACTTGATGATTTTTGTATCTATATAAACTGATAATGACATTCCAGATGATGCATACGATGCAGATTTTATGTGTGCGGCCTCTGGCAAGCCTCAGTTGATGAATGAGCATTGTAACCCAAAACTCTGAGTAGAGTTTTGTCCAGCCAGCTAAGACAAAGAAAGCCAGGCTGTGTTGAACTTGCTTTGCAGTAAAACCTTCATATATTTGCAAGCAGTGTTTGCGCTTAACATCACAATCTCCCATCCTCTTCAAAACACATTAAAAAGCTTCTACATTAGCTTCTGCTTATTGCTGGACTGATTTAGTTTCCTCTGAGGCTGAATTTAGAGGGACTTTTAAAAGATGTGCTGAGAGGAGAAAGGAAATGGAAAAATAGTTGTTCGCCCTTAGCTTCTCCTAACATACAAGTAACTCTGGTTTCACCTGGCTAACAAGCTCAACCCCCCACGGGCCATAACTCTCATCGTATCTAACACTATCACTCTCTGCCTTAATAAAACCCCAGACCTTAAATCTCCAACCTGCATCCCTCAGTTTTTCCCCAAACCCAAATCTTCTAGCTTTTCTTACTCAGTTTCAGTCAGAGTGAAGTCTGCAAACAGCTTCCCCAGGCACTCCGCTGTACTCTAAAATGAGTTGGGGGGAAGAAAACGAGTGAGTGCTATCTTCTCACCTTAAATACACATGAGAAAAACAGGCCGGTATTTTGTATCTATATAATGAGTCAGCTCTGTAATATAAGATAAAGTAATGTACAGTAATGACTCTCAAGGCACTTGCATCCACTGACCTCTCCCGGGAGCTCAATGCAATTATTTAGCCAGCAGAAATTCATAGAGCAAAGCTAATGTGCAGTCTGAGTAAAGAAGATATAGCTTTTCAACTTATTTTCAGTTAAAAGTAGATGATCTCATGGGAGAGGGATATAGTTATGTGGATGCTTTTCACACGGACTTGAAAAGCCCATTTTGAAAGAGAGTGATTGAGCGTGAGCCTGGCTGTGTAATAATTATCTCTAACAAGCTAGACAGGTTCCAACACTGCCAACCAATGGAGTTGCTGTACAGTATGCTGTCTCTGTATCGCAGATGTGCTGTTGACAAGCTCCCCACTTTGTATTCAGAGCACATTCTTATCGCACTGACTGCTCACTGGGGTCATCTGGTTCTGGACAGCAGGACTGAGAGTCCACAGCAACAACACTGGCTCTGTGAGGCTGTTCTCTAGTTGAACAGTAAAACACAGGGTGCTACGTTTGCTGGCTGCTGTTTAGCAGCATTATTGAATGTGATTAGTTATATTGTATTGGAAAATCTTAACAATTGGGCTTATTTTTTCTAATATGTTCTCTACAAAAGCACAATAAAGAGCAACACACCGACAAATCCTATTTACTCCAAGTCCTTTCCAAAGTAATCTGTTGTTTATTGACCACTAATGGCCGATAACAAAAACAACACAAATGAGAATAAGTTACCACGACTGCCAAAGGGAATTGATGCTTTATAGTTCGTTTTTTTCTTGTTCCACCGTCTGTTAGAGCACGCACTTACTGAAGTCAAGAGGTGAATTCATTAGGGTGTTAATTAAAATTGCTTCTGCAGCCAATTCGTACTGGTCACACGCTCACATCCTTTGTATGTTCTGTTTGCGAAGACATCAAGACCCGACATGTAACTTTAGAAATGTGTGCTTGCGATGTCAATGGAGTGACTTAAAATCATGCCTGTCTATCTTTTTGTGTTTATTAACCAGGTCCATTTCTGGTGGGAGCTTTAAAGAAGGACTGGGCTTCTCCGAACAGCATTGCTCTTTCCTGGCAGCAACCTGAGGAAGCGATACTTCCTGTACTCGACTATGAGATAAAATACTATGAGAAGGTACAGTGCTACTTTATCTATGTTTCAAAGGTCCATAATAAAGATTCCTATATTTACTTGACAACATTATGGAGTTGTATCTTTATCAACTTATTATTTATGCAAATATTGAGCCTCCTGCACTCAAAATGTCCATTGTGAGTAGAAGAAGAACTGATCCCCCAAAAGTATAAAATGACAAAGCAAAAGTTTACTGCCTGGTCCAGAAAAAAATCACTAGTATTTTACCACTTCTAGCTTTGATTTTGGCTCCAGTTCACCCCGGCATCATTTTGTTTAGCTAATCTAATAACTCATTTCCTGCTGAAGTTGCATTCATTTATTTTTTGACAACCACATGGGTCAGTGATGTGAAAGTCTGACTCCTGATCCGTATAAATCCTTCTCCAGTGGGCTACATCCATAAGATTCTCAGTGTGGTTGAGGTTTGGACTCCATTTGTAAAAATGATTTAAGATAAATTTGGTAGGTAAACAAGGTGCTAAATTCACATATTTTTAAGAGATTTTAAGTCACCATTTTTCCAAAATCCAACCGTTGGATCATACTGCTTTGACTGAACCAAGAGTACATATGAGTTTGCGAGAGGATTTCACTGAATGCAGCTCCTTATGTGTTAAATACACTGAATTTATTCACAGACGTATCTAACAGACATGTGTTTGTAAGTTTGTTTTGTTTTTATCAAAACAGGTATCTCTTGTAAATTGGATCTCAGTAGCTGCGATCACATGGACAAATAATTCATTTATCAGATTGAAATCTTTCCAATCAGAGCTTCCAGCCGACGTGTTTACATGGACAGGGGGAAAAGTGATCCGATCGGTTGTATTTACTTGATGGACAGATATGTTCGCAATGCTTTTGACATGCACAATGGCTTCTAGTTCATAAGAGGGGGTGTTTTCTTTTTTAATTTATAATCTTTTGACCATCAAAATGCTCAATCATTTCAGAAATTTCATTTCAGTAGGGATTAAAAAATACAGCTGTACTGGACCCACAGCTGAAGCACACGATCATGGACGGATCCACTGTGGGCAAAGGTGCAGCCACAGCTTTAGGTCTATGCTCCGCCTAACATCAGAATTTCCAGTCAGAACGCGGCTCATTGGTGGATCCGTTCCACTGTGCAAGCGGACTCCTGTATGACTCCGCAAGCGCCATCCATTTTCTATCTGGGGTTGCATCCTCCACAGTCCTGTTCTGTTTTGCTTCCGCCGTCTTCCCTGAATCTGCTAGGTCACGCATCCCCAACGTGGTTCAAGCATGTGCAGAGACAAAATTCCACAGAAATGATCGGAATGCTGATTGGATCATAGAAAGATTTAAACCCCCCCTCTCAATCAGATGGAAAATTCTTTCCGAATCGAGGTCGATCGGATCAGCTGCCATGTTTACATGCCCCATTTTTATTCTGATTGGCGTTCGTTCAGATCAAAATTGCGCCATGTAAACGCAGCTAATGAGACAACCTGTATAAATACAGGTGAAATTAAAAATATATATATATCATGAATATAAGACCCACCATTTGACTGCAAGAAAGCTGCAGCAAAAACCAACAGGCAAGACAGCAAGTCAGCCTCCAGTACAAAACATACCATGTACAGTATATCATGGGTGTATCATTAAAGTATATAAATCCTGTAAGAAGAGAAGCTTGCATGCTTATTTGAATCAAATTGATAACTTCTATAGGCACAGGCAGGGTCTTTTCAGCTGTTTCCCAAGATAATCACGGATTTATATGATGGCAGTAGACACAAATTGGAAATGAAGCTGAGTTTTGAATGCACAGTAAAACTTTCTTCATAAAATTACTTGCAGGATTGCTAGAAAGGCAAATGGAAAGCACTGTTCATCTGAATAAGACCTTAGGGAGGATTAATCTAGCTATGGATTGGTGTCGCACTGCTCCACTGTGCTGCAACACCTGCATAAATGTGTTTGTTTTGAAGAGTCATGAGAAAACAACTTTTGCTGTATTCTCACTACAGATTTCAGAGTCAATTTTGAATAAAATCTAAACAAGCCTGATGCATTTTGGAGACAAGCCATGTGAGCTGATGAAGTAAAGAAGTGGGGAAGTTTAAGTTAAAGCTCTCTAACCATAGCGGGTAAATGTCCATGGTCCTCACAATCCCACAACTTAAACATTATCAAAACAGTTCAGTGCAAGCACCAGAACTCAAAGTTTTTCACTGGGAAAATGGGCAAAAAAAAACAAACAGGAAGCTAATGTCTCAGAGCTGGCTATAAAAACCATTTACAAGCTGTGGTAATTGCTAAGGGGGGTGGTGTTTTTCCAAGTACGGGCCATGGAGAGAGCCTAAACATTTTCCTGGAGCTCTTCTCCCTTTTTGTTTTAAAAAACATGAATAATGAAAATTGAACAAAAAAAGGGGGGCGATCTATCTGAAAAGATTAATGGGACTTTTCGTTTTAACTTCATGCCTTTTTGGAAATCAGGACATCTCCTCCTTGCTTATTTATTCATTCACAGTGACGCATTTTATGCAGAACATCTGGTGGTGCGTCTGTATTAAAAATGTGTCATAAAATTATCTGTTGCCTGTCATTTGTGTTCCCTAAAGTAATCAGAAGGCTTTACCGGCTCTCCCTTGCTAGAATATAGCTAGAAGGCAGTTCTTGTCACAGCATGTAATCAACAGCTGCCATCGTGAATGTGACAGTAAATGAGGAAAATGTTAGATGGAGATAAATCTAGCAGTCAGTGACTAGATGTTTGTTAATAGTTGGATTGAACAGACCTTTTCCAGACTAAATATCCCTTAAATGCCTTTTAAAATTATTTCATAACGTGTTGGGCATAGCTGAAGTTATTTTGATCATTTCTCCCGCAGGAACATGAGCAGCTGAGCTACTCGTCAACACGCACCAAGGCCCCCAGTGTGATTGTCTCAGGTTTAAAACCTGCAACCTGGTACGTCTTTAGTGTACGCACTCGAACACCTGGTGGATACAGCTCCTACTCTCCAAAATATGAATACCAAACTACGGGAGACTGTAAGTACCTAAAACCTTCTATAGCACCTTTTTGTCTATGTGTGTGTGTGTGCTTGTGTATAAAAGCAAGTACTCATAAAAAGTTTGGGATATTTGTTTTTTGTATGTCAGAATGAACCTAAAATCCAGTCTAACCTTTCCAGGAGAACTGAATTAGACGTCCTGTACTTTCCTATGCACATGTACATTGTTCAGTGGTTAAATATTTACCGCACATCATGCTGTTCTCCAAAAAGATGACTAAACACAAAAAAAACAAAAAAACAAAGTAGTGTCTAAACCCTGACATGACCTCTAAATGTTCTGGTTTAATGACATCTTGTTTTTGAACAGTCCTCTTCATCATCCTGTTCACATTTAAATGTCATCAGACCAGGACACCAAACACATGACAAGTTATTGAGACATTGTCATTTTTTATGTTGTGGGATACTCACCATTGTTGTTCGCTTTTCTTTCAATAAATTGTTTGAGATGGAGGAATTATCACATCATGATTCCAGTTAAATGTCCAATATTCATCACATTATAACGATAAGGTGTGAACATTTTACATTTTCCTTAAATTATGACAGAAAATTGAATATCCCTAACTATTTGTGAGTAGTATGTTTTTATATATATATATATATATATATATATATATATATATATATACTGTATATACATTCGTCCTGAAAAACTATTCCTACCCTCCAATTAAAATAAATGCTAAATTCACAATAGTAATTCAAATAACAAGAAACTAAAGAAATTAATCATAAATAAAAATTTAAAAAATTATAATTTAGTGATGAAAAATATTCCTGTTGAACTGTGGTTGTAAATAGTAATCAGAAAAAATAAATATACAAAGCTGTCACAGACACATTAGAGCACCTTTCCCGTGAACAGTGGAATAAAATACCTGTCAACAGGTGTAGAAGTCTTTTTGAATATTAAGAAAACCTGACTGCAGTGACTGACTCACAGTGTAGCTCAACAAAATTTTAGCTCCGGAGCCCCATCATGCTTGTTTTCTTGTATTATTTTTTGTGTGTTTGTTTTTAACATTTCTTTCCAACCACAATTCAAACTCAGTGTCATGATTTTCATAGAATTTTAATTTCTTAGGCCTATCACTTTTGTCAATTTCAACTTATTTCACTGACAGCTGATTTTTTTCCTTCTTTAATTGGAGGGTATGAATAATTTTGAGGACGACTGTACTGTATATGAGACTGTTATCTCCATACTGCATGTTATTCTGTAAAAATATCCTGTAAGAATTACAGTAATGGAAGCAAAGCATGCAGAAATTAAAAGAAAGCATAATAATTTTCATAAATGATTCAGTTGAAACATTTTGATCCACAGTATGTAATTATTCCACTTTATAAGACAAAAACAAACTTTCGGCCTAAAATTCCATCAACAGATTGATGGACTGCATTGAAACTAATGAAAAAGTTTTCTTTTAAATTCATGCTGACCCAGTAGGTTGTCTTTGTATGTATTTTAGCCAAACTTCAGCTTTTGCATTGTTTTCTGCTTTTCTTTAAGTCAGTAAGTCAGACACTGCAGATACTGGCTGTAAACAGCAGCATAAGGTCACATAAAGTTCATATAGCCTGGAGCAACACCCAGGGCACACTGCATCAAGGGCACATCAGCAAATTATAAACCTGGATTGTGATGGTGAGACTCGACAGAAGCTTTCAGAGCCAGTGCAACTTTTTGATAAGCTACTGGAAAATATACCCAGCGAAGAGATAATCACATGCAGTTGTAAACACCAAAATGAACATGAACTCGGCCTTCATGTTTCGATCCCACTTTTTAAATCTAAGTAACGCTAATCTGGATGTCAGAAACAAACATGCAGAGTGTAACTCACCACATCATAGCCATGTTATTGTCCCTCTGGCTTCCCACATCTGTGCTATTCAAGCTATCGCTGCTTTCAGTTTGCTTTTGCGCACCACGGAATCAGTTTTGTGTGTATGCGTACTCATTAGTGACTTTTAATTATGTCTGTAAACGCACATATCCACTCCCTAAGAAATGGATCAGATGCTGTGTTAATAAGGATAAATAGTAACAGTTCATTTTGAGCCATGAAAATGTCAACCAATGAGTTTTCCCCATTTTCTCTTATTTAAACACTCACTTAATCAGAAGGCTTTTGACATTTAGAATCTCTTTTATGGCCAAAAATATGCCCTATACCTAGTTCAGATCAGCTGGAGTAAATACCATAATACCCACACAGTGTCCTTGCAAATATACAGAAAATGAGCAAAAATCTGCCATGAACTGGTAAAATGTTTTAGTTTCAACATCTGATATATTATTTATGTTCTGTTGCTTAAAAAATATGGGCAGATATGAAATTTGCAGATCATTACATTCTGTTTTCATTTACATTTTACACAGCGTCCCAACTTTTTTTTAAAATCAGGACTAAATAGTAGGAATTCAGTCAACTGTTTATATGTTTGTAGTTGTTTATTGTTATCATATCTTCACCTAAAAAATCTTATCTTATCTTATCTTATCTTATCTTATCTTATCTTATCTTATCTTATCTTATCTTATCTTATCTTATCTTATCTTATCTTATCTTATCTTATCTTATCTTATCTTATCTTATCTTATCTTATCTTATCTTATCTTATCTTATCTTATCTTATCTTATCTTGTATGATTGATATTGTTCCATTATGTACAGCTAGACTGATCATCACTGAAGTGCCTCCAGAGCATTTGGCATCTCTACAGTGTGCATTTTGCTAAGCTTAAATTCTCAACCCTGATATTAGATGCAACAGCAACTAAAAAGGATGAGTACAATCAATAAGGAAATCCAACAATGCAGCCTTGCTGTTTTGTGTTTTCAATCAGTGTTTTCCTTGTGTATTTGTGTGAGTACTAGCATTATTGCATACTCATAAAATACAAAGGTCCAGCTGCCCTTTTATGTCGGGTCAGGTATTGTCAAGAGGTGATTTGGCTTCACAGTGGTCCTCTCGCTTCCAAAGCTGCAGAGCTTTGCTTTATCTGCAGATCAGAGGCTGCTTGGCCAAGCCTTTGTACCACCTGGCCTTTTATCTGAAAGAGAAGGCAGATTTGGCCTCTGTCACTCTCTCCTTCTCTGTCGGTCTGTCTCTCCGCCTGTCAGTCACTGTCCCCACGATCGTTTTTCCAGTCGCCTGTGTATCTGCCACTTCTGTTTCTCTTTTTTTTTCTTTTCTGTCTTTTTCTCTTGCCTGTCATCTATTTCCTCATCTGCCACCTCCCCTCTTTTTCTCTAGACACACACACATACACACACCTCATTTCAGCAGTATAAATCCAACGCATCTGTTTAGTAAGTGATGTGAAGTGCGTGCGAAAGTGAGAATCGTCATGTGTCATCTGACCAGCCTCGCTCTCACTCCACTTCCCCCTGAAGAGTTTGTCATTTTTCTCATAGACACACACACACAGATTCCTGACAACACCAGCACACACACTGTACGTGCTCTCTCCACTTCCACGCACCCACATGAGCCTCAGTCATTTGGCTTGCCACCATGCACCCTGATCTCCAATTCATATTCATTAACCATGAAATATTATAGAAATAAGTTTGGTAATAGCAATCATCTTTCAATTATCTGGGATTCGTTAGCCTTGTGACAAGACACAGAAAAGGGAAAATCATGAATATCAAATGGACCCAATTTAACCAAATGATCACGGACTAAATCACAATTTCATGAATGAATAAAAATTAATTAAACAGCAGCAGGCAAATGAATCATTTCACTACCAAAGCTGACAGGTTTTTCTTTCGCTTTTTTTTTTTAACGACAAAGAGCCGATCAAACATCTCTTAATAATATCTACCCATCAAAAGGACTTACACTTCCCATGTCTGGTGCATAAATGTGAAGGAATATTCTAGATGATATCATCTAAAATTGTTCTCTTTTTCTCCATTTACCCCATTTTATTTTCCTCTGCTCTCCTTTTCTTTGCCCCCTTTTTACTCTGAATTTCTCATCTTCTGTTCTGTCTCTTTTTCTTTCTCCCAACCCTATGTCGCCTCCTCGCTGCCCCGACTTCTTTCCTGCTATCACTGATTCTCCCCCACATTAGCCTCAGACATTGCCTCCGATCAAGGCCAGGTGTTGGTCATCGTCACAGCAGCGGTTGGTGGTTTTACCCTTCTAGTCATCCTCACCCTCTTCCTCCTCATCACTGGAAGGTAAGATAAAGTCACTTCCCTTGATTAAAACACTCCACTAAGATTTCAAATTCCAACATGAGCTGAAAAGTCAGCGAGTCAGTGTTGATTACGTCTTCTTGGTAAAAGTGCTACTTTTTTCCTGACTGTGCATAATCCAGTCCAGGTTTGTATTATTCATCATCATCCTGGAAGAAATTTTCATCTTTTGTTTCAACTTTTATTTTCTACTTTGGGATATTTTGCATATGGGCATTAGATAATCATGTATCAGTCCGCAAGTTTTCACTGGGAAAGAGCTTTCACATGAACAAGTATCCCCCCCCCCCTCCCCCTTTTCCTTTTTTCTTTTTTTTTTTTTTTTTAACTCAAACCCATCCTAACCTTAACCTTGATGTGTAACTCTATTGACAGGCATCAGCATGTTAGGTCCTTGTGCCATCAGAAGTGTCAGATCAGAAAATACTTCAGTGTTCTACTAGACACGGATGGTTGCAGTTAAGGTCACACAAGACTCTTTGCCACACACTAAAAAATCCTGGAGCGTTTGGCACATTACTTCAAAAAAGTAATTACTTACCTCTCATAAAAAATTAAGAGGTCATAACAGAGTTACAGAAATGGACACATTTTTACTAAAAGCAAGAGAGGGAAAGACATGAAGATAATATAGGATAATATGATGTTTGCACATATTTATGTGTGAATGTGCAGTGTTACATTTCCTTGTGGTGGCTCCAAATAAATCTCATCCTGAATCCTACAGCCAAATCAGAATAGGTACTTTAATACTTGGTATTTGCTGCTATTATAATCCATTACATGAAATTCATTTTTTTATGCAACATATTGCATAGAATATGCCATCATAATGGGGGAGGGTAGACAAATATGCACATAAATATACAGAGAGGAAAAGAAAATTGATCAATATTCTTTCAACACTCAAAATACACAACCAAATGCAAATGCAACCAAAAAAGTACTCTTAGACTCAATCCTATACACTCACAATTGTGCACATGAAAATGTGCAGTGGTGTGTAACTCTGCAAAACAGATATCATCAACACTTCACACACTTTGTTTTAAAGGTGTGAAGTTGAAGGGTTTGGTGGCTAAATAATGTGTCATTTCACCGAGAACATATTGAACAAAAATAAATGGAGCTGCAGATCAACTCAGACTGAAATATTTGTCAGCACAAACCTGTCGACCGTCTCACTTTTTTCTATATCTGTTGGTTTTACTACAGTAATTAGTCTGTAAATGTACTCACATCAGTGCAATGATACAACTCTGTGGTGCATTTAAAACTAAATAGTCCATTTTGCTAATACTGTGGGAAGATGTGGCAAAACAAACAAATTACAGTACAATGAGGGGCAGCTATCAACAGACACTCAAAATATTACCAACTTTTATTAGGTGAGAAATGGTGGAAGATGATGGCTGGGTCAGTTAATGCCAAAGCATTCAGTCCAGTTAGGGCTGCCACATCACCTTCCAACAAATCAGTCCATTTCACAAGGCCAGAGTTGGTAATCCGGCTCAGAAACACTTTTTGTTATACTGGGTGAAATGGTCCTTCCATCCTGACAGTAGTCTATACATCATGTATTCATAAAAAGAAAGGAAAAAAGTCAGACCTCTCTGAGAGCTGCAGTTCTGTAAAAACTCTGACCAACCCCTGCCATTCGCACCGAAAGGCAGGAATTGGTTATTCGCAACATATAGAAAGAATGAATCGATGCCTTCACTTCTCTCTCAGTCCCCCACGTGACCCCCATGTTTGCCGCTCACTGTCAACAAATATAGCTAACGGACTGCTAACTGCTGCTGAGCTAAAAAAACAAACCAAAGTAAAACAACAGATAAGGATTAAGTCTTGGATGCGTTGACGTTTGCAATGTGGACTTTTTACACTGCAGAAGGAGTTGGAGGTGAGTGGATTAAAGCTGTTAAAAACGTGGTTTGTCAGCTGTTGACGATCAAGCTAACGAGCTATCCACTCGGCTGTTATTGTTTACCCGCTCGTAAAACATCAGCGCGTACGTCTCTGCTCTCTGAAGGCGTCGTTTCGAGTGGTGTGTTTTTTTTTAACTGCCGCTTGCTCAAACCGTTTTTCCAACATTGCCAACCCTAGCTTTAATTCAACTCAGGGACTTCTTTGAGGCCTCTTTCCCATACACTCCAAACCTGAATCCATAAAGGACCTGTAGTGGGAACAAGTGGCAACCTCCAGTGGACAACTATGAGGCTACCCGGAAGAAGTCATTTTCTGTCATTCTTTCTTGATCCGCTTGGGGCTGGCTGCAAAACAGCGCAAATCCCCACAGACTCCCATGTTAAAAACACCAACTTCACAGCAGAACTAAACATGTTTACAGCCTGGTTCAAAACATCATTTTAGGTTTAATAGGTCAAGTTTATCTTCATGTCAACTGTGAGGGGGGTGACAAATTTTTATAACTCATCTGTTTAGATGATATTTAATCTCGAAATTGCACATAATTAAAGGCGTGTCGTTTTGATTGACATGCGGCAGACTGGAAACCCAGCTTGCCGACCAGTGGCTCCTAGTTAGCTCCTTGTTTGCTCTTGGTAAAGTCTCAGTTTGTAGCCGAGTCGCACAACGGCAGGTTTTAGTCAGCTAATAGTAAGTCTAAGCGTGTCTTACCTTTACCCCGCCGCTTAGGGGGCTAATCTCCGTTAGCTCCTATAGTTTCGAGTTAGCTCAGTTAGCATTTAGCCCAGAGTACGTCAACTGTCAATCATTTGGCTCGGAGCGGCCTTGCCTTTGCCCATTTTAGTATATTCTGGGAGTGACGACACATGTGACACGGCAAGATGGTGACGTGGGACACGCCCAGCTGGCTTCACTTTTAGCTCTTCATAAACCAGCGGGTCACGTGAGCGGAAGGTTCGTCCCTCTCTATTAGCGGTCTATGAGTGGGAAGAAAAGATGAACAAACTCTTTGTGACAGCACCCCAGAAACAAAGGGAACAATTTTTCACTGTAAATTCTAACTAGTTAGCTTTACTTTAAAAAAAATTACGCAAATTTGCTGCCTTAAGAAAATTAAGTATTCAGTAATAGGAGTGATTAAGAATGAACTATAATGGTTTCGAGTTTGTAGAACTTTTCTTAACTTGATAAATCTGATTAAGCTGTACATGTAAGTGAATGAATGAGGTCGTGGAGGAAACTTGATGTGATTAATTTCACTTAAATTAGATGAGATGTTTCATAGAAACTTCCTTTTATTTTTTTACCAACATGATGATTTCAAGTTCATTTTACTTAAAGTAACTGATGAACTCAAAATTGTTCTTACTATGTAGCAACAACTTAGTCTGGGTGGGTTTAGCTACAACTAATAAACCACAGACTTCTCTGTTACGGTGCAGCAGCTGCTGGATAGTAGGTATTAAATACAGGAATAAATAAACAAGTTGAGAGCAGTCGACAGTACCAACATGTTTGAAATCCCTTTTTTTGTGAATTATTTCTAATTTGTTGTTAAAAGAAGTGAACTGCATTGTGGGAAACCTGCTCCTTCACCATGCTTAATTTCCCTGTACTCATTTTAATTAAACTGATTCAACTTAAGTGAATTAAGTTACAACTTATTTAAGATAAGTGTTACTAACAACTAAGTTAAAATTAAGTTCTACTTACTAGATAGATTCTATCAAAACCAATATTACAATTTACAGTGTGACAAACTATTAAACATACACCGGCTCTGAAATAACTGCCGGTCTTATATGTAGTAATATCTACACTGGACACTCAGTCAGGAGCAAATATTACAGCAGGAATCACATGAGACATGCTTTTCCATTTTCTCTGAACAGAGAAGCAAATCAGATGCATGCCAGTCAACCTTCTGAAGAGATCTAATCATGCAAAGTGAAAACACCTGTGAAGGTGTTGAAGTGGTGTGCAGAGTTTCAAGATTCAGAATATATTCTAGACTGTGGACAGAACAGTCAGGATCCAACAGGAATATGTTTGAATATTTAACACGATGATATTAATTCCAACATGTCTCCCATATTGTGAGAAAAAAATACAGTTATATTTAGATTTTATCATTGGCTGTAAATAAACTAATGCTATTAACTTATACAAAAATTAAGGTTTTTTTTAACACTGACAACTACTAAAAAATCCAGTATATTATTTTTAACATGACCAACCAATTAGTTTTTTAGTTTGAACATTGGGGGGGGGGGGGGGGGGGGTTGAATTAGTTTCTATATTGTTGTTTGAATTGTTATTTGTGTATTTTGATGTATCTTTTACTTGGGTCCCCAATTATAAGCTGTATACTGTAGCTTCCGGCGAGTCCCATTTTGCAGGTCTGGCTCTTATGATGGAGACTGTGAACCTTATGCTGCATTTTATGATGATTTGCAAATAAATGAACTGAACTGAATTGAATTGAAAAATACAGTATCCGAGGTCGCTAGTTCAATTCCCGGCTGGGGAGGGGGTTCAGTGGCCTTCCTGTGTGGAGTTTGCATTTCTCTCCCCATGTATGCGTGGATTCTCTCCGGGTTCTCCGGCTTCCTCCCACCGTCCAATGACATGCATGTTAGGTTAATTGGTTACTCTAAATTGCCCCTAGGAATGAATGTGAGCGTGAATGGTTGTCTGTCTCTCTGTGTTGGCCCTGCGATAGACTGGCGACGTGTCCAGGGTGTACCCCACCTCTCGCCTGATAATAGCTGGGATAGGCTCCAGCAACCCCCGCGACCCTGAACTGGATAAGCGGTACAGAAAATGATGACTGAGTATCCGAGTGTCTGAAGGTAGAGAATTTTATTTGTTTGAAAAACTTTCGGTAAATGTCCTTACTCCAATCACAGATGATTTTTCTCAGTTTAAGTATTACTGTATATTCCCAATTTATTACCTTTTTCCTGTTATTAAAAGCTGAGCTTTTGCTGTGTTAGCGATTTACGCGAAGATGAAGGGCAATGCCATTTGTTTTGTTGGAAAGATATGTGCATTTACTTACTGCATGCACAGCTAGATTTAGAAATGATTCTCAAAGCTTTAGCTAAAATATAGTCTAGTTTTTCTTGTCTCTTGTACGCTTAATAGCAGGATTTAACATGCAAGTCTTTAGAGCAAAAATCCCCCACTTGTTGACTTGCTGCATGCATGTTTGTGATCATTAATGATGCTGAGATTCAACGTTTTATTCACATTTTTTGTTATTGTGGGAGATGGCAAATGACTGACTGCTTAACACTGTTTCCAGCTGCAGTACGCCCTCTGCTTATGTGTGATAGTTTTGATTACTATAATAATCACAGTCAGCCAGCTGTAAGATCTGATTTATATTCTGACTGGTCATATAAAATGCAGCTTTTCACCTTCCATACTGTGAAGATCCAAGCTGTAAATGCACATCAAGTTGGGTTCTGTTAAGTGAAAAGTGAGAGGTTTTCTCAGAACAGAAGAGCAACCAATACTCTCACATTCACATTAGCTCTAAAGTGTGCATTCTGCCAAAGATTTTCAGCAAGTGAGCTGTGAACTTCACGGATACGATCAGCATTTTGAGCGGCAAGTTGTGCCACATCAGTGTCGGCTTTTATTATAGCTATGTTTCCTATGTCAAAGAATTGTAACTCAGCAGTTTTACAGCAAGGATTTAAAGCATATTTCTTCTTTTTGTGATGTGATCTCACTGTGTGTTTGATGCTTTTGTGTTTGCACTTTATTAAAAACTGACACTCTCACCCCAGATGAAACAGCTAAAGCAAGTCCTGTTGGCTTTCTGCGTTGTAACGCAAGAAGGACCTTTTAACCCGAATCCATCTAAAAGCAGCAGCAGGAGATGGAGTGTTATTTGAATCTCTCATAGTCTGTCATATTTGCAATCCCTCTGCCATGTGTGGGAGGAACTTTCGCTCTCTTTAGAAAAAAAAATGCTTGAAATAGCACCGTAATGCTGGAGACAGATGAGAGCTCTCAGTCATACAGCTCACCTAAATGTAAGGTTTTACAGCATAAGTGGGGATTTAAGAGGAACGACTGCATGAGGAATGTTTAACACCTGGCTGACTAAATGTACATCCAACTTTGCATCCACTAATGTGAAATGTGAAGATTGGGATCTTCTTTAAGATCAAAGGTATTATTATTGCAGAAATGTAGCCTAAGTGAGAAATCTGCCTTGTGAACTCTGAATTATCTCTATCTTTGCAACATTTTCTGTTCTTTTCTTCATTTTTTCTTTGACCCGTCCTTCGTTTTGAGCCCGTGCTAGCAGCAGAGGCAGAGTGACGTGTCATGATGAGGTAATTGTGAAAGATGTGAGGGCAAACGAGTGGTTTGAGTTACACTGATGCTTTGATTAGACCTCAAAGCAAGGTTGTTTTACTGAGCTGTGTGGGTGTAAAGAGCTTGTGAATATGTGTATGTGAATATGTAGTATGACAGCGCCCAACAGGCCATATAACAGCGGAAGAAGCCAAGGTCTTTGTGTGCGATAGCCGTCATTGTGTGTCGCTGTGTGTGTGGCCTTTACGTAGAATGAAAGCCAGTGAGACAGAGGGAGCGGCGGATAAAGAGGATCAGAGGATGGGACTGGAAAAGACTGATAAAGGCACATGCCACTATTTCTTTAATGAACAGCTTGACCCCATCAGCAGAGGTCAACAGTTACTTTCCAAATCCCCTTCTTGTCCTCGCTGCCAGTGGTGCCCACCATGTTATCGGCTCTGTCTATCAGTGTCCAGGATCCCACAGACTTCACTTAGCCAAAGCCCAATCTGGCAACCTGTGGCCCGTAGTCCTCTGACACCTGCTCTAATATGGCAACCCGGATTATGTTAAGTCCTCAAAGAGAAGGCAGCTCACATGTGATCACATGAACACACAGGCACACACACATGCAAGCAAGCTTTCACAGACGCTTTCTCCTCTGCTCCAGTATAAGTATTTTCATCTCACACTTTCTCAGCCATGCGATGCATCTCCCGTCTGTTCATTACTTTGTTTAGCCCTAAATATTCTGCATCGATACAGAAGTCTGTTTTTGTTGCATCATATTACATTTTAAATTCTGAATATTTCTTTTCCTTCATGCATTGTGCAGGTGTTGGTCATATTTAGATGGTTTGTAAAGGCATTATAGAAGATGTTTCAACAATTTTTTGCAATATTCGATGAAACTGGGTTCACTACCCCATACGCTATGATTAATTAAAAATGTTAAATATATTATGATACATCAGCTGTGAAAGTAACGGGGCTGGGAAAAACATCTGCCAATCATCTCTGCATTCCGTACATTTTTCACTCGTCAATCACTTTTACTACCGTAGAAAGAGTGATGGACAGTCAGTTCAACGGATAATAGACGAGACTGATTAGTGAGAGTGATTAACCGGATTGCGCTCATGTCGCCAATGGTTTGAAATCAATCGAACACGCCGCAGCCCGCGAGTGGTCCGTCGTCGCTCCGGCATGTCGCACCGCTGCGCTAAAGATACGGACCAGCTCTGTTTTTGACAGAGCACAGACCGACACCGCGTCAATTTCAGTAGTTCAGATCGGACCAGACAGGAAATCAGACACGGAATTTAGTGTAAAACATCCGGTAACTTCCGAAACAAAAGCCACTTTGCAAATTTTCAACTGCTGAACTCTCTGAACATGACAGCATCTCAGTGTCCACAAGGTTTCAGGGAAATAAGAAACCATGACGCACAAATGTGTGGACCAAATGAACCATTTGGATGAGAATCACAGGCGATCTTGCGGTCCCTCCTGTGATTCCGTGATGTCACGAATCAAGCAACAGATGCTGTGCTCGCAGGCGTGCTCGCAGGTGCACAGTGCACGGTGTAAATGCTTGCGCCCTGGAGGTCGCAGCAAAGCCGTTGCGCTGCGCTCACGAACCCGGTGTAAAGCCGGGGTTAGATTGTGTTCACGCTTCACTTTGGCCAACGAGCCAGAGTCATGTTGCCTGAGCTACCACTTCTTCCAAGCATGTCACGTTTGTCATACAATGTTGGCAGTTTTTTTTTCTTCTTCTTTAAAAGATATACTTTATTAGTATTAAGTGCCATACAACTTGACACCGAGTAGTGGGAGGGGGAGGGGGGCAGCCACAGGATAGATTGTTTTTTATTTCTATTTCCTTCTTATTTTTCTTTTTCTTTTTTTCTCTTCTTCTCTGGTTTTGTTTGTGTTATGTTTTGTGTTACGTACTATGTTTTGATATATGTATTGTATTATTTTGTTTGGGTAAGGAGGAGTGGGATGCTGGGATTTTGTCAAAGGGATACTGAAAGTAACACTGTAGAGTGTAAAAAATGAAAAATGTATTAAAATAATTGATTTTAGAAAAAGATATACTTTATTAATCCCAATTAGAGTGTCAATTAGGAAATTCATTCTCTGCATTTTAACCCATCCCAGGCTGAACCTGAGGATTCTGGGGGTGCTCCCCCCCCCCCCTCCCCCCCCCCCTTTATCCCCTTCCTCCTCCCTTCCCCCCCCCCACCAAACAGAGCCTGATTCCAACTAGAAAGGCTGGTGTGAGTGTGGCCTAAGAAAAACAAAGGCAGCAAAATGAAAAATCAGCAAACTAAAAAATAGTAAAATAAACCCAATATGAGCTCACAAATGCAAGTGAATAAAGCAAGAGCAATGCAAAAGCCATGTGGAAAATAAGTCTATTGATACCTAGTATTGAGCTTTCACTTTGATTTACTTGAAGAAGCTCAAACAAGGATTAAGAAATATGTGAAATCCATGCATATTATAACAGAGAAGTCATTAGCTCAGTCATTTCTCCTCAGACCAACTCAGGGTGCTTTCACACCTACACGATTTGGTCTGGTTAAAGCAGATTAGAGTCCGGAACACCTGCAAGTACTGTATGGTACGTTTGGGCAGGTGTGAAAGTGGACCAGTTTGTTTTGGTCCAGACTAGAAACCGTACCGAACCCAATCTCTGAAGGTGGTCTTGGTACCATGCGGACTCCAGTATGTTTCTCAAATGGTGAGAATGCTGCGATTCGGTCCATTTACAACAGTTCCCTTCGTTCTACATGATGAATGAAACAGAAGCTACCGGAGAAATCGCAAAAGATATTTCTGAAATACAAGATGGTTCAGGTTAGGAGCTTAGCCCATTTGCTGATAGTGTCTAGCAACACATCTTCTCCATAGAGGAAAAAAATACTCAGTGCTCTCGTGCCATATGCATATAGCAGTAGCAGTATTTGTGTTTGCTGCATCAAGCAATGATGTTTATGTATTTGCCACAAGAACGAGCAGAAGAACACAACAAACACAGCCAGATCTTTTCTTCCAGGATTCTCCTTCTTCGCTTGCTTCACCAGTCAGTTTCAGCACAAAACACAGTATTTTCTGAACAGCGCCACCATGTGCCCGGAGCGGATACATAACATCCATAGTGATTTTTTCATTTGCTGAAACAGTAGTGTGAATGTAAACAGGACTAGTTGAGAATTGCAACATTGTTACAACTTTTGGACCCAGCTGAACCACTCTACCAGACTGACAGGTGTGAAAGCACCCTCAATATGCAAAAATTTCATGCATAAATTTGAGTCCATAGACATATCCTCTGTTTTTAAAACAAACATACATATAAGTTCTAAGGTAGAAAAATTCTTAATTTTCTTACAGCTGAGTGAATGTACTGGGCCAAGTGCAAGTATAACACATGCCACTGCAAATTCTTACAATGTTTATAATGAAAGTTATACTTAATGCCAATGTTTAAAATAAGAATCATTTATGCTTTAGATTCATTGCAACCCCAACTAGTCAAATGAGCAGCAAACTTGTCAGTACTATCACATCTTCTTGGACTCCACTGACCTCCATTTTTAAGCTCCACCAGCTTCATCTCCAGCAGGGAGAAAGCATCTCCCATCTGGATCACAGTGGTGTGGAGGCGCAGAGCGGGGGAGCGGCAGGCCTGTCTGCAGCAGTGACAGTGAAGACGGGCCTCTCTGCTGAAGTGCCAGTGTCACTGTGGGAGCTGTCTGTTTCTGTTTCTGCCCTGTCTCTGTTGGGGGTTTGGGTCAAGCCCCTGGTCTCTACTCTTCTACTTGGCTGCCATTCATTTAAAGTATGTCCTCGTCATTTGCTCTTTTTTTTCCCTTTAATCAACAAATCATGTAAAATGACTTACACCAACAATAACTTAGATTTTAATTTGAGATATGATTTAGTTTCATCACTGAGACACCAGAGGTTACATCACTACACAGAAGACACCACAGTATATGACATACCTCATTACCAAGTTAGTCATATAACTACCAAGTGAAAGTCTGACATATCATTTTTAACTACACTTGGTGTGACTGTACAGAGAGGCAGCAGGATTCTATAATCTATCCAATAAATGGTGAAATATGAGCACATTTATTAGAGGATCCCCTTTTGAGAGTGAGTGTCCCTCATTGAGCACAGTCATTAATTAGAGCCCCGCACTGCAAAATACTTTTTAAAATTCATCAGTGATACAGCCTCTCAGAGAACTCAAAGCACCTTTCTTTCTTTATACTATTATTTTCCACCTCACTGCACTTTTCACAGCTCCACCTCCCGCACAACCAAATCTGCCTTCACCTGCCATGTTCAGATGAAGCCCTTACACAACATTTAGGGAGCAGGGAACCATGTTTGAATAACAAAATACTTTTTCTAGGATGTTGGGCCAGATTTTTTGACCTTATAGGTGAGTTTATCCAACTAAAGACATTCTATCTCTCTCTAATCATGTCTGATATGTTACCATGAGGGGGGAGTGCATGCAGTGTTAAATCAAAATTCACATTTGAGCAGGATTTCCTCTGGAATACACAGAAAAGGTCAGTTCTACACCCAAATTTAAGTGTATCCACGATTTTGTTTTTATTCTTTGGCTGTTTCATTCACATAGAACCAGCCTTTTGGATTCCCCAAAAGGCTTATTTTTCTAACTGATTTGTTTAGTGAATATATCGTAAAACAGATGCAAACATTACCAGCAGTTACACCGATGGCAGATTAAAGTGTTGCATTTGTGCTGCAGAAGCTACTGAACATGACTTGGCTTTTACAGTAAAAGCATCCTCTTAAAGGTGCCATGACATCAAATTTCACTTTTGTGGGGTTTTGGGTGTATAATATGATCTGTTGTGCACTGCTGAGGCCAATGTGAATGTCCAGAGTGAGAATCAAAGTTCCTGTTTATAGTCTGTCAGCTTTGTCTCTTTGTTCAGAAACGGTTGAATCAGTCAGCAGCTTATCATTCTACGTAGTTCTATCATTCTATATAATTCATTTGCTCCAATTAGAGCACACTACCGTCCGACCTACTTTCGGACCTACTTTCTCTAAATAAGGTCATAGCAAAATAAGGTGTAGCAAATCAAAATGAAGTTAACTTAGTCTCCGGGTAAAGCTCCATATTATTATCGCACCCAACTGTTTTACTGAGGAAGTGAGGTCTGGCATTTCAAAACAATACCCCGCTGTAAAAAATGACGTGTTTTTTCTTTGGAGATCTGACATATGCAGTAATGCCAACAACATGAACTAGTTTTTACTGCTATGTCATCACTCCTTTAATCAGTCCACACAAATGTCTCCTTTTCCGCTCAGTTCTGCACCATCTTCTTTATATTAGGGATGCACGATATTGGCATTTTGGCTGATATCCAATATACCAATATTTTAGAACTCATGTGGCCTATAACATATATCGATACTGATATTAAAACTGAAAAAAAATAAGCTATCATTTCAAATAGGAGTTTTGTTATCCATTTCTGACACTTTGATAAATAGGGGTGGGAAAAATATCAACACTTAAATATTGCAATATTTTCAAATGCCAATATGAAATCGATATTTTAAGATGCGGTATCGATCTAGTTTACCTACAAAATCTCGCAAGATTTTATCGTTCTGTTACAAAATCTCACAATATTTCATGAATTCCCAAGAGATTTCGTAACAGAATGATAAAATATCCTGAGATTTTGTTAGTAAAATAGATCGATACCGCGTTTTTAAATGTCAACACATCAGCATATGAAAATATCGCAATAAATCAGTGTATCAATATTTTTTTTCCCAACCCTAGTCTTTAGAAGTTTTAAAGTCTGTAAAAAAGAAGTTTTTGAAGAAGAAGTGTTTTTGTTGTGGTTGTTTTTGTTTTACTTAAGAAACAGTGGGCTTATTGGTTAGATATTGGTTAAATATTGGTGGGGTAGCCCATGTCCAATACTCAGTTCTAAGGCCGATAGGCCGATACCGATAGGGGGCCGAATATATCGTGCATCGCTACTTTATATATTTATTTACATCACACAAGTTTATTTGTGGGGGTTGCTGGAGCCTATCCCAGCTATTATCAGGCGAGAGGCGGGGTACACCCTGGACAGGTTGCCAGCCTGTCGCAGCTCCAGCAACCCCCGCGACCCTGAACTGGATAAGCGGTACAGAAAATGACTGACTGACTGACTGAAGTTTATTTGTGTATAATCCCCAGCGTCTATATGGGCCGTGGGATCTGGGCTGCTCCTCTAACCCACAATCCAAATGGATTTTTAAGAACCAAACAAGAAAACAGGACTCCTAGTGACTCCCAACTCAAAAGCAAAAGAAAACAAAGTTGTGACATTACTGGTGTTAATGGTGGCCTCTAGGACACTGCCCCAGCAGGCCTGTCCTCATGTGTATGAGTTGACCAATTAGATCTGAATGACAGGAAATAACTGGTACGTACAGAGATCACAGCACAAACAGTGGCACACGTTACACTCTCACCCCTAAATGTTGACCAGTGGGTGGACAAGCAACATCAAGTCAACATTAGAAGGATCAAAGTGGCATCCACGAGTCTCTGTAATACCATGCACAGCTGTATTATTTGCTCAAACCAGGAACAGGCGTACACGATGATGTCATCTAGACACACTTCACCCCCAGGCACCCCAACATCATGATAGCAAGCCACTGAAATGTCGCCAAAGGGCATCACAGTGCATCTGGGGTTACAAATGTAAAAACCTCCATAACCAGAGGGGGTTATAGGGTTATATATATATATATATATATATATATATATATATATATATATATATATATATATATATATGTATATATTATATATATATATGTATATATGTATATATATATATATATATATATATATATATATATATATATATATATATATATATATATATATATATATATATGTATATATATACTGTATATATAATTGTTTTTGGATAAAATTATGTATTTGTAAATACAGGGTAAAAAAAAAAAAAAAAAGTTATTCAGTAAGTTGCATCCTCCGAGGCTTGGTCTGACCCAGGTTGAAATAGGTGGATCATAAAGATAAGGGCATTTAATGAAGCCTTGGATAAATCAAAATGATTTCTAAATTGAATCCAAATCTTAACTGTATTTGCAACCACATTAAACCTTTTTAGGCTTGAATAGAAAACAGTAAGTTTGAAGGAAAGAAAAAGTATTTTGTTTTGATTTCTGAAACATAGTGATAGTGTCAGCATCAAGCTGAATCTTGTAAAAAACAAAACAAACCAACAAAAGACTTTTTTTTTGTTTTTTTTTACCAGCTAGAACCATCAAGAAAACAACAGAGATTACAAAAAATCCTTCTTGTAAGAATAGGTGGAGAAAAAACTCAAAATTCATAAGTCAAAATTCATAAGTCAAGGGTCATGAGAGAAGCTTGAGCAAACACAGCAACCTTTAGCTGCTATTTATCTAATTACACAGACAATTCTCTGCAGTTGTTTTCATTTCTCTGTGTTTCAGTTCGGAGTGAAACTCTGACAGACTTTATGTTTTCTTCATTTTCAAAAGGAAATCCAGGAATCTATTTGGATAAAGACTTCATGGTCTTTTACAGATGCTGTCTTCTAATCTCTCGGCTTTTCAGACTTTCTTGCCAGCAGCCTTTTATTCACCGTCGTCTGCCTCTCAGTCTGTCAGCGCCCAGATAAACACCCCCAACTCTCACACACAGGACGAGACAGCCTTTACATGTTTAAACATTTTCAATAAAAGTTCGTCTAGAAGTCATGTCAGTATCTTTGTGAATGTTCCTTCAAGGTGGGAATTCATGTGTACGTCTCAGATGCTCTTCCATTTCATTTTCTAAGAACATTGAATCACTGTGTACAAGTTTTTTAGCTGCAGCTCCAACTTTATTTTAGTTTTTTATCAGAACATCTAACCTGACTCAAGGCCAAACCAGTTCTGCTTTGTGTATTTTTTCTGTGAAGTGATAAGCTTCAGTGATCAACAAATTCCCATTTAGTGGTGTAAGCTTTGTGTTGGGTGTTTGAGCCTGTTCAGCATCATAGATTTACCAGAAAAGTATAGTGAAATGAATCTATTATGTGGAGATGTGTCTCTGAAAATACAACTTATTGGTCTCTGAGATTAATGTAAAAAAAAAAGCCTTCTTCATTCTCACCTCCTTATTCATGCCTGACATAATCTCTCCTTTTTTTTAATACTTTCCCAATTGTTTTTCAAACTGACTTTTTGAAGTACTGCTTCCAAGATGTACTTGCAGGGTATATGAGTATGTATATGCTTGTGGGATTTCATAAAAAGACAATTGTGCAATATACATGTTTTCTTGGAGAAACCTCACGCACAGAAATGGCTGGTAGCTGACCAGGTTAAAGAAGATGCTTGAACTTGGCTAGTTGATTCATTCTGTAGCTGGATGGTTGTGTGAAGTTGACCAAATATGTATTTTAGCATCATACAGCAGGGGTTCCCACTAGCAAAATGTCCGGCCCGCGCAGACCCAGTGAGACAATGTAATAAACTTCAAAAAGGTGAAATAAGGCATTCCAATCATTACACTGGCAGGGCGCCCCCTCTCCTACCAGACCTGGTTTACCAGGTGAACATGTCAGCATCGTAGCTGCTCTGTGTGTGTTCATCTCAGAGTTTCCCGCTACCACCCCCACGTCCTCACATGAGGCTCCAGCACCACGGACAGAGCTCGCGTTAGAAAACACATTAACCACTTCAAAATCAGACACTAATATCAGTGTTTTTAAATTCTACCAGGGACAAATACGTTGTTAGACCTGTTTTAGAGGAGCTGGAGCCCCTGAAACATTCTTGAAGAAATGGTACACCCACAGAACAATGTAACCTTATTTTCCACTTACCCTCATGCTGGGCAAGACTCTGGAGCACTTTTTTAATATCTCAAATGCAAATGATCATCAGGAAGACTTTTCGTTATCCACTGACTTTCATATAATGGAGTTCACTGGGGCTCGAGCCAAAAAGGTCCATAAAAGTCCACAAGAACTTGTCAATATTCCTCCATGCTGCTCGTCCAACGTAATCCAAGTGTCCTGAGTGGGTAGCGTCCAGAATTAACTCCAAACGACATCATTTAGTTCCTTTTTCAGAGCCTAAACAGTGCTATATTTTCCTGCAAGTGCGCCGAAGTGCGTTCGCGACACTATGGAAGCCTCGGCGTTCAGAGCCTTCTTTGCTGATAATGCAAGTGTAGAAGAAGAAATTCACTGTTTACATTGTGCTAGCACCAGAGCTGCAGACAAACTGGGACAAACACAAGCGGGTCCAAGAGGGGTTGAATATTGATTTAAAACAAAGAAAGAAAGAAAAAGAGAGTGCGCTCACTCATCTGCCGTGGCTCCCGTAGTGTCGCAAACGCGCATGGGCGTGCTCGCAGGAGATGCGATGTACTACTGTTTAGGCTCTAAAAATATACTAAATCAAGTCATTTCATGTAAATTCTGGATGCTACCCACTCAGGACACTTGGATTACATTGAGCGAGCAGTATGGAGGAATATTGACATGTTTTTGTGGACTTTTATGGACCTTTTTGGCTCGGGCGCTGGGGACATCCATTATTTGAATGTCGGCAGATAACAAGACGCTTCCCAGATCTCCGGCTGCATTTGAGATATCAAAAAAGTGCTTCAGAATGTTGTTCAACATCAGGGTGAGTAGAAAATGAAGGCCCATCACTCTTTGGGTGTACTGTTCCTTTAACCCCCCTAAAATATCGTAAATTTAATTGATTTCAATATTGACTTTGTAACGAAGCCCACATGTACTTTTAATAGTTTTATCCTTGTTGGGCTGATGGTGATCGCGCTATTTCCCAGCTGTCTTGAACGCAGCCCAGCTGTGAGATGCGTCTTAGGTTTCGTTTCTCTGTCCTGTTCGTGGCCGCCAGCCGGTTTAAATTGTCTTCTCCGATGTAAGAACCAACACCAGTTTATGGAGGTCTATAGGTCTATTTTAGTTTAATTAGTTTAACCAGTCGCTCCTCCAGGAGCAGCCGGAGTTTCTCCTCCTGCAGAGAATACACATCGCGGTAGGATCTTAAAATGGATCAACTGTAGGTGTTTATTCCAGCATGTTATCTGAGATGTGAACTTTAAGGATATTTAACGCGACTTCACTGCATGAAACGGTTTCATTAGGACTTTAAACATAAATTAACCTTTTTTTTTTGTCATCAGTGGGGTTTGTTAATAACCATGTTTCAGTCATGTATTGATGATTATTCTTGATAATTCTGTGATGAAGTTCAGAAATCTAACGTGCCTTCACAGCATTCTGCTTCATGAACACATCATGAAGCAGAGCTGATTTTAAGGTTGTCAGTGCAGTCTAACCTGGATGGAAAATAAAAGTATTAAAGTATTACAGCAACTATTACATAATATACATTTTACATTTTATTAATCATACAATACATGTAATATCATACTTATTACAAAGCCATGTCACAGGAGTTACTGCTGGTATTAATCCCCCCTCAAAAAAAAAGAGAAAGAAAGAAAAAAAGAGAGAAAAAGAAAGAAAGAAGTTGGCCCTCGCCTTGGCAGTGAGGACAATTTTTGGCCCTCGGTGAAAATTAATTGAGGACCCCTGATCTACAGTCTAAAAAGATGCGAAAAACTAAGTATACTGTGGTCATTGGGGGTCCTTCTGGTGTTGTTTAAAATAAGACTTAATCCCTGAAAGAGGACGTAAGTTTTATTGATTTTATTGATGGTTTTATAATTGTGCTGCTCTCACATCACCTTATAATATTACAGAGTGACATTTTAATGTTGTAATAAAAGGAGTGTAAGAAGGAGCAAGTGCATGTTATTGTGATTTCTCTACAGAAATGTGCCATTGTCCTGTAATCACCACCTCCAGCTGAAGTGGTTGATGTTTGCATTTTCAGAAAGACTCCCTCTTACTGTACATCTACAGATCCAGGCTTTTTTATGGCAATCCCAATATACTGTTCCAGTGTAATTAGTCCCTTCGCCCTGCCACTGTGTAGCAGTTCAAGTATGAAACGTCATTTATTGTCAGCTAGCCCTTTTTTTTTCTCTTTATTTAATATTAATTGACGTAAGGTTCCCCATATAAATATGCCAGATTTAGTTCTCCAGGCTAATTTTCATCTATGGTCCCATATCAGGCTGCTGTAAGAAGAAACACAATAAAAAAATTAATAACCACATACATGCATGGATTGTTAAGATAAATAAACATCAGTTAATTTAGAAAAACAAACTAAATTAAAGCAGTCATGCAATAAATATAGATATTAAACATAAGTAAGGGATCATGTCTGACCAAGTGTCCATTATCAGAAATGAATGGACAACACAGAGGCGTCGCATTGGATGCTTGATTCCACGAAGTCCATTAATATTCTGATAATGGACAACCTCGAAGGGCATTATCCCACTTATACCACGGTCACTTAGGAAAAAAGGAAACATTGATAAGATATGATTAATATGTTAATGTTGTTTATACAGTTAAAATTGTAAGTTTCTCACAAAAAGCGTCTGAGTGGACTATTTAACATTTGTCATTGTGACGCGTTGCCAGCCGGCTCTGGACACCGGACCTGCAGCTCGGGCGGCCTGTTAGGCCTAAACAGCGGAAGGAAGTGAAATGATTGCTTAACGTTATTTTACCTGTTATATTTCAGATAAGCCTGCAGTTTTATTTCAATAAAGGCCCATTTATGCTCCTTTACATGCGTCTCATAAATCAGTTTGTCCACTAGGCGGCATTGCTGCCTGTCCCTGTGCCCTGGCTGGCGATGTGATGTCATAGATGAGTGTATTTTCGGACACACTCACACAGCGACTCCTCAAAAGCTCCAGCCATGTCTACAGATGCTCTCTGTTTAGCGATTTCTTTCTCAGGTGCTTTTATTGGGCTATTTGTTGCCGGCGGTTTTTTGTGTTAGGTTCCAGTTCCTCTTCTTCTTCTCTGGTTTTTTCCATTTGCTAGCTGCATATCAGCTGCACAGCTCAACACTGACCCTGCGATTTCCTTTGGTATTGCTCTGTCTTTTGCGTCGAGTGACTGACCAACAAGCCCCTCAAAAACGGACCAAATTAGGTGTGTAACCAATGCAGACGTCGGACGAAACTGTCTGTCCGTCTGCGTATCCGTCTTCTGCATCAAGTATAAATGGGCGGTCATAGACATGATTTGGCGGGTCTCCAGCCCGGCGTCTAAGTCAACCCACAGCTGTGCTCTGGAGGCTGTGCTTCGTGTACCGAGGTCCAGACGGAAGCTCAGAGGGGACTTGGCTTTTTCAGTTGCTGCTCCAAAACTGTGGAATGAGCTCCCCCTCCTCATTAGACAATACTCATCACTGTCCATTTTTAAGACTTGTCTTAAAACTTATTTTTATTCTTTGGCTTTCAACACAGCATCTCTGTTTTACTATTTCATGGTTTGTTTTAGTTGTTGGTTTCATTTGTTTTCAGTAATGTTTACTTATTTATTTTTAATAGTTTTATTCTTTGAAAGTGTTTTGTTGTTTTAGAATTGTTTTAACTATTTGCTTGTGGTGTACAGCACTTTGTCCCAACTGTGGTAGGGCTCTATAACTAAGGTTGAGCTGTAAATCTTCAACAGACCCACCTGAAAGACACAAAAATAACAACATGAACCATGTCAATATGCAGTCATCCTCGAAATTATTCATTCCCCTTCAATTAAAGAAAAGGATAAATTCACAATAGTAATTCAAATAACAAGAAACTAATAATAAATAAAAATGTACAAAATTATGTTTTAGTGAAATAAAACGTCTTTTTGAACATTACAGAAAACACCTGATTGCACTGATAAACAGAAAATAACAACGACTCAAAACTGTTTACCTCAATAAAAAGTCACAGTTTTTAACTCAGTCCTTCAATTTCTCTTTCAAACTGTGTTTTCCAGGTGTCAGTGGTACTTTAAGGCCAAGATGACCTCGGAAGACAAACGACAGACCGATTATCAGAATGGACATGGTAAATCCATTTGAATACTTTTGTTCTTTCAGATGCTCTCTTTCTAACAAGGACGGCTGTGATACTGTTTGAATAAATACTAATATTCATAACATTAGCAGTTTTATCACTTTTGCTAGAATGTCTCTGCTAAAAAGGAGGAAGGGTACTTTCAGTGAATCACACTAAGCATCTAGCAGCCAGCCGCTTGCTCTTTTTAACACACTCAAGTGTGTAATAAAGGGTCCTTAGTGTTTGTTAGATATTGATATGAAGTGAAGTATCAGAAAAGTAGCAAAATGCTCCTAGCTGCCATACTTGTTCAGCTTTCTGTCTCTCTTTTAGGTCTTCCTCCACCCTACCTCTCAGTTTTTACTTGATGTGCACATATTTTGTGTTTTTAAATCAGGTTGCGTAGCTGTGTCCCTTAGCTGTCTCACTCTGCCTGTTTTGCCATAGTTTGTCTTTAATACCCAACATTTCATTCCTGGCATGAAAAAAAACTGCAGTGATTGTTGTGCAGTGGCGAAAGAAAGAGAAAGATGTTTGAAAGTGAGCAGAAAGATAAAGATGGGTGCGCAGTGAGGTGAGGGAAAATTGCAGAGGGGAGACAAAAGGAGAAAGAAATGAGGATGAGGGCAGCCGGGCTGAACGGCAACAGAAGAGAGGACAAAGAGAAATGAGGAATGTTTTAAGAGGACAGTTGATTTGAGGCCAGCAAGCAAGAAAAAAGGTGAAAGAAAAGATGAAAAGATGTATCAAATTAGGTTTTCAAGGTGCAGCGAAGGTTTCAGATATTTGAGATTAAAATACGCACATGCACTTTGTAGCCAAGCCTGTGCTTAGAGCGCTTGTCCCTCCAAACTGGCTCCAGTGTTCCCCGCGTCCTGCCTCAGCACGAGCACGATGCCGAGCAGAGAACAGCTGGCG
Organism: Atherinomorus stipes; assembly: GCA_023101725.1. Taxonomy (NCBI): domain Eukaryota; kingdom Metazoa; phylum Chordata; class Actinopteri; order Atheriniformes; family Atherinidae; genus Atherinomorus; species Atherinomorus stipes. Next base: position 1,108,153 of record JALJCO010012583.1, on the reverse strand, counting down.
TCGCTTCACGCATCAGAGACAGCTGATAGTTGTTTTTGCTTTTGTGATACTGTATCGATTCCTGTAGGAGAACAGCTTCTGTCCAGCCCACCCCCCCTCACCTCCACTGAGAGGTCGAGGTCAATGCGAGAACAGCAGCAGCCTGTTAAAGATGCACCATCTTGCTCAAGGACACTTCAGCAGGGACAGTTGAAGTGAATAGTGGCTAAAAACTTGTCTAAAGTTAAAAGATGGGCTCAGCACTCGCCACAACCCGACTGCTTTTGAGGAAAAGACCTGTGCTCCGCCGGAGGGAAGATATCGACCCACGTAGCTGGTTGTCTCCCAGCTCATGATTGATAGCATGTGGGAAAAGTGTCTGTCTTCAGCAGTTTGCCTCAAAAGCAGCCAAATTATAGTTGCTGTTGTTATATGGTGTCTAATGAGGCAATAAATTCTAAGTATTTTCATGATTTTAAAAGACATGCATCCTCTGCTGTGTTACTTTCTGTCCACAGTCCCTTTTCCGGGTATAAAAACATACGTGGACCCTGATACGTATGAGGATCCCACACAGGCCGTCCATGAATTCACCAAGGAGATTGACCCATCCAGAATCCGCATTGAGAGGGTGATCGGAGCCGGTATGCACACGGTCCTGCATACCCTGCTGCACACTCATCCACCTGTGTCTCACTGATTCCCCATGTCTGCCTGTGGGCAGACGAGGGCCATTTCACACCAGCCATGATAACAATAGCTTTAAATGTGCATATGAGATGATCCCCTTTCATTCTGTCCGTTTGACTGCAGTGAACCCCCTCCACTGCTTTGTAGACACTCAAAAGGATGCTTTTTCCCATCTCCCTGCTTTTTTACAGCCATTTTTTCACAACGCAGTGTTGGAATATTAAAACTTTAATAGCTTTACAGAACAAAAGAAGGCGTTAGAATATATTCAATGCCTTTTTTTGGAAGGTGTAAGGAAATAATGTGATGAAGTTTAACTCATCAGAGAACAGAGTATAAATGCTGGAGTTTAGAACTGCAACACTGCCCCCAGGTGGTTTGCTGTGTTACCTGCTGATAGTTTGGGGTTTATTGCTAAGAATAAGTACTATATTTGTACATGAAGATGTGTGAGGCCCACTTGTTCCATGTGGGTGGCAAAAAGCCAATCTCTATTACAAAAATCCCTTTGAGTTTGGATTGAAAGCTGATGTAGGCCATGTTAAGTTAGGATTAAGATTAAGCAAATATCGATGTTTATCTATTTATCTAGTTTTTCAATAGTTATTTTTAAAATAAGTCAATCAGAACTAGATATACATCAAAGTAATGCCCTCTAATGTATGATAGACTGTTTTTTGCGTGTGTGATTTCCAGGTGAATTTGGCGAGGTGTGCAGCGGCCGCCTTAGAACACCAGGGAAGAAAGAGATCTCTGTGGCAATAAAAACCCTGAAAGGGGGATATGTGGAGCGCCAGCGGCGGGACTTTCTGCGGGAGGCATCTATTATGGGCCAGTTTGACCACCCTAACATCATCAGGCTGGAGGGTGTGGTCACAAAAAGTAAGAGAGCTTTTAGTGCATCACTGTTGCAATGTGCAGCTGTGATTTATAGACCTGCACATCACTGATATCCCTGAAAGGAAGATGTACCTCCATAGTTGTGCTCAAACAAGCAGATGGATTCCTGAATCACTACTTAAGTTAGAGCTAAATACAAAAATCTTTTATTAATTGGCCTTCCCTGTGACTGAAAGCACCATCTACTGTACCACACATTTTCATATTGCCACTGACATCAAACACCCAGCTATACAAATCCAGCTAAGGGCATCCTCTCTGCTTCCCTGCCTTGCACATATGGGATTTTCCTGTGTGAAAGAAAGCGTAAACAACTATGTTTTTGTCATTAGAAATGATGATGGTGTAATGGTAACAGTTTCACAGCAAATTAATTGACTGATAACAAGCCAAAGACTGCTTTCATAGAGCATAAAATGTAGCTGTAACATTTGAAGTTGCTCTCTCTCCTACACTTGTGCTGTTGATGACAGTCTGATATATTAATGCTTTTGGTTGTTTGAATGGTAAATTAGTGTAAGACTCATTTTACTGTAGTTTTCAGAGGTCTTTTTTTCCCTCTTTTTTAAGTATTAAATCATTTTCTTTCTCTGAAATGACTTTTTCCATGTTTATGCTCACGATCTTATCCTGAAGTCATGCCTCGTACATGTTTGTGCATGCAAGGGTTGTAGAAGTTTGCAATTCCTGTTTTTTGTGCAGGATTACTTGTGTGTGTGTGTGAGAGAGAGAGAGAGAGAGAACTTGTTAACGAGCTTTGTTTTATGGGTCTCATCCAGTGCAACATATGGTTGTATTTACAGGGGGTGTATAAACTGAGACATCACTGTGAATATAAATGTCCCCTGAAGACTTCCAGCCCCGCCCTGAATGCAAATAGAGGACACTTCTAAGCTCTGACCCTGCTGATAAGGGCTCAGTTGATCATTTTTGAACCAATAGATTTCTCTGTTGTGTTGATCATCTCAAAAAAGGTTGATAAAATATTTCTTCTCAGTTGACAATGAGATGATTTCTTGAATTCCGATAGACTGAAAACATGTTGAGTATCTGTTGCATGAAGGACTTAAAGGTACAGTATGTAAGAATTGCTGACATCTAGTGGTAAAGTTGGGTATCAAATGACTTCATATTCCAAGCACCTTTGTGAGTGTATGGTGGCTGTTAGTGGCCAAAATTCTCCCAGACAAAGATGTTTTCATCTGTGAGTGTATCCAGTGGTTTCAGGTGTAGCTATGACTGTACTGTGAGTAACTACTTTTTGTGTCTTTTAGGGTATTACTGATCCCAAACCGTCTCATAACTCCCATTAACCAAAGCTGGTACAGCAGTTTTAAAGTTCAGAGGGTTCTCACTTCACACACATTGTTTTGTTCATTCAGGGACACCGTAGTAAAAACGGTTGAACAAATATGGCAGCCTCCATATGTGCACCACCCTCCAAGTAGATATGAATGACTCATTCTAAGAAAATGAACAAATAACAGTTATTTTAGCGCAGTGATTACACATCAATGGAAACACAGTTTTGAATTATTTATCACATTTTCCTGCCATTAACCTTCGATTTTTTTACATACTGTACCTTTAAGCAACAATGACTTGCTGCTCTGAAAGCCAGCAGTGAAAAAACATACATAAATTAATCACAAATGCTACTAAGAACAGTTGGAAATGTATTAGTCTAGTATTTTATAATTTGGAGAAGGTAAAGTTTTGGGGAACTTATTATTGAGTTACAACAGGAAATCTTAAAAAACAAAACTATGTCTTAGAATACAAGTGGTAACTGTCTTCTGCATGAAAGCCCCTCACTTGCACCAGCTCTTTAATGTGAGATGAATAGAGAAGAGAAAATAGACAAAGAAAATATTACACTATTTTAAACATTCTACAAACAAATGAATAAATTGATAGATTGCTCTAATTAATAGTTTTCCATCTCAGTGGAAAAGGAAAACAAATATGAAATTACCCAATCAGGAGAGGAAAAAAGTCAGCTTCACTTTGTAATTTGTATTTTTAAAACAAATACATATGCAACTCTAAATATGTAAATTAGTCTGCAGTTAAAAGAGAGTATACTTGCAGACCTAATGAGCTGTTGCAGCTGGCTGATTCACCAGAAACATGGCCCCAGCAAGAGAGCTGTCACTGGAAACAATGGAAAGGATCACGAAACTCCATCAGGAAGGTAATTCAGTTGGAGTTTGGCAAGAGATGAGGTTGTTCCCACTCAAATGCAAAGACAATGGGAAGGTTGTTAAAGGGAAATATGCAAGCCAAGGAAGACATTGAAAAAAAGGAGTGTAAATCACGAGTTATTTCTCTATACAATAGCAACTAATTCTGTCATGATATGGTTTTGCTTAAGTTTGATTCAGGTGCCATTGATTAAAACAATATTTTACGATTATGAATAACAATAATTTTTAATAATAAATGATTGAAAAATAATATTATAATAATTTTATACGAATGTTATTTTATAATAATGTAAAGCAATATTAGATGTTGATTTAATACAACCATTTCCATTGATATCCAATCATAAAAAGCAACAAATATCAAAATATAATTTTATACTTGAGCTCACTCAGACATGCCTTTCAAACAAAAATTTACTAAATGTCAAGCTTTAATTTTTCATTAAATGTAAAAGAAAATCTAAAAAAATAAAATGAAGCAATTAATTTCTGCTACTATCCTTTAAATGTTGATAGTATAGACCTTCCTACCATTCGGACTCTCATACCAAATATTTATAACTTAGTCATCATAATCAAATTAGTGCGATCTGACTTTATCATACTTACACACCTCATCAAACTGAAATAAGAAATGTTTGCCTTTCAAATAATTCATTCAATAACATATCAAATGATAATTTGATATCAACTGACACACACTTATAACTCCTGGATCAAAAATAACCTATGGGTTATTTTTGATCCATTGTTGGGTTAAAAAGGGACCAATTAATTTCTTGGTTACTTCAAACCCCCAAAAATGTTTTTTTTTTCTTTTTTATCCAACTTTCGGGTTGAATATTTGACCTAGAAGTTGGGTTATATTGACTACAATATTGGGTTATTTTAACCCAGAAGTCGGGACAAAAACCCAAATGTCTGTTGAAATAACCCAGAAATGATTTGGTCCCTTTTTAACCCAGCAGTTTTTAGTGTGTACTATTGGTTTATTGATCATCATTGAACTGATGTAGAGTGATGTGTTATGCTGCATTCCATTTACCTCGGAACTGGGAAGTGGCGTCACATCCGAACAACTTGCGTTCCAGTTCACTGGTCGGAAAACCAGTTAGCCACCAAGCAAAACAACGTGTTTGCTAAGGCTATTGTTATTAGCCGTTGTTAGCACAGCTGGCGTTGCAGTTCATGTACACCACATAAAAAATGTGAATTATATTACAGCAGCTTCTCCCTACATCTATATAAACCAATGCTACGTGTATGACTGATTTAATGCAACAAAATATTAGTAAGAAGTGTAAATAAATGTAACATTACAGGAGCTTCTAAAACTGCTAACACTGGGCGCGGCCATCTTTAAATTTGAACTCGGAACTGCGAGGATTGTCCGACTTTCCGAGTGGGAAATCCGACTTCGGGGCCGTTCCAGTTGAAACTTCCCACTCGGAACTGTAAATTTCCGATTTCCGAGTTCAAATGGAATGCAGCATTAAACCTCTGTTAAAGTATGAAAACTCAAAGCAGTATTTAAATGACCAAATGACTTAATGAATGCTTCACAGTGTGTACTTATTATAAAGTAGTACCAAAATAAAAAATAAAGTTAGTGTTTGTGACTGAATTGTTTGACATCCGCAGAAGAAAATTAAGTTTACATCCAGAAAAGCCAAATGTAAACCTGCACATACAGTAAACGCAGGAAAACAAGGTCACAGTGTGCCAAAGAGATGCAGTCATTCCATCATGTAAATAATTTTTATCTTTTATAACAACAGACAGCTAAGTGAACAGCCTTATCAGTTTTTGCAGGAGTTTGGAGTCATTAAATAATTTTATGCTACCTTTATTGTGAGCCTGCGAACACAATTGAACATTTTATGACATCATTTTCATTTCTGATCCTGAAGTGTGGCACAAAAGGTTTGAATCTTTATGTTTGTCACGTGTTATTTCAAAGTTCCTCCAGTACAGTGGTAATCTGCATGTTTGAGAAAAGAAGTTATCAGAGCAAACCATTTCCCATAATTGCCTATTCAGTATACCTATACACACAATACAGTACGAGCATCAAATCCCACAACCAGAAGCCATTTACGTTTGGCAGCGGGGCATCCGGCTGCATTTATTCTGGGTATCCTCCTCTGTCTGTCTCCCTGCCTAGTTTGTCTTTTCTTCATTCTCTATCTATCACTTCCCCCATCTGTTGTTGTTCTTCAGAGACTAATTATGGAGACTATTGTGCTGTGACTGACTGCTATACCTGCTCTGAAATAACAGGTGACACATTAGATTCTGGTAAACAGGTGCGTTTGTTTTTGTTCAGGCGCTGCACTGCATAACTATATATTGTTTCTAGACCTTGATAATTAGCTGAGGAAAGCTAAGCTTGATCGAGTAATTTCCTATCCGTCCCTTCTGGATTTTTGTCTGTAGAGAGTATCATTAAATTCAAGGAAGAAGTGATAGAATTTTTAGATTAAAAGCAAAATATCACCATGCCTCTTTGGTGTTAAGTGAGTGATAGTAGGGCTCTTCACATCCATCATTTTTTTACCCTCTGTATGTACTTTCCTCTGGTAACAGGTTTACTGTAGGTCATTGATTTTACAGTGAATAAACCTTAATCATTTTCAACTGTTTAGCTCACTGTCGTGAGGAGATTTTAAGAGATTACCTCATCACACAAAATGTACTGTACACATGGTATTCACAACGCTGAATTAGTCCTTCCCAATGAAAATAATCACACGCTAGGCAGCCAGCATGAACTGGAAGAAGCAGCAAGCAGTGTCTTTGCCAATCCACTGGAACAACACAACATTGCTGTTCAAGTGACCATGCTTGCACCATCTGGTTTTCGTAATTATGTTGTGTTTTGGACAGTGCCAGATGTTTTCCATCAAAAAGCTGGCTAAGAAATGCTTTTAAGTTGGTCAAAGATGGAGTCAGTGCATTATCCCATCATGCATTTACACAGTCAGTTCACTTGTGTAAGAAGTAATTAAAATCTGAATCAAATATTTTTTTGAAAGGCCTTATGATGGTGTAACTGCTGTCCCAACTTTATTTTCAGTTTCAGCCAACCACATAATAATGCAAGCACTGCACCACTATACCTCTAGTCAGACCTTGATCTCAGTCAAAGTTACAAACACATTCGTATAATCAGACACAAATAGATGTCTTTCTCAACTCGCATGATATTTTTTCAAAATTACTTTATGACACAAAATGATGAGACAGAACTCCTCAGGAACAATTGGTGCTGCAGAATATTGTAGAAAGTATTTTTGCATTTGTACAACAAATGTGTCCAAAAAATACAGTTGAACTTTCAGGTTATGTTTTTGTAATTAATAGAAATGTAGTCATTTCTTTTTTCTTGTTTTTTATTTTCTTTAAAAAAAAAAAAAAAAAAACGTCAGTCCCTTTACTGTGAAGTATTAAAGGTACAGTATTTAAGAATTACTGACATCTAGTGGTAAAAATGGGTATTTGAAAGAAAAGATGGTTTCTTTCAGGAGTGACTTCATTTTCCAAGCACTGCTGTGAATGTATGGTGGCCGTTAGTGATCAAAATTCTCCCAGGCATAAAAATGTTTTCATCTGTGAGTCAAGGGCAATTTCTTTTAGGGGTGGCCACAGGGTGGCCAGAGAAAATTGCAGGGTGGGCAAGGGTTATTAAAGGATAACTTTTGCTTCTTTCAACCTGGACCTTATTTCTGGAATATATACAGAGTGCATGCATCTACTCATCAGTAACATTTCTGCATCTCTCTGACTCCTTTGGACACTATTTAGATTCGTCGTAGATCTGCGTATATCCATTTAATGGCAGGGAAGGGGCAGAGTGAATGGGCCTCTACATAAGGCATTATCTGCACCAATCTTCCTTAATTTCAACAATACACTGCAAAAACGCAAATCATAACAAGTGTATTTTTCTAACTTCTAATCAAAATATCTCATCACCTTCATAATAAGACAAAATCACCTAAAGAGAAACATTTCAGTGAGATATAGGAAGTTGTCTTAAGACAAATGCATCTTAAATCTTATAAGAAAATTTCACTTGTTCCAATTTGCAGAATTCTTTTGCTTATTACAAGCAAAAAAATAGATATTCTAATTATTTTAGGAGCGGCGAAGATTTTTTTTGCTTGTAATAAGAAGTTAAGCGTGTGTGTCGCAAACAAATGACTTCAGAAAACTTCACTATGACCTCACTCACACTGAAAAAGTGTCTCTGAACACGGCCTCAGTTTCCCTCAATTGTAATGTGAACAAACTTAACGGATCAGTGTGGTGTCAACCCAATGAGGGCTGGGCTAAGTAGGTGCTAATGTGAAAGGGGCATTGGAAACTGGTTGGGGCAGTTCTGGGTGGAGCCTTCCTTGATAAATTTGCATAAGAAAGGGCAAGTTTATTAGGAGTGACAGACCTGCGGGGGACTATGGCAAAAGAGCAATGGCAGAAATTGCTCGGTCTAGTATAATATTTTTATTTATTTTATTTTTATTAGCTTATAAAGACTTTGACATTCAATTATAAGCAAAGCATGCTGCAACATGTTAATACTAAATAAAGTTGATATAAATTTTTAAAAAATGTGATTTTTGCAGGGGTGACCAGTGGGGTGGCTAGCTTTTTGTTCAGGGGGGCACTGGCCACCCCTTGGGGGCGTCCTTGCTGTGAGTGGATCCAGTGGTCTCAGGCGTAGCTGTGACTGTACAATGAGTAACTACTTATAATGTCTTTTAAGGCATTACTTCTCCCAGTCAGTGCTCAAACTCCCATTAAACAAAGCTGGTAGGCTTAAGCGGAGTGAGGGGGTGGGGGGGTATACAAATGCCAGTTGAGTTTGATGTACATATAATCATTCAATCAATAAGCACCCATAACGATTGGATGGGGTTTTCACAGGTGACTACATCTTTTTATTTCTGCATCAGAGCATTTAATTAATTGGCTGCAATCGGGGTGTGAGATTTTAAGCAATATAGCAATATAGTTTTAAAAAAAATGCTCCTGGAAAACATCATCCACTCTGCCTCTCTGTTCTTGCACACTGTTTTTGTAGAAGCATTAGCAACAAGTTTAACAAGTTGCAAAAATATCTGCAGATCTTGTTGCTGTTACCTTTTGCTTCTCTTTACTGTTTCTTGCAGGATGCCCATAATAAGACAGGCTGGCATAGGCTCAGGGTCTCTGAACACCCAGAACCAGAAATGCACAGCCACATTATGTTGTGATAGAGAAATAGTCCCCATCACACTACTTGAGAAGACAAATCTATTTTTCACCAGAAATATCTAATCTTAATTAAGAGGATGATCCACCCCTAAAACTAACATTAATCTCATTACTTCGGTGAAAATACCTGAAGTTAAGTTATTTCCTAACAGAGATTCACACAACTTTTTCTATTCTGTACTGTGAAGTGTATTTTAGCATTTGTTTTGCCAAATTGTGTTTAATTCTAATCAAGAGGAAGACCACATTTCAGTTGATAAATCCATATTTTTTATTTAATGGTTCACAAGCTTTTGCGAAATATGACAAAAAATATCCTGATACTTTCAGATGTATCATATGACCCTGATCATCCCTTTTCATTGTATAATAATCTTAAAAGTTGAGCAAAACTGACTTGAATTGAAAGAGTAATATTATGACTCTACATCAGCTGAGAAGCAGTTTAATTTCTTTGTCGTGCTGTTCGGCTTTCAGGGCTTGCCAGCAAACAAGCCTGGACAGTTGCCTTCCAGCAGTCAATCAGTAACGCTGTGGGGATCCTCTGTGGGGAAACAAATACATTCGGAAGTAGAACTTGATTTTGTAGAGGTACTTCTTCATAACAAATGTGCCGTGTCATACGCAGACAGAATACTGATCAGCTCCCATGTGGCAAGTTGGACATGTTGAATGAGAAAGTTTCAAGTCGAGCATCTTGACTTGATTTAACAATCTACTGCTGATGGTCTGTGTATTTCTGTAGTCCTCTTACACACAAACACACTTTACTTTTTCTTTTTTCCTCCTATGGCCTTTCTGAGCCCAAGCATATTTGGCAATGTCCAGTTGGTCGACTAATACCTACTCTGTAATCTACTTATTTGTAAATATCTTTTGATTCATTAGAGGGTAATTTTGTTGAATGATATTAAAAGTTAGATTATATAGATACACTGGGAGTCTTACTCCAGACAAAGTCTCTCCTCTCTGGTCTGTAAATATTTCAACTTGAAGCAGCCTTAATAGCCACAGAAATTTCTAATACCAAGAAAATCCCCACAAAGAATTAAGAAGTGTGTGTTGTGTATTTGCAGGCAGGCCTGTGATGATCGTTGTGGAGTACATGGAAAATGGATCACTGGACTCGTTCCTTCGGGTGAGTGTTGAAGTGATCAGAGCTTCCGCAGCGTTATGTGCTCATGATTATAGCCTGAGCCATAAATATAGTTTAGTACCCATCATGTCTTTGTACTTAGATCACTGTAAGACCTTCCAGGCAGAGGGAGAGATTCCCCCCCAAGTCACTTTTGTGACTTATGATTTGTGTGAATTATGGGATGCATTTACTGTAGCATATTGTCCTGTCATTTCTCTGTCACTATAATTCCAAACAAACTGTTCTCTCTTTTCTGTAGAAATGACAAAAGTCTGCACCGTGTATTCTCCTCTTACAGTTCTCCCATTATACTTTTCTGCAGCAGTTTTCCTCTCTGTCATTCTTTTCCTCTTTTTCTCGTCCGCGGCTCTGCTTTTTGTAATGGCTCCATTTCTGTCTGTGTGTTTTTCCTCTGTGTCCCATTCTCCCTGGCAGCAACATGATGGTCACTTCACTGTCATCCAGCTGGTCGGCATGCTGCGTGGCATCGCCTCGGGTATGAAGTATCTGTCAGACATGGGTTACGTTCACCGAGACCTGGCAGCTCGAAACATCCTGGTCAACAGCAATCTGGTGTGTAAAGTGTCAGACTTTGGCCTGTCCCGAGTGCTGGAGGACGACCCAGAGGCTGCCTACACCACAACGGTACGCCCTTAGAAACAGGACCGTTAGAGAAAAAAAAATGCTAATAATTTTGTTAAATATTTATTTTAAAATAAATGAATAAATAAAAGGTGAAAGGCTATTACATGTGACATTTCAGTGGCAAATTGTGTCAGATATAATTGTACCAACATGACATTCAAGGCTGTGATGGCTACATGTCCATCACTGTATCATAATACTTTAAAACAGATATTTTGTTAAACAGTAACATCTCAACCTTTTCTGCAATTTCTTTCCACATAAAAATTGTTACCTCTCTGTAAAACCACATTAAATGAGGAACCTCTGTAGTATAATGCTGATAGCAGAATGGAAATCATAAAAGAAAGGCTTTTTAATGTACAAATAATTATGCACATATGCTGCTGCAAACAGTGGCAGCAGTTACCATCTCTGACAATAAACACTGAAAAAGCTTTGGGATGTACTGCTGATTGGAGCCTCATATATGTACAGGCCTAATAGGGCTTTTTTTCTGTTTGTTTTGCAAGCCTGATCCATGCATCTGAAGGAAGCATTAATCCCCCAAAGATTAAAAAGGCTGCTTGCATCCATATTGCACTCGTTTTACTGTCTTTCCTTGCTGCTGGTTTCTCATGATTAAACTGGATTAATCTTTGCAAGGTGAAAGTAATTTATAACGACCTCAGTGTGAATTCATTTACTCATTGTTGAAACACCTTAATGCCTATTCATATTTCTGTCTCCTAATACTGTTAATTGTGCTTTATACTACTGTTAAGGCGAGACACTACAGGCAAATAAGGTAAAAAATTTAACTAACTGGTATCACCATGAAACCTTCCTGGTTTATTCCTCACATAAGGGCTATCATTTTTTGCATTGCAAGTTTTCTTAAATTTTATGTTTAAATATGCAAATTAGGTGTTATATAGCCAAAAATGTGCTAATTTGCATACATTTCTTGGAAAAGACTCTAAACACTGAATTAAGCCAGGTTCAAAGTTTCTTTTGAATTTTGTTCACATATCAAAGTCAAAAGTTTTTACCGAGGGGATTTTGGATATCTTATTTCAGATTATTAGATTATTTCACAATTTAGAATATACTGTCAACAACCAGGAAAAAAAATCATTTTTTGGCTTATTTTTGGGATGAAATGTTCTATAAATCAGGCTGTGAATGAGATATCAAAAAATCCTTCAGTAAAAACTTTAAGAATACAGTCAGGAGCAAAACTTGAAAGTTTGGTTTCTGTAGGTGCTCCTGAAGTGGAGATTTTTTACCCAGAGGAGGAGAAAAAACTCAGTTTGAGAAAACGGCAACTTTAGCTGCATTTTGATGGGATTTGGGTGCATCAGACAAACTATCACGAAATAAACTCCTAAAATGTTTATTTTGAACTTTTTTTTTACATCAGTATGAAAGAAAACATGTTGAAGGAGGGAAAAAACTAAAACCTCAACATTGACCAGGTGATGAAAAACCTGGGGTTTTGCCTGTAGTGTCTCCCCTTAAATCTCAGAAATTTAGATTTATTCAAATAACTATTCTGTTGTTACATCATATAATGTTGTCAGGTTTTTCTTCTTCTTTTGTTTATTTTTTCTTCTCAACTATTTAGTGTTTATTGCTTGCAGTTGGTTGACTGTTGTCTGTTTAAATGAGAACCTCATTAGAAGAAGAAACTGTAAATTTCAAACTGTGAAAGGCAGCTGTAAAGGCCCAGCAACGAGAATTCAATGTACAGACATCTGCTTACAAGATGCACCTGAGCAGCTGTTCCATGGCTGATGTTGCCTTTATCACAATATCTCAACTAACTGATGCTTTGTGTCACTTCAAAGCTTGTTTTCCACATGGACTTTCTGCTGGTACCTTCTGTTGTATCTCGTCACCTTAACTCTCAAACAAGTTCCCAAATCTCATTGTGGAAAATCATTCAAAATTACTTTTTTCATCAAAAGGAAAGTGCCTGGCATAAACAAACCGATGCATTGACTTGCTTTTGCTTGATTAGACTGATGAAATTATCCCTTTTAGCTAAAAGTTAGACTGCACATGTAAACTGCTGAAGTTAAACCTCCAAAATGCATTTGCTAACATTGTGTTGTTTGTTTCTGTCTGGTCGCACAGTGACTTCCATTTCATGGTTTGTATTGAAGTCATTGTGAGGGGGAAATTGTATGTTTGTGTCTCAGGACTTGAACTTCACAAAGACAGCTGAAAGGTGAGGTGTAGAGAGGAGAAAATGGACAACAGTAAATTCAGAAAAATCTGAATGTAATCCGCTCGTTGCAGCTGTATTACCTAAGGACGGTAGTAGGGTTTTGTTGTTTGTTTTATTTGGCCCGGCATATACCCCCAAATGTAAGACAAAATCCATCCAGTGAGTTCTTTGACATTTACCCTCTTTGTATTTTGTATTTGTATTTCATTTATAAATATTTTTCATTTTGTCTACTCTGCTGTGGAATCAAGTGTAAGAGATACACTTGTTTGCATTCAAAAATACCAAAATAGGGATTCAGAAATAACGTAGTTAGGTGAGGAAAAAGAAAAGAAAAGAAAAGAAAAGAAAAGAAAAGAAAAGAAAAGAAAAGAAAAGAAAAGAAAAAAAAAAAAGAAAAGAAAAGAAAGCCTAGCTCCTAAAGAAATGTGCCTTTAAGTTATTGCAATTTGGCCATTATGTGTTTAAAAGATATGTATCTCACACAGATATCTTAAAAACTGACGCAAGTTGGGACAAAAAGCTTTCATGTAGTAATTATTTATGCCTTGTTTTCTGTGTTGTTGTTTGTTTTTTATTGCTCAAAAACTGCAATGTGTTATTAATCTTTATGAAAAAAGAAAAAAATGAGCTTGACTAATTAAATACTCCATAGATTTTAGGGCATCTTTTATTGCCAAACAAAAGACTTGGAGAAGATGAGATCTCCATGTAATCCTCCACTCAAAAATAGATATGCTGAAGCAAACAGCCTAAAGACCCAAAAACTGCGTAACGGTTTTAATAGTCTGAACTGACAAATAAATCTAACGTTAGGTTTCTCTTTGAAACTGTCCCACTGCTCATGAGTGTTAAATGTGTTCTGCCTTTGTGTGTAAATAGGGTGGTAAGATCCCAATCCGATGGACAGCTCCTGAGGCCATTGCTTACAGGAAATTCTCCTCAGCCAGCGACGCGTGGAGCTACGGCATAGTCATGTGGGAGGTGATGTCGTATGGAGAACGGCCATACTGGGAGATGTCCAATCAAGATGTAAGTATTATGCTGTATTCGTTTTATAAAGAAAATGGTTTTCAAAACACTCTTCAGTTTACAGACACCCCTGCATCAGCTGAAAAGCTTTTAAAGAAACCTACCAAAGGACTTGTGGTACACTCACAGACCGCTTCATTAGGAAACACCCTTCTCGTATCAGGTTGGACCCCCTTTTTCTCCCAGAACTGCTGTAATTCTTCTCCAAGGTGTGGGAAACATTCCTGAGATGTTGCTCCATGTTGACACGATGGCATCACACAGTTACTGCAGATTTGTCGGTTGCACTTCCATGATGAGAATCTCCTGTTCCACCACATTAGAGGTGCTCAGATGGATTGAGGTGTGGTGACTGTGGTGTACAGTGAACCCAATGTCATGTTCAAACCAACAGTAAGATGATTTGAGCTGTGTGACATGGTGCATTATCCTGCTGGAAGTAGCCATCAGAAGATACTTCACTGTGGACATAAAGGGGTGGACATGGTCATCAACTATACTAATCTAGCCTGTGGTGTTTAGAAAATCATCAGGGACCCAGAGTGTGCCAAGAAAATACCCCTTGCACTATCGTGCCACGACCACCAGCTTGAACTGTTGATGCCAGGCAGGATGGATCCATGCTTTCATGTTAATGAAAAATTCTGCCTTTACAACCTGCATGTTGCAGCTGCATTAGAGACCAAGCATTATTATTGTGGGAATTGTAGCCTCAGTTTCCCGTTCTTAGCTGACAGGTGTCACACACAGACTGGTCTTCTGTTTCATGGTTGGACATGATGTGTATTCAGAGATGGTATTCTGCATACCTTGGTTGCAACCAGCTGTTTTTTTTTTTTGGTTTTTTTTTTAGTTACTGATGCCTCTTTATTATCTCCAACCAGTCTGCCTATTCTTTTCTGAGCTCTGACATCAACAAGGCATTTTTTGTCAAGACAACTCCCTCTCACTGGGTTTTTCTTTCAAATCCCGGAGATGGTTGTGTGTAAAAATCCCAATAGATAGCAAATTCTAAAACACTCAGACCATGCCACATTCAAAGTTACTTAAATTTCCTTTCTTCCCCATTTTGAAGCTTAGTTTGAACCTCAGTAAGTTGTCTTGACCAAGTCTATATGCCTAAATGCATTGACTTGCTGCCATGTGATTCAAAGTATCTTCATTCACCATACCTGTGTGGGTATCTGAGGCAGTGCACCTGTTCAGATGCCTTCCCAGTGTGAGACACAAGCGGGCTTCTGGGCCCACTTTTAATTGCACCTCACTATCTCAGGGCAACAAAAATAAAACACCAAAAACATTCAGACATAGTCTAAGCACAGCTGGCTGGGGTCCAGGGGGGCCCTAGTGGGGCACCACATCCATACTAAGTAATGGGGCCTGCCTCCAATGGTCCTGGTTGGCCAGGATGATTACTATTATTATTAATATTATTATCAATATTACTGCTATTATTACTACTACTGTTACTATTATTCCTGTCACTTTTACCACTGCTTTCTCGCCTCCACACCTTGATTAACAATATCTAATTTTATGGAATTATTTATTTATCTCTTTTGTGTTTTGCCTGATTTTCCTTTTCATTTACTTCTGCCACCATAAGGACTGCATTTGTGTACATTGCTTATTATATGTATTATTTTCTATATTGGCATTTGCCGACATGCTCACCCTTTTGTTTTGTTTTCTTTTTTTCTCCACTTTGTGTTAAGATGTGTCACATCCACTCACCCTATGTTTTGTTGATTTGTTAAAGCACACTATATCACAATTAAAAAAAGATTGAAGCATCTTCATTAGTCTACCTAGGGAGAAATTTTTCATGGATTTCACTGCAGATACAACACAAATCTATACACACCCATATAAATGAATAGAAAAAACATTAATGATTAAGATAAAAACCTAAATAAATAAAACACAGAAAAAAAATTGGAATAGGTGTCCTTAATAAAGTAGTCAATGAGTGGAAATTTACAGCATACATCACCCTGTAAGTTGTATTTGCATAAATATGAACAAAATTTTCTTGGCAAGAAATAGTTAGCTCACAGAGTATTACAGTAGGTGAACATGGTAGTAGTATTGGTTTTAAAGGAAGTATTTTTTAAAAACTATTCAGTAGCAATATGTGACTTGTTCAAAGCCGCGATTCCTGAGATGTGTTCCTTTGACACCCCTGCAATGTTTGCTTCCCAGATTGCCACCTGCTCTCATAAGTAAATCCTGAGTTTGCTTTCCATTATCTCTGTGAAAGTTGCTGCCCTCTAACCTGCTCTGTGAGTGTTTACTCACTTTAAAACACCCACCTCTGAGAGAAAGGGGGTTATGGACAGGAATACTACCAAAAGGATAAAAAAAAAAGATGAGTAAGACAGAATGGAAAACCACAGAAAAGGTCAAAGGTTCAGCGGAATTTGGTCCAGTTGAAGGGGAGTTTTAAAGCTGGGGATTCAGTGTGGCTGAGCAACCCGCTGATCCCTGGGCTGTGGTCAGGGATTGGAGGGACCATGGTGAAAGCAGAACCATCCTTCTCTCTGCTGAGTGTGAAAGCTCCACGGTAATCCCTTCAACCCCTTACACATCAATACGCAGACGCCCTACACACACACATTCACTGAAGTCCTGGGGTTTTGGAAGGATTTGTGCTGTTTGGGAATTGCTTAGAAGTGCTTTCCAAGGCAAAAGGCCAGCCAAGCCACAAAACCAGCCTAACGCTATCTTATCCTGGTCAGCCACTTACCACTGTTCCCCGCAAAGATACATGCAGATACTCCACTACCCCATAGAGAGTTAAAAAGATTCAGTATGGAGGTTAATGCATGCTATCTTCTGAAATCACAAAGGGATTTACGCTGGTTTGTTGTTGCGTGTAGAAACTGATTGATGTGCTGTGTGAGAGAGTCAAGCAAAGACTGCAATGACTTATGCAGTGTAAGTCCAAATAAAATATCTCATAAAAATATATTGTAAATCTTTAACTGTCTCTTTTTGTTATCTAAATGTCAAGCAGAAAATAATGGCAACCCATTGCCCTATCTTTATTGTGCAACTGGTACCCCAGATCCTCAGATGTTACATGCAAGAGCCTAAAATGTCAAAAAGCTTTTCTTGGTGTGCTGCAGAGTGCAAGATCGTAGAAAAACCAAATAAAAATCTACCTCTGAGGAATCTCAACTTCTCAGCAAAACATATTGATTTTTAAAGAATAATCCATTCTCACAGAAGAGGCTTGTTTCTCATGTAGACCCTTTATCACATCTTTATCTCCAGGTGATTCTGTCCATTGAGGAGGGCTATCGGCTGCCTGCACCGATGGGTTGCCCTGTGGCCCTGCACCAACTGATGCTGCACTGTTGGCAGAAGGAGAGGAATCATCGACCAAAATTCACAGATGTTGTTTCCTTCTTGGATAAACTAATTCGTAACCCCAGCAGTCTGCTGCCACTGGTAGAAGACCTCCAGAGGTACGCGCCTTCAGTTTCTGTAAAAACGTTAAAACAATTTGGGCTCATTTAAATGGATGTGAAGGTAAAATCTTTGTGAGTCTACAATCAGAACAGAATGTGAGCTATCTGAGGTAAAACAAATGCTGAGGTGGAACACTACAGCTCGCCTGAATCCAGGCAGAGATTAAATCATTTTGCTTCAAAGCTAATAATTTTTACTCCTACGCCTCAAACTATCTTCAAGTATGTGTCACACAGAGAACTTTGAGTCTTTTCTCTGAGTTCTCTGTCTCTGATAAGCTTGTAAATACTGCCATGATATGACATTTACAGCTTTTTTAAATACATTTTTTTCCCCTTAAATCAGTCTACCAGAATCTCCGGGGGAGGAGATGGACTATCCAATGTTCATCTCTGTTGGCGATTGGCTGGACTCCATCAAGATGAGTCAATATAAGAGCAATTTCATGACAGCAGGCTTCAACACTTTGGATTCTGTGGCAAGGATGAGTATTGAGTGAGTGAAGGTGCTAAACATAACCTTTTGTAAATAGCAGAAAAACCAAGACGCTTTAAAGCAGACACCCATATTGGGCTCTGTTTGGTCTGTGTGAACAAACAAGGGTGAGCTATGGAAGCTTAACAGGATGGGTTGGAGGGTAGGGGTCTTCTTAGGCCATGTCCACACACAGATGATGAGTTTATGTTCCCATCGTTTGGACATTTTGTCCACTTGGACCCAGAAATTTTGCGTCCCAAACTAAATAATAAATATGAAAACACCAGTTGTTTCCATTACAAGCCATGCTGGGAGACCCACCTCTCCACCATAGCAGCAGCTACAACAATGGCAGTTTGCAGTGTTGCTTCCTATTACAGAGGCTAACTGGCTTTTATGGCAAAATACAAAATCTACACTGATGTTTCCTTTTTAGTTTGATTAACTGCCATCTTCTTTCTATGTTTGTTTACGTTGCTCAAGTTTATGTGTGATTTGTCGGAGCACATTTCCTAGTTAGCCAGTTCGGATTCTAGTTAACAAAAAAAAAAATTATGAAGAGAATTTAAATATGAAAGAAGTTTGGAGAGTCATTTCAGGGCCTGTAACTTCTGTGATTAATATCAGCAATTAGGCTGATCAATTAAAGCAGTTGGCATCCTCACTGTGAGATGGGAAAATAAAAGGCTTTGATAATAAGTAGTCTAAATGAATCCATCCCTTATTCCACCTTTTACAAAAACCTACAGGTGTGTTATACAGTCATGCATGTGAAGTTTTACTTATGTAACTAACTTATTTAATTAAAAAAACTAATATGATGCAAATCTCATAACAGAGATAAACTGTAAAACACCATTAGATAATTATAATGAAATTTTATATCTATATTAGGGATGTTCGATATTGGCTTTTTACCGATATCCGATTTACCTATATTGTCCAACTCTTAAATTCCGATATCAGATATCAACCGATACAGATATATGCAGAGAACTGTGAGGTTGTATCTCTCATATTTTAAGAAATACAACTTTACTCTGCTCTTAACATATCCTTAACTCAGCCAGAGGAGTTCATTTTGGACATCTGGCTGCCAGATATCAGATACTAGCAGGTATTAGCCAACAATTCTAATGTTTCTGACAACTTAGTAACTTAACCAACAACTTAAAACTAGACATATTATAAGCAGCTTCAAAGCGAGTCAGTCTGTAGCAGCAGCTGCACCGTAGTCACATAAATCTGAAAGGAATGCTGGGATATGAAGTTCTTCCAGGATAACAGGGACTTTATCCTACATGCTGAACTGCTGCTAATGGAACAAGATCTCGTGAGATTTTGTTGCTCGAAATCTCGCGAGAACGAAATCTTGAATCGAAATAGCGAAATATTTTGAAAAATGAAAGATTTAATTGTTTAAAAAATATCGGCCCAAAAACCGATTCAGATATTTTCCGATATCACATTTTAATACCAATATCGGACATCCCTATATATTTTTAATGCCTTTGTTCCTTAAAGTACAATGATACAGAAGAAAAATGAAGTGTTTTTCTGGATCTTTTTTTTACTTAATTTATGTAAAGGTAATTTTCCCATACTGCACTGAAGACAATCAGTAGCTTCATTAACATCGGCAAATACAATCTGACTGAAATCCATCTGATCAGATTCTAGCTGACGTTTACATGAATGATGAATAAAGTGATCTGATCAGTTGTGTGTTTACAAGATGGAAAGCTTTATATGAATGATTCGTAACACTAAACACAATGTGAACTGAGTTAGAACAAAAAGACGACTAAATGACTCGATCAATATCTGCTTGAACAACTCGTTTTGAGTCTTTTGACCGTCACAATAATAATGTTGGATCCTCCAAAGTTCAGTTCCATGTTGCTGCTGCAATTGTTCAAATCTTTCCTGAAACTCATCATGGCTTCTAACCCTGACATGGTTGAGGCATGAGCAAAAACAACATATATTGCAGAAACCATCAGAATGAGTGTAGACATGCTCAGTTTTTCCTATTGATCAAATTGTGGAAAGGTTTAAGCCCTGCTGAATGGATGGCGAAATTTTCAGATTTAGGCAAGTCGGATAAACTGAAGTGTGTAAATGACAAGTTTCATTCTGGTTGAATATTAAATCAGATAATAAGCACTCCTTGTAAATCCTACTAGACCTCTTGCCTTTCCTTTGCCACTCCATGTAAAATGTTCTAGATCTGGCATGCTCCATGGATTCTCTGGTTTTATGTGGACATGCTGTACATATTTCTTGAAAAATCTGTCTTTATGGGAATGTTTTATAAATAAAAACCATTCCATCTCTTTTTCATTCTACAACATACAATAGCAGCACTCGCCATCCCTGCACACTGTTAGGAAGTTTCCAACGAGGGAACTTGTTCGAATGTATTTCCAAATTCTGCATTTCAAGGTGGCCTTCATTGCTCATTGTTTCATCATTAGTGTCTATTATTGCTACAGTGATCATTTTAGCACATAAGCTATCATAACCTTCACTCCATAGTTGAGCTAAAAGCCAAAGTTAGCTAATTAGATACTTTAATCTTTTACAGTTTTAAGCATTTTAGGTATCATTAATAAAGGAGAAGGTTACTAGAAACAAAGCAGTTCAGAGGTAGCTCATAATCACAAACAATCAATGTTTTATCTCAATAAACTGATATGTAGTTAAAGTGATTTTTTTTGTGTCTGCTTGTGTTTTTGTGTTCCCCCTCTCGGCCTAGAGATGTGAGGCGTATCGGTGTGGAGCTGATTGGCCACCAGAGGCGGATTGTCAGCAGCATACAGACCCTTCACCTTCAGCTACTGCACGAACAGGAGAAGGGTTTCCATGTATGAGGATACCCTTTGACATAAGCTGGGATGGACAGGTAGATGGAGCAGATGGAAGTGAAGTCTAAACCATTCAATGACAGTCTACAGCCGGTGCCTGAGTCTAAAGCTCTCACGCAGGAGGTCATTGGACAGACTCCTCCAACAGACTCCTCCCTGGTCTCTAACGCATCCCAATAAACTTTTTTCTACTGTACACCCCTTACACCGTATGCCTGGTTCTACCAGACTACTACAGCCTGATAGACTTTTACTGACTGGCCCAGGCCCTCACTTGGGGGAATGTAATGCCTTGTTGCAACAGCAGTACTTTGTGTGTGGAGCAACAGTATCTAGAAATGTAGATTTGCAAATGTAATCTACTGAATCTTTGGTATTTTTATTTGTTGCCTCGAGTTATGTGCTCAAGTAGCTGCTATCGGGTGTGCAATTTATATGTTTTGTCCTTTGAAAAGATAAATATCCTCAATATTTTTTATTTCAGAGTTTGATCCTTTATCATAAAGATTTATTTGGATTGCTTTAGTTACCCGCTCTCCAGAGAATCTGGTACACTAATACTTGAAGAAAGAAGTAAGTTAGGGAGATTTATTGAATGTTTTCAACTGTATAGACAATTAATAATTATTAATATAACCTAATATCAATATATGTGCAGTCCTGTATGTGAAAGCCCTAGTAAATTTGGATCTTATTTCAGTATTTTATTTACTTAAAGTTTTTATCAAAATCAGCAATACAGTATTATGCAGTCACCTCAGAAACTCAGAGAGATGAGGAATTGTGCAATGAGAGATATCCACCGGTTCTTCTTGTCAGATGTTTGGCTTGCACAGCTGAATTTGTTGCTTTCTGACCGTTTTTAGCAACCACTGTACTCCCAGTCGTGTAATGAGCCTAATTTTTTTTTTTTTGGTCTAAATCAATTTATTTTTTGATTGTGAATGTTAAACATTGCCTGAAAAAAGTACACAAGCTCCACTGTCTTAATATATGAATGTTCACAGATTTTAGCTATAAATAGGAGATGTTTTACATTAACTGGAGACTTAACAAGGACTTATATGGTTCTTCCTTACTCATAGTTTCTTTTTACCTGGACTCACACTCCTACACACTCTCACAGACACACTCAGACTCACAGATTTTCAGTCAGTGGTTTGCACTTAGATGACATGGCTCTTCCATGATGTTTAAAGAGAATAGTTCACAGATTTGCAGGTGGATTTCATATCAGCTTGTGCATAGATTGTGATCGTGTGAAGGCTCTGGTATTTGTGGCAGTAATTGAAACCAGTGTACATAAGCGTAGTGTGAAATTAATATGGTTCTGATCTGCAGTATATGTATGGGTGTCAGGTTTTTTGCCTCCGAGGTCCACTTCTTTCTCTAAAGGGGCAGAATGCAACATGTTCGTTGAAATGGAGGCAATAGAAGTAGCTTAAAGAAAGTTCAGGAAAATGAAAATAGTTTGTGGTAGTTTTGTGGGTCACAAAGGAAGAGAGGGTATCAATATACAGTAGAGTCATGTCCTTGTGGCAGCAGCAGTAACAGAAACACTCACAAACACACACACACACACACACAGAATGCCTTACAGTATGCCAACCATGCAAGACAGGAACACTTCATAGTAGTTTATAAGTTTCAGCGCAGTCGCAGGACCTAGCCATCAGTTTGAACTGTATGAGACAAACCGCCTGCTTCCAGCTGTGGTTCTCATCACAAACTGTTTAATATCAATTGGATCTGGAGATCTTTGCCTTTCAGTCGCAGCGTAGTAATGCATCTGGGCCTTTCAGGTGTGGGAGAGGAACATGCACACACCTAAATGTAGACATATTTGCACACATTAACACCCACAGTCAACACCCCTCTTCAGAATACTGAGATTATCAGATGCTGTTTGTTTAGCATGTTCTACTGCTGAGCAATGTTAGAACGTTCTTTTGTACAAAGTACAAGTAAACTTATAATTCTTGTATTTTATTTTTCTATGATTTCCAAAGAGATGTTGTAGATCTTGCACACTGTAAGAGGCAGTTACAGCGACTATTTATTTGCAAATAAAGATGAACAGTTCTGGTGGTTGACTGCTCATTTAAGTTTGTTGTTTTTGCAGACAAAGTAAAGAACCCAATCAAAAAGATATCTTTCAGTTTAAAAGAAAAAAAATATTAGTTTTGAAATCCCCACCATACTAAAGTTACACATTTTTAGGTCATTAACTGGTTCCCTATGAATTCAGTTCAATTAAATTATGCTTTATTTGTATAATTCCAGTTCACGTAGACATAAGAATGCTGCCGTTCACAGCAGGCATACCCAGCTACTTCCACAGACACAGTCTAATTCAATACAATCAATTATAGCCTAACCATAAAGAATTTAAACAAATCTATATGATCCTCAATAGTCCAATTTATATTGAACTAACGAGTCCAATGTAACACAATATACAGGTACTAGTCATAAAATTTGAATCAAAGTTGATTTATTCCAGTAATTCCATTAAAAAAGTGAATGATGTATTATATTCATTCATTACACAGAGACTGATATATTTCAAATGTTTATTTAATTTCATTTTGATGATTATAACTGACAACTAATGAAAATCCCAAATTTTGTATCTCAGAAAATTAGCATATTACTTACAGTAAGACAGTTTCTAAAAAATGATTTTTTTTTAGAAATGTTGGCCAACTTAAAAGTATCAGTATACAGTGTGTGTATATATATATATAATATATATATATATATATATATATATTTATATACTGTTCAGATTATCTAGATTATCCAGCTGAATTTTTTAAGTTGAGGAGACCTTTTGCAGTGAGCCCATGATTCTGTTATCAGTGAGTGAGTCAGCAACCCTGGTCTTTACAACTCACAATAAGTAAGGGATATTGTGAGAGACTCAGTGGATTTCATACATACAATCTTTGTTTCATTTCAGAGATTTCTGGGACAGGCAGGCTGTTGTATTGGGGTGAGAGACACGCCTCATTTTGTGTTTTCCATGTAATGGTCTCACTGTGTATAGTGTGCCTTACATATTGGAGCCAATACCAAAAAACTAAAAGACAGCCCTTTTCAGTGTGGCACCAATTTCAACATTCTGTGAGTATAAAAAGCTGGTATTGTCAGTAAGTCATTTCAAATTCATTGTTCAAAAAGCCATGAACACACGACTTCACTTACCGGACGAGCAGTGCCACCTGGCCATTGCACGCCTTCGTGTCGGTGGCAGGCAGTCTGATGTTGCTCGTGAACATGGTGTGTCTCAAAGTGTCATTAACAGAATTGCATAGAGACACAGAACTACTGGTACAGTTCGTGACAGACCCAGGAGTGGGGCCCCAAGAGTGACCAACCGCAACCATGACCAGTACCTCAGGACCTATGCACTCAGACATTGCTATGCAAGTGCCACAGAGCTGCAGGCCCGTTTACGAGATGTGAGGGATACTAGGGTTTCCAGACAAACCATTCGCAACAGACTCCTCCGCTTTGGCTTGAATGCCAGACGACCATTGCAGGCGACTCCACTGACACCAAGACACCGCCGTAAACGTTTGCAGTGGGCATAAGACCATGTGACCTGGACAATGCAGCAGTGGTGTACCGTCCTGTTCACTGATGAGTGTCAAGTCACCTTGCACAGAAATTATGGTCGTCAGCGTTGCTGGAGAAGGCGAGGTGAGCGATATGCTGAGGTTAACAGGCTTCGCTTTGGTGGAGGAGGTACAACAGTCTGGGCAGGCATCACCAGCCAGCGCAAAACCCATCATACCCAACATCATCCCCTAATTCCGCCAGCACTCCCCCAACTTTCTGTTCATGGATGACAATGCTCCACCACATCGTGCCAGAATTGTCACAACTCGACTTCGACTTCAGGAAGTCGGAGTGCCTCATATGGTATGGCCAGCAATGTCCCCTGACCTGAACCCCATAGAGCACGTCTGGGACCAGCTCCCGGGGCTTTTTTTTTTTTTTGATATTTTTCTTTTACTTATTTCATTAAAATTCAGACCAAATAGGAAAAGCACTCATGTATATAACAATATCCCTAACTGATTGTGAGTAGTGTATTTCATTGCTGTTTGTTTTTGATAATGTGAGTAGAGTGAAGTTTGCTGTCAGAGGAGACTTTGAGAAAGTAGAGAGAGGCTGGGCTGTGGGTGGAGCTCATTAGCATATTCAGAAATCCCTACTGACTGAATGAGGAAGCTGAGGGAGAGTAACCCCCCATCCAATACTGAGACCAAGACATTTTGGATTCTTTTTTTTTTTTTTTTTTAAATACAGAAAACAATCCAACTCATCTGTATTCAGGAAAACAGATGACTGCTACAGCTGGACTTCACCACATAAAATAATCCTTGTGCTGGTGGCACTTTTAGTGACTATAACTCAATTTGATACAACCAAATCTCAAAGACTGAACTCTGTCTTTTCAGTTTAATGTCTGTATGAATTATTGATAGCTGTATGAGACTTTTCTATCTTTCAACCAAGAACTTGACATAAAATCCTGCATGTTAATGATAACCAAAAGGTGGAGCTGTTGGATCATTGAGCAGCTCCGTAGCTGTCATGTAAGAAGTTATGCAATAATTCTAAAAACATCCAGATTCAAATTTAACATAATAAATTGAGATAAGAGTAATAAGATTTGGTACATTAATCTAACTCCTCACCTCTGTATATCATAATATAAAGTGAGAAAAAGAGTATATACTGCTTCATCTGGTGCTGCCGTGTGTTTCTGTTTTCAAGGACTCAAAGCAAGAGAAAGCCCTTCTGTGGGGAAAAGGGTTGAGAGTGTAATAAATCAAATGAATCAGGATGGGGGGGCTGGGAAGCTTCAGACTCCATGAGCAGGTCACCGAGTGGTTCACTGGACTTAATTCGCACTAATAGGATTACCCGTAACAAGCTGGGATGGCCAGGCAGCATCTCGACTATTCACAGCAAGCACTGCGAAGCACAGCTATGTTTTATCATTTGCATTTGCTTTCATAAGAATCTGCAAAACTCCTAGTAATCAGATCATCTATGGGGTAATGTGTTAAGAATTTAAATGTAATAGCATCAGTTGACTGTAATGGGGCTGCTGGATAAACTGTCAGGCTGGCTCGGCCTGAGGAAGAAAGAAGTCAACGTTTTGTGTTTGGGACTGGACAACAGCGGCAAAACTACCATCATCAACCAGCTCAAGCCAGCCAATGTAAGTTCCCCCTCCTGAGTACTGGGCATTTTGACCTCTGTAGCTATTGTTGAGTAATTAAAAGGCCTTCATGTTCCCAGTCCAAAGATGTGGGTAGACAGTCTTGTTCAGCAGATAAACCTTTTCTAATGCCATTACAATATGTGTTGGGAAACATATTGTAAGAAGGCCTTTTAAAACCTTTATTTCACAACAATCATTCGTTTTCAGCATCCAAATCATTTAGGTCCATTGTCAGAAGAGTGGAAACATGTTAGTCAGGTAAAGCCCATTACACACTTCCCCTCTATTATACCGTTGTTGACGTACTTTTGCCATTACTTGTCTGTTTTTGTGTGTTTGTACGTGGGTGTTTGTGTGTGGTGGTGCATGCAGACACAGGCACAAGAGATAGTCCCAACAATTGGCTTCAACATTGAAAAGTTCAAGAGTTCAAGGTAGAGCTGAACGGAAAAGTAGTAAGAAGTTCTTTCAAAACTACGAATCCATCAGATTGTGTGATACTTAATCATCTTTCCTTCTTTCTTTCTGCATGCAGCCTGTCGTTTACAGTCTTTGATATGTCCGGCCAAAGCAGATACAGAAGCCTATGGGAGCATTATTACAAGTAGGAGACACAGATGGGCACAACATGCTCAGTGTATAAAGGGATTAAACATGACTTTGAAATTGTAAAATTTCCTTTTGTTGTTGTTGTTTTAGGGAGAGCCATGCCATCATATTTGTGATCGACAGCAGTGACAAACTGAGAATGGTTGTTGCTAAGGAGGAGTTAGATACTTTCCTCAACCATGAGGGTATGCAAAGCTTGTTGTTGTCTTCAACATATGTTTATCTCGAGTACAATTTTAGTTTGAGACAAACTGTGCACCTGATATGTCTAACAGTTGAAAATGGATATACAGTATGGGACCAAAATTCAAGGAAATGTAGTAAATACAGTTTTTTTCTAACTACATTTTGCCTCAGGCTGTTTACGGGAGACTTGTTGGAAAAAAACATTTTCTTTGTTTAATGTGCATTAAAATTTGTCTTGAGTTTTAGTCCCACTGATGGATACTTTAACAATTTAAAAAGCAATAATCAAGATCAGCTTTGTATAATATTACAGCCAATAATATCCAAAAGGTTACTTTTAAATTAACTGGTGATGTAATGACCCTCACTTTGATCTACCTTTCTAGACATCCAAAGCAAAAAAATACCAGTATTGTTCTTTGCTAACAAGACGGATCTGCAGGACGCCATGTCTTCTGTCAAAGTCTCGCAGATGTTGTGTTTGGAGAACATCAAAGACAAACCCTGGCACATCTGGTAATGTATCTGTCACCCTGCTTTCACAAAGATTATTTTATCAGTCTTTCAAATAAGAATTTGTTATTATTCATGGTGTAGGAGGAAGTAGATTTGGGGGGAAAAAGAACAATCTGAATCACGCCCTGCACATCACACCGCCAACATTTCATGCTTCCTAAGTAATCTTAAATAAGCAGACAATATTGCGACTGGTATGTCTACACACTGTTCAGTTACTGGGTCTTTTCCACGGCTCATAGGTTGAACATGCTGTTACGCGAAAGCCTGGTTGTTTCACATATAAGTGTCTTCTTCCTTGTCTACTTATTAGACAGATGGAAGGCCGGTGGATTAGAAGCGGGACAGATTTAAACAGTCAGGATCCAAGAAAAGTCAAGAGAAAGTGAATGTGTGCCACAAACAGCTTAACTGCGTAACGTCTTGTTTTTCAGTGCCAGCAACGCCATCAAAGCGGAGGGCCTACAGGAAGGGTTGGACTGGCTACAAGGTAACCTCCACCGAGTGTATTTAATAAAATTGCTTTACAGGGCTGGGGAAATAGGGTGGAAAAGGTTTCTCTGGATTTAAATGTCATTATGTCTTGTTCCTTCATACCCATAGATCAAATTGCACAGTAAGTATTTTTCTGCTGAGTTGTGCTGTCCTGTGAAGTGATTGTGTTGGTAGATTTTAACGAAGTAGCTGTTTGGGTGGAATTAAATTGTTTTTCCCGTACATTTGTGATTTGTGGTTAAGACCTGACATAAAATAATATATTATTTTCAACATACCTTATGGAAAAAAACGTTTCCAAATTAAGCTTTTGTGTTATTTGCTGATGTTTTCAGTAGGGATGCACGATATAATCAGCCCCCTATCGGTATCTGCCTATATCAGCCTTAAAACTGAGTATCGGACATCGGCCACCCCACCAATATTTAACTGATACTTAACAGATATTTAACCGATCACCCCACTGTTTCTGAAGTCTAAAAAAAAAAAAAAAAATTCTTCTTCAAAAACTTTTTTTTACAGACTTTAAAACTTGAAAAGACTAGGGGTGGGAAAAATATCGATACACTGACATATCATGATATTTTCATATGCTGATATTATATGAACATTTAAAAATCCAGTGTCCATCTATTTTACTAACGCAATCTCGCAATAATTCATCGTTCTGTCACAAAATCTTGCAGGAATTCACGAAATAACGTGGGATTTTGTAACAAAACGATAAAATCTCGCGAGATTTTGTAAGTAAAATAGATCGATGCCGCATTTTTAGATATTGAGTTTATATCGGCATATAAAAAGATCGCAATATTTCAGTGTATCGATATTTTTTTCCCACCCCTATTTTTTAAAGTGTCGGAAATAGATAACAAAACTGCTATTTGCAATGACTGCTTATTTTTTTCAGCTTTAATGTCGATATCGGTTATCGGGCACGAGTGTTCAAATATCGGCATATTGGACATCAGCCAAAATTACAATATCGTGCATCCCTAGTTTTCAGTCACTTTTGACCCCTCAGTACTGTGACCCACGATCACTTGGATGTTTTTATACTCATAAGCTTTTTGTATTCAAACTCTGAGCAGCAAACAGTAAATGAGAGTATAACCAAATATTTGATTTTCTTTTTTTCCCCCGCCAGATCATATCAAAACAATGAACAAGTGAATGAGCATGGATGACCATGGGCCGAGGGGGAGTGGAAGCTGGCGCTCACCCTTTTGGAGTATTTGTCACACTTGATATTGTAGGCCTTAAACTTTGTTGTCAAATAGCCTAGCACTTCCTGTCTGTGCTACACTTTTAAGACCCTGATATTTGAATGAGACAAGTGTGTAAATAATTTAAAGCACCACCACCCCCCACCCACCCCCATCCCTCCGTCTTCGTAGATATCTGTTAAACATGTATGCAGAAACATGTAAACATTTTTTATTTGTGGCTGCTTTCTTTTTTTATTTTATGAGAAATGCTTCGTTAATTTCATCCACTGAACAACTTTTTTTTTTTTTCAAAATGCTGTCAATGCTGATTACTGCACTAACTGGAGGTCAATAAAAGCTTCTTAATTGCTGAGAATGTGCAGTGTTTTTAGTGGATCAGTCACAAAATAACACAAACACAACTGTTTGGAAAAAATAGACAGTTTAATAAGTTATACAAGTTGTTCCCTTAATAAAACCTATATCTACATATAAATAAATAATATCTATATATACGTTTTTGTTTTTTTTTTTGTTTTTTAAATCTTGGAATGAATAAATATGAAATGCTTTTTATAAAAGTGAACATCCAAAAATAAAAACCTTCAGAACCAGATGTTGAAACTTTTAGACAAATATATTTGTATAAATCAGCATACTTTCAAACCAAAGTATTTAAAAAGCTCAATTTTCAACCAAGTGCTTTGCTGTTAATTCAAAAGCACTCCTGATACTCAAGTCTGTCTCCAGCTCCTGTTTCTTTAACTGCTGCAGAGGCAGATCGCACTCTTTTGTCTTCTTAATTGACTAACACCCTTCATTATTTGAATTTTCTTCCTCCCATCTCTTCTTTGATCCCTCCACATATTGCCACTTTTATACTGCATAATTCCTATTTGAGGAGCATGTAGAGGAATTTAGTGTGGAAGTGAGCGCTGGAGTCCAGGAGGATGCACAGGTTCTGGAGACTCTCTCCATCTCCAAAGTGGTTCCCTGAAACAGATAACATTGTTTGCTTTTGGATTGCTTGACATATATACTCACCTGCTACTTCATTAAGCACACCTGTTTAATAACATGGCAGCAACTGAGGAATGGTCTGAGGAAGAGAAAATATCCAGTGATGTTTTGTTGATGTCAGAGGTCAGAGAGGAATGGGCAGACTGGTTGGACTGAACACGCAACCTAACCTGCTATGAGGATATACTCTCCTGTCAGCAAAGAACAGGAACCGAAGCTACAATTCACACAGACTCACCAAAACTGGACTATAGAAGATGGAAAAATGTTGCTGGTCTGATGAGTCTCTATCAGCTCCACAATCAGATTGCAGGGGCAGAAAAACAAAGTGAAAACATGGATCCATCCTAGGGCTGTGCGGGATACCGGTTCAAACCGAAAAACCGGTATTTATTTCTTGCGCAGTGGGAAAGTGTTTCAGCGAGAACACATTTCACTGCTGGACACAAGCACCACAACAAGGGATGCACAATATTGGAGTTTTAGCCGATATCTGATATGCTGATATTTTAAAACTCATGTGGCAGATAACAAATATTACAGCTGAAAAAGAATAAGCAGTTATTGCAAATATCAGTTTTGTTATCCATTTTCGACACTTTAAAAAATAAGCGTGGGAAAAAATATTGCGATCTTTTCATATGCCGAAATTTTAAAACGTGGCATCAATCAATATTTAACTTACAAAATCTCGCGAGAATTCATTGTTCTGTTACAAAATCTCATGGTATTTCGTGAATTCTTGCGAGATTTTGTAACAGAACGCTGAAATATTGCGAGATTTTGTTGGTAAAATAGATGGATACCGCGTTTTTAAATGTCAATATGATATCAGCATATGAAAATATCGTGAAATTTTTGTAAATTCTCATGAGATTTCGTAACAGAAGGATGAATTATTGCGAGATTTCATTAGTAAAATAGAACGGTACCGCGTTCTTAAATGTCAATATGATATCAGCATATGAAAATATCGTGAAATTTTTGTAAATTCTCATGAGATTTCGTAACAGAAGGATGAATTATTGCAAAATTTCGTTAGTAAAATAGAACGGTACCGCGTTCTTAAATGTCAATATGATATCAGTATATGAAAATATTGCTATATTTCAGTGTATCAATATTTTTTCCCACCCCTAAATTTTTAAATGTCTAGTTTTAAAGTCTTTTAAAAAAAGAAGTTTTTGGACAAAAAAAGTTGTTTTTTTTTTTTTTTTTACTTTAAAAACAGCGGGCTGATCGGTGAAATATCGGTTAAATATTGGTGGGGTGGCCGATGGCCGATACTCAGCTTTAAGGCCAATGTAGGCCGATACCAACAGGGGGCCAATTACATCGTGAATCCCTAACCACAACATGTGAAAAGCCGGTGAGAGCTGTCAAAGTGAAGCACACATTATTTACCCAGAGGAACTAATTCCCAAAAGAGGAGCCACGTCTATGATTTGGAAGTTTTTCGGCTGTAAAAGATTGGATTGCAAATGCTGTCGAGCAGAAGTGTTCGCTGGCAGTGGTAACCAGACATGAGGAATGTGGAGTCAACATCTCGATGCCATGTATTTGTTCTGCCCAGCCACTGCACCAGGTGAGTCCAATCAGCACAATTTCATTCATGATGGCTACTTCCAGCCGGATAATGCATGATGTTGCATAACTAAAACCATCTCTAACTGCTTTCCTGAACATGACAATGAGTTCACTGTACTCCAATGGCCTCCACAGCCATCAGCTCTCAATCCAAAAAGACCTTTTGGATGTGGTGGAATGCGAGGTTCTCATCATGGATGCGCAACTAATAAATCTGCAGCAACTGTATATGGAGCAATATTGCTGAGGAATCTTTCCAACACCTTGTTGAATCTATGCAATGAAAAATGAAGTCAGTTCTGAGGGTAAAAGGAGGTCCACTGTGCTAACAGCAACGTGCATGTTATAAAATGGCTGATGAGGGGATACCAGAGATTTCTTTTTGTAAAATTTCACTAGGCATGATAATCGAAAACCGGTTCCTCGGGGCAATCGATAAGAAATGGATCAATTTCCCGGAATCGAACCCCGTTTTGAGACCCGGTTCCCGTTATCGATGCCTTTCCGCAATTTCTGTCGGTGAATTCCCAAAGACAAGATGGAGCGGAAGAAGCGGTCGAGGGCATGGCTTCACTTCTCAATAAAAGATGAAGAAAAGGCTGTATGCAACCACTGTGATGCTGTGCTCTCCTGTAAGGAAGGCAATACAACCAACATGTTAAAACATTTAGATGCAGTTCACAACCTCAATGTGCGAGACCCCTGTCGTGTCTTCGAGACGTGGAAACAAGGCGAGCAACAGTCACAACGTCCCCCTTCAGCTTCCAGCAGTGTCACAGCGAGTACAGGATCAGGCGACATGCTTTCATTTTCAGGTTAGTTAGTTTCTTCACAGCTAATTGTTTGCCGAATGACTTCCATAGCATTTTCCATCAGGTACAGCAGGTAGCTCTATTTAACTTGGCTAACGAGCTTGCTCCGTAGTTATCTACGGTACTCCATTTACGTAAGCCTTTTTATTTGTGTCAGATAACGTAGCGTTGTACACCACTCCAGATTGTGTTGGTCTGTCTAGAAGCAGTAGCTAACGTTGTTGATGTAAGTTAACGTTGGTGCTTAGAAGATGCAAAATGAAGTAAGAACGATGCTGTTTCAGATGATGACAGCAGCAGCAGCCAGGGTGACAAAGGCAGTGGCAGCAGAGCTGGCTCTGCGCCTAACCCTTTCTCCATAGCAAAGTTCAGCGCTGAGCGCAGCAAAATGAGTGAGGATGAGACAAACATCACTCGCCTCCTAACGCGAATGATGGTTAAATGTCTTCTCCCTTTCAGTTTGGTAAACACAGACGAATACAAGTAGGTTAATTTGCATTTTTCTGACATTAAATGTCACTATCAGGCTTTATGAACTTAAGGTTAAGTTATTTGGATTGAATGCTGAACAGTCGTCCTCAAAATTATTCATACTTTCCAATTAAAGAAAAGGCTAAGTGAACAATAGTAATTCAAATAACAAGAAAATAAATAAACTAGTAATAAATAACAATTTACAAAATTGTAATTTAGTGACATGAAATATTGCTTAGGAATTGTGGTTGAAAATAATGATGATGATGATGATAAAGAAACAAAACTGTCCAGGACACATTAAAGCACCTTTCCTGTGAAATTTGGACTAAAATACCTGTCAACAGGTGTATAAGTCTTCTTGAACATTAGAGAAAACACCTGATTGCAATGATTGCCTCAGAATGTTGCTCAACAAAATTTTAGCTTCAGAGCCCCATCATGCTTGTTTGCTTTTTTTTTTTTTTAAATATATATATATATATATATATATATATATATATATATATATATATATTTCTGTTGAACCACAATTCAAAATCAATGTCAGGATTTTCATGGAATTTTTATTTGTTATTACTTTTGTCAGTTTTAAGTTACTTTACTGACAGCTGATTTTTTTTTTCTTTTTTAATTGGACGGTATTAATCATTTTGAGGATGACGTTCATTGGAGCAGACTTGATCCAGAGAAGGCAGACATGCTAATTTTCTTGAAAAAAAATGGTTGATTTTCTTGTAAATTTTTCAGAGTTCAGAGGTCATTCTTGTGTGGCAAGGGGTGAAACACACATGAAACACCACATCAGAGTTCAGTGGCTGCACTTATTTCCAGATAAAGCTTATTTTTGTTCTAGATGTTTCTGTTAGTTTCCCCCTGTTTTTCTGTGACATTGAGTATCTGCTGATACTCAAATGTAGAGCACATTGAATAAAAGTAAGCTTTTGTTACAAGCTATACATTGTTTCTTTTCATATACAACAAAGTATCAGACATTGATAAGAAAATCGATAAGGAATCGAACCGATAAGCTGCATCAATAATGGCATTGACATCGATAATTTCTTATCAATTATCATCCCTAAATTTCACCATCCATAAAAAAAACTCTCCTGGACTAGGAAACCTAACTTAAGTGAGATGAAAGGAACACAAACGTAATATGTAAATTTACATCAGCTTGTGAATGTGAATATAATCGCAAGGATGTCTACAGTCACCATCAATAGCTTTTTACTTGCAAAAACTTTACACCAATCATAGCTTTCCTGAGACTTTACATCAATGCCTGAAGCTGGTGGACATATTCATATACCCACATTAGAGGAAATTAGAGTATACCTCCAGATGTGCAATTTTAATTTAGCATGCATGGAACAGAAATGAAAGGTTGGATGCAGTCGGAGACAAATGAAGGTCTGAGCAGGTAACAAAATTCAGTCAAAAAACAACCACCTGAGCTAAAAGGGATTTTAATGAAAAATACTATTTCTAAGGAAATGTCATCTGTCTGAGCTGTCACAGACATGTACGCACACACACACACACACACACACACACACACCCTGTTGCTTTTACATACACAGCAACAGAAACTTTCAAAGCTAGCATCCTTATACAACAGAAAAAAGCACTTTCTTGACTTGTACACATTCTTGGTACAGCAGAGATAACTATTGTTTGTCTAAATATCTGTCAGTTAATGACATCATTATGAATTTTTATAAATTGTCTTTATTTACCTTCTCTTCAACAGGGTCACAGCACAATTGGGATTTTTATCTGTAGTTGCTATTTGATGGATTCTTTCTACTTTCTATTTTATAATGATTACATATAAAATATTTCTTCATTCTCTGTATATAGGACATGTTTTGATCTTATTAGACTCCAATGCTTCCATAAAGGTTCCTGTTCTCTTTCCAAACTTGTCTAAGATGTGTTTTTTTTTTTTTTTTGGCTTAACAGATTACTTAAAGAGAGAAAAAAAACAATAAAATGCATCGCAAAAAGCTGCAGAAACTCACCTGCTACAGATAACTCAAAGAACTCCCTGATGACTTCTGAAAAGGTGTTCTCGAGCTGCTGAATGAAGATCAACCTCTCCGGTGTTGTGCTGAAGACCATGCAGATCTGCTGTACCAAATTCACTGCCCAACTCATGGGATAGCCATCCTTCTCACACACCTGACCACACACAAAGACGAAAGATTTGTGAGATTTTTGAAGGAGAAGAACATATTGCCATTGCTTTAAATCCGTCTGATTTGTGGTATGATTTACTGGGCTTCATGATCAAAGATGATCAGTGAACAAATGAAGCAAGTCACAGGAATGGAAAAATCAATCGATGTAAACACTGTTACTAGAAAATAAAAAGTGCCTCTTATGATGATATGAATCAGGCTTATTTGATGTTTCTAATGATTCATACAGATTTTTTTTTTTCCCTCAGTTGACAGCATCCCCTAGTTTTAGACTAATGGACTAAATCAGCACCATGGACAGCACACATCCTCTCTTGTTCTTATCGCAAAAACATAAATATGAATGATAGTCATCCAGGATTTCCCACACATAGACCAATCTGTGGCATAGTGCCACAGAATCAACTCCAGGGCCATGACATGGATTTTGGGAAAAAACAAACAAGAGAAAAACATACCTTTTATTCATACAGTATTACTCTTTCTCCCAATTATTTTCCTTCATACACACAAACACAGGCATAATGGAGGTGTGGTACATGTCCCCCACACTTCCTGAATCCTGCAATTTTTAGCCATTACAGTTTAATCTGTTATTAACACGCGGAAACGTGTTTTTCAAAGCCGTCTATAAATGCACCATGGAACACGCCAACGCCAGCATGCGGTGGATCACCAATAAGAGATGCAGCATGGTGTTAGTCATGTCCACCAAACCAGCCAGAGCCAACAAAAGGCAGAAAACTATGCAGTTTTTCCAGATAAACTGTTAAAGTTGAGTAAAGCTGTTGCATCCAGGTAGTGTTAAATATGTGATGACTGGTTATCTTGTTAAGCTAGTTAAGTGCAACACTGACTGTTAGAGGTCTCGTAACAAATAAGGAAAATAACAGTGTAAAGCAGTTGGACTGTGATTTTGCTGCTAAGAACAGCTGAACAGAATCAGAATATCGACCCAAGTTATTCCAGGAATATTTTGTTCATTTTGATGCTCGGTTATCTACCAAGTGGGGATGCACGATATTGGAATTTTGGCCGATATCCTATATGCTGATATTTTAAAACTCATGTGTCCAATAACCGATATTGATACCGATATTAAAGTTGGGGGGAAAAACAGCAGTAATTGCAAATAGAAGTTTTGTTATCCGTTTCTGACACTTTGAAAAATAGGGGTGGGAAAAAATATCGATACACTGAAATATTGCGATATTTTTATACACCGATATCAAATCGATGTTTAAAAACGCGGTATCAATTTTTTTACTTACAAAATCTCGCGAGATTTCATCATGCTGTTGCAAAATCTCACGATATTTCACGAAATTCTCTCAAGATTTCGTAACAGAACGATGAAATTTTGCAAAATTTTGTTTGTCAAATAGATCAATACCGCATTTTTAAATGTCAATACATCAGCATATGAAAATATCATAAAATTTTCATGAATTCTCGTGACATTTTGTAACAGAACGATGAAATATTGCGGTATTTTATTAGTAAAATAGATCGATACCGCGTTTTTAAATGTCAATATGATATCAGATATTTTTTTCCCACCCCTAGTTTTTTAAAAGTTTTAAAGTCTGTAAAAAGAAGTTTTTGCAGAAGTTTTTTTTTTAGTTTTTTATTTTAGAAACAGTGGGCTGATCAGTTAAATATTGGTTAAATATCGGTAGGGTGGCTGATGTCCGATACTCAGTTTTAAGGCTGATGTGGGCCGATACCAATAGGGGGCCAATTATATCATGCATCCCTACTACCGAGCTTATATAAGGGCCACACATCAACATTGTTTATCAAGTTGGAACAACACAACGTCGGATGTGAGCGGGTGATATTGAAAACTCCCTACCAAACTCGCTGCTCAGCCATCCAGGCCATAAATGGAGCGGACCCAGTCAGAGTGTAGCCGGTGTCTTATAATGCCTCCAAAGAGTCACTTCTCACTGAACTTTCTGGTTGCCCTGTCAAGTCCTGCTGGTTTATTCTCCAGTTCACTGTGCTTTCTTCTGGAAGGCTGACTCTTACTAAAAATCTCCACATATTCCTGCTATTTAATTAGCCTGAGCTAAACACTAGTCGTTAATAAATTGAAGTAATGGGCGGTAGTGTGCATGTGTTTGTGTCAGTGTTCGTGTACATGTACGTCCTGCGTTTAGTCACACTCAAGCAGCTGATGATATACTCCACTAACCACAAATACGGCTTATCATGAAACTACGAAGCTTATGATGAAATAAATATTCTCACCAGTATGATATAGGTGATGAGCCTTGAGACCTCAGTCAGTCGTCCATTGAGGACCTTGCTGGCCAGAACAGTGTAACAGAGATGGCTGCCACACAACACTAAAAGGCGGGCCATGTTCTCCACATGCCAAGGCTGAGGAATGGCTACAAACAAAGAAGAGGAAAGCAACTTTAACATAACTGAGTAAAAATAATCTTCTACTTGAACTCATAGTTTGGTATTCTGTCAGCTGGGATGTTGTAACTGAAGTGTGTTTGTCAATGGTCAAGTAAGGGACAATGCCCGACGAGGTGTCCCATTATCAGAAATGAATGGACGACACGGAGGAGATGGAGGCGTGAACCAAGCCCTATCATTTCCAATAATGGACAGCTTGAACCCCCCCCCCCCCCCCCCCCCCCGGGCATTATCCCGCTTATGCAATGGTCACCTATGAGAGAACTAAATATTAAATCAATTATTAATACATTAAAGGTTTTTTTTCTTTGTTAAAAAGGTTTTCATAAGAAGCAGCTGACTGGACTATTTAACATCTGTCATTGTGACGCGTTGCCAAGGTAACCAGCTGTGGTCACAGAACCTGCAGCATGTCATATTACAGCTGTTCATATCAGGTCTAATCAGAGGAGGGAAGTGAGATGATTGTTAAAGGTCATGTTACGTGATACAAAGCATCATATCAGAGGACAAGTTCATCTCGTACGGCTTGTGTCGGATGCAAAATCTTGTTTGAAAGATCAGTTACCAACTAGCATTTCAGCCAGCCAATAATTAAAAAAATCAGGCTTATTTGACCAGAACTTTTTCGTGGGTGTCCTACTGTACAAGACTTTTTAACAGACACCCTGCAGCCGATCACTCGGGTATTCTCTCAGACCATGTTATTAATCCTGATGTAAAATACCAGTTAGCTCCTCAAAGACTGCCAGCATCGAGTCAGTGGTCCAGCCTTTGACTTCAAGCTTCCCAAAAAGCACGAGGATGGCCTTAGCAAGGTCCCATAGCGCACTGTGTGGTAATCCCCCCTCCACCAAATCCTGCCAGCCAAGAGTGCCTGTACAGAGGAGACCTCAGTCACTGGAAACATGGTGGTTGTTTTAAGCCGTACTCCTTAAATAGTCAATTTAATTAACTTGTTGTTTTTTAAATTTAAATTCTTTATCAATCTTCTAAAAGCATCAATGATCGATTTGTGTGCAAAAGCTATCTCACCTTCAGGCAACAGAGGTCCATAGAGGATGAAGAGTAGGTGGGCCTGGCTGACCATGGGCCAAGGCTTCAGCAGTTGCATTAGCCAGAACTGGCACTCTGGCTGGTTGGGCCACGGGTCCAACAGAACGTGACGGCAGAACCGACGAAGCTGCAGCTCCTGGTATGGCTTTATCCCTTGGGGGCACACATTTATACATTTTCTCAGCCTCTTCAGAATGTCACATTCTTTGAGATAAAAGAGGCTGTGAAGTACTTGAAGTCACTAGCTGCTTTTACATGAAGCAGTTTTAATCCGATTGAACGCCAATCAGAATAAAAATGCGTGAACATGTCAGCTGATCTGATCGGCCTCGATCAGAGAGAATTTCCAATCTGATCAAGAGGGTGGCTTAAAAATTTTCACAATCAGATCAGCAGGAAAAAATGAGCATGTAAACGCTCAATTCGATTGTTTCTGTGGTACGTTGTCTCTGCGCATGCTCGAACCACATGGGGGTTTACATGATGTAGCAGATTCAGGGAAGCAAAACAGAACGGGACTGTGGCAGGTGCAGCATTTTTGTTAGAAACTTCAAGAGTTAAGGATTATTGAGCATTTCGACAGTCAAAAGGTTATAAATTAAAAAAAAAAAAAAACTCTTCCTCTGAACTAGGAGGCATTGCACATGTCAAAAACATTATGCGCATATAAATCTGTCCATCAAGTAAAAACAACCAATCCAATCTGCATCCACATAAACACGTCAGCTGGAATCTCTGATTGGAAAGATTTCGATCGGATAGATAAATTATTTGTCCATGTAAACGTAGCGAGGCAGGACTCACAGAGGAAATCAATAAAAAGTCATGTTTTTTTCTAACAGTTTGCTTCATATGTGTCTCTGTGAAGGAGATCACTGCAGAATGACTGTATACACATCCATCCTCCCTCTCCTCCCCTGAATGCAACAAGACATGATGTTGCCTTTTACATCAATGTACACACTTTCTTGGCCCATCAATTAGGATCAGGGGAAGTTTGGGGGAATTCCTGCACTTCCCCTAAAACTACAACCTGATAGAAAGGGGAGATAAATTGCTCCATCTTCGTGCTTTGATGTTCTCATGAATCTGATTGGATCTGTTGTCTGTAAATATTGTTTTAGAATGAAAATGTGTAGAAAATTACAATCTAA
Organism: Atherinomorus stipes; assembly: GCA_023101725.1. Classification (NCBI taxonomy): domain Eukaryota; kingdom Metazoa; phylum Chordata; class Actinopteri; order Atheriniformes; family Atherinidae; genus Atherinomorus; species Atherinomorus stipes. The sequence goes on along the minus strand of JALJCO010012583.1, from coordinate 1,068,280 downwards.
AATTTTAAAGACATTTTCTCAGAATAAGTTGTTTTTTTTTTTCCCCCGTACTCTGGGTCTAAAATCTCCACTTCAGGAGCACTTATACACACCAAACTTTCCAGTTCTGCACCTGTCTGTATTCTTTAAATTTCCACAGAAGCTTTTTTTTTTTATACCTCATTCACAATTTGATTTCCAGAACAATTTACCCAAAACATATGCTGAAAAAATGAGGTTTTTTGGCTGTTGACAGTATTTTCTAAATTGTGAAACAGAGAAATCAAAAATCCCCTCTGTAAAAACTTTTTACTTAAAATTCAAGAGAAACTTTGAACCAGGTTTAATCCAGAATTCAGATTTTTAGCACATTTTTTGGCTATATAATATCTAATAGAAAAGATTAGTCTTTGCTGTATGTGAGGAATAAACCAGGAAACGTTCATGGTGATCCTGGATAATTACATTTTTTACCCTATTAACCTGTAGCATCTCGCCTCAACAGAGACACTTCTGCTTTATTTTACATTTCCACACACAGAAACACAAACCTGGCTTTGCTTTAATTACTGCTTCAGTCTTCTGTATCAGGTTTGTGAGTTCACACAAGAAGTTGAACACTCTGTGGCACTCCAGCTCATCCCAGCCAGCGATCAGAGTCTGCAAAGTAATTAATATTCTCATTTTATTACCAACTTCACTGTTAAAATGTTTTAAAGCGTCCTTACAGAACACAAAGTTGGAATAAAAATGAGTCATCAGTCAACTTAATATATTCAGAGATTCAACCTGGAGCTCCTGTAATTATCGGCATTTTTTACAGCACGCAGCACTTCTTAGTGTCATTTTAATGGGCTGTAACAGGGTGTTTGCTGCTAAAAAGGTCCTTTCTGGAAGAGCATGTCTTCATGCTCCATTAATTTATGGAATCTGAATGCAGTCATATTGTCTTCATCTTCTCTTAGCTGTATCTGAGAACTTAATACTGATTGCATTCATGTATCTTTTTTTTTCCTCCTATTTGAGGCTCTCACCTGGAGGAAGACTCCGTACCTGGAGAAACCAGGGCAGTCTGGTGCAAGGCATTGCTCCAACATGAAGCAGGGATTCTGTCACAAATCACAGGGAGGGTTTGTCAGTTTCTGTTTGGACTGATTAACACAAAGTGTTAAGAACATTACTGCACTTGTTCACATAATGCTAAATAATTTCATGTGTCCATAATGTGACTTTCCTTTAAGCTAAAACACTTAATTTCTTCATATATTGCTCAGAGACCAACAAACAACAATAATAACAATAGTCTGTACAATTGTAAAAAGCCTGACAGTCAATATTTGCTGTGTCCAGCTTTATTTTTCAACCCAATCTGAACCCTCTTAGACAAGCTTTCTTGTAATTCCTTTGAGTAGTGATCGGGAATAGTTCCCCAGGCTCCTTGGCAGAGTTTCAAAGCTTTTCTTTGGTTGCTGCCTGCTTTTTGTCTTGTTCACTGTCAACATGATCCCACACTGCTTTAATAATGTTGAGGTCTGGGCTCTGGGGAGGATTCACTGCATTAGACCTGTAGCCACTGATTTTCAGTCAAGTTCTTGTGTCATTTGGCAAAGCTCAGTCTTTTCTCAGTTTCCATTACTTAAAGGAATAGTACACCCACCGAATAATGTTCCTTCATTTTCTACTCACCCTCATGCTAGGGCTTTGACTCGAACTTTGTTATTCGAATATAATTCGAACATTAAAAAAATAAACGAATTTCAAACTAGTATTTATATTCGAACCTGTTATGGGTATTACTTTTTATTAACGTGTTAGCATATAAACATTTTCAACAGGGTTAATGGTCGACGCTTTCTAGAGAACTTCCAGTTCAGAAAGTAAGAGCATCCAGCACAGAGCAGGCTGATATAACAGTAGTATGATGAGATAAAGCATCTTCCAAGTTTCAGCAGCGTGAAGAGACGGCCTCATCAGCTAAATAATATAATCCTACAGTCAGTTTTCACACAATTCTCTCGCATGATCAACTACGAAGATGGATTGTGAACATCAGGTCACACCGTGTCTGAGCTCCACACTTTTACAGTCCAAGACATCAGAGAGCCGAGTGAAGGAGGAGGGAAGGAGCTGAAACCGGGCGCTGTTCTGGTTTTAATTCATTATAACAACTATTCTCTTGGTGAGAGAAGACTGTGTTTGGGAACGTACAGCTGGACCAGAGAAGATGGAAACTGGAGAAGCAGTTCGTGCTAGTGTCTCGGAAAATGAGAGAAGATAAGTAGTAGCCTCGTGGCTTATTAGCAAATCCAGCTAGTGCTAACCTAAGAAAATAATATAAGTAGCAATGATTTATCTCAAAAGAACAGTACAAATAGATTTCTGTGTTAAAAATGTGAGCTTAATATTCGTTCTTACTACACGGTATCTTAATGAGACAAACACATTAATCTATTTGTGTTACTGTCTTCTAATGATGCTGCCTCCGAGCTACAGCTGTTAGCTAAACACTCACCATGAATAAAGTTGGTTATACAGCTTAAATCGCTTCACCCACTTGCTGGCAGACATCGCTGTGTGTTTCTGATAAATCCGGTGGACACCGTCCATGATGATGTGCGTCAGGTCTAAAAAAAAAAACTGTGTAAAATACCGTTTTGTCCACATGTAATGTGGCAGTTCTGAACTGGGAGTGATTGTCGGGTATCTCTCCCATCTGGTGAAGCTGAGAATCGCGACCAGTGGAGCATTAACTCCATTAACTCATCTGCCGTGGTTTCCGTAGTGTTGTGAACCCGCATGTGCGAGCATTGCAGAAGTAAGATGTAGTACTGTTTAGGCTATAAAAATATACTAAATTAAGTCGTTTCGAGTAAATTATGGACGCTACCCACTCAGGACACTTGGATTACATTGGACGAGCAGTATGGAGGAATGCTGCCAAGTTTTTGTGGACTTTTATGGAGCTTTTTGTGTTGAGCGCCGGTCACCTCCATTATATGAAAGTTGGGGGGAAAAAAGAAAAAGCCTCCAGATCTCCGGCTGCATTTGACATATTAAAAAGTGCTCAAGAGTCTTGCTCAGCATGAGGATGAGTAGAAAATGAAGGCACATCATTCTGTGGGTGTTGTAGTCCTTTAAAGGAGCTGTATCATGCTTTTCAAACGTTCCAAAAGTCAACTAAATATGTTCACCTCGCCACTATACACTAATTTGGTGTTAAATATCAGTGTTTTTATGCGTCTAATTTCCAACACAAGAAGTAAAACGTCTGACTGTACTGAACGACCGAAGACATGTTTTACGCCCATTTCTCCCCGGAAGACACATATTCTGAAGGTAACAGATTTGGTTGGAGCACCGGCTTCGTCACTCACGTGGACGCTACTTGTAAACATGGATTTTTTTTTTCTCTCTTTCCTATGGACTTCACATTCAGATACTGCTCATCTGCTGTAGACATATTTTAGTGCTGACACTTATTCTTTTGTCTTCCACTTTTCCAGTTTCCTCAAATTATCTAAAGACAAAATACACTCTGGGAAGTTTTGACAGCTGAGGGAATTACTTTATAGTTGAAGGAAAGCTATTTCGGGTCTGTCAAACGGTCGTCTTTGGCATTCTAGGGGAAAACCATTTTAAAAATGAGGGGGGAAATTGCGTTTTTGCAGAGTCTAATGATACTATTTACAACTGGTTCTTTACCGCGCTGTCTTATGAGTGGACACAACACTGAGTCATCACTTGAGTTGGGTGTCATTTTATTTATGGTACTTGAATCCTAAGTCAGTGGTAAGTGCCTTAAAAGAAAAAAAAAAACATTTAACTGAGAACACTCAAGTTCATGAACTAGACTGAATATGAGTCAAAAGCAGCCATTGTTTTAAGGAAAACTTTGATGGACCTTCAGAAAGTCTAGAAAAAGATAGTTCAAGACTGCTTTAAAAGATGAAAAAGACTGCTTGACCCCTAAAAACTAATTATAAAGAATTAAAGTGTATTCAAGTCTTTAAAAAAATATGATAAAAATCAGATTTTTTTAATTTCACTAGTCGACAAACAAGAAAACATCCACTTGTGCTCTTTGCATGTTTCTACCATGCATTTAACAAATGACACTATTCTAACTTTTCTCCTTATCTAACCCTTCCTTACCTGTGAAAACTTGCTTAAGACAAACTTTAACCTGTCCTTTGTGGGTAGTAACAGGGTACATCTCTTGAACAACAAACCTATGATGTCAAACAAAAACACATCACTAAATTTAAAACAGAACCTAAAAGCTGTTCAAGTGGTGAACAGCATTTAAGAAAAAGGCTTTGAGATATACATTTTCAAATGTGCATATAGACAAGTGAGAAGCGCTTCACTAAACAAAACAAATAACATACCCAGGTCCCTGTAGTGTTCGACGCTTGATCGCTGTTCAAGGCACGTGGAGGGGTGAAAGCTTTGGATGATGGTTTTACTCCTCCAGGCCGCAGAGGAGATGTAGGCAACAACATAGTTTGTGATTTCCTTTGACACCATGGAGAACACACTGATCTCCGGCACTGACACACACACACACACACAGACACACAAGCAAAACTTATCTACAAAAATTTTATAATAGGAGTCAAACTTACAGAAATACAGAACATTTTCTCATAAATCTTTCATCAGTGACAGAGCCCAAAGTTGTTCAGTTTGGTATAACGTTCATATAAAACAACCTGAAAAATGTTGGTCAGCTCGAAACAAGACTGGTCAGCTCCAGTAGTCTTTTTAGCAACACAATAATAAAAGTACAGTCTTTATGAAATGTTTTTTGCATTAAGTTATTGTGGAAATTATCACAAGAGTTCCACTTAAGGTAGAGATATTAGTAGAGATTGAAAACCACAAAAAAAATACTGCTCTTGAATTAAGTCATTACCCTAACAAAAACAATACACATTTCTTTAAAATGTTTCAATTTCAATCAGTTTTTGTATGAAAACATTAAAAATAACGTAAATTAAAGATCTATCTATCTAGATAGATAGATAGATAGATAGATAGATAGATAGATAGATAGAAGTAAAACTGTAATGCAACTCTAGGCTAAGTTTCCAGGTCTTATTTTCTTATATTTAAACACACAGCGTGTATTTTCACATAAAGTACTCTGCTAGCATACATAAAACTCGTATGTAGTAAAGATAAAAGCTCAGATCTGCAATAAATGCAAACTGGTAATGTAATTACAAGTTTAAAAAATGTTTTTCTTAAAGAAGAAAAAGAAAAAGTAACCGTAATTAGACATAAAAACCACTAAACAATAATAACTTTAATCCAGCCAGATCTTTATCATCCCAACTAACTGAGCTGAGACCCACAGTCCAAACCCTGGAAACTGGTTTCCAAATGTACCAGAAGTGTTAAACACTGTTACAAGATTAGTCAGGGACACCTACCGGTAAGTTGATCTAGGATCATGTGTAGCACCTCTGTAGGCAGCCAGTTGAAGAAGCTGGGACCAGTGACACTCTGGCTCCGGGTAATGGTGGACCTGACGGTCCGGGGCCGCAGAGTCGTCTTCCAATGCTCGGATTTGGGTGCCAGTGTGTACTTCCGAATCTTTCTGCTGGTTTTCCTGACCATTGTTATCCCTGGATGACTCACAGTAGCTAACTCAAACTAATAGAGAAAATCTGACTTGAACATGAGCAAACCAAGTAGGGCAAGTTGAGAATGAATCCACGCAGACTGGATGGTTTAAGCTCGTCCTCGCGCGCGGAACAGCATTATGCTAGTGCTATATAATATTGCTAGTAAAACTGAACCGATTAAACTTTAAAACGGGTTACTTTGCGCTCAGCTTTGCCCCAGACTGAAAATGTAATGAGCAGAATACACGCTGAACATCTTACCTGGACTAATAGAAATGTTGTCAAAAACGTGGATGTAGCAGCACAGCCAGCTGTGTGCTAATTCACTGTCTGACGATGACACATAAGCAATGACAACGGCGCGAAAATGTCACCATGTCTTTTATCTCATGGCAAGAAGAGGTGAATATAAATACAGTATCGACAAATGACTTTATTTCTGAATAAAAATAAGTAATTAAAATGGTTGTTATCTAACAATAATAGAGAAATGACCGTGGAGAGGAAGGCTTCTTTTATTTATCGTAATATGGGGGGTTCTTGGTCAAAATTTCTCATAAAAGGATTTTTAGAGACTAAATTTATCAAATGAGATTTAAATTGTCAAATTAGAATTTGATTAAAGGTGTTAATTTGGATCCACTGACTTATTTAGCAATGCAATTCAATATTTTACAACATGTGTTCCGATGCCATTCTCCTCCCGATACCAATCTTTGTGCTGTGTGTGTCGGCCGATACCGAGTACCAATACCACCATGACATTAAAAAAAACAAATTACACCTGCATTGCTGTGGTATCGTTATCATTGTGGTAAAGCCTGGCTCAGGTTTTAGCCTTTATAAAACTTGAATGCAGCAAATTGAAGCCATTTATTTTTAAATGCAGTTTCCTGGTGGGGAGAATCCAGTGTGAAATACTGCCACACCACCAACATGATTACTAGTTAAGTCCTTGTCTTACAGGTGTCAGATGATCAGTTCTTCCTCACCCATCACAGCAGGCTGCAGACAGCACCACAATGCAATAGTTTAAATGTGACGAAAAACTGTGTCAAAGCTAATAGAGCTAAATATACTCCTGTTTTAATAAATCTTATCTCTCTTTCTCAACAAGAAGACATGCTCTACTTTTGAGGGTCTTTTCCTTCTCTGTCGATGTACAGCTTGGAGTAAAGTGAATTAAACACCCAGGTGGAGACTTTTATTAGGTGTTTTATGCTCATTTGATCTGTGAAGACATAGAAACAGTGAAAAGGGATAGCTTCTGCTACACATATCATGTATTACCCTCAAGCACTGAGTGCACCAAACCAAATACTCAGCTGCTAATCACAGGATTATTCTGCTTAACTAAGACTATTAAGTGTTCCACATTCAAATGGCATCTCCCACAGACAGACCTTGGAGAGGATGATCCCCTCACTATAGGGCTCTTACAGAGGGCTGAACGCTGCATGAGGGACCCAGGGGAAGGGCTGGTAAAATACTCTACATACCAACAGGATGTCACGGTAGGCCACGCTCGGGACATAGCCAAAGAAAGGGAGATGAACTGCGAAAAGAAGTTGGACCTCAGAGGAATTAGGCGGAATCACCATACTTGCTTCACCTGCCTATTGTACGTATCACAAATACAACACCAGACGTAGCTTCACACTTAGAATAAGGAAAATCATTCTTTTTACACTTCAAATGCCTGATAAGTACATTTAATTAAAGCCTTTTTTAACAAGATGATCACATGTTGATAAGTTTAGATACTTTTGCTTTGTTGATTTAATATAAGAACAGATCTGGAGATGTAAAGCTGCTATTGAGACAAATTAGAAAAAAAAAATCACAACCAGTGAAGACAATATCTCCTCTGTCTATCTCTGCTTAGCAACACTGCTCTGCCTCCAGCTACACATTTGACATCGAGCTGTTTATCTGGAGCATCGAGCCAGCGGTGGAACTGTCTCACATGCCATCTCTAACATGATCCTGCCACCGCTGAACAGAATAATGCCACTGATGACGACGGGGATATTTAAAATTGGCCTGTCACAGACTTGACCATCCTACAGCGAACATTTACTCTTCATCCATTCAGACAGGAAGCAGAAACAGGTGCTGGTCAGCCCCCCATGACCATCCTGACACCTGGCACCGTGGACCTTTAGTCCTCTTATTGGTGAGTATTCAGAAGAGGAAAGTTTTTATAAAATATTAGGCATGAGAAGGAAAGCTTCAATTGTGCAGTATTTCATGGAGCAGGAATTTAATTCCCTTTTTGGTTCAAATGAGGTGATTTCCACAGTTAAAAGTGACTAAATTGGCCTAAATTTAGAGTAAACAAGAGGGGAAAAAAGATGCAGGGCTCTACTTTTGTTCCTATTGCTTCCTTTTTGTGCCATCAGGGTAGTCAATCATGAAGTAAGCACAATGAGGCTTGTATCACTGAGATTTTAAGAGGTCCAAGCGGTGCCAGGTCAGCTCCTGAACAATAATCGGGCTTTATAAACAGCCTCTGTTCTCTGAGCAAGTCAAAACAATGGCTTTGTAATTTGAAATTTAAAGTTCCACATGGTCATATGATTGTAAAAAACAACAAAAACATTTTCTTAAGCACTAATACAAGTTTTCTTGTTTATTTAACACGCTTTCGGGGTCATCTTTGTCCTAAAAGCTCCTGTACTGTAATTAGAGTATTTTGTTCAAAACACTGAGAAAGAACAAACGTAAATGATTAAGTGGTTTTTGAGACTTTGTGGAAGGAAATCTTTACTTGTCGCCTTGAGCTACAAGTTGGGTTATTTCTACAGCTCTGTTTGTTTGGTCAATGTATAACTATGCTTTGGGGTGTTAGAAAAATCATTATTGAAACAGGAAATTAACTCATTTATTGCATTATTAGAACAACCACCAGTGCTTTCCTTGTCACAGTTTTGGGTATTCAGAGGCTCTGTCATTTCAAACACCCTGTACAGCTGCGAAAAAATTTCAAAGTTAGTGGCTTATGGCGGTGCTCTCGGCTCGGGTGGTTTCTGTAAATGTTTAATTTCCTCTCTCTCTTCTTTCCTGAGGGGTGGCGAAGAGCTTAACAAATCGACTGCTGTGGTTCGGCCTCCAGAGGAGAGCGTTAAACAGGTGAAGCTGAACACTGCTCTCATTAGTCACACATGCAGTCACCTGCCGCTCACCAGAGACCCGCGCCAGCGCGCTGAAACTTTCCACAGCTATTTCTGCCCACACTCAGGAGACACTTGAGGAATGACTAAGACTCTGTGACTGGATGTAAGCTCGGTGGAATATGCTGTGCTGCTGGGGACCAGGCAGATAAGACGAGTAATCCAGCCATATTTCAGCCTTGGGAGACAGTCAGTAGTTTTGTGTTTAAAGTGTTTCATTTTCAAGTGTTTTTCTCTTTTTTTATTCTGTATTTTAAGTTTCTGATTTGATTTTGTCTTTTTAAAACCTTAGCAGATGGTATCATCAGTTGATACTTTGAAAATCTTCATCAAAAGTGTTTTCACCTTTTAACTTTCTACTTTGCAGTTAAAGCATCTGTCCAAGAGAGCCAATCATGGCCAGCATGGCGGTTCAGCTCCTCGGCTTCTTCTTAGGACTGTTGGGCTTTGTAGGAACTGTGGTTGCAACTCTGCTCCCCCACTGGCGCAGCACAGCCTACGTGGGCTCTAATATCATCACAGCCACCGGCTACATGAAAGGACTGTGGATGGTGTGTGTCTGGCACAGCACCGGCATTTACCAGTGTGAGCTATACAAGTCCCTGCTGGCACTGCCCCGCGACCTGCAGGTACTGCAGCTGCACTGCTTCCTCAAACTTTTCTCCAAAGCACCAGATGCTGCCATGAAAAAAGCAGAAATGGGGGAAAGAAATCAGTCAAACTATTTACCTTTTTTTTTTTTTTCAATTGTCAATCAATAACAGAAATTGAAATCTTAGTCACTTACCTGACTAAATTTAAAGAAACATCCTGAGACTGTTTGTAGACAGAACTGGTGACGTAGTAATGACAGAAAACCTCTCAGTTTTCAGATTGGCTTATGGATGGACCACTTGAATCAAAGGAGAGGTTTTTTTTTTCCTTTAAATGAATAAAAATTTATTTTGAATAGTACGAGAAAAAAATAAAACAGGAAAAAACTAAATTAAAATATCAAAAACAGACATATTCAAAAAGGAGTGGGCAGAAGTAAAAACTTGTTAGGCCCCACCCCTTTGCCATCAGTCATTAATATAATTTTAATACAAATAGGCGTTTAAATTGTTAAATGTAACTCAACCTACAACTACATCTCTCTACACATACATAAACACACCTTTACACATACATATATACATACATGACTCCATGTACATACACATACATGTACAGTGGGTACGGAAAGTATTCAGACCCCTTTAAACTTTGTACTCTTTGTTTCATTGCAGCCATTTGCCAAAATCAAAAAAGTTCATTTTATTTCTCATTATTGTGCCCTCAGCACCCCATCTTGAAAGAAAAAAACTAAAATGTGGAATTTTTTGTAAATTTATTAAAAAAGAAAAACTGAAATATCAGACCCTTTGCTTAGTACTGAGTAGAAGCACCTTCTGAGCTGGTACATCCATGAATCTTCTCTGGAATGATGCAACAAGTGTTTCACATCTGGATTTGGGATCTTCTGCATTCTTCCTTGTAGACCCTCTCCAGTTCTGTCAGGTTGGATGGTGAATGGTGGTGGACAGCCATTTTCAGGTCTCTCCAGAGATGCTCAATTGGGTTTAAGTCAGGACTCTGGCTGGGCCAGTCGAGAATGGTCCCATAGTTGTTCTGAAGCCACTCCTTTGTTATTTCTGTGTGCTGAGGGTCATTGTCTTGCTGGAAGGTGAACCTTCGGCCCAGTCTGAGCTCCTGAGCACTCTGGAAGAAGTTTTCTTCCAGGATCTCTGTACTTGGCCGCATTCATCTTTCCTTCAATTGCAACCAGTCGTCCTGTCCCTGCAGCTGAAAAACACCCCAGCATGATGGTGCCACCACCATGTTTCACTGTTGGGATGGTGTTGGGCAGGTGATGAGCAGTGCCTGGTTTTCTCCACACATACCGCTTAGAATTAACTCCAAAAAGTTCAATCTTGGTCTCATCAGACCAGAGAATCTTATTTCTCACAGTCTGAGGATCCTTCATGTGTTTTTTGTCAAACTCTATGCAGCTTTCATATGCAGCTTTCTACCAGGGTTGTGTTCCCTCTCCTTTTCCTCTCCCAAGTCTTCTCCCATTCTCTTTTGCGGCTGGAGATGCCATCTAGTGGCTGTTAATTTCTATCTTCCCCCCTTTTACTGTTTTTTTTTTTAAGTTTCTTTGTTTATCCTGCCCATAAACCAGGGGTCGAAGAAATGCCTGAATATTGGCCTTTTTTTTTTTTAAATTTCATTTTTTTGTCAGAAATTTCTAATAAGAAAAAATAAAAAAAAAAATTTTTTTTTTATATAAAATTTTTATTAATTTATTTCAATAATTCAGCACGTATAGTTGGTATAGGAAGACAAACCTATTTACAACAGGTCATATCTGTGAAACAGACTGTATTACAGGGTTCTTGCAGGGTCTTAAAAAGGCTAAAAATATGTAAAATTCTGAAATGTACGTTGAAGGCCTTAAAAGGTCTTACAAATGGCCAGCTTTTCATCCAAGGTCTTAAATTTGATTTAGACAAGTCTAAATTATTTACTCTTATTCATCCCAAGAAGTGTTGGCCATGTAGAATATGCTGAACAAAACACTTCTGTCTGTCTTTCTGAGAGGTTCAGATCGCTATAGGTTCAGTTTGCGGCTACAAGTGGGCCCGAAACTATGTCACAATCATATTTGTCTATGGAAGAAAACCTAGTTGTCAACTTCTTCTCATGATTTAGTTTTCTCTCTCTCAGTTTTTCATAGAAAAATCTCATCATGTCCTGCAGTTATGCTGACAAACTCAGTGTTACGGCTGGATATAGAAAGATATTAGTTTTGTATTGGGAAGCTTACTTGGGTTAAGAAGGTAACTGTTTTGATATCGGTTTTAGTACTGACTTAATTTAGTCCCTGTTTTAATGCAGTTAATTTTTCTTGTTTAATTACTAAATTAAAAAAAAAATGTTTTGAATTTCTGGGATCACTTGAAAGTTTTTGGTAATGCATCATGTTGGTCTTAAATTTGATTCAAAGGCCTTAAAGGCCTTAAAAGGTCTTTAAAAAGGTCTTAAATTTAACTTGCAGAAACCTGCAAGAATCCTATTCAACATTAAATAGGAAATTGTCACTAGATTTTTTTTTTTTTTTTTAAGTTGAAGAAAACCTTTCTTCCATTACCCACAGAGCAACACAAGCAACACTTTTATATGTTACCATGCATGAATTTGAAATGCAGTGCCCACAGTTAAGTAACTAAGCCATCGACAGTATGTTTGTGTCGGTTGGTTACAGAGTTTTTGTACAACACCTCCTGCACATCTTTCATTAAAAAAATCAAACACTTCTTAATGAAGGTCTTGCTTCTGGTGTGTTTTGGTATATTAGCCCCTAAAATGGATCAAAAGGCTTTTTTCTGTTTTTATTATGTTAAGCTAAACTCAAACATGAACGATTCAAAGATTAATCTGCTTTCAAGTGTTTCTAGTTCATGATCTGTGGGGACTGTTTTTGGAGCAGCAGCAGACTTCCTGCTTTGGCGTATATCAGTTCATTTTCTAGCATGCCATGTTTTTTCCCTCTCTGTAAATGAGACATTTTAAACCTGTAAAGTAGTTCAAGATAAACATACTGCATGAATATGACGTTAGACAACACACAGAAAAGCACAAGAAAATCAACTTTGTTAGGGAACGTAATTTAGTTTAGTTCTTGTTTACTTTCGAAATATCATCATATTCAGTAAAAGTGTGGCCATGCATTAAAGGTGCTATCGAAGATGTTTCAGCATTCCAGAAAGCAGAGACTGTTAGCGAGTTTTTGAATAATGCGCATGTGTAAGACCAACCTGCCAGATTCACAGTTCCCTCCCCCAACCACAGAATAACGTGCACAAGCCACTCCGGTGTTCAGCAGACAGCAGGTACAGATTCTCCATCATGTCACAAACGCAAGTAAGCGTGATCTCGTTGTCTAAACGTCGCTAACTGCTAGCAGAATGATGTTAGCTACCTGCTGTAAATGTCAGACGAGTGCGCGCAGCTTCCGGGTCGCGGTATCACTCTCGCCAATCAATCACTCTCATTGATCAGTCTCATCTATTACCCGTTGAACTGACCATCAGTCACGCTTACTGCGGTAGTGAAAGTGATTGACGAGCTAGTAGACAAACGTAAAAGTTAAGGAATGCAGAGATGATTGGCGGATGTTTTTTCAGCCCCGTTACTTTCACAGTTCATGTATAATATTATTTATATATTTAAAGCCTTTAATTAATCATAGCGTAAACCCAATTTTACCAAATATTGCAAAAATTGTTGAAAGAAACTTCTTCTACTGTATAACGCCTTTAAAGGTACAGTGTGTAAGAATTACTGGCAGTGGTATAGCTCGGTATAGTAATGACTTCATATGCCAAGCACTGTTGCGAATGTACGGTGGCTGTCAGTGGCCAAAATTCTCCCAGACATAAAGATGTTTTGTTTTAATCTGTGGGTGGAATCCAGTGGTCCCAGGTGTAGCTATGACTGTACTACAAATAACTGCTTTGAATGTTTTTTAAGGTATTACTTATCCCAAACAGTCTCTAACTCCCACTGAACAAAGCTGGTACAGCAGTTTTAAAGTTCAGAGTTCTTACTTCACATTATTTGTCCATTTAGGGACACTGTAGTAAAAATAGTGGCACAAATGGCAGCCTCCATGTATGTACACCCCTACCAAGTAGATATAAATGGCTCATCCTAAGAAAATAAACATATAACAGCTATTCTAGTGAAGCAATTACACAAAAATAGAAACAGAGTTTAGAATTATACATTACATTTTACCGCAATTAACCTTTGATTTTTTTTACACACTGCACCTTTAACTGAAAACTATGATGGATATGTGAGATGTGTTCTTACAGAATGCAGTTTCTAAGTTTATGTAAAACCAAAACATAAAAGTGCCTCTCTACTCTGGTCTTGTTTAGGCTGCCCGGGCCCTCATGGTACTCTCCTGCCTCACCTCGGTCCTGGCATCTCTTGTCGCTGTGATGGGGATGAAGTGTACCCACTTCGCTCGACATTCAGTGGTCAAATCTCCCCTGGTGCTGAGCGGGGGCATTTGCTTTCTCTGCGCCGGCCTCCTGTGCCTGGTCACCGTGTCCTGGACCACCAACGACGTCATCATGGAATTCTACAACCCCTTTCCTCCCAGCGGGCAGAAGTATGAAATCGGCCTGGCTGTTTATCTCGGCTATGCCTCGGCCTGCCTCAGTCTGACCGGGGGGCTGGTGCTGTGCTGGAGCAGTAGAGGCGACGGGTTGCGAATCCCCCGACACATGCAGAGGAGTCAGCTGTCATCACCTCCCCCAGTCTTCAACAACATCCATCCTCCTGCTCCGCTCTACAAACCTCCTGAGGCCCTGAAGGACAACCGCGCACCCTCACTTTGCTCCCTCTCCAGCAACGGCTACAGGCTCAACAACTATGTTTAAGGCTGCAGACACACTCACCACAGGACCCGAGTATTATGGAGAAAGTTCTGCATAGACTGCTTTTTTTTAAAAAAAAAAAAAGATCTTAAGATCACTCTACCTTTAACCAAAAACAAAATGTTGTCATTAAAGGATATTTGATGAAAGACAAACCCCCTTTTTTCCAAACTGAGAACCCAGTGAACTTCTGAACTGTGTGTGAGAAAAAGAACTGCGACGTCTGGTGCTGCTGTAATGCACCTGAACGACCAGAAGGTGGCGATATGCTACAGGACAGTGTCAGACAAGAAGGCAAACTGTCACATGCTTGTTGTAGCCAACCTATTAGTTTTGTTTAATTGTCTCTTAACGTACAAAAAAAAACTTAAGGAACTTTAAAATATTATTGTGAAATAAGTGATGGTTTCACATGTTTTCTTCCACTTCAGGGCAGAGGTTACAGATCTCTCACAGAGGCTTTCATTACAACATTAGAGTTGGATTTCGTTTTTCGTGCAGTTAAAAGTAAAACATTTGTGAGAAAGGTCCTTCTTAAATGCATGTTTAGAGGTGATGTTATTACATACTGGATACTGATACTATACTGATACTGATTCTTTTTCTGCAAAGCCACCACGGAGGTGTTAAGCTTGGAAGGTGCCACTGGATGGCGGCAACACTGCTTTTTTTAGAATCTGGGCTCATCCTGTAGCGAGAAAAACCTTTACAGCCTGCAGCTTTACACTCTGTTGAATATTAGACACTTATTTTGGCATCTGGATATGTTTCTTTTTTAATGATTGACTTGAAGATGTTGAATACGAAGTTATATGCAACCTCTCTGAGGCCCTTGTAACTGACTGTCTACTTGCAACACAGGGGAAATATTTTTGAGGCTTATTTGTAGAAAAGCCTCCAATTAGAAGTGCCCTCTGTCTGAGATACTGTCAGCTGCAAAGGCATTAAATTACAGCATGTGTCAACTTTCAAGCAAGTCACTTCATTTATTTCTAGGAGCCAGAGTACATCATTTACCTACAGTAAAGGCAAAGAAAGGAAAATGAGCGAAGAACACGTTCAGTGAAAGCAACTGAAACAGTTTTCTATAAACGTCACTGAACTGCTCTAGACAAGTGAATAAAACGTCAATTTTAATATGTAAGGATACTGAAAACGTCTTTGTTGTAAGTTGTGTTAACTAACTAATGCCTTTTTTTTCTTTTTTCTCTTTTTGGGAACCTATTCCCTCTTCCTATTCTTTTTTTTTTTCACCATGTTATTTAAAGGTGTCAGACACAAATTGAATAGAATATGAAATGCATACTTACTTATTCCACACATTTTCCCCTTTCCCCTTGAAACAGCTGTTACAAAATCCTGCTTTCAGGCACGAGCATTTTTAATCATTTTTGTCTTTCTTAAAAGTTTCCAGATTCAGAAAAACGTGTTTTTAAATAACTATTTCCCAGAGTTTTAGCTACACACATTTCTGCATCCAATTAAAATAACAAAAAAAAAAAAACAACGCATTGTTGAGTGGGGGGAGGGGGGGGGGGGGGTTAAGTTCCTACTGTGTGTTAATTCAGCACCATGGACAGCGCTCTGGCTGTTCGAAGCAAATAAAAGATGGGGCTGTTTTTACTTTGTAGCAAGTTTCAGTTATAGATTGAAGGCAGTCTTCTCGAGATAAACACGTAGCATAAGCTAAAATATAAAAATAATGTCAATGTAACTTCTTTGTTTATTTTAATCAAGTAGTTTTGCTAATAATAGAGCAAATCAGAACTTTGCGCCACTGGTGCTCACGCGAAAGAATAAAAGACTGAAAAGTGTATCATAAATTGAAAAAGCAATGCAGATCTTCAACAGTACCACAATACAGCCAGCCTCCATCACGGGGCAAGCGGGGACCTGCGCAGCGTCGTAAATCAGGCCTGAAATGTAACCTGGCAGAGTAAAGGTTTCCTCCGCTGCCAATACCATATTATGATATTGGAAAGCTTTTCCGGAGAGCTTGTGCGTCATGCCACTCTCTATTAGGTGCTATTTTCGTCCTGCCCTGGAAGACATTCATCCACCATCTATACCCACCCTGACAGCACCCAATAAACCCACCACTCCCATTCATCTCCACCCTCCTCCACCCACCTCCACTCTCTCCCCCTCCCTCGCTTTCCCTCTGCGCGTCTCCTCTCCGCCAGCGGTGGAGAGTTAAAAAAAAACAACATAGGTGAATTGTGTTTGCTCGTCCAGGAGGATTACATACTGGCATCGTAATATTTTTGCCAGCACACTTTTAACACTTTTTTTTTATCAGCCTTATAGAGACTCGGCTCCTGTGATCTATTAAGATCTGTTTCTTCAAAGCAAAGGTAAGCTACTATTGCCCCTCTCTTAAAATAATTTCATTTAACTTATCGTGGACTGCATTTGACCAATGTGACAGATGATTTAAAGAGAAATCAATAAAGCAATACCGGCCTATTGGAGCCACTGGAAGCGGAAAAATCCAGGGTTAACACAGCACTTTGGACTCAGACGCGACTGTTTAAGAACTCTTTCGGTTCATGGTTGGCAGTTTTGGATGGTGCGCTCTGGTTTGGAAAGCAAACACTTTTCTGCGTGTAATTTTACAAAAGCGAAGAGATTTGGGGTCAAATTTTGAGAATATTGTTAGTCAATAACTAAATGTCCATTTTGGAATTAGTTAAATTGGCACAAAATAATCCTTTAAAGTGAATCAGCAAGATGCGCGTAAAACATATTTAACTCCACTGAAAGCTTTATTACTGAGAGTATGCGCACTCCTCCGTGAATCCAAATGGCTTTAGTCTTTCTTTTGTCCGATATCTTTTCCATTAAATTCTACGCATCATGGAGATCCGCTGGTTCTTCCCCTGCCTTATACTAAGTGCGTCAGTTGGATAAGGTAGGATCTATTGTACTCATGGCTTTTACAGGATAGACTACTACCAATAAGACTATTTTTCGCGGTGTTTTTAGCAAGGACGGGTGTGCCAGTAGTTTTCTGCTTTTCTTTGTGTGTTTTTCTATTTTAGGATCTCTTCAGAGAGCTACATCTGCGCTGTTTTTGTTTGTTTGTTTTGTTTTTTTCAGACGCGAGCCTTCACAATGTGTTATCTCAAACCACACTGTGCAGTCATGATGTAAAATTATTCAGAATTGACAAAATATGTGTTTGGGGACTTTTTCCATTTGGCAAGGATTTTGCTTTAAGTGCGTTAAAATGAAGAGTGAATCCTTAAATTGTCACAGTGGGATATTGGCGAGAACTTTTATGGAACAGAGCTAAAGAAGTCTGAGGTTTGAATTTTGTTCGTTTCAACTATGAAAAGCAGTTGTAGTTAAATATAGGCTGAAGGCAAAGTGTGGTCTCTCTCCACAATAAACGGAGAATTGATCATTATATTGCTGCGTTAAAAGAGGTGTATTTTCCTCAATAAAAGGCTGTAAATTTAGGTTACACGCTGCTGACTATATGTCGCATTGCCCCACTGCAATATGGAGCTTTGAATTGTTCAGTTTATATATATATATATATATATATATATATATATATATGTGTGTGTGTGTGTGTGTGTGTGTGTGTGTGTGTGTGTGTGTTTGTGTCATCAAAAGACACAAAAAGTTAATAGATAGGCTATATTCTATCTATATCTTCACCTTTCTTGTTTTGTTTTTTGTTTTTGTTTGTTTGTTTTTAAGTTGTCTCCATGAGTTTCCAGCCTGCGTCCAGTGACACTTGATCTCGGTGGGAAGCGGACGAGGGGAAGATGACAATCCACGCCGAGGGTCTCGTGGCTATCGTGCTCTTCTATGTCTTGATTCTGTTCGTGGGGATCTGGGCAGCGTGGAAGAATAAGAACTCTGGTGTTGGAGAAAGTGGAGACCGGAGCGAGAGTATTATGGTCGGGGGAAGGGACATCGGGCTGTTCGTCGGTGGATTTACAATGACCGGTGAGTTGTTTCATTTTGTGCGTGTTGGTGCCTCTTCATGCGCAATATGCTCTTTTAAAGTCCCAAAGCGAAATTGCGCACGCGCGGGTTTCATTCATTAACGCAACTTCGTTAATTGCTCTAACTGTATTTCAAATGCCTCGAAGTGCTCATATTAAAAATCTATTCATTTTTACTAAAGTAAAATAAGCTCTTCTAATTCTTTAGCCACGTGGGTCGGTGGGGGGTTACATCAACGGGACAGCAGAATATGTCTACCTGCCCGACTACGGCCTGGCATGGGCACAGGCGCCCTTTGGTTATGCTCTCAGCCTGGTAGTAGGTGAGTGTCACGCTCTCGAATCATCTAAATATACTGAAATGGGGGCTAAAGGCCTCGAGGTACAGATGCAGGCATGAAAAATGTCCCCTTTCTGCCGACTGCTAGCCACTTACCAGCGACTTGTCTGCTAATTCCATCGCACAGAGAAACGCCGGCGTTCCCAGGAGGAACGATTTCAGAGCATGAATGAATGCCCAGAACAAGGACGTTCCCACACGCCGAGTTTGGACAACGTGAGTGATGACGTATTCGCAGGAGAAATCGTTCAGCCAGTGATAGTGCAGTAATAGTGCACTATTACAGCACCACTTCCGGCAGAAAAAGGTGGAACTTTTTCATGCCTGCATCTGTGGGGTTGCTGTTAATTATTAGAACATTGTATCGTGAAAGACAAATCAATATGCTGATGCCAAACTCACTGTTTCGCATATTGAAACTGAAAGATGTCACTATGTTTTCATTTACTAGTTTTTACATTAGCTTACAGTAATGATGGATAATATTAGCTACAGTGTAAGAAAAACATCAATAGACATTAGTCATCATAAGAACTTAAGCAGACCAAGGCTACTTAGGCACACAAACACACACAAAACAACAAATATTCATTTGATTTTAATAAATAATAATAAAATATTGATGTCTGCTTTGCCTTAATGTCTGAAATCACTCAGGTGGCCTTTTCTTTGCCAAACCCATGCGATCACGTGGATATGTCACTATGTTGGACCCTTTCCAGCAGCTGTATGGGAAAAGGATGGGGGGCTTGCTCTTCATCCCTGCACTCATGGGGGAAATCTTCTGGTCTGCAGCCATTTTGTCTGCTTTGGGTAAGGGAGTGTGGGATCCCCACCTCGATTGTTCATATATTTCAAATGCCTCATCTTCTTAAACTGAATGTTCACGATGCTGCACAGGTGCTACTCTCAGCGTGATCGTGGACATCAACATCAACATGTCAGTGATTATCTCAGCACTGATAGCTATCTTCTACACACTCGTTGGAGGACTTTACTCTGTCGCCTACACAGATGTGGTGCAGCTGTTCTGCATCTTTGTGGGTTTGGTGAGTTTTAATTAAACATCCACTCAATACATTTTTGAATTCTGCTGACTTTTTGAGATACCATCCACACATGTCAATTTGACTTAAAACCCATATTAAGCTGAAATTGATGATATTATGCAAAAAAAAAAAAAAAAAAAGGAAACAAAACATTGATCATGTTGTAATATTTTCATCTTGATTCTCTCCTCTTCAGTGGATTAGTGTGCCTTTTGCCCTCTCCAATCCTGCTGTGTCAGACATCAGTGTTTCAGCCAAGCAAGAAATCTATCAGTCTCCCTGGCTCGGGAAAATTAACCCCGAGGACAACTGGCTCTGGGCAGACAACTTCTTTTTGTTGGTGAGTTGTGACTTTTATGCCAATATTCTTCACAAGACTGTATATTCTTATAAATTACGTTCCAGAAATGTGATTTCATTGGAGTTGTCAGTATTACAACCACAGAGTTGAAAAAAAAAAAAGAAAGTTCAAGTTTAGTTTAGGTACAAACGTCAGTTCATATGTATATTTTTCTTATTAATGCTTTGACAGTCTGTATTTACAATGATGTTTTTGTTTCTAGATGTTGGGGGGGATTCCCTGGCAGGTCTATTTTCAACGGGTTCTTTCTGCCTCTTCAGCTACCTACGCTCAGGTTCTCTCCTTCCTTGCCGCCTTCGGTTGCTTGGTCATGGCCGTCCCGTCGGTCCTCATAGGAGCTATAGGGGCTTCCACGGGTAAATACACACCCACACATTCATCAGAATATAGGCATATGCATCACTGCATATAAAGCCAGAGATACTAATCCTAATTTGCTCTGTTGTGCTGTGTGCTCAAGTATATTTGGCTACTCTGTTACAACAGATTGAAGTGTTATCCCTTTAAGAGGTACAGTATTAGCATGAGCATAGCAACTGGATGTCACCATATTAGCTGGTTCAAACATGCACTATGGCTGGCTCATCAAAGAGAACTTTAGTGGTTCATGAAAAGAAAGAGAGAAAGTAACAGAACAACAGGAAAGAGTCAATATTGGACTGATTTTATCTGGCTGGAGGGAGCTCAGAGAAGAGACAGGATGCAGCAGAGATATGGAATTAGACTTTGTTAGGGGGTGCCAAAGTGAGAAAATCGGCTCAAATTCAGAAGGGCTGCTTCATAGGTGCAATGTTTAAGAAAATCAAAGGTGAATGAAAAAAAACAACCCCATTTGTTCTGATGTGAAAACACCCATGAGTCATATTTTCTCCCTGCTGGCTGTACGGGTAATAGTTTAGAGCAGAACTTCGTAACATTTTGCACTGTGGGGCCCGACTTTTCCAGCACAATGTCATCAGGGGCCCATTGAAATATCAAAAACTGTATTAGTTTAATTGATTTTTCCCTTGGTTTAATTTGTATTCACTACTAAACCAAATCTACTTACAGTTTAAAGATTGAAAATGGAACACGGACAGAACAGCGACATCAAGTGTGTCTAGGTTGTAGTTGCAACGGCAGAAAAACAACTCCAGCCGCTGGGATGCCAGGCTCTCTGCTGATACGCAAGTGACCAACAGTCTGCAGCATGTCCAACAAGTAACGCAGAGGAGTTTACAACTGACAGCTAATGTTAGCCATGTTAGCAAACAAGTTAGCTTACTGAACCAAGAGAAAAGTTGCCATTTCCGTGTTTTGACACCGTGGAAAACGTTTATGTGGGTCCATTTAGTGTAGTCTTCACCTAAATTTACTCCAGGTGTTGCTCTTCTCAGGTCTCTCCTCCTCAGAAACAGATAACAATATCTCTAGGGCTCTGAAGCAGCTGCTTTACTCGCCGTCTCCACAGTTTCCCCCTGTACCAGCCTATCTGTGCCCAACGTATTGTTGCCACACAGAGATCGTATTTGGCAACTCGCAATGGCGGTGTGTATATAAAATGAGTGAAATAAAATGCCATTATCGAACCTGTAAAAATTTATTTTATGATTATTTTTAGGCTAAATTTAATTTTTCTTGGAAATGTTGTACTTTCATTCTGTACCCCCCCCCCCCCCAGCAAAAAATGACTTGCTATAGGCAAGCGACTAGCTGAGTGCCTTCTTCTGCTTGTTGGCATTTGTTGAACAACTGACTTGCCCATTACCACCCCAAGTGGTGAGAGGCAGCATTGCAACTTAGCTTACCATGAATAATACACTGAGAAAAGTGAAGAGTAGTTTTTGACGTCAAATAAACAATTTATTTTCAGTTAACATATAAATTGTTTGGTGGGTTAAATCATTTTTCAAGATTTCTTAATGTGATTTTGTATCATGTTATCTCTACATAATATATATGTGTTACATCAACACAATTCATTGAAGTACTGTGAACAACAAAGTACAGTAAGATTACCTTGTTTTAATTTCAGGTAACATATTACAATTATGTGGAACCTGTTGACATATAAAAAGACTATGTAAGCCAATGATTCATTTCTTTGAGTGAATAGTATCTCCCATGTCTTCAACTGATGACTGTTGTAGTCCCATGACCTTTGCAACCAACAGGAGTAAAGTTTAAGGTCTTTTTTCTACAGCCCGGCCCCATAGCTAAGGATCACGGGTTTAGAGAATGCCCCTGAATGTCATGAATAAAGTTAAAAACAAAAAAATCTATTTGTTTTGTTTGTTGTTTTATTGGAGGACTTGTTGAAATAAGCGCTGGTTAGTGGAGAGGGCAGGTAACAATTTAAACTAATCTCAGCAACGAAAAATGGGAGCAAAGGGTACTATTAAGGCCAACACATTTTGGGCTGACAATCAGAGCATCAAACGTTCACTCGCAACTATCGGTCAGCCACAAAGTGATTGGGAATGAGTAAGTTATATCACATGTGGATTGGATTTGATAGATGGCTGGTTTACAGCTGGTGAATCAGACACTGGTCCATGAATGATGTGCATGCACACAGACACACAGAGACATGGATTAAACGGTAAATGAAACATCACAAGGCAAATGAAAGATCCAGGAACTTGATCCTTTATTCAGACTGAAAAGTGTGATCAAAGACAGCCCCATGCATTTGTGGGTTGCTTACTTCCCAGCAGCTTTTTTTTCAGATGTGTACATGTGGTTTTGTTCTGTGTTTGGAGGCTAAGCAGCAGAGCGATCCTCGCACATGATGGACCGAGGAGAGAACCATTAAACCCAGCTGATTTAGTGAATATTACATCTGAAGAGAGGCTAATTAATCTTGTTCTTGTGTAGCTGTTCTGAGTAAAACTAGGTCTGATCAACCTCTGCTTATGAGTATCCAAGAAGGAAAGAAAGGCACAGATTTCTCATTTCTCCACTGAATAACAGAGAGAGAGAAAGGGGGGCTTACATATTAAGTTACTGTTATATTGTAGCATTTCTCTTGTTACAATAGCTCACCCCATAAATGCTAATCATAATGCATTTCAGAACACAGACACATGAAGCCCTTTTGTCTCACAGCAACTAAAACAAGTAGCCAAGGGGGGGTCTTATAATAAGGTTTCAAGGTAGAGTATTTTTTCTGAAAAGCTGAGGGGATCAGTACAAAAACGTCAATGCTGTTTTCAGTCCATTTAGACTTACACAGGTTGGCCGAGAACATAGCACTGCTAATCTTGAAATGTGAACGAGTTCCAAGTACAGCCTGTTCACCTTAATTACGGTGTGTTTGGTTATTAGTTTATGGAAGTTTCTGAACTTGTTACTGGTGGTCTCTATTCAAATTCAGCACCTTAATCTCTTTTTCTTTTCAGATTGGAATAAAACTAGTTATGGTCCCCTTCCTCCGAAGGATAAGGATGAATCGGACATGATTCTTCCCATAGTGCTTCAGCACCTCTGTCCGCCCTACGTCTCCTTCTTTGGTCTTGGAGCGGTGTCAGCTGCGGTCATGTCCTCCGCAGACTCGTCCATACTGTCAGCCAGCTCCATGTTTGCCAGGAACATCTATCAGCTTGCCTTCCGGCAGTCGGTAAGAACACCAATGACATTGCTGACTGGCATCTGAACAGTTCATGCCAACATCTCTCAACTAACTAATTAGCCGGTAGCTTCCGCACTCAGTCTTTACCACAACTCTTTCTTTTCTTCTTCAGGCCTCAGATCGTGAGATTGTTTGGGTGATGCGCCTCACCATCTTTGTATTTGGAGCTCTCGCCACAGCTATGGCTTTGTTAACAGGATCAGTGTATGGTCTGTGGTACCTAAGCTCCGATCTTGTGTACGTCATCATTTTCCCCCAGCTGCTCAGTGTGTTATTTGTCAAGGGTACCAATACCTATGGGTCTGTAGCAGGCTACTTCTTCGGTCTTTTGCTTCGCATTGGTGGAGGGGAGCCCTACCTAAAACTCCCTCCGTTCATCTACTACCCCGGCTGGGTGACAGAACAGAGGATCCATCACCTCACTGGAGACGTTGAGTACTTTATCCAGCAGAGGTTCCCCTTCAAGTCTGTATCCATGGTGGCATCCTTTTTGGCAAATGTGGCCTTTTCTTACCTGACAAAGTACCTATTTGAAAGCGGCATGCTGTCACACAAGTATGACTTCCTGGATGCTGTGGTGTCCAAGCATAGCAAGGAGATCATGGACAAGGCAACTCTAGTCACCAACCATGATAACATCATTCTTTCAGAGATTGCTCCAGTCAACCAGGTCCTGGGTCCTTCGATTGCTGGGACCTTCACCAACACTGAGATCCTCAGTGATGATGGCGCATCAAGTCCAGAGTCCTTCCACAGCGACAACTAAACAACAAAGGCACAAAGAAAACTTGAACTCAGCAATGTGAAGAGGAAGGAAAAGTCAGAGAGGCATCAGCATTTTTCAGGAAACTTGCTACTGCCACACTGGAAGCTTAATCAGCAGAAGTCTGCTCCGGCTTCCACGTAACTCCACAAGTTTGTTTTATGATGGTGAAATGGTGCCTCCTTTTTTCTCTCTCTCTCTCTTCATTGTTTGTCTAGACCTAAGACACTGACTCGATCACTTGTGCAAAGCATCCCATTGTCATTCTTGTGTTTTCGGACCACGACTCTGTGAATCTACAGCCACTACAAGCATTTTGATTTAGGTGCTGCTACCGTGATCAGATGAACTATCAATGGACAGTGTATGAGAATGTCAAATGGATGTATAGAGGGTCATGAGAATAGTGCAATATCTAACCAAAATACTGTGTCCACATCTGCAAAGCATGATATATGTATGTTGATGTACATGCATATATGTATGCCTGATAAAGTGGCTTCAAGAGAACGCACCTGGAAGTTTTGCAGATTTTAGTTTTGAGTTTGCGTAGAGAAATTTATTAATAGAGCAATAATATTTTTTAGGACATACGTTGTACAGATAGATACATTGTAATGAATTGCAGGTTATCATCTGGTTTTAACTTGAAAATCACTAGAATTTATTTGAAATTATGTTATGCTTTCACCTTGGTCTTAATCCCTTTGTTGTAGTAGGTCATTTCAGACACAGCCAGTGTTAAATGAGGAATGTAACACTAACATGCCACACTGATGGACAACTGGGCAACAATTTAAGTTCAGCAGCTAAAATATTTTGATATTCACTGCCAGCATTTATCAAATTCTCAGCATTCACATGTTGTAAGATTAAGCCTGACGTTGGGGTTTGGCAGAATGACAGCTAAGGACGCAACAATGACTTTATTGAGTTGGTATACATACTAGCTGACACTGGGTTCTTGGTTGAGTCTAATAGAAAGTGTGCACCAATGTTTCTTTTCTGTCTAACATTTAGATACTCCCACCCTAGTGGCAGAATGTTCAATATGGCTGGCGCTGCTAGTCCTAGAAATTTGTGGACCATGAACATGAACATCTGGCCAGACATATTCATGTGTAACTCGTTTGTATGTCGGGAAAATTAATTATCCAAAGCCTGAAATCATATACATCCAGGAAGTCTGGTGTTTCTTCAAAGATGGATTTGTTGGTGAAATTGAAGCGACAAAGACGCCAGTCACCATTCTGGTTAAAAATACAGATTCATATCAACAGTTTAAATTTCACTGAAACTGTAAGGCGATTGTGAACGTAAATGAAATTATAGTGGATCCACCATGCTACCCATTTGATTTGAGAGCAAGGTCAGAAGACAGATTTGTGAAGCTTGCAGGATTGCAAAGGCCGGCTAGCCATGTGGTTTAACCATCAGATCATCAATAAAATTCATCTGAAAATATTTGGAGCCAACTTTTAAAGTTAAGTTACTTTTTTTGTTTTTTTTTTCACTATGAACGCATTAATGTTACTCCGAAGTTGTGATTGGTAGCTAACATTTATCCCTCATCCACTTTGTGGACCAAAAGGAGTGCTGTTGCACATTTTTCAATCAAGTAAAAAATATTGCTTTTACACACATTAATTGGGAGGTAAGTTGATTAATTACCCATGATCAATCAATTCGTCTGTCTTCTCTTTTGTCAAAAGCAAACTATTTTTTTTTACAACAGATCTCCCCATTTTAAACATGTTTTCAAGTCAGTAAAAACTACCCAGTGAAGAAGGTTTTTGCCTGGGGATAAGTGAAAGTCATGTGGGATGACATCAAGTGCGTTATGTGAATTACCCTTATCCTTTCTTGTCTCCATGTACCAACTGAAGAACTATCTTCCCATTTAGCAACAAAATCCATCACTTTTTATAAATGCCAATCATTTTTATTGCTGAAGAGAACTAAAACTGAGCAGTTAGATTATAATTATTTGCAGTCCAGCAGTGATCAGATATTTCAAGTGTAATGATGTAATGATAAGAGTGCAATGATGTTTTTACCAGAGAAAGACATTTCTGGGACTCTGAGCTTTGTGGCAGCCATTTCTGTCACATGTGCATGTTAATGCAAGGCAATATTAGCTAAATTATTCACCATCATTCTACTAAATAATACAAAAAAAAGCCCCAGGCTTATTCTATTGTTTTATTTTGTTTGTTCTGGGTTTTTTTTTTAATAAAGACATGAGCCTAGTTTTGGCTCTTTTTGCCATGGACTGGCATGCTGCTCTAGAACATTCAAATGGTTTCCAAAAGTTATGAGTTAACCTAAAGGCGAAAGAAATGGCTATAGTCAAAGATAAAAAGTGCAGAATCAGCCAAAATATTAAAAGCACTATCAAACACCTCCTTACGACGGCAGCCTCCCCAAGCTGAACAGTACTGGGCTTCATAAAAACTGCTTAGGAAGGGCTCTAAGAATGCAAGTCTGAGGTGTTTTCCTGGCCTCTAAACCCCATAGATACCATGCTGATGCAAACCCGATTTACACCAACCCAAGAGCCAGACTGTTTTTTTTTTTCCTGACTGGTCAGAGCTGATTTTGCACCATAAAGACCTACTCAATAAAGATGGTAATAATCTTATGGCTGTTCAATGTATACATCTCAGATTTAGCTCCAAAGTCTTAATCTAACTGAAAATATGTACTACTGAACCATCACAGTTGTCATAGTAACACTTTAAACTCTTATATTAAAGATACAGTGTGTAAGAATGACTGAAATCTAGTGGTAAAGATGGGCATTTCAAAGAAAATATGTTTTCTTTCAAATGACTTCATATTTCAAGCACTGTTGTTAATGTATGGTGGCCGTTAGTGGACAAAATTCTCCCAGACATAAAGATGTTTTCCTCCGTAAGTGGATCCTGTGGTCTTGGGTGTAGCTATGACTGTATGAGTAACTCTTTTTTATGTCTTTTAAGGCATTACTTATCCCAAACAGTGCTCTAACTCCCATTAAACAAAGCTGGTACAGCAGTTTTAAAGTTCAGAGGTTCTCACTTCACAAACATTTTGTCCATTTAGGGACACCGTAGTAAAAATGGTGGAACAAATATGGCAGCCTCCATGTATGTGCACCCCTAGGAAGTAGATATAAATTACTCATTCTAAGAAAATAAACATATAACAGTCATTCTAGTGCAGTGATTACACATTAATAGAAACACAGTTTTAGATTATAAATTAAATTTTCTGCCATTGACCTTTGTTTTTTTTTTACTCACTACCTTTAAGCTTTTAAATGATCAGTAGAGTAAAGTCATCTTTTAGTGTCATCTCACACAAAATATTTTGACATAGTGTGTGTCAGCTGGTTTGTTTGCTCATCCTCAAGTTAAATCGACTGGCCATTCACAGCAGTTTCACAAAGACAGGAAATGATTGTTCCTCCCAGGATGGTGTAAGCATCGCCGGTCATTATTGATCCAGCCCCAAGCCGATAAGCCCTCAAGACATTTGATTAATGATACACAGATGCTTGAAACAACAGTGTATGGGAGTGTGTTAGTGTGTTATATACAGTGCTGAAAAATTAATTTAAATTGCTCTAATACAGAATTAACTTTCACATGGTCACAGGTCAAGTTGTTCTACACTCACACTCAGAAAAACTGAGTATATTTGGCTTTGTTAATTGTCTGTTGATTTCATTGTGTTTCCCTTCTTGTCAGCTTTGTGGTGTGTTGGTGTCTTTTTGAATCTAAGGATTTGCCTTAATCAAATGGTCAATGGCTAAGAAAAATTAGTGGGTTAGGAAATGAGCTGCAAAGATATTTTTCAAATTGTGTTACACTCGGTTTCATAATAGGTCACTAACAACAGATGTCCCAAAAAAGTGCTTTTTAATTTGCTCTCTGATGGAAATCACAAAATAATAACAAAAAAAAAAAAAAGATTACACTTAATCAAGATGAAATAATATTTATTTTGTTTTTACCTTTTAACTTACATGAGCAATTACAAAACAAACCATTTTTTTCTGGTGTAAGACTAGAAATATGGCCAAAACAAGCTGATTTGAGAGTAGGGATGTCACGATAATTTGATTTCACAGTTAAACACCATGATTTATTAATCATGAAGATTTGTCATTATCCTGAACCAAAATGGCAAATCAGCACAACTTGTGCACAGAATAAAAGCAAAGTTGTTTGATCAAAAATAAGGACAGTTAAGTGGTTTTGGTGGATTTAGTCCCCCAAACATGGCCTCTGCATGCCCCAAATCAGATCCTCTCACTGAGATTATGTCAAACTCAGATTTTTAATATTGCATCAGTATTAACTTTGTTCAGGAGTTAATAAAACAAACATATAGCGTTAATTCCACAGATGCATCTGCACATTAATGTTGACCTATAAGGAGTTTTTATATGGTTTTACACATTTGGGAATTAACACTAATTGCGATAATTGCATAATTGTGATTGTTTCTTTGGCAATATCAAAACCAGGAAAATCTGTAATTGTGACATCCCTATTCAAGGTACTATTACATTTTTTTCCTTCTTTCTTAATGTTTTGTTTCCTTATTGCCCCCATAAACACAGTGTAGCTTGGATCATTTGCTCTAAATCAGTTCACGAACCGTTTCTGCTTGTCTTGATTATTTCTTAATCTCTATCTGTCATTGGAGATATCAAAGTATTTCTTGGTCACAACAAATCTAGCTCACTATAGTGACAAAAGGAGTTTTCTTCTTCGTGTCCCGTATCACAGTGGTTCAGTCACGGCCCATAAACCCCGACGACCAACCAAATTTCTTTGTAGCATCTTTATAGATAAATCCCGGTTGTGGCTATGCTTCAGTAAGAATTGCATTGCAAAAGTTTACATGGACTAGAGCATATGACAGAAACATTCCTTCTGCTATGTCTCTCTCCTTATAGAATAACACGTTTATCATTTTAATCACGAACCATTTGTTTTGGCTAAAGAGATGATAGTGTAAATGCGTTGATGAGAATTTGAGTTGTTTCAGAGAATCAAGCCAACTCCAGTCCCTAAAGCTGGAAAGATGGCGTTGTAGTTTACCAAAGCTGGAGTGTGAGGGGGGATTTGCAGCCATATCTGCTATGGTACAGCCAGCCTCACCCATAGTACGACTAAAGTGTTCCAACTGTAGCTACAAACATAAACTTTCACGTAAAGATAAAGGAATCCTGGTCAGTTAAGTGTGTTGCAGCAAAGATCAATCCACACACCTGTACACACGCGGAGAGAGAAAAAATTAGCATCTACTGTTGGACTGACATATTTGTGGCTCCATGTTGTTTAAAAAAAAAAAGAAAGAAAAGAAACAATAATGCTGTATTTTTGTGTGATAAATGTTTAAATATATATATATTAAACAAAAAAGTATAAGAACAAATCAGTCTACTTTTAAATCCAGCGTTAAAGATGTTGTTTGTCTATTTATTTGTTTATTTATTCATGCGGTGTCTCCCAGAGTGAAGTTGTAAATGTGAGGTCAGTTGAATAAATTGTATTGATTTAGTGCAGCTGAGTTGGTCTTTCTTTTACACATCTTTTACAGTGTGTTCTGCAGTTTGCATTATGTTTGGTAGGGATGTAACGATAACCGGTATAATGGTTAACCGTGATAAAATTCCCAACGATTAGTAATACCATTTCAATTTTTAATTATCGTTAAAACCGTGACTGATTACTGCACTTTGAAAAACTCCTAGTGATGCTGTTCATTGGCTGGAAGAGCAGTAGTAGTTACAGTTTGCAATGTTAAATTTATGAAAACATGACGAAAGGCAACGAAGGCACCCACATGGACAGTTCTCTTCAGATTTTTCCGCCTTGAAAAAGGACAAAGTAGACATTAAGACCCATTTTGGATATCTTTAAAGATGCTGGGAGGTATTTCTATAATACCGTGATAAAAATGATAACCGTGATCATTTTGGTCACAATAACCGTGATATGAAATTTTCATATCGTTACATCTCTAATGTTTGGTATATTTATGTCTGTGTGTGTATTTCAATGGCTCATGTGCTTCTTTCTGAGGTCAAATTTATTTTCTTTTACAGATTTTATAGACAAAATATTCCAAGGTTTAAGGTTAGCAGAAAGAGCGTATTCGTGAGTAAGTGGTTGTGGTGAATATTTCTTCAGATGATTACTCCAAGTCGATGTCTGGTATAATGAAAACACAACTGTGTGTGTCTGCGTGTGTTGACGGACTTCCAGAGTGTAATCTCGGGGTTGCCGCCTGCTTGGAGGCATCAATCAAAACGTCCTCACAATCTTATAACTGCCAAAACTGTCAGGACTGTCAGTCTTCCTCAAACACAAGAAAACACACAGATGGTAAGACCCCAGCCTGACTGCACAAGTCTGACCCCAGACTGATGGGGAAATATCTAATTGCATTTTTCCTCACCTCCCATGGCGCAAAAGAGATTTCTAAGAGAGGGATATCGTCTTAGACTGAGCCTTTCAAGACCCTAAATTATTTTGATTTGTAGCGTTTTAGAAAGATCAACACAATAATTAGAGCAATTGTGCACGACCACTTATTTTTAGCATAAGATCTATGATAGAGAAGCTTTATTTAACTGTCTTAACACACAAGGATGTAAGAGACATAAAAAAGAAAGGCTTATTCATTTATCTCTCTCTTTGTGTCCTTTCATATTCTAGATGGGCATTTGTCTGTCTAATAAAACTAAGAAATGATTTTTTCAAAGCTACTGTTGCTGATGTTGCAGATACATTTGCATCAGAAAATGTGGATGCCACGCTCATTCTTCTTTTCCTTTAATGTCATTAGACAGTAACATGAGTGTGATGTCATCTAGTCCACTGAGCGTTAAAATGATTAATATTACCTCCCATCTCTAAAAAGAAGCCAATGCAAAAGCACGTTAAACCCACATCTGCAGCATCTGATCAGCGAAATGTAACACATCCCTGTTAAACCTTCATCTTGCAGGAATAACACAAACACCCTGCATATTATTCTGCATATAGAGAGAAATCCAGGCGTGTGAGCATACAGTATGAAGGTAGTTATTAGTAAGCATCAAGGAAACCTGCCAGAGTGTCAGATGATTTGCCTGAAGGTGACGCGGTGTTTATGAGAATGATTTGATTTCATCAAGGTTATAAATACACATGTTTAAGAAGGTTAGAATCTTGATTGTTAAAAACAATATGGCTCTTTGGAAAAGAAACAAACATTACTGCCCTTTTCCATTTCTGACAGTGATTGGTTTCTTCTGTGATCAGAACTGGTCCCAACATCATTTCAGGGGGGTCACTCAGTCATTGGAAAAAGCCTACATTTATCAAACCTTTATTAACTTGTTAATGCAAAAAGCTTAATATGTGAAATTAAAGGTTGAATATGGAACATTTTAATTAAAAGCTATATTTTTTTAAAAATAATACCTCCACAGGTCGTTTGGGGGTGTACAGAATGAAAGTACAACATTTCCCAGAAAAATCATATTTAGCCTAAAAATAATTATAAGATAATTTTTTACGGGTTCGATAATGGCATTTTATTTTCGTATATAAGCCAATACACGCCGCCATTGCAGGTTGCCAAATACGATCTCTGTGTGGAAACAATATTTCCGGTCATAGTCAGGCTTGTACAGGGGAAAACCGTAGAGACGAAGAGTGAAGCAGCTGCTTCAGAGCCCTGGAGATATTGTTATCTGTTTCTGAGGAGGAGTGACCTGAGAAGAGCAAAACCTGGAGTAAATTTAGGTGAAGACTTCACAAAATGGACCCACATAAACGTTTTCCACGGAGTAAAACACGGAAATGGCGACTTTCCTGCTGGATCGGTAAGCTAGCTTGTTTGCTAACATGGCTAACGTTAGCTGTCAGTTATAAACTCCTCTGCGCTACTTGTTGGAAATGCTGCAGACTGTTGGTCACTTGCATATCCGCAGCGAGCCTGGCACCCAAATGGCTGGAGTTGTTTTTCTGCCGTTGCAACTACAACCTAGACACACGTGATGTCACTGTTCTGTCCGTATTCCATATTCAACCTTTAAGCTGTGCATTTTTCAATGCTTTAACACATAAACAGCAGTTATTATTCATGCAATATTAAAAATCTGAATTTGACATTATCTCGGCAAGAAAAGCTGATTTTGAGCATGTAGGTGCTTTGCTACAGAGGTAAATCAAATCCACCAATAAACACTTATCCACCTTCTTTAATGAAGATTCTGATATTTATTACATCTTATCTTTAGAGAATGACTACAGCAGTGTTTCCCAACTCTGGTCCTCAGGACCCTCTGCCTTGCATGTCTTGGAGGCAACCCTAGTTTCCCCCACCTGAAACAAATGAATGGCTCGTTAAAAGGGCTGCAAAGAACTTGGGCCTTGTACCAATACCCCCCTAAGCCCTACATCCCTGTATGAAGTGCACACTTGTCAGAAGTGCACATTAAGGGTTGGAGTGTGCAGGTTGCAAGTGTGGGAAAAAGGCAGAATTGGGACAGTGATGGTTCCTCCATTTTGCAACACATCATTTAATGTCATTGCTTCCAAACTCAGCTTCTTCTCTGTTCTTGGTGAA
The DNA here is from genome assembly GCA_023101725.1 of Atherinomorus stipes. Lineage (NCBI taxonomy): Eukaryota > Metazoa > Chordata > Actinopteri > Atheriniformes > Atherinidae > Atherinomorus > Atherinomorus stipes. The sequence continues at coordinate 1,035,329 of JALJCO010012583.1, read as the reverse complement.
GAGACGTCATTTTCAGACATAAACTGAATAAAGTTCATTTCATCTGTTCTTGTAAAATATATGTTATGAAATCCACACAAGTTTAATTAATAAATAAATAAATTACTGAACTAATTTCTGTAGGTGGCTGTATAATTTCACCAGCACAGGTTAAATTACTGTTTTATTCTAAACTAAATGTATAATAATATTAAATTGTCAGCTCTGTGACTGTTATCGTTAGCATAGAATGTCCATAAATGTCCACATGTCCATAAAAACATGGATGTCAGATAAACAGGTCTCCCTTGTTAAGGACGCTGTGTGTCAGCTGGACTTACCTGTGTAAATAAAGTTTTTAAATAAAAATTGAATTTAGCTACTTTTATCAGTAAACTGAATTTTTTATCTGTAAACTTTTTTATCTGTAAACTGATAACTTTCATTATTCAAATGCTTTGAATTTTAATATTCATATTTTGAAGTAACAGGGCAAACCAGTAATTATTTCACCTACAAAAAAGATTAAATACTTCAATGTTTACATCTGAAATGGCTTTTTTTTCACCACAGGCAGGAGCTCATCACCAAACATGGACATGTTCCACCTTTGTGGTTCAAAGCGTCACATGCAGCAATTAATTATGGGCAATATGCTTCGGTGAAGTCTGCATGGATGCGGACTTCACCAAAGTGTGGATTGAGGGCCAAAGGGGACGTGGCGGACTTCCGCCCTGGAGCAGCCCTGGAGCATTGGGACACTCTACGCACTTCAACCCCTCAACGGGAGCGCGCATTAGGGGCGCAAGGGTGGAAGTGCGGGTATTGGGTCAGGGCCTTGAAGTTCATGAATCTGAATCAGGTGTTGGAGTAGAAACACAAAGACATGCACAGCAGTGGGTTCTGAGGACCGGAGTTGAAAAATACTGGACCACAGGATGATCTTTTTGATATATCACACAATTATCCACTCATTTGTGGAGGGGTCATGAACACCAGCATAAAGTTTGGGAACCACTGTGTTGTCTAATAAACAAACACTTTGCATCTATCTGTTTGGTCGGTAATATCAAATTCCCTTTGATACTGTGAGGAGAACACCCCCAAAACTGCTGCAAGTATTTAAAGGGGAAACAAAATTTTTTTCCCCTCTATATACTCTTCTCAATCCCCTGAGGCCAACAAAGTTTCTTCCATTTTCCCCCCCCCCCCCGGCCCGCGCAAAACCTCCTCCCGGCCCCCCCCACACCCCGCCCCCCTCCCCCCGCGCCCCCGTGATGACCACCCCCATAAATCTTTCTTCCCCCCCCCCCCCCCCCCCTCCCCCCACCTCCTCGAGATTATCACTCCCCTCGACTCTCCTCTCCCCCCAAAAATTTCTTCCTCCCCCCCCCCCCCCATAACATCCCCTCACCCCCCTCCCAAGCTTTGAGGGTTCTCCCCCAAGCCATAAAATCCCAAAAGAAAGCAGGTAGACGGGGGGGGGGGGGGGGGTGGGGGGAAGGCCGGGGGACCCCGAGATTTATGGTGCCCCAGTGATATATCTGCCAAGTTTGAAGCTTTTATGCTGCTTTCCATTTTGCATGTTACCAAGAGATCTCAGCCAGACTGGGCTCCCTCAAAACCAACTTTCTGGTTGATTTAGGGAGGAGAAGAAATTGTGTTTCAACTTGTGAACTCTTAAGGGGGTGCCATGCCCACCTTGTGAAAAAAGACAGCACATTATAAATTTAAGGAAAATTCCAGCAGTACTCACATTTGAGATATTTATTGGCTCACATCACAGCTGACCAACAGCCTGCAGCATGTCCAACAAGTAATGCAGAGAAGTTTATAACTGACTGCAAATGTTAGCACGTTAGCAAACAAGTTAGCTTACCAATCCAGGAGGAAAGTCATCATTTCTGCATTTTGATGCCATGCAAAACGTTTATGTGGGTCCACCTAGTGTAGGCTTCACCTAAATTGACCCCAGCTTTTGCTCTTCTCTTGTCACTCCTCTTCAGAGACAGATAACAATATCCCAAGGGCTCTGAAGCAGCTGCTTGACTTGCCGACTCCACTGTTTCCCCCTGTGCCAGCCTAAAGGCCTTTACACACCTACTCCGAATATTTCGTCCGAAAGATTCGCACGGCAAAAGCTTTAATCAAATTAATATCAAGTCAACGGGAGCGTTCACATCAGTGACAAAATTCTGTCTTGCGATTTTGCGACGTTTATTTTTTCGAACTGGGGTCGATTTTCTTAATATTCGCATCCGACAGATACACAATCCACCAATCAGAGAGGGCGCTCTGACATCACAGAGCTGGTCGCAAGCAAAAAGAGAGAGGAAAAGAGAGAGGTGAGGCTTGGTCGCTGTTACTGCATCATTATGGCTCAGGTGTTATCACCTTTGTGTTGCAGCACTCTTGTTTGGCAAACGGGGGTTGGGGGGACGTCACAGCTGAAGTAGCAGTGTTTTCCCTACACGTTGTAGCCATTCGAGGTTATTAGCTACAGGTGTTGTATTTAAAATCCCCATTTGGCATCTCCACGGTGAGATCAGCTGTTTTCAGCATCCAGAAGTTTCCCTGCAGCCGCCTCTCCCTCCGTCACTGCTGCATGTGCTCACGTTCCTCTGGAATAACGGATGCGGGTTTGTTCTATAGCATCATCGTAATTTCGCGTCGGACTAGGTGTGTATAGACAAAGACGTCGATATTTCACCTCCGAATTATTCGCAATTTCGTGCCGTTTATTCGCATCGGCCCGGGTGTGTAAAGGCCTTAACTCTTCCCAACATACTATTGCCACATAGAGGTCGTATTTGGCAACCCATAATGGCAGCGTGCATTGGCTTTTAGATGTAAACATAATGCCATTGTCAAACCCGTTAAAATTTATTTTAGATTTATTTCCAGGCTAAATACATTTTTTAAGGAAATGTTGTACTTTCATTCTGTACTGCTCCAAACGACTTGTGGAGGTATTATTATTTTAAGATATAGCTTTTAATAAAAAATGTTCCATATCAACCTTTAAGCAGTGGAAATGTGTACTATATTTCTGTATTGGATCATGTCAGAATTGAAAATGCTGTTAAGAAGACTTCGTGCCAAAACTCTTGAACAAGCAGCATGTCTTATCTGTGAGCCAATGAACATCTCAAGTATGAGAACTGCTAATATTTTCCTTCAATTTGGGATGTGCTAAGTTTTTAAATTTTTTCACTCTATTTGGTAATCTTAAAGAACAACAATGAGCTTGATCTGCTCCAACTTTAATGAAATTTGTCTTTGCCCAGGCTCCACTTCACCATATTTCATGAAAATTAGTTGAAGAGTTATTTCATCATATCAACAAATGAATTGCAACAATTACTAAACTCAACTTTTGGCTGTAATGGAGGAAAAAGAGCTTTTATGATGTCCTGATGGTGCACAGTCATAGGTTAGAATGTAAAGTGTATACATACAATTCACTGATGAGGCCCTGAAATCACAGACGATGTGCAAGTGAACATTAGCTTGACTAGCAACTCAGCAGGAGCGCTCCCAACAGAAAGAGGTGCAGTTCATGTTTGATGCACGATTGTCCCTTATATAATCCTGTAAAAAACATACAAGCTTTGACATTCCTTGTGTATTTATCACCACAATCCTCTGTTTGAACTCCCAGTTGATCAGTGGAGAATTAGTGCTTGAAATATGTTTTAGCTCTCTTTGCATCTTTCTGTATCCATACATTTTTTCTTCAACCCTGAAGGCAAGCTGCAGGCACACTGCTATGACTTTATACTTGCTGAATCTTCCTCTGCTTAACACAACAGAGAATTCCCCCAACGTCATCAGTAGCACTCACACATACAGACAGGCAGGCGTTCAGCCTTGCAGCACAACTCATGACTTATTCTCTCTAAAATGACAAAAAAGGCAGGAAGGGAACTCAAAGTGCAGATGAAACAACAACAAACTACCCTCCTGTAGACTTGTAAGCATGTTCTTTTCATCAATTCTTTCTTTAAAAACCAATACTATCAGTGGCACCAGCAGCCCAGGGTGCACTAGCACGGTGATTTCACTCCAGCACATCGTTGCTTTTTTAAGGGCAGGAAAAAAGCACTAACAGAAGTAAAAACCATGATAGGTCTTTCCATTACGCCGATGGAATAATGGTCAGTTATGTTCATGCCAGTCACAGGGAGCAACGTCATTGTTCGCGACAAGAGCTGTAGGTGGAATTTCCCACTCAGAAAGTCGGACAATCCTGCCACCTCCGAGTTCAGATTTAAAGATGGCCGCGCTCAGTGTTATCAGTGGGGTTAGCAGTTATAGAAGCTTCTGCAGTGTTGCATTTATTTGCTCTTCTAGCTATTTTTGTTGCATTAAATCAGTCATACATGTTGTATTGTTTGATACAGATGTAGGGGGAAGCTGCTGTGGTGTAATTCACATTTTTCATGTGGTATATGTGAACGACAACACCAGCTGTGCTAACAACGGCTAATAAAAATAGCCTTAGCAAACACGTTGTTTTGCTAGGCTGCTATCTTATTTTCTGACCAGTAACTGGAACGTAACTTAGCCAGCTGTGATGTCCCCCCCCCCCCCAGTTCCCAGTTCTGCGGTAAATGCCATGCAGCAGTAGTCCACATAGCAGCTTCAAGCAACACCTAAATATGGTAATCAAAGTTCTTCACAGTATTTTTTGGGCACAAAAAATTTTCATTTAAATCCCCAACTAACATACCCGGAATAATACATTTTATCTTATTTTATTCTTACTTAAGTATCTACTGTAACTTATTTTCTGTAGCTTATTGCTAAGTTTGCTTTCTTCGTAGGTGCTGGCTGGAGCCAGATCTAAACTCTTCTTTCATCAGCGTAGGCCCCCGCCCATCAAATGTATCAAAACTTTTTAACGTGCAACCAAAGGTGTTTCACTTGAAATCAAAGACAACTGATTTATAAGCAAAATTGTTGTATGTTTTTTCTTATGAACATAAGCTCTGATTGAAGTTGAAGAAATATGCTCTGATTTTTTTTCAGTTGCAACATTGCTGTTTCGATTTCATTGCCACTCACTCTTGCTCTTAAATCTCTTTTTTGTTTCAAATCTATTCTATATGATTTAATGATTGAAGGTAGAATCCAGAGTTTTTCCACGTTTCTGTTTGTAAACACTATTCAAACTGAGAGCCCCTCCCCTCGGGCTAATGGCTGCATCACTCTTCAGCCCCAAGCCTCTCCTTAAAAGCTTAGGTGCAGGTGAAAGCCAAACCAATATTGGCCCTGGCTTTCGAGTGTGCACTATCTAAAGCTCTTTTCGCTGCAGAGTAGCCTACTTCCTTCACTGAATCCCCCTTTTTTTCTCGAGAATTCAAGTGGCTGGTTTCTACTCCAGTCCATGACTTTATCCCCACAATGTGCCACGCCATTATCTCTGTTATTGGCTGGCGATACATGCAAATCTCCGCCCAGAAACATCATGAATACACCAAAACAAAGGGAAAAAAACTAATTATAGTCAAGGGGAGAGGAAGTTGCATACAAAGTCACCACCACATGAGAGTAGAGGTCCAAAGGTGCAGATTGAGACAGATTTCACTCACACAAGTCTAGCGTTTATTTTCAGGAGGAAAACTCCAGACTCTACCTTTAAAGAACAAAATTCTCTCCAGTACCAGCAGCAAAATGTACATGCATGTATTAAAGTAGCCAGCTGGACCCGAGTCAGTAGTTGGACATTTGGCTGGCAGCCGGCGCCTATAGAAAACACTTGAGAACTCTACCTTGAATTATTTTTCTCCAGAGAGTGGTTAATTACTTCATGCTATCAATGTGTTGGGTTTTTTCTTTTTATATGACAATGTGAGCCAAGGGAAGAGATCCTTATACATTTCCAACTGCTAGGATAAAGAAGTGGCAAAATGTATTACTAGCTGGAAGTCAAAGGTGAGTGAGTACAGCAGAGAGAGAATTAAGTTGTCTCAATGCTGCTTGTGCAGATTTATATGACCTTTAATTAGTTAAAAAGCATTGTAGGGATAAAACATCAGTATTGGGTACATTGTGAGTACTTTGATTGACGTGTACTTGATTTAAATTAAGCCCATGAATCCTATACTTGAGTCCAGAGAGAATAAAGCAGACTGGGCTTAGAAAGAGAAGGAAGCAATAAAAACAAGAAAAAGACAAACTGGTTAAAGAAAAATAAACAGCAAGAAAATGAAAATGCTGTTAAATACATTTAAGATAAGAAAAAGAAAAGCTCTCTAAAGAAGAGGGAGATGATGTCGCTTAAAACCATAAATCTTTGGCCCATTTAGTGTTTTCTCAATAAGGCCTCTGGATAAGGGTTGGTCTGCAGAACAGTCATCGTCATTATTCACATTAAACTAAGTGCTCTACTCCTCAGGATAGAACGGGAAAGGGTAGGAGGGAGAAATAAATGGGAAGGGCAGACATTTACAGTGGCACCCTTAGCTCATATGAGGAATGGGCTTGGCTAAGAGTCTCCACCCACCAGTTATGTCCTTGTTTCTGCCCTTCACCATCGAGAAGCAGATCTCACTGAACTACTAGTGAAAAATAAAAGAAATGTGATTTTCTGTGTACAGTGATCACCTGTTGTTATGAGAAACTGACTCATTTAAATTGTACATGCACAAATGGAGCTTTTACTCAGCTGTGGCTGCACACATCTGATGTCAAGTGCAAATAATTTATTTTTGCTTGTTTTTTGAGACCTGCATGTGTGCTTTTTGTGATTTACGTACACTATATTACCATCCAAATATTTAAAGTCAGGTGTTCCAGCCACTTTGATGGCCACAGGTAAGCATCAAGGCATGTAGACTGTTTCTTCAAACATTTGTGAAGGAATGAGTCGCTGTCAGCTTAGTGAGTTCCAGCATGGTACTGTGATGGGATGCCACCAGTGCAACAAGTCCAGTCATGAAATCTCCTCACTCCTAAATAGGCATCATAACAAAGTGGAAGTGATTGAGAAAAAACTGGGCCACAAAGTGGCAGGCCCAGTAAAATGACTGAGTGGGGTCGGGATGCTGAGGCACATAGTGCACAAAGGTTGCCAACTTTCTGCAGAGTCAATTGCTACCTGCAAACTTCATGTGGCCTTCAGTTTAGCTCAAGAACAGTGCAAAAAGAGCTTCATGGAATGGAGACGTGCGCACTTCACCATCTGGCGATCTGATGGAAGAGTCTGGCATGACAGTTGCCAGGAAAGCGGTACTTGTCTTGACTGCATAGTGCCAAATGTAAAGTTTGGTGGAGGGGGGATTATGGTTTGGGATGGTTTTTCAGGAACTGGGCTTGGCCCCTTAGCTCCAGAGAAATTAACTTAGAACGCTTCAACATAAGAGATTTTGGACAACTCTATGCTCCCAATTTTGTGAGAACAGTTTGGGAATAGCCCTTTCCTTTTCCAGTATGACTGTGCACCAGTGCACAAAGCAATGTCTATAAAGACGTGGATGAGTCAGTCTGGTGTGGTTGAACTTTGGCCTGCACAGGGTCCTGACCTCAACCTAATAAAACACCTTTGGGATAAATAGAGTGGACACTGAGAGCCAGGCTTTCTTATCCAACATCTGTCTGGTCTTACAAATGCACTTATGGAGGAATGGTCAAAAATTCCTAAATACACCCCTAAATCTTGTGGACAGCCTTCCCAGAAGAGTTGAGGCTATTAAAGCTTCAAAGGGTGGGCCAATGTCATACTAAACACATTTTATTAAGAGTGAGAGTGAAGACAGGTGACCCAATACTTTTGGCAATAAAATGGACGTTACTGCTACAACCCTTCAGGTTTATGCTAAAATTTCCTTTTTATTATATTCCATTATGCGACTTTTGCAAGCTCATGTACTTCTAGCATATAAAGTAGTGAGACAAACTTAAATGGCTATCACAATGCAAGGAAGGTGCAAGAAAACTTTGTCCTAATATTTTTTATTATTTTTTAGATGCATGTTTATACACTAGAGCACTTTTTAAAAAATTACAATGCAATCGACTACATGTACTTAAAGATACAGTATGTAAGAATTACTGACATCTAGTGGTAAAGATGGGTATTTGAAAGAAAAGATTTTTTTTTTTCAAATGACTTCATATTCCAAGCACTGTTGTGAATGTATGATGGCTGTGAGTGGCCAAAATTCTCCCAGACAAAGATGCTTTCATCTGTGAGTGGATCCATTGGTCTCAGGTGTAGCTATGACTATACTGTGAGTAAATACTTTCTATGTCTTTTAAGGCATTGCTTATCCCAAACAGTGCTTTAAAGGGGAAACTCAGTAACTTTTTTACCTCAATAAATGCTTTTCGGAATCCCCGTGGGGCTAAACAAAGTGTTTACGGAGCGATTCAATGCCCCCCCCCTCCCACCGGTGCCTTGGGCCTGCGAGCAGCTCTATACAACTTTGCCTGCGCCGACCCGAGCAGAACTTGCGACAACAGAAACAGCTGTACGGTACTCAGGTCCCCTATCTATCGAGCTGCTTCCAGTGCTGATTTGAACCAGACTACCAGCGCTAATTCTAAGAAAACATTTCTTTAGCTTCACACCACCTAAACACCGGCTCCTGGCTCTCATAACCAACTCTTTGCTGGACCAGAGTGATTCATGTAGCTTGCGCTGTCTGGGCGCCGGGTGAAGCATCACTGCTTCAGGCTCAATAATCACTTGTCATGTCCGCAAAAAGTAAATAAAAGTTCGTATTCTTACCTGCTACCCGCCAACACCAGAGAAAAATATAATCCACGGCATATTTACCCGCAAATCGCGGGTAAAACGTCCCGTTTCAGAAGAGACAGGTCTTTGCTTTGAGCAGAGGGAGACGTGGTGCTGCTACCAACGCAGCAAAGTAGCATCAACAAGCTAGTAAACGCTTAGAAATATATCCAGGGATCAAAATAGAGGAAAGACAGGTAGAAAAGCCGTCTGTGTGCTGTGGGGGTGTAGGGGGGGGTTGAACTTTTAGACAGTGAAAGGACGCCACTAGGGGGAGCCCCGAGCTGAAGTTACTGAGTTCTGCTTTAACGCCCATTAAACAAAGCTGGTATGCAGTTTTAAAATCCAGAGGGTTCTCACTTCATACACATTGTTTTGTCCATTCAGGGACACCGTAGTAAAAATGGTGGAACAAATATGGCAGCCTCCATATGTGCACCACCCTCCAAGTAGATATACAGTAAGTGACTCATTCTAAGAAAATAAGCATATAATAGCTATTCTAGTGTAGCGATTACACATCAATAGAAACACAGTTTTGAATTATACTGTATCACATTTTTCTCCCATTGACCTTCGATTTTTTACAAACTGTGCCTTTGAACATTTTCTAAGAGAGTAAAACTTATCATCAGCTTATTATCTCATTATCACGCGGTGAAGCAGGTGAAATTATGCAAAAGCTTGTAAACTTCTCCATATTTGGAATTAAGACCATTAGCAAACCCTGCATTGTTTCTGCTCATGTTTAGGTTTGAAATCTTTTGACAGCTTTCTGTTAAATCTTAGTCTTGCTCTACTTTAATGACTGCGCGAGAAATTCTGTGGAAACCATGATCAGTTTCACAATTTGAATGGTTGAAAAAGGCGAAACCAAAGGCATTTTGCACTGATCGTTTTTCACACGCCCTTTTGGAGCTACGTTGACCATCACCATAGGCTACTCACAACTAAAGAGAGGGGAAAAAGCACGACTTGGTTAAGAACAGGAAAAGTTTAGGCTTGTGTTTAAAATGCGTTTGTGTTACGTGTATATTAGACCTCGATGTAGAAGATCTGTTTATTGTGATGGAGCCGGTCTCATATGAACACTGAAAACAGCACTGCCTGTTTCCTTTTTTTTGTAATCAACACACATATTTAGAGATCTGACAAGCATGCACAGCCTCTGAGGCTCCAGGGCATATTTTATTAGGGCTTGCAATGCTGTCAACAGAAAGCTCAATTATTGGAGAATTTATTACAGTTAGAGCTTCAACAGTAAGACTATTATAACACTGCATGAAATAGAACAGGAAAAAATACATTTGTCACTAATGTACAGGCATTGTATTCTCCATACAAACTTAAATACTATAGTCAAACTGTAAATAAGATTCATTCTTCATTTTATAATTTATTAATAACTTAAATAATCTTCCTTAATTTTCTGCTGGCTTTAGATTGTGCTGTTTGGAGAATGTTTATTCATATTTCCGGGGCAGATATTTACAGTATGCAACTCAGGCTGAATCATTCAACTCTACGTTCAAAAGCAAATCTAAAGGGTTTACTCATGTTGTTTTTTGTAGTAGCTGCAGAGGTACTGATTTCCACTCATTCTCTATTCAATTTATTTTCTTCTCTTCCTCCCTGAAGCATCCACATTATCATACAGGGTGCATTTAATGTTCATTATTGTTTATGACAAAAAATGTGCAGTGGTGATTCAGCAAATATCATGATCCTATATTATTTTCTGCATTTGATGGATGCGCTGGTGTTACTGATGTCACAAATGTCATTTTTTGCCTTGATATTTGTCATGAGCTGCCATGTTAAGCATCGTATCCAAGTCAGTCCTGTCAGCACCCTGTAAGCAGTTTTGCTTAATTTTATTTCATTATCAGAGTTAGATAATGTCCAATACACCTTTACTAAAAGCAGGTTTCTGTCAGAGTGCAATTGAATTATACCTATAGTCTGTGATCTGGAAATACTCTGGATGATACCTTTAGACAGGTACAGTATCAGGTCAGATAATAAGCCATGGAAAATATCATCCCTGTAGTATAACACTGTTAACATAGAAAGTCATTCATTTGAATCAGACTTCATCTGTACGATGCAGGTACAAAATAGTTCAGTTAATTTAATGGAAAAGAGAAGATACAGAACAATGATGTAATTTATCATCACCAGAAATGTTTTTCTTTTCTGAATAGATAACATGTTTTTTTTGTGCCTTAATATGAACTTCAACTTGTATGGTATTTCTCTGGTAAGAAAGGCAAGGCGAGGCAAGTTTATTTGTATAGCACATTTCAGGCAGACAATTCAGAGTGCCCTAAATAAAACATAAAAAGCATTCCAAAAGAGGGTGCAAAGGAAAAGAAGACATTTAAAGGTACAGTATGTAAGAATTACTGACATCTAGTGGTAAAGATGGGTATTTGAAAGAAAAGATGTTTTCCTTCAAATAAATTCATATTCCAAGTTCTGCTGTGAATGTGCGGTGGCCATAAGTGGCCAAAATTCTCCCAGACATAAAGGTGTTTTCATCTATGAGTGGATCCAGTGGTCTCAGGTGTAGCTATGACTGTACTATGAGTAACTACTTTTTATGTCTTTTAAGGCATTACTGATCCCAAACAGTGCTTTAACCCCCATTAAACAAAGCTGGTACAGCCGTTTTAAAGTTCAGAGGGTTCTACACATTGTTTTGTCCATTCACCGTAGTAAAAATGATGGAACAAATATGGCAGCCTCCATAAGTGTACCTGCAGCAAGTAGATATAAATTTTCTGCCATTGACCTATACTGTACCTTTAAAGCAAAGAACAAAAGAATAGAAGCATGATTTAAATTAAAAGTGAGTTAAAACATATAGGGGCTGTGCAGATTTTAACTTTTGAATCAAAACTATCAAACTTTAGAAAGGCAAATACTGTGGACAACCTGATAATTTTACAGCCAGTCTTTTGAGGATCATGTTCTGAGAACAAGAAAAGCACAGTAGAGTTTTTTTTAGGAAAGTATAGGGCATCAGTTTGTTTCCATGGTGATTAAATTCAGTGAAACACGGTGAAAATCCAATCATGGAGTTTTACTGGCTGTGCTGCAAGAGGAGCTGAATGTCAAATCAAATTCAAATCAAATTTATTTGTATAGCCCTTTACTATAGCCAAAATGCACTCAAAGTGCTTTAACAACAGAACAGTAAAAAGCAACTGGATAAATAAAATAAATACATAAAAACACATACAGTTAAAACGAGACATTAACCAATGGAAAGTGCTACTGTGCCGCAAAGTATGAAGAGCCTAGAAGTGCTCTGGGGAAAAAAAGAAAGGACAATAAATAATAAAAATCCTAAAATACAAAGTTGAACTAAGAAAAATATAAGAATTCCCTAGTTGGAGTTTAAGGCTCGTCTAAAAACGTAGGTTTTCATATTAGATTTAAAAATGCTGAGATCACTAGTGGTACAAACGTCAGGGGGCCACTTGTTCCACAGTCTCAAGACAGCAACAGCAAAAAAAAAAAGCGATCCCCCCACTGCTTATATCTAGACCTTAGGACTTCCAGCTGAAGCTCGTCCAAGGAACGCAGGGAGCTACCATGATCACGGGTAACTTAAATCTCTGACAAGAAGGGGCCAGGCCATTAATGGCGTTAAAAACAAACAAAAGAAGTTTAAAATATATTTTAAACAAACTGGAAGCTAGTGGAGGGATGACAGCACGGGGGTCACGTGCTTGCGCCTGGAAGTGCCCGTTAAAAAGCGTTTTGTACGAGCTGAAGGCGGGAGATGGACGACTGGCTGAGACAGACGTACGAGGCATTACAGTAGTCTAGTCTAAAGCTGATGTATCATGGACTGCTTTCTCCAGGTCCTGCCAACTTAAAAAAGGCTTCACTTTTGCTAAAGACGGAGCTGAAAAAAGCTGGTTCGAACTAATCTCAGATAAATTAAGTCAGAAGATTAACAATGTAGACTAAGCTGTGTGATTCAGTCAGAGCATTGGGTTTAATCCTTTATAAAAAAAAAAATTGAATGAAAATGAGACAGGTTACCACAGTTTCAACAGACTCACAAATGTAGGGGAAAAAAAGATTATGTGTAGCAATTGAAAAACTGACTCCAATATGGTTACAAGAAATGTTTAGAAATTGTGTTTGTTTTTCTTACGACATGTGTAACGTTTAAGTGAACAAGCCAGAAGCCAAACATCAGCCAAAACGAGGGAGAAGAATAAAAAGATTTGGTTATGCAAGATGGTGTTGAATTGGTGTGGCTTGATCTGGATGTGCTGGAGGTCTGGAAAACAAAAAAAATGGGTTGAGCGTAGCCGCAGGATGAAAAGTGAAAAAACAAAACTAGACTTACCGGGACCTGGAAATCTTAGCATCCAGTATTTCTTTGTCCAAAAGCAGTCCAGGGGCACGCACGGGAGGGTTTCAGGCGAGGAAAAAATCCAGGGATGAGTGAACTTGAGACAAGGTCTGGGTTAGGCAAGGTTCAGCAACAAGGAGGTCAGAAAACATGTCACACAGGTAAGGACCAAAGACTGTTAAAAAATGAACGCAGTATCCAGTCATGTCTGAATAGGGAAAAGTGAAGCCAGCTAGGTGTTCCCCACCGTTGCCATCTTGCCGTCACTCCCTGAAAATACTAAAACGGGCAAAGACAGGGCTGCTCTGAGCCGCTGGGCAAAATGATTGGCAGCCAAGCTAACGCTAACCAAGCTAATCCGAAGCAAACGGTAACCGAATAAAGATAGACCGCTTAAAAGGTAAGTCACGCTCAGACTTGTTTTTAAAGGGACTTGAGGCAAGATTAAGAAATGAGACTCGCAACTGGCGCTGCAGGTAACTGCAGCCACGAGCCAAGCTGTCACAGGAGCGTGCACAAAATAATAACGTTTATTATGCTGATAAAGTCTTTTTCTTCGTAGTTACACTTTTTAGTGTCTTTCAATTGATGTAGATGGTTTGCTGACAGCAGAAGAATCCATAACTATCCCTTTCAGTATTTGAATTTATCGCCATCGTCTCCTTCCTGTATCAAAACTGTCCGGGACGCGGATGCAGTGTCATTTGACGTCACATCCGCAGTACAGCGCAGGAAATTCGGCCACTAAATCACAGCACATTATGCAGCACACAGCCTGTTCAAGGCAACGGCGAGAGACTTGGGTGGGCTGGTTCTTTTTGGTTTTTAATGCTTCATCCATTAAAAAACTGGACAGGCTTGTTTATTCTTTCGCAATTCCTGCCTCTAGTCCCTTTAACTGGCTTAAAACCACTGTTGTGCAACTCTGCTACAGGCTGAGGCTTTCCTGGGAACAAGCAGGGAGCCAGCGAGCATGCTAGCCTCCATGGCTAATAACGGCACTGAGTCTACCACCTGTCAATGAAAAGGACACACCCTTAATTATGTGTAATTTCAAGATTAAATAACATCCTAATGGATGAGTTATAAAAAAAAAATTTTTAAATTAAAATAATCCCCCCCCTCACAGTTGGCATGAAGGTAAACTTGACCTGTTAAACCTAAAATGATTTTTTGAACCAGGCTGTGCACACATTTATTTCTGCCCAGAAGTTGGCCTTTTTAACATTAAAGTCTATGGAGATTTTTTTTTTTTTTTTTTTTTTTCTTTTTTTTTTATTATTATTTTGCTCCGTTTTGGAGCCAGCCCCTAGCAGATGAACAAAGAATTAAAATTTTTGTGCAACCTGGAAGTAACCTTACCGTTCTACAGCGGAGTGTGTCCTTTGGTAAGGACAGGGCTAAAGACACTAGTCAGAAACAAGCAGGGTTGAAGGAAAAAAAAAAAAGGAAACAGAAACTACTTGAATGAATACGGCTTGAAAGCTATGAAGGAGACAGACGATCTCGCACTGAGAAGGAGAGAGTAGGTGTAGGGAGCTGTGCAGGTTAAGACAATCAACAAATCAGCAGGGGGAGGGGTAGAGTCCTGCACAAGGAAGGCAGAACAGAGCGTGACATGACAGTCTAGGATCACCAACTCCAGACCTCTTGTGCCAGTGTCCACAATGTATTCAATGAGTCCCTGCGCCCACACACCTGACTCAAATTAATGAGTCATGGTGCAGAACTTCATTGGTCGTTAGATTCATATAATTTGAGTCAGGTGTGCTGCAGCAGAGTGATGTTAAAAACCTTCTGGACATTGTCCCAAGAGGTCTGGAGTTGGTGATCCCTGCAGGGTGCCCAAGTCCGGTCCTAGAAAGCGACAATCCTGCAACTTTAGAACTTGCTCTCCCCAACACACCTGAATCAAATGGCTAATTCCCTCATGTCATTCAGCTCTGTAGAGGCCTGGTAACGAGCCATTTATTTGATTCAGGTGTGTTGGAGAAGGGATGCAACCAAAATGTGCAGGATAGTAGCTTTCAAGGACTGGACTTGGACACCCCTGGTCGAGTTTGTTTTCTGGTTTGTTTGATCATTTCATTTCTAATATATTTTTTCATTGTATTTATAAGTTTGGGGAGGGGGGGGGGTTGTGAAGAAGATTTAAGAGTGTAAATAATACTGATTGATGAGTTCTGTGTTGGAAGTGTCAGGACACAAAGGCTCTAAATTTGATTTACAACAGAGTGTGTTCAGTGGAGGCTTCGCCAGGTCTGCTGCAAGACAGGGAGGTACAGAAGATCATTCCTGCCAGCAGCAAGCAGCCTCTGGAACATGACCTTTTTTCAATTATTATCATTATTATTGTTATTGCCTTTGTTTAAAAAATAAAAACAACTGCAGCATTGTCTTTTCATTTCATGAATTTCATTACCATACCCAGAGTAACCCGGACAGGGCGGGTGCAACATTCAGGCTGAAGGAGCAAAATTCAGGTACTGAAGAAACTTAGCTGATAAAGATAAAATAAGCTTTTACACTTCTCTGAATCAAATCAGTGTTAATGTTAAAAGGAAATATCAAAACAATGCGCGGCAGACAGAAGCCGTAACATCAGGTAGAAATGAATTCTTAGTTTCTATTCAAACATTACTTTTTTTTATTTTGTGGCATTTTGTGTTTTCACTTGTGAGTCAGTTACAGTATTAGTTATGACAGAAAGTAAATAGTACTTTTCTCTTTCACATTAGATTGATACTTTGTACTTATTGATTCTCTGTCACTGTAAACCTGCACAGAAAAAACATATCATGCTTCTTGAACAACACGTCTGGAGCTGCTAGTTATGTGTGAGAGCACAAGACATTTTACAAAGAAAACCAATTCGCGTTCATTTTACAATTATTATCACTTACTTTATTTCATCTTATTTTGAGTGTGTATTTCAATGCGCATTGACTTATTCTGCTATTTTCCTCTGACTTGTAGAAACTGACCATCAGTCTTTAACTGAAACATAGTTTCAGCTTTGTATCGCAGTTTCACATGAGCGGCTGGACCGTCTGACAGATTCTGTGGCCTTTCTTATTACTGTCAGACTAACTGATTGCTGCAGGGGCTGCCCATGTATTGAATGGCGGTAAGTAATGAAAATAGTGTGTATCCAGTGTACATTCCCCCAATCGATCCCATCAGTGGTAAGTGGTTGGCACCAGTTAGGCCTTAATAGGTCCAGCGGGAGAGACAAGGAATTGTGTGAAACGTAAACGTAAGGTTTTTCCTGTTAAAGAAGAGTACTTAACATTTTCCTGTTTAAAACTCAACTGCCTGTTTTTCCTGCAGCACTTTTACAATTTTCACAAGAGTTCATCATGACGAAGAAAGAAAGCAAAAGAAATTAAGCCTCCTCTTGGGAAGAAACAGAAAATTTGTATAGTTATTTATTGTTATATTAGTCACAGTCCGAAGAATTGATGTTCAGTTCCTGTAACCACACTTCCTTGCTAATTTATAGCTTCATCCCTGGTTGCACTAAGCTTGCTTTTCCTCCTCGCTGAATAGCTGACAGGAGCTGACTCTTGTCACAGCATTGCTAACGTAATCAGCTGAACTCAAGCAACCTTTTGGTGCACAAATTGTATTATACCACAGTAAGGGGGGCTCAGAGTGATTTAGTTAATGACTGAGCTCACGATGAATACAGAGTGTGGGGTGGGGGGAGCTTCTGCATTGATGCTGTTTTAAGACATATAGAAAAGTGTAACGCACAAGGTGGTGCATGTGCTTTTGTTGCACATCTGTTGCACATCTGCTTTCCCTGAGCCGTAGGAACCGAAGGAGTTAAGATGCCAAAGTGATTTTTTTTTTAGGGATCAGATGGAAAGATGAAAGGTGGCAGGTGAAATGATGCTCATGCATAAATTCAGGAAAAAAAAAAAAAAATCAAAGACATTTTTAATTTCAAGCTGAAGCTGTCAATTTTTATTTAATAACAGCTTCACTTGGCACAGAAAAAAAGATAATTTATTCAAACATCTCTCTGGTAGGACTGATGAATTGCCAGATAAATAATTTATTCCAGTTGAAATTATCATTTGAAAGCTTTATATGAAAATGCACGGTTGTGCCATTTTACAAAGAAAAGTAATGAAGCTGTCTTTCTCAACCCTCTGCAAGTTATGTAATTCTGGGCTGAAAGAGACAAAAGGGAATTTTTCACTATTATATAATTAGCCCGTAATTAGATGAAATAAGATGTATATTTTTGTTGTTTTTCTACATTTTGCAAATCAAGCTTTGGTTATTCAGCCAAAATTAGATTAATCTGCCTATATTTTGTTTTATTTTTACAATAAAGGACAGCTGTACTGTAAATGCAGTTAACAAGGATTCCTCTTAGCTTGTATGTCACATATTTACTGAATTTTTTTCTTCTCTTTCTTTTACATACTTTCTCTTTTCTTATATTGTCATTTGCTATGTACAAATGTAGAAAATAGATACTATTTCACATTTGTCTAACGCTACAGATATGAATAATAACAAGATTACCATTCCTCAGAAGGGAGTCTAACAAGAAATGAAACATTAAAGGTTTCAAAGAAGTGCAGGTGAACATTTTACCGTAGAAACTGCTTTGCTTATGTATCAGATAGTCATCATCAGTCATCATGTATCAGATAATGGTTAAGTAATAAACAGCTTCTGAGCAGCTTTTGGCTTAAAAATTACCCTTTTCAGACCAATGCTTAGTGCAGGAAATATATTACAACTACTCATAACTGCTTCAACCTCGATGAAAATACAATAAACATCTCTTTCAAAGACAAAAATTAACAGTATCCTGTTAGATATATTAACTCATTTCTGTGAGATCACCTCGACCCATTGCAAACATCCAAGATTGAGGAAGCTTGTATGTCAACCCAAACCCAACATTCAACAAATAATTTTTGTGCTAAAACATTGGCAGTGAGTCGGTTACAGTATGTGGGATGGGAAGCGTGGTGGATAAGATGGTCCAACTATTTTGAAAGGACTCTCAGTATTCACTCACCTGCCTTGACTCACATATGCATCCCATTCCTAATCCATAAGGTTCAATATGTCGTTGGTCCACCTTTGCAGCTAGAACAGCTTCAACTCTTCTGAGGGATGTCCACAAAGGTTAGGAGTGTGTTTATGGGAATTTTTGAGCTGTTCTTGAGCTGATCTGAAGGCCACATGAAGTTTGGAGGTCTGTAGTGATTGACTTTGCAGAAAGTTGGCCACCTCTTCGTACTATGCGCTTCAGCATTCGCTGACCTCGCTCCATCGGTTTACGTGGCCGACCACTTGCTGAGTTGCTGTCGTTCCCAAACACTTCCATTTTCTTATCATACAGCTGACAGTTGACTGTGGAATATTTAGGAGTGAGGAAATTTCACAACTGGATCTGCTGCAGGTGGCATCCTATCACAGTTCCACGCTGGAATTCACTGAGCTCCTGAGAGCTACCCATTCTTTCACAAATGTTTGTAAAAACATTTTTACACAATTTCATACACCTGTATGGAAGTGAATGGAACATCTGATTCCAATAATGTGGATGGGTGAGCAATCACTTTTGGCAATGTAGGCCCAATCCCAATGTTCCCCCTACTTTCAACCACCAGCCCTCACTCACTACCACTACACCCTTGAATTGAAGCCAGAAGGGGTAGGGCTTTGTAATCTTCCCCAGGAATTGGGACGCCACTTGCTGCACGTAAGCGACTGCGTGGTGACGTTTGCACATACACCTCACCATAACAACACACCCAGCAACAACACAGAGTTAACAGTTGCAGTCGTTGTTCTTTTTTTCATCATTCATCATGCTTGGGTTGATTAATAAACAAAACAACCACACGGGGAAGAAGTGGCCATGATGACTGTTGTCTCTTGTTAACTCCGAAAAGCCTTCACAAGCTTTTCATCAGTATTTTAGCCTAGCTAGCGTGGCTAGTCTGGCTAACGTTACAAACAAATGTGTAATCTGTACATTTAAGTTTTCTTCTCAGACATTTTTACTGCGGCGGCTTTGATGACGTCACTATTATGCGACACCATAACAAGCAAATGTCTGTAAATAAGGATGAATCACCACAAAAAAGCTGCTTCGAGCTCACAGGTGGGGTCCAACTAATGTTTCGTAACAAAACATTGGTGAAATGAAGGAGTTTGTGGCAGATAATGCCTTATTTAGAGGCTGCACGCGGTTGCCCCATCACTTCCATTATATTGGCCATACGCTGATCGAGTGGATCTACATATCTTCCAAAAGAATTCAAGTTGCACCAAAACTGTGTGAATAAATGAAAATATTTTATGCTTGAAAATAGGTCCAGATTGAAAAAAACGAACTTTCCCTTTAAAGCAGGGAAATTTCTAAAACCAAAGGGACATCAGCTTTCTAGGACCGGGATTCAGGATCCCTGATCAAACCAATCAAAGGTCTCAATTTGTTTATTAGCTCAACTTGTAATGACAGTCAGAGAAAAGAAGAAAAGAACCAAAAACAGGACAGCAAGACAGACATCAGAAGTAATATTTATTAAGGAAAACTAAAGGTGCTGCAAAGGCAGGATTAACAAATTTGTCAAACCAAAACATTTAGTTGACAACAGACAAAATAAAAAAAAAAAAAAATACAAAGCAGGAGATGAAAGATGCTGATCTAACAATGAGCAAAGGAAAACCTGGAGCATTTAAATTGAAGGGTTATAACTGCAAACAAGGGTGGGATAATTGTGGCGGGGCAGAGGAGGGCCCAGGTGGGCTTTGAACCCCAGCCTCCTGGGAAAGAGCCATGTGTGCTGACCATTCAGCCAAAGGTTACAGTGGCCAAGTTACCGGGGCACATGATCAACCTGAGGCATAGAAACAGGACCCTCAACTGTCACATAGCAGCTAGGAGTCAGGTGTGACAGGGGAGCATGACGTGAACACTCATTAGAAAACAGAATAAAACGAGACTACAAAAAGAAACCCATCAAGAACCAAACCAGAAACAGATCCAAAACCCACAAACATGGCTCAACTGAGACTTTGGATCAACCAGTTTCTCTGTGATATACTATAGAAGTGTAGAGGAAGGACATCCTCATCTTTACAGCCACTTCTGTTGTTGTTATTATTATTATTTCATTTATAATTGCTGCCTCTTGGCCAGGACTTCCTTGCAAAAGAGGTTTTTAATCTCAACGGGACTCTTCCTGGATAAATAAAGGTTTTGAAAAAATTGTTAATGAAACATGATATTATATAATGCTCATCTTTGTATTCCAAAGTTAATTAGTATTTTTAGACTCTCTTTCATTATCTTTATTTAATAGAGCAGCATCAGTCAAACAGAATCTTCTCTTTTCTTTTAATCCTGTCATGGTTCATGTGCACCTGTTGCAGCAGGCAGGATGTGTCTCTGATTAGAAGTGATACCAGCTGCTGGCTACCAGGCTAACAGGGGAGAGACATCTATCTGGTTAACAGAGCCCTGACAGTCCTCCCTCTCTCTCCTCTGCTCCGCTCTCCTTAATGCTTTACGCCGTTGTCATTTAAAGATGACGTACGACACCACCAGGGCTTAGCTTGCCAATAACCCCTGCTGTCGCACATACACACACACACTCACACACCCACCGCAACTGAGGAAGCAACCCAACATGGGGAGAGAGGTTCTGCTCATGTGTTTATGTGCACACATCTTTGCCAGTGTAGCCTTGGTTATTTATTTATTTTAGTTTTACATCTCTCATGAATCAAGAGGGATGGTGGTGTGTGACTGGATTGTGGCCATCCCCAGTTTTATATGTTAGTGTGCGTGTGTGTGCGTGCGTATGCATGTGTGTGTGCTGCAATCCATGCACAGCAGAAAACGGCATAGGCTCCGGTGATTATCCTGGTCCCATAAGTAATCACTTATTGAAGAGATGCATTACTTATTAACTTATCAATTAATAATTGATTAATTAACAAGAGAAAGTGAGTCCAGTGGCACAACAGAACCTAATTATGTTACGGTGCACAGGTTCTCTGGATGATAGATGGATGTTGGAGGGTCAGTGTGTGTACTTGAAAGGTACACACTTGAAAAGCATGTTTTAGTGATGAAAAATAATCCCTTTTTTTCCCATTTCATTGATATTTGTTTTGTTTGTTTGTGAGTGTAGCTTAAGGCTGTAAAGATGTAGAGTACTGATGTTTTTCCCCAGCTACATTAATGTCATCCTTTACAGTGACACTGCCAGGAGGAAACATCTCCATATGTAGGTTGAAACGTTTATAATATGGACGTTGTATCCGGTCACGTCTGAATAGGGGAAAGTGAAGCCAGTTGGGCGTTTCCCACTGTGTCGCGTGTGTCGTCACTCCTGGAAAATATTCAAATGGGCAAAGCGCGGCCTCAGGGAAAATGATTGACAGCCGACGTACTCTGGGCTAAACGCTAACCGAGCTAACTCAAAACTAATAGAAGCTAACGAAGATTAGCTCCTTAAGCAGCGGGGTAAAGGTAAGACATGCTTAGACTTGCTCTTAGCTGACAAAAAACTGACGTTGTGCTACTCTGCTACAGACTGAGACCTTACCGAGAGCAAAGAAGGAGCTAACTATATACATATATATATCTATATATACAGATAATATAAGGGGTGGGACTTGATTTGAAATGTATCTAATTAATTAGAGGCTTTGTAATTAGTTAATCTTAATTAATCGCTTCTTAATCAAATAGTAATCACCCCAAAAAGCAACATTTTGGGGGTAAATATATATATATAGATGTAGCCCTGTAGATTTTGTGTATTCAGGGAATCATAGGCACACTTCACTGCACTTTTTTACATAAACTAATGCTCTGTCTAACCCCAACTGGCTCCTATTGATGTGTCTTAATGGTGAAAGTAGAGGCATACTGAATGTATGATGGTGTCTCCTTTTCTTTCTTTAGAACATAATCATTCATGATATTATTCTTCTTTCCACAAACCACTATCAAAATCAACCCCTGTCTACTGGGAGCTACAAGTATCAGGTGTGAAGATAAGTAAGGGATAATGCTTGATAAGGTGTCCATTATCAGAAATTAATGGACAATGTGGAGGCGTGAACCGTCCTCTGATTTGCGTCAGGCGGCTGCCTCCGCGAAGTCCATTAATTTTGATAATGGACTTCAATAATGGACAACGGAGGGCATTAGCCCGCTTGTACCATGGTCACTTACGAAATAAATAAATGTTAAGCCAATTATTAATGTTTAAAGGGGAAGTTCAGGATTTTTGACATAGGGCCTCATTTACAAGTGAGCCAGAATACTACTTATCATTGAAGACGGTTTCAACATATTTCATTCCGTTATTCTAGTTCCAGTGGGTTGCCATTGCTAATGCTAGTGCAAGTCAATAGGAATCTGCTAGCCTGTCATTAATAACAATCTTATCCACTCCACAGAACATTCGAGGCAAATCATTTCTAACTTCAGACTATCTGTGTAAATGCCGTGTTAACAGAATAATGTTACAAATAAAACTAACCTGCGTTTCGTTGCTTTTTGATTGTTGCTGCTGAGACACTTTATAAAGTTTTACTTCCTGTATTTGGCAGCAGTACATTGTCATCTGCTGCTTCATGCATGCAGGAATCTGATTACACAAATATAAAGTCTAAAATACGGCCACGTCTGAAAGGCATGAGGATATGTCGGATTTTGAAGATGATTTAGAACTTTTTTCATCAAACTAACTGTCACCATGTCTCTATGAACCGAAATATACTGACAAAGGTAGTAAGCTGGTAAGAAACTAGTTCCTCAATATGTAATGCAAAATTTGTCATACAAGGCTAATTTTACTTGTTTAACACATGAGTTTACTAGTTTAACATGGCATTTACACAGATAATCTTGCTGATTTGCCTCGGATGTTCTGTGGAGTGGATAAGATTGGTTTTAATGACAGGCTAGCAGATTCCTATTGACTTCCACTAGCATTAGCATCAGCAACCTCCTGGAACTAGAATAACGGGATGAAATAGGTTGAAACTGTCTTCAGTGATAAGTAGTATTCTGGCTCACTTGTAAATGAGGCCCTATGTCAAAAATTCTGAACTTCCCCTTTAAGTTGTTTTTACTGGTAAAATAGTAAGTTGTGTTGCTATGGTTACCAACTAGTGTTTGAGTCAGATTTAGAACAATCAGGCTGTTTGTTCGGAACATCTCTTCTAGGTGTCCATTATCACTTTCTAACGGACACCTTGCAGCCAAACAGAATTGAGTATTGACCCGGACCATGGTGTAATCAACAATATTGGCCACAAGTCCCAAGTCATTTTGACAGATGCATCATCCAGTTCCCTGGTCTTCTTTTTTTTTTTTTTTTTTTTTTTTTTTTTACAGATGGTAGGTTATTCATTACATAAGATTTAAATATTTTGAAATTTTGTCTTCTGGGATTGTTAAAGTATTTTTCATTTCATTTCAATGGAAGACATCCAGATGTTTCTCTTAAACAAACAAACATAAAAAACAACACCAAAACTAAATATTTCTTTTAATGGGATTTGGCAAACAATGCAAAAATGAACATCAGGCAGGAAGGATAGTAAAAATGACCAAAGTCTTTATAGAGGATTTCCAGAACTTGGAGGTGTGCAGAGAGCAATTATTTCCAGAAGAATCTGGACTACTATAAACACAAAGTACATACCAAAGTCTTAAAATTAAGTAGAGAGCAAATGAAAACTCTGCTGGTTCTTATTTCAGTGCAGTTACCATTTTACAATTGCACCATTGTTTTGTTTTGAATATTTTTAAATAATTAAGCAACTCTTGGTTATTTATTGCAATTGAGGCATACATATAGATGTAAACTTGATTGAAAAATTCAACCTCTTATTAGCTGTGTCTGTCCTAACCTCTGAGCAGGAAAAAGCAGGTTTTACCACAAAGAATTCTTCTAGCCTTTTCTAACTAATGAAGCCAAACATTCCCTCTTTTTCTATTTTCTAAGCAGCTAGCTATGTGCTTATCTTTCTCCTCCTCTAAACTGGATTCCATAGATTTCTAAGATTTGTGTGGGTAAGAATGAAAAGATAAGGTGTTCCTCAAATGAAGGGAGGATGTTTGCATCTCTGCAACCTCTGCATGCTGAGGTCAAGTTAACCTCAGTGTTTCCAACATAATGAGAATATGAGACAGATTTTTCCATGGGAAAGTGCAGTATTACCTACATATTATATTCAGGAGTAAGTTTATGTGTCTCTCCTTGGACTGTATGACTTTTACTGGATACATTCAGATGTTCAGTATGCATATTTTTGTAATTAAATTACTTGAAACTAACATATTTTCTGTTATTTGCAACAAACAGGGGGGAAAAGTGATTCTGCTGAAATCAGTGTCTGTGATTTAACTGTAGCATTTCTGTTGGGAAACATTAAAAGTATCTCACATCTGAATGTGCACAATAAATGGCTTATTGATTCAGAGCAGTCTTAATCATCGTAAGTGCAATCATTTGGGAAATATTTATGGCTTCTTTAAGGGATGTGTAGCATAATGTAATTGCACGAAATATCTACCAGAGTTTCTTCTTTAAGACATTCCATGTTTAACATCAGCCAGACTCATTTTCAGATCACTGCCATAAAAAAAACAAGACACAGCAGCAATTAATGTTTGAGCTTTTATTCACTTTTTATTGCTTGGACACATTTACCAAACAACTGTTTTGTACTTTCAGTAATACACTACAGTCCTTATTTATGTTTCCCTTTACTGTGCACAGGATGCTGCAGAGAATAATTAGATTACTGGCTCTGAATGGGAAAAGATAATTTAATCCAATATCAGCTAACCCATTTAGCAATTCATTGGCCCTGTTAGGATTGGGGTACCCCTCTCCAAATGCTGAGGAATGGACCTTAAATCAAGACCAATAACTAATAAATCCCAATGATTAAGTTTTGCATTTTATTTCTCTTTTACCATAAATGCTGAGATTTTGCACGTGTACTTATGATAGTTTCACACAGGGAATTGAGGTTGAACTCTGCCTGAACTCAAGCTAAGTTACAAGTCTCCAATTTCAAACGATAAAATGAAAAATTTAGGTTTGAAGTTGATTGTTTTTATTGCGAACATGAAGTGTAGGTCCCTGCTTCCTGCTAGTTGTGTGAAAAATTGTTTGCCACTTCCTGATTTATTATTTTTTTGCGTGTTTGTCACACTTCAATGTTTCAGATCAAACAAATTTAAATATTAGACAAAAATAACACAAGTAAACACAAAATGTAGGTTTTTAATGAAGGTTTTTATGAGTAAGGGGGAAAAAAAAATCCAAACCTACATGGCCCTGTGTGAAAAAAAGTGATTGCCCCCTAAACCTAATAGCTGGTTGGGCCACCCTTAGCAGCCACAACTGCAATCAAGCATTTGCAATGACTGGCAATGAGTCTTCTACAGCGCTGTGGAGGAATTTTGGCCCACTCATCTTTGCAGAATTGTTATAATTCAGCCACATTGGAGGGTTTTCCAGCATGAACCGCCTTTTTAAGGTCATGCCACAGCATCTCAATGGGATTCAGGTGGGGACTTTGACTAGGCCACTCTAAAGTCTTCATTTTGTTTTTCTTAAGCCATTTAGAGGTGGACTTGCTGGTGTGTTTTGGATCATTGTCCTCCTGCAGAACCCAAGTGCGCTTCAGCTTGAGGTCACGGCTGGATGGCCGGACATTCTCCTTCAGGATTTTTTAGTAGACAGCACAATTCATGGTTCCATTTACCACAGCAAGTCTTCCAGGTCCTGAAGCAGCAAAACAGCTCCAGACCATCACACTACCACCACCATATTTTACTGTTAGTATGATGTTGCTTTTCTGAAATACTGTGTTACTTTTACGCCAGATGTAATGGGACCTACACCTTCCAACAAGTTCAACTTTTGTCTCATCAGTCCACAGAGTATTTATCCAAAAGTCTTGGGGATCATCAAGATGCTTTCTGGTTAAACTGAGACGAGCCTTTATGTTCTTTTTGCTCAGCAGTGGTTTTGGTCTTGGAACTCTGCCATGCAGGTCATTTTTGCTCAGTCTCTTTCTTGTGGTGGAGTCATGAACACTGACCTTAATTGAGGCAAGTGAGGCCTGCAGTTCTTTGGATGTTGTGCTGGGGTCTTTTGTGACCTCTTGGATGAGTCGTCGCTGTGCTTTTGGGGTAATTTTGGTCGGCCGGCCACTCCTGGGAAGGTTCACCACTGTTCCATGTTTTCACCATTTGTGGATAATGGCTCTCACTGTGGATCGCTGGAGTCCCAAAGCTTTAGAAATGGCTTTGTAACCTTTTCCAGACTGACAGATCTCAGTTACTTTGTTTCTCATTTTTCCCTAAATTTCTTTGGATCACAGCATGATGTCTAGCTTTTGAAGATCTTTTGGTCTACTTCACTTTATCAAGCAGGTCCTGTTTAAGTGATTTCTTGATTGAGAACAGGTGTGGCAGTAATCCGGCCTGGGTGTGGCTAGACGAATTGAACTCAGCTTTCCAAAGATGTGATAAACCACAGTTTATTTATGTTTTAACATGGGGGTCAATCACTTTTCACACAGGGCCATGGAGGTTTAGATTTTTTTTTTCCTCCCTTGCAAATACAATTCATTTAAAAGCTGCATTTTGTGTTTATTTGTGTTATCTTGGTCTAATATTTAAATTTGTTTGATGATCTGAAACATATAAGTGACAGTAACAAACATGCAAGAAAAAAACCCAACAAAAAACAGCATTTCATCTCCATCCTGTGTGGAGGAATTCTTTATTAAGTTAAGTGCACTATCTGCGTTGCTGGAGAGGTGGATTTTGGTTTAGGGCAGTCAGAGTGGAGAGCTATAGTAAATGGATAAAGCCCTGAAGACTGTGATGAGACTAGGAAAACAAGTGTTTCTGAAAGAAAAAGGCAAACACAGTTTCAAAAGGATTGTCTGCTCTAGATACAAAAGCTGACCCAGAATGAACACTAGTCCTGCAGTGCATAGTTCTATCATGAAGTAAAATGGATATGTTAAGGTCTGGATTAAATGGAGTTGGCCAAATATTTAAAGTAGAAGCATTTTCTTTAAGCTTACAAATGAAAATATGCAGCTCACATAATGTTGCTTTGTCAATAGTCTTGGCTGGAAAATTAATGGGCATGGTAAATTTTAGTTTTTTCTACCTGAAAAAAGAAATTATATGCTAAACCATTTTCTGATTCAGACCCAAATAAGGTGTTTCAAAGTAAAGAAAAAAGACCAGTTAATTTTGGGTTTCACTGGTATCAGGTATTATTTGACCCTCCAACAAGCCTTCCAATCAAGTTACTGAATAGGTTTACCATTCATACTCTTACATACTGTACAATCAACAACAATATCATGTGAGGTTCCACCTCCAAAGATGGTGAATACGACACCTGTGATCATTTCCACAGAAGCACAAACTCTGGGATTTTGCATTTTGCTGGTTGCCTTGTTTACACTTCAAAGGAATAGAACACCCACAGAATGATGTGCCTTCATTTTCTACTCACCCTCATGCTGAGCAAGACTCTGGAGCACTTTTTAAAGGGACTTGAGGCGAGATTAAGAAACGAAATTTGCGACTGGCGCTTCAGGTAGCTGCAGCCACGAGCCAAGCCGTCATGGGAGCGAGCACAAACTGAAGCTATAATGTTGTTTACTCACCTTTTTCTTCGTAGTTACACTTTTTAGTGGTCTTTCAATTCATCTGGATCGTTTGCTGATGGCAGAAGAATCCATAACTATCGCTTACAGTGTTTGAATTTAACGGACCCATCTTCTTCCTGTATCAAAACTGCGGATGTAGGTCATTTGACGTCACGTCCGCAGGGCAGCGCGGGAAATTCGGACACCGAATTGCAGCGCATTTTGTTGCACACAGCTTGTTCAAGGCAACGTAGAGAAACGTGGGTGGAAACGTTATTTTTGGTATTTAGCGCTTTATCACCCATTAGTATTAAAGTTGTACTTCCGTGGTCATTTCATTAATATTTCTGTGTTCTCCATTATTATTGAATGCATTCTGCATCGTTTCTGTTTAAAAAAACCTTCTGGTTGCTTAGTATCCAGCTGTATTTGTATACTAGAAGAGAGGCTTGTGGTCCAACGGCAGGCTTTTCCGGGTCCTTCTCATGAATTTCCGTCTGATTGGCTGGCTCCCGTCAGTGTATGAAGGAAGCTCCGCCCTCCGCTCTTATTTCGCTACAGACAGGAAATAGAGCCGACAAACAAGTTTGTTCTGTCATGCTAACAAACAGTTAGCTAATTAGCTTCTCAACTCCGAAGTTACATTCGTGCCGTCTTTACTTCTAGTGTGTAGTGGAGGGTTACCTGCCTTCCAATGGACAGATAGAAACCCCACGTGGGATACGCTATTTGCAATGTTACGTAGAAGTGCAAGGCTGTTCCCGATTCGCTCTTTTCTTCGTATTGTTTCTGTGATGAGGAAGCACAGCCGACTGGGGGGAACGCAACGCTAGCACGTCAGCATGTGTAAGTAAACAAGGGGAAACCCTCCGTATTTCAGAAGGAGCAAGTTAAATGGGTTTTCAGTGGAAGGAGGCCTCTAAAAAAATTGGACATGCATGTTTATTTGTTTTTTAAATTCCTGCCTCAAGTCCCTTTAATATCTCAAATGCAGCCGGAGATCAGACAGGTTTTCGTTTTCCCCCAACTTTCACATAATGGAGTTATGGAGTTTTGGCGTCTGAGCCAAAAAGGTCCATAAAAGTCCACAAAAACTTGGCAACATTCCTCCATACAGCTCATCAAATGTAATCCAAGTGTCCTGAGTGGGTAGCATATATAATTTACTCAAAACTGCATAATTTAATATATTTTTATAGCCTAAACAGTACTTTATTGCCGTGTCTATTTGCGCGTTCGTGCGCGTTCATGACACTACGGGAGCTGCGACGTTTAGCGCCTACTCTTAAGATAATGCAAGCGTAGAAGAAGAAATTCACTGTTTACATCGTGCCAAGAGCGAACGAGCTACAGACGAACCAGGACAAACACAAGAGGGGTTGGCTGTTGATTCAAAACAAAGAAAGAAAGAAAAAGAGACCGTACAATTCTCGGCTTGTTGTGAACTGGCAAGGGCACGTTTCGCGGCAGCTAGATGTATTACTGTTAAAGCTATAAAAACATACTATATTATGCAGTTTCGAGTAAATTATGGACGCTACCCACTCAGGACACTTGGATTACATTGGATGAGCAGTATCGAGGAATGTTGCCAAGTTTTTGTGGACTTTTATGGGCCTTTGCGGCTCAATCGCCGGTGAACTCCATTATATGAAAGTTGGGGGAAAACAAAAACCTGTCCGATCTTTGGCTGCATTTTAAAAAATGCTCCAGAGTTTTGCTCAGCATGAGGGGGAGTAGAAAATGAACATCATTCTGTGGGTGCTCTTTTCCTTTAACCTAGCATGTGTCACAGACACTTCTCGGTTAGGTTAAGGCAAAAATATCTCTCCATTGACTTTAACTTTTAGCCAGCATCATAAAACCATCATGACGAGGAATACATTCTTTTAACAACGTAGCCATTATTCAATATGCCATTATAGTGTGTGCACCATTTTCAATCTGCACATACTGTAGTTGTGAGAACAACTAGGGTGTCATATTTTGACACCCTAGAGGAAAACAACCTCTTGAAAACCAGACACTATCCGAAAAGTAAATGTATGAGACACATCATACTCAAAACAATGGTAAATTTGCTGTCCTTTTTGGATTCTTTTGACACTAAGAAAATAGATAGAGATGCTAAATACTGACTCAAAGAGAAGGGCATGACTCACAAAAAGAATGCCTGACAAATGCCGCAATTTGCATGAAACCTTGATCAGAGAGAGTTTGATGCTTTTTAAACCCTTTCATTTGGTTACCAAAGCCACCATGCATTGATTTACTTGACAAAGAGCAAGAATCTTTATGTAAAAAACATAAAAGAGAAGAGATTGTGTGACCCAATCTTGAAATAATGCTAACCTGATTTGTAAAGTCAGTTCTATGCTAAATTTCTATTGTGACATACTAACACTTAAACATTTCTGAAAATGCAAACTGCATGCATGCAAGTTTTCGCTTTATCCAGTTGGTCTATGTGACAGAAATAAGTGAATAAATAAATACAATCTCACTCCAAAAATGGAGTCAGAAAGAGAAAAAATACACTAAATATTCAAACACTTTTTTATTACTGACAAATATATGCTGTGTGAATAACAAGTTGTTAATAAAAAGTTGTGTGAATACCATCTGCAAGAAAAGCAGTATCATGGTAAAGTAACTTATTCTGTTAAGATTAAATGGTTTTTTGTTTTTTTTTAGAGAAGAGGAGAGGCTATTCGTCTCCTAGTCCAAACAGGCTGAATCTAAATAGGAGATCAATACTGATATCTTTAAGCCACTCTAGCTCCCTAAATATTTTATTGATGTCTGGGTCTGGCTGGATTAAATTTGGGCTGCACACAATATTTCATCATGATCATCGCAGACAAAGAGGATGAATGCTCAGGTGGAAGAATGTAAGAATTCTCGTGGAAATGTGTACATGTTGTTCATACAGCACCAAAAAGCAGAAAAGCTGTTAAGCCCTGCTAGGATGAGTAATGAGGAACGTAACACAATATGACTGGGAAAGACTCACAAGCAACGTTGTTTCAGGCTTCCTTTTTCCAGGTTTTTTAAGGCAAATAAAGCAAATATTTTTGCCAAATAGAAAGAAGAAATTAAACCATGTTGCTTGCAACAGATTTAAAGTAAGTCATATTTGTAATAAATATATCAATAAGGATCAAATTTTTTTCTCATTTGATGTTGACCTGAATATAGACTTACTGTCTTTGATCAGCATGATTTACAGTACAGATTAGCAAGCCACCAAAGAACAGCAAATGCTAAGTTTTCAGCTAATGCTACTTAGCTAATTAGTAACACTGGCCACAATTATATGTTTTTTGATTCTGAATTAAGTATTATGAATTAAATAATTTGGAATCAAATTATTCTCCTTGGTGTTTCATAGAAATAATAATTTTGAACTGAGGTTTAAATGAAAAGCACATTTATGTAATTCTGCTTTAGATCTGCGGGTTGGGAGGGGTTCTGATTGAACAGGGGGCAGACGTGACATATTTACCCAGAAGTAAAAAATTCCAGGTCCTGCCCCTTTTCTTTTTGTCTACAACATGGAATTTCATGTAATAATACAGACTTTCACTTGGATTTTGATTGTTTTTTTTGTAGCAGCAGCTCATCACTAGCATACCGGCTTCATATCCGCTAGCTGGCTCGAGCCCGACACTTGTTTCACATGTGCTTCGAAGTGTGTCATCGCAACAGGATAAGGAATGACCAAAATTAAGTTAGAGTCCAAAGTCCCCCACCGTTTTTGTTTGCAAACAACAGTATTCAAACTGAGCATCCCTCCCTCTCAGGCTAATGGCCGCCTCATTCTTCCGCCTATTCAGCTTCAAGCCTCTCCTTAAGAGCTCAGAAGCGGGTAAAAGCCAAACCAATAGTAACCCTAGTTTTCCAACGTGCGCTATCTAAAGTTCTTACCTTTTCTTCGGTGCATCCACCGTTTTTTCTTTCTTTTCTCTTTTTTTTCCTTCGAGAGTTCGAGTGACTGGCGTCTGCTCCTATCATGAGCTTATTCCCACACAGCGTCATTTTTTTTTTTTTTTTTTTTTGTTATACTGGTATGATCCCCGAGGGGAAATTAGGGCTCTGCATTTTACCCATCTCTGTACTCTGTGAGTATCAGAGAGCAGTGGGCTGCTACTTAAAGCGCCCGGGGAGCAGATGGTGGGGGGTTAAGGACCTTGCTCAGGGGTCCACAGTGGTTCACCCAGGAGTCGTGTCGGGGAATCGAACCCGGGTCCTCCGCGCCCAAGCCCACGACGCTACCACTAGGCTATCCACTCCCCTGACCCTCCACGGAAATCTTTAGTAATCTTTAGTCATGCCCTTAGCTCTGTCATTGGCTGGCGATATAAACAGAAATCTCCACCCAGAAACATCCAGACCAGACGAAAACAAACCGAAAGAGCGAATTGCAGACAGGGGAAGAGGGAGTTGCATTCAAACTCACTACTGCAAGCGAGTAGAGGCGGATTTCACTTGCACAAGTCTAACGTTTATTTTCAGGGGGGAAACTTCGGACTTTACCTTTAAAGTGAAATGGACATAGGCCACGTTTACATGAGTTTTATTTCCTCTTTAATTCTAAATTAAAATTAATTCTTCTTTAAAAGGACCTTGTAAACACCAAATTCTGAATGAGAATCACATCTCAAATTAAACTTATATCAGAATAAAGTGGCTGGTTTATTCTCATTTTAATTCTGAATTTAATATTCTTTCATCATGTATACGTTCATTCCACTTTAACTTATTTCCAGTGTTGGTGTGCATGTACACGCTCATTCCCTTGTCCTGTTGCAAAGATGCACATCAAAGTGCATGCGAAACAAGTGTTGTTTTATTATTATTTATTCGTTCTACCAATTTTAAATAATCTGTTGTATTCAGTTATGTTCATCATACTGCATTTGTTCGATCCTTTTAGGTCATCTGTTTGAGTCACTGAGAGGGGTTCATCATGGTGGTAAGTACTTCATCATTATCTCTGACATGTCTGTATGATTTGTTTGTTAATGTGTGTGTGGTTTCAGTGAACTGCTTAGAAATTAATTGCCTTTGTCCTGTGAAAAAGACTTTAAGCTATCACCAGACACCATTGACTCCTATTAAAAATCTAATTGGTTAAAAGCAGGGTGGATGATGTTTTCCAGGAGCATTTTTTACTATATTGCTTAAAGTCTTCTTCACACCCCGATTCCAGACAATTAATTAAATGTTATGACACAAAAAATGAAAAAAATTAATCATCTGTGGAACAAACAGGACTGAAAAACCCCTTCCAAAAAAATTAATTTCATTGGATGGGGCTGCTAACGGCCCGTGCTTATTGATTGAATGATTATTATGTCCATCAAACTCGACTGCTGTTTGCCTCCCTCCTACCCTCGTCACGCATTTGCAACTCAACGAGTGCACAGTGCAGACGAACCCAGGCAAACATGGCTGCTCGCTGCTCTTATCTATGCCGCTGTTTGCTCTTAAAAAGAAAAAAACATATGAGGATCAAGTCATGAAGGTGTTTGCAGTGAGGATCTTTTACACCGCAGAAGAAGTTTGAAGTGAGATAATTATCACTTTGAGGAAACGTGGTTCCTCTGCTGTTTACTGTTCACCGACAACCATCGGCGCACGGGTTCCTGTGCTCTGGAGGCGTGGTTTCAGGGTGTGTGCATTTTTTCAAATGTAGCTTGCTCGAACCGTTTTTCCAGGATCCCCTACCCTGCCTTTAAGTGAAATATTTAGGAAATTGTGTGGTGTGACGAAGTCCAAATACGCCTTACCTTTATCCCGCCGCTTGGGAGGCTGATCTTCTTTAGCTCCTGTTAGTTTCGAGTTAGCTCGGTTTGCATTTAGCCCAGAGTACGTTAGCTGTCAATCATTTGCCCCGCGGCTGCGCTTTGCCCATTTTAGTATTTTCCAGGAGTGACGACACACACGACACGGCGACGGTGGGACACGCCCAATTGGCTTCACTTCGCTCTATTCAGATGTAACCGGAAACTATGTCCATCTCTATTAACGGTCTGTGGGTGTGACCATAGACTGTGACCACAACAAGCGCCCCCTGCTGGTCAGATAATGCAAAGCATAGACTTCATTTGTCAGGCCTTCAGGCTCCAAAGGCATCAACATTTGGGCTCTGCTGGTTCAGCTGGAGCCTGTAATAGTGTTACGATATAAGGTTAATTTCCCCTCCATCAAAATCTATTTGTATTTGCAACTTAGAGAGGTATGTCTGACTTCATATTCATGCCTCTTTAAAACCACATAATTATCTGAGCTGGAGCTCTCCTTCCTTATTACTTGTTTTCAACTTGCTCAGACAGTC
Organism: Atherinomorus stipes; assembly: GCA_023101725.1. Taxonomy (NCBI): domain Eukaryota; kingdom Metazoa; phylum Chordata; class Actinopteri; order Atheriniformes; family Atherinidae; genus Atherinomorus; species Atherinomorus stipes. Next base: position 1,001,195 of record JALJCO010012583.1, on the reverse strand, counting down.
CTTTTATCAGCTCATCTGGAGTTCCTCATTAGGATCACACTGTACTCGCTGTGTTTGCACCTGATTTTTTATTTTTTCACAATGCACTCTTTTCAACTAATTGCAGACTGTTAGTTTAAGTAGTTTCTTATGGGCTGATTTCAGTCTCCATGACTATTTCCTGCAAAAATCCTATTATTTCTGATGGATAACCAGTTTGTACTCATTAACTTCCCTCATTTAGTCACCTCCATTGGCAGCACCCTGAAACTGCTGTAATTCCACTAATGGAGTGTTTGCCATTCAGGGCCAGTTTCCTGACAGTGACTGATGCTGCCGAATTGCAGAAAAATAGAGTGGTTCCCCAAACTCAGCTGAATGCAGTATCAGCGCAGCTACAGTACAGAGCAGTGCGCGGCTTTTCACGTGATAATCAAGACATGATAAACTGAAGCATTGGCCATCTCACAAAGAACCACCATGAAAAGAAAAACCTGCACATTAATGCTTAGCTAAGTCTTTCTATATTTAATGAAGAAAATGAAAAGTCGCTATTTTTGCAGAGCTGTGGAGCTGAAGAACAGGGAATCTAAAAGAACAGCAAAAAGATTAAAAATGAAAAAGACAGTTGTTTCAAATGGAAATATTTAGTGAAACAATTGAAGACTGCATGAAAATGCAGTAGTGGACACGTGGACGCAATGGAACATCAGGCAGCTAAATACAGTATGAAACCAGCACACCCTAGAGACTATTAATGATGGTTACGTGCAGAGTAACAACCAAAGAGTAATTATTGTTTCACTTACAAAAGAGTAAGTAATTGTGTTAAAAGGTATCTACTGATAATAACTAAGCTCCAAATTAGCTCTAAATTTAGCTTTTGCATCTACTGTAAGTTTTTCTTCCAGTTTTGATAAACAGTTACACCCCTGGTCAGATGAAGTGGCCATGTTTTTTTCTAATTAATCTAAAAAAAAAAATTAATGTTAATACCAAAACCAAAACAGAGACACTCTTTTATTGCTGAGTAGCAGTTTCTTTTTAATGAAAGAGCAAATTTACAGTCTGCTGTGAATGCACCCATCTAATATAACACACAATGTGTGAACGCAGTGCTGTGGTTGGGTGGGTGTGGGTGTGTGCTGGACAGCAGGGCTGAGCTAAGGGCTGGCCAGCACTTCCATTAGCTCTGATTGGAATTGAGCAGTGCAGATGAAATATATTCAATGAAGGCTAGGAGTCTTCCTCAAAAGCCTCACAGACACATGCATACAGCAACAGGCAAGCCAGCTCCACCAGACTGATGATGAATGACAAGAAGCAGAGGAGGGAGAAAAAGATGGGGAGAAACGGAGTGGGAGACAGAGAGAAGGGGAGGCAGGATTTCAGTCACACTTAACAAGCTGCTGTCATTGGTGAATTCAGACGCCACATTACTCTCTGAGCCATCAGCTGTGCTGTATCGCCACTGCTACTGCTGAAATCACCACTGGCCTGCTGTGTGGATGCGTCTGTGTGTGCATGTGTGTTTTGTGTGTGTGTTTTAAAAGCATCATGCATTAAACAAGGCTGACGTCTCAGGGCTGCTTCTCTGGGCTGAGCGAATATGTACATTAGCTTCCATGGTGACTGCGCAACAGAGTAATGTACAACTAGACACTGAAAAATGACGTTGTTGCTGATGGTTTTAGAAGATTTGTTTGTAATTCTGCAACAGCTGGATGATTTGAGTGTAAACCATGGTCTATATATAGTGTCTTTGTGGTGCGAATATATATCAAACCTCAGAAAAAAACTTGGTGTGAAAAGCCTTCATGAGTTTTCAGCCTAATAATAGCTGTCCTCACCTCTATACCAGGGGAAATGCTCAAAAAGTCAATAGAAAAAAAGCATGAAATGTTCCTATTAGTTCTTGTTGCAGCTGCTAAATGTGTCACCATCAAAAAGAAGTGACTTTTTACTCATTCAGAACTGTAATTGTAAATCCAATCCACCATCCCTTTTGTTCTCAGAGTAAAGAAAAAGCTAAGATGTTTATGAAGCACCCCAAGCTAAGATTTATGCTAACTTGTGACATTCAAACTTTGCTTTGACTGTGTTGTTGGAGGAAACAAATCGTGAATCAACAGCATTTCTGCAGGATGTAAAAATGACATGTAAGCACGTAAGAGAGGACGAGCGGGGGCAAGAGTGTGGGGACAAGGAGGAGGAGGAAGAGAGGAAGATGGCTGTAATCAAAACACAGCGCTGGTAAGTGCAGACGGATGCAGGTTGGGCTCGTCCTCCTTGATGAGGTGCCTTTCTCCTGCTGAGCCACCAAACTATTTATACAGCAACATGGTCAGCCCATGGGCATGGTGGAAAAACTGCTACACTTTCTACACTTTCTTTCTAAACACACAACCCCTCGTTTTCATCCCTGCCCCCCCCCCCCCCCCCCCCCCCCAGCTGAAATAAGACATGCATTTACCTCACACAAAATCAAGTCCAGAATAGTTTGCTAGCAGGATTATGACAAGTAGATATAGAGATGCACGCTATAATTGGCCCCTATTGGTATCGGCCTATATCAGCCTTAAAACTGAATATCGGATATCGGCCACCCCACCAATATTCAAATGATATTAAAACTATATTTAAATGATCAGCCCGCTGTTTTTTTAAAGTCTGAAAAAAAAATACTTCTCCAAAAACTTTTACAAAAATTTCGCAATATTTTCATATGCTGATATAACATTGACATTTAAAAACACAGCATCAATCTATTTTGCTAACAAAATCGCGAGAATTCACCAGATATCGTGAGAGTTTCTAACAGAACTATGAAATCGCGCAAGATTTTGTAAATAAGATAGATCAATACCACGTTTTCAGATATCGATTTGATATCGGCATATTAAAATATTGCAATATTTCAGTGTATCGACATTTTTTCCCACCCCTATTTTTCAAAGTGTCGAACACAGATAGCAAAACTGCTGTTTGCAATGACTGCTTATTTTTTTCAGCTTTAATATCTGTATCAACATCGGTTATCGGCCACATGAGTTTTAAAATATCGGCATATCAGATATCGGCCAATATTGTGCATCCCTAGGTGGATAGATAAGAGAGGTAACAGCCAATGGGTGACAGCAGATTGACATTCTGTGGTGGATCCAATGTTTCCGGCCTGAAAAAGTCACAACTACCTGAGAGTCCGATCACTGATGTGATCAAAGGTCAACTTTACAGTGTATTCATCAGATCAGAGGCCTAGCTAACTGTATGCAACTCCGAGATCATCAATAAATTACTAGCATCCCCAGGTTTCAGGGCCTCCACTGTCACACATGTGCATGCTCTTGGAAGGCACAACTTCAACATAGAATCATTTCTTGTTTCTGATCTGATAACAATGCTTTTGCTAACTTAGCTGTAGCATTAGCAGGAGCAAATGGGTGCTGTTTCTTCTGTGATTGCTGCTGAAATACATCAGTCAATATCTGTTAAATGGTGTCAAGGTGTCAAATGGATTAATTAAATACTTTACTCAAACCCGGCCTTGCCCAGAAACATCCAACGTGATTCATTTAATGCTTATATGAAAAAAAAGTCTTTTACAGCATGTTTGATTAATGACACACGACTACTGACAGAGTGCCTGCTCTTGAGAATTTGACGTACAGGCTTAACTATTAACCTGGTATGTAAACACATTATTAACAGCAGCTTGGTGCATAATGACACATTCTGTCATCTTTCAGGGTTAGCTACAGTCATTTATTAGAGACCCCATGCTCACAGCGTCTGTAGTGAAAAGAACAATCTAAGAGGTTCAATTCCCCATATTAATGCATTAAAATGTCAAAGCTATATGTTAAAAATGTCAACCCTATTAATGGCTCTGCCAGTCTGCACAGGTAAAATGTCAGGAAGAAAACAAATGCAGGACACAATGAATGAAATAAAGAGCAGAGCAGTGTAAATACTGAATGAAGGGAACAATCTTATCTGTATGACTCCTTCAAATGAATGCAAATACCAGTTTTATAAAGGAGGAGGCTGAAAATGAAATAAATACATTTCATGCTGCAATTCATTTTGAAATTAGTTAATAGGGTTGCTGAAGCTGGAAAGATTTTTTTTTTTTAAGTGAAATGAGGTCATGTTGTTGCTGTTATCCCCGTTAAGGTCATCTGTTATATTATCACTCAGCAAATCTTTTTGATTGATATCCTTTGCCTCTAAATCAATATTAAACAGTATTTTTTATAGAAAAACATAGTTGTTTATTCAGAGGCTAATCAACAACAGTATTTCGAGTGTTCTGAAGTGGCCCTACTGAGAGTTCAATCACGCTGTGGGGGTCCGTGACATAACAACTCCACTTTACCACCATCAATGTCACCTTTCAGTGATTGGGTAGAGGGATGAGTGCAGCACAATGTGGACAAAAATGGAGAAGGAACACAACATAGAAGACATCAACAAAATGACTGAATTACAAGTGAAGTGACAGAAGTTGTTGGTATTTAAATAGATACATTTTTACAATGACAAGTAATGTGCACATGTAAAAGGTGTTGCAAAGAGAGCGATTAATCCATGAAAATATCAAAAAGTAGCATGGTGATCAGAATCAGGAAGTAGTGGTGGTGGGGGTTTGTTTTTAGTTTATACGTGATGTGTTGTTGATAAAAGAGTAGTTTTTGAGAGTTAATTTTTTTGTAATAAATGCGAGCCAAATCCGTGGATGTGTGTCGGGAAAGATTGGAGAACTTACTGAATTTAAAGAGTCATAATTCAGACTTTGTCTTCCAGTATATTCACTTGATTTGCTTGGTGTGGCTCTGTGCTCAGTTGTTCATTTAAAGGTTTGATTTATGAAAATAAGCATAAAATTAAGACTTTTATGATTTTAAAAAATGCTAACCAGCAAGCACTCTGAGTGATACTAAAGAAGAGCCATTTGGGAGCTGAAAGAGCTGACTCTTATAAGGGAGCCAAGTCAAAAGAGCTGTCATTGGTGGTGGTGTTTTCCTTCCCTTTGAGTCATGTGTTGTATTTTAACATTTTACTGGTTTAACCCTCCAATCATCCCCAAATTTAACAACAAATTTGGTCCTTGGGATCAGTTTGACCCCAGGGATATTCACCTCCAGAAAATTATTAACAGAATATTGTTGACCAAGTTTTTGTGACAGGCACTTTATTTATTTTATGAATACATAAATAACCCCTTTAAAATCAGTGAATTGACCTGTCCTCAAGCGCCACCATCAGGCCAAACCTTTAAATTAGAATTGATCTATCTTGAATTTTTTTCATACAAATCTTCTCAAAGTTACTTCTCAACATTAATGACCACAAGTCATACACTCACTTGCCCTCTAAATTTGTCATCCCAAGCACAATATTTTTGATCGATGGCGTTACAAAGCGCTCGAATGATTACTTAATGTCATCAACATGGCTTACTGCATGTCTGGTGGGTCCTGGAACCATTTTGATAATATTACTAGCGCGATGTCTACCCTGCTGTTTCAGTGGGGAAAGGGACCATATTATCTTTCCATTTTTGGAGGAGATCGTGTTTGCAGGTGGTTGAGGGACAACAGGAGTGTCAACAGTCTCATTCTCATCAGATGAGAATTCCTCAAAATCAGGGTCCTCCTCAGCACAGTCCTCTGTCTCAAAGACAATCTCCTCTAAGACACTTTCACTATCCAAGAGCTGTTCCAAAACATCTGACTGTAAATCTTTTCACCGAAGACATTTTCAAAGAGAGAGCATGCAGATTGCAGTCTACTCAGAGCACAATGAGGAATGATTTGGATAGAGGACTGCTGTGCAAGCTTTTATATATTTGCTCCTCCCTGATTTCGCATGAACTACCAGTATCGACCCCGCCCTTCACAGTGTGGGAAAAATCAGTTCAACTTTGACAGGTGTGAGTTCAGAGGGTCACTCAGACACATACACCTTCATGCCCATGGTACGGGAAGTGTCAAAGTTCTCCTGGGAACAGAACAAAATGTATCAACTCAAATGTATCAACTGCAATTACAGGTGTGGTCATGAGTCACAGCCGTAAATATTACTGTTTACCCATGATAAAAAAAAAAAAAGCCATTAACATTCAGTGATGCAACTTTAAAGACAAAATCTTAATAACTGAAGTTTACTTTACTTTTTAAAAGAGTAATGTAAAAGGTTTTCTATTAGTAGTGAAATCAACTGCCACTTTTATTCAAAACAGCATTTAGCTTTGGAAAGTTGAGAGTATACGCTCATTCCAGGTAGCTATGAGTGGAGCTTTTAGGACATTTCTGTGGTGGTATTAAATAAAAGAAATGAGGTGTGAGAAAGCAGCAAGAAAGAAATGAATGTGTCTCACTCCATACGTTAGTTTGAAATGTGGCTGTTGTTGAAACAAAACTAGCAGAGGAAAGCAGGAGAGATAGAAATAAAGAAAGGCAGTAGCATGAAAGAGCGTCTGTTGCTCCAGTTGATAGACCCAACCAGGCCATTCATTACTCCCTGAACGCCAGCCAGTGTCAGTTATATTACTGCAAAGCCATCCCTGACTGACGGCCACGAGTGGGGGGAGAAAAATGGCAGCAAAATACTGCTGGATGCCCTGGGAGAAAACAAGGGAGGGACTGTTGATGGATGGGTGTGTTTGACCTAGGCAGGGTGGAAGGCAGAGACGGGTCTCTTCCAGATGAGACAGGAGGACGGCAGAGTCTCTGCCCCCCTGCACAGAGCGCGCCAGCCTTGTCAGCATGAGCGGCATCTCGCTAAGTTGCCCCCGTCAGTGCCTCTGTCACTTGTGTCAAAATAGACGCTCTCCATATTCAACAGATAAAACTGGACCTCGTGTGATGGGAGTGCAGCAGCTCCACTGAGTTTATGACAAGCCTGATGTCAGCATCAGGGCATATATCCTCCCTCCTCCCTGTAACACCCTAAAAACAATGCCATGGGGGAATTAACAGCCTTGGAGTGATTTGAAACAACACAGCCTTGCATGATGAATTTACCAATCAAAATGGTTATCTCCTGTCACAATGGGAAAAGATTGTCATTCATACTTGTAATGATAAATCCTGTTCTGTACTCAGTACATGGCCCCAGTGAATCTGGCCTGCAGGCTACAGGCACTGCGCTTAGACTTCATCCTTCACTCTTTTATGTTGGAATTTTGTTTGAGCACACAGAAACGATCTCCTTTAAACCTCTTCCTAATCTAGTCAGACATCATCATTCAGCCTTTTTCTTACTCATATGACACATGCCATTTAGAAATGTTGACGTTGTCCATGTGAAACATTTTCATTCTGAAGACAATCTTGCCGGTGGCGGCCTGCCACTGCTGAGTCAATGTAAAGGAAGCACATCTGATCCTTGATCTGGATGTAACAGCCGAATCTGATCGAGTGTGAAATGATGTGATTGGCCCCGATTTCCCATCACATGATCAGATCAAGATATCCTATTACCGATTCAGATTTTAATTATGTAAAACCTGATTATCCCACTTTGAAGAACTCCTGTTGATGCTGCTCATCACCTGGAAAAGCAGCAGCAGTCTCTCAGACACAGATTGCAATGTTTGGCCTCTGAAAACCAAAGGCACCACATGGACAGCTCTGGAGATTTTTTCATCCTCTAAAATGACAAAATCTGAAGTCTGGATGTATTTGTTTTTTGTTTGTTGGTTGGTTTGATTTTTTGTCTTTAAGAATGCTGGGAGGAAATTTTATATTCATTTATTGCATGAATGTTTCTGCCACATTACTTTGTTTGATATGGAAGTGTTGCTTACATGCACGTTTGATTTTTACTTAAGGTACATAAAACAGTGAAAGTGGCCTTTCTGTACCACTTCTTCTGAAATCTGTAAGACAGAAAGTCCATCGTGCTTTTTATTTTATGTTTTTTTCATATAAATTTTGGCAAAATTATTTCAGTGTGTGTGTATAAGTACTTTTTGAACATTTTGAGCACTTTTTAGCAATACCATGATAACAATGATAACCGTGATCGTTTTTGTTACAATAACTGTGATATAACATTTTTCAGACCATTATACATCTGTTATTATTATTATTATTATTATTATTATTTTGATTATTGTTATTATTATTTAACTTTACCCCTTACTGTCTTTGGATGTTGAGAGTGGGAGGGTGTCTACCTTTTCATGCTTTATTGTTGCTCCCAAAACAATAAAGCATGAAAAGGTAGACTTTTGGGACAAAATCATATGTCCCAAGGGAGGGTGGGGGGAGAGACACACCATTGTCACCAAGCCTTTTTTTTTCTGTTCTATGATCTATCTTCAATTTAAAAAAAAAAAAAAAGGGGGGGGGGGGGGGGGGGGGGGGGGGCTTTGAAAAAAAAGAAAAATTCTGGAAAATTAGGTCTAAATATATGTTGCATTGAGTTTTTTCCCCTCACAAAAATATAAAACTTCACCTTTTTCATTTTTTTATTTCTATTTTATTTAGATTTTTTTGTAGAAACTTAAAAATTAATTAACACGGTGTTACAAATAACTACACGTCCAATCACGACAAAAGAAAAAAAAAAATCAACTTAAAATCCTTGGTCAAGCTCGTGACGTAAATTATTCAGACGTCAGTACGCTGACGATTACGGAAGTAAGTGGCTGGCTCTGTTATCACAAAACCAAAACACAAGATATGTCTCTATATTAAATCTGCGGTGAATCAAAAATAACCATAGTCATCTAGTGGACTCTGTTGAGTTAGGTACTTGTTATCTTTCTGTGTGACAGACGACTGGGAAGAAGTAGAACAGCCGACTGGCGGAAATGGAGGTAAATGTTTTATGTCGAAGGGTTAGCTTTAGCTAATGTGGAGCAACTTAGTGCGTAGCATCTCCAAGTTAGCTCATACTCAGTGCTCTTTATTTTCATCATAATTCATTTAACGGTTACTTAACAAGAGCTGTCAGCTACATCCAACTGTATTTTACTGTATTCAACAAACTCTGTTGTGATGTACATTAATATTCAGCAAGATGTAGTGAAAGAAATTACTTATCTATTATCACACTTTAACATTGTCTCCGTATTATCTTCGGTTTCGTCAGTTGGTGTATTTTGGTTGTTTTGATTTGTTTTTCAGATAGAAAATGTTAGAAAACAAACCCTGTAAACTGACCAACATGAATGTCTAGAAAAAGTAAAGAGCAGGTTGTGACGTTTGTGCTTTATTGGCCACATATTGAGTTCTTCTTTTAAAAACTGAAAAGAAACAGTATGTACAAAGTTTATGTACATTTAAGACTTTTAAACTTTCTCCACTGTGCACTGTACGTTGGTGTATTCTTTTTCATTTGCTTGTAAAAGGATCCTGGTGGTACTGCAGCTGAATCTGTGGCTCCATCACCGGCAGGTGCACCCAAATCAAAGGTATTGCACATTAACAGACGTCATAATCATCCACCTTGTTCTAAACATTATTTGATGAATCGATGAACAACATGCATTTTATATGCTGCACATGTTGACTTGGATTCTCCTCTTTTCTTTCTCCTCAGTTGGACACACTGGCCAAAGATGACCTCATCAAATATGCCAAAAAGCAGATAGCTGCCATGCAAAAGATGAAGGGTCGATGTGCAGGTCGATGTTATTCTGTGTATTGTTAAGTAATTATGTAGCTGTGGAGGCTTTGTGTGTTTAAGTTTGCAACATGATATTACTTGTCTTTTCAGACCTGGAAAAAGAAGTCGAAACCCTCAAACAGCAGTCCAAAAGCAGTAACAGCAGTTTAGAGGATGCCTCTTTAGTACAGGTTTGTCTCTAGAGCAGAATGACTTTGCTGTTCCGTTACACATGCTAGGCTACTGTTAACATGGGCTCTCTATTTCCCTGCTTCATCATCTGGGTTGTTATTAGGAACTGACAGAGAGGATGAATGCCTTACTACTGGAAAAAGCCGAAACTCAACAAAGTCTGGCACTCTCCCATAAAGAACTTGAGAGGACTCGGCAGCAAGCAAAGGTAAAGTACACTACCGGTAAAAAGAACATCCTGTTTTTTTTTTTTTTTTATTTTGTTGTTGGAATTCAAGCAGTTTAAGCCCAATGATAATACAAAGGTAGATGATGAGCTCCCAGAGGTTAAAAAGAGGATCAGGTCTCCCTGCACTGAAAAATAATGGACACTTCAGTGTTATACAAAAGGCCTTTTTCGAGCAGGAAACAGAGTCGACAATTAAGATGTGTTTTGCAACAACATAAGTTTATCAAGCTAGTGTTGTAGTCCAGACCAAGACATTACTCAGTCTTGTACAATGTCTTGGTCTCGGTCCCTGGTCTCTGTAAGGTCTTGGTCTTGGTACTTGGTCTCAGTAATGTCTTGGTGGCTCTTACAATTGCCTGATGTGTAGAATGAGCTAATCTTTCTTCACTGCGGTGGTCTCTAATACTGTTTCTGAATGCTCAGTGCGAGAGTTTCGGGTACGAAGCCTCAAGGGGGCGCTTGTGGGGGAGACGAGCTGCGCGTTCTTGTTCGTCTGGCTGCACCGGTGTCGTGTATTCTGCCACCGGAGGTCCGTGCATGTTGAGACAACACTGACTGCTGCTAAAAGATGGAGAACAGGTGCCTCTCAAAACCCAACTCAGACTCTAGTAAGACGAAGAAGAAAAGTTTTGTCTTGTGAGATGAAGAGAACCAAACTGTAGTCTGACCGGTGGTGTAGACTGGTGTTGTGCCAAAAACGCCCCCCACAGCGTTTTTCGGAACAACAACGGCACCGGAGTAAGACGGGATTAAACAACCGAGCAGCTTTTTTTTCCTTTCTTTTTTTTAATTGGAGGGAGCTCCGATCCAGTCTGGGAATAAAACAGTAGCCACAGTTGACTTTCTTCTCACTAACAAGGTAAATGTGATGAATGACGGAAATAAGGATGCATAATATTTCAAAGCTAAGTTTTTAGCATGTAAATGTAGCAATGTGACAGCCATATGACTTTTCCCGGTGAAGAGATACACTCTGGCCACTTGTTAAATTTAGTTGATGCGGTAATTTTATAAGGTAATCGTTTTCTCAGCCTGTGAATTTGCAAAATTGACTTTTTTGAGCTTTTTTATTATGTTATCATGTCATTCCCTCCCCATAAAATATGCCCGGGGGGTTACTTTGACTCATTGGAAACCAACATGGCTGCCAGAACGGCTGCCTGCACAGAGCACCTCCAGTACCACGAAGCTCATCCCCCTCCCTTGCTCAGCTCCACCCCACCCGAGCATGAGTGTGTTGTGATGAGTGGAGTGGGCGTGTCAGAAGTAGCAGGAGACATCTTAAAGGGACATCAGTGAATTTTTAAGGTGTCAGATACGGACAGGAAGTGCTGTCACATTTCTTTAGGTTGTTTTTACATGTATTTTCAAAACTACTGAAGGTAACACAGTTATTTGGTTGTTCCATAAAAGGGAATTATGTGCCTGAGAATGACACGAAACCCCCTCTTTAAAAAATGGTGCTACCATTTCTTAAAGCTCTCCCAACTTTTCTTGATTACTTACAACCCCATCTATCTTGCCATAAAGAATTGGAAAATAGGGGTATTCTAAAACTTTTGACTAGTTGTGCAGGCTATATTATACTGAATTTTAGTTGGAAATCAGTTTTTATCTTAAACCTAGTTGTTTTCCATATTTCTGGACTGTTGTGTATGCTTAGAATGAATCTAGATTGCCATAACACAACTGCATACCTCATGTCTTCTGCAGGATGATCTGGCAGTGATGCAAAGTGAGCATGAACACATAATGGAAGATCAGCAAAGGCAAATCAAAACCCTAGAGGCCAGCATTGAGGAGTCCAATAACAAACACAAGGAAGAAATAGCTAATTTCCAGAAATTGCTGGCAGAGCGAGAAGAAAATGACAGACTGAGGGAGAGTGAAAGAGAGAGACCGTCAAGCAGATCATGCCACTGCAAACGAAAGTGCAGATGAAATCAGACATCATTTAGAAGCTCAGTTGGAAACCCTTCGAGATGAACTGAAGGTGATCCAAGAGAAAAATTCCCAGGAGATTGCTGAATTAGAGGAAAACTACCAGAGAGAGTTGACCAAGGCCCAGCAGGAGGTGGAGAACCTGAAGGAGGAGCTGGCTCAGAAGAGTCTGCAGCATGAGGAGGAAATGAGAACTCTGGAGGAGGACTGTGAGATTGAGAGAGAGCGTCTCTTGTTGCTCCACGAGGAGCTGACTGAGCAGCTTGCTCTCAAAGGTACATTATTTAAAGTCTGTGACATGTCTCTGTACTGTGTATACACCATTTTCAGTTGTGAGGAGGGTAATATTCTGATATATCACCAATATTTTTCTAATTTGTCTAGACGGCTACCTCCAGGATGTCCAGGAGGAAGATGAGGAACCTCCCCGTGGTTCAGGGATTGCCAAAATGTTGGAGCTGTCTGGGTGCAGTCAGGTTGACACCAGTCATGCTGATGGAGAGGAGACGGAGACCAGCAGGCTGAAGGTGGCGCTGGATGACCTGCAAGCCCAGAACACCATGTTACAGGATGAACTTACGCTGCTCAGTAATGTGAAGGGTGAGCTCGAAGCAGAGCTGGAGAGGATCAAGGAGGAGTTCCAGATGGAAAAAGAAGAGCTTGAGTTTAAAATCAATGAGCTTCAAACGGCCAAAGATAATGCTGCTACTAACCCTGTAAAGGCCTCAGATCCTGACCAGCACGAGGCCCACGGAGAGATGGAAGAGTCAGCAATGAGTCCGACCCAAGATCAAAACTGTGTTGGTCCAGAGGAGCAGCAGAGGCTGAATGAGGAGCTGAGAAGCCAGTGTGAGGCCTTGACTAGAGAGCGAGACTCTGCCGTAGCCGAATGCCATCACATGAGGGACATGCTTCAAAGTGTGGAGACAGAACTGGGAGAGAAAACAAAGGATTTTGATCTACAGCACCAAGCCATGAAAGAACAAGATGCTAAGACACTGCAAGACCTTCAGAAAAAGATTGAACAGCTCAGTCAGGATAGAGATGAACTGATGACAAAGATCAGGGAGGATACAGAGGAAAAAAGCACTCTGATGGAGAATATGCAAGACCTTAAGCAGAAGCTTGAAGATGCCTCAGCTGAGAATGAAAAACTTCTATCTTCCAGCGTGGAGCAAACAAGTTTAACAGGAGAGTTGAAACAATCAGTCGAGAGCTTGACGAGGCAGAATGAGGAGATCTTCTCCCAACTTGAAATGAAGGAGCGCCTGATTCAAGATCTGAATGAAACTAATTGCACACTGTCAGAAGAACAGGCCAAAATGCAACATCTGCTGAAGCTTAAAGAGGATGAGATGGAGCAACTGAACAAGACACAAGCGCAGGAAATCCAGAAGCTGGCGGAGGAGAGAGACAAAGAAACGCTTCTGCTTCGAGACGGGAAAGAAAAGCAGCTGAAAAACTTGAAAATAGAAATGGAGGATGAGGTGAGATTTCTAAAAGAGGAGAGAGAAAAGGTGGAAGAAAGACTGAAAAAGGAGGGGGTCATTCATGAGGAAGCACTTTCCACTTTGGAGCAGACTGTAAAGGAGCTCTCAGGAGAAAAGGCAGATCTTCATCAGAAGCTGGAGGAGGCTTTATCAGAGCTTTCTAATGCTCAGGAAGAAAGAAAGCTTTTGGGCTCCAAGCTGGCTGCTCTGGATGCTCAGCTGAAGCAAGAAACATCTGAAAAACAGCATCTAGTAGCAAAACTGACCGAGGAAGCAAAGCAGAGCTGTGCTTCCACGCGAGCGCTGGACGAGAATCAGTCTGAAGGTGTCAACAAGTCAGAAGATCTCGAAGGAGCTCCAAATGCGCATCGATGAGCTAGAAAAGGAGAGGACGCTGTTAAAGAGCAGACTTGAAGAGGTTCAAGCTGGGAAAGCCTTAGAGGAGATGCAGAAGGACTTACAGGCTCACATCTCAGACCTGGAGAAGGAGAGAAACATGTTAAAAACCAACCTGGAAGAAGTGGTGATGGATGCAGAGGGTCTGCAAAAAGACCTGCAAGACATGAAGCTAGTTAACGAAAAGATGTGTGTCGAGAACCAGAAACTACAGGCTCAGATTTCTCTGTTGACTAAAGAGGAGGAAGAAGAGGTGGATGAAAAGATGGAAGACATGGAGAAAGAGCGTAAACAGCTCAGAGAACAGCTGACAGAGAAGGACTCGCTCATATCGCAGCTGAGGAGGGAAATAGCTGCTCTTCAGGTGGGTTGAGTACAGCTTGGTTCCTCCACTTAGACAGTAATGATTTAAAGAGAAAATGACAATGATAACAGCATCATTATGGTTTTCATTCTTGTTTTGTTTTTTCCCAGGAGTCTGATGCCCAGTCTGCTGCTTCTGAGGAAAATGCAGCCAATGAGATGACTAAGAAATTAGGTAGGATTTTAATTAATATATCATTCCTCACAAACCTGCTTCTGATTATTTTCTATATGCAGTGCTGTATGAGATTTAATTAAAGATTGTCACTCAGACTTGGCTGTTTCATCTCCCCTCAGCTCTACTGGAGAATGAAAGCAAAGCAAAGGATGAGAAGATCAACAAAATCAAGGCAGTTGCTGTCAAAGCCAAGAAAGAACTGGATATCAGCAAGAAGGAGGTAGTGTGAGGAACAACAATGCACATAAACTGTAAAAGCTAGTTTATTGTTTAACTTCAGAAGTGCTCGGAGAATGCAGACCTCCGCCAAGGAGCTCGTTCCCACCACCAGCATCCCCCATTCTAGTTTTAACTGGTGAGTGGAGATCTCCAGCAAGCTGCTCCCCCATGTGGCCCTATCTGGCAATGACCAAGAATCCTTAAAAAAAATTCCTGGATCCAAACAGTGCTGCAGATCCACACCAAAATGTAATCATTTCTTCTTTGTACCATTATCAACATTCCCTGGAAATTTCGTCCAAATCCGTTCAAAGGCTGGCGATTACTTTACCTCCGCCGCTCCTTGGCTGAGGCAACAACACAGATGTGAGAGCATGAACACGTGTTACTGAAGTCAGTGAGAAGCAGAGCTTACATACGTTCAGCAGAAGCTGCAGGTTTAGGCTTTGCCTCTTATCAGGGTCATATCATATGACTGTTTCAAGGACAGACATAGTTTATCTGTTCTATGTATGCAGCTAATACACAAATTGCATTTATCAGGATTCTGTTGGTGGATACAGGAATTGTTTTCAGTCCGTTATTACTTACTGTCATCTTCAGTCCAGTTTCATCTCTGCAATGTCTCATGACTGAGTGATAGAGGTGTGTATTTGTAGTTTGTGGCTCACACAACAATGCAGAGGGAGAGATTATGTGAATTAAACTTAATCTGAGAAGGAGTTGGGCTTGTGCAAAATAGTCCTACAATTGAAAAAAAGGTTTTGTGACCCCACTATTCAAAGCATAGATCAAATACTTGTTGCAGGTTCGCTTCTTCATTAAAGCTACAGTATGTAAGAAATACTGACATCTAGTGGTAAAGATGGAAATTTGATATATTCAAACTATTTCAACACTGTTGTGAATGTATGGTGGCCATTAGTGGCCAAAATTCTCCCAACATAAAGATGTTTTCATCTCTGAGTGGATCCGGTGGTCTCAGGTGTAGCTATGACTGATCCCAAACAGTGCTCTAACTCCCATTAAACAAGAGGGTTCTCACTTCACACACATTGTTTTGTCCATTCAGGGACACCATTGTAAACATAGTAGAACAAATATGGCAGCCTTCATATGTGCACCGCCCAGCAACTAAAATAAACAGAACAGCTATTCCAGTGCAGCGATTACACATCAATAGAAATACAGTTTTGAATTATATATCACATTTTTCTGCCATTGACTGTTGATTTTGTACATACTGTACCTTTAAACGGGAAGATGTGTTGATTATAGTAAATGGAAATGTATATTTAATGACTGCATTAAACTATTTCAGTTTTTCTTAATATGCAGATTCACACCTCTGCAGAGCAGTTTTTTACATTAAGGAAGACCAAAACAGTGGAGTAGCTTATGTGTCAGGTTGTTCCAAATATATATTTTTTTTTTGAGTAACCATAAATATTGCAGAGTAAACTTACTCCAACATTGGGAGATTCATCTTCCAGATGATTTGCCTCCACTGAAACAGAGCCTGCTTCTCTTAGTAAGAGGCATCCTCATTCGAGTTAGGGTGGGGTCACCTCATTACTAAACTCACCATCTTTGTCCTGTGAAGCCTTGAAGTTTTTGGATTTTTACGTGTATTTGAAAACTGCATTTTGCCTTAATGAGGGCTGCACAGTTCCTCCTGCAAGGACTTTATTGTTCCAAGAGGGATGGATGGATCTGAAGGCAGAAAATGGCTTAAATTTTCAGTCTCAGTCAGCCCCCTTTACTCAGTATTTGGGATAATTATACATAAGATAGTGTAGCTGTTAATAAATACAGCACACAATAGTTATTACACATGACTAGATTATCTTTTTTTATTGTTTGATTGGTTTTGTTTGTTCTTTCTCAGGTTTTAACTCTCAAGGAGGAAGTAGATTCACTAAAAGCCGAGAGGGAGAAGGTGAACAGCTCTATGAAGGATATCATCCATGGAGCAGAGGGTTATAAGGTAAGATGAAGCAGCCTCATACTCGGCACGCAGCACCAAGTTATTTGCATAAATTTGCCCACTATTTACATCTCTGCTTCCATCAAACATGCTATTCATTTGGAGTTGTGTTGAGGAGGTCGGTATATATTGGGCTAATTGTATCACCTCCATTTAAAATAAATAAATCAATAAAATAGACATATTCATGAAATGTTTTTTTTTTGTTTGCTTGCTCTGATGAAGATCTAGGAACCGAAAGCTCAACAATAAAGGGACCTTTTGCACAGATTAAGTGTGCAGAAATGTCCTTTTTCATTCTTTTTTATATGTAAAAACTAACGCTGACTGATGTGTCTTGTCTTTATATTACAATATTACAGCATTATTAACTATGGCTTTATCAATACTTCCTAGTGTCTGACATGTCAGATCACAATTCAGCATGTACACTTCTCTTTTCTATTTCTTCTCCTTGAATCACTGAAAAAGGTTTTTCTCCACCTCATGAACTAAAGCACAGATGGATATAAGATGGATAAATGCTTTTTACTTCCCTCACCCAGTCTAAAACCAGCAGACTTAAACATTTGATTCATTTCATGCATTCCTAGTACTGTACGCTGTTTTGCTAATTGGCAAGTGAAATCATCTTTAAAACAAACTTCAGCTTAAAATTACTCCCAGTAGTCTCCGTAAAAAGCCCCCAGACTGCAGCGGGCTTTACACACTGTTTCCATCAAAGAGGAAACCAGTCTGTTGTGTCTAATGAGAGTTTTGTCCCGTACTTCATTGTAGATGCAGCTGATATCAGAGATGCATGACGTTTACCTTCGCTGAGCAGTTCAGCCGACCTCTAGTGATGAATATTGAAGATCCATGTGTGTGTTTGTGTGTTTTTAGAACCTCCAGATTGATTACGACCAGCAAACAGAGCAACTGGATAAGGAGAGGGAGAAGGCGGAGGCGGCAGAGAGACAGATTGCTGAGCTGACCAAACGACTCAGCAGTGCTGTCACACAGGTAACGGGGATGCACACTCAATCAGACGCACACACACATTACCACTAGCCAACACACAAAAATGCTCTCAGCCTCCAGTAAATCTAAGCAGTGAGACTTTGTCCAGTAATACATCTCAGCAATACTTATAGCATAACTCAGCCTCCATGTGATTTACAGGGGGTCATTTTAGCTAGCTACACTTTTCCCAGATAGATCTGACAGCCCAGCGCCCACAAATAGCCCATCAGATGTGACTGGGTGAGCAAGGGAGAAATTGTTTTTATATATACTCCTTTCCCCCCCAAGCTCATAACTGTCTCTTTCCAATGAGAGAACAGGCAGGTAAATGGAGCGGGGTATAGCTTCCATCTGTTGTGTGCTGGTGCGACAGCATTTTCTCAGACACAGTTTTATTCTCATATGCGCTCGCGGTTCTCTGGGGGAGCACTCAGACCGAAGCTAGTTAGAGATCTGAGAGTACGTCCCAATGTCTCTGTTTACCAATCATAGTCTCGGTGTTTGGCTGACAGCTGATTGGAGATGGCTGCTGCTGCTGGTTTAGTCTTGCTTGCAGAGAAAGCCCACAGAGCCCACTGCTGTCAGATTTACATGGCTGATTTTCAGAAGAGTCACGTGTGCCCGTTCAGGTTTGGAGCATTTGTCAACAAGCGCATTTTTCTAGTGAAAACTTCAGCTATGAAAGGAGTAAAACAAGCAGCCCTCTTTTTATTCATTTTTATTTTGTTGTTTAAGATTGTGTATTTAACCCATAGAAAACAACCTCTCGCTGTCCTGACCGGAATGTATGTATGAATGAATGAATGAATGAATGAATGAAAATTGAATTAATGAATAAAAAAAATGTATTTTGAATAGTACTTGAAGAAAAAAAGAAACAGGAAAAAAATTGAAATGTCAAAACAGACATATTCAAAAAGGAGTGGGCAGAAGTAAAAACTTGTTAGGCCCCACCCTTTTGCCATCAATCATTAATATAATGCTAATAGGCTTCCTTTAAACAGTTAAATGTAACTCAACCTATAACTGCTATTAATAATTATTATTACCTGAGCATGAATGAAACAAAAAAATGAAATAACAATAATGCTACTACTGCTAATAAAAGGCAAAAAAAAAATAAAGGTGCACTTAGAAACCCATATTATATAATATTATATCCCTTCTACAACGCTATACCTCATGAATATAAAGTTTTTATACAGCTTTTAAAGTGCATGATATTTGAAAATTGCTTCAACTCCTTTGCAAGTCCATTCCATAATTTTACCCCCCGTACTGAAACACAAAATCCCCTCGATGTTGTTCGCACCCTGTAAGTTTTTAAGTTAGCTTTTTCTCTAAGATTGTGACCCCCTGTGCTTTCCCAAAAAAGTGTTTGAATATTTACTGGTAGTACGTAATCCTTTGCTTTGTACATTATTTGTGCTGTCTGAAACTCTATGATGTCCATAAGTTTTAACAATTTAGACTGAAGAAATATTGTACTGGTGTGATCTAGATATTTAACATTATGAATTATTGGTATTACTCGTTTTTGTGAAATGACCAGGGAGTGGAGTGAAGTTTTGTATGTGTTGCCCCAGACCTCAGCACAGTAAGTTAAATATGGTAAAATAAGTGAACAGTAAAAAATTTACTTCTTAAGATCCTTTAGGGATACATTAAAGGTACAGTATGTGAAAAATCAAAGGTCAGTGGCAGAAAAATGTGATATATAATTCAAAACTGTGTTTATATTGATGTGTAATTGCTGCACTAGAATAGCTGTTGCATGTTTATTTTCTTAGAATGAGTCATTTATATCTACTTGCTGGGTGGTGCACATATGGAGGCTGCCATATTCGTTCCAACATTTTTACTAAAAATGTTGTCCCTAAATGGACAAAACAATTTGTGTGTAGTAAGAACCATCTAAACTTTAAAAATGCTGTACCAGCTTTGTCTAATTGGAGTTAAAGCACTGTTTGGGATAAGTAATGCATTAAAAGACATAGAAAATAACAAAAAATGTTTCTCATAGTACAGTCATAGTTACACCTGAGACCACTGGATCCACTGGAATTTTGGGTCACTAATTGCTACCATACATTCACTACAGTGCGTGGAATATGAAGTCATTTGAAAGAAAACATCTTTACCACTAGATGTCAGTAATTCTTACATACTGTACCTTTAATGAAAACTGAGCTTTGGTTTAAATTTCAGCTCTTGATTTGGGAATATTTATCCTTTTGCAGAAGGAGACACTGAGCAGTGAAAAGGAGGATCTGCTGGCTGGTTTGGAGACCATGAGGAGCACAGTGAAGCAGCTGGAGGGCAAGAACCAGGAGCTGCAGAAACAGATAACAAACCTGGAAAGAGAGCTTTTGGCTGAAAGAGCCATGAAGGAACAAAAGCAGAAGGTAGAAATAAACAGAGGAATAGGACTAGAATAGAACAGGTTAAAACCCTGGCTAATTGCAAAATTTACTTGAATATCATTTCACCAGATTAAGAGCAATTAATAGTCATGAAACCTCTGGTGAATATAACTGTAGTTAATCTACTAATGTAAAACCTGCTGTTTACACAAGAGTCGTTTAAGCATCTGATGCAGTGTGTGTTTGTTTGCTTCTCCAGGACTTGTCATCTGCCACGAAGGAAGTGGAAGAGCTGACAGCCCAGCTCCGCAAGCAACAGCAGCAGTCTCAGCAGACTGCCCAGGAGCTGGAGCAGCTACGCAAGGTACACACACCCACGCACACACACACACACAAATGTGTCTCAGAGGGCCTATCCAGTCAAGCAACTGAGCTGGTGATGGCCGGCCTGAAGCTACAGTGGCACCTCACAGAGGGAGAGAAAGCTGCTCTAGCCCTCAGTGCAGGAGCTGCTGTTACTTTTCCATTAGTGGAGACCTACATATTACAGCAGTGTACATGAAAGCTGCCTGGAGGTCTGACTTTGTCTTGTGTCCACTTTGTTAATACAGCAAAAGAAACACAGAATTTTTTAGACTGATGTCAGTTATTTATTTATTTATTTTTAAGAAAATGAATGAATGAGTGAATGAAATGAAATGAAATGAAATGAAAACCAGATGATAATGTACTGCTTATTTTCTACATTTTTGTTGCAAACATCACAACAAATTGATAATTAAGATGACTTGCATAAGATTACTTTACATACCCTCCCATTAAAGAAGGATCAGCTGACAGTAAAATAAGCTGAAATTGACAATAAGTATATAATTTTTTTTTTTTTAATGAAAATCAAAAGGTTATTAAACAAACAAGAAAAGAAACAAGCACGATGGGGCTGCTGAACTAAAATTTTGTCGAGCAACACTGAGGCAATCACTGCAATCAAGTGTTTTCTGTAATGTTCAGTCAGACTTCTGCACCTGTTGTCAGGTGTTTTGACCCATTGTTCATGAGCATGGTGCTCTTGTTTCTCTGGGACAGTTTTGTTAGTTTTGTTTATTATCATTATTTCTTTCAAACCAAATTCAAAATCAAATTTTTATTTTACTAAATTATAACTAAGGAAATTTTTAATTGCTTTTTTCAGTTTCTTGTTATTTGAGTAACTATTGGGAATTTAGCTTTTTCTTTCAATAGGAAGGTATGTAAAAATTTTATGCTAAAACACATGCTAAAGAAGCCATATTATTGTTAGATTTTTTAAAATTATTTATTAATTCATTAAATGTTCCAATTGAAGACTTGAAAGCAATTTTGCCTGGGAGAATTGCTGAAATAAAAGTACTAACAAGGAGTTCTTGAATTGTTGAAAGTACAAATGTTCTTAACTTATAGTTGTAACATTTTTTTTTATGATTTTTGGTCTTTTTCAGAGTCAGGTTTAACTAAAAGATTTGAACAAAGTGCTTTCAGTTATATCCTAAAACAGCTATTTCAGTTTTACAACAGATTTGCGCTGTGTTAGAATCAGTAACTAGGTTAGTCTTGTCTGAGTCGTTTTTTTAAGGACACGTGCTTGTGCTGCTACAGCAGGTGTGGCATCTGAGCAGGAGACGTCATGTTTGTGGTCACAGATAATGTCACGGCTTCTTTGATAGTGTTGCTTACGTTGTTATCTAAGCCTAAAGCCCAGAGCAGAACAAGAGCCCTGAAAGACAAAAGGCCATCAAACTTGACTCACTTACTCAATTCCCCACCAAACTATCCATCAAGGAGGGAAGCAATTAGTTTACTGAATTATTTTTTTCTTTCCTATTTTTTTAGGCATTAAAAATTAAATCAACACATTACATGTTGCACAAGATAATCAGTTAAATGCTGACAAGAAGTTTGATGTTGAAAATGCTTATTTTTAGTCTCTTGTTTTCTGGAAAGTATTCCCTGTTGGGAGGAAAATCCCTGATCTGTTCCTGGTTTTGATGCGGTCTGCCCCCTCTGCTTCTAGGAGGCGCAGCAGAGCTCCCTGCTGGACATGGAGATGGCCGACTACGAACGTCTGGTGAAAGAACTCAATGGAAAACTCTCAGAGAAAGACGAGTTTGTTGAGGAGCTAAAAGCCCAGATAAATGCATTAAACCAGAAGCAGGAGATGTTCAAGCAGGAAACTGGTACTGATAAGACATTAATTTGCTGTCAAATATTCATTTGTGAGCAGTTATTATTCATTTCACTTCATATTTACTGGCACGCAGAATAATGAATGTACCATTTATTTGATGTTGCAGTGTGAATTTGTTTAGGAATTGTAGAATAATATCATAATCCACATTAATACATGCTGTTTCTGTGTTACAGCATGACTCCACTGATTCAAACAACCTCATCTCCTTAGTTCAAATTTGTTTTAGATTTAAGGAAATAGTAATATATGAATTGCGCGTTCATATAAGCACAGTTTAGTATTCACTGATTTAAAACCTCTCTTATTCCTTCCATCTTAAGGATTTTTCATTGTTTCATGTACTTTCTCTCTCATTTTTAAGCTGTCATGGCAGCAGTATGATGGCTTACAGTATAAATATTTTACTCCAGGTGTGTACATGTGCCTGTTCATGCATGTTGTGTCTCCAGAGGCTTTAAAGTCCCAGCTGGACCAGGAGGAAGAGAAGACCTCCAAAATCAAACAGCTGCTAGTGAAAACCAAGAAGGACTTGGCTGATGCAAAGAAACAGGTTTGTGTGTGTGTGTGGGCGTGTTTTTGCAACATTGTGGGGACCACGTTCCAGATTTTTACCATCAACGTAGGGGCGTCTTGCCCTTGTGGGGACATTTTCCCGGTTCCCATGGGTACGAACCGCATTTTGAGGGTCAAGATTAGGTTTTAGAGATTAAGTTACAGTTAGGTTTTGGTTAGGGTTAGGACAAGGGTTAGGTTTAGGCAATCAGTTAATGCGCGTTAGGTTTAGGGTAAGGGGCTAGGGAATGCATTATGTCAATGGATATACCCCACGGGGATATAAAAACAAACGTGTGTGTGTGTGTGTGTGCAAGTGTGCGTGCGTTTGTGTATTTCTGTTTGTGTTGGCTTGCCTCAAAGGATGCCCTGTTAATTTGTGGAATATTACTGCCTGATGAATGTAAATGATCTATTTCAGCCTGTCAGAAGGCCTTGAAAATGTAGGGAATAGTCAGTCGTAGGGATGCAGGATATTGGAATTTTGGCGGATATCCAAAATGCTGGTATCTTAAAACTCATGTGGTCGATGACCGATATCGATACCAATATTAAAGCTGGAAAAATAAACAATCATTGCAAATAGCAGTTTGTTATCCATTTCCGATACTTTGAAAAATAGGGGGGATATCGATACACTGAAATATTGCAATATTTTCATATGCCAATATCAAATTGATATTCAAAAGTGCAGTATCAATCTATTTTACTTACAAAATCTTGCAAAATTTCGTTGTTCTCACAAAATCTCACGATATTTTGTAAATTCTCGTGAGATTTCATAACAGAATGATGAAATCGCGAGATTTTGTTTGTAAGATAGATCAATACTGAGTTTTTAAATGTCAATATGATATCAGCATATGAAAATATTGCGAAATTTTTGTGAATTCTTGCGATATTTCATGACAGAACGATGAAATATAGTTAGATTTCGTTAGTAAAATAGATCAATACCGCATTTTTAAATGTCAGTATGATATCAGCATATAAAATATTGCGATATTTCAGTGTAACAATATTTTTTCCCCACCCCTGCTCTTTAGAAGTTTTTAAGTCTGTAAAAAAGAAGTTTTTGAAGAAGAAGAAGTTGTTTTTTAGGCTTTAGAAACAGCGGGCTGATCGTTTAGATATCGTTTAAATATCAGTGGGGTGGCCGATGTCCAACATTCAGTTTTTAGGTCGATATAGGCCGATACCGATTGGGGGCTGATTATATCGTGCATCCTTACTCAGTCATTCTTGTATGTTGATGTTTCATATTTGAGTGAATGCATTTAGATTTTCACACAATCTTCATCTTTATGGATGTGTGTATTCATACATGCAGGAAAGCTCCCTCATGGTGCTGCAGGCGTCTCTGAAAGGAGAGCTTGAGGCGAACCAACAGCAGCTAGAAAGCTCAAAGGTAACTCATCCTGTATTGCCACCCCGTTGATAAAATATAGAACTAAACAGATGAGCCCGAACACAAGGGACAGACACAAACGTTTGCTTTGATGCATTTAGATTGAGATGTGTGAGCTGACAGCAGAGCGCCATCGTCTGCAAGAGCAGCTGAGATCTGCTTTGGAGCAGCAACAGAGAACCAGCAGCTCCCTGCAGCAGCATATCCACAATCTGAAACAGGAGAGAGATTCTGCTCAGGTACACATAGTGAATTTTCCCTCTTCTTTCTGTCATGTGCAGCTCATCAGGACATTATGAGGATTTCATGCACTGCTTAAGGACACAAGCATTTATTTTAGAAATGCTGCACTCATTCTTGGATCAAATTAATTGAGCTTATACTCACTAGAGACAACTGACAAATGGAGCTGGAACTAATGACTATTTTCATTATTAATCCCTCAATTACTTTTAATTAATTGTCAACTCTTTATAATGTCAACAGTGTTTCAGAAGTACTTTTGTCACATTTTAAGTGGCTGAGCTGACAGGCTGCTAATAGCGTGCTTTTTATCATCAGCAATACAGATAAAAAATATTTACTCCACTTTGAAATAGAGCTAAAGAAATGTAAATGAGACAGCCAGTCACTCATCTCAGAGAATGATTCCATTATTTATAATAAAATATCTTCTGTATCAGGAGCTGTTTTTAAACTGCTAATAGAAAATTGATTTAATCAGCTTTTTTCTGTCAATTAAGACAAATAAGCATAAGATATCTGTTTATGAATAATTAATCATGAGTATTTGTTGAATTGTTACTGGTGGTCATGTGTGTATATGTCTGCATGGATGTCCACCATCCTCAGGCAGTAGAAATTCAACTTTACTGGTATTACAGATGCAGGAGTTTCTACAGCTGTTGACTTGTACCACAGGGGTTCAACTAATTTAATGTCCAGCTCATTCTCATCAAGTTTCTATTTACTGTATTTCTTCTGTTCCACTGCACAATCTGGTTTTTTTTTTTCCTTTTTATTTTCCTATTATCTCTTCTATCATGTGGGTATGCAGCCCTGTTAGATGGCTCATACCAGCTGTCATCAGTAAGAGGCTTGTGCTTGAAAATGATGTACAAACTGAAGATTTTTTTTTTTTAAGATGAGATGTATTCTCAGTTTTAAAAAAAATACTTTGTCTCTCTAATAGTGTCATTTAGACACGCACCATTGACTAATTAGCTGGTTCTGATATCGGATGAATGAGGCCGATCCAGGCATTTGTGTTTTTTTATTGATATCATACACAGCAATACAGTTACAGCAATCTAGTAACTTTAATTATTCAGTTATGACATCATACAGAGCAGTATTATTTATTTCTTTTTGCTTTTAATGTACACTTTATTTGTTAATAAATAGTATTAAGTACATTTATATCTGTTAATTTGTCAGCTTTTTTTTAACAAGCCTAAATGTTTATGTCAAGCCGGATGCCTTCACTCACATGGTGAGGTATATGCTGTTCAACAGTAGTATCGGATTGGTATCAGCTGATACACTCAGCCCAGGTATTGGTGTCAGATTGGACTGGAAAAAAACTGCATCGGTGAATCTGTAGTGTCTTTCCAGAGAAAGATACTAGTACAATAGTAGATTGAAAAAGAGAATTTACACTGAAAAAAAGAATAGCAAAATGAGGGGATTTCTCATTAGAATAGGAGGAAACTACTACTTTTACTGTATATCTATGGCAGTTAATGGGGAAGTTTGTTTTTTTTTCAACCTGGACCTATTTTCTAGAATGAAATATGTTATATACTCACCCACAGTTTTGGTGTAACTTGAGTTCTCCTTCAGGAGATATTTAGAGCCACTGGAGATCAGCGTATGTCCAATATAATGTAAGTGATGCGGGCAACCGCGCACAGCCTGTAAATAAGGCATTATCTGCCACAAACTTCTTTATTTCACCAATGTTTTGTCACGAAACATTATTCGGACCTCCTGTGAGCTCGAAGCAGCTTGAAGTGCCTTTTTTATTTGTGGTGAGTCATCCTATTTTTTTTCATGCGGCGGCTTTGATGACATCACTGTTATGTGACACCATAGCAAGTAAATGTCTGTAAATAAGGACGGATCACCACAAATAAGCAACTCTGGAATAACGTGGTGTTTTATCTCAGCTATTGGATCAAAATGTTTCTCTTTCATTTGCTAATATAAGAAAGTCATCATCAGTCTTTTTTCTGTCAGTTATTGCATATCTGTGCTTCATGCATGTGTTGAATGCAGGCTGAGCTTTTGGAAACAACAACAGAGTTTGAGAGTTACAAAGTACGGGTCCACAACGTGCTCAAACAGCAGAAGAACAAAACCAGCGTCCAGACTGAGGGAGACTCTGTGAAGCAAGAGAAGTGAGTGACTGAAAACATAAAAGTGTGTTGCATCCTAACTGTATGTAAAGTAGAGTTTACAGGGATTTATTTTTCAATTTATGTTGAACCTGTTGTTCCACCTCATTGGATGTGAAGCCTTTAAAACAGGAAGTCAGAGGGTTAAGTGCCAAATTGTTTACATTCATGTTGAATGAAACACATTATTTAAAACATTTAACACAAATAAAGCTATTAGCAAATATTAAAGTGCTCCCCACTAAAGATACAGTGGATAGAATTCAGCATATGTCACACAGTAGTTTGCATTTTCAGCTAATTACATCACAGGTACATCCAACACTAATTAAAACTAAGACGACATGTTAAACACAACTGTGAATGTAACTTGAATATGATAAATGTGCGGTCTGTGTTGCAGGGACCTGTTGTTCTCTCAGGTGGAGCAGCTGAGGACCAGACTGGCAGAGAGCCAGCAGAGCCTCCTGAGCACCACAGCAGAGCTGCAACAGC
Organism: Atherinomorus stipes; assembly: GCA_023101725.1. Taxonomy (NCBI): domain Eukaryota; kingdom Metazoa; phylum Chordata; class Actinopteri; order Atheriniformes; family Atherinidae; genus Atherinomorus; species Atherinomorus stipes. The sequence goes on along the minus strand of JALJCO010012583.1, from coordinate 974,157 downwards.
TCCAGACTGAACACGATACTCTCCTGGAGAGACACAATAAAATCCTCCAGGAGACTGTTAGCAAGGAGGCCGAGCTCCGCGAGAGGTGAACTCATCAACATTAGCTTCTTTGTTTTATCCCATCTTGTCTGGAACGTTGATGATCCTGTCCTCTGATGTGATTTTTAGGACAGGAACACATGCTGGGAACACCTGATTGGACTGGCAAATACCTGTCACTCTTGTGTACTGATGGCTTAATGAGCAGCGTCTAAACTCCTCCTTCTCTCCGTCTCCTCATCCAGGCTTTTGTCCTTGCAGTCGGACAACGTGGGCCTGCGATCAGACCTGTCCCAGGCTCAGGCTGACCTGTCTTCCCAGGTTGAAACGCAGCGGCAGACCTACAGGGAGCAGCTGCGGAAGCTGCAGGATGATCACCGGGCTACCGTGGAGACCCTGCAGGGACAGCTGACCCGAGTCGAGGAGCAACTCTTCAGCCTGCAAAGCCAGAACAGTAAGCATGAAGGGGAGGTGTAAATGAACCACCTGATCCTCAGCAGAAAGTAAGCATATAAGGAAATAACTCAAAGCATCAAGTGGTTTATTCTTTTCTGTCGTGTTTACTCTTCACTTCCACGAGAAGAATGATGGGAGGCAAAGAGGGGAGGGGTGTATTAGTGTGTTTGTCAGTATAGCAGCACTGAGAGCTCATTCATCACCTCCCACACAGCTGCCCTCTGGAGTCAAGCAGCAAATACACACTGTAATGATTAGGAAAGGCAAGTGTGTGTATGTGTGTTTCTTCTCTCTCACTGCTTCTTGGACAGATGTTGGCAAGGCTCGTCAGCGCTGTTCCTGCCTCTCAGTGTGGCAAACAGCTCGCCGTGGCATCTGGAGGGACTCATCATTAGTGGCTCACACATGGACGGCAGGATCAGCCCGACATGCAGGGGCCAATATTCATGTTTTAAAGTCATATTTGAGCCACTTTAATGCTGTGTTTGGATTTAATTGCTGCTAAAAATGCAGATGGGTTCAGCGTTGCTGTTTTGCAGGGCCTGTTAGACAGGTGGGTCGTAAAACTACCAGGTCATTAATGGCGTCATCTTCTTTTCTCCATAAATCAGATTAACAAACTGATCTGCGTTCATCGTCTAATCTATTCTTTAATTGAAACATTTTATGAGTAAATCATCATAAAGTGCAAAAATGTTAATTCTGTTGTCAGTTTTTGTAAATCAGCCTGCCTCTGTTGGCTGTGTGGTGTGTTTGGGGGAGGATAAGAAGTGGGAACGTTCACCTTTAAACGCTGTCTGTTGTGCAGTATTTTAGCATCGACTTGGCTTGCACAATAGGTTTTCTGTCTCAACGAGGCCATCTACTGGTGCAGAGTCGTATAAACTGCAAGGATGTGCAGGTGGGACCTGCTCCTCTCCGCTGATGAGACAGACTGGAGGCAGGGAGGTGATGAGATAGGTTGAGTCTGGCCCTTTGGCTCAGTCATGAGTTCATGAATCACAATCTTCTCAGCTGTCCACCTACTCTCTGAAGTGTCTCATCTGTCCCCATCACCCTTCTCTGCACACTTGTTATGACTGCTCATGCCAGATGAACTGGAAAAGACCTGAAGTTTGTCTGGTGTCTCTTTATGTCACAATGAAAGAGGATAGTTTCTCACAACTAGGAGGAATTTTTGAAGCGTAAGCTTTACCCATCAACCCATTTATTTAGCAATGAGGTAACTTTTTGAGACATTGCACCAGTCATTACAAATAGGGATGCACGATATAATCGGCCCCCTATCAGCATCGGCCTTAAAACTGAGTATCGGACATCGGCCACCCCACCGATATTTAACCGATATTTAACCGACCAGCTCGCTGTTTCTAAAGTCTGGGAAAAAAAAAAAAAAAACTTCCTCCTTTTCTTCAAAAACTTCTTTTTTATAGACTTAAAAAATTTCTAAAGACTAGGGGCGGGAAAAAATATCAATACACTGAAATATCGCAATATTTTCATATGCTGATATCGTTGACATTTAAAAATGCGGTATCGGATCTATTTTGGTAACGAAATCTTGAAGTATTTCATCGTTCTATTACAAAATCTCACAAGAATTCACAAAAATGTTGTGATATTTTCATATGCTGATATATTGACATTTAAAAATGCGGTATTGATCTATTTTACTAACAAAATCTCACGATATTTCATCGTTGTGTTACGAAATCTCGCGACAATTTACGAAATATGAGATTCTGTAACAGAATGATGAAATCTCGAGATTTTTTTAAGTAAAATAGATCGATACTGCGTTTTAAATACCAATTTGATATTGGCATATGTAAATATCACGATATTTCAGTGTATCAATGTTTTTTCCCACCGCTATTTTTCAAAGTGTTGGAAACAGATAACAAAACTGCTATTTGCAATGACTGCTCTTTTTTTTAGCTTCAATATCGGTATTGATATTGGTTATTGGCCACATGAGTTTTAAAATATCGGATATCGGCCAAAATTCCAATATTGTGCATCCCTAATTACAAATAACGTCTCTTGAATTGAAACTGTACAATTAAAAAATTTTAAAGTCATAACAGATTGTTATCCATAAGGTTCATATTAGTTTTGAATTATTAGATTATCTGCCTTGTTTTCAGTTTTAAACTTTATCCTGCAATTATGGAGCACAGTTTTCAGTTGTGCAACTACAAATCACCATGGTACAAGTAAAAACATATAAAGGGCTACAATTAGTCGATTAATCGACTAATCTTTGACTATCAAAATAGTCGACTAATTTCATAATCAACTAATTGTTTATTGTTTATAAGCTTTGTTTTTCCTCTCCTTTTCCACGGTACCTTCCACTGCCTTGTCTGCCTTTCTGTCTGATCATCTTTTCTTGAATAGTTTATTGACTTAAATAAACACACACACTACCAGTCAAATTAAATTAAATTAATTCATACATCAGTTGACTTAAGTTAATCTATGTTTTTGTATCCATTCCATCCCTTTTCAAATAAACCTTTAAATAAAATATTACTTTGTGTGTTCTCCTCCTCAGGCTCGGTGTCGGTCCAGTCAAGTCGTAAGCCTTTAGCATCAGACTTGCAGCGCAGAAGCACTGATCAGAACTCAGCAGGGTTTGGAATAATGCCCTTTCCTGACCTCCAGTCTATAGCCAGGGAGGAGGGAGAGGGGATGGAGACCTCTGAGACTGAGAGATCCTCCCCGCCTCTCAAACCTCTGTCCTCTCTGGAGCAGCTACTCACATCCCCAGACCCCAGACAAGGTATGTTTGGAAAACAAAGTTTTGTTTAAAAGAATAATTTAGTTAGTAGAAGTACTGTGTATAATTTTTTTTCCTATTGAGGATGCAGTTTAAATCATTTTAATTAAATGTTTAACCATTCCTTAGATGACTAAAATAAGAAACATGTTGCTTTAACTTCCATGTGGCTTCTGTTGCATCTTTAGAGCCGTTTGTGTGGACAGTGGAACCAACCAAAGAAGAACTAAGTGAAAAGCTGAGCACAGCCACCCGAAGCATGGAGCATATGAACAGCCTGCTGCATGAAACCGAGGCCACAAATGCTGTTCTTATGGAGCAGATCACTGTATGTAGAAATATCCTTTTACACACGAAAATATACACTACTCACAAAAAGTTAAGGGAAATTTAGCTTTTAGTATGAATGTCAATGTCAAAATGAAGTTAAGATCCTCTACAACCTTTCCAAGTGAACTGAATTAGACTTTCTCTAAACTTTTCAATGCACATGTACATTGTTCATTAGTTAAAATTTTTTTGCACATCATGCTGTTCTCCAAAAAGATGACTAAACACAAAAAATACAAAAGTTGTGTCTACAACATGACTTGACCTCTAAATGTTCTGGTTTAACGACATCTTGTTTTTGAACAGTCCTCTTCATCATCTGGTTCACATTTAAACGTCATCAGACCAAGACGACACTGAACACATGACAAGTTATTGAGACATTGTCAATTTTATGTTGTGGGATACTCACTATTGTTGTTAGCTTTTCAATCAATTGTTTGAGATGGAGGAATTACCGCAGCATAATTCCAGTTAAATGTCCAACACTCATGATATATTGAAAAGGTGTGAACATTTTACATTTTTCTTAAATTATAACTAAAAGTTGAATATCCCTAACTTTTTGTGAGTAGTCTATATTATTATTGCAAAATCATGCGTTCATTTATCAGCAGAATGATCATAAACAAGCTGAAAATCTATTTAAAAGATTTTATTTGCTGAACAGAAATCAGAAACAAGCTGATATTTTAGTCGGCTTTCACGTCTGCTGGTGTCCGTGCCAGTTTTTACTCCATTAAATTGGCCTGTATGCACCAACAGTGATGTCAAAGAGCCTGGCGTTGTTCACAGTCCCTTCTTTGTCCAGAAGAAAGTAGAACTTGTGTCCTTTGACTCTGAGGGGGATGAATGATGGGGACTCCTGTCTGTGGGCGTGGCAGGCCACCTGAGACAGTGGGACTGTTATGCTCCAGCCGTGGCCTGGTCCCAAAGGAGACTGTGTGCAGACTGTTGCCATTCTCCCGCCCTGGTGCAGGACCACCTTACTAACGGAGCGCCGGCAGAACAGAGCCCCGAGGCCCACGATCCCCGCTCCCATCGCCAGGCATCCCAGGGTGAAGCCGTACCTCCAAGCGGTTGACCCCAGGTTCATCTCAAAACTCCACATCCCAGCCAGCCCCGTGGTGGTGGGGGCCTTGGCTTTCCCCTTATCCTTCGCTCCGCCCGTGTCTTTGAGGCCAGTGTAGGCGAAGTGAGCGAGATAAGTCCAGAAGATGAACTGTCCGCCGCAGAAGACCGACAGGAGCCGGAAGAAGTGCGTCCTGTCGTGCTCGAACAAGGTGACATCTCTGGAGGGCTGGGCGGAAGAGCAGAAGCCGCGACGGGCTGCAAGCTGGCGGACAAATATCCCGCCAGAGGCACCGGGTAGGGTGGAGGAGCTGGTGCCCGCTGGGGTCTCTGCAGACATCGACACATTTCTGAAGAGTCGCGCTCTCTGTCCAACACTGCCGAGGCGCAGCTGCCTGGAGTAATACTCCAGCGCTCCACGAAGCACGCGCTCCAATCCCATATCTCAATATATAACCTCGCCGCGCCTTTGTGACAACAAAATAAGACTTATCTTTTCATAAAATGTTATTGTCGCACTCGTTTTAAACCTTTTCTAGCACACTACACTCCTCTACAGTAAAGGGCGCCGCCATACTTGTTGTGTGACGTAAAGTTTTATACGTCCTCGTATGATCTCGCGAGACACTCAACAAGCTCAATCAAGCGGCCTGAATCTGAAAAAAAAGGAGTGGGGGGGGGTGAAGAAATTATTGCGATAGAAAATTTAATCAAGGGGACCTTACCTACCACAAAAACTGGTTAGCTAATTAGATTTGATAGAACAGAGTCAGCATTTTAATAGAGGCACACAAAATTAATTAAAATTTAGATAACATGGTTTGTGCAGCTGTTTTATGTGGACCACTTAAAAAAAGATAAATATTTCAACTCATTGAGATCCAAGATCTCATTTGCAAGAGACCTGTTTTGATTTTTTTTTTTTTTTTAAAGGTGCTCTCAGTGAGGATATGCTAAATGCAAATACTCTTGTCTACATTACAGAAGAGAAAAACATTATAGCTGCATCCTTCAAAATGACCATCCAACTGAATCAACACCACTCTAATTAAGCAGTCTCCTGCAGACAATAATAATCAAATTAATATAGACTTTATATAGAACAGTAAAGTTTCTTTTCTTTTTTTTTAAAAAAAAAAAAAAGGTTAAACAAATATGGCTCGCCTCCGACTGCTCATGCATTTCACACTTTTAGAATCTGCCCACTGCTTTAATAATGTTTGCCTTTGATGTAAGCCTTCAGAAAAAATGTAGAATTCACCTACATTTATTGAAGAATAAAGTCCATTTATTGGACACGACCTGCCTACAATAAGAGGGTATCCTAATAGGCATCAACTTCATCCAAAAATCTGCACATGCTGCTGTTTTACAGAAAATAAGCCAAAAATACTCTTATAATAAGCAGTGCAGGTAACTGCTTTCAGGCCAAGTTGTAACAATATTTTTCAATTAATTATAACACAAACCAGATTTAAAATCTTGTCAACAGTCTTTGGTGAACGGCAGTTTTTGAAATGTTTGTGTTGTCTCCTTTCTGCCCTCCAGCTCTTAAAAAATGAAGTGAGACGTCTAGAGCGAAACCAGGAGAGGGAGAAGAGCGTGGCCAATCTGGAGTATCTAAAGAACGTCCTGCTGCAGTTCATCTTCCTGCGCTCCGGCAGTGAAAGGCAGGCACTGCTGCCCGTCATTCACACCATGTTGCAGCTCAGTCCAGAGGAGAAGAGCAAACTGGCTGCCATTGCACAAGGTACGCAACAGATGAACTGAGCCAGTGCAGTATGTCCAAATGTGTCAAACAAGGTTAATTTAAGTTGTTTGAGCTTTTCTCTCTCTCTTTTTTTTGTTTCAAATATCGCTTAAACACCACTATTGTTTGGGATTTGGCTCCATTCTGCATAATTAGCTGAATAAAATGACCAAAGAGCACTTGATGCATACACATTCATACAACCTGTGCTTTAAATATTGAACTTCCTCTAGTTAATTCACACTGAAGTTGCATTAGTGATTTCTAACCAAGTGTTGACCTTTTTGCAGGTGAGGAGGAAGGGGCAGGGGCTCGGGGCTCAGGCTGGACCTCCTACCTCCACAGCTGGTCTGGGATCAGATAGACCTGATGACCAAAAGTCAACATAGGCCCACTGGGAGCACATTGCAGAGGCTTAACTGACCCTTTTTTCCCACAAGATTCTGTAGTAAACAGTTATGCTGCACATTTTATATGGTTGCAGTGAGGGCATTTATTATCATTTCTGGATGCAGTAGACGGGACCAAGGAATGTACGAGAGAGGAATGAGTGCATGGTAGAGATGAAGAAAACCAAAATATTTGAACTGTATTCAGAGTTGAATTTGCACTGCAGTGAGTGCGTTAGTGCATCAACAATGAAAATGACCTGTGACCAATATCTGTCTTCCTTAGTCTTATTACTAACATAACATATCGATACCTTTTATTGGACACTTCTTTGAAGTAGATGCCAGAAAGCATTACAAAGCATCATAACAATTATAATTCCAACAATTTAAAAACTACATTTTGCATCAATTGTGAGAATATGGATTAATTAAGGAAATGAATGTAGACTGGCATAATATAATTAGAATTATAGTATGAGGTGTCTGGTTACTTTGCAAACAGACAAAGCGTTCTGTTTACTCTACATTTAACTGACTATACTAGTGAGTCAGTGCAGTATGTTGACCATTGAATGTTTTCTCTACCTTAGAAGCAGCCAGAACTTATTCTTTGCAATGTAAACATTATCAAGAATCTAGTACAATACAAAATATTCATTTTTCCAGCTTTTGCCTGGAAAATTAAAAAGATTAATGCTGCATTCTTTGGAAAACAGTCAGCATTAAACATAATGAACTATCAGTTTAGTTATGTCTGTCATGTTAATCAGAAAATCAACATACAGATGAGTGTATGTCGAATGGATTCACCGGACCAACACATTTTTATAATATTTGTCCTTTTTTCTGACTAGTTTTGGAGTTGTTTACTCATAATTGACATTTTCAGCTTGTTCACAGCGATGTGTTTCACTCTGTGAGTTATCATCCATCATGTTCTGTTGAGATCTTCTAACTTCATTATTGCTTTTTTTTTCAGTGGTGCCTGAATCTTATTTGGGAGTAGTTAATGGTTCTGTTTGTAGTTATGCCACAGTTTCATCTGCACAGCTGTCTTGTGGAAAGACTGTGCTTATGAGAGCAAGAAAATTCTTTATGTAAAGCTGGTCCCCTCCAGACATATTTAGTCATACTTCTGTCACACAAATGAAGCACATGAGGAGAATTTGCTCGTCCATTTACTCATCCTAGTGGCAGCTTTTTGGGATTCACCCACCAGTGAATGTTTTTTTTTATCTAAACTTTTATATTTATGATGGTTATTGTCAGCAGAGGCTATGAGATATTACCGTGACTGTAAATCTTATCTGTGAAAGAATGATTAGAGTAAAAGTCCTGCCATATGTATCTGTATAACAATTATTTCAAAGCAGCTGTGATATATTTCTGTACACAACTGTACTGAAAATGAAGTTAACAAGGATGTGTGTGATTACATTACTTTGCATTAAGTTGTGATTATTTATAAACCTGATGCCTTTTGACATCCTGGTCATATAATTATCAGCCACATTTACAAAAAACACTTTAAAATTTGCGGATATTCAAAGTGACTAAGCTAATTATGAGGAATACAAATACAGTTAAGGAATGTCAGGAAAAATATTGGGGATCTGCACAGTCTTTCTAGTCTTCCTCCCGCTGGAAAAGGGTGTAGGGTCTTTCCTTTTAAGGAAATAAATGTGGTTCCAGTGTTATGACGCAGTCAGGGGAGGAAACATCAAATAATAGCTACTGTGTGCTGCCGGAATTAAAGGTAAACATGCTATTATTCCTCCCCGAGGACAGGCAGCATCGTCAACCCGTTGGTGCTCTTCACTCACTCTCTTAGTACTGTACTCTTCACGACATTGTAATATTTGTAGAGTACAAGTAATTCACAAGTTAAATTCCTCCAAGTGAGCTTGCAATAACTTGAATAGTATAAAAGAAGAGTAACAGTCCCTCTCCCGGGGTGATTTTTATATTATTTTTTCTTTCCCACTGCATCACCCGCCATGTTGAATTTCAGCATAGTTTTCCAGTGGTCATTGTAATAAGTCAGGTTTTCCTTGTATCCCGGACAGCAGCCTCAGTGAGACTACAGAGGATGCGCGAGCAGCGGGTATGACAGAAATGTTAATGTGTCCACGTTAAAGCGAGACCCTGCGGTGACTTCACAGGGTGGGTCCTCGCGTTTCCTGCCATGAAAACCTATAAAAATATAATTCAGTTAAAGCTCGCAGACTATATCAAGAGACACGAATAAACGGTATGGAAATACTTCCGGTTTTGAAAATAAAAGCGTGGGTTGTCTAGAAGTATCTTTTTTTTTTTTTTTTTTTTCCTTAAGCCGAGATTGGCCGTGTTCAATTATTATTTTTTAATCGTTATCTTAAAACAGGGGTGTCCAAAGTCAGTCCTTGAGGGCCATTGTCCTGCAAGTTTTCCTCCCCCTTCTGCTCCAACACACCTGGCACAATTAGATAAATCTAACAGCCTATGAAGTTCTGCACAATGACTCGTTAATTTGAGTCAGGTGAGTTGGAGCAGGGAGACAGAAAACCTGCAGGGTTTTAGCCCTCGAGGACCGGAGCTGGACACTCCTGTCTTAAAATAAGAAGGACCATTTACTTGTGACAACAGGATGGGCTCAAAAGTAAGTGCTTACTGTGTAACACCTGATTTCATTGATCAAAATAGTCCCCAATGTCAGTAGGGAAGGGTGTGAGATGAGATGTTTTAGATTGGTAGTGTCATTGTTATTATTGTCGATTATGAAAATTGTTAGGACACGCCACGATTTCAAGCCTTTGTCAGTGAGATAGACCACAAACATTCAATAAAGGTAAGAATAATTTAGATATTTTATCATTCTTAGACAAGAAGGAGGTTTCTAGGGGGAGCCTGTGTGAAATGTCTCTCCTTATATGTGTTCTCTCCCAGCTTCCTCCCACAACCTAAAGACCTGTAAGTCTGATTTGAGTTGCTAAATGTTTGCAAGAAGTGAACGCGAATCTGATCGACTGTGTTGGCTCTGCGATAGACTAAGAGCCGCAGGGATCGGCTTCCACCCCCTTACAAAACTGCATTTGAAATAATCTGTTATCACTTTTTAAAATGGCCTTTTCTGCAGTTCATTTTGATGCTGCAGCTCATGAGTATGAGTTCATTATTCCTTATATTGAGATAACAGCTCATTTTTATGCAATAAGTTACTATTGTCATCATTTTGAGTAATGTAAATTTTTTTCCAGATAATGACATATTCTCACTGGTTTCTAGCTTTATTTTCTTAATATTTAATAAAGGTGGGCTCAAATCGAGCTGTTTGCACCTCATTTAATTGGTAATTTTTGTGTTGCTCAGAATCTATATTTAATACAGGCATGTATGTTCATCTGTTTGCTTCCCAAGAATGATTTCAAGTTTAAAGTGGTTAAAGCTGATTTTTGTAATTTTGTAACCCCCAACGAAGACTAATTAAGCATCCACCTTACATCCTTTCTCTTCTCTGAGCTCTCTCCAGCCGGTAAAAGTCAGTCCAGTATCAATTCTTGTCTTAACTCTTGTTTTGTCTTTTTTTTTTCTTACTCTTTTCTTTACTTCCTCTGATAAACCTCTCACATGTCTTTGATGAATCAGCCATGGCGAGTGTACTGCCAGTGTGTTTCAGTCCAGTTGCTGGTGTCTGACAAAATACAGCTGTAATGATGCCCCAGGCTGCAAAAAAGTCATGAAATTTGGTTTCTCAGCCCCGGGACTCTGTAGCACAATGATGGCGCTAAGAATGTGCCATCATGATGAGTCAGAAGCACAGTGAAAATAATTCTGCTGTTTTCTCAAAATAATCAGATGAATTATCCTGTTATTGCAAGAAAAAACTGTTTTAAAAACCTTTAAGGCATGAATGCTTTTGACTTCTATATGTGCTAAGCAGGTATTTGGGTTTTCAATAAAGAGTTTTTAAATGAGGTTCAGGATTATAAGACAGAAAGATTTTGCATTACCCTGACAAAAATGTGTAAAAGAAAAAACCACAGCGTTTGAATGGAGTTGACCAGGGGTGCCTGCAGAAATTTTTCTTAGGGGTGGCCAGAGAAAATGGCAGGGTGGCCAAGGGTTATTAAGGGATAACCTTTGTTTCTTTCAACCTGGGCTTTATTTCTGAAATTTTTCCAGAGTACGTGTATTTAGTCATTAGCAATATTTCTGCATCACTCTGACTCCTTTGGACACTATTTAGGAGAAGAGCCTCTATATAAGCATTATCTGTAACAACTTTTTTTTCAACAATACACTGCAAAAACTTAAATGTTAACAAGTATTTTTTTTCTAATTTCTAATCAAAATATATTTTATTTATTTTATTAAAATCACCTAATGGGAAACATTTCAGTGAGATATAGGAAGATGTTTTAAAACAAATGCATCTTATTTCAAGAAATATAAGAAAATTTCACTTGTTCCATTGGCAGAATTTATTTTTATTTTTTATAACTTATTTTAAGAATGGCCAAGATTTTTTTGTTTGTAATAAGCAGTTCAGTGTGTGTGTGTGTCACAAATTCTTTGTGTTGCAAACAAATGACTTCACAAAACCTCACTGTGACAGTCTCACACTGAAAACCAGAGCTGAAGATGCCTAAATTGTAATGTGAACAAACTAAACGGGGGTAGTGTGGTGTCAGCCCAATAAAGGCTGGGGTAAGTAGGTACTGATGTGAGAGGGGCATTAGAAACTGGTTGTGGCAGTTCTAGTGGCGCCTTCTGGATGAATTTGCATAAGAAACTGTGAGTTAATTAGGAGTGATAGACCTGCGGGGGGCAAAACACCAATGGCAGAAAATGGTAGTTCTAGTGTAATATTTTTTATTAATTTATTTTTATTAGCTTGTAAAGATTTTGACATTCAAACATAAGCAAAGCATGCTGCACCATGTTAATAGTACATAAAAAAAATTATATAAATGAACAAAAAATATCATTTTTGCAAGGGTGGCCAGCTTTTTGTTCAGGGGGCACTGGCCACCCCTTGGGGGCATCCTTGGAGTTGACACCTTGAACATTTTTAACATTGTTTTTTCAATGCAATTTAAAAGTTATTCTTGTACTTTTTATTTTCAAAAGGGTGATAAAGTTAGTTAAACATCAGAGAGGACAGTGCCATTAACTGTTTGTTTTAATTTGATAAACGAACAATTATTAAGCTGAAGTGTTTTACTTTGAAGACTAAAAGCGGAAGTGGGGTGTCGCGTGAAGTGCCGTTGGTGGACAGAGGCGAGGCCATCTGTAATCGCCATTCTGTGCTGAGAGAAAACCAGCACCCCCCTTTCCTAGTGTATCCCGGACTGTACAACATCTGGACATCTGCGGCAGAGTTCAGAAAATACTTTTTGTGGGCCCCGGAGAGCGTGGTGAGATGCTCGGCATTACTGAAATGACTAATGGGTGAGTAAAAAGTTCCGCTTTTCCGTGAAAACACATTTAATAGAATAGTGAAGAAGTTGACAGTTTGTCGATGGAGAAAAATAATCCCGCTCCACTCTTGTGTTCTGATGGGCTGGAAAACTGCAAAGACGTTTGAGCTATATTTGGACTTTATAAACTAAAAACATAACCAAGATATATGGGAGGAAATGACCTTGTTAGTAGACTGTTACTGTATTAATCAAAGGTTTTAACTAAATACCTTTGATTGAAGCTGCAGCCTGAACTTGGCGCGAGCGCCTCCTACCGTGTAACTGAGTGAAGCTGAAAGATACACAGTATGAGTTTATATTGTTTTGCAATATTTCTGCTTAAATGTTCTACTATTTGGATTTGCATTACATTTACGTGGCAAACACGGTTAACATGAATCTAATTTGATTAAAATTGTAACTTTGCAAACACTGCTGTAGCATCTCACAGAAAAAGGAAGTAAATGCTAACCTGTTGCAATGACCGTCTGACATCATGTATGACTGTTTCTCCTTTTAGGGTCTGGAGGCTGGTTTGTGGCCTCACACACTGCGTTACCAAGTTCAGATAAAGTGTCTCTGACAGCATTTATAGTGAATGTTTAACGTCAGTAACAGCAGGTCTAGATACAATTAACAACTACCTGAGACTTTTTCAGGACATTAAACTTAAAATCTGACAAGTAAAATAAAATCTTAATTCTTTGCCAGTGTCATCTTGCTATCAGAAATTAGATTAAATTAATCAAATTAAAGGTGGGCAGCTTTAAACACACCTCTTTACAGATCAGACTATTTCTCAATGTACAAATTATTTGGAATCAAATAGAGATAAGTATTATTGTATTTTCTGTGTCAACCCATGGTCACATGTTATATTGACCTGAAAGCCCCAGCTTTGCAAGGGAAAGTGAAGGAACAAGGATGTTCCTCTTTTCTGCAGATAAACCTCCTCCCTGTCTAGGAATGTCCATATTCAGTCTCTGGACAGTAGTCACTGCTTTCCAAACCACTTCCTGACCATCCGCTCCCCAGAGACTGCTATTCAAAGGCCTGGGATGAATCTAGCTTTCATAAAGTCACTCTGGACAGACAATACGAGCTCTAAGGCGGCAGCCTAAGGATTGTTGCATTCCCAGTGCATTACATTTTTATCTGATTCCACTATGTTGATACAACCACAGCTCAACCGAACGTCTGAGCCTCCAGTGTGGACTTGTCCTTGTTTGGAAGCACTGAAGTTGGGAGATGTATTTCACTGCACACTAACTGGATGCATGGTGTGTTTTGCAATGCGATTGCAGCACACACAGATTACATTAAGTTATTGCCTTTTAATACAACTGATTCAGCTTTTACCAGAGAGCTTTGATGTCTGGGATTCTGTGGCAAGACGGTGTGTCAGCAAAGAAGGGATAAGTTCAACAGGTTTGGGGTAGCAGAAGATCAGAATTATATTTATTTGGCACTCCAAACTTGGCAACATCTTTGTACTGTAGGGCTGCTCGATTATGGGAAAAAAAATCATAATCACAATTATTGTGGTCAATATTGAAATCATGATTATTGAAGCGATAATTTTTTAGTTACACGATGCATTTATTTAGCATTTTTTTTCTCTGTCAAAAAGCACTTTTCTTTCTTTTTTTTTTTACTAATTTACACAAAATACAATGCACCTTCACTCTTCAACTGCATGAGTGTAGGCTTTTTTTCCCCCTTTCCCCCCCTCCCCTTTTCCCCCCGCCCCCTTTTTTTTTTTTTTTTTCTTCTTGCCCCTATTTTTTTTTTTTTGTTTTTCGCTCTTTTCTTTTTTTTCAATCTCTATTTATTTTTTCCATCCCCGCACCGTTCCCCTTGTAGCAGGGGCGCGTGGAAGGGAATGCATTGTGCATGCACGTCTCTTTAAAGGTAGAGTCCGAAGTCCCTCCAGCGTTTCTGTTTGCAAACAACAGTGTTCAAACTTAGCGCTCCTCCCTCTCAGGCTAATGGCCGCCTCGTTCTTCAGCCTATTCAACTTCAAGCTTCTCCTTCAGATTTTAGAAGCAGGTACAAGCCAAACTATTATTAACCCTGGTTTCCCAAAGTGCATTATCTGAAGCTCTTACCTTTTCTTAGGTGCATCCACGGTGTTTCCTTTCTTTCTTTTTTTTCCTTCGAGAGTTCGAGTGACTGGCGTCTGCTCCAATCATGAACTTATTTCCACACAGCGTCATGCTCTTAGCTCTGTCATTGGCTGCCGATATAATCCAGAAACATCCCGTCCCGACCAGACCAAAACAATACAAAAGAGCGAATTGCAGGCAGGGGGAGAAAGAGTTGCGTTCAAGCGCACCACGGCACGGGAGTAGAGGCCCAAAGGTGGGTTTTGAGACGGATTTCACTTCCTCAAGTCTAACGTTTATTTTTTACGGGGGGAACTTCGGACTATACCTTTAAGAAATTGTGTAAAAAAATGGCAAATGAATTGCTTCAATCCAATTATATGAGTTTGGAGATTGCTTGACATGGAAATTGAAAACATGATCAAATGTTGATTAATTGCACTGCCCCACTGTACAGACTAGAGATTGACTGATACAAATTTTTTTACGGCAGATACCGATATTTTCTCATCAGCCTTAGCCGATACAACCTGCCGATATTTGGGGCCAATTCTGCATTTTAATCCAAAATTAATATAATGAATGACACAATAAAAACTCATTTTGAACACTTAAAGGTACAGTATGTAAGAATTACTTGCATCTATTGGTAAAGATGGGTATTTGAAAGAATAATAACCCCCACTTCAATAAATCAACAAAAATTTGTAACAGAACATGATTATGTTGAAACATTTTTTGGTCTACTTTTAAAGGTACAGTATGTAGGAATTACAAATATCCAGTAGTAAAGATGAGTGTTTGAAAGAAAAGATGTTTTCTTTCAAATTACTTCATATTCCAAGCACTGTTGTGAATGGTGCCTGTTAGTGGCCAAAAGTCTCCCAGACATAAAGATGTTTTCATCTGTGAATGGATCCAGTGGTCTCAGGTGTAGCTATGACTGTACTTTGAGTAACTACTTTTAATGTCTTTTAAGGTATTCCTTATCCCAAACAGTACTCTAACTCCCACTGAACAAAGCTGGTATAGCAGTTTTAAAGTCCAGAGGGTTCTCACTTCACACACATTGTTTTGTCCATTTCGGAATACCGTAGTAAAAATGGTGGCACAAATATGGCAGCCTCCATATGTGCACCGCCCACCAAGTAAATGGAAATGACTCATTCTAAGAAATTAAACATATAACAGCTATTCTAGTGCAGCAATTACATATCAATAGAAGCACAGTTTTGAATTATGTATAAATTTTTTTTTTTTTTTTTTTTTTACATACTGTACCTTTAAAGATTAACTTTTCAAAACATAAAAGAAAAAAGGAAAATTATTTGTTCAATCCTTTATGTTCACCTATTTACCTCTAATCAGATCCACTCACTTATTCAATCAACACTGAGAACACACCCACAAACACACTCCTAGAGAGCACCACTGAAGGCAAGCCTCCTCCTTGAACAATGATTAGAATTATCTTTACAAAAATAATTTGAAAGGAAGTCCTTCATAATTAGGAAACGAGCAGAATTGGGTGTCTCTGCAGGACATCTATCTATGCTAACAGAAAGTTCAGGAGGGAGCAAATGCTTCCTCACAGAATCTCATAGCTGTAGATGTACAGTTCCCTCAGTAACCTCTTTCATTAACTCAGGTTCATAGTTACTGCTAGTTTTTTGCATATGATGACCAACCACAAGTGGGCACTTGAGGGATATTTCCCCATCAATTGGTGCAGTATCTTGTCTTTGTTAATGGTACAAAGTAAAAAGTATGCTGAACTCATTCTAATTCATTTTGAAATTTACCTATAATCAGATTGCAATATAATCAGCAATCTGATTATGTTGCTGACAGTTCCTATAATTTGTATCATTTGTTACGGCAGAAACCTCCCAGTTCATTCCTTATTGTTTCCATCATTTATCATACTGCCTCCTGTAGCAATAGGTGAAGGCATTTCAGTTGCTTGAATTTTTGATCTTTTGAGCTTTAGCAGCCTTAGTAGATATGCACGGATCCAGTTTTTTCCATTCCAGTCCGTTACCGATACGTGAGCTGAGAGTATCGGCCGATACCCAATACCGATCCAATACTACTGTTGAATGAATGAACTGTATACCTTGCCATGTGAGTGAAGGCATCGAGCTTGAAATGAACCTTTAGCCTTGTTAAAAAGAAAAAGGTAACAAATTACCCCAGATACAAATAACAAAGTGTACATTTATTAATAAAAACAGAAATAACTTTATTGGAATACTGGATCGGCCACATTCATCCAATATCTGATCCAGCTAATTTGTTAGTATCAGAGCTCATCCGGGCATCAGATCGGTGCATCTGTACTTACTAGAACAGTGACAGGAACACAACAAAGACTGAATCCAACCTGCAGCGGACGTCTTGTTCCACTTTCTCATCACCAATGACCATGGTATTTGAATTTTTCCACATGCAGTAAGACAGACTTCTTTCATTCACCGGAAGGCAGAGGTAGGAATTGTGGAGTCAGCAAGTCTTATCTATGTTATATATTTGTTCTTCCCAGCCACTGCACCAGGAGAGTCCAATCAGCCCAATGATTTAAATTGGGCTGATTGGACTCACCTGGTGCAGTGGCTGGGCAGATTCCCACCTCTGCTGTAAGGAAGCATGCACCACTCCAGAGTCTCTCTCTTCATTTCCTTCCATGCATTTTCTGTTGCGAGACAGTTGTCCTGCATAATCTGCTGCTGAAAAGCGCTTTTGTGAACAGTAATAACAAAGAGAAAGACAAGACTAATGTACAATCTCCTGACCATCCCCATCAGGGCCTGAAATTCGCTGCGGGATTGCGGGAATCGCGCATAATACCATCAATTCCCGCAAACTTCGCTCTTATAATGCGGGAAATTCCCGCTTGCAATTGCAGCGACGTAATGTGCAGCGAACCTTTGCATCGGAGCCATAAAATGACGCTCGACACGCTTGAGGCGACGCCGCTCCCTCTCCTTTCATTCAGAAGGAGTGACGTCGCCTCCCGCGTCGGCCCTTTTAATTAAGCGCGCGCTCCCTTTCTCTCTCTCTTCCTCTCTTAACTGTCAGATGTCGTAGCTTCCCTCATGTTGATAAACCAGCCATTGTTGGCGGATTTCCCGCCAGTAAGACGATACTTTCACGGAGTCTTATAATGTAAATGTAACTTCGGGTCCCCTGGAGGGAAGCTGGTCTGGACCAACACCAGTTGCTGTGGCAGCGCCGGTGTCGGTCTCGTTTACAACCCAAATCCTCCGGATCCTCAGGTAGCGCCGGTGCTGGTTACGGTAACAAGCAGCCCAAAGAAAAGTTTTGGCCTAACGGGCTCACAATATCCGTGTTTCATCATAATGACGAAGGCACGAGCTGCTCAGTTTAATGTTGGTGTGATGAGACCAACATCAGCGCTGCGTCACCGTTTCTCACATGGCAGCTGAATGTGAGATCGATTCATAGATAAAGATAATATTGATAAATAATAGTTTGATATGATGAATACATTTTATATTTTGACGCATAGGCTAAACAGCATTAAATATGTCATATTAAAAATCAAAATTTTGTATTATTTTGGAGAAAGAAGCTGATTTTGGGGATGTTTCCTCATCATTTTCTCACATTCTCACTGCTCTTGACTTGTTCTTGTTTATCTCAGCTTCTTTATTGTTTTCTCTGTGTTTCCATTTTCTTTCCTATAAAGTATCTTTGGGTATTCTTAAAGGTGTTATTAAATGTGTTATTATATTCATTAAGTTTCTGACGGTTTTCTAGCCTTGCATGTAGAAGATGCTCTGTCCTCCCCAAGACCAGTTTTATTTTAACAGAACTTTTATCAAATGCAAGAGATTACGTCGAGGAGAGAGAACAGAACCGAGCTGGAAGAAAGAACCACCAGAACCACTTATAATTATGCAGTTGAAAGATGCAACAGATTACTGCAATATGTACTTTTTGTATTAAGTTGGTAAAAACTGATGATAGCTGATAAAAAGAACGGAGACGGGACAAGAGAGCTGTCTAAGATGGAAACTAAGAAGGATGAAAAAGACAAATTAATGCTCCTTATTAATCCGAGGTAGCCTACGGGTAGGACGCTGTAAGACCTGTGGTAAAGCGCCCTGTAAATATCCCCCCAAAGTATCCAAATCCCCCTTGGTGAAGCATGTAAGGGGGGAATTCCCCCCCATTTTGAGAAGTGAATTTCAAGCCCTGCCCATTGTTCATAACAGCTTATTAGGATATTGATAGAGAAAGGCATGCTTTGGAAACATAGCCTCTAAGTAGTTATTAGAGCATTTCTGTTTCCATTTACAATCATTTTGTTTAATGTCTTTATAGACCATTTGTTTCTTTTTGTTTTGTAGATGTACTTGCTGCTGTGTAGTCAGAGGGTTTTCCCCAAATTATTCTCCACTCTTCTGCAAAACTTTCAGCTTTTCAGTGCCCATCTGTTACCTTTGACCCTTTCAATAGATACATGCAGTGATGCACAGAGAGGGAAAGGAATAACAGGATGTGCAATGTTTTCAGTGCAGAGGCTCATCTATGTGGGCTTTGTTGTTTGCACATCATCATGATGTCATTACTTCCCAGATATGTACCCCAGTGTGTATACTGTATATATTTTTTTCTGTAAAAGATAATGTTTTCCATACATTTTAACACAACCGACCATGAAAGATCATCAGCATACACACAATGTAACCATCAATAGAAGCTGAAAGAAACACCCACAGCTCTGTGATAATTCATTGATTATTCATTTGATGTGGTCATTAACTGTCACCTCTGCACCTCCTCACACCTCCCCTTTCTTCCCTGACACTCCCTTCATATCCTCACGCTCTGCCTCCAACGTGAGCAGTCTTGAGCTACTTTTACGTCCACCTATCTTCCTGAAAGCACTGGCACATAGGCGCAAGTGGGCACAACATCCTCTTGCACACACAACAGCCGCAAGCAGGAAGTGATGTGGCCATGCAGACTGAGATAAGTGCAGTGGGAGTGTTTGCAGTGACAGCAAAGGGGATTGAGAAACAGCTGAAGTATCCTCACAGCAGTTTGACGCAATATTGGTGAGATGTTTTTAGTTCTTATGCTTATTCTCAGAGTATTTGCTGCAAGTTTTCACTTTTTTTCTTGCATGTAGGGCAGGGCAATCAATCAAACCAACATTCAGTTATTTCTCTTAAATATATTAAGATGTATTCATTTAATGACCATATATGGTAAACTGTTTGTGCTTCCTTTTACTTAATTTGAAACTAAGATCTGTTTTTTTGGTGATGCACAATATTGGAATTTCGGCCGATATCCAATATGCTGATATTTTAAAGCTCATGTGGCTGATAACCGATATCGATACCGATATTAAAGCTGAAAAAAAAAAAAGCAGTCATTGCAAGTAGCAGATTTGTTATCCGTTTCTGACACTTTGAATGGGTGGGAAAAAAATATCGATACACTGAAATATCGCAATATTTTCATATGCCCATATCAAATTGCTATTTAAAAACAGGGTTCTGATCTATTTTACTCACAAAATCTTGCGTGATTTCATCGTTCTATTACAAAATCTTACAATATTTCTTGAATTCTTGCAAGATTTCATAAAAGAATGATAAAATATTGCAAGATTTCGTTAGTAAAATAGATCAATACCACATTTTTAGATGTCAATATTATCATATGACAATATTGCAAAATTTTTGTGAATTCTCGTGAGAATTCGTAACAGAATGATGAAATACTGTGAGATTTAATTCGTACATTAGATTGATACCATGTTTCAAATGTCAATTTGATATCAGCATATGTATCATAATTAGCATAAATAGCATAAAAGTAGCATAAATATTGTGATATTTCTGTGTATCGATATTCCCCCCCCCCCCCCCCCCCCCCCCTAGTCTTTAGAAATTTTGAAGTCTGTAAAAAATAAGTTTTTGAAGAAGAAGTCTTTTTTCTTTTTTTCCTTTTTTTTAGATTTTAGAAACAGAGGGCTGATCGGTTAAATATCGGTGTGGTGGCCGATGTCCGATACTCAGTTTTAAGGCTGATATAGGCTGATACTGATAGGGGGCCGATTATATCATGCATCCCTAGTTTTTTTTATTCTGAAAATATTTGCAACAAAAACTTTAAATAAGCTATGAGGGCTAAAAAAAAAAAAAAAGAAAAAAAAAAATTAAACAATACTAAAATAATTGCCAGTTTATTGTAATCAAGGTGATATGTTCAATTAATTGCGATATTAATTTGAGGTCATGTCATCCAGCTTTGCTTGCATGCATGCACTACTTTAACGTGCTGCAAAGTTAATTTAATTCTGTTGAAATCTTCCATTGTGGCTCAGCATTGGGAGTAGTATGAATACTTACTGTATGAATGATGGTATGATTGTTATATAAAGACTAGATGCCTAATCAAACTTAACAAGACCAGAGTGTGAAAGAAGAATATGTTGGTAGTTTCATATTTTTAAAAAAGCAAAGAAAAAACTGAAACTTTAACTCCTCGGTCAATGTGATATGTGGCATTTTACCCAGTTCCCTGCTTCCATGTTATTCATTTCACTTGATATAAAATCTGTAATACTGCTGCTGTCCACAGAGGGGCAGCATCATCATAGGAAGGGGTACGTTGGGCTTATGGGAAATGCCTGTTTAGCTTCAGCTGGTTTGGAGTGTGTGATGATGAGGAGTCACAGTATGTGTGATAATAACCAGACAGCTATCTCAGTATAATACAGAACAACTCAGAACTTTAACCCAAAACACAGCATTAACTTTGACATTTTACAGCCAGTTTAAGCAGTTTAAAAATCTGAAGATGGCAGATTTCATTGCTTTTCAAACTTTTTCATTTAAACCTAAACTCTTTTTCACGTTTTGCTTTTATTCCATTAAGCAAATCAACTTTAATTGAAGATTAATAAGTAATGTGGCATATTCAGATCCAGCTGCAGCTGACAGTGAAGTTGTGCATTTTCTTTCTGCTCTTGCATGAGTCTCCGTCAGAGTCATGAGGAATGCTGAACAGGTCACGGCAAGCTACTAAAGGCGAATCTGCCGGATTGAAACTGTTCATTGTTGGTACATACCTTATATCAAGGTGATGCATGCTGTCAGTCATTACTCACACAACTTTTTATCTGCAGCAAGTGTGCTTCTACACATCTGCAATGACTGGTTTACACAACATCATCTTTATCAGTATCTAGAGAGCAAAACATGGACGTTTCAAGTGGCATTGCCTTATTTCTAGAGCCACCTTTTTATTTTAAAGACTGTGTCACTAAAGTCTTCTTAGCTTGATCAAACTCCCTCTTCCTAAGCTGCTTGTTTGCTTTTACCCCATCCCAGCTGTGATGGTGTCTTCTCTTAAGCACATTGAAGAGGCAACTTTTGTTTGTTTTTTTGTGTGTTTGTCAGAGAGAGTGCTTGTTCCTACATAATGCTGCAATGAATTATTCATTTATTGACCTTTTTTACTTTTCAATGGTTTGTTGTTTCTCTCGGGAAATAATTGCAGTTTACAAAAGACGAGCTTAAGTTCAGTTCAAGAGCCCTGGAAATGGGAACTGCTGTGTACAGCTTTCTTTTTTCTTTTCCTTTTTCACTGTTTAAAGCAAACAAGTGCCACCTCGGGTCTCTCATAGGTCCTTCAAACTGACAGAAAAGCACCAACAACTCATGTTTGAATGTCTGGGATATATGAGGTGTGAGCATGGAGAAAAAAAGAGCTTTTCTCCTTCTCTTCAGCTGATTGCCCTCACTGTTCTCTGTCACATATTTTTGTTTTCTACAAAACAATGTGCCAGTGAGAAGTAGGAGGGGACAGCGGGGGCAAAGGCCAGATGGAGCAATGATGACTGTTCTGTTCTGTGATGCATTCCCCCTCTACCTGCAGGAGGAGGAGCAAGAAGTAGTTGGTAGGTGAGCAGTAACAGACCACACCTCTGTTTGTGTCCTCCCCGGTGAGTGTGAGCCCTGGAGGTGTGTTTGAGAAAGAGAGAGAGAGAGAGAGAGGGGGGCAACACAGAGCTTAACATTTTCATCTGGCCCAACAGTAACACGACATTTCAGTCAGACTATTATTGCTGTAGACTGAGCGTTCTCAGCTGACATAAGGAAGGAAGTGAGGCGAAGGCAGAGAGGTGAAGGGGAGATGAACTCTTTGAGGCTGAAAGAGTTGTCAAACTCAGACTTATACAGACGGAGGCAGGAGAGACCAGACAGCTATGGAAGTCTGGCGAGGGACAGCCTCAGGTGAGTGGGCCTTTGTGAAGCTTTTAATTTTCTATGAGGAGTTGGAGGAGCGTTTTTATAGAAATGTTGATTCATCCATGAAGACTGCTGCTGGAGCTCAGCTGATACATGCATTTTACCGTCTGCTATATTGTTAATAATGCTGATGTGTAAATAAAAATTCTCGGCATGTACTGGACAGTGTTTGCTTTTCTAGTAATTGTGATCTGGAGTGGTTATTGTGCCCTTTTGATCGTTTGCATACATGGTTTTAGATCACTTAAACCATTTACAGGCAATCTTAGCCGAACCACTGAGGAAATAAGAATTTTTTTTCTGTCTAGATTCTCTGACGTATTATTAGCAGCAAATGTTATTTTTTTATATTACCAGTAAGGCTATTTAGTCAGACATTTAGGTACTTTGATTCATTTTTTAAGTTGCCTATTTTTCTATTAAACTGTAATGATGCTTTATTTTAAAGTTACAAATAGTTTGTAATGTCTTTTAGTCCTGCTTATTATCTTTAACTGATAACGTAATTCACACCACGTTAGAATAGATCTGCTCATGTCTCCAGAAAACTCATCATTGGCAAAGAATAGCTAAAGATAAGTAAGTTTTTGTATTGATAAGGAAGGATAGATAAAGGTGAATGTGTGGGTGTGTTTGATTAGTAAATACTGCAGCTGATGGTTGAATCCCTCTGAATTGTGTGAGCAGCATCAACAGTCTTTTGTAATTCTGCTCCATCAACATGATAAAATGAGTCATTCTCATGTGTTCTTTCTTGTTTTTGTTTTTTCTGAAACTGTCTTGCTACACTTCTGCCTCTTTTTGTGTTTGAGTGTGTGTTTGTGTGTGAGATGGAGAGAGAGAAGAGAGAGAGAGAGAGAGAGAGAGAGAGATCCTAAAGTGGTATGGAATGTGGAGAATGTGGGCAGAAAGAGGGAGCTCTTGCTTTAGAGGTGTACTAAGTCAACTCCCAAGCACTTCATTTCTTAGCTCCTCATTCTTGTGCAATACAAAGTTTTTATACCAGGCAGTGTTTGAAAGCTGCTCTTATCACAATATTTAAATTATGCTTTTTTATTTTTTTTTAAAAAAAAAGGATTAAACTTTTGGATAAGAGATTTTATTTGACTGAACATCATCAGTCTATTGAACAAACTTTTGCTTCAGTACGTAACAAATGCATGTAGATTTTAGGGATGTCCTATATCGGCCTTAAAACTGAGTATCGGACAACGGCCCCCCACCGATATTTAATCAGGTCGCTGCTTCTAAAGTCTAAAAAAAAAAACTTAAAAAACTTCTTAAAAAAATTTTGTACAGACTTTAAAACTTCTAAAGACAAGGGGTGAGAAAAAATATTGATACACTGAAACATTGCAATATTTTTTATATGCTGATATCATATCACATTTAAAAATGTGGTATGGATATATTTAAGTAACGAAATCTCGCGATATTTCATCGTTCTGTTATGAAATTTCACGAGAATTCACAAAAATTTCACAATATTGTCATATGCTCATATCATATTGACATTTAAAAACACGGTATCTATCTATTTTCCTAACAAAATCTTGCGATATTTCATCGTTCCGTTACGAAATCTCGCGGGAATTCACGAAATATTGGGAGATTTTGTAACAGAGCGATGAAATTTCGCAAGATTTTGTAAGGAAAAATAGCTCGATGCCGTTTTTTAAAATATCGATTTTATATTGATATATGAAAATATTGCGATATTTCAGTGTATCGATATTTTTTCCCACCCTTATTTTTTAAAGTGTCGGAAACGGATAACAAAACTTCTATTTGCAATGACTGCCTTTTTTTTTTTTTCAGCTTTAATATCAGTATCGATATCGGTTATCGGCCACCCAAGTTTTAAAATATGCGAAATATACGATATCTGATTATATCCACCCATTCACTTTAGGTCAGATAAGCTAATATTTCTATTCTGCTGCGTGTTGTTTTTTCAGACATTGAGACATGAGAATGACAAAATAAAATGATTTACAAATGCTGTTTTCATCTAATTACAGATCTTTACTCATCATTATTAAAGCCCGGACAATAACAGTGATAAAACTAGCAGAAAAATGCAAACAGACTTTTAATGCACAAAGAGATTAAAGTATTTTACTTAAATATAGTCAAAAAGCTTTCCTTTATGCCAAACTTTCTGTGTCGGTGTTTACAGTGATGAGTTTTAATTAACAGAAACCCAACATGATTGGATTTTGTTCCATTTCTAGTATCACTTGTAAATGTTGAATGGCAGCTGCTTTGTTACTGTAACACCAAAAAGAGGAAAAGCATCAGAGTTAATGTACGACTGAATTGAGTGAGACCAGAGTTGTGAAACAGAAAATGAATGGATATTAATTCAATTATTTCAAAGTGAGTCTTATATGCATAAAATCTGTCACATGTCCAACTTGTGCATATGAAAAAACATAATCAATTTTAACAGTTTATTGTTTTAGAGGTTGTGTTAATCTGTAATTAAAGGTCAACATTATTAAGCACAGGAATGAGAAAGTGCTAATACCACTTTCTCTTTCTTGTTACTTTCCTGTGGGCTGCATGTTGTTCCTGCCCTGGACGGTGATGTGAGGCCGGGACATTGCTCGCACAGGTCAAAATGTCCTTTGGGACCAAAGCACAGAACAATGGAAATGTTAGTCATGAATTATGTTTGCACAATTATTGAATCTGTGTGCTTGCATTAATGTGTACGCACTGCACTTGACCAAAGGAAAAACTGATTTGTCCAAGCAGTCCTCATGTCTGTGTTGCCATGGCTGCTGTTGACACAGCAAGTAGGGGTGTGTGACCAGGGTGTGTTTAATGTGTGTCTCAGGCCCGAGTCCATTAAACCAGCAGTAAAGGCAAGTTGTAAAACTAATTATTTTTGGTAATATACATCTCTGCTGTCAGTGTCCAACCTCTTCAGATAACCTTTGCAGAATTATAGTTTAAGTTTTATAAAGCTTTTTTCAATTCATCTGCACTTTCAGATTTTGTTTAAAAAAGAAAAAGAAGGTATCTTTACAAATAAGATAAAGATCCACAAATGTGAGTCACTTGTCTTAAATATTCATGTCAGGAAAAAAAAAGCCAAATGTAAGACTCTTATCTGAAACAGGATGCTATATTTCCTACTTTTACAGAGACATGGCTCAGGTGACCTGACCTGTGACCCATCCACTGACTTTTAAAGGCCTCATAAGGAAGTCTCAAAATCCTATCCTGGAGAGGGAGCACACCAGAGACGTTTAGTCGACTGCTGACAGTTGCTGTGGTCTTTTTTAAGCCCAGGTTGACATTCATATCAACACTCACATTCTCCCAGTATCTCTGTCTGTCTCACACAGAATTTCAGCACTGACCTTGTGGACATCATAATGCTGCAACACATCTATTTGTAGCTTTTCTCTAACAGTAGAGCTCGAATGTCCCCACATTTAATGCATATATGCGAGTGGTCAGTATGAGGTGTATACCTATTTTTCCTATTTTTAGATGACTCATTAGTTTAAAACAGACTTGAGAATGATTTCAGTCATTTTTATATTTTAGATGACACTATCTCCACTTTTTAAGAACAGCAATAAGCACAGTGCAGCATGATCTTCTGATGACACGAACAGTAATGTCAAGTAATAACTAAGTCAAGGTTAAATCACAACTTTAAATTGCTGCAGAATTCCAAAGAAAAAAACAGTATGACATTGGAGGCCTCTGGTTTTAGCACAGACTGATTCAACATGTTTAAACGTCAGTGTTTAAGGTCATTTTTCACCCAGTCTTTAGCTTGGCTGGCACTAAAGTGAGAAAATTCACATGAACAGTCCACTTTGTTGCATCAGACTGGACACCAGAGACTATCTCAAGCTTGCATTTCAGGGTGGAACACTGCAGGAACTGTACAGTTATCAAGAGCAGAATTTCCTGTAGAGCACCCACCCTGTGTCTATTGTAGCCCAGTCACTCAACACTGGTTCCCAGTGGCTGGGTTCTCCTCCACACAAAGTGAGTGGGTTTTATCCAGACAGTGTTCTGTTTTTAAGAGTGTCTGGGGGATTTATAACATAATGAGCCAAACATATCAACATGCACGTTAATGTGTTTGGCTCATTATGTCAGTCAGCATCCAAGCTGCTTTTTTTTCTGTTAATAAATCAGTCACAAATCATAATTGGCAAGATATGATTAAGGGTAAAAAAAAAAAAAATGGATAGATGACTGCAGTGTGGTCATCCCTTTCAGAGCTGGCCCCCTCTACATATACAAACTCTTTCACACACATACGCACACACAGACACAAAACAGCAGCTGCCAACACCGAGTTTGGAGTTGAGTGTCCACTGGGTGTCTATTTGTAGAATGGAGTCATGAAGACTGTTATACTGAAGAGCACTGAGATGTGTTTCAGCTGGACTCTCTCTCTCTCTCACACACACACACTTAGATATAAAATATTGTGATGTTGATTCAAACATTTATTAATTAATTGCTTACTTCAACAGGATTAACACAACAGCTGTTTTCAGATTTAAGCGTCAAACATGTTTGTCTCACTGAAGTGTATTTCCGGATCTGGCCTGGTGTTGTTTTGATGTTTTGGGAAGTGGTGATTAATTTGAGAAGCCAGTTGAGTGTAGCCACATAAAGGGCTATCATTTGCCCAGAAGAGACACAGATTTAGGGTTTAGAAAAGACCATGATAGGACTTTGATGAATCACTATGTTATGGGACAAATATCTTAAAAGTTATTTGGAATCGATAGGAAACAATAAATCTAATAACTAATCAAATAAATCTATTTGGAAATGGTGAATGTCAATTAAAAGTCTGCAAAGCTCCTTACTAAGCCGGTCAGTGTGTGCACAGTTTAGGGAGCAAGTCAAGCGAGCCACTTGTCACATGCCAAACAACACTATTTTGAATGCCCGGCTTTGTGGGTGCATGCTCAACAGTAGTAGGACGCACACATTCAGCGTTGGCGTGACAATGGCAGCATGAGTGAAGGTGAAATCAAGTGTGTGATAGCTTGACATATGAGATTCACATCTCTTTTGCTTTAGTTTCCCCATTGTGTGTTTCTCCATAACATTTTAGTTATCCTGTTCCTGTTAAGTTTCAGACATTTTTTGTGTTTTTCTGTGTGAATTTCTGACTGAGCCATGAACTCCCAAAGAGCTCCAGCTGTGCAACTTCCATACATGCAGAGATTTATAGGATAAGGAGATACTTAGCAAAAACTGTATATGTTAGTCTCAGAAAACATTTGAAAACCACAGCAGGGTCTGTGTATGTTTATGTGTATGGGTGGGTGTGTGTCTCTCATGGCACAGTGACCTCCCTTCGTCTGGACAGGCGTCAGGGTGGGCTCTGTAGTTTCAGTAAAGTGTCCAAGAATAGACAGTGAGTGTGACAGGAGGGAAGGCTGAGCTGAGAGTGTGTGTGGAAAAAAAAGAGAAAAAGTTGATGGGAATAGGAGGAAGAGGGAGTGTGTCCATTAGAGACAGTGTGTGTGTGTGTGTGTGTGTGTGTGAGAGAGAGAGAGAGAGAGAGAGAGAGAGAGGGAGGGAGGGACGGACAGAGAGAGAGAACTCCCAGCTCAGTCTGATCAGTTCTCCTCTTGCCATGTGGATTGCAGGTCCCACAGCTTCCATTCCCTTCACTGGAAACCAACACTGAACCATCACTGATGACTTTTACTGGACCATCAGGAGTTCGGATAATATTCGCTTAGTGCAGGTTTTAGATGAACTTTTAGGGTTAACCTGGACCGTTGAAGATGAATATGGAGATAAACGGCCGCGCCTTGCCACCATCAATACCTGAGGATGGTGAAGCCCCGGACCACGTCAGTCACAGAGAGATGAACGGCTACCACCAGAGGCATCAATATGGGGATGGGGGGGAGGCTGAGGTCCCCGTGTCCAAGTCCCAGAGACGGAAGAGTGATGTAAAAGTCTATAAGGAGTTTTGTGACTTCTATGCCCGCTTGTAAGTAGTGGATATTTTAGTGGACAAAAGTAAACGTAATGCTGTTAACTGGTGAAGTACAAATGGTTTAAAAGCTTTAGATGTGTGTGTTATTGTGATGCCTGATCATAATGATAAGATGACTCACCAGAGAAAGATTTCACTCAAGGTGGTCAGTAAAACCTTCCTCACCTAGCTGTAGTATCTCTGAGGGAGTATCATAGAGCATGAATGACTTGGTATCCATGCTTGGCTGTTTAATAGATTTTCCATATCATAAAATCCTAATCTACATTTTCCTGACTGATGTGCCAATTAAAATGAGGTCAGTGAAGAGAAAATGGTTTAATCGTGGGAGAGTGTGTTAAGGAATTTGGTTTGCTTATTGGCTGGCATGGTATTAGTGTGTTAACTGCGAGCTGACTGCAGTGTTACAGAATGTGAAGAATTCTCGTGCTTGAAGCCGGGTTTTACCAGCCAGTTTGATTAGCTCAAGCTGCCGTAAGTGCCATGTTTGCGCAGGGATCACTGCCAGGGCTACAGGACGGAACGCACAGGAAGGGCTATTTTTGTGCCAAGGGGGGAGTTATTATGCAAAGAAGAATATGCCAACTGGCATTCAAAGTATGTGTGCTTGAGAGACAGGACAGCTAAATATACATGCTGTATTTTTGACTGATCAGGGTTCATTGTAGGCTGAGGAAAGCATGGACACGGGGTCAGTCACTGGTATTGAAGAAAAATCAGTATTTTGGCAAAAAAAAAAAAATAGTCCTCTCAATAATATATAAATAAATAAAAATAACTTGTAATGGGCTTTTTGATGCCTGTAGAGTGGTAGACTTGTTTTTATGCAAGATGCTAAAGACGAGAAAAGATAAGTGGAGACCAGATGGGGCAGGGTGGAGGAAAGAGAAGGTAGTCACAACACAACTGATAGTCTGCATCCTTTCCCCTTTACTGACAACCTGACTCCTTTTATAGTCAAAGGCTATGATCGTGGGATCAAAAGAGGAACCACATGTTAGTGTATTAAAAAGAGGAAAAAAGAAAGCAGCCTTTTCATGTCCGTTTCTCACCTGTATGCCAGTGTCTGACCCATCAAAATTTCAAACTGGTTATCTGATTATTTTAAGGTAGATATTCGTGCAAATTTAAAAAACACCAGATATTAGATAAAGGTGTGTTGTTAATGATGAAGGGTTAGCACACAGTTTGGGGGAGTATTGATGATGTAAGGATAAAAAGCATTTGGCTTGATGACAGGAAACACATTTTGATGCTGGTACCTTAAAGCACTTACTGTAACTAAAACTGATCTCCACAACAGTCCACAACAGCTCTAAGAAGAGGAGTTGTGTCAATAATTGCAGATATTGGGCTATTTTTATCCTGCCAGGTACTGTAATGCGTTGGGATCCCTGGTGTAAACAGATCAGGTATTTGTTTAGAGAATCCATAATGAGCATGTGTAGGAGCTGCTAGCAGCCGCTTTGCTTATGCTTTTCTGCTCGTGTTATTATTGTTTTCCCATTTTTTGTTGATACTGCTGATTTTCCCAAATCCTTGTGGTACTGATGGATGCAGAAACACCCATTAATATTGATATGTTGGAAGCCTTTTGGAAGCAAATCCCTTCAATAACTGCAGAACACTTGTCTCTAGAGGTGCACGATATTGGAATTTTGGCCGATATGCCGATATTTTAAAACTCATGTGGCCTATAACTGATATCGATACCGATTTAAAGCAGAAAAAAATAAACAGTCATTGCAAATAGCAGTTTTGCTTTCCATTTCCAACACAAAAAATATTGATACACTGAAGTATCGCGATATTTTCAAATGCCGATATCAAATTAATATTTAAAAATGCTGTATTGATCTATTTTACTTACAAAATCTTGCGAGATTTTATCATTCCGTTACAAAATTTCACGATTTATTCGTGAATTCTTGCGAGATTTCGCAACAGAAAGATCAAATATTTTTGTCAGTAAAATAGATTGATACCACGTTTTTAAATGTCAATATGATATCAACATATGAAAATATCACGATATTTCAGTGTATTGATATTTTTTCCCCACCCCAAGTCTTTAGAAGTTTTAAAGTCTGTGAAAAATGAAGTTTTGGATTTTTTAGACTTTAGAAACAGCGGCCTGATAGGTTAAATATCGGTTACATATCAATGGGGTGGCCGATGCTCAATACTCAGTTTTAAGGCGGATGTAGGGTGATACCGATAGGGGGCCGATTATATTGCGCATCCCTACTTGTCTCCTAAATACATTAGGCCTCATTCACCAACAGTTCTTACAAACAAATTTGTTCTTAATTCTTAAATTCCACTTGTCCTTGTGAATGAGAACCAGTCTTCTTAGATGTTTTAGAGTATTGCCAGTAATGAGAACTGTTCTCATATTTTCTTCTTGCCTACTGACACTCATGTAAAAGGTCAGCTGAGATAATTATCCCGACCAGATTTTGAAGCTTTTGAAGTTAAGGAAGAATTTAAAATTGCACAATTAGGAGAACCTGTTTTGCTCTTGTTCTATAATTGTGTGGGCTTGTCTTTGAAGCAGGATACTTGGGGAAGATAGGCACATGGAAATGCCTGAGGGATGTATCACTTCCTCCCACAAATCCTTTGGACAGGGCAGGGCTCGACTCGTTGTGTGTTTGATATCAGTCCAGGCAGGGTATATAAAACAATATGTATTTGATGAGCCTATGAAGGCTGAAAACATCTTGCTTCAATGTGTTATTTTTAAATCACATGCCAGTTGGCCTTGTCTTTCATATGGATGCACTGCACACTCCTGAGCAGCTTTGATGGAATGGTAATAGAATAATATAGATTTGGGTAAATGTCCCCAAAATGGGAGGAAATAAAAAAGAAAAAAACAGCTGTTGTTGAAATTGTTGATGATTAGTGTAACGTAAAATGAACAGATGGCCATTGTTGGATGAAAGTCCTGCATAGTCTTGTGAGTGTTTGTTGTTGCCCAGATACACTGTGGTATTCTGACCTTTAAAGGAAAGCAGGGAAGCCAGGGCTGTCCCTCCATTATTCCTTCCTTGGTGTTTTTCATATCAATATATCCGTCTGCAACATGTTCTCACTCACTCACAATCAGGCTCAGACTCACACTGTTGTTATTGTGAGTATTGGAATGACAATAAGCTTGTTATTCATTTGTATGATGCAATATTGGGGTTGACTACTAGTCTGAAACATGGATTTAGTCTGAGAGTCAGATGATAACAGGTATGTAGGGCAGGCGACATGGCCAAAAATATTTATCATGATAAATTAGAAAATTTTGGATAATGATTTAACTGATGGTATAATCGACACACTAGACTTGAAAACTGCACAACTTTATCAGTGCAAATAAAAAGAATTTCTTTTCACTTTAACAAGGAGCTGTTTTTTATGTGCATTAAAGCTGTAACTTTGTATGAAATGAACAGTGCATGCATTGCAAATTTCTTACTGATTAAGCAAAAGGCGTTTCCAGTAGAGCTTAGAAATGTGATGTCACACCCCAAAGCATCGTGAGACTTGCAGACACGCTGGCTATATTGTAGCTAATGGTCACATCAGCTTTCCACTATTACATGCATTAGTTTCCTTGCATTTTTATTATATTTTTCAACCTCAGATCTGCAATGTTTCCAGGCAGTGCTGATTCAGCATTTCAAGGAGTATGCCTGTTAGTATGAGACATTTTCATAGTAGTTACTATTAATTGTATGTGAAGGTGTAGTGATCAATAACTTCAGTTAAAGGAATTTTTTTGTTTGTTTGTTTTTTGTGACTTTGCTGTCGGCTCCATTTTCCAGTAGTTCCATAGTGGGATCTATGTTGTCTTTAAACATGTGGGCAGATTTAGTATTTTTTTGCCAAAATCAAAATAAGTCCATGTAAACGTGTAAGTTAGGGCTGCAACAAATTATAATTTTCATAATCGACTAATCACCGATTTTTTTGTCAATTAATCGACTAATCTGACCATACGAAAATTGCAGCATATTTACAGAACAGTCAGATGTTTAGACAATTTCTCATTGAATCTAATGGAAAAACTTTGTCTAAATTTTTTACTGGTAGTTCGTGTGTTTATTTTTGTCAATAAACAATTAAAGAAAAGCTGACCCTGATAGCTATGACTGACTACACACATGCATCAAGAACAGAAAGGCAGACAAGGCAGCGGAGTCTACAGAGGGAATTTTGAGAGGAAAAACAAAGTTTAAAGCAGCCCCCCCAGCCCCTCCTTTTCCATCTTTCACATTTCCTCTCCTCCCCCTCCCCCTCTCTGCCCCTCTCCTCTCCTTTCCTTATCTTCTTCTTCACTCGAACGTGACACATTTTTTCCTTTTTTTTTCCATTTTTTTCTCTCTCTTTCTTTTTTTTCTTCCCCTTCTCTTTTTTTCTTTCTTTCTTTCTTCTCCAGTTCATACTGCCTCTCCCCAATCATAGCTTATTTCCCCACTCTCTCTTAGCCTCTTTTTTTAAATTTTCCCCCAAACCCCAACAAAAAAAAAATAAAAAGAAATTACGGGGGGAAATGTTTTCCCCCCCCCCCCCCCGAAGCCCCCGCCCTTTTTTTTCTCCCAGTCTACTTTTTTTTCGGGGAACGCCGACATCCTTTAAACAATAAACAATTAGTCGATTATGAAATTAGCTGTTGACTATTTTGTTAGTCGATGATTAGTCAATTAATTGACTAATCGTGGCAGTCCTAATGTAAGTATGTACATGGTGTATGTAGAACATTTATCATTTAAATAAAATGATTGGGGTTATTGGCAAACTGCTGGTGTGACAGAGATGGAGCTGGACTGTTGACGTCCAAACACCTGCTTTGAAGACGCTGTCAGCTTAATGCCGCAGATGTGAAGAAGGCCAAATGGCCTGCACACGTCAGGTTGAGAGGGTAGTTGGAGGTGGATGCACCTGTGTAATGCTTTTGATATTCTGTTTATCCCATTTTTTTGTAATATGAATTGATCTGTGGCAGTGTGTGTGGTTTGGTTCAGATATGGCAGCGTTTCTCAATCCTGGTCCTCAGGGGCCCCTGCCCTGCTTGTATTCCAGGTTTCCAACTCCACCACACCTGATTCAGATCAACTCAACTGCTCATCAAGTTCTTTGCAAGCCTGATAACAAGCCATTCATCTGAGCCAGGTGTGTTGAAGTAGGAATATCTTGAAAACCAGCAGGGCAGGGGTCCCTGAGGACCAGGATTGAGAAACACTGACATACTGAGTGGAGGAGTGGAGTGGTGTGCAGACAAGGCGCAGGTGCATCTGATTAATAATCAGCAGGTTCTGCAGGTTCTGAAAGAGGATAGGACCGAGATAGTTGTTGAGACAGCACAAAGCTGGCTCCATGTGGGACAGCAGAGGGACATCTACTCTATGACCAACAATAAATGGTTGAACCATTCATGTGTCTGTGCTGCTTTTCCTTAGTTACTGAGTGTCAGATGATTCCAACAATAAACATGTAAATTATTAAAGTATTTATGGAAATGCATGAAGCTTAATTTTTTTCCCCAACTAAAATGAAACATTATTAGTACTAAACAGTTGTGAGAAAAAGTGTTTGCCCCCTTCCTGATTTCTTTTTTTCTTTTGCATGTTTGTCACACTTAAATGTTTCAGATCATCAAACAAATTTAAATATTAGACAAAGATAACACAAGTAAACACATAATGCAGTTTTTAAATGAAGGCTTTTATTAGTAAGGGTGGGAAAAATCCAAACCTACATGGCCCTGTGTGAAAAAGTGATTGCCCCCTAAACCGAATAACTGGTTGGGCCACCCTAAGCAGCAACAACTGCAATCAAGTGTTTGCGATAACTGGCCATGAGTCTTCTTCAGAGCTGTGGAGGAATTTTCTCAATCAGATTTAGGTTGGGACTTTGACTAAACCACTCCAAAGTCTACATTTTGTTTTTCTTAAGCCATTCAGAGGTGGACTTGCTGGTGTGTTTTGGATCATTGTCCTACTGCAGAACCCAAGTGCGTTTCAGCTTGAGATCACCAACAGATGGCCGGACATTCTCCTTCAGGATGTTTTAGTAGACAGCACAATTTATGGTTCCATTTACCACAGCAAGTCTTCCAGGTCCTGAAGCAGCAAAACAGCCCCAGACCATCACACTACCACCACCATATTTTACTGTTAGTATGATGTTCCTTTTCTGAAATGCTGTGTTACTTTTACGCCAGATGTAATGGGACCTACACTTTCCAACAAGTTCAACTTTTGTCTCATCAGTCCACAGAGTATTTATCCAAAAGTCTTGAGGATCATCAAGATGCTTTCTGGCAAAACTGAGACGAGCCTTTATGTTTTTTTGCTCAGCAGTGGTTTTGGTCTTGGAACTCTGCCATACAGGCCATTTTTGCCCAGTCTCTTTCTAATGGGGGAGTCATGAACACTGACCTTTATTGAGGCAAGTGAGGCCTGCAGTTCTTTGGATGTTGTTCTGGGGTCTTTTGTGACCTCTTGGATGAGTCGTCGCTGTGCTTTTGGGGTATTTTTGGTCGGCCGGCCACTCCTGGGAAGGTTCAGCACTGTTCCGTGTTTTCATCATTTGTGGATAATGGCTCTCACTGTGGTTAGCTGGAGTCTCAAAGCTTTAGAAATGGCTTTGTAACCTTTTCCAGACTGATAGATCTCAATGACTTTGT
Source organism: Atherinomorus stipes (assembly GCA_023101725.1). Classification (NCBI taxonomy): domain Eukaryota; kingdom Metazoa; phylum Chordata; class Actinopteri; order Atheriniformes; family Atherinidae; genus Atherinomorus; species Atherinomorus stipes. The sequence continues at coordinate 938,808 of JALJCO010012583.1, read as the reverse complement.
TCCTGAATTTCTTTGGATTGCAGCATGATGTCTAGCTTTTGAGGATCTTTTGGTTTACTTAACTTTGTCAGGCAGGTTCTATTTAAGTGATTTCTTGATTGAGAACAGGTGTGGCAGTAATCAGGCCTGGGTGTGGTTGGAGAAATTGAACTCAGCTTTCCAAAGATGTGATAAACCACAGTTAGTTTGTTTTAACGAGGGGGGGGGGGGTCACTTTTTCACACAGGGCCATGAAGGTTTGGATTTTTTTCCTCCCTTAATAGTAAAAATCTTTGTCTAATCTTATCTTTGTCTAATATATAAATTAGTTTGATGATCTGAAACATATAAATGTGACAAACATGCAAAAACATAAGAAAGGAAGGGACGCCACTTTTGCGTCTTCTCTTCTGATTGTCTCCGTGTGAACATAGCCATAGAAAAGGGATGGGAGGACAGTTTTTTCTGAACTCTCAAAGTTCCCAGCAGTGATGACCTGATCCACGCCATAAAAAGCAAAAGAAGAAAAAATCATTCAAAATCAATCCAGGCTGATCAGATACATACTGGAGCAATTAGAAGCATCTTTTACATGATAGCAAAACTTGCTTCATCTCAAAGACTAAAATCCTGTTTAGAGCTATAAAAACTAGATGCTGTAAATATTAACTGACTGGTTTATGCTTCAGCTGATGTGTTGCACATTTTTTCTTCAGATGTATTTAGTTTGTTGGATTGCGCAATTTTTATTTTCCCTTTGTTTTCTGGCTGAAGACAAAATCAAATGTTAGAGTTGGTGGATGGTGAGATTATCTGACTACCTATTGATGAACATGACTTCAGTTTTATTTTAAGAAGTTACATTTATGTTAACACACACTGTTTTTGTAACTGATTAGTAAAAGAAGGAATCATATCAACTTTGTTTGACGTTTGCTTGGTACAAACCAGGTTCTGATACCACTGTTTTCCACAGAGAATAATGGGCTCATGGTCATTGATATGATGCTTATGTTTAGGAGTAAGGCTGTAAAATATTAGGGTAACATCTGTTTTATTTGTTATTCCAGCTTTGTTTTTCTAGCTTTTCTTCTTCACGCAACATTTGCTGATTAGACTGATCCATACGCCCTGATAACCAGAGCCAAAATAAACCCTGAACCAAGACTTTGTGAGCTGATAACCTCTTACATCACATTTTCCCCACTCTGCTGTCTCATTTTACCAAGTAAATCTTCCAGCTGTTAGCATGACTTTATTATGTTGTTTGGTGTGTCCTAATACTGGTTATTGACTTTGCTCATAGTTTCCAAAGTCTATATTGTGGGATTCATTGACATTTAAAATAATGAATTAATAGATAAATAATTCTGCATATCCTGCGTTCAGAAACAATCAACTCAGATGTTGTGCTTTTTTTTAAAATGAGACACACAGCATGATAAACAACAAAATAATTTGTTTGTAGTGCCATGTTACATCAGTCCTCACACAGTTCCCTTAGAAGTCACCCTGCTGCTCTTAAGTGTACATCTCTAATGAAAAATAAACTACTGAAAACAAGATTACAGTGACTAATCATTAGGAATAGCAGACAGAATGAAAATCATATTCATGCTGCTTTGCAAACAAAAAGTGAACTGGTTTCGATCAGTATAAACAAAAGGCTAATTAGCAGCAAGAATGAATCATGCTCACAAAGGTTTAAACAATGAAATCATATTTTTTTGTTGTGGTAAATGTAATCAATTTCTAGATTTCCATTTTATATGATTTTCTATTTTTCATATCTGGGAGTCTTTTGTTCACACAAGTGCTCATTCATTCTGATTTGTTTTTCCCTCTCCTCAGCAACATGGCCAATGCACTGGCTAATGCCATGTGTGAGCGCTGCAAGAGTGGCTTCGCCCCAGCAGAGAAGATAGTCAACAGCAATGGGGAACTTTACCATGAGCAGTGCTTTGTGTGTGCCCAGTGTTTCCAGCAGTTCCCAGAGGGACTCTTCTACGAGGTAACACACTATTTGTTTATGAAATAAAAAAAAAAAAGAAAGAAAAGAAAAGAAAAGAAAAGATGCCTGGCACAGTCACAGGTTCACAACAATGGATTATGATAAACACTGTAACACTGGTAAGCCCCAAGATACAAACATTTTCGTCAGGCTCCAGTCCCCTATGTTGGGGCTTTCCAGTGTTAAAATCTGAAGACACTAAATGGTCTGTAGTAGTACTTATAAATATGTGTTAATGGTATTTACACTTTGAAAATGGGATGCGCAGTAAATATTTAATGTGTTGACAGAACTGCAGGTTTACGTGAAACTTCTAAAAACACAGAAATGGATTTACAAAGAGAAAAACAGCCAGTTTCTTCTGTCTTTGCCGGATGAACTGTTTTACTTGTAAACAACAAATCCAGAGTTTAGATTATACACATTGTTTAACTAAAGAAATTGATGTGTTGAAGTGAATAAAAAAGGTGAGCACAGCCTTAATGCAGTATTGAACCATTAGAAGCCTTCTTCCAGTACACTGTGTGCTGGCCACGCTTTAAACTAGATCAGATTATTTCTCTGAGAACCTGAAGCTCTTTGTTACTTTATCAGAGGGAAGGTGTCACGGGCCCTGCTCCTCAGAAAATTGGAAGCTAAAAATGTTGGTCTTTCATTCACTAATGTACTTATTTATATAAATACACAGTCAATTGAATATTATTTTCTTGTCCTACTGTTAGAGCAATAGTACTGTGATACATGGGAAACCACAAAAGCGCTCAGGGAGCGCAGACCTCCACCAAGGAGCTCAGCCTCCCTCTCATATGTCCCTATCTCACAATGGTACTTAGCAAGCATAAAACGTGGAAAATTTTGATTTCATTTTATTTAAACCTTGAAATAAAACACAATGATACCCTCTAATCTCTTGGAATTAAACAAAGTGTGTACAGTGTTACGATTAAGATATTGTACCATCTGTGATCTTTATTATGCTTATAATCATTTACAAGCAATAACTTTGGAATTAAACTGATCAGGGAAGTTTTGCCAAGCCATTATGAAAAATATGACATTAGCCTTATTTCAGCAAGAGGCATTCATTTCCGGATATTGTGCAAGTTCTTGATGCATTAATCACACATTTATTTTGTTGTTTTTTTTATATCATTTTTCTGCTGATGTCATCAGAGAGGCTCTGCAAAATTAATTCTAATGTGATGCTTTCCTTCAGTCCAAATGATGAATGATGGCTAGCAAACCCCTATAAAAACCTTTGGTTTACGACGCAATTGAAACCCATATATAGCATTGACAGATTAACAAACTAGCCCCTTTGAAATTCAGCATAATTCAGCTTTGAAAGCAGCCCGAACCATGCCCATGACAGTCTCGGTCAGTGTGGTCACATGCTTGAAACAATGCTGGCAGGCCTCAAAATTAACACCTGCCAGCTCGCCAAATGTGGGTTGAATATTAATTTGGTGGGTGGAAATAAACTTATCAGCCACTTTGGCAAGTTGCTTTTTTTCATTCCTCAACTGCTCCACAGTTTTTCCCTACTTTGGTTCACTCACTCGTATTTCATGATTAAATTACACATAATTAGGGGGGTGTCCTTTTGATTGACAGGCGGCATACCGGATGCTGGCCTGCCAGCTTGTGGCTAATTCCCTCTCCCCTAAAGCTCAAAGGCTCCCTATTTTTTTTTTTTTTTTTTTCTTATTTTTACATTTTTGGACTAAGGAATAAAGCAGTATAGAAATTATTTTATGAGTTATATTTCATCAAATAAATGTTTTGCCAATGTTTATCTTGGTTTTCTGCATTTGTCTTTGGTTAATCTCTGTAGGCTCCATGTCAAAAATGCTTATCTTTCACGCTGAAATTAGGATTTCTACTACCGGATGTTGGGGAAAAAAGGTCTAAGTATACACCTTTGTCATCATTTCTGACAACAAGAGGGCTGGATGCTCTTTTACACAACTCACCCATTTTAATAGTTAAAAAACATTCACATTTTTGAGCTGGGCAGTTTTGAATGAAAAGCAAGTTAAGTCTGTTTTGTTTGTACATTTAATTACAACAAGCTGGCCATTTGAGCCACCTGATGGACACTTTCAGTGTGCTCGGCTTCTCATTCAAATCTGTCCTTTGCACATTGCATTAGGCCGTGAGAACCAGAGACCATAGAGACGGCCAAGTGGTGAAGTTGAGGCTTCAAAATGACAGTCTAAAATTCAGACCGTGACGTCACGGTGGCTTCCTCCATCTTTCATTTGCAGTCTGTGGTTAGAGTATGAAAGTCTTCAATTTATCTTGATATTTACACAGAGATATTACAGAAAATACCTTCAAAATGCTCACCAAGATCTGCATACATTAATTGATATTAAATGGAAATGAGAGATTTTTATGTCCTTGATACATGTTCTGTTTCATTTACAGTTTGAAGGCAGGAAATACTGTGAACATGACTTCCAGATGCTGTTTGCTCCTTGCTGTCATCAGTGTGGTGAGTGCATCCATTTACCTTACCTTGTCCCACCTATGAGGAGGGAGACTGCAGTTTTTCCCTTATGTACTAAAAATGTTTTTTTAATTTCTGATCTTCTCTCAGGCGAGTTTATTATTGGCCGCGTGATCAAGGCAATGAATAACAGTTGGCATCCAGATTGCTTCTGCTGTGATATCTGCCAGGCTGTCCTTGCAGATGTTGGATTTGTTAAAAATGCTGGACGGTCAGTCTTGTCATAGATCCTTTTAAAACTGGTCATATTTTGTCCTGTCAAGGCAGGGTTTAAGTTAAGTTTCTTTAAATTTTGTCAGGAATTTAAATGATTTCTGCTCTGAAATATTAGAAACCTGTCTGACTTGCTTGGCATGGAGGGGAGAACATCCCAGATGAGATGAAGTAGTTTACCTGCAACATGTTGAGAATCTTATTGGCCCAACATTGAAGATGAAATATCTAATCACATACTTCTGTCCCATCAGGCACTTGTGTCGCCCGTGCCACAACAGAGAGAAAGCTCGTGGCCTTGGAAAGTACATCTGTCAGAAGTGTCACGCCATTATTGATGAGCAGCCTCTGCTCTTCAAGAATGACCCCTACCATCCTGATCACTTCAACTGCAACAACTGCGGGTAAACATGCGCACACATGCCTGACCAGCTGCGTCAGACTCACAAATTATGCACAGTATTGAAAGAGCTGAATGCTCCTGACTATGAATAATCCTGAAGGCACGCTTGTTTCTCACTAAGATGGGTGCCTTGAGATGCCTCGTCAGGCATTTTGTGTTGTTTGTCAAGTTACTCATATTTACAAAACAACTTCTGCAGCTGAACTTTATTGAAATTAAGATTATATTATATATTATGATTATGATATTTATTTGATTTCATCTTTTAAAAAAGGTATTTTGTAACATTTTTCAAGTGTATTTAAAGAAGAAAAAATAAATTAAATCTTATTCTGAGTCAAAGACCTTTTACGCCCTCTGGTGGACTAATTGTGCAGTTGTAGTTGTAGACAAAACACAACAATGTGCCTGCACATGGTTAATGTGTTGGTATCATATAATCATGTATATTATTTTATTTTTCTTCTTTACACATAAATTCTGTTTCAAATCCTAAAATAACTTTTTTTGTATGTTTGTAAAAAGATAATGCAAAAATGTCCTGATCTGACAGTAGTATCACCGATGTTGCTGTTTACCTCTTCCTATGCAGCAAGGAGCTGACAGCTGATGCCAGGGAGCTGAAGGGCGAGCTCTACTGTCTGCCCTGCCATGACAAGATGGGTGTGCCCATCTGCGGGGCCTGTAGGAGGCCCATTGAGGGCCGTGTGGTCAATGCTATGGGCAAGCAGTGGCATGTGGAGGTGCGGTCGGTTGGCTGAATTCATTATATTATTCTTTCTACATTTATTGATATATATCGCTGTCTATACTAAACTTTTGACTATTTCCATAATATTTTATGTTTTGTATATTTTGACTGTTTTTTATCTTCTCATTTGGGTTCAGTATCTTCATCTCTGCATATATAATTTCTCCATCATCTGTCAGTCTTTATTTTCATCTTTTTCTCTGTCTTTCACATCTTAAGTCCATCTTCCTGTTTTCCCTCCTCCACACGTAGCATCATGTGTGCACTGTGTGTGAGCGCCCGTTTCAGGGCCACCCGTTTTATGAACGAGGCGGGCATGCCTATTGTGAGAGACACTTTGATATGGTGAGGGGATTAAGGATCTGTCCGATGTGTGTTGCCGCCCTGTCTCCCTGCCTGCCTCCAGTCCACTGGCCTCCATACAAGGGTTACTCAAGTATAAGTTTACCTGTTGGTCAAAAATTTTACAGCTGCAGGCCAGATTGTCTTACATTATAACTTCTTATGATCATCTATTAATTCATGACTGTTTCCATATAACTGAGTGTTATGAACTTTGAGTTTATGTAATTCTGTAAGAGACAAGGTGAAGCGCAGTTCATCAGGTTTGATCTGAAAGGTAAAAGCAATCAAGTTTGGAGGTTACATTGTTTATTAGGCTGTATTACACTCTGTTAGAGTATTTATATGTTACCAGACCACTTTTCTGTCCACCCACTCCTCACTCTGTATGGAGGCAGTAGCAGGACATCTGGTTGTGTTCTGATCTGACAACGCTTGAACCAGACTGTACTGCTGCCTTTAACACGTTCCGAGTGCGATGATTGACTGATGGCTGTGTTAACCTCGTGTGTTTGGCCTTGGGTTTGCTTGCAGCATTTTGTGTGTGCTAAGTGTGAGAAACCCTTCCTGGGACACCGCCACTATGAGCGCAAGGGCCTGGCCTACTGCGAAACCCACTACAACCAGGTAACACCCACCAGATAGAGCATTATTTATACACAACATATACTGTAAGCAGCATTTTATTCCATCAACATTTCCAATTAATGTTGTATTGTTAATAAATTTTCTTAACTTTGTGTTAACTCATTAAAACACGGGATTTATATGGTTTATTTGGTCAATGTAAATAATGAATTTTAACTCATTGATCAAAGACAAATAGGAAATAATAAGTTAATATAATCATTTTTTTTTAAATGTACAGAAAATATGTCAAATAATTCAATTAAGTAAAATAACAAACAACATTTTACCTCTAAAGTTTTAAAAGTTTGAAAGAAAGTTGTATGAAGTGTAGGAATACTAATTAATTCCTAAATCCAACACTCAGTTCTCAGCCAACCACTATGTTTTTGCTTTTCAGTTGTTTACATGTCTACACTCAGTCATATACATGCAGTTCTGGAAATCCCAAACAAGACAAAAATATACAATTATGCCTGTCATACATACAGTACAGTCGTCCTCAAAATTATCCATATCCTCAAATTAAAGAAGGAAAAAAAATCAGCTGTCAGTGAAATAAGATGAAATTCACTAAAGTAATAATAAATAAAAATTCTATGAAAATCCTGACATTCATATCTAATGGGCTTTATGCACAACTCCACTACTTCCTAACCTTCTCCGTCTCCTGTCTTTCATTATTGGACAATTTGATTAATCCAGGTGTGCCTGACTTCAAAAACCACAAGGACAATGGCCAGACACCTGGATTAATCACTTTGTCCAGTAATGAAAGGCAGGAGGCAAAGGAGCTGGCTTAAGTTCAGGAAGTAGTAGAGTTGTGCATAAAGCCCATTGATGTTTGAAACAAACATACAAAAAATAGAACAAGTAAACAAGCACAATGGGGCTCTAAAGCTAAAATTTTGTTGAGCAACACTTTGAAGCAGTCACTGCAATCAGGTGTTTCCTGTGATGTTCAAATAGACTTCTACACCTGTTGACAGGTAATCTGGTCCACTGTTCATGGAAAGATGCCCTAATGTCTCTGGGACAGTTTTGTTTGTTTGTTTATTTTATTATTATTATTATTATTATTTCCAACTACAATTCAAAACCAATATTTTATTTCACTAAATTATAATTTAGTAAATGTAAATTTTTATTTATTATTATTACTTTAGTTTCTTGTTATTTGAATTACTATTGTGAATTCATTATTTTCTTTAATTGGAGGGTATGAATAATTTTGAGTACGAATGTACATCAGTCCATTCTCTGCAGACACTTTTGTCAAGAGTGATTTCTATCTTCCTCCAGATACAAATCATTTCTTTGAATTAAAAAAACTGACTCTTAATCATCTTAGCCCAACTGAAAACTAGCCCACAGTTTAACTCCTGGTATGAAAATGCTGAAAGTTTTCCACACTTGTCTATGCCATTAGTGACTTGAAGTTATGTTTCCCTCTCAAATTGCAATCTCCTTTTTTATCAAGAAATTTTCTCTGATTGTTTCCTGGTAACACGCTTGCCTGACTTCACACATAGTTTGTGCAGTTTTATTTTGTAGAAGTTCAGTTAACTTTAAAGCTTTCGACCAGCAAAACAGAACACTGGTATAGTCTCTAAGTCCTGCATGACAGATGATCCTGGGGATTTTTTTAAGAGTACATAGAGGTGTTAAAGTGAGGTGTGTTGACCCAAACCTCCACACAGTAAATACTCTATATCTGCTTGTATGAGTCAATAATAAAGTCTGTGGCATGCACTATAATTTACAAAGTCTTTTACTTTCATTACTGACTTTTTTTTTTTTTTTTTTTTTTTTTAAGAAGTTTTACTTGTGTGCTTGATACAAAGTTACCAGCAGTAATGTAATGACTCCACCTAGTGTTGGAAAGCTGGATAAGTCAGATTTTTTTGTTTTGTTTTATGTTTTATTTTTTAGCAATACTGTTAGTCCTTCCAGGGTAGTTTACAGATGCCTTGTAGCCTGCAGCCTGTGTTTGTCTCCATGTTTCTGAAAACAGCATGTTGTATGAGCAGTGATAAAGGCCAACCAAGCCTTATGTGATGTGTTGCTCTATTGTTAACCCTCTGTTTCTCTCCCTTCACCACGCTCAGCTGTTTGGAGATGTTTGTTACCACTGCAATCGTGTTATTGAGGGAGATGGTAAGAAAACTTGTTTTCAGAGATCATATGATGGTGTGTGGAAGGAGTTTTTGCCCTGTCCTGCTGATATCAGTAATCATAGAAGCATTGTTTCTGTTGTGTTGATTGGTTTAGAAATTCTGTAAGGATTTTTAAACAGTGTTTTGAAGATTATTAGAGGTTTATTTAAATTATGCGATGATCTGATTTTTTTTTTCTTTTTTTTCCAGTGGTGTCAGCCCTCAACAAGGCTTGGTGTGTCAACTGTTTTGCCTGCTCTACCTGTAACACCAAGCTCACTCTCAAGTAAGTTACAGTGTGGTGTGAGTACTTTTTTGTACTCTTTTTATATTTGTTGAATCTGTCACAAATTCACACACAAAGTCTCTCTGCATGCTCGTCCAGAGATACACGATATTAGAATTTTGGCCGAAATCTGGTATGCCGATATTTTAAAACTCTTGTGGCCGATACCTAATACCAATATTAAAGCTGAAAGAAATAAGCAGTCATTGCAAATAGCAGTTTTGTTATCTGTTTCCGACACTTTGAAAAATAAGGGTGGGAAAAAATATTGATATAATAAAATATCGTGATATTTTCAAATGCCAATATCAAATCAATATTTAAAAATGCAGTATCGATCTATTTTCCTTACAAAATTTTGTGAGATTTCATCGTTCTGTTACAAACTCTCACAGCATTTCGTGAATTCTCGCGAGATTTCGTCAGTAAAATCGGTTGATACCGTGTTTTTAAATGTCAATATGATATCAGCATATGAAAATATTGTGAAATTTTTGTGAATTCTCACAAGATTTCATAACAGAACAATGAAATATCGCAAGATGTCAGTATGATATCAGCATATAAAAAATATTGTGATATTTCAGTGTATTAATATTTTTTCCCGCCCGAGTCTTTAGAAGTTTTAAAGTCTGTAAAAAACAAGTTTTTGAAGAAGAAGAAGTTTTGGGGTTTTTTTAGACTTTAAAAACAGCGGCTTGATCGTTTAAATGTCAGTTAGATATCAGTTAAATATCGGTTAGATATCGGTGGGGTGGCTGATGTCCGATATTCATTTTTAAGGCCGATTGTATCGTGCATCCCTGTGCTCGTCCACAACTGCTTCACTTCTGAGACTTATCGCTGCTGTGGTGTTTCTCAGTCTTATTTTCCCGTTTTCTCACCTTTCTCTTGTTTTTGCTTCCCTATTCTCCCACCTGTCCTCTTCTTCAATCACCCCCTACGTGTTTCCCTTTCTGCCCACTCCTCCCTCTCTTTGTATTTGTCTTGTCCAACTACTCTTCCTCCTCTCTTTCCTTTCTCTTGCTCCTCTTGCCATCTCTCCTTCCTCCCTGGCCCTTCAGGGATAAGTTTGTGGAGGTGGATCTGAAGCCGGTGTGCAAACACTGCTATGAACGCCTCCCAGATGACATGAAACGTCGACTGGCAAAGCGCGAACGTGACTCAAAAGAGAAGAAGAAGAAATTATTGATACCGATGTGTTTGTGATCTTCTCTTCCTCCTTTCTCTTCACTTCAACTATTCTTCCTTTGGTCAGTTTCCACCTTCCTTTGCTTCCCAGCTTTTTTTTTTTTAATTTTCCACTCCACTGTAATACTTAAATCACAGTTTTTTCTGAGGTCGTTCACCCTGGCTTTTAAGCCAAGTAATGAAAGCAGAGATTTAGTAGGTGAACAGAAACAAACTGAACAAATCTGAATGGCCTAACACTGAAAATGCTTCAGCACGTGATCACCTCTGAGCAGGAAACTGCAATCAGGACTCAGGTTGGCTCTTTCTATGCAAACAGGAAAATCAGATCAATCACAGGGAGAAGGGAGGGCTTTGTTTCCTGGATCTCAGTCTGTCTGGTGTAAGAAGCAAAGCCGTAATCACTTCCGGCAGCTTTCTGGCCTAAGCTGAGGAAACACAGAGGTTCCACCGGGTATGACGCGGGCCCCGGTTCTGGCAGCGTTTACATGCTTTGGGAGGAAATGTCATTAAGAAGCAGCTGAGGGGAAGATTTTTGCGGGGTTGCCAACATTGAGAAGAAATTAAGAATTTTAATCTGTATGCAGATTTACGTCAGAGTAGGCGATGATGTAGTAGTTTACCAAAAGTAAGATCAAGTCAAGCAATATTATCTTGGCAGATGTAAAAACAAAAATGAAACAGTTGAGTTGTAATGACGGCAAGTCAGAAAAGTATTCAAGACATAACTTACAGCTGTCAGGAACTCCAGAAACAAAAATCATGCAGCACAACAAGGCCAGACTTGAATTTTCTAAATGATTTCAGTCTTGCTGGAGATTAAAAGATAACAACAATTAAATATTCTTCTGCACTGCATCCACCTTTAGCCATTTTTCCACCATTAACATGTCACTGCTTGTGTTGTATTACAGGGTTCTTGCAGGGTCTTAAAAAGTCTTAAAATGTCTAAAATTCTAAACTTAACATTTAAGGCTTTAAAAGGTCTTAAAAAGGGCATTTTTTTTCATCCAAGGTCTTAAATTTGATCTGGACAAGTCTTCATTTTTTACTTAAATCATTCCTTAGGAGAATTGGCCACATAGAATACGCTGAATAATTTATCAGAGGTTGATTCTGTCCATCTTTCTGAAAGGTCCAGAAAGCTATGAGGGATATTTTCAATTCCTTTTTCTATTTCTTTTCGTTGAAATACAATTAAATGCATTTTTTTCTTGAGTAGCGCTTGAGTTAACAATATTAATGTCTGTGTCTATTATTTGATTCAGTCGTCCACAAAAATACTTCTTTTTTTTAAGTTACTTTTTGAGGCAATTATTGTTATGCAATTTATCAAGATTGATAAATTACAAACCCTGTAATTAATTACCGTATTTTCCGGACTATAGGTCACACTTTTTTTTTCATAGTTTGGATGTTCCTGCGACTTATACATCAAAATATATACAATTTAACATATTTTTAAGGGTTATCATATTGACTGACATGAGCCAAGGAGTAAACATCACCATTTAATGCCACAAGAGGGCGCTCTAGGCTAGTGACGACTAAATTCTGCTTCAAGAGGAGTTCATTTTGAACATCTGACTGTATTGCCTGTGTTGTGGAACAAATGTTTATCCTTCATAATTATGATATTTATGATCATTTGCAGGATAATAACTCTGGATTCAGAGTAATTGGGGAAGTTTTAGCAGGAACAATTAAGATATGAAAAATCCAAAATCACCTTATTTAAAATAAATAAATTCGACTTATAGTCCAGTGCGACTTATGTATGTTTTTTTCCTCTTCATGATGCATTTTTTTGACTGGTGCGACTTCTCCAGAGAAACTTATAGTTCAGAAAATACGGTAGATTTTTTTTTTTAATCATGTCCCACCTCTATTTGGAATTTCTGGGATTATTTGAATGTTTCTAATAATGCATCATGTTCTTAAATTTGATTTATAAAGGTCTTAAATTGAACTTGCTGAAACCTGCAAGAACCCTGATTATAGAGATGGTTTTTAGGAGTATGGAAAGTATGTCTGCGTGCCAGCATGCAAGCACAAAACAAGTCAACACACCATTTGTCACACCACCAGCTGTGGTATTGGCACTGGCATTTAGATTGAGGAGTGTCGAAATCTAATTGCTCATCTTTCCACCACAGGAACAAGTTTGTGGAGTTTGACATGAAACCAGTGTGTAAGAAGTGTTACGAGAAGTTCCCCCTGGAGCTGAAGAAGAGGCTGAAGAAGCTGTCTGAAACTGTTGCACGGAAGTAAACACAGTTGAGCAGAGATGAGTGTGGCTGTAATCTCTCACAGCCTTTGAGGGTCATTTAAGATTGAAATTATTTGGTTAATGTTACAATTAGGTTTGTTATTTAACGGAATTATTTACTTTTAACCCTTTTCAGCCACAAAAATGCAGAGTATGGCATTTATTCTGTAGTCAGTGTTGGTCTTTCAGTCCAACAAGTCAGGGGTTTAGCTTTAACTTGTTTAGTGCCTTCGTTCTCAAATGCTGCACCGTATATTTTCCCATATATTCACTAATGTCACTGCTAAATAAATAGTATATACATGTATAAGTACATGAGAAAGGTCATATATTTAATGAAAACATGAGCTTTAAGAAACACGTAGAGGTAATGTGGCACAAAGGTGTCTGGAATATTTGTTTTGTGATGCCAAAAAGAAAATGTCCAATTTTTTTTTGACGTTGTTACATCTGTAATAATTGAGTTATATATATTAAAAAAGAAAAAAAAATCTGAGAAATGCATTTACATTGAACATGTATATAATTTATATTTCCTGTTTTCTTCCATTATGTATCATTTTCTGGATAATGGATATGTATTTTCTGTATCTATGCAAAATCACTAAGCTTAGTTCAATGAAGTTAGAATATCTTTGCGCATTAATAATTCTATGATGTCATTGTGCATGCTACAGTAATAGACTCACCTGCAATTTAATAGACTGCCTTGTAAAGCTATGTGTCACATCACATGTCTTTTTATGACTTGTTGCTTTGCGAACTGGTACTTCCTGATACTGAGTCACCAGTTTCTTTTTTAAAAACCATATGTTCAACCAAAAACAAAAAAAGAAATCATTTATTGCCTTGAAATAAATTCATGTTTCTTAATTTTGAGTTTTTGTTGGGTCTTTTTTGAATATGTTGCTAACTACAATCAACAGATGAAGGCAACGGAGGAACAGCAACCAGTCATTCTGCAGCTTTAAGAATTGTGTTGGAAATGCGCCTGCGACATGGTGTTGACAAATACAGAAGAACACGATAAGCTTCACAGCTCTGTGGTGTGTACAGACCGGATGTGGGAGTGATGTTATTAAATGAAAGTTGCCTGAGTTTGTAATCCAGAGAAAGTGATCCTCTTAATGGAAACGAACCGACTTCCATGGGGCTCAGACTCATTTAGGAAAGGAAGCCAGCTGCTCTCGTTATCAAAGTGCCTCACTTGTAATGTATTTTGTCAGGGGAAGTTGTTTCTTCTCACAAGTTTAAAAGAAATCCACATTATATATTATTGACAACAAAAATATGTTAACTGTTGCGTATTTCATTACTGAAACCACACATAGAAACATCCAGTTGGAAGGGGCTATAAATAGTCTGGAGCATAGTTTTATTTGATACGTCACTACTTGTGTTAAAGAGGTGAGCCCATGTAATCAGATTTGCCTCTGATACTGTATTTTATCTTTAACGTTTGCAAATAGAGCTTTTTCATAACACCAAAGTGTATGTTCTAGATTTAAATGAAAGATATACAGTATTTCTTTATATTTAAGAGTCATATCAGCTGATCTAAATAAACACGTGCAGTATGTAATTTCTAACAGTGTGCATTTTTTAATAAATTTCTTACCTCCATCATAGTGTTAGTAAATTAATAACTGCTCACATAATTCGGACCATTCTGAATAAAAAACAAAACAAAACATCTGATTATGCATAAACCATCAATTTGATTACTGCTTTTACAACTTAATTGAAGGCATTCAGTGTGGTACTAGGAAAACTGTTACTGGCCTATTTACTTGTGCTCATATATTAAATTGTTTTTTAAATCTCCGTGTCCCGTGGAATATTTAATTTATCTTTCGATGCTCATTTTCGAGCTCAAGTCAAAGCCGGGTCCCCAGCCTGCTTTCAAAAGACAGTGCGTCAGCATGCGTCAAACTACTTCTCCGTTTCCATTGGACCACATCCACGTGATCTACCATCGACGGTAACGAGACTGCGCATTAATGATCATGGGGAGTTAACGTGACGGAGTGACGGACGAGCTGAAATTAATGTCTGGAGGCTTTTATAAATATATTTTATTTTTTTTGAACTCCTGATTTTCTATGCACCGCTTCCAGACCTGGTAGAAGTTGTTGATATCTGAAGCCATGCGGCGGAGTAAGGCTGAAGTAGATCGCTATGTTTCCTCAGTACAGAGCTCCTCTCCCTCACTCAAAGAGGTAAGTTGAGCCAACGGCTAATGTTAGCGTGCTGCTGCCATTATGTCAGACCAGCATGTAACATCCAGCCGGCACGAGGACTCAGCTTAGACACATTTTAAGTTTACTGTACATCATTTATAGGTTTCATTAAGGCAGCTAGTAAACGGGTTGTTTAAATATTGCCTTCAGGGTAAGCTGTTTGCCGTCCCGGGCTAGCCGCG
Source organism: Atherinomorus stipes (assembly GCA_023101725.1). Classification (NCBI taxonomy): domain Eukaryota; kingdom Metazoa; phylum Chordata; class Actinopteri; order Atheriniformes; family Atherinidae; genus Atherinomorus; species Atherinomorus stipes. The sequence continues at coordinate 923,646 of JALJCO010012583.1, read as the reverse complement.
CGGACACTAGCTAACCGGCTTTATGACGCCTGGTTGCGTCCTTCCTTCACGCTCAGAAATGCGCGGTTTGTTGAAGTAGCGTTAGCTTGTTAGCCACAACACACATAGCTTAAACGTCAGACCACTTGTCTTCGTATTCGTTCATATTTGCGGAAAAATTAGACATTTGTCCATTTTCATCAAACGCGCGTATGACGTTAGAAGCTGCTCTTCAAAACTTGGCTTTTAATGTAACATCAATTGTTGGTCTATAAACCAAAAACAAACTGGTACATTGTCAAACTGAAAACTTCATTTCAAGACGAAGGGTGACGTTAACTTCATGAGTAATATTTTGGTTATTTTATGTCGTGGTAAGGAAGATATTCACTGACACTAGACAAGATTATTGTGTCGTGTTTGTGTGCGTGTTAATGCGATTTTGCGTATTTGCCTAAGATGGAAATCCATTAAAACGATGATCCTAACAACAGTAGAAACCAGTACTGACATCAGACCAGTCATGCAACAACAACAAAAAAAAAAACTCTAAATGTTTATGTGCTACAGTTCCTGTGAGCACCGAAGTCTGTAGATCAAGAGGGCGGGGGTGCTAATGTGAAAGTACTGAAAATGTATATCTTGTACATGTCTTGTACATATCTTGTATATGTACATGTGTAATTAAGAGAAAATATCCGTTTATATGTATTCTTTTCACAGAAGCCAGTCAAAGGATTTCTATTTGCAAAATTGTACTTTGAAGCAAAGGAATATGAACTTGCAAAAGGTAAACATGTGATCTGTACATTTTTGACCACGTTGCTGTGTCCCTCCTGCCTCATATTGACTTTAAGGTTGCATGTTAAATGCTTTTCCTAGACATGTATCAGAGTATCTCAAAGTGCAGGAGAGGGATCCCAAAGCCCATAAATTCCTTGGACAGCTCTATGAGAGAGAAGGAGACATCAACAAGGCTGTTGGATGTTACAAGGTAGGAACAGCATTTGAAATAGAATCATTTCAGCCTTTTTTGTTCTGAAAGGCATGCCGCAGCACATGTCCAGTACGCAAAGCATTCATTCATGGTTTCAAATAGAGTAAAACATGCATAATATGTTAGTTTTTCAGTCAAATTACCTAAAAAGTAAACCCAATCTGTGTGTCTGTCTACTTTATTAGTTTGCTATGGAGAATGTTCCAAAAACATATAAAAGTTATTTCTGTAGAGATTTGGTCCTATTATGTAAGATTTGAAAGGTTCAGACTATTCAGCACGAAGTAATCAATCAAAACTCTCCTTTGTTGATTTAATGAGCACCTAGCATGCTAACAATAATGGCCCCAGATAAATCTGGTCTGAGTTAGAAGAATGCCTGATACTGTTTTTAGTGGCAGATAAGAGTCCTGTAAACAAAGACATTTAAAGCTAAAGCTGCTTTGAAGAGTGCCCCCACAAATCCTACTGGAGGCATGTTTAATAGTCATTTTTATTGGCACAGCAGCATAAAATTTAGAGCATCCAAAATTAAATATGTTTTTTTTTTTTTAAATTAATATTATTTGTTGCATCTTGCATGTAAAACCAGCTACTCTTACACCTCAGATGTCACAAAAAGTTAAACAGTTGTGGATTTATGAAGCTTCTATTAAGACCTAGATTTTCATGTAACAGCTGTAAAAGAGACCATGGTGTGCCTGCTGTATTACAAATATTCCTCACCTCTGTGTTTACGTAGCGCTCAGTAGACCTGAACCCAGCACAGAGAGACCTGGTGCTGAAGGTGGCCGAGTTACTTGTCAGTAAGAAAGAGTCTGACAGCAGAGCAGAGTTTTGGGTGGAGAAAGCTGCAAAGCTATGGCCTGGGAACCCAGCAGTCTTCAACCTAAAGGTAAAGCACCCTGATGTTTGTTTTTCTGTTTGTTTGTTTTTTTCCTTCATCTCAAATAATGTCATATGTGAATTTATTTACTGCTTCAACTTGTATGGTCACATCTTTAATATCCAAATCTTTAAATTGAAATGATCATTATCTTAAAAGTTTCTGTCAGTTATGTGCTCTAAGGCTGCCACAAATTATTTTGATAATCAACTAGTTGCCAATTATTTTGGCGATCAGTCAACTTATCAGATCATACGAAATTTGCAGCATATTTACAGTACCAGTCAAAAGTTTGGACACTTTCTCATTGAATCTAATGGAAAAATGAGTCCAAACTTTGACTGGTAGTGTGTGTGTGTGTGTTTAGTATATTGACATATACAGTATATTCAAGAAAAACTGACCCCAGTGTTTACGACTACGCACATGCATCAAGGACAGAAAGGCAGACAAGGCAGCGGAAGGTACAGTGGTCAGGAAAAACGAAGCTTAAAAACAATTAGTTGATAATTAAATTAGTCATTGGCTATTTTCATAGTCGACATAATCATGATTAACTGGCTAATCGCGGCAGCCCTAATGTGCACAATTCATCTAGGAAATGTATACTAACTAAATTCCACACTTAACTCTTGTGTATCTGTTCCTCTTCATACAGGAGCGGCTGTTGAGTCGTCAGGGTCAGCAGGGCTGGAACCAGCTGTTCGATCTCCTCCAGGCCGAGCTTGCAGCGCGGCCAGCTGACGCCCATGTGAACGTGAAGTTGGTTCAGCTGTTCTGTCAGGATGGCCGGCTGGAAGAGGCTGTTAAACACTGCCTGGCTGCTGAGAAAAGGGGCCTGCTGCGCAACAGTCTGGACTGGTACTCCGTGGTGCTGCACACTCTGCAGGTCAGGATGGGCTTTTGTTTAGCAGAGCAGCAATAATCAGTTTGTTTCATTGGGTAAAATCATCTTTGACTCAAATGCTTCGGTCTCGTTTCATTAGTTTTCATTCTTGGAAGTAATCCGTCTTAAGAATGTGTGATCTCTGTCTCAGGAGTATCTGGCTCAGCCCAACGTGTCTAGTAATGAGAAGATGCTTCGACGTCTCCAGAGAGAAGTGCTGCTGGCACATTGTAGCCTGCTGAGACTCACACTGTCTGAGAGCAATGTGCAACCAAGCCTGGATGCACTCAGAGGGTAGGTCAGGTTTAATGCTGGTATTATATTCTGCATAACAGCTGCATGTATGAAATCTCAATCTGCCTTGAGTCCGTGAGACATGTCAGAGGTGTGTCCATTCATTTTTGTACTTTTTTACTTTTGCATCCATTTGATTTATTTTATTCATGTTTTTTAGTTTGGCTTGTGCATCTTCCAAGCTGCAGAAAACTGCTTAATCTAAGTTGTTATTCTTCTTCTTTTAATTTTATATGTGCAGTTTTGACCAAGCTATGCAGACTCTGAGCAGCGTTGCCAGCCGACACACAGATGATCTTTGTGAGATTTTTCTAGAGATGAGAGGTCACCTCTACCTGCATGCTGCAACGCTGCTGTTAAAGCTGGCTCAGGATCGGCAGCAGACATGGAGGGCCATCATTGACCTGGCTGCACTGTGTTACCTGCTGGCGTATCAGGTACCCCCCATTCTTTTTTACATCCATTTTTGACCAAAGTCCTCCATTATTTGCACTGCTATCTCATTAATGTGACTTTAAATTTAAAACAAACAGTGAAGTTTTCCCTTAAAAACTCTTGAAAGCCGCTCTTCACTCATTCCATTTAGTCCATTTTTGCATTTCATTTTGCAGATTTCATATTTGCTATCAAACAGAGCTCTCCATTAAAGGTATTTTTCCTTTTTTTCCTTCCACCAGGTACCCAGACCAAAGGCAAAAGTGACCAAAAGAGACCAGTCAGCCCCACAGCTTCTGGAGCTGCTGGCCAATGACCGACAGAGTCAGGCGGGACACATGTTATTCAACCTGAGTGGGGATTCAGCCACTTTAATCAGAGAGGTCAGTCTCTCTTCTGATTTTGGTTAAATTAAACTTTGTGACCTTAATTTAAATGTAAAGTGATTTATGTCACTGAAGATGTTAAAATTGGTTTAGTTGACAAAATTACAGTTAAAGTGTTGCATTGTTGTTTCAAATTGTAATTGTAACACCATTCTTGCATCATATCCACCAGTGATAAACAAATGTTTTAAATATATTTGCAGAAACATGAACCTTTTTTTTGTCTGTGTGTAGGTGGTGGAAGCATTTGGGAACCGCAGTGGTCAGGACTCTCTGTTTGAACTCCTTTGGGGTCCACAGGCCTCAACCGGATCCTCTTTTATTGCCAATGATGACATTCGTTCCATTAGCGCTGCAGCTCCAGAGCTCTCTCAGCTGGCCAAATGGGATACTGGTACAAAACTTGATAGTAATAATAAAATTACCCCGAAGTGGCAAAGTAGCCAGAAAAAAGACTTTTTCTTACTGCAATAACTTTGCTGCGTCCTCTGTAGGCTCCATCTTGTTACACAGTGGTGACTTGCAACATCTTAGTTGGTTGGGGCTGCAGTGGACTCTCCTAGGCCAAAGGCCGCCAATGCGGGACTGGTTGCAGCAGCTTTTTCCAAGGCTAACACTGGAAACATCCAAGCTAGACACCAACGCACCCGAATCGATCTGTTTGCTGGACCTGGAGGTAAGCAGGCATTTTGCTGGTGTTGATTTTTTTGGGTCGGGCAAGTCTGGCTTTTGTGGGTTATTTACAAAACACTGGTAATTATTGCACGTAATTAAAGATGTTCTTTGCTAAAAATTCATGTGGCACATTTAAACAACTGCTGCTAAACCATTTATGTCAGCAAACACCAGTGCTTTTTCGTGATAAGATTTGTCTCTCAATTTCTACCTTTCGTTTGGTTTGGTCCATTTAGGTGTTTTTATATGGTGTGGTGTTCTGTGGCCACTGTCAGCTCCAGGAGACGGCAAAGATCAGCAGCACCATGAACCAGCAGCATCAGCAACTCTTTGAGCCCCGCTGCCTTCCTCTTCCTCTGCTCCGTCTCCTAACTACAGACAGACAGAGGGATTTGTGGGATGCCATCTACAGCCTGATTCACAAACGAGCAGCGTGAGTGTTGGAGGTGCTGAGGCGGCACTCAAAGATAAATAATGATGTATACTCAGCTGGTGAAAGATGGAAGACAGCAGAAGTGAACTGCTAAACTCAAAATGATGATGTATTGAAAACTTAACCCAGGAAAAAGCCCTGATCTGCCAGCTGTTTGACATCCCAGAAAGCAGCTCAAATCTTTTCCAGCCTTCAGACTTGTTGCAGCTAGAAGAAAACGGCATTTAACCTCAATTTGAACGTTTCTCTAAAACATACCTCTTTAAAAAAAAAAAAGACGAATTTGGCTACAAACCTTAAAGGAGCAGTTGACTGTCATCCACCATTACGTAGCTGATCCTTCCATCATGAAGCTGGATTTATACTTGCGCGTCCTCTGTGTCTGCGTAACTGATGTAGGCTCCGCGGAGGTCTGACATGCACCTCTTCAGCCCCAACGTGCATTCCAGCTACATGAACACAGACATGGAAGAACTCACTGGTCATTGGTCAGTGTGGTTATACGCCGGATGTTTGGGTTTTGTAGCTAAATGAATGCATGCATTTCAGCTGCTACTGTTGTCCTAAAAGAGGAAATAAATGCCGCAGCTGTAGCGAACTCTCAGGGTGAAGAAAAAAAAAAATACTCAGCTTTGTGGAGTTTCCCGGTCAACAAAAGCCCCGTTGTCGCCTACAGATCGGGGGAAAAAAAATGCAGCACGACACCGTAACCCTATGCTGGAGTAAAAGCACACACTGCCTCTGCATTAGCTACGCAGACCCGACTGGACGCAGATGGATTTCCACACACTTGCACCTAGGGCTGGACAATTAATCGAATTTTAATCGTGATTTCAATTTTGCCTTTTCACAATCATAAAAACACTGTAATCGAAGAAAAATGATTAATCCTGAAGTGAACAGACTGGTGGAGTTACAGTTACAGCAAACTGCAGGGAGGATAGAACAGGAATGCATGTAGACTGAACATTCTTTTTTTATTACTATTATTATTTTACATATTCTTATTTTACTCCTTTACTTGTTTCTAATTTATTTCCAGTTAAGTATTTTAAAGTTATATTTGAAGTTGAGTTTTGGTGGTTCAATAAACACTTTTTATAAAATCAATGAATAATCGTGTATATTAATCGTGATTTCAATATCAGTCAAAATAATCATGATTATAATTTTTTTCCATAATCGCCCAGCCCTACTTGCACCTGTGCAATGTAACACTTTATTGTTGAGTTTCAGTCTAGAAGATGCTCTGATGAAGGTCTCCTAAACCGAAAACTCAACAATAAAGTATTGTATTGCACAGATGCAAGTGTGCGAACATCCTCTCTCTGCATTAAGATTTGACTGATGACCCCCTCGAAAACGAGATGTTTCATCTCAAGGGGTTATTCCTCAGGAAATAAATGTAAATAAATTACTCCGTTTTCACCTCCTTAAGACTGTACCGGGTTGAGTGGCAGTCAGTTTACAGCCATCATCAACTCACCTGAAAGTATTGACAAGTGTCTCCGTGTCTTGTTCCAGTCCGGGCACGTCAGCCAAGCTGCGGATGATTGTGCAACATGGACTGAGTACTCTGAGGGCCGGAGAGAAACATGGGCTTCAACCTGCACTGGCCATCCACTGGGCTCAATGTCTCAGCCAGACGGTAGATACATATATCCGCACACACACACACACACACACACACACATGCATGCACTATTTGCTCAAACTTGCTATTTTCCCAGAAAGAGCAAACAAAAGTGAAGGTTAGAGCCTGATTACCATTTTAGATACTGGTATTGTAACATTGTAGCTCCGCAACACAATAAAGGCTGAGCAGTACGTCACGTTAAGAGAGAAATTTGCAAAATGAACATACATATAGAAATGTGTCGTCATTTAGAAACATTACACACTCAGCCAGGGAGTCCACATAATTTATGAAGCTGGCAGACTACAGATGGCTAAAACCATGTAGGAAAATTTGGCAAATACTACTTTCTTCACAGCTCTCTCAGTCAGCAGCTGCTGGACGGTATTATGTTTAAGTGTACTGTCCAAACAGCCACATGCACCTCCTCCTTCACCATGCATCTTTTGTGTTCATGCTAGGATTTGTAACAGCTGTAGAAATGGCTCGTGCCAAAAGGTCGCTGTATATCATAAACACGCTCTCCTCTCTGACAGCTGCATGTGTGTGTGTGTTTGATAACACAGATTGACAGGGGTGAACTCCTACTATGACCAGAAGGAGTACATCGGCCGCAGCGTCCACTACTGGAGTGTTGTTCTCCCCTTCTTGGAAAAAATCAAAAACAGACGCAGCATACCCGAACCCCTCGAACCCCTTTTCAGACACTTTAATTCCAAGGATATTCAGGTTAATACTTTTCTCTTATTTTCACTTTTAAATTAAATTTGGGATGCAAGTATGTCTTCAAGTCCTGTCTTGTCTCTGGGCTTTATTGTGGTGCCTTGAAAATAATGTTTGTGCTGTTCTTTTTAGATTTCTTCTGTGAAAGGTTATGAGGAAGAAGCAAAAATAGCGTATGCTGTTCTCCTGGATATCGAAGACCGAACAGAGGAGGCAATTGCCACCTTGGAAAGCATCAATAACATGTCATCCATCTGGCATTTAGCACAGGTAAAAAACCCAAATATGCCCAGATAAGAAGCTTTGTGTTGTGTTGGAAAGGGGATATTTATGTCTTGGCTGATCATTAACTGATTTATAAGGCCTAACAACTTTTAGATTTGGATTTTCCAGAACCGTAAACATTAACATTAGTGACCTCAAGTAAAAGTCAAACATTGTCATTAGCCACTTTTACATGCAGATTTGTTTTTCAATTCTGATTGAAATCATTCCAATTAAAGATCTCAGGTTAACTGTTTACATATAATGTGATGTATTCCCATCTAGTGTTTAAATGTGACGCCACATTTAATCAGAACCATCTTCTTACAAACGTGTGACATGGCGCAGATCTATACATGGCATGATTTACTACGGCAGTCGATCATCTTTTTTGTTTTTCTTCTGTCTAATTGTGCGCTAATGTTAAAGGTAGAGTCTGAAGTCCCCCCACCGTTTCTGTTTGCAAACAACAGTATTCAAACTGAGTGCCCCTCCCTCTCAGGCTAATGGCCGCCTCGTTCTTCAGCCTATTCAGCTTCAAGTCTCTCCTTCAGAGCTCAGAAGCGGGTAAAAGCCAAGCTAATATTAACCCTGGTTTTCCAACGTGCATTATCTAAAGCTCTTACCTTTCTTTTCTTTCTTTCTTTTTTTTTTTTTCCCTCGAGGTTCAAGTGACTGGCGTCTGCTCCAATCATGAGCTTATTCCCACACAGCGTCATGCCCTTAGCTCTGGGGGGAAATCTCCACCCAGAAACGTCCCGACCACACCAAAACAAAGTGAAAGAGCATTACAGGCAGGGGGAGGGGGAGTTGCATTCAAATGCACCACTACACACTTGCACGTTTATTTTCAGGGGGGAAACTTCGGACTCTACCTTTAAGCTCTTTGAAAGTTTGTATCAAAAACAACCTCTCTGTCGCAGACCAGTCCCGTAGTTTCTGTTTGAAGCGGATTAACATCATGACAAGACAGAGCTTTTTTCTTTTTTCCAAACAGAACAGATGAACAGTGACAAGACAGAGCAGCCTGTTAACGTTCTGTTTCACCGTTTACATGACAAAACTTTACTTTTAATTGCTTTGGGAAATGGGCTATCCCACACCTATGAAGCCAAATGAAGTTCTATTTTTTTCCAGCCTGTTTTCTCTGATAAGAGCAATGTTGGAGCATTTTTATTCAGTTCAGTTCTAAACCAATTCTATTAGGAGTGTAAGACTCTGCGTAAACCCATCTAATGTTTAGTCTATAAAGATCATTTTTACTTGTTTAGGTGTGTGTTTGCTCAATAAAAAAAACAAAAAAAAAACAATCGACAGTAAAATTACAAACTCTCAAAAAGGATAGTAACAATAACACAAGTGAAGACTAAGTACAGATCAAAAGTGCAAAAGTATAACTGTAGGGGATCCATGGATAAAAAAAAAAAAAGACGTATAGAAAAAAAAATAACCACGTTTGTATAAAGACTACATTTTTTCAGGCATTTAAGTCAACTATAAAAGGAGCTTTGTGTAGGTGTGTTTGTTGTCTTGCAAGAGATATTCTTTCAATATCTAGACCAGGGATGTCCAGCTCGAGTCCTCGAGGGCCACAGTCCTGCAGGATTTCTATGCCTCCCTGCTCCAACACACCTGACTCAAATTAATTTGTCACCGTGCAGAACTCCATAGGCTGTTGGATTCATTTAATTGTGTCAGGTGTTTTTGAGCAGGAAGGGAAAGAAACCTGCAGTACAGTGGCCCTTGAGGCCCGACTTTGGACACCCCTGATCTAGACCAAAAAAGTGTTGTAATTTCAAGGAATATTGTTGTTTTAACGTGCGCCTCTTGACCAGCCTCCATGTATTTTCTTCCTTGGCAGATCTACCAACGCTTGTCAGAGGAGGCCAGCAATGGGGTTGAGGAAACCCAAGATAGGTGTATAACTTTTCGGAGAAAGTTCAGAACCTATCTGTCGAAGATCTACAATGCCAATGCAGACGACATCAACAAAGTGAGTCGAAATTTTGAACTCTAAGCGTTCTCAATGAGAGGGAAGGCAAGACTTTTCAGAATATAAGCCAGAAAAATGGGCCTTTTTTTTCCTCATGCATTAACGTGTTAGTTTGACGTCTGTAGCTGTGCATTAATTTCCTGCTTTTTGTGTCTCAGCTGCCTGTGTCCATGGAGGAAATTTTGGACCTCCTGAATGATGTAAACCAGCAGCTGGGGTTGACTGGGGAGGACATGGATGAAGAGGATGAGATGGAGTTGGAGCATCAAAGAAAACCAATTCACTCCAGTCCTGCTCATTTGACTGAAACCAGTGCAACCATATCCCACATCAAGTTCTCTACTCCTTCTCCCAACAAAAGCCTAGTTTCTCCTTCCAAAAGACTGGTAACAGCTCATTTTATTGTCTATATTTATCACTGATTATGATTGCCCACTAAGCTCAGTGACTTTGCATAATTCAATCTTCAGATTTCTCCAAAAACACCACCTCACTGGGTAGAAGATCAGAAAAGTCTCCTTCAGATGCTATGTCAGCAGGTTGAAGCCCTGAAGGTCAGAATCTTTTTTTTTAAATGTAATTTTATCCTAATCTCTTTGGAAATTGGAACTGTTGAACATGGATCTGCTGCTAATCACTGTTTTGCAGAACGAGGTTCATGATCTGAAACATAACGCATCAGCGAGTGCAGTGTCTCCTCATCAAAAAATGTACGGAGAAAGCTACAGAGCTGAAGGTCTGCAGGAACCCTTTACCCCAGTCCAGTCCTACCATGGAGCCCCCTAACAGGTCAGTGTAACACATGGGTCTAAATGTTGTAAAATCCATATTTCCATCAGTCTGTTTTAACTCCACTCCCTTTTTCTCTTCTTAAGTTGCGACAACCGGTCCGTCTCTGTATTACAACCAGTCTCCAGCTTATAACTCTCAGTACCTCTTACGCACAGCAGCAAATGTAACCCCCACCAAGGTAATCATATTAATATAACTTTGGTTATCGGTTATAAGATTGCACAACTGCTTTAAGTGATTTTTACTCTTTAAATTTTTGTTCACGCAGGGCCCGATGTACGGTGTGAACCGTATGCCGCCTCAGCAACATATGTATTCCTACCAGCAGCCCACACACACACCTCCTCTGCAGGCAGCCCCAAACTGCATCTACCCACCACAAGAGCAAGTGTTTGGTGCCCCCCTTCGATTTGAGTCCCCAGCCACGAGTCTGCTTTCCCCCTACAGTGAAGAATATTACGGGCAGAGTGTCACCCAACAGACCACTAACCCTTCTCTGCCTGAGCCTGGCTACTTCACCAAGCCGTCTGTAGTCCCTGTTCAGCCACCAAAGAGCGTGGAGGGGAAGCCCGTCGAGTTCGGGAAGCTCTCCTTCAACCAGCAGGCTCATGCTGAAGTCCCCAGAGTGCCAAGCTTTGGCGCAGGAGCCACTGCCCAGTCCACACCTTCGACCGCTTTTAAATTCAATTCCAACTTCAAATCCAATGATGGAGATTTCACTTTCTCTGCTTCCCAGGCCAAGCACAGCGAAAGTTTGCTCGGTCTACTCACATCAGACATTCCCACAAAAACAGATGCTGTTCCAGAGAAGCCTCCAGCTCAGGAGCAGCTGCCCGGCCAATCAAACATCTTCACCTTTGGCAATAAAAATATTTCAAGCTTCTCATTTGTTGACAACGGACAGAACGCAGCCAGTGGGGGTATTCTGGGGAAGGTGGAGCAGCCCTTTACATTTGGAGAAGGAACCAAGCCAGTGTTTGGCGTCACCACGTCTACAGCAGAGCAGGAAAGAGCTGTAGAGAGCGACGACAGCACGCACCCCGAGGAGGATGAAGATGGGCCCCACTTTGAACCTATTGTACCTCTTCCTGATAAAGTAGATGTGAAAACGGGTGAGGAAGAAGAGGAGGAAATGTTTTGCAACAGGGCAAAGTTATATAGGTTTGATGCAGAGACGAAAGAGTGGAAAGAAAGAGGCATCGGCAATGTTAAAATCCTCAAGCACAACACTAAAGGGAAAGTCCGCCTTTTGATGAGAAGAGAACAAGTCCTTAAGATCTGCGCAAACCATTACATCACTGCCGATATGCTCCTAAGACCAAATGCTGGCTCTGACAAATCCTGGGTGTGGAACGCCATCGACTATGCAGATGAAGAGCCAAAACCCGAACAACTGGCCATCCGCTTTAAAACGGTGGATGAAGCATCTCTATTTAAAGCTAAGTTTGAGGAAGCCCAAAAAGTAGCAAGCAAATCCCCAGAAAAACATATTCAGCAAGAGAGGAAAGAGGAGAGCTCAAAAGATTCACAATCACTGGCAGCCCAGTTTGCACTTAAAGAAGGGGAATGGGAATGCAGCGTGTGCTGTGTGAGAAATAAACCCACAGACATGCGGTGTGCTGCGTGTCAATCCCCTAATCCCCAGTCTTCATCAAAACCAGACATTCAGGCTGCTGCTGAAACCAAGACTAGTCCATTCACTTTCAAGTTTGGTACCGATTCATCAAAACCAAGCAGTTCTAGCTCCACATTTACTGGTTTCGGTGCTTTTGGAGCCTCTGTGCCCTCCACATTTACATTTGGTTTCAGCTCCTCAAAACCTGCAGACACAGCAACAAATGCATTTAGTTTTAGCTTTGGATCAGAGTCTGCCAAAAAGCCAGGGCAGTGGGACTGCGACAAGTGTTCTGCAAAGAACGAGGCTTCTGCAGACAGTTGTGCTTCTTGTAAAACTCTGAAAACTGCAGGTAAAGCAGCTGTCACACCACAAGCCCCACCAGCTGCAAATGCACCAACAGTACAGCCGTCTGTTCCAAGTGTGGACTCCGGGTTTGGTGCACTGTTTAGCAAGAAGCCCGGACAGTGGGACTGTGACGTGTGTGAAGTGAGAAATGAAGCATCGACTGATAAATGTGTTGCCTGCAGTAGCCCAAACCCTGCTGCAAAATCCAACGATGGGGCCCAAGCAATGTCAAATCTACCAGCAGCGTCAGGATTTGGGACAGATTTCTCCAAGAAAGGGAGGCAGTGGGATTGCAACAACTGCCTGGTGAGAAATGAAATGTCAGCTACCAAATGCGTTTCCTGCAATGCTCCGAACAACAGTTCCTCTTTAGAGGCTATGTTTGGCAAGAAGGAAGGAGAATGGGATTGTGACACGTGTCTGGTGAGAAATGATGCCTCTGCCAGTAAATGTGTAGCATGTCAGACCCCAAATCCCAAAGCTAAAAGTACCACTAGTTCTGCTCCTTCAGCCTCCACCTTCAGTTTTACCTTTGACACCAAGAGTTCATCAAGTCAGCCTGCTCCAACTGGATTCTCAGTCCCTTTTGGAAGTGGCAGCGCTTTTCAGTTTGGTCAAAACAAAGATGAAAGCTTGGCTTCTTCTTTCAAGTTTGAAGCTCCTCAGTCTGCAGCAACTACAACTAGTTCTTCAGGCTTTTCTTTCTCTATGCCCATTCCAGCTGGTGGCTTCAAATTTGGTATTCAGGACCCTGTTAAGGAATCTACCTTGTCTGATGATCAACCGCCGTCAGGGTCAGCCTCCAGTTTTCTGAAGAGCATTGCTGACAAACACAAGGAGAAAGAAAATGTGTTGACTTCTTCAGCAGGTCAAATGGATGAGGATCAGAATCCATTGGTTGCTGGAAAAGCCAATACTTTCAGTTTTGCAGACTTGGCTAAATCGTCTGGAGGAAACTTCCAGTTTGGCCAGAAAGATCCTGATTTCAAAGGTTTCTCTGGGGCTGGAGAGCAGGTTTTCTCAGCATCCCCTACCAAGATAGAAGCCTCAAACGAGCCGGAAGACGACGGCATGTATAAAACGGAGGAAAATGATGACATTCAATTTGAACCAGTGGTCCAAATGCCTGAGAAGGTGGAGCTGGTCACAGGTGAGGAGGATGAACAGGTCCTTTATTCTCAGCGCGTCAAACTCTTCAGATTTGATGCCAGCACCAGTCAGTGGAAGGAGCGCGGTGTGGGAATCTTAAAATTCCTGAAAAACAATGGCAACGGGCGGCTAAGGGTGCTGATGAGAAGAGAACAAGTTCTGAAGGTGTGTGCAAACCACTGGATCACCACCACCATGAACCTCAAGCCGCTGGCAGGTTCAGACAAAGCGTGGATATGGATGGCCAATGACTTCTCTGATGGAGATGCAAAACTGGAACAGTTGGCTGCCAAATTTAAAACCCCGGAGCTTGCTGAGGAATTCAAGGAAAAGTTTGAAGAGTGTCAGAGACTCCTCCTGGATATCCCCCTGCAGACCCCCCACAAGCTGGTCGACACCGGCAGAACAGCACACCTCATTCAGAAAGCGGAGGAAATGAAATCTGGGTTAAAAGACCTGAAATCGTTTTTGACAGATGAGAAAACGAAGATCAAAGATGACGACACACAAGGAGACATCACAACCACCAGCGACGTTTCAGGCCTTGTAATCAGACCTCATGGTGAAACCACAGGGCCCACCTTGGAGTGGGATAACTACGACCTAAGAGAAGAAGCTTTAGATGACACAGCTGACTCATCTGTCTATGCCTCTCCACTTGCCAGCAGCCCTCTTAGAAAGAATCTTTTCCGCTTTGGGGAATCCACCAGTGGGTTCAGCTTCAGTTTCCAGCCTGGCATCAGCCCCTCCAAGTCTCCCTCTAAGCTTAACCACAGCGGAGCCTCAGTGGGTACTGATGACGAGCAGGACACAACCCAAGATGAAGAGCGGGATGGACAGTACTTTGAGCCTGTGGTCCCCTTACCCGATCTGGTGGAGATTTCTACAGGAGAGGAAAACGAGCAGGTGGTCTTCAGCCACAGAGCCAAACTGTACCGCTATGACAAAGAAGTGGGACAGTGGAAGGAGAGGGGCATTGGAGACCTCAAGATCTTGCAGAATTTTAACACCAAACGAGTGAGGTTGATCATGAGGAGAGACCAGGTATTGAAGATCTGTGCCAACCACTGGATCACAGGATTCATGAGGCTGGAACCCATGAAAGGTGCAGAGAAGGCCTGGGTCTGGAGCGCCACCGACTACTCCGAAGAAGGAGAGGGTAAAATTGAGCAGCTGGCTGTGAGATTCAAGCTGCAGGACACTGCAAATACATTCAAACAGGTCTTTGATGAGGCCAAGGTTGCACATGAAAAAGCAGAGCTGATGGCTCCGGTGGCATCGCGAGTTGCTGCATCACAAGACAGCGGAGCAGCTGGATCTGCAGACCCTGCTACGGCCGTATGTGGCAAGGCAGCTATTGCTATTCTGGAAGAGACGACAAAGGAACCTTCAGAGCCCTCTACTGACAGCAGACCGTCAGCAGCTGGATCCCAGAGTCCAGTCAACCCCATGAAGAATGTGATGTCTCCCCCCAAGTTTGTCTTTGGCACAGACTCCGTTCACAAGATTTTTGGTACTCCTAAATCTCAGTCAGAAACTCTAGCGTCTTCATCTGGTGTGAAGGTCCAAGAGTCTGGAGGTCCTGCCAAGACTACGCTGGCACCTCCTGCATTCAAAATGAATACAGGTAAGAAAAGAAAAATAACCATGCAAAATATTTTAATTTTCTATCTGGAATGAGTATTACAATCGTTGTTTTGTATTTATTTTGTCTGTCTTGTTCCATCTGCATCTCATTGTTCCATCACTGATCCAGCTCCTTATTTATTACAGCAGACTTTGAACAGTGACATTTTAATGCATACACAAGGTTTACATGTACATTTAACAGTGTATGCAGAAATTAATCCAAAGTTAACCTACTGTGATGCTTTAACCTCAACACTGGGTCTTGCCAGTCATTATATTTCACATTTGAACAATTTTGGCATTTTTCTGATTTTTACCAGCCTCACAATTAGTTTCTCTTTGCCCAACAACCCATCATCCTTTAGGGCTGGATTTTAGGCTTTTCAAAGATAACCCAATGGCTTTTTGGACCAGCACATCAACCATCCAAATTGATCCCCCAGGTACTCTAATAACTGCAGTGTGTGTTAACACCTCTCAGCTATTACCTGGCTGCCCCTTACTACTGCTAGATTTAAAAAAACAAAAAAAAATAAAAAAATAAAAATAACCTAGATGCACGGAGTGGTTAAAACAATGAAGCTAATGTGTTGCATGTCCCGTGTGTTGAAGTTCAGGTTTTATTGATGAGAGGATTAAAGAAATGATGAAATGGCACTAATCTGATTTAGGAAGCAGGATTTAGGTGTGTTTCTCATGAACAAAAAAAAAACATGGAAGTGATGTTTTGTTTTTCTAGCTGGCTTTTTTTCCCCTTTTGAACAAAAAAGCCAGTCTTGGTAATTAAATATTACTCTTGCAATATGTTCAAATGCTGTCGTTTTGATGGCGCTTCTTTCAAGCTTTAAAAATAGAGTATTATTTGTTGTAATAAAGTGCAGATTAATTGTTTTGGGTCCACATTTTTCACTACTATTTGTGAACAAATTCTTTTTTTTTTTCTAAAGACTTAAACACTTTCACTGCATGCATACTGGCCCAAATTGATAAGAATAGTGATGCAACGGGAGTATTGTAATGATTTGATATTAAAATTCTATATTATATTTAATGACCTGGCAGCTTCTCATTGCACAAACCAGAGTTGTGAGCAGCAGCAGGAGGCACATGGGTAAAAGTTGAATGCCTTCTGAAAGGTGAGCTAAGAGCAGAGGCTGTTCCTTCAGGGAGGCATGCACCGTACAAACGTCACAGGTGCCATTTTTAGTGCTGGATGTGTAGCAACAGTATGAAATGTAATTCCCTGCCTGGTGAGAGTTCAGCCAGTGATGTGCACATCAGCAAAGGCTAATTAAAGGTGAAGCTCAGGTATTTGTGCTGTTTAATGTGTCCAACGATAAGTGGTGTAGTCTGTCAGGAAAAAAGGTGTCATACGAAAGCTCACTTAATACAACTTGTCTCACCGTAGTAAATCGCATGCATGCTGTTCATTGTGTCGTGCATGAGATTTTTTTTCTGTTGTGTGCGAGCGTTCCTAACACTTTTGATTATAAAGCCAAAAATCTACTTGATGACATTTTACTCATTGTTTATTTCTGTATCTGTCCATCATTAGGCTCCCCTCAGCCTGGAGGAGGAAACTCGGGGTCGGACAAGGACTCTGAGGTAGAGGTCGTGTACGTTAAGGAACCCACAGCTGAACAGGCAGCTTTAGCCAGGAAACTCCTGCTGCCTCTCACCTTCTTCTGCTACAAGAATGAACCAGGCTACACCAGCGACACTGAAACTGATGGTGAGACAAGGATGCGACACTGAGCAGAGTCTTATCGACTCAGAATTAGTGGGTTTTACTTGGAGACTTTTATATTTTCAACTTGACTTCATTTTCTCACAAATGGTATTTTATTAGTTTGCCATTAGCTTGCTTTATTTAACCAAAATGCAGCTACATATGAAGCCAAAATGAGTAGTTGCCTGTTAACCTGGCGATAAATGGTAATGATGCTTGGAAAGCTCCTAAATATTTGTGTAGGAGAGGGATTGTGAAGAGAGGTTTTATCAAGCAAATGCTTTTAAAGTAATTGCTTGTTTAAATTTGTTTTGGACTTTCAGACGAGGACTACGAGTCGGCAGTGAGAGCCTTGGGTGGAAAGCTGTACCCCGATCCTCCTGCAGCTGCAACCACAGCTGCAGCTTGTGCTGACGGTAAGCCTTTCAATCTCTTCCACACTGTACAGTAAATCCATCACTTTCAGCTCAGTTTTCAAAGTATCATTGATTCATTTTGAGATCTAATAAATTCCATTTTCATTGTAACGAAGAGCGCAAAAAAATGACCAGAGCACTGTTCACACTGCCATTAAAAGTATCACAGATCATATATTTTCTTGCCAGTGGAAACACCCCAAACCCTGTCAAATCTGATCTTTTCACATCAGAAGGTCGTCCAAATCCGATCAGTATCTGATCTTTTCAATCTTTCACTGTTTCCCACCTGGGCAAGTTGATGTTGTCAATCAGTGGAAGAATCTACAGCAGTGATGATAATGTGACAGTTGAGGGTCGTGTCATCATGAACTCTGGCTACTTAGGCTACATTTACACTGTCAGGTCTTAATGCCCAGATCGGATATGATGCCTAAATCTGATTTTTTTTAAATGTGTGGTTACACATTTTTTATAATGTGGCCCATATCGGATTTCTCGCGATTACACCATCCTGTCATTTGAAACACCCCGCATGCATACCTAGTGTTCACAAAACTGAAGCGTTTGCATACAAACAGACAAGAGGATATAGACAGATACAATGATGGGAAATAGTTAGATTATTGATCTACAATTTAAAAAAAATACAATAAAATAAGCCACAAGATATAGATATAATTACCAGTACTGTGGGCTTCAATCGTCTCCCGTTGCTTTTTAAATTATGCCAAGAGCGAGCGCAAGGTGATTTCTTTAATTGTGTTCTGATTAATTTCCAAAATAAAGTTTTAGCTTCTGAAATCAGATTTTTAAACAGTTCAGATGGAGCTCATTAATCGGGATGATGCGGCTTCATTCTGAACCAATATTTCACTGAACCTGGATGACCCAGCAGCGTGTCTGGAGATAAGTTGGGTGTGACGTGCGTAAAGCGTAAAGGCGCTTCCCTGTACAACATGAAGGAGACATAATTCACATGTTTTGGCTGGAATTAGTCAGTGACTTCAGGTGTCACCTGCAGCGCCGTCATTGATATGTGTAACTGCAGTTTGTAATGTTGCAAATGATGCCAGCACGCGCGAAGACGCACAGCTCTGTGGAGACTTCGTTCTGATGACAGACTGTTTCTGCTTCCAGTCAGCGATCCTGAGATTCAGACACGAATCTAACATGTTTCAGACCAGGAGTTACATTCATAGGTGGAGGCAGATTATATTTCCCATTTCATTTTAGTAACATATTAAGTTGGTTTGCGAGGTTGTGGAGTCCGTCTCATGTAAAAGCACCCAAAAAATCTGAATGCCGGGGAGGGAGGTTTTTAAAGAATGGTGGGATGTTTTTTGTTTGTTTGTTTTTTTTTATTCTATTTTAATACTGTCATTCCGACCATAGAATGAAAAAAAAAAAAAAATGTTGGAATGATGAGACGTTTGCCATTTCAACTGTATGGGATGTTGGAGTGGAGGAATGTCGGAATGGTGATTGCCTCCCACACCTTTCCTCCTTATCTCTCTTTCTCTGTCGGGCCTCCATTCTCACATTTAACTACTGCTCACATCTTAATAGTGCGCCAAAAATAAGCTAAATTGTCGCAGATTTAATGACGTGTGGAACGTTTTGTGTAAGAAGATCCGATCTGCCTACTTACACTGCAGTCGCATTGTCACAGATCTGATTGATATCCGATTTATTTCCACATATGAATGAGGCCTGTATCCGATCTCAACAGATCCAAATGCATGCGTCTTTTTCGTGTTTACATGGTCAAAAAGCAGATCGGATCTGAGTCACATAAGAGCAAAAAATCTGAATTGGGTCACATTTCACTGACAGTGTAAATGAGGCCTTAGTCACTGAGACTTTGGCTGAATGCTAAGCGTGCGTGATTCAACGGGAAACTGCGGTTCAAACCCACCCGGCCCTCCTTGCATCCTGCCACACACAGTAACAAGAGTTGTTCGGTAGCTTATAGGCCTATAACATGAATTATTTAAAGAAAAAAGAAGTATGATGTAAAATAAAACATTCAACATCCCCCTATTGCCAGAACGGTGTGATCTTTGTTTGGTAACCACATTTTGCAACGATTCAATAAGGAGACTGGCAGTCGAAGCACAGTCCTTAAATTGAATCATCGACTATTCAGGGTCACCTCTAGTGCTGATGGACTTCACACTTTCCAAGCCAGTTCAGCTTTTATGTCAGCAGGAAACAGACGTTGCATGTTAGTGCTCAAAAGCCTTTTTGATTTTCCAAAATCTTGGTTTTACAAGCCTTCGAAACTGTCAACAGAGATATTGCTGCGCGATTAGCTTACCACGGCGTTACAACTACCTCATCAATCCTCAGTCGCCGAAATAACAGCTTACGAGTTGTTAGAACCTTATAAATATTTGGTAGTAAGATGACATCAGGCCTTCAGCTGTGGAAAGTTTTTCCTCTTCATGTCAAAGATGAAAACAGCAGATATGACGTTAGCACAATGTAAACATTAGGAACGCCTCGACATTATAGGAGTTAATGTTCCAATAACTGAGAGAAAACACTGCTGTTTTATGACTGTTTAGTTTGACACCACAAAGGAAAACAAAAGTATGTTTTTTATTCACACTGAGAACTGAAAACTCATTTGGTAGCTGTTTTCTTTCAAACGTTTCTAGGTCGTCTCCCTTTTGCCTTCTTTTCACTCGAGTGCACACAAACGTGAAGATGGACATGGTAGGGACGAGTTGTTGCATTTTTTTTACCTAAGGAAAGACAAAGTGAGCCTCAGTTAGATGTCCGTTTTTGTTATTTTTGTAATTTATTGTCTTTGCATTTTTATCGATAAATATATTCAAAGTTTGACAAGCTCACCAAAACTATACTTGGAAAGTGTAAAAAAACAGAATCTGTGGGGAACTTTCCACCAAAAAGTGCTGCTGCACAGCCGAGGAGCTCTCCCATGGCTTCCAGTTAACATGTTTGAATGATGGCCGCTTCCCAGCTCGTCGTTTAGGATCAACAGGCGGCCTATAAGATGAAATCCCACCTTTCGGAATTCAAATGGAAAATCCAAAGGAATAGCATGAATGTACATTTATTTATTTTCAAGGTGATATGCTAGCTGTAGCAGCTGAGCCAACAGCAGTTAGCCCGCTTTGTCCATCTTTTTGCTTCCCCTCAAACATCAGCGATGTGCCTGTCATGTCATCAAAAACTTGCTTGAACTGCACATGCCTGTCACATTGGGGCTCCTTTGGGGCATGTGAGCATCAACAATGGAGTCTGAAAAAGGGCTCATAATGTAAATGGCCGTCCAGGTCTGTGTGAGATTTAGTGTCACTATTCCCTGCAGTGTAAACGTAGTCACGTTTATCTACATGTGGTGCTCACTTCACATGCTGTCATTCTGTCATGTCAGAGCCAGACTGCCAGGTTGTGTGGGAGAAGAAGCCAACACCAGAAGAGGAGGAGAAGGCAAAGAGCCTCCAGCTTCCCAGTACGTTCTTCTGTGGCCTGAGCACAACAGACAGCGACCTGGACCAAGACAAGCCCGAAGACTTTGAGACAGAAGTCCGCAAAGCACAGCAAGACCTGGTAAGGGACATGAAGCTTAGAGAGTGCTGAGTTTGTGCAGATGGTTTCTGCAGACACACACAACTCACTGAGGAGTGCATATAAATGGAATGAGGAGTAATGTTGGTTTTATTTGTTTCAGGCTGCCGAGTTAAACACAGCTCAGGGCGTCTCAAGCAGTCCTGCAGAAGCCCCAGACGACCAAGAAACTCCAGCCTCAGGCCCCTCACCCAGCAGAGCAGAGGCTGCAGGCTTCACACCCACACCTACACCAGAGGAGCAGGCCTCAGACCAGCCAGCAGACGCCTGCAGTGGACCTCCCAGCAGTAGCTCTCCTATTGACCTGTCGACTAAGAGGACTTCAGAGCAGGAGACCAACGCTTCAGCTGATGCAGCTGCAGCTTCCGCTGATGATGCCGCCGCAACTCTCGCTGATGATGCCGCCGCAACTTCCGCTGATGATGCCGCCGCAGCTTCCGCTGATGATGCAGCCGCAACTTCCGCTGATGACGCCGGCGCAGCTTCCGCTGATGACGCCACCGCTGATGACGCCACCGCAACTTCAGCTGATGATGCTGCCGCCGCAGCTTCCACTGATGACGCCACCGCAACTTCAGCTGATGATGCTGCCGCCGCAACTTCAGCTGATGACGCCGCCGCAGCTTCCGCTGATGATGCTGCTTCAACTTCTGCTGATGATGCTGCCGCCACAGCTTCAGCCAATGATGATGCAGCAGCTGCTTCGGCCGCAGCATCGACCGATGATGCTGCATCTTTGGCAGATGATGCCGCATCTTTGGCAGATGATGCCGCTGCAACCAAAGCTGCAGCTTTTACCGAAGATGCGGCCGCACCTTCGACTGCTGAAACAGCCAGTCAAGGTTAGAGATCTTTGGTCTTTATTGTAAAACTAAACCTTTGGCGTCAGGATTGGTTTGTAGAATTTGGGGAACACCTTTGTTAATCAGAAATAAGTTAAACAAACCTAAAAAAAAACATCCTCTCCTATAGACTTTTACTTTGTAGTTCTACATTTATTGTACGGCTTTTCACTTATCCCTGAAGCAGATATCTTATTTTCCTACTTTTTTTTTCTTTTTTTTTTTTTTTTTTTTAAAGAGTTGTTGAAAAGGCTTATTTATTTATTCATGTACTTGTGTGATGTTCAATTCATAAGTAACATACAGTGCTGCCACAGGTGAGACATACTAAACTGAATTAATTTGGGATTTCTTCCTTGTTTTTGTTGCTCCAGACTCCACCTTTGGCTTCAGCTCTATTGGGGGATTTTCTTTTGCTGACTTGGCCAAAAGCACTGAGGGATTTGCTTTTGGAAAGCAAGGTTGGCCTAAATCAGCCTTTGTTTTTAAAATATTGCTTTGATGTGTCAACAAATAATTTCACTTTTGTGTTCCATTTCTTTATTTAGACTCCAATTTCTCTTGGGCAAATGCTGGAGCTACGGTATTTGGGTCTGCCATGCCCTCTGAACCTAAAAACAACGGTGAGGAGGAAGGAAGTGATGAGGAGGAGACTTCTAACAATGAGGACATTCACTTTGAGCCGATAGTATCCCTTCCTGAGGTACTTAACTGTCTATTTCTTCTTCTTCTTCTAATAAATGATTGATTTTAAGGTAGAGTCCGGAGTGTTCCCCTGTTTCTGTTTGTAAACACTATTCAAAACTGAGAGCCCCGTCCCTCGGGCTAATGGCCACATCGCTCTTCAGCCCCAAGCATCTCTTTCCAACCTTGAAAGTGGGTGAAAGCCAAACCAATATTAATCCTGGTTTTGGACCATGCTCTATGTGAAGCTCTTTTTGCTGTTCAGTACTTCCTTTTCTTCATTGCATCTGCCATTTTTATTGAGAAATCGAGTGTATTTGGTGTTTGCTCCAGTCGGCATTTAAATTTAAAAAAAAAAAAAAGTTTGCTCCAATTAATTAGTTTATTCCCACAGAAAGCACTACACCCTTAGCTCTGTCAATGGCTTGAGATAACAAGCCAATCTCCACCCAAAAACGTCCTCAACACACCAAAACAAAGGAAAAAAAACTAAAAGCAGTCAGGGGAGGGGGAGTTGCAAACAAAACTCACCACCACACGAGAGTACAGGCCCAAAGGTACGGATTGAGACAGATTTCACTCAAAAAAGGCTACAGTTATTTTCAAGGGGAAAACTCCAGATTCTGCCTTTAACCGCCCCCTACACATTAGTGTCATTCCCTATGAAGGACACTTTTACTGGAAGTGGACAGCATCAAGAAGAACAGGATGCCCTCATACTGGGATTGGGCATCGAGAATCGAGTATTGATGGGAACCGGAACTAACTCTCTGATTCTCCCAGAATCATTTAAATTTTAAAATTTCGGTTCCTATTTTTGATGCCCAGTCTGTTTAATACCATATAATCCGCCGGATCCGGAACGTTTGTTAGTACTGAGTTTCTGGTACACCCGATTACACTGACGCACACGGCACAACTCGGCGACTTTGTTGTTAATGTTTAGTGAGTTTACGAACCCTCTGATAACTTTCTTTTAATAAAACTGCTAACAACAAGTCTAGTGACTTTTTCTGGTCTTATTGGAGACCTTTGAAACCGATGTGAACGAACGTTTTGTTTACTACGCGCTGTCACAGCCGCTCCCCCGTCTCAGAGCAAACACTAGTGGCTGCAGACACAGCAGGAGATATTCACCTCTGCTCCATGAACCAGACTGAAGATGAAACTCAAAACTGTCACTGATCCTCAGATATTAATTCTTCTTAGTGAAGGATGTGGACAGCAACATTTAATTTAAAGTAACATGTCGTAGACTCTTAATTAGAAAACGGCCAGTTTACCAGTTAAAGGGGGGGCCTTTCCTTCTTTTTTCCCCCCCCTTTTTTTTTTTTCTTCTTTTTTTTCTTTCCCTTTTCCCTTTTTTTTTCCCTTCTTAAAATGGTGAATGTTAACCAGGTCTATTTAAATTTGGCCAGGGATCATTTTTATTTCTTTTTCTACTTTTTTTAAATGCAATTAAATGCCTTTGGTCAGAACATAAATAGAGCTGCAGTTTACTATATTAATGTGTTATTTGATTCAGTTGTTTACAAAAAAAGTAAAAAATTTTTGTTGTTTTTTTTACTCTGCCCCTTAAAAGAATCTGAATCGAGAATCGTTTGGAACTAGAATCGAAAGAAGGGTAGGGATGCGCGATATTGGAATTTTGGCCGATATCCGATATTCCAATATGTCAATAACTAATGTGGCTGATAACCGATATTGATACCAATATTAAAGTCAAAAACAATAAGCAGTCATTGCAAATAGCAGTTCTGTTATCAGTTTCCGACACTTTGAAAAGTCAGGGTTGGAAAAAACATCGAAACACTGAAATATCACGATATTTTCATATGTCAATATCAAATTGATATTTAAAAATGCAGTATCGATCTATTTTACTTACAAAATCTTGTGAGATTTCATCGTTTGGTTAAAAACTCTTGCGATATTTCGTGAACTCTCGCAAGATTTCGTCTGTAAAAAAAAAAAAAGTTTTTAAAGGTTTGTTGTTGTTTTTTTTTAGTTGGTTTTTTTTTTTAGACTTTAGAAACAGCGGGCTGATCGGTTAAATATCGGTGGGGTGGCCGATGTCCGGTATTCAGTTTTAAGGCCGATATGGGCCAATACCGATAAGGGGATGGTTATATCATGCATCCTTGAAGGAAATCGAATTGGAACCAGAATTGTTAAAATTCAAACGATGCCCGACTGTACCTCATACCTCCACTGGAAAAGGAAGGCAGCCATCACCATGGCAACACAAAGGTGCCTGTGTCAAATAAAATGTGGAAAGAAGTCACACTCGTCTGTAAAGAACGTTTTTTCAAATAACTTAAAACTGCTGGTCCACAACAAAAGCTCACCTCACAAAGAAAGCAGACGGCTAAAAACTTACAAAGTCAAATGAAAATTATATCCGTATATAGCGGAACTCAAATTGGAGGGATGGCTGTTTTCTCCTCCATTTATTCGTTACACCCACCATAAAACTTTAGTGAGTCGCTAATGAAGCGGCCTACGCCTTCTGCCCTACGTGGTTTGGGAAGGCCCTTAATATGTGGGAGCCTTTGCGGGAACCTGCAAACAGAGTGTGTAAGGGTCATCTGTGTGTCTTTCAGGTGGAGACAAAGTCTGGAGAGGAAGACGAGGAGATCCTGTTTAAGGAGCGGACCAAGTTGTACAGATGGGACCGGGATCTCAGCCAGTGGAAGGAGCGTGGCATCGGTGACATAAAGATCCTGTTCCATCCCAGCAAACATTTCTATCGAATCCTAATGAGAAGAGATCAGGTTCTGAGGGTTTGTGCCAACCACACGATCTCACAGGCGATGGAGCTTAAACCCATGAACGCCTCGGCTAACGCGCTGGTCTGGACTGCCACCGACTACTCTGGTACACATCTGCTCACATTTGTTTTGTCAAAGACTTTGTTGTTTTTTTTTGTTTTGTTTTATTTTTTACAAAGTTAGTTACTCTTCATACATGTACTGATGGATTTCTCATGGTCTCCCCCATGCCTCATTTTTTCAGATGGTGATGCTGTTGTGGAGCAGCTGGCAGCCAAATTCAAAACCCCAGAGATAGCTGAATCCTTCAAAAAGATCTTCTGCGAGTGTCAGAGCCGTATGGGTCAAACCAGCGTTGATGCCTCTTGCTTCCTTGCACCGCAGATGTCCAGAGTCCAGGAGCACTCTAGAGACACTAACCCGCAGGTGTTCCTTAAAGTGGCTGCTGACGACCAGCCTCTGGGCACCATTACCATAGAGCTTTTCTCCAACATTGTTCCGAAGACTGCGGAGAACTTCAGGGCTCTCTGCACCGGAGAGAAAGGCTTTGGGCTGCGGGGCTCCATCTTCCACAGGGTCATACCGGATTTCATGTGTCAGGTGAGGGATGTTTGATATTGGCTTTTTTACCAATATCCATTATCTGATATTGTCCAGCTCTTAAATTCCCATATCAACCGATACCGATATATGCAGAGGACTGTAAGGTTGTATCTCATATTCTGAGAAATACAATTATTTTCTGCTCTGAGAGTAAAGATCCCAAAATAGCTTTAACTCAGCCAGAGGAGTTAATTTTGGACATCTGGCTGACTTATATCAGATACTAGCAGGCATCAGCCAACATGTGGCTAATTCTAATGTTTCTGACTAGTTGGTAACTTAACCAGCAACTTAAAACCAGACATATTATAAGCAGCTTCAAAGCAAGTCAGTCTGTAGCAGCAGCAGCTGCACTGTAGTCTCATGACTCTGAAAGGAATGCTGGGATATGAAGTTCTTCCAGGATAACTGTGACTTTTCTACATGCTGGACCGCTGCTAATGGAACTAGATCTCTCGAGATTTCGTTGTTCTGCAACAAAATCTTGCAAGATTTTTACTAACGAAATCTCGCGATATTTTGTTTTTAAAAATATCTGTCCAAAAATACGATACCGATATTTTCCGATGTCACATTTTAATGCCAATATCGGCCGATAATATCGGACATCCCTAAGTAAGACACTACTTAAAGTGATTTAGGCCAATCCAGGTGGGTTTTGGTATAAATACGTTGATTTCACTTGCGTCCCCACAGCAAACTGTCCCCTTACCGTGGAGGCAGAGTATTAAGCGGATAGTGCTGCTACTGAGGGGCAAACTCCACTGGAAAAGTGTGAAACCAGGAAGTGAAGTTTTTAGTAGCAAGTCCAAACATGCTTTACCTTTATCCCGCCGTTTGGGAGGCTAATCTTCGTTAGCTCCTGTTAGTTCCAGGTTGGCACGGCAAGATGGCGACGGTGGGACACGCCCAACTGACTTCACTTTTCTCTATTCAGACGTAACCGGATGTTATGTCCATCTCTAATAACGGTCTATGGCTGCTACGTGATCGCGTGACATCATCGCAGTTCAACACCTTTCAGCCAAAATACCACAGAGACGGAAACAAAGGGGTCATCCCTGCTTTGTTTTTATGCCGGGTCACACGGGAAATGACATATTGTTTTAACCAATCAACGGCTTGCAATGTGTTAAGTACCACCTCTTTGGTCTGGATCGGTTAAAAGTAGGAGGGGTTGGGTCGGATATAAGGGTACCTGTCTCAGTTTTTATCTGTGGAGACGCAAAAAAATGTGGCCTGATCCTGCCCGGCCCGACCCAGACCTGCTGTTGGAAACGGGGCTAAAGCATTTACTTTTACACACTGTGCAGCTGTAACATTGCTAACGTGTTTGTCTTGGGCATTTCAGGGTGGTGACATCACAAAAAACAACGGCACAGGCGGCAAATCCATCTACGGCAGCGAGTTTGAGGATGAAAACTTCGATGTCCGGCACACAGGCCCTGGGATCCTGTCGATGGCCAACCGCGGACGGGACACCAACAACTCTCAGTTCTTCATAACCCTAAAGAAAGCGGAGCACCTGGACTTCAGACACGTGGCTTTTGGCTGGGTACGAGACGGCATGGACGTGGTGCAGCAGATGGGAGAGCTGGGCACAAAGCCAGGCGCTCCCACAAAGAAGCTGGTCATCACAGACTGTGGACAGTTGTAGCTCTTTGAATATTAAGATTTGCCACTTGTTTTAGGTTACTTCAAAAGTCAACAGATTTTAGATGATTGTGTTCCACGTGCAGTATTCATCCCTCTGCTGAAGCTGAAAACTTAATCACAAGGCTCTGGTCACAGGAATACAAGTCAAACCCTTGGTCACTCAAACTTGCTCCCACTCGTGTGGCATCTGCATTTATTTTGCAGTCCTATGATGTCCTAACAAATGGGGAAACTAGAACTATGGGAGGAAGCTGTTGGAGCAAGCGTTGTTACCTTTGCACTCGCATCTTTATCTGTCAGTAATTTCTCATGTTCATTTTGTGTATAATTGTACATTAACTACTTTGTAAGGTTTTTTTTCTCTTGCTTGTGTTCAATTTGAATGTGCTGTCCTCTTAATGTTTCACTCTGGTTTGGTATATTTCCCTTATTTGAAGGAGTCTTAAATGTAGTTGAAAAGCAAGCTCTGAAATTGAATGCACCAAATGGTTTGCCACCATGCCCCTGCCTTCGCTCCAAATGCTGCCTTGGATTCATTTTTCTGTGAGGCATCTCTGGTGATTTTTCTTTATGCAAATATATTTTCAGTGGAGATAATTGGACTTCGTGTTTGACCCCTTAAACTGAAGCCCCTTTGTTGTTTGGCCCATTTGATAGAAGATGACTGCACATCTGGTTTGACTTTTACAGAAGAGATCCATTAACGTGTATAGATTGAGATTATCACAATAAACATTGAAATGGTGCTTGTTGTACCAAAATATGCGAAGTAAGAAATAAAGTTGCTTTACAAGTAATGTATAGTTTTAGCTTTTGGTGGGGTTTTTTTTTTGTTGTCTTTTTTTTAAATACATCACACATGCAAACATATGTAGACACTACATGCTCATCAAATGTTTTATTGGTTCATCTCAAGCTTGGGTCCTCTACCAGAGGCTTAGGAGTTTGAAGGCCCTGCTTAGCGTCTTTGCTGTTCCCAGGATGTCATTCTTCTGGACTGAGATGTCTGATCTTTGATTGGCACCTCTGTGCTGTTAGTCAGACCAGCCTTGTTCATCTCGGTCATTTCACACAGGGTTGTTTCTCCTTCATGAGTCCCCATTCCCATAATGCTTCATCCCTTGAGGCCATCTTGAAATATTCATAGATCTTGGATGTTTTATCTTGGATAGTGCAGTATATGCATATAAAATTAGGTAGGCCTGTATTAAACTTTCACAGAATACAGGTATTTAAAATTCACAGAAAATGTCAAAGTTGATGCTACATGAATATAAGGGGTGCAACAATACATGTATTCGTATCGAACCGTTCAATACGGGCGTGTATCGAATGTTGAACAATACAGAATTTTTCATGTTTTTGATCAAATTATCTGTGTTGAAATTCAGTTGATCTGTGTTTGACTACTCGTTCAACTACTTCCCGTAAAGCAGATTGCAGTAAATTGCTGTAACGCCTGTTTCTAAGACCACAACCCAACACAACAGCGCAGATATTGTAAATGTATGTTACCATCTGAAGGTAAAGTTCCTGAACGGGTATTCCTTGTATGAAGTATTTTCCACCCAAGCACGTCCAGAAGAAGCGGTAAATCACTCCACTTATACTTAATACAATAATTAATTATTGTACACCCACCACTGTTTGCTTTACTTTCAATAAATTATGCTTCAGATGAGGGAATTTCCATTGCATAATTCTACTGTACATGTCTGACATTCATGATTTGTCCATTAGGGGTGCAACGACACAAAATATCCATGGTTCGGTTTGATACTTTAGTATCATGGTTCGATATTTTTTCCAACACAAAAAAGAACGTTTCCTGCCTTTTTTTTTTTTTTTTTTTTTTTAAACCCTTGTGCTTTTGTCTACAACTGCTTACCATCAGGGTCATACTTAACATGAAAAGCAAAGTAGTCCCAAACACAACATCGATATAATATGACAATGTCTCAATAATGTCATAGGTTAAGTGTCGTCTTTAGTGGTCGATTCGTGGCTCAGGCAGACACATTTTTGTGGGTTTTTAGGTTATTCGGCTTGTTAGAGTGCCGTTAGCTAAGGTCAAATTCACCAGTAACGGTTATGACTATGACCCCTATCGGTATCGGCCTTAAAACTGAGTATCAGACATCAGCCACGCCACTATTCAACAGATATTTAACCGATCAGCCCACTGTTTCTAAAGTCTAAAAATTTTAAAAGTCTTCAAAAATTTCTTTTATACAGACTTTAAAACTTCTAAAGAAAGTTTCTTTTCAGATGTTCAGTGTGAACAGAGTTTATACACGCTCATTTGTGTAAATTACCAAATATTATGGCTGGGAAAAAAATTGATACACTGAAATATCGTGATATTTTCATATGCAGGTTTCATATTGATATTTGAAAATGTGATATTGATCTATTTACCAACGAAAATGATTTCACAAAAACCTGCAAGATTTCGTAAGAGAATGAAAACATCTCGTGAGATTTCATTAGAAAAATAGATCGATACTGCATTTTAAAATATTTATATCAGCATTTGAAAATATCGCAATATTTCAGTGAATTAATATTTTGTCCCACCCCTACTACATATCCCTTTTTTTTTTCTCAAGGAGAAGAAAATCCAGGTGGTTCTACGATATAATGCATATGTCCTATGAGTTTTATTTGAACAACTGTCATTAAGTTTGACTTGTTAAACGTAACACAAGTTAAGGTATTTTTCTAATTTTGCACAAGAAATGAATATTACATCATTTATTTTGCAGCTTTAATATCTGTATCGATATCAGTTATCGCCCACATGAGTTTTAAAATATCGGCATATCGAATATCGGCCGAAATTCCAATATTGTGCATCCCTAGTTATGACGCACTTTACGTTCATTCTGGCATCACATTACAACAAGCAGAATATCCCTAATTTCTGTGCGGGTCATGTTGTGAGTTGGCCATTCGGAGAGTTCAGGGCTGATGCATAAAAGTTGTAGTAACACTTCTGACCATCATGGTGGCAGCAAAGGGCTCGCTGACTCACGATGACGTCAGCAGGATGTAAACGCAGTGCCTCGCGGCCTGATCGGTCTTTTTCCTCTCCCGTGCTGTAAGGGCGGTCGGCCTGCTCTCTGTCTCTGGAAGATCTAACATCAAAGCAGCAAAATGATCATCTACAAGTGCATCATCACTGGTAAGTTGACACGGTTTGTGTTATTTTTGACGTAAGTGAAAAGTGTTACAGTTGATGTGGTTATTTTGCCTCGTTATACTATTAGAAGATGTAGTTAGCCGAGCTAGCTAGCTAACTCGTGTTTATCATGGTTCAGAAGTTGAGCCCGGACCGATGCTAATAAAAACTGCTGAAAAAAGCTAATTCCTGCCGGTGAGTTAGCCACCCTGTTGGCTAGCCGGTCGTATTGTGGCCGCTTTAGCGCGTAGTTTTCGGTCTCAATGTATCCTCTCTGAAGTTAACTAAGGTAAGAAAGTGCTCCCGGTAGTACGGCGGGGTCTCGGCTGGGTTATTTGATACAGGACGGTGGTGCTTGATATTAATGCTGAGTTAAGTCATGTTTGATGTTTTATTTGGCCTTGTAGCCGGACGTAGCTATTAGCTACCGTTTAAATTTTGTCCGGAAGATGTTTCTAGACTTGAAATCATTGTGTCTCACATGACGGCCTGGTGTAGCTCACTACAGCTCTAAAACCTAGCTCAAATCTAATTAGATCTGAAGACATACTTGAAATTAGTCGCTTTAGACCTAGTTCATGCTTCACTCAGATGTTTGTATACGTGTATTTTCTCTTTTCTTCTTTTCTCTTTTTAATTTTCCTCCCCCCCCCCCCCCCCCTCGGCAGGTGACGAGATGTTCTCGGATATCTACAAAATAAAAGATACGGGCGTTTTCTATGAAGTTGAAGGAAAGGTGAGCTTGTTTCACTCAGGAATACCTTGGCATTGTCTTCACATGACACCAGTGCTTAGTTGTACATCACGATGAAAATCTTGCTAAACTCACTGAGGGGAATGAACACAACCGCTGCCAACTGTGTTGGTGTATGATGCTCAGATATGTAGATCATTTTGGACCATTTATTCTAATTTTTTTCTACCATGAAAAACTCCATAATGATCTGGCTGCCTCAGGATTCTTACAGGGTCTTGAAAATGTCTAAAATTCATAACTTTAAGGCCTTAAAATGTCTTCAAAACGGGCAGCTTTTTGTCTGAGGTCTTGATTTGGTTTAGGCTAGTATTGGTTTTTCACTTTTATTCATTCCTGAGAAGTGTTGGCCACCTAGAATAATTAAACACAGCAATCAGAAGATGATTCTGTCCGTCTTTCTTTTTTTTTTTTTTTTTAAGTTTTCTCTCTTCGTCTTTCTTATAAAAAATCTCATCATGTCTGACAGCCTCTGTGTCACGGCAGGATGTTGGTGTTTTGTTAGGGAAGTTACTTTGGTTAAAAAGGTACAGTTTTTATACCAGTTTGAACCCTGACTTGTTTTTGTCTCCTTTTTTTTATGCAAGTAAATGTTTAATTTTAACTACTAAATTAATCAAAAAAGGTTTTGAAATTCTGGTATCATTTGAATGTTTCTGGTAATGTATCATGTTGGTCTTATATTTGATGGGACTAGAGGCAGGAAATGTGTAAGAATAAACAAGCATATCCAGTTTTTTTAATGCTAATAGGTGATGAAGCGATAAAAAAAAAACCCAAAAAGAACAAGCCCACTCACATCTCTCTTCGTTGCTTTGAACAGGCGTGTGCGCAAATGCGCGCAATTTGGTGGCTGATTTCCCCCTCAGTTTTGATACAGGAAGGGGACGGTTGCGGTGAATTCAAACACTGCTAGGGATAGTTGTGGATTCTTCTGCTGCCAGCAAACGTCCAGATCTACTGAAAGACCACAAAGTGTCACTTTAAAGAAAAGGACTTTATCAGCGTAGTAAACGCTCCCGTGACAGCTTGGCTGGTGGCTGCAGTTACCCGCGGCACTTGAGTCTCATTTCTTAATCCTGCCTCTAGTCCCTTTAATTCATTAGGGTATTAAAAGGTCTTTTAAAAGTTCTTAAATTTAACTTGCTGAAACCTGCAAGAACCCTGCTGCCTCATTTCACTCCATCAGATCCTCACGGCTACACAACTTAATGTTTTTCCCGTCCTGTGTGTTTCTGCCTCTAATTTGTAGAGCGTTACCAGGACTGATGGGTTTGATGATTCTTTAATTTCGGCAAATGCATCAGCCGAAGAGGCCTCTGAAGCTAATGAGTCAGCCACAGTCTCCGGAGTGGACATCATCCTCAACCACAAACTGCAGGAGACTGGCTTTGACAAGAAGAGTTACATGGCTCACATTAAAGATTACATGAAGGCGTGAGTATCTCTAAAAAAAACAAACAAAAAAAACGCATGTTCAGTGTAAATATTTCACGTGGGTTCGGTCTGTAAACCTCTCATAGGAATAGAACACCCACAGAATGATGTACGTTCATTTTCTACTCACCCTCATGCTGAGCAAGACTGGAGCAATTTTTGAATATCTCAAATGCAGCCGGGGGGGGGGTGTCGTTATCCCCCAACTTTCATATAATAGAGTTCAGTGGCGACTGAACCGTAAAAGTCCACAAAAACTTGTCAGTATTCCTCCATACTGCTCATCCAATGTAATCCAAGTGTCCTGAGTGGGCAGCGTCCATAATTTACTCCAAATGACATCATTTAATATATTTTTATAGCCTAAACAGTATAACATCTGGCTGCCGCAAAGCGTGTCCCTGCGAGTTCACAACACTACGGAAGCCACATGGTTCAGCACCTACTCTGCCAATAATGCAAGCAGGGCTGGGCGATAATTCGATATATCTATCGAAAAAGTGTGCCTGCGATTAATAAAAGAGAACCTTGATAGGAAGTTCGATAGGAAAAAAAAAAAGGTCTCCCTTCGTTTTTCATTTCAGCCTATCATGTAGCTTAAAATTACAGTCATTACTCCCTCCCAACCAATCACAAATACAGACCCAGGCACGCTCTGTCTCTGAGTCCCGCCCCCTCTCAAACCACGACATAAGCACGTGAAGAAGCGTGCGCCACTGCATGGACAGAGCAAAGCCTTTAAATATGACAGAGGAGGAAATTCAGAGAAAGCTGCGTTTCTCCTTCACTGACCGGCGGCCGCTGCAGCTGTTTTATCCCCACTGGATGCAGAGAATTAAATGATTTAATACAAAAACGTCAACATTTCTGAACTGATGCCGCAGCAGCAGGTAAATATGTCATCAGCACGCAGAGCGACGGGGGGGCAGAGGCAACACAGCATCGGGATGCAGTCCGAGGGACAAAAGGTAACAGCTGATTAGCTTCGATTTTAAAAGTTGAAGACGTTCCAATAAATATATTGATCAAGGTTCTGATCACTCTGTGGCTTTCAGGGAAGCCTATCTTTAAGGTCTGTGGCAACTTTGTGAGTCACGTGCATGTGCATATAGTATTAATGCACGATATAATCAGAAAGATAACACATGAACTACTCATGCCATTAAATAAAAAATCTGAATTCAGCATCATCTCACATAGGAAAGCTGGTTTCCAGCATGTAGATGCTGCAGTGGTGAGTTAGAGCCACCAAAACCCACTTTATCCTGATTTAGAAAGTTTCTGATTATCTCATACCTTTAGTTTCAAATATATAATTTTATTTATTGTTATGACATTGGAAAAAAATGTCCATTTTGCTTCTGTTCTCCTGTTAAACTGGAAAGCTTTAAGATTTTAGTTTTAGAATTGAGATTTTTATAATTTATTTAGAGTTGTTTGTGTACCTATTTTATCCGACAGCTCTGTAATTATACATGTTATGTTCAAGTTTGACAGAAAGATATTTGAAAAAAATTAATCCCATCTTTAAATCTCATTTAAGAGTAACAGGGAACATTTAAGATTGTTAAAAATAGATTTATTTTATATCATGATATATCAATATTGAACAATATGGAAAAAATTATCGTGATAAAACTTTCGTGACGAAAACCGGTCCGATCTCCGGCTGCATTTGACATATTAAAGTGCTCCACAGTCTTGCTCAGCAGGAGGGTGAGTAGAAAATGATGGCACATCATTCTGTGGGTGAACTATTCCTTTAAGACCTTAAGGGGAAAAATGAATCCATGGGTGTTTTTTCCTTCAACTACATTTGTATGTTGCAATGGTGATCACTGAATATGTTTGTGTCCAGTGTGAAGGCCAAGCTGCAGGAAACCAATCCAGATAGAGTGGAGAAATTCATGGCTGAAGTCGCACCTGAAGTCAAGAAGGTCATCGGAAACATTAAGAACTTACAGGTAGCTATCGGCCTGAGTTTGCCTTTCCTTTATTTTAAGTGAACACAAAAGTGTTTTAATGATAAATTTCCCTGTGAAAGCTTCTGTGTGACACATTACACTGCACACGCTTATGTTAAGAGGCATGATTTATGGGATTTATTTAGGGTCCATTCACATCAGGATAGTCCGCTAGACCTTGGAAAAGATTGTTTGGTCCGAATCAATTCGTGAATTTGCAATTTCCCAAATGCAGCAGACTTTCCGAGCAAACACACCCTGATCCGAACCATAAAGGCTGGTGTGAATGTGCCTTTAATGTGATGAGTGTTGGTAAAACCCAGCTGCAAGGTTATTTTCCCTCGGTGTTACCTGGGCTTTATCTTGCCATTCACCATCATTCTGGGGGGCTGATCTGTACCGTACAGCTTCCTTGGCTGACGCTCTGTTCTTGGCAGTTTTTCACAGGAGAGTCCATGAACCCAGACGGCATGGTGGCCCTGCTAGACTACCGCGAGGACGGCATCACACCATTCATGCTTTTCTTCAAAGACGGTCTGGAGGAGGAGAAATGCGTAAGTACTCAAAACCCGTCTAAAAGACCATAACGTGCAACGCCTGCCAGTGGAGTGCTAGCTGTGCACGTGCTTGATTGAAGTTTGACGTGTTTTTTTTTTTTTGTCTCTTACAGTAACTACGTGGAAAAACTTGTGCCGTTCATTTGACTGCCGCTTCCCAAAATGCCCCCAAAAGCAGACTGATGGAGAACACCACCCTGCACCATGCCTGACTGGACACTTCCCATCGCCCACAGTTCCACTCTCAAAGCTGAGGGGGGTTAAACATAATCTGGTCACTGTATAGTTTTTAACTTCTCCCCCATTTTTGGCTAATGCAGTTTTGTTTTTTTTTTTGTCCAGTTTTCTCATTGGGAAACTGAAAGAACTGCGAGTGGAGCACTGGCTGGTGTTTTTCCCCTTTTCTGCGTACTGTTTTAGCTACAATCTGCACAGTTTGACATCCCCAGACTTCTGTTTGGGTTTATGGTTGCATTAAATATGTCCATCTACAATGCAAAGACTGGGTTCAATTTGAAAATAAAATAAAGTACCACTTAAACATATTGTGTTTTTGAGAAAACTTTCAGTTCTGGCTTTTATCATGAAGCCTCTGGGTTAAATTTCAGGAGTTTTTTTTTACAATTTTATTTTAAGAAAAAAAGAAGTCATTTAAGCGTACATGGACTTTAATGTAATGACTTGGTTGCTAACATGCCCAACAAGTTGGGAGACAAACAGAAATAAAAGCTGTAGTATATCACGGTAACTGACAGGTGGTCAGTGGGAATTCAGAAGGATGAAATGCTTTGTGTAGTTTTCCATGCCAACTGTAAAAGAGCTCAAAAATCATGAAACTGGAAGGACTCTTTAAACCAAAGTTTATCAGAGGCGCTGGCTCCTGGGCAGGCCGCTCGCGTCCAAATCCTTGGCCTGTGAAGATCTTCCTCTTGGTGCGATGCAGCATAATCATTTTCCTGATACACGTTCCCTCATTCGGCCAGCTAATATATCGAGATCAGATTATGAATGTGTGACATTAAACGATACTGCAGGTTTGGTGTACTGTCAGAGAATCAGAGGAGGATGATCACCAGTGAAATTGCCTCATGGAAATGTTAATCACACTTGAATCTAAGAAGCTCAATTCCCCTTGATTTCACCCTAAATCATGCTTTTGCTATTTGACACCTGCTGACACACATTGGCAGGCAGGGTGCGGTCACACTCAATAGGTTTCTACTTTGTGCCATTTACTGTAAATACAGTTAAATGTTGCCATGGCAACACTGGAAGAGAAATGGATGAAACACTGTGCTCTTAAATCTTTGTTTTTCATCTCGTATATTGCTGCTGCAGGAATAGTTGGGCAGGTTGGCTGAAAACACACACTGCCAATCACAGCAGCCGTTCAGAGTGCATGAAATAAGGGACGAGTATAACTCAGGTGTGGCTAATAAAGGTAGTAAAGTGTCGCAGAGAGCTGGAACAGAGCTGTCCTTGTCTTCAGTAATCCCTCTTGAGCTTCGACTGCTGCGATAAACCCGCCTAAAATGCGACTGTTGCAGGATTATCAGAGTTCAAGAAGGAAAGACGCTTCACATGAATGTTTCTCAGGTTTAGTAAAGCAAAATAACTTCACGGTTGCCTGAAAGATCACATCACTAGCTCATCTTTCACGCTTCAATCATAACAGAAAATCAGCCATTTCACTCAATATCTTTTCATTTCTATCCAATGGTAACATAAAAAAAACAAACAAAAAAAAATGCTTAACAAATAATGATGGAGTCAAAATTTGTATGAGACATGAGGCTCATCTGGAGAAACTGCCAGAGTTAAGTGTTCCGGGTCTCCTCTTCTTCCTCAGCAGATTGGTAGTGTCGGTACTCTGGTTTAAGTTCCCAGGTGCTTTTATGCGCTCCTCTACGGCTGCACGTCCCAATTTCCCTCAGGATGTCTTTTAGATAGGCCTGCACAATACAGGAGAGACAAGCTGCTAATGTAACAATCACACACAATGTAACTGGTTTTTGTTACTCTTAAAGGTACAGTATGTAAGAATTACATACATCCCGTAGTAAAGATGTTTTATTTTAAATTACTTTAAATTCCACGCACTGTTGTGAGTGTATCTGCGAGTGGATCCAGTGGTCTCAGGTGTATCTATGACTGTACTTTGAGTAACTACTTTTAATGTCTTTTAAGGTATTTCTTATCCCAAACAGTCTAACTCCCATTGAACAAAGCTGGTACAGCGGTTTTAAAGTTCAGCGGGTTCTCACTTCACTCACATTGTTTTGTCCATTTAGGGACTAAACATAACTAAATATTAGGTGTCAGTTTTCTCCTAAAGGCACGTTTCACAAGATGTCAAGAAAATGTTTAGCTACTTTTTAAAAAACTTTTTTTTCCTGCCTTTACTAAAGGCTAACTAGCTAATAACTAAAGTTTAGTTAGTTATCTGGTAGCTGTAGTTTTGTTTGAGACAACAACCTCTATTCTTTAGTTTTTGTGTCTAAAGAATGACTAATAACATTATTCAGTCCACAGTCAGTCACTTGCTTTGAAACGAAACTGTATGGTTAGTCTGGTTCTGTCCAGTGGTATTAAAATCCCCCCCCCCCCCACTGGATGTTTTGGGACTTAAATCTTCTAAAAACTTTTAGAGCCTTAGCTTAAATCTTTGCAGAATTGTTTATGTTGTTCATCCGAATGTCTTTACTTCAGCAAAACATTGAATGAGAGCAGGTAATAAGTGTTGATCTGTTGATGGAGCAGATCAATACAAATGTATTTATCAGTGAGGAGGTGGAAAAGCAGCTGTTATTAAAAAGGATCTGCTGGATTTTGATAGGAACAATGAAAATGACTCAAGTTGGCGAGGTCGTTTTCCATATGCTTACACCGTTCTCCAGTGTGTGAAGCAATGCTTTAACACATTAAATGGTTTAAATAGTGTTGACTCTCTGACTCAAAGATCTTTTTGCTTTCAGAATGAAAATAATGATCTCCAACATTACACCTACTTTAACCTGCAATTTTCTATTACCTAACTTCTTCGACTATCCTGCAGAGTTATGTAGTCATTTGTATTTCAGGCTGTTCCCTGCATTGACCACAGGGTGTCACTGTTGAGCTTGTAAAGATGTGGGCTACAGCAAACAGCAGATGTGCCCCAAGAATTCTCACAATGGACATTTTGGTTACTTTAGTTCAGTTAATTTGAGTGTTGGCCAAGTGCTTTGGGAGAGAAACGATGGTATGGAGTGTATCGGGGCGTTTGACTCCTACTCAGCCAATGGTTATGCAATCAGATGCAATCAGAGGGAGAGGAGGACCTCAAGGTCTCATCAGCACCTACACAGTGCTGTTCACTGCGAGCTGGAATGAATCCACTGCACTGGATCAATGTGTGCAGTGTGTGTGTGTGTGTGTGTGCGTGCGTGCATGTGTGTGTGTGTGTTGGCCCACATTTGAGCCACAACAGATAGTGTGAATAGGCACGGATTTCATATAGTGGGTGATTTGTTCAAATCTAACAAAACCAGGTGGATAGTGGGCAGGTGTGCTGCTTTGGGGTTTTTTCCCTTCCAGTTACATTGTGACATGTGTTTATGTGTGTGTGTTTGTATTGTATACTTTATTTATTTCTGTTTGTGCGTGCATTTCACTGACCACAGGCTGTTTGGTAATGTCCACCAGGTCCTTGAAGCTGTAATACTGGTGTTTCTCAAAGGCAGAGAAGAGCATGTCCAACACAACTTGCCGCTCAGCCCTCACCATCTTCCCTTCAGACTTCTTCTTCTTCTCATACTCCACCTTTGGATCACATTTCATAAAAGAAAGGATTTTATAGATAAGACAACTGCATGTGGAACAAATGGCATGCATTAAGTAGTTATGTTGTGTTTTTTTTTTTTTTAAACACTTCAGGTACAACACCTACATGCTTTGGGTACTTTGGGACATTGCATTTGAACTCAGAAGTCAGATTATCCAAGCTCCCAGTACAAACCAGAAATCTGTGTTGCAACAAACCACATACAGTAGACGTACTTGGGTTAATGTTCTTTGGAGCATATTGCAATTAAATTTTCCCACAGGGAATTCAGAAGTTCACGGTTCAAATGGAAAGTACCAAAAGCAACCGGTGCCGGTTTCACAGCACATTACTTTCCTGTCTTTTCCTTGATTGTCCTCTGGATGTGTGTGAGGAAATTAAAGGGATACAACACCTACTGATTATAGCCTAAAGAACATCGCACTTCCCATTTACACGTTCATGCGAGTTCACGACACTACGGAAGCCGAAGCAGACAAGATCTCGTTCTTTCTTTGTTTTAAATCAATAGCCAACCCTTCTTGTGTGTGTCCCAAAGACTGTAGAAAAAATGGACGCAGAATCCAGTGACGTCTGAATAGAGGAAAGTGAAGCCAGTAGGGCGTGTCCCACCGTCGTCATCTTGCCATGTCGCGCGTGTCGCCACTCCCGGAAAATACTAAAATGGGCAAAGCACGGCCTCGGGGCAAATAATTGATAGCTGATGTACTCTGGGCTAAACGCTAACCGAGCTAATTCGAAACTAACAGGAGCTAACGAAGATAATCACCTAAGCGGCCGGGTAAAGGTAAGACACACGTAGACTTGCTATTAGCTGACTAAAAACCACTGTTGTGCTACTCTGCAACAGACTGAGACCTTACCGAGAGCAAAGGAGGAGCTAACTGTTAGCCACCGGTTGGCAGGCTGACATCCGATCTGCCGCATGTCAATCAAAAGGACACGTCCCTAATTGTGTGTAATTTCAAGATTGCATAACATCTAAACGGATGAGTTATAAAAAAAATTCACCCCCCTCACAGTTGACATTAAGGTAAACTTTACCTATTTAACCTAAAATGATGTTTTGAACCAGGCTGTAAACATGCGTCATGAACTCGCATGAACACTCAAATAGGAGGTGAAATGTAGTACTGTTAAGGCTATAAAAATATACTAAATGATGTCATTTCGAGTAAATTATGGATGCTACCCACTCAGGACACTTGTATTACATTGGACAAGCAGTATGGAGGAATATTGCCAAGTTTTTGTGGACTTTTATGGACCTTTTTGTGTTGAGCGCCAGTGAACTCCATTATATGACAATCTGTGGATAACGAAACCTTCCTCAGATCTCTGGCTGCATTTGAGATAATCAAAAAGTGCTCAAGAGTCTTGCTCAGCATGAGGGTGAGTAGAAAATGAAGGCACATCATTCTGTGGGTGTTGTATCCCTCTAAATTGGTCATGTCATATTCGAAGACTGGAGGGATGACACAGACTTCCATTGACAGTGCTTTAAAATCTATGCTCAAGCTGACAAAGACGTTTTTCTATGTCCCCTGATTCTGTGAAGTGCTCCCTATTCACACCCTGTCGCACCATTTTATGCTGCTCAACTGCGGTCAAACTACAGGAAAATAAGTCGCAGAGGCTCAAGATCGCCTACAAAGATGCATTGGAGTTGCTGCTTTGGGTCCCTTGATGGCATAGTGCCAGTCAGGTGTTTGTGACTACAAGTGTGCCAACTATCGAGGCAGTTAATGTTTAGTTTTATGAGTTGATTGGATAAGTCAGACAAACGCATCACAGAAGCCTTCTGAAAATCTGCTGTCAGTTCACTTCTAAACTGAGACAGCATTGATGCAAAAGCTTGTATGTCTTTTAATGTGCACATCTTTTTCTTAGTGTCCTTTTTCTAATATTTATTCTGCACGGTGTGCATGTTGTAGGGTTGAATTATATGGATCTATATCTGCAATAAAGCTCATATGGTTTACTGTAACCAAATTTTGCTTTCAACTCTCTAACCCTGTTATAATTCCACACTCCTTCACTTCTGATGGGGAGGGGGAGTTTTCATTCATGATGCGCCAGATGTTTTCTATTAGTTAAAGATCTGGACTGGTAATCTGGCAATGATGGTTCTGAGGCTGGGTTTGGACAATTGAGTGATGTCCGAAGTGGTCAAGTCCAGCGCCGGATTGGTTTGTTTTTTGATTGATTAACTAATGATTAACTTTTTTAAAAAAAAATCCTTTATAGGAATGAAGAGGTGCATTGTGGGGAGGGAATTCCTAACTAATGGTGTTCATGTGGCAGGTTTAGTTTTCATAGAGTGGGCTGGTTATAAGAGAAAAATAAATCTGTGGAGTTTAAATACAAGTTACTCAGATCCAGGGACCACAGTAAAGGGGGGGGGGGGGGGGGATTAAAACTTTGAGTGAGCCAGGGTCGCTGATCTTCTTGCGGAGTATGTAACAGCCTTTAGTATCAAGCATAGTCTGGAGGAGAAGTAACGAGTTAACAGATATGTGATGTTAGAGGGTGCCAGACTTTATTTGTAAATAAAAAGAAGTAATTTAAAATTAATTCTGACTTTAACGAGCAGCCAGTGAAGGGAAGTGATATGTTAACGTGGGTTCCTGTTAAAAGTCTGACAGCAGCGTTGTGAACGATTTGTAAGCAGGAGAGACATGACTGATTTATGCCAATGTAGAATGAATGGTAACAATCTGGGTGGGTGGAATAGAATGCGGATGACTTCATATGGATCCAGTCACTACATTCTGATTAAAAATAATGCTGGAACTTCATCACAACATGAAATCACGTGAATCAAACTGGTGACAAAGACACACACAGATGCTGCCCCGCTCGGACGTTTCTCACATTGAAATCGTGGTTGGCCACAGGCTTGAAGGCCGTGGTGATGGCTCTATCCAGCTGCTGCGACAGACGCTGAGGCTTGACAGACTCAATCTGCAGCCTGCCACACAAACACACACAAGAGAGAGAAAGAGAAGGTTTGCGTCATCTGACAAACTTGATGTCAGAGCTGACAGATGTGCCTGTTGGTATGAAGGCAACTGTCAGCTCCTTGAGGTTAAATTAAGCAGATATGTAATGCAGAGGCTCTGTTTGCAAATCCTCTGCTTTCTATTTATTTTGTATTGACTGTCATTAGTTTTGACTTGACCAATCACTGAGCACATTTTATTTAGACTTATGATCGACTATGGACTCAAATGTCAA
The DNA here is from genome assembly GCA_023101725.1 of Atherinomorus stipes. Taxonomy (NCBI): domain Eukaryota; kingdom Metazoa; phylum Chordata; class Actinopteri; order Atheriniformes; family Atherinidae; genus Atherinomorus; species Atherinomorus stipes. Next base: position 881,272 of record JALJCO010012583.1, on the reverse strand, counting down.
ACTCAAGGCACTGCAGCTGCCCGACATCCTGCCCAGAGGGAGGGAAGAAAAAAAAATATATATATATATATATATATATATATATATATATATATATATATATATATATATACATACATATATATATATATAAAGGGATGCATAATATAATCAGCCTCCTATCGGTATCGGCCTATATCGACCTTAAAACTGAACATTGGACATCAGCCACCCCACCGATATTTAACCGACCAGCCCACTGTTTCTAAAGTTTAAAAAAAACAAAACAAAATTTCTTCTTCAAAACCTTCTTTTTTTTTTTTTAAAGAAGTTTGAAAAGAAGTTTTAAAGTCTGTTAAAAAAAAGAAGACTTTAAAATTTCTAAAGACTAGGGGCGGGAAAAAATATCGATACACTGAAATATTGCGACATTTTATGCTGATATCATATTGACATTTAAAAACGCAGTATCAATCTATTTTACTAACGCAATCTCGCGATATGTCATCTTTCTGTTCCGAAATCTTGCGAGAATTCACAAAAATTTCGCAATATTTTCAGCTGATATCATATTGCATTTTAAAAACGTGGTATTGATCCATTTTACGAACCAAATATCCCGAGAATTCATGAAATATCATGAGAGTTTGTAACAGAATGATGAAATCTTGCAAGATCTTGTGAGAAAAATAGATCGATATTTCGATTTGATATCGGCATTTGAAAATATTGCAATATTTCAGTGAATCTATATTTTTTTCCCACCCCTATTTTTCAAAGTGTGGGAAACGGATAACAAAACTGCTATTTGCAATGACTGTTTATATAAATATTCTTAATATATAATGACAGCTGTATATATATATATATATATATATATATATTATATATATATATGTATACATAGTTAGCAATATTCTTCCCAACACTATTATCATTATTGTGATCAAAACAATAAAAATGCCAAAGCAGATGAAAAACACAATCTGAATAAATACAAAAAGTAATTTAGTCAAACTCTTTCTGTGACAAACATGTGCAGTCTCTACACATTGGGGGTTAAATTTCCACCAAAATCCATTTTGTCTCACACACTCAGATGCCGCCATGACAACACCATGTCCTTCATATTCTGCAGCCTACAGTGATGACAGGACATTTGTCAGCTGCTGTCCAAATCAGTGATAAAACTGGATCCAAAAGAGTTTTCTTCTCAGTTTTGTAATGAAGCCAAGTTGCATAACAATCCAACTTCATTCCTGCATATCATCCAGGACAATCCTGGCCCGTGGTTCACAGCAGTAATCTTTTTTTCTTCTCTTAAGTGGATGCCAAAACACAGGAAAAAGGTGGAGAAGCAGGAGGAAACTCTTTCACATTTTCACCCACAAAATGTTTTTCTTTTTTTTACAGAACCTTACTGATGTGATAGCTGACACATGGATACAAACTGTGCTGTGTGTTTGCCTCGGGTTGTATTGTAGCAGTGCATCTACCACAGTGATGCTGTTGCTATAGCAATGCCATCCAACAACTCTGACTGGAATAACAGATTCTAATGAAGAGGAAACATACCAGTCAAAAAAGAAAAGGCAGAGTGGACTTGACTGTTTAGTGTGTGCAGATGAACAGTTGAAGCGACACGCCTGTCAAGATCTCTCCTCTTATTGGCAGCTGTAATTGGCAGCCCACTGCTTTCTAGTGTTAGAGATGGGTTAAAAGGAGAGCTGAGTTTCCCTGTCGGAATTAACAAAGTAAAAATGATTATTATTATAATATTATAATTATTATTATTATTAGCATAAAGCCTTGAAAGCATTATGTGTTTTGATTCACTAGATCACAATATACTTTTTTCTTTTTGCCTTCGTCCTGAAGAAATGATCCATTTATTTTTCTGTAGAAATTTAGCTTAAATTCGTGGACGAATCAGCAAACTAATCTTAAGTTCACACATTGATTTCCACAGCAGAAGTCTGTCTTTTTTGTACATTGTTACCTGAAGATCTCAGCCACTAAAGGATTAGCTTTATTACATGCAGATATAAGATATATTATCTACAATATATGATCTATGTTATGATACATGATAAGATACAGTATATGATTAGATGTGATTTGATATACAGGTACTACCCAAAAAGTTAGAATATTGTGAAAAAGTTAATGTATTTCTATGATTCAACTTAAAAGGTGAAATTTATATATTGTTTAGACAAATAATATGCAAATCAATATATTTCAAGCTTTTATTTGTCTGAATGCTGCTGATTAGGACTTACAGCTTAAAGGGATATTGTGTAAGTTCTCCTGATATCTATTCACAAAAATGGATTATTTAGTTCAAAATTGTTTTTCCATTAATCAGTAATCACTCCCATCAACAAACTGAAGTGCTCCTGTAGGCTCTGAATTTGCGGTTTGTATCATTCATATCTACATCGAACGGGTCGGCTCAGTGGTGGCTACCATGTCGTGTCGCCATGGTTTCACGTTCAGTAGAAGCGTGACAGTAGGAAACCACAGCGGAGACACTGGAGTTGTCGGCTCAGTTCGAGGTAATGCCTTTGAAAAGTCACTGCGGGTGCAGTGAGGAGGAACCGAGCGTTACACTGATGCTGTGTTCACGTGCAGTTGGGCAGACGGCCGTCGGTAACAAACCAGATGTAATTTTAATCACAGAAGCCGAGAGAAAGACGGTAAAACATGGGTCAGAGAAAACAATACGACATTGCCATGACAACATATCAGATGTGGACTGAAGTCACGGTAACTGACAGACGTTTTCACATAGAGGCTTGTTTATGCCTTTACATGCAGCGGCTGTCGTCCCTCTGCCCGGTTTCACGCGAACACAGCATGACAAGTACTAGCGAGTTGCTTGCGATAAACAATTGTTACACAATGTCCCTTTAAGAAAACCTCAAATTCTAAAACTCAAAAAATTAGAATATTGCATGAAATCAATTAAAAAAGGACTTTAAATAGAAAAAAGTCAGGCCTCCTAAAGTAAAATCTTGCATCTGTACTTAGTACTTGGTTGGGGTCCCTTTTGCTTGAACGACTGCCTTAACCCGGCATGGCATGGATGCTACCAGCTTGTGGAATATCTCAGGTGTTATGGAAGAAAAAACATGCTTCCATCACAGCCTTGACAAATGTTTCTGGGAGAATTTCCTTCGGACAGATGAGACAAAACTGGAGCTTCTTGGCAAGGCACATAGTCTCTATATTCACAGAGAAATGAACAGAAAAATTAAGCGTTTCGAGCAAAGAACACTGTCACTGAAACATGGAGGAGGCTCTGTTATGTTCTGGGGCTGCTTTGCTGCATCTGGCACAGGGTGTCATGAATCTGTGCAGGGTCCAATTAAATCTAAAGACTATCAAGACAATTTTGCACAGAACGTGCTGCCCGGTGTCAGAAAGCTTAGTCTGTCGCAGGTCATGGGTCCTCCAACAGAATAATGACTCAAAACACAGCTAAAAACACCCAAGAAAAGCCAAGAACAAAACATTGGACTTTTCTGGATTCTTTAATTTAACTTGGATGATATCAACACCTTTCAAACTGCAGAGCGCAAGATACGAGCTCCGAAGTTCACTCACCTCTTTATCTTCATGTAGCTGTCAGAGACGACCGGCCTGCATTCGGCTCTGTGCACCACCATCCCTTCCAGACTGATTTCATCTACCACAAAGACAGTGATTCAGCGACTTAATCATAATTCAGACAAATACATACAGATGCACTCATTCTGTTGTGGAAAAAAAAAGATTGTTTCAATATTTTGTTGACATAAAACTTAAATAATCCAGATTTGCTTGAGCACACAATTTACCTGATTTCTTTTATCTGGCTTCCTTCTGAACTGTGTGTAACCGAGGTAACAACAGGTTAGATATGCTGCAGGATTTGAGCCAGTGAGAGGGTTTATTACTAAAACTGTGTCCAGCCAATCAGAGTGCTTGCTACTAGCACAGAGCTCATGCTGCGTTCCATTTTCATCGGAACTGGGAAGTGGGAACTGGGGGGTGACGTCACACCCGACCAACTTGCGTTCCAGCTCACTGGTCGGAAAACCAGTTAGCAGCCTAGCAAAACAACGTGTTTGCTAAGGCTATTGTTATTAGCCGTTGTTGGCACAGCTGGTGTTGTAGTTCACATATACGACATGAAAAATGTGAATTACACTACAGCAGCTTCCCCCTACATCTGTATAAATCAATACTACGTGTACGATTGATTTATGCAACAAAATATAAATAAGAAGTGTAAATAAATGTGACATTACAGAAGCTTCTAAAACTGCTAACACAGGGCGCGGCCATCTTTAAATCTGAACTCGGAGCTGCGAGAGTTGTCCGACTTTCCGAGTGGGAAATCCGACTTCAGGGGGGCGTTCCAGTTGAAACTTCCTACTCGGAACTGGGAATTTCCGACTTCCGAGTTCAAATGGAACGCAGCATCAGAGCACTCACAGGAGCACCGCGACAGTCACACGAGCAACAGCCATTTGGGGCTAATCCCAAACCGCCCCCATTCACTACCCCTTCACTAACGCCAAGCACGAATCAGTATTTTCCATCAGTATTGATGCCTTGCAGTTGGTGACCTCACTCACGCATTCCACCTCACTGCCACCATATGGAGTACCAAACTCAGAGCATAGCTAGAGTAACGCTGAGGAAAAATCTCTTTTATTGGATGTGATCCACATGGCGTCCCCGCAGAAGTTTTCAAACAGCTAGCAGGGACCCACTGGCTACCAGATTATTCCTTTCACAACATCTACATCAAGGCTATCGGATACATAACCCATCGTCATACACAGGAAAAAGGCTGAAAGCTTTTATAAGCACGGAAGCCTATTGATATTTCACAGCTGGCAGGGCTGACCTGAACATATGGCATGTCAAGAAAATGTTTTAGTAGAGTTTTGGTGATCAACTTTATGTAAACAGTGTAAGCAGTTGTTTTCATAAAATAGCTGTTGCATCCGCTGCAAAATTCTAGCAAGTCTGCACTGATGTAGACTCACTGGCCCAATCCCAATGTTCCCCCTACTTTCAACCCTTACTCACTATTACTACACCCTCGAATTGAAGCCACTTGCTGCATTTACATTCAGGCACATAAGCGACTGCATAGTGACGTTTGCACGTACGTCTCACCATAACAACACACCCAGCAACAAACACAGAGTTAACAGCTGCGATCGCCCCCCCCCCCCCCTCCCCATCACTCATCATGCTTCGGTTGATTAATAAACAACCACACAGAGAAGTCGCCATTGACGACTGTTGTCTCTTGTAAACTGCTGAAAAGCCTTCACAAGCTTTTCAGCAGTATTTTAGCCTAGCTAGCGTGGCTGGTCTGGCTAACATTGCGAACAAATGCGTTCGCAATGTTACATATGTGAGTTTTCTTCTCAGAGTCCCATCGCTCTCCGGTGGTTGCTTTTTGTTGTCCCTTTTCTCTGGCCCTTCCTCAGCAAGTCAGCATCTGACGTCCCTCAGTTTGAAGGGCTAGATTCATACCCACTACCCCTACAAGCAAAGAGGAATTAGGACACCACTACCTTCACAGGAACATGCTAAATTTAGAGGTAGGGCTAAAAAGTAGGGCTAGAGGGTGTATTGGGACGCACCCATGGATAAAGGGCTGTACAATCCACTCGGCCTATGGTTTGGGATGACCCTTATCGTGGCGGAGTCTCTGCTGGAACGCAAAAACAGGGTTAAGTTAGATTCACACTGGGTCCATGTGCAGTGTGTTCCGGCTGTGGTGAGGCCCCCGGAGCTAATCACGGCCCTTATAGTCAATGGTTTAGCTCACACCATGCGTCCCAGATCTATCTCACATCACCTCCCAGAACGCGTCAAGCTCTGTAGTTCAGACAGGTCCAGGCAGGAAACTAGCCATGAGAGCATGGTAAAGCATCCCAGAAATTTTTTATAAGGATCACTGGATGTTTATTCAGCCCTCTTTCATGGTTATCATCCCATGATCCTGACAATTCTCCTGTGATTTTATCTCATGGATGCACCTACACAGACTGCAGTAGCTGGTGTGCCGTTTCTGACACGGTCCCAGTATGAGCTACCGTACCATGGAGGTCGGAACAAAGCCGCGCCGCAGCCGGAACACACTGCACATGGACCCAGTGTGAATCCAGCTTTAGTGTGTAGGGGTAGTGTTTCGGGGGCTGTTTGGGATTGGGCCTTGGTTTATGTCAGCTCTGCAAGGAGTGTTTGCTGTACGGCACATTTGAGCATCATTCTTCTGATCCGAGTGCTGTTGAGAAGCATAAATACTCCCAAATAGGTGAGTCGCTATCTGTAAGTAATTAAACACAGAGTTTGAGTCGAACTATGATATTTATCTTTAATAATCACATGTAGCTTTACGGATCACTGGTGCTAATAAAGTTAACTGCACGTCCAATTAAGCTACCAATAACCATTGATTCTGTCACTACAGTTGCCACCATTGCTGTGAAACATTTGCTCAAAGTGTGCTTCACATTAAATTCAGGAAATTCATTTGGTGTAAAAAATGTTAGTTGCTGGAGTGTTTTTCTATATTGCGCTTAACACAGGCTGCTTCATGTTCTCAGTCATCTTTGGAAGTAAAATTATATGTATTCTATTCAACTAAACAGTTGGGGCTGGTATGAAAAGTGCTTTATAAATAAAGCCTGATTTGATTTTATAAACTTACTGTTCATGCGAATGTTCACACGAGCCGTCTGTGTCATCTGTAAATATACTCGCTGTAGCACATCGCAGCCAAAACCATCGATACCGGAGGTCACCATTGTGCTTACCTCTGACCTTGTGTTCACGCTTTTGTACGCATGATCACCTCTAGCGTTCAAGTCAATTTAAGACCACGATGTGCACGCGGACATGTTGCCAGCAGCAAGTATATTCCAGCCCTTAGGGTGATGGTTTAAGGCAGGTTTTCTCAATCCTGGTCCTCAGAGACCCCTGCCCTGCATGTATTCCAGGTTTCCGACTCCACCACACCTGATTCAGATCAACTCAACTGCTCATCAAGTTCTTTGCAAGCTGCTAACGAGCCTTTTATCTGAGTCAGGTGTGTTGAAGTAGGAATATCTTGAAAACCAGTAGGGCAGTGGTCCCTGAGGTCCAGGATAGAGAAACACTGGTTTAAGGGAATAATGGCTTTAAAAACAAGTATGGTGTAAAGTTTATTTTGAGTTGTCAAAAATGTGTTGAATTCAAGTATTTTTATTTTGAATAACTAATTTAATTTAAAAAGTAAGAATGTCATTTTTCTGAGTCCTAAGAAAAAGACAAATATAATTAACTGATTTTTCTGGCCATGTTAAAGCATATAGGCCAGGTTTTAAATAGAAACCTTCGATGGCGAGCCAACCCACATGATCCTTGGAAACCTTCACCGGCGGATGGAGTGATCTAGAGTTGGTCAGCTTTTCATATCCTCTCTGCTACAGTTGGAGGAAAAGAACATCCTGAATAGATTCAGCCAGGAACTTCTCCATATGTTGAGTTGCATGACGCTGCAGTGTCCACTTGGATTTTGACTTTTACTTTTATTTGACTACCGCCTCCCTAGTCGAGTCTAGTCTCGTCTGATGATGGTCCAGATTATTCCAGTTTCCTGTAATGGGTAATTATCAAATTACTGGACTTAACTTTATCTATACTACAAAGAAACAAGTGCTACATGTGCAATGGGGAGTACTCTGGGTTTATGTTATATTTCACTGCACTATATTCAACATAGTTGTCTAATACTAGTGTTTTTTTTCTTATAATATTCCAAAATTAATACTTTTCATTTCTGATAAATTTGGGGGTTAACGGAGGTTAATGATGGGAGAGAAGTTATAAAACAGCACTAATAAACCACAATGAGTGATGATGAATAATATATGACTGATGGAACTTGGTGCACTCTCACAGTATTTTTAGAGGATGGAGTTTCCAATGAAAGTTCATCTAAAATGTTTTCCGTTTGCTCTGGAAACAAGGAAAGTAATTCACGAGTTGTTGGATTATCAACTCACTAGTAAGGAATGTGAGCTGAGCTTAAACCATTGTGAGGCAGGTAAGTTTTACCCCTCTGGTGATGTGTTATCACAACAGTAATCCTGATGATCAGTTTGAAGTTAAAACAATTAGCTATTTCTGATTTGTCATTTTTATTCATGTTAACACCAGTGTAGCAATAACAAAAATGTTTCTGAAAGCTCTGACAGTACTGGAAGTGTTCAGGTAAACAATGAAGAAAATGAGCTAAACTTGATCAAAGGTTATGTTTCTTGTTTGTGCTTCAGGTTGCTCATTTTTACATCACAATTCTCAGGCTACGTTCACACGGCGACGATCAGAAGAGAAGATGCAAAAGTGGCGTCTCGTCTTCATCTTCACAGAATATACCAAGTGGTTGGTATATTCCTCATTTAATACCGAAAAAAATAATCCCCCTGTAAACCTTTCTTCCGCTCTGAGTTAATTCCTGTCATTCTGCGCATGCTCCTTCCCTTGTCCTGTTGTAATGGCGCTTGTTGAAGTGCACGTGAAATAAGCGCTGGACTCGTGCCAGCCAGCAGAAATGAAGTAGTATGTTAGTGTTGAGCTGCTGCTACAAAACTACATTCAAAATACAGTGAAAATCTGTGTTATTTTGTGATTTTCATGTCGTAGTCTAAACTAAAAGGAGCAGGAACCGGCTTTTGTGTTCTTCCGGGTATATGTAAACGGACATATATACGTCACACCCGCCTCCTGTCCAATCAGAACTCTTCCCTATCCCGGATCTAAAGCGGAATTACATAAACGTGCTTTCCATATAAACCTTAATTCAGAATTATTATTTCCATGTAAACAGGAAGGAAAAAAATTTAATTTCAAATTATTCAATTCAGAATAATTAACTCCGTATTAAGAAACATCATGTATATGGCCATTGAGGACATATGCAAATGAACAACACACATACGAAGAGCTCCCAAACTCGATGTTTGAAAAGTGGATATTGTTAAATCCAAAAAGCGTTCTGGGATATATTGTGTAGTACGTAACTGCAGCAGCTTGTGAAAACAAATAGATATGACCGCTGTAAACTGAGCAAACTTACCATAGGGTTACATTTGTCTTTGTGGACACAAAACAGCCGTGTTTGTGTCACTATCAACACACAGCCGACTGTGTTACTGTATAGCATTCCTGTTTATCACCATGGACTTAAAGTACGAAAATGTATTGCTAGTTTTAACATCAGGTCATTTTTTCCATATTATCCTCCCAGTTCAGTGTCGTAGCTGGTGAGGAAGAAATAAAACACGTTCAGAATAAAACAGAAATAAATGAGAATGCTACAATTTAGAGACATCACTATTCAGTGTAAATATGAATGCAGATATTACTCGACCGGAAGCGCTTGGCAGAAATTGATTGACTGCGGAAGTAAAATGGAAATGTCTGTGAAATTTGTATATATATATATATATATATATATATATATATATAGATATATTTTCCAGCCCTACAAGATCTTGCTGAAAACCCTGTTTATGGATGTTAATGTAATCTAATAACAGCGACCTTATCAGATAGGAAAATAATTATCAACCTGTACAAAAATAAAAGAAAATCAGTCTCTTTGTTAGTGACACAAAGTTTTATAACTTCTATGAATTTGTCTTGGATCCAGCCAAGAGCAGATACCATCCAAGCTGTGGGACTCAGCTTGTCAGGTGTAAATCACAACAGAGGATTTTAGCGTTCCTCTTCAATGAAGGAGGGAGAAAGGGATCAAATGTCTGCGAATTGTCACTGAGAAAAACAGTCTTGATGCTAAAAAGTCCTCAGAATTACTAATTCAGGTGACTTTCCTTCATAAGCATGATAACAGATAAGGAGGGGAAAAGGCTGGAAAACCTTTTCTTTTGAGGAAGATCTGTTTTTTTTTTTTTTTTTTGTTGATTGCGGCTTCCTTTCCATGAACACTACATGGGTAGATGGCCACAATGAGCCAGAATCTGCTGGAGGTTTCTCCTCCTTATCTAAAAATGTTTTTTTCTTTCCACTGTAGCCTGCCACCCTGTGGATGCTCAGGATGGGGGACTGAATCAAAGAGAATATTCAATGCAATCCACTGGTTTCCTTAGCTAGGCTTGTATGAACACGGTTATTAACTGGGCTAAAGTGGATTCGTTTTAATTATCCATAAGTGAGATGACTTTGTTGGGTATTGGTGTTATAAAAATAAAACTGATTAGAATTGAATGCTGAATTCAGTTTTGAAATCTTTTACGCAACTTCCCATTCTTTTAGAAATAAAGGGTATTTAAAAAAGGAGCTGTAAGCAGCTGCACATGATGTACCAGCTCCGTTCTGAGGTGAGCAACACGTGTTTTCATCATGACATCAAATCTATGGTATTTCTCAATTTGCAGATCAGAAAAACAGGCTTGTTTTATCCTGGAGATTTAATTTTTTCCCCGTTTTTAAAAACAATAATATGTTACTAATGATAAAAAGCATTGTAGTTCATTTAAGGATCCCGATTAGTTTCTACCAATGTAGGCACTATTCTTCTTCAGGTTTATTCTCAATTCATCTAAAATTATTGCAACATTATGCAACATATGATATAGACCAGGGGCGCCCAAGTCCAGTTTTCGAGAGCTACAATCCTGCACATTTTGGTTGCATTCCTTCTCCAACACACCTGAACCAAATGAATGGCTCGTTACCAGGCCTTTGCAGAGCCGAATGACATGTGCATGAGGGAATTAGCCATTTGATTCAGGTGCGTTCGGGAGGGTATGTTCTCTCGAGGACCGGACTTGGGCACCCCTGATATAGACAGCACAACTCTAGAAAATTCAACGGTAGCATTAAGGCACTAAACGTGATAGGTAAGACACAAGAGAAAAAAATTACAGTCTGCAATCAATTGACATTGATTACAAACTTCTTTAAATGTGTTTTGAATACAGCATGGTTACTCATGTTCCAATATGAAATACAGTAGATTGATACAGATATATATATGTTTTTTTTAAGTGAATTTGTTTTTGGCAGAGGCAAAGAAAAAGCAGCATTAGTGGCTTGTCTTGTCTTAACCCCATGTCTGCTACAGGTGGGGCTGGGCAATATGTGCAAAATATCATATCACAATATGCTTAATTTAGATGACGATATACCGGTATTTTTACCCTAATTTGTCTGAAAGTTTCATTTCATATTGAACACCTGTTTATTTTATGATTTCTTTGAAAAAGTCTTGGGGAGGATTGTCTTCCAGACAGTTTAAATAATAGGGGTGGGAAAAAGCATCGATACACTGAAATATTGTGATATTTTCATATGCCGATACCATATCTATATTTAAAAATGAGGTATCGATCTATTTTACTCATGAAATCTCGCAAGATACCATCATTTTGCTACAAAATCTCACGAAATTTCACAAAATACCGCAAGATTTCATTGTTCTGTGACAAAATCTCGCGGTATTTCATGAAATCTCATGAGATAGTAAAATAGATAGATACCAAAACATTTTTTGATGCATTGCAGTGACATTGGTTCAAAAAGGACAGCCCATAGCTAGTCTGGCTGCCCTATTCTGGACTATCTGGAGTTTGTCAAGGTCTTTATTAGCAGCACTCAACCACACAATAGGACGATAGTCTTAATGACACACACACACTCAAAAATAGAGGTACGAGACAGGAACATTTCTGTACCTGTACGTACTTTTTTTTTTTACAAATGTTCCCTCAAAAGTACAATATTGGTCTTTATGAGGCCAGACGTGTACCTATATACTATGAAAAAGGGTCCAAAGTAATATAAAGTACAGATTTTTACCATTTTAACCCTGAGGGTACCTGCAGCATTGAAAAATATGCGTAGCTTGTACAAGAACTATAAATAGCAGTCCTTCTAAACAGTAGTATGATTATAGTTATTATATTATGATTTTCATAATAATCATAGTAATCACAGTAATAATTATATATGTGTTTGGCCTAATATTTATATAATAATTACTCATTTATTATTAGCATCTTTGATTGTTGTCATAATCTCTATTTTATTGACTTTTATTCATCATTGTTTAATTGTACTTTATTAACTTATACAGCTTGATAAGGTACAAAAATGGGCCAGCACCGAAGGTACAGACATGTTTTAACGCCCAGCAACAAGCTTTGTACCCTTTTAAGTACAAACTGGTACCTCTATTTTTAAGTGTGTAGGACAAGGGACTGCAATACAAGTTTTCTTGTTTCTGTTGACATAGTTAGCATTGGATCTAATTAATGAAATGTTTCTACTCATTTTAGTTACAATATTGCTTATACTGTATGAGTCATATCCATGACATAGTTTGATCCAAAGTAACACATTTCATCTCTGTTACTTGTTCTACCGCCTGGTTGTGCAGCAAAATGTTTAATTTTGGTGCTTCGTTCACAGCATGTTTAGGATAAATGATAAAAGATAAAAAGATGAAAAAAGCATCAGCACCACATTCACAGCCTGGAAGCAGTTTTGAGCTCAAACCACCCAGATAAAACTCACCCTGGCATTTTCTGTCATTTCAACATCACCTTGAAATGCTTTCATAAGATGCTTTAGCCCATTGTTCAGCTGTGCAACCTACAAGCTTTTTTCTAAAACCATTTGGTCCCTCTTCTGCTCCTCTCCAAACAGTGTAGCTGCTTTTATTTATCTCTTTTTGTATAAACTGTCCAGGAAGTGGTGGAGTCCATTTGGTGAGCGTTGGCGGTTCATTGGCAGCAGCTCAGTCTATTGTGCAATGTTTTATAATATGGCATCAGTTTTATCTGGACACACAAAAGATTTGAAAAGCCCCCTACATTTCACAACCCAGCAGAGAAAGTGACAGAGATGCTCAAAGGGTAAATGAAATGAGTGTGCCTACAGAGAATGATGAGACAATGGAGAGGATGAGATTGACAGGCATTGATGACGCTGCAGAGGAGAGAAACTGGCTGCCAACACATTAGACATTTTCTTTAATTTGTTTGAACAGTTGAGGATCTACAAGTCTAGATTCAAATCAGTTTCCACCAAAGATGCATCCAAACAGACTCATCTCCCTTTGCTTGCATCTTCTTATTTTGTCTTAGCCCCTCCTACTCAAATGTGTGGGAGAACTGCAAAGAAAAGAAAGAGTAATGCTCCCCTTCCCCCCCTCAGGCGTCATTCTAAGCAACGTCAGCCTCTGATGACGGAGGTGCCACAGGACCGCCTGTCAGTCAGCATTCACTGCTCTGTAGCAGCTTTTGTTGCCTTGATGACGTGGGGTATTGTCAACTTAATAACAAGGCTGCATATCAGCGCTGCAAAGGCACTTATCGCTTTACAAATGTCCTCCCACATATTAAAATAGTGTAAAAAATATTTGCGCCTGCATGTTGGCCCTTAAAAGTATGTGCATGCGTTACTGAGCTTATGAAACAGTTTAATTTATGTGCTCTATCACACAGACTGTTAATATATTTTATCCACTGCAAACAAAGATCGTTTCAATCAGTAATTATTGTTATTTAAAACATTTTTTTGTTTTTTCTTATTGTGGTTTAATACTTATGGTGAGTTGCTGGTGTGAAACTGTGGAGCTGCGGTGACTCCACAACAATATTGTGTTAACCTGCTCGAGCTTTCTATGGGAATTCTCCACTAAGCAGCATTAAGAATGTTGCAGCTTCAGTAATAGTGGGCTTGATTATTGCCTGGGATTAAAAAAAAAAATATATATATATATATATATATATATATAGGTAACTAAAATATAGGAAAATAAAAATAACACCCAAAGTTAAGCCTGTTTGTTTCTACTAAAAAAAAACCTCAAATATAAACTAAATAGGGTTCACAACACGTGTTTTTTGTTTAAGTGCATCATGACAGGTCACAAAGGTTAGCTGATGTCACAAAAAGAGCTGCAAAGATTACACAACCTGTAATGAGTTCAGCCTCCCTAAATCCCCAGTTATTTTCCCCCTGGGAGTGGTCAACTAGCAAAGTCACATGGTTAATGTTTTTGAACATCAGGAGATCACTGACCAACAACAGCGTGCATGACAGGCCAGCAAGGATAAAACCTCTCCTTTCCAAAAGAAAGATTTCTGCCCTCTGTCAAAAAATAATGTAACAAGCCAGTAAACTGTGGCTGGAGAAGAACATTTGGGTTTTTTCCACTTTATATTATTGATATATTAGAATATTTACATTTCATACATCTTGACATTAACATTTTGCATGACTTTCCAACCATAAAACTCTGTGCCTCTGACTTGTGTTGATGGTTTGATGGTTTACATTTCTAGAGCCGTGCACACCAGCTGATTCAGCAAAGGAACACGAGGACATTATCATAGAAGGGAGGAAAAGATCATTTCATTTCATTTCATGAATTTGTTTTTGTAATGAGGCAAAGGGGGAGATGAGGACGAAGGACCACGTGGACATAGGAACTCAAGCCTTTACTTAACTAAAGGTGCTGCTGTGGGAGGACAAAGAGAATTACATCCAACACAAATAAGTAAAGATAGAGCACATGAATGACAGACATGGAAGGGCTACAGACAACAAGAATGTAGATAACTAGGGATGCACCGATCCGATCTTTGGGATCGGGATCAGTTCTGATGTTGAAAAAAAAATCCTAGATTGGGTATCAGTAACAATGAGCCGATCCACAGATGCAGATCTATTCAGTGTAATAGACCCTTTTTAAAAAAAAATAATTTATGCATTCGTCACTCACACAGGCTCATAACTGGTCATGACCATCACTGCAGTTCGGCTGTCCATTGAAATAGAACTAGTGACTTTTGCTGCACACTTTGAGTGACGTCATGTGTTAACGCACCACGCGCAGGCTACAGCGTTTCTTTACAAAGGCCAGTGATGCTATGTCGCTAGCCTGCTGCAAGCGTAAGCTTCTCCCTCTGTAGTCTGCAGCGGTTCGGGTTCCTGAGTTTTGCAGGCAAAACCACCATAGATTAAATTATATGGATGCCAGCGGGTTGCAGGTTATGAAAATTTTATCTAATCTTTTCAGCCATGACACGGTGATATTAAGAGAATCAGCTGCCGGGGTCAGCACTGCGCTCCATGGGTGCCCACTGCAGCCTGTGGGAGAGATTTTTTTTTTCTTCGATTGCCCTGCTGGTATAAAGGCATATGCCACCCCCTGGTGAAATCCCCCCCCCCAAATCCCCTTAAGTTGGACAAGTGGGCAGAAGCATTTTCTAGCCGACCCAATCATTCTCTGAATCTGGCAGCACCTACTTTAGCTTAGCATAGTTGCTGTAATCTGGCGTATCCAACTAGCACCACTTGGCGAAAGTAAACTAATTAACTGGAGATTTTTTCCAATTACGTTTCGTGACCTGCACATTCTGATCGAATACAAATGACAAGCTGATCTCCTATCAAAGGACTGACGAGGCAGCATTCAATAGGGGAACTATATGCCGCCGAAGTACAGGCCAATCACAGGTGAAGCATCGTGGATCGTAGCAAAGGCAGCACGCAGCATCCCCAACTTCCATAAACAGAGTTGCCACTATCTGCAGTGATTTCCCTGTGATTGGCCTGTACTTCCACGGCATATAGCTCCCATGTTGAATGTCACCTAGTCAGTCCTTTGATGTAAAATTGACTTCTCATTTCTACTGCCTACTTGTCCAACTCAGGCGGCTGCGGGGGGAGGCTCAATTTCACCCACGGGTGGCATATGCCTTTAAGATCACAGTCCATATTTAAATGCTATTATGAAGCTATTGTTTTATTCAGCTGCTTTTGTCATGAATCTTTAATTTCTTTTGCAGAATAGTGCTAAACCATTAGGAAGAGATGATTTGTTTATTTTTAATATCTACCAAACAACCAAGTAGAAAATTTGCTTTATGTGGATGTAGTCAAGTCGCCATTAAGGGGTCTTAAATGTTTAGGACAGAAGTTAGTAGGACAGAATGCACATACGAGTCGTTTCCTCCCTCTGTGAGTGTAAAAGTACATGTATACAAGGAAAATGTTGTTTTATTACCATTGTTGTAAACCAAGACATGGGTTTGCAATTTCTGCTGTTTTTCGTTTTGTCAGCCAGTACATGTAAAAATAATGTAGCCTAATTTAAGGAAACTTGGGAGCCTGTTGGATTATAGACAAAAGGGGGAAAAAAAAACAAATATGGTCCTGATCAAAATCACTTTAGTTGAAACTTTGAAAAACAGCATTAGCCTTTCTGAATTAAGTGATCCTGTATTGTTGCTGCTTTTTGTGTGCTCTGTGACACAGAAAAATGTATCAGAGAAATGTATTTATAATCCATGTAGCATAAACCAGCGCTGCATAAAGCAGGTTAAATGGCCTCAGTCACCATGGCAACAATCACACCACCACCTGACATCATGTGTCACACAACTGCCCGCAAGAGTCTCCTAAGGCAACAAACACTTTGCAGTACATGCCACAGATCTCACTAATGTTCATCTTTGCCTCTTCCACAAATGGATGCAATTATGTGCAATTATTGGCTGGTGAGTGCCAGAGCAGAGTCAAAAAACACACCCACCCCCACATACACACACACACACACACACACACACACACACACATTGAAGACTGATGTGTCCACAGATTGCACTGAACATCCTCCCCTGCATCCTGGTGCGAGGCTGCGGTGGTCACAGGGGGTCAAGGACAAGAGTTCCGGTTCTGGGCTGCCATTCAGGTTTTCCCGTTTCTGTGGTTCTCATGGACTCGCAGCGTAGGAGAGAAATGCCTTTTCTAAACACGGACAAACAAACGATAGAAACGATTGACCACAACTAAGTGTAGCCGAAGGCTCCAACATGTGGGAGGAACACTTGAGACAAACAGACTCCTGCACGCTGGCTCCAATGTAGATCTCTTACATCCTGTATCAGTGTTGTGGTCAACATCATCATCATCATCACATTCAATCTAATTCTCTTGCACACTTATCATTCAGTACTTCATAAGGCTCCATTACCCTCTTGAACAATTAGTTTTGTGCAGCAACATGAGTGAGATAATCTCTGCAGATACCACTATCTCAGTGAGCATCAGAGTAAACGACTCATATAAATGGATTCATTCTTCATTATGTTTCCCCTCCTGTTTTTCTTTTCTCTGTTTGTGAGTCTCCCAGACCTGTAGTACAGATGATGCACGGGTGCAGCTATAATTACTGTGGAGGAACAGTTCATTCACAGGTCTCTGGCCCCATATATTCTTAGGTGCAGGAAAACATTCACAGAGTCTCCTTTAGAGAGTGATTTAAATATATTTCCTTAAAGCAAAAGAGAGCTGGTGTTGCATTACTGTCCAAAAGGAACAAACAAAACAACATTTACGAGAGAATAATCCAACATTGTGTATTCATCATTTAAAGGCGTGATAGAAGATGTTTCTTTCAACAATTTTTTGCAATATTCGGTAAAATTGGGTTCACTACCCCATACGCTGTGATTAATTAAAAGCATGTACTTCAGCCTGCAGCTTCAACGACTCCTTCAGAGCTCAGAAGCGGGTAAAAGCCAAACCAGTATTAAACCCTGGTTTTCCAACGTGCACTATCTAAAGCTCTTACCTTTTTTTTTTTTTTTTTTTTTTTTTTTTTCTTCAAGAGTTCAAGTGACTGCCGTCTGCTCCAATCTTGAGCTTATTCCCACACAAGTCCTGTCCTTAGCTCGGTCATTGGCATAAACAGAAATCTTCACCCAGAAATGTCCCACCCACAACAAAACAAAGCTAAAGAGTGAATTACAGAGAGGGGGGACAGGGAGTTCCTTTCAAACTCACCACTGCACGCGAGTAGAGGCCCGCAGGGGCGGTCTGAGACTGATTTCACTAGCACAAGTCAAACATGTACTTTCAGGGGGGAAACTTCGGACTCTACCTTTAAAGACTTACAATGTTGTTGTTTCTCTTAGCCGATTCCCCAGCTGAGTATAGTGAAATTCTGTCCTTTGGATCTCTGAAGCTTAAATATGAAAACGTATCGGTGTTGATATTGGCCCTGTATTTACTTGGTATCGGATCGATACCAAAATTCCAGGTATCGCCCACCTCTAGTTTAGGCTATAAAAAAATATACTAAATCAGGGCTGTCCAATTTGGGGCCCGGGGGCCAAAATTGGCCAGCACGCTATTATTTTTGGCCCCTGGCCATTTGTTATTCTTTTCAAAATTTAGATTTTTCAAGCAATGTGAAAAGTTCTTTTGATATCTATTTAATGTTGCACTTCCCCTGCTGACCACAAATGACCATTGCATTACATTGTGGGAAAGGGGGGGGGGGGCCCTGTTGTTCTTCTATCAGCTCAGATCTTAAAGCCTATGATCATAGAATAAATGAGAAGATTGTCAAATGTCAGAGATAGATCAAAGGCAGTGGCACACTGACAAGGGAAAGCTTAAAAGTAGTCTGGAAAATAAGTACTTTTTACAGAAACTGATTTTAAAGCAGTATGTCTAATGTTCAAGCAGAAAGTCGCTGTTTTCAAAGGAGTATCATCTCTGTCTATATATTTTTGGTCTCATGAAGGTTCGAATTTATGTTTTACCAAATGTTTTTGAATATCTGGATATTCAATAATTTCAGGCCTTAAAAAAAGTGTTGGTCATTTTTTCACATTACTTTGTACAAGGTTTTATTTTGGACAATTATGCTACAGGCTAAGTATATTGAATTTCATACGCTGCAACACTGAATTTTTAGTTTTGGCCCATTAACATCCACCCAGAGACATTTTTGGCACCCCAATGCAAAGAATTTGGACACCCCTGTACTGAATGATGTCACTTGGAGTAAATTGTGGTTGCTACTCGCTCAGGACCCTTGGATTACATTGGACGAGCAGTATGGAGGAATATTGCCAAGTTTTTGTGGACTTTTATGGACCTTTTTATTTTGAGTGCCGGTCACCTCCATGATATGAAAGTCTGTGGAAAACAAAAAAAAAAAAAAAAAACATCTCTCTGGCTGCATTAATAAATAAAGGTATTTTACATGCAATCATGTCTCTGAATGCAGCATCAACAGTTTCTCAGTTGGATTCCATAACAAAGGCAACAGTAGTAATCTATGTAACAAATCACATTCTCTGACAAGGTCCCAGAATTAGAAATACACAGAAAAAAGCTAAACCATGTCTGTGCATTCTTCCATCTCATGAGCTTTTAAGTTGCATACCTTCACATTTAAAACCAAAAACAGCACTTTCTCCAAGAAAATCGCACGAGGAAGCAAAAACACAAATATAGTTAGTGATAACCTGCAGCATTTCTGTTTTAGGGATTTCTGAAACCTTCCCATGAAACCAAAAACACTGTAGCACACAAGTCTTTAAAAGACTAGAAGTCAGAGTTTAAATGTGCACAGAACATTATCACATGTTTGGCTTGAAGGCCTGACATTTGAAAAAAATGTACTTATTCACCTTCTCAAGTGTGAGGCAGAAGCATCATCCATACCGTCATCTCTTTATGTAGGAAGCGATACAGACTTAATTATACATGTGACTGAAAGCTCTGTGAAAAGGTAATTAGCAGATCTCCATCAAGGCTGCAAGGCGCATGGTGTAACAGGACTAAATGTTCCTGCAGTCGTTTTATAGCAGATTTATGTTCCATCTGCATAATAATCCAATCACTTGCCTCCCCAGCAGATAAGAATCAAGTGTCTAAAGTGTGTGTGATTGGATGTCCTTTACATGCACTTCACTCTTGGTTTTAGCTTTATGAAGTTTTTCTCCCACATCGTTGTGTAACTCTCTCACTTGCTTTACCTGCCCATCATGTCACACTTAGCTACAGACGGATGGTAAGACAGCAGCAAATTAGTGGAGATGCACCCTGCTATTCCATGTCAGTGTTTTCTACTATGACACATAAGGTTTCAGCCAAAGAGACATTACAGGCTGGCCAGACCCTCAGCAGATGTCACTGGGCTCAGGCCCTGCAACTTAAAAAGGTCAAACACTGGAAGTTGCATAACTGTCAGATGAGGTTGATCCGCAGCAGCAGAGGATGTTCCTCCTTTATTTTTAGGATGAAAGAGGGAGAAACATAAATAAATAGCATAAGGATGAAATTAGCCATTAAAGGAGCAATAAGTGATAATTCATCATTTCCAGGTTGAGGGAATTAAAAATGTGCAATGTGAAGCTCTAGATGTTTAATTCCACCTGGAACATAGCATGACGTTGTCAATACCAGATGTGCTCGGGTTACCAGATCGGCTCAGGGGCCTGAGCTTGACGATGACATCATACCATGGCAACTACACTATACAGTAGCAGCTGAACTCGGGTGGAGGGAGTGGGTGGGGGGGATTTTCATAAATACACAAAGCCAATCCATGTTAGCGATTTCAGCCATTTTTGTTTCTCCTTCCGCCCTCATATCACACTCTTCATCACATACTCATAGTCCACTCTCAGTGGTATGTGCGCCCTCATCTGTCAAGGGTGGTACTGCATGTGTGACAGTGTGGTCCTGTCACTATGCCTCCGACAGATCGTGCGCCGTGGCTACTTGGCCACAGGGATGTCCCTTTGGCTGAATGGTCAGCGTACATGGCTTTCACCTGGGAGTCTGGGGTTCAAAACCGGCCCGGGCCCTCTGTTGCGTACCTTGCCACACATGTAACTTTAAAGGCAGGGTGGATGATGTTTTCCAGGAGCATTTTTTACTATATTGCTCAAAGTCTTCTTCACACCTGTTTGCAGCCAATTAATTAAATGTTCTGACACAAAAACAAACAAACAAAAAAAATGTCACCTGTGGAACGTACAGGACTGGAAAAACCCGTTCCAATGAAAAGGACTTCATTGGATGGAGCTGCGAACGGCCTATGCTTATTATGTCCATCAAACTCGACTGCTGTTTGCCGCCCTCCCACTCTTCTGGCGCGCTTGCAACTCGCCGTGAGCATCTCACACTGCAGACGAACCGAAACAAACATGGCTTCTCGCTGCTCTTTACTATGCCACTGTTTGCTCTTAAAAAGAAGAAACGGATGTGGATCAAGTCATGGAGGTGTTGGTGTTTGCAGTGAGGATGTTTTACACCACAGAAGAAGTTGGAGGTGAGATAATTATCGCTTTTAGGAAACGTAGTTTCTCTGCTGTTTACTGGGACACCAACAAGCTAGCCACTCGGCTGTTCTCAGTTATGTTCGCCGACAACCATCGGTGCACACGTTCTTGTGCTCTGGAGGCGTGGTTTCAGGGTGTGCGTATTTTTTCAAATGTAGCTTGCTCGAGCCGTTTTTCCAGGATCCCCTACCCTGCCTTTAAGGGACGTCAGGAATACCTAACGCTGCAACAATGTCTACTGTGCTCCGTTTGTTGTCTACAGTGTGCATGTTCTGTATTTGTGTTTCATGTGCTGTAATTAAAAAGAAAACTGCACTCGGAGCCCATTTTATAGGAGAGGCACAAACTTATCAGCTCCTCGCTGTTTTTTTCATTTCCATCTGTATTGTGTTTATGGTGTGTGTTTGGTATTATCATGATTTCGGCTCTCAGGACATTTAGAGGCGGTGATACAGCTGTTGCATGTCCCTTATTATTCCTCATAAAATTGGTCCATGTTTCCAACAAAAATTTCCCATGAAAACAGTTTTTGACATTTGCCCAACATCATACCAACTTTAAACTAATCATATAGTGTGACAGCATCGGTAGGCGCAGGACCCGAGACGATTCGGTAACGCGAGCACATCTGGTGCTGACACGCCACATACCATCTCTCTGTGTTGATATCGAGCCTCTTGTTTACAAGGGTGGTCTGCCCTCGCATGCATGTTTGTGCATGCGCCTGTGGGTTCAGAGTTTCGCAGACGGCAGTTTGATGTTGTCTGGGTAGCAAGCTGCAAACTGCAGCAGCGCGTGCGCGGCCTGTAGAGTGCAGAGAAACCCCCCCATAACTGACAGAGAGTCAACTCTGAACTTACAGGACAATAGTACGCGTTGGTTCATTCAATCTACTTAAAGCATTGATTAAATGAAGGAATTTTGCTGCAGATAATGCCTTATAGAGAGGCTGCCCCGTCTCTCCCATTATATGGATGTACGCCAAAGGGCAACTCAAAGAAATATCTTCCGGAGGAGTCAAAGTGATACAGGAATTTTACCGGTGAGTATAAACTCCTAGAAATAAGGTCCAGGTTGAAAAAAAAAGTTATCCTTTAAGAAGTAATTTATATAATTTTAATCAATTATTCAGAAAAATACTTTGAGAAAAGCATTATATTCCATCTAGTGTGTCTGGGAACAGATCCAGGAGAGGATCTAATCAATCATTAAGTAATCTGCATCATCTTGAAATGGAAAATGCTCAGATCAACTAACAAAAACAAGCCAGATGAAGTTGGTAAGATGCTATGAATTTTATTCACTGGACTTTGGGTTTTATTTTACCTAAGAAGTCACTGATCGTTTGTGTGGACAGAAGAACCTTATAGAAGGAAGACCATCAGTGCAGCCCTCCACCAACCTGCCATTTATGTTAAAGAGTCCAAACTGCGCTTTAAAGTCTCTAAAAGGAGTTTAGCAGAATCTTCAACAAGGATTAAGGATCTTCAACAATGGCTTTTTAAAAGAATTCATCTTTTAATCTAGTGTTTGTTTAGAACAGTCATATTTTCAGCTGTGACATTTTGAGCCATTTAGTCCTCGTTCCTGCCTCTTTACAGCAGATTTACTAAATTCAAGGTACTTGTGCCATCATTTTCATTCTCTGCGTCTAGCGCTCTTATTTCTATTTCACACCACCTAGAAATTTGTATTCAATTTAACAATGAGATTCTCATAAAAACACCCCCAGCTTTTAACCCACTCTTTCACCCACACTTGTTTAATTTGAGAATAACATCAGCAGTGACTGTTCTTTTGTACCACATAGGTCTATTCAGATACATTTGCACTCCACAGAGAGGCAGCTCAGGCAGAGAGCACATAGAGACAAAGGAAAGAAGACTTTCCGCATACAGCTGAGACACTGCAGATTATTTTCAGCATCCACTTTAATTTTATTCACTGAACTGTTATTTTTCTTAGTAAATAAATAATAATTACCTCATAAAATAAATTAACAAGCAAGCTTAAAGTGAGATTTAATCTGATGTTCAGAAGAAAAAGGAGCCCTATCCAGTCAGATTAATGATACTTAATGTATAAACAAAAACAGTTAGAGTGCTCCTTAATGAATTGCCTTTTAAAATCATGGAGATCATGAGAAAACTAAATTTCTTAATCAGAAATTACAGTCCTGAAAAGGCTGTTTGATCAATAGGATATTCAGGGAAATGTGAATAAAAAGGCAGATCAAAAGGATATTTAAGATGTGCGAATGCTATTAAAGTTATTAAATTTCTTTAAAAGCAGAGAAGAAGGCAGCAGAAGGAGAGAGAGAGACAAATGCGGGGGGGTGAGGAGGTCAGTCAGCCGCCCCCTCATGCTCATCTCTTACCTCCATCTGCTTCGGAGCCCTTTCCTCAAAGCTGTGACCTCCCTAATGTTAAAACAACAAACAGCTCGCCGCCCACTAGGCCTCCATCCACGATCACGGCCTCCAACTGTCAGTCTACACATTTATGTTTCAGCTTCTAACATGTAAAACCAACATGTGAAGCCAAAGCAACACATGAAAACCTGATGAAGTCCCTTCATCAGCATCCAACATGGACACCGCTTCTTAATACTGTAAAACCATCGATGCCCACTCTTGCTCATCTGTCCATTTTTTGGAAAAGGTCGACTACTCAGTTCAGCATTTACTAGCTTATTTTTCTTACAAATACAAGAGCTAACCCGCTGTGTGAGCGGTTTTAGTTACCAAGCCTCAGGCATGTGACCCTGACTTCACCGCTTCTCCAAATAACTTCCCTCTGATTTCAACGGTAATGTGACAATCCACTGAGAAACTTTTAACATTTAAATTAAATGTTACATTATATAGCACTGCACCTCTTAAAATGTTTTTTTTTTATAAAACAAATAAAAATAATAAATAAACATTAAATCCTTGCAACCATGTCAGACAAACTACAATGGCCACTTGAGAGCCAGTGAAAGGTTCATCTTCCCTGGGCTACTGT
The DNA here is from genome assembly GCA_023101725.1 of Atherinomorus stipes. Lineage (NCBI taxonomy): Eukaryota > Metazoa > Chordata > Actinopteri > Atheriniformes > Atherinidae > Atherinomorus > Atherinomorus stipes. The sequence goes on along the minus strand of JALJCO010012583.1, from coordinate 857,112 downwards.
TGCAATGTGGCAGTAAAAGGAGTGAAATTTAAAATTATGAATAATAGAAAACTAATTAAACAGTGACTGTTACTAAAATCTCTTCAGAGATCCACTTCCTGTCTGCTCCTGATCATCTGGACAGACCAAGTGGCAAACTCCGGAGGTGAAAAGTGAAGCCTATGCAAAAGTACCAAAAATTACAGTTCACCCCTCATCCACAAGGGGCTCGCTCCAAAAATGGAGTCAATTTCCATCGACTCCCATGTTAAAAAGGCCAACTTAGAAATAACCAAGTTTATGGCCTCGTACAAAAAAACGTTAGGTTCAAAAGGCAAGGTCAAAGGTCAAAAGGTCAAGTTTACCTTCATGGCAACTATGGGGAGGTGATTTTTAAAATATTCTTAATATATAATGAGTGCTGTATATCTATCTATCTATATATATATATATATATATATATATATATATATTTACACACACACACACACACACACAGCGTGTTATATATACAGCATATGTATGCCTATTATGACTATATCTATATATATATATATATATATATATATATATATATATATACTGTATCTCTGTTTGCTCCTGCAAGCTCTGGGTTAGCTCTTAGCAAAAGGAAGCTCACAGTTTGGGTGTCAATCATCCACCCCCACACTCACAGCCCTCCTCTCAGCTTCCTCTCTTTGCCCATTTTTGCATTTTCCGGAAATGATGATATGCGTGACACTGTGAAGATGGTGATGGTGGGAACTGCCCACTGAACTGCAATCCAGCTCTTCAGACACCTACAGGTGACGTCACGGAGGGTCCGTCCATATATGCAGTCTATGGCAGGGGTTCTCAATCCAGGTACTCGATGGCCGGTGTCATGAGTGTTTTCATGGTTTCTCTGCTGCAACATAGCTGACTCAAATCAATGGCTAATTAGTAGGCGAGTCTGAGTCTGACTCAGGAGTGTTGCTGCAGGGAGACCATGAAAACATGCAGGATAGCGGCCCTCGAGGACCAGGATCAAGGATCCCTGGTCTGTGGTGTAGACTTGCAGACTGATAACAAGGTGCATGTTCAGCCCAGCAGGCAAATCAGCCTGAAATGAATTATGAAACGAAGAAAAACTTTGGGAAAATACAGCTGAAAAAAGCGCACGGTCGCACGCTGGTATGACTTCTGTGTAAGGTAACAGAAACTGAAAACTGTTGCAACGGAGCTTTTCCACAGTAGGCTAAAAAATTAGCCATCTTTAGTAAATTATCCAACTTCAAAAGGAGGATGAAGTAGATGCTGGACGACCCTGCCCTGTTTCTAACAAAACACCAAATAAACTTCACTGGTAGACTGAATTAACTCACCTGTCCAGCAGAAAGGCTGCAACCCCTGCGTCCCTCTGAGGTCCATCTAGCAAATGCTGGCTACACCGACGTATACTCCTGTTTTCTCCCGGTTATAATTTGCTCCCCCTCAAAGAGGATGGTCCTTCATTTCAATGGAAAGTGGGAAGTTGATCCAGTCCCTCTTTGCTTGTTTATCCTCCTCCCTCTGCGACAACGTGAGAGAATTGACAGCTAAAACACGTATGGCTAAGTTTGCCCCCTTTTGGCCACCATATTTGAAGATGGCGATGCAATATGGCAGCCATCAGTTGGGTGCAACGCCACTCATGTATTTATAAACAACTCATTCTAATAGATGAGAACGCTTTCATTTAGATGCACTGAGACAAGACTTCAGTAAAATACATATTTATGAAAGCAGTACTTGATTTTTGCTAATAAAAAGCCAAATAAGCCACACGGGACCTTTAAATCTGTTGGGTTGAAAGTACAAATAAGAATTTACAACCAATCAAGATGTACCCGTGTGAATAAAATTCATTAAAATGATAAGACTGAAAACCACAGTTTTGTCCCCAGCTGCCTGCACGCTCAGGAATGTTTGTAAGAAGCTTAGCTGACTAATTTCCTCCTGGGATGAAGAGAATATTTTTCATTTCATTTCTTCCATTATGTGATCTTTTCAGCGCTTTGCTTCAAGTTCAACTGAGACACATCATCTCACGTAACTATTACTTTTAATTTCGTCATAAATATTCATGTCGGTGGCTCACTCAGAGCCAGACAGTAAAAAACAGTCAAAAATATTAAAACACTGGCAGGAAAGATTTCTGTGACTACAACATTTCTCTTATATTAAACAGGAGCTGTGTAACGTTTACTGTACATTAACCGGCCCCTTCTTTTGTTTTGTTTTTTTTTCTTTTTTTTTTTGATTTTAGTCTATCCTTATTGTGTGTCTTGGTCTTCTCTTTTTCCTATGTTGTTTTGTTTTTTGTTGGCTTCTTTGTTTTTTTTTTTTTTTTTTTCTTCCCTTTTTCTTTTAAGGAAAGGAAATTTTCTTATTTTTTTTATTTTTATTTTTATTATATATATTATTTATTTTTTGTTTATAAATAAAATTTTAATATTTTTAATGTTTTTTTATTTTCTTTTTTTTTTTCTGATTTTTATCTATTTTATCTTTTTCGCTTATGGCATTTCATTTTTTTATTTTTTTTCTTTTTTTTTTGAAACTAAAGAGAGAGGATTTTTTTCTGTATTGTGGGAGATTAGATTTGGATCTGCGTGGAGGAAGGGATGATGAGGATGAGTATTAGCTTTCGCTGGGATGATGGAGATTATGAGGATTAAGAATGGCAAAAGCTCTGATGTCGATAGTCCGAGGGGGGGGGAGAGAAGCCGTGCCCTTTTGTCCGGCTGTCGTTTTTTTTTTTTTTTTTTTTATTTTTTTTATTTTTGTTTTTATTTTTTTTTATTTATATTTTTTTTAAAAAAATGGAATTTATTTTTTTTTTTTTTTTTTTTTTTTTTTTTTTTTTTCCTTCTCCTCCAGTTTTACTCCTTCTTCCCCCTTCCCACTTCAATACCCATTCTCTATTCCAGATTTTTTCTCTTTTTTATTTTTTTTTTATGTTTTTTGTTTCCATTTTTCCAAAAACCTGAATTTATATTTTCCAAAATTTATTTTTTTTTTGGATTTTTTTTTTTTTTTCTCCTTTCTTTCCCCCTTATTTCCTGTTTAATATTCTTATAAATTTTTTTTAGCGGATTTGAAGGGATAGATTTAAAGATGAGAACCTCCCTCAGATTTCTCCACATGGTTGTACCTGAGGTAAAGAGTCCGATATTATTTGCGATTTTTTTTTTTGTTTCCGTCTTTGCTAAGCTTTTTTAGCCTTTTTATTTTTACCTTCTTTATGTTGTAAATTATCTTCATATTCAAATCCTCCCTTCACAGCCTCTTCCCTGCCAGGAATTTAACCCTACTGCCTTCCGGTTTTTTGCTTGTTTTCTTTGGCTTTGTCCCTTTTCTTTTTTTTGATTTTTCAGTTACCATTACATTTTCAAGGAAAAGAGAATGGGTGGTAGATGAGCTTCTCATCTTAGTTGTTTCTTCCCTACTTACTTTTTTTTTTTTTTTTTTTTTCACCCATCTCTTTCTTTCTTTTTTTCTCTCTCTATTTCTCTTCCCAACTATTACTATTATAAAAAACAGATACAATCAATGCCACCTCCCGCCATCACAGAAAGAGGAAGGGAGGGGAGCTTCTTTTTCTTCACCCGGGGGGGCCCAGCGAAATAGTTGGTGGATAAATATTTTTTTTTTTCTCCCCCCCTTCTTGGGAAAGGCACAAAATGTTTTTATCCAGTGCTATAAAAAAAAATATTATCTTCTGTGAGTTACACTAATAGAATAAAAATTCAATATCTCTGGTGACTTTTTCCCTGAACCAATGCTTTCCTCTACCCATTTCAACCAAACATGGAATTTCTTGGTTTTTTTCCTTTTTTTTTCTTCATTTCATTGCCCATCAAGTCCAATTCTAACACAAACCTAATCCGCCCTCTAAGAACCCGCACCTGTCTTGAATTTAATTTGCCCCTGGTGAAGAGTTTGATTATCCTTCCTTTTTTGGGAGAGTGAGGAAAGTATCACCACCAGCCAAAACAAGGATACCCACCAGGCCATCAGTCCAGCTAGGAGCAGGCCATCCAAAGATGATGGATCTCAAACATCAGAAAGATGCAGGAACAGGCTCAATGGCAAGACATACATCAAGTCCCAATCAGATTTCCTCTCATCCAAAAAGAAAACATCTTCCAGGATTTCACATAAAACTCTAAAAAAAAAAAAAACTCCTCTTTTTTGTTGTTTTTCCATTTTTTTTTCCTTTTTTTTTTTTTTATTTTTTTTCCTTCTTTTCCCTTCAATACAATTTGTTTTTTTTTTTTTTTTTTTAATCTATTTTTTCTTTGATAAATTTCCTCTTATAGATTTCCCCCCTTTTTTCATTTTTTAAATTCTTTCCATTTTCCCAATTCTCCTTTTCCTCTCTGCTCTTTAAAATAAAAATAAAATTTTTTTTTTAAAAAATTTTTTTTTTTTTTTTTTTTTTTACCTATTTATAAAGAAATTAAAAAAAAAAAAATTTAAAAATTTTTTTTTTCTTCAGTTCTCAGAGTTAAGGATGGTTGGTTGTGGCAGCTTAAAGATTTACTTCCATCGTCATGTCATTTATATTGCTGTGTTCGCCATTATTATCGAATGCATTATGCGTCGTTTCTGTTTAAAAAAAACTTCTGGTTGCTTTGTTTCCAGCTGTATTTGTATGCTAGAAGAGTGGCTTGTGGTCAAATGACGGGCTTTCCGGTCCTTCTCATGAAAATCCGTGACGCGAAAAATGAGGCGTCTCTGATTGGCTCCCTCTCATGAATGTATGAAGGAAGCTCCTCCCCCCGCTCTGTGTGTGTAAAAGAGCACACAAACGAGTTGAACTGAACTGAACGAATTGAACTTTACCAATTGTCCAATAAAGTATCTGTAGATTCATGACTCATGTGAGGATTCAGAAATGTCAGTTCATTGGAAAACTAAATGTCAAAGCAAATGGCATTTATCTTAATGACTGACGAAACAGCAAAATATGTAGCAAATAGAGAGAGAAAGAAAAAGTTTACCATGTTTAATGATAAAATAATCATTTTTATGAAACTCAATTTTAACAGATCAAAGTTTTGTGTTAACTTTGGAAAATCACTTCAGAACCTGTACGGAGGGAATAGGTGTGTTTCTGTATCTACTGAGGTGGAAGTTTACCTCATGCTCAACTCACCCACAGCAGAGGATCATGCACGGATCCTTGTGAATTTGGATAAAAGAGGTTTGATTTAGAATATAAAAAGTTAGCTACGTTACAAAATCTGAAGGTAATGTCATTAAAAACCAAAGTCCTGGCTGCTCAACAAAGCACAGGTGCAACCTCCTGATATTGATATCTAAAAAACAAACAAACAAACAAAAAAAAAATCAGGACAAAATTTTTCCTAGTAAATTTTTTGTGGTCAACACACACACACACATACACACGCACACACAAACTTTTTTTGGTCTTATGTCATATTTAACATAAAGCATCGATGGCCTGAGTTTCCTGATCTTGTATCTGGCCTGGATCTGTATTTGGTTTTATCGGTTTGAACACAGGGCTTACCTTTCATTTATTTGTTGCTGAATATTATTTTTTCCACAAATTTTTTTAAAAATTAATGATATTTCTTTGCTGTACTTCTCAGGAGTTTACACTCATCAAGCCATGAGAAATTACTGGTAGATCGAAGCTCATCAGTATTTTATTGGTGATGACTTTGTGCAGTGTTTATTACACTGCACGTATTCATCTGCCATTTTTGGGCTTTTTTGTGGGAATACTGATGACAGTAGTCTGAATGAACGGGATTTTAACAGTCCGTCCTGAGGAGACGGTAACAAAGCGGGCGGGGCGCTGTGATTCTGTACATCCACTAATTTAATAGTTTTTTTAATCATCTTTTTAACATCAAAAACAAATACAGGGTTTAAATAGTGATACCATGATACATGTTTAACTTGTCAGTCACAAAGTGGCCCGAACATATTGTTAGAGGTTTCAATGGACTCCAGTGTGAACTGTCAGTATTGATAGCCACTCGCCACCTGACATGTCATCCGGGGCTTTTTTTTTCCTGTTGTTTTGGGAACTGGAAAAAACATTTTCTCATGTCTGTGTGGCAGTTATGTTTATGGCGGCCATGCACAGCACAACTTCTGGGCAATTCCAAAGTAGAATAAATTAAGACCAACGAGTAACAAAACAGGTAATCAAAAGGGTCCTCTATGCAACGAAGCGATGTTTTCACCTCGTGGCAACCTCCGGTGGCCAACTATGACCCTGTCTGGGAGGAGTAAATATCTGCAGTTCACCCTTCATCCATTAGGGGCTGGCAGCAAAACAGAGCAAATTACTCTTCTATAACTGCGTGGTTGATGTCATGTTATTTGTATAGTTTGTCATCTTCTGTATTTATAGGTTGTGTTAATAAAGCATTTTAAACAAACAAACAAAAAAAGTTATCCCGCCGCTTACAGGGATAATCTTCATAAGCTCCTGTTAGTTTCGAGTTAGCTCGGTTAGCGTTTAGCCCAGATTTTGCAACTTTGCCCATTTTTGTGTTTTCCAGGAGTGACGCACGCGACGCGGCAAGATGGCGACAGTGAAATACGCCCAACTGGCTTCACTTTCCACTATTCAGACGAGACTGGATGCTACGTCTGTATTTTCTGCAGTCTTTGGTTTTCACCCACGAGCTAACTGGATGTTACAAATTTGGCAGAAGTTCCTGGATATCCACATTGATCCGTATATGCCATCAAAGTAGATCAAAGGTGATCTATGTCCATCCCAATCATGGCATAATAGTGAATTAAGAGAGGGGGAAGGCACACTATAACTTCTCGTGTTGGACAATGGAAGAAACATAAGGGGAATTGAATGAAAAATAAATATTAAAGAGGCTAATGACAGTATACTGGTGTTTACTGTGATGAACTGTTATATTCTAGCCTCCATTTAGAAGTTTTTGTCAGCACAGTCAGACAGTAAATCTGACGGTGGTGAGAAAAACTCTTTCACACGATATGCCTGACTTCATCAGCCATTTTGTTTCCTTTCAGATCTCCATAAAAAGTTTGCATATATCACAATGTAAATAACATTTTCATACAAAGCATGTTAAAGGTGCCATGACATCAAATTGCACTTTTCTGGGGTTTTGGGTGTATAATATGATCTGTTGTGCACTGATGAGGCCATGTGAATGTCCAGAGGAGAATCAAAGTTCCTGTTTATGGTCTGTCAGCTTTGTCTCTCTGCTCAGAAACAGTTAAATCAGACAGCAGGCTGTCATTCTACGTAGTTCTATCATTCTACGTAATATAATTGCTCCAATAAGAGCACACTATCAAGTAAACAGCGCCCGCCCCCCCCTCTCTCCTAACGGTTTATGCACGTCCGCTCCCCCCTCCCCTCCCAGTCCGATTCAGCTTTGTGTATGGAGCTAGTAGTAACTTCTCTGCAGTCAGGTCTGGATTTTCAAACAAATGGATTTAAAAGAAAACTTCTGCAGCAACACTGAGGGAGGGGGCCACAACCTTGTCATTACCTGTAAGTTTATTTATTTTCTAAATGCTGTCTTGTCTTATAAACGTAGCTCACACTGTCTAAAGTGCCCATGTTGCTAGCAGTTAGCCTTTAGCAAACTCCGACCGCAGCTTGACCTAGATTCTCCAAATAAGGTCATAGCGAAATAAGGTGTAGCCAATCAAAATGAAGTCAACGTGGTCTCCGGGTAAAGCTCCATATCATCACCGGACTCAACTGTATTACTGAGGAAGTGAGGTCTGCGTTCAAAACAATACTCCGCTGTAAAAAATGCCGTTTTTTTCTTTGGAGTATTTACATATAAAGTAATGCCAACAACATAAACTAGTTTTTAACTGTTATGTCATCACTCCTTTAAGGTTGTGACAGAAGCAATTTCCAAAAATATGTGATATTTTTGGAAATTCAGTGATCTTGAGGCATGCTGTAGAGTTGAAGGTTTGAAAGCGGGGTCTTTAAGGAGGTAGTTGACCTAGTAACTGCCTGGTTTTATTGCTTTTTATAAATATCTGACCGTGGTGTGGGACACATTTTGAACAACCACAAAATAAAAGTAAATATTTTTCAAAACTCTATAAAAAGAGTAGTTAGCACATCTTACAATCTAATGTTACACATGGTAAAGATCTTATTTAATTCAATTACTGCTTTTAGTTTTTTGATGAAGATTAATTGATTCTGATCTCCCATCTGAAGACAACTGTTTTGTAGGCAACAAGCCAATAAATAATCATCAAATTAACAAAAAATAAACAAACAAAAACATAAGAAAATCTTACATGTGTGCAAAGGAATCCTGGATTATTGCCTTGATTATTTTCATTCATAAAAATGTTATTTCTAAACAGCATTTAGCACTTTTCTTAGTGGAACAAGAATCACTGCAAGCTGACATTACTTTTCCACTGCATCATCCTCTGGGTGCTCCCTGTGATTTAGCTCTGAGACGCCCCTCTCAGACTTTGATTTCTCCTGGGTGAAATGTTCTTTCAGCAGGAATCTGGTGTTCTTTGGATCATTATCCTGCTGAAAGGCTTCTTCACATCTTTTTTTGTTTCATTTTGGCTGCCAAATTCCTCTCAGGTGATTAATTAATCAATAGATTCATCTCAAAAGTACAACTATCAGCAAGTATATTCTTGATTATCATTAATTGTGACATATTTTTGTAATCTAACATATATAATACAGATAATAACAGCAGCCTCTGGTTTTATAGATGATGATGGTTTGCATGTGCTGTGTTGATGAGTATGGGACATCGGCCACCCCACCGATATTTAACCGATCAGGTTGCTGTTTAGTCTAAAAAAAAAAAAAAAAAAAAACTTCTTCTTCTAAAACTTCTTTTTTACAGACTTTAAAACTTCTAAAGACCAGGGGTGAAATATTGATACACTGAAATATTGCGATGTTTTCATATGCTGATATCATATTGACATTTAAAAATGCGGAATCCATCTATTCTCCTACCAAAATCTCACCATATTTCATCGTCTGATACGAAATCTTGCGGGAATTCACGAATATCGTGAGATTTTGTAACAGAACGATGAAATTTCGCAAAATTTTGTAAGTAAAATAATTGATGCTGCATTTTTAAATATCGATTTGATATCGGCATATGAAAAATCCGAATTTCTGACCCACTGATGACAAAACTGCTATTTGCAATGACTGCTTTTTTTTTTTTTTACCGTATTTATATCAGTTATTGGCCACATAAATTTTAAAATATCGGCATATCGGATATCGGCCAAAATTCCAATATCGTGCATCCCTCCCATGAAAAGCTGATGTTCTGGTTTTCTTGGAGAACAATGATGATGCAACCCAACTGATGCAACCTTGTAGTTTCACCGGAGAAATGAAAACTGGGGGAATGAAAAAACAGACCTCGGTAGTCAAGCTGATAATCACTGAAACTGAATGTGATTAACACAGATGCATGTTTGTGCCTGTATAAACAGAGTGGAGCTAATGAAATCTTCATGAATCTGGTAGTTCTCAACACCAAAGCAGAAAATACAACAGAAAAGAATAAGACTGTTTGCTCTTTACACACACACACACACACACACAGCTGTGACAGAGGCTTACACATTATGACAACAAGGAAGCGATGTGGGTGGAGGGTAAAGTCATTGATTGGATCTCCAAATATAATTTTCCATTAGTGCTCATCTCCTCCAGGCCCAGGGGCTGCTTCATTAAGGAAATGTAATGATTCCATTCGTTAACTTTGAAGTGATTTGCCGACCTCTGTAACTGTATTCCACCCACTCGTTTTGATGTTAAGGTGGATAAGCTACATCCATATGCAACAAATAGGCTTTGATGTGCTGCTAATACAGATAGAGCTGGTGGGCAGTTTCATTAGCAGTAGTGTACACTGGTTTAAGAGCATGCTGCATCTGTACAAACACCTGGCTTTTACGTAATAACAGTATATCATTGATTTATTCTTTGCTTTGTATTTAAAAATGGTGCATTTATTTTATATTATCATCATTATTATAAGTTCTCCATGACCAAGCTACATTGTATTTCAAAGATCTAGTAATTCCATATTTTTTCCAACAGACCATTCCTCTGTCAAATGGCAGATTTATGTTTCCTAGAGGCTCTACAGTAAGAGCAGGATTTTTCCTGTTATTTTCTGTCAGGAAAGCCCCGTCGGTCTAGTATTTGTACTTTTTTGCAATGGCAATGTTCAGTGTGGACCTGATACACGACAAAGGCATCTACATATGTTTAAAACGGAAGTTTGCCTTTAAGACACTCTCTCTACTTTTAAAACTGAGTTTTAAAACTTTCCTTTTTCATAAATCTTGTACACTGGCTTAGCCACCAGTGCTTCCCAAACTTTTTTTCTGAGGCTCCACTTTATAAAGTTTATAAATTCTTGTGACCCAGTTTACATTTGGCATGACTTTTTTATTGCAAAAAGACAATGTTTTATTTTATAGAACCCAACTTTTTAATTCATCCATAGTTAAGCTACAGCAGGGGTGTCCAGCTCTGGTCCTGAAGGGCCACAATCCTGCAGGTTTTCCACATTTCCCTGCTCCATACATCTGATTCAAATTGATGAGCCATTGTGCAGAACTGCATTGGCTGCTGGATCCATTTAATTTGATTCAGGTGTGTTGAAGCAGGGAAACAGTGAAAACCTGCAGGACAGCGGCACACGAGGACCGACTATGGACACCCCTGGTCCTATAGTATAGTAAGACGCTATGAGACAAAATGCATGTGTTTAGGAAGCAATTGCAGGATATCTTACTGTTTTTATGTTATCGGTGAATGTGCATGTCAAACATATTTCTTAGAAAAAAAGCACAAATTATGGCAGGCTTTGCTGGCTCTATTTCTTAAAACTCTCAAAACAGTGTCATTGCTTTAACTGGATTAATAATTGGCGCATGTCTATAAAATGTCTAAAGATGACTTTGCTGTAAACTGGAACTATATAAATAAGGCTGAACTTAAATTAATTTGAGTTTATTTGTATAGACCAGGGGTGTCCAGCTCCAGTCCCTGAGGGCCACAATCCTGCAGGTTTTCCATGTTTCCCTTCTCCAACACACACCTGACTCAAATTCATAGGCTTTTAGATTCATTTAATTTGAGTCAGCTCTGCTGGTGCAAGGAGGCATGGAAAACCGTCAGGACTGTCCCTTGAGGACCGACTTTGGACACCACTGGTATAGACAAAAACCCTCAAGGGTCTCAGATCTGCCTTCGAAGTAAAGCTTTGTGTTCACATTAGAACGTTTTAATTTATTTTTCAAGTCTGACTGTAACTTTATTGTAAATTATAAATCAATATGTCCTTTAAAGACCCACAACGGAACTTTAAGTAGTTTTTCTCAGCAATGTGACCCCTATTGACGGCTAAACTAGCATCCATCTTGCATCGTACCTGTGCTGCGAGCTCAATCCAGCCAGTAAAAGACAGTCTCAACTTGACTCTTGTTCTGTCCATTCCTTGCTTTCTTTTGCTCTCTTCCTCTGGTAATGTTCACCGGGGGTCACCGGTGCTCAAAACAAAAAGGTTGATTAAAGTCCACAAAAACTTGGCAACATTTCTCCATACTGCTCGTCCAATGTAATCCAAGTGTCCTGAGTCAGTAAGGGCCAATAATTTACTCAAAACGACATCATTAAGCATATTTTTACAGCCTAAACAGTAGAACATCGCACTTCCCAAATGCGCGTCTATGCGAGTTCAAAGCCCCAGCAGACCAAACCAGACGAGATCGCGTTCTCTGTCCCGCTCGCTCTCTTTCTTTCTTTCATCGTTTTAAATCAATAGCCAACCCCTCGTGTTTGTCCGCAGCTCGGTGCTCTTAGCACAATGTAAAAAGCAAATTTCTTCTTCTACGCCTGCATTATCGGCAGAGTAGGCGCTGAATGCCGTGGCTTTAGTGGTGTCATGAACGCGCATCGTGGAAGTACAATGTTGTACTGTTTAGGCCACGGTTTCTCAATCCTGGTCCTCAGGGACTCCTGCCCTACCATGTATTCCAGGTTTCCAACTCCACCACACCTGATTCAGATCAATTGAATGGCTCATCAAGTTCTTTGCAAGTCTTCTAACGAGTCTTTCATCTGAGTCAGGTATGCTAAAGTAGGAGTCCTCCAGGACCAGGATTGAGAAACACCGGTTTAGGCTGTAAAAATATACTAAATAATGATGTTTCGAGTAAATTATGGGCACTACCCACTCAGGACACTTGGATTACATTGGACGAGCAGTATGAAGGAATACTGCCAAGTTTTTGTGGACTTTTATGGACCTTTTTGTTTTGAGCGCCGGTCATCTCCATTATATGAAAGTCGGTGGATGAGAAAAGAAAACCCAGATCTCCGGCTGCATTTGAGATATTAAAAAAGTGCTCCAGAGTCTTGCTCAGCATGAGGGTGAGTAGAAAGTGAAGGCACATCATTCTGTGGGTGTTGTATCCCTTTAAGGCAGCTCCTTTGTTTCCTGTCTATCATTACTGGACTAATTGATTAGTACAGGTGTGTGTGACCTCAGTAATCATGATGACAATGGCCAGGCACACACAGGAAACAAAGGAGCTGGCTTAAGTTCAGGAAGTAGTGGACTTGTGCATAGAGCCTATTCAGGCAAAACAAAAACAGAAGAAATACTAACATGGTGATATTTAACACAGCGTTGTAATATTTGCCTCTTAGCTGTAAAAACATGCTCTAAATTGTTGATACCAGCTTGATCTGTTGAAATGACCCTCCCCCACCCCCACGGCACGTAGACTTTACAGCACATAGATTCACATAATGAATGAAGCAAAAGACTGACAGCTCCTAACTCACACAAGACCCTATTTTAAGTGGTTGCCATGCCAGCTTCACAGCAGTCAGTGACTCCATGTTAAATCACAAGCTCTTACAGCAATGCTATGAATAATTCACTACCATTAACAGGGAAAGAGCGTCCTTGCCAGCAGCATTTGGGGAAATTTTTATTTCAAATCACCAAAAGCTGTCAATTTGAGAGCGAGTCCAACAGGCTGTCACAGACTTTGAAGACAATGTCTTTAGTGAGACAGTTTGAATGAGCAGAAGGGAGAAAGCAGGTCAAACCTTCCACAATCCTCTCTGCTGCATCTCGTCCTCGTTTGCAATTCCAATTGGGTGTCATTTAGAATAATACCGCTAATCACCTGTGGTTGTTAAAAAGAATGACTGCAGATACACCTACACCCGTCACTCAGATATTTTAGATAAACACACAGAAAAGAAAAGCAGCATTTCACTCACCCACATCAATTTCAACAGCACTCGCATGATTGAAGCGAGTGCTTTAGTTCAAGTAAATTTTAAGTTGTTGCCTACTCACTTCACCTCCATTTATAGCAGCAGCTCTGAAGGGTTTTTGACAACTTGTTGCATCAGTGTAACACACCTGTTGCTCTCCTTTTTTATTCAAGGTTGATAAGAAAATTTGTTCATTCATCCCTCATCAGTATGTTAATGACCGCATTTACATGAGAGTTTTAATTTCTCTTTAACTCAAAATAAAAGAATAAAATAGTCCTTTATTAATTTTGCTTTAAAAAGACCATGTAAATCCTTATTAACAGTGGTGAACCTTCCCAGGAGTGGCCGGCCGACCAAAATTACCCCAAGAGCACAGCGACGACTCATTCAAGAGGTCACAAAAGACCCAAGAACAACTTTCAAGAACTGCAGGCCTCACTTGCCTCAATTAAGGTCAGTGTTCATGACTCCACCATCAGAAAGAAGCTGGGCAAAAGAGGCCTGCATGGCAGAGCTCCAAGACCAAAATCACTGCTGAGCAAAAAGAGCATAAAGGCTCGTCTCAGTTTAGCCAGAAAGCATCTTGATGATCCCCAAGACTTTTGGGAAAATACTCTGTGGACTGATGAGACAAAAGTTGAACTTTTTGGAAGGTGTAGGTCCCATTACATCTGGCGTAAAAGTAACACGGCATTTTAGACAAGGAACATCATACCAACAGAAAAATATGATGGGGTGGGGGTAAAGTCCCCCCCTGAATCCCACTGAGATGCTGTGGCATGACCTTAAGAAGGTGGTTTATGCTGCAAAACCCTCCAATGTGGCTGAATTACAAAAATTCTGCAAAGATGAGTGGAACAAAATTCCTCCACAGCGCCGTAGAAGACTCATTGCCAGTTATTGCAAATGCGTGATTGCAGTTGTTGCTGCTAAGGGTGGCCCAACCAGTTATTAGGTTTAGGGGGCAATCACTTTTTCAAGCCGGGCCATTTAAGTTTGGATTCCCCCCCCACCACCAAAAAATAAAAATATTCATTTAAAAACTGCATTTTCTGTTTACTTGTGTCATCTTTGTCTCACATTTAAATTTGTTTGATGATCTGAAACATTGAAGTGTGACAAACATGCAAAAAAAGTAAGAAATCAGGAAGGGGGCAAACACTTTTTCACACAGCTGTAAATAAATACGACTTATTGTCTGGTGTGACATATGTTTTTCACCTGTTCATGATGCATTTTTTGACTGATGCGAGTTATAGTCAGGAGTGACTTATTGTCCAGAAAATAGGTTGGTTGGTTTATTGCTCTTTTAATTCCGAATAAAATAATTCACCTGCCATGTAAACTTAATTTCTCTCTAAGTTTATTCCTGTTCTGCAAATGCTCCTTCTCCATGGGACTGAATGTGGCAAGATACACATGAAGGCCTGAGCGGGATTTGATCCCACAAACTCTTGGGGGAGAGCCATGCGCATTTTCTGGTCAGCCAAACAGATATCCTGGTGGCCAAGTAGCCTGAGCGCATAATCTATTGGAGGCATAGTGACAGGACCCCACACTGTCACACTAAGGAGACAAAAAAATATGAATGGGAGTCAATAACAAAAATAACAAATAACAAAATAACAAAAAAAAAAGTATTTCTTGGTCCAAGTCGTTGTCCTTGGATTCCAGATATATTTTTTCATGTAACAAGTTCCAAAAACTAAGGCGCAATTATAAAGTTAAATGCATTAGTAAAAAACAGAATGAGGAAAAACTACAGTCACATATGTGAGATCACATCACCCTCCGTTTCTCTTGACAGATCAAAATGTCGGTGTATTTTGTACCAGAACAACAGATGGGCTCACTTTTTTTTCCCCATGAGGCAGTAAAGTGCTGGGGGAGCGCACCTTGGGCTGCTGGAGATGCATATTATTCACGACAAGAGCTGTAGTCCACAAAGCAACTTCAGACAAAGCCTGAAATAATCAAAGTTCTTTGCAGTATTTGATTTTTTTCTTTGCATGAAAAATATTTTCATTTAAATCCACCACCAACATATCTGCAGTCCAGTGCAGAAAACAACTGGGACTTCCATTCATATTTTGTCATTATTTAGGTCCCATCAGCCAGAAGTATATGGGCATGACCTCGGCTCCCTCTTGTCACAAGTGCACGTTAAACAAGCGTTGGACTCGTGCCAGCCGGCAGAAAAGAAGCTTGTTACCCCCTCCGTCCACTGCCTCCGCTCCGCTCCGCCCCGCTCCGGTCCGCACGACGCAGCAAATCCGTTGCTATTTTAATCAATGAGCAGCAGTCCACTTCTCCGCCAGCGCTCCGCTCCGCTCCGACACGTCCGCTCGGGTCCGTCGGCCTCCGCCAAAAATACAGATCAACTCTATTTTCTGGTCCGCTCCGCTCCGTTTGGAGGAAGTTGCAAACATGAAACATCCGGTTTATAAAGTTTTTTTTTACATCCACCACAGAAGAAATTGATTGCTGTGTTTAAAACTTATTGGGCATATTGTAGCATCTCAATAAAAACTTTTTTATGAAATATTGCGTCTTGTGTGACTTGAGAATGGGCAAATTGGGCAATGTGTGTAGTTCAATGTGCCGTATACATACTCCCTACAAAGTAGGTCGCCGCACGTCAGATCCTGTCAAAACTACAAAAACTGTCACTTGTAAACACTCATTTTGGAAGTTGAAGGCCAAAAGATTTTGCTTCTCGCGCATGCTCCTTTGCCTGCTTTGTGACTGAACGGAGAGAGTGCTGGCGGAGTGAGGCGGAGTATGTGTGCGAGGCTTTTTGCAGCCCGCCGGAGAAGACGGACTAGAGCGCAGCGCAGCGGATCGGAGTGGGGCGGAGCGGAAGCAGTGGACGGGAGGTGTTAGTGTCGAGCTGCTTCTACAAAACTGAAATCAAACTGAAGAACTCGGACGTACAAATCCAATCAGTAATAATAATATTTCCATGTAAAAACGAAGGAGGCCAATTTAAATCCGAATTATTTAATTCTGAATAATTAATTCTGAATTAAAAAACAAGATGTAACCAGGGCCAGTGAAGGGGAAAATGAGGAGGGATACTTTTCCATTTATTGATTCACACCGAATTTCATCAAACTGCAAGTAAAAATCTTAGAGCCACTTTGATTAAAACCATGTTTTTCATGTTGTTTACATATTCGTTTGACATTTTCTCATGCAAGAGGACATACCGTATGTTGAAAAAACTAAACTCAAAATTGCATTTCTGACTATTTCTGCATTTAAATCATCATGAACCAATGGCAGGCCCTAAAAGGCAGGCTCAGACACTGGACAGGCCACAAGCTGCCCTGCTCTGCCCGTTCAGACTCTGAGGAGTAGATGACACGAGTGTGCTGTAGCAAGCTGCAATGCTAAGAAGAAAGATATTAACGTCAGCTTTCATAATCCACCAAAACACTGCTGTGAGAGAGATATGGTTAAGGTTTCCTGGGGGGTTGGAGCACTAAGCAGCGCTGACTCCATCTATACCTCAGCGGCAAATTGCTAATGAGCTGCTGGCGCTCTGCAGAAGCAGAGTCCTGCAAATGGCACAGGATTTGTGACTCGTGGCTAAAAACTTCATAATCACAATTTAAAGGCGCACTGGACAAGTTTAAATGTTAAATACTATTATTTTCTTTCCTCCAAATGCTCTTACAGTTGCCTGATGTGTAGAATGAACTGATTTTTCTTCACTGCAGTTGTCTCTATAATTACCGTTTCTGAATGCTTAATGCAAGTGTTTCGGGTACAAAGCCTCTAGGGGGCGCCTTTGAGGGAGACGAGCTGCGCGTTCTGGTTCGTCTGGCTGTGCTGGTATCCGCCACCGCAGGTCCGCGCATGTTAAGAGACAACACTGATGACTGCTGCTAAAAGACGGAGCGCAAGTGCCTCTCAAACCCCAACTCAGACTCCAGTTAGACAAAGAAGAAAAGTTTTGTCTTGTGAGAAAGAGAACCAAACTGGAGTCTGACCGGTGTTGTGCCAGAAAACACCCCCCACAGCAGGGGGGCATTTTTCGGCACAACACCGGCACCGGAGTAAGACGGGAGAAAACAACTGAGCAGCTTTTTCTTTCTTTTTATAACTGGAGGGAGCTCCGATCCAGTCTGGGAATAAAACGGGACCCACAGTTGGCTTTCTTCTTGCAAACAAGGTAAATGTGATGAATGACAGAAATAAGGAGGCATAATATTGCAATGCTAAGTTTTTAGCATGTAAATGCGGCAGTATGACAGCCATATGACTGCTCCCGAGGAAGATAAACACCCTGGCCACTTGTTAAATTTAGTTGATGCGGTAATTTTTATAAGGTAATCGTCGTCTCAGCCTCTGAATTTGGATATTTGAACTACAAGCCAGCGTTAGCCTGTTGTTACCGTTAGCATACAGTTCGTCAGTTTACTCAACGATCAAACCGTAAACAACTTCAAGATTTATAACTTTATTACTTCAGTAGAAATTACGTCTCTAACTCTGGGCTCAGACTGAGTGTAATGTGGGTTAAACTAATAAAAACCAATCCAGTCGAAGCAGCTCATGCATGTGTACGACATTTGCGTCACTTCACTTGTTGCCAGAGGGGGCGAACTTCTGGAAAAAAGCTGGAACTTGTGCTGTACTCCTTTGAAGACCACCGAGAACATTTTAAAATAACTAAAAGGAGGATTAAAGTGGGTCTTTAAAGACCCACAACGCAACTTTTAAAACTTAAAAATATGCATTTCTGACTCATTTTGATGGCACACCAACATTCATTACGCCCATTTCTTGTGTGTTACTGCCCAGCGACATCCAGAGGCTGAAAAACCGCACAATGCAACGTTTTCCATCCGGCCGCGGTCTGACACTGCAGCCAATTATTGGCTGCGCACCGCATCACATGCTAGCAAACAGATGTAAAGACACCAGGTGTTTTGAACGTGCATCATTACAGATTCAGCAAAGAAAAGCAAGAAAACATTATTGGAGGAAGAGAGGAAAAGAGAGAGGAATGGACAGAACAAGAGTCAAGATAAGACCGTCTTTCACTGGCTGCAGTGAGTCGCAGTACAGGTAGGATGCAAGATGGATGCTATATTAGCCGTTGATAGGGGGAGCGTCACTGCAAAAAGTTCTGTAGTGGATCTTTAAGTACAACTCGTCTCTTTTAAGCAACTTCTAAAGTAATTATCAGAGACTGCACAGACAAACCAGAGAAGCACAGGGGGTTAGAAAATATCTCTCTCATTTCTAGTTATTATAGTTAAGACTTTTGGGCCCAACAAATCAAACAATAAAGACACACAACGGAACTTTTAGCAGTTTGCTCAGTCACAGCCCCGTCCCAGATGGAAAACTTACATACTGCTGTTTCTGAGCCTCGGGACGCCTCTGGGCAGAGACAATGTGCATAATGAATGTTGGTATGCCATCAAAACGAGTCAGAAACACAGATTTTTAAGGACTAAAAGTTATGTAGTGTGTCCTTAATAAAAGGCACAAAAACCGGAAGCTCAAGAAGGAACAGACCCACCCACTAGTGGTATGCAGATCAATATGGACGCATCAATACATCCAACACTAGATATGTGTGTTCTACAATTAATTCCTATATTAGAATATCAATATTTTAGTTAGTGGGGTAAATATATAGGTTCCCATTAAACAGGAACACATCAGAAAGTATAATTAGGATCTTGTGCAAATGATACTCAAGTTGCCTCCACCTGCCACAGTCTTGTGCAAAATGTGATGTGTTAAATAAATAACTCACTCTCTAAAATAATCTACAGACAAAAACTGATCAGAACAGTGCTAAGATGAAATTTACAACAAATAAATAAAACAATCAGAACTAAAAGACTAAAAGAAAACAAATGAAAAACACTAGAAAACCTAAATCCTTCATACATTGAAAAATGTGGAACAGTGCAACTGAGTCAAATGAAGCATCATCCCAAATTCAGATCCAATGCAGCAGGGACTCGTTTCATTGGCAGGCCAGGCAATCTCCCAGCAATTCACAGTTCAAAGAAAAGCAAAACTGAATTATTTAACTGTGACAAAGTGACAAAATGTGTTAATAAAAATGTGAAATGTTATGATAGTGTTTGGTTATTTCATTTGTGTGCATCTAACTTTCAACTTAAGCAAACTAAAATGGTTATTAGCACCGCTGGACCGACCATCAGCCCTGTGATCTTGGGACAGGCCTGCTATTGTTTGTTTGTGTTTTTTTAACTAATAGTAGCCTACTAGTATTCAGTGGTATTAGTCACTGGTACAAAAGCTGGTGATCGCAGCATGATGTCTAGCTTTTGAGGATCTTTTGGTCAACTTAGGGCGCATTCACAAAACTTTTTTGATTCTAATCAGAGTCCGTTTGCTTGAAAAGTTAGCTTAATTTAGGGGAGTTGTGAATGCGCAAACGGACTCTGATCCGGAACAAACAACCGGACTCGGTCCGCTGGCAAACGCAGGTCTCGGTCCGATTCAAGTGAACCAAAGACAGGAAGTGGACTACAAATTGCATTGGCATTGTGGGTCAAACGTTAAACGTTGGTAAACGCTACGACAACAAACACACGTGTGGGACTGCAGTACTTATAAAGATAACTCGTGGTCAGACGTGGAGTTATGAGGAAGTAAAAAGCTTTAATCGACATTTGATCTAATGAAAGCATATCCAGCTCCTCGTACAAAAATAATGTCACTTAGTGGAGGGAACAGAAGTTGTGAGAACCTTCTTGTACGTGCGTCTTGTCCTCAAGCAACGCCACCTGAGATTCTCATTCTTGGCCCATTTGGCTCATTTGGCAATAGTGTAACTTGAAAGCGATCTCGGTCCGGAAGACCACCCCTGCCCCCAACCGAACAGAGTCCCCAAACGGACCGAGACTCACGGACTATGCTTTCTGAATGCACCCTTAAATTCGTCAGGCAGGTCCTATATAAGTGATTTCTTGATTGAGAACAGGTGTGGCAGTGATTCAACCTTGGTGTTGCTAGAGAAATTGAACACAGCTTTCCAAAGATGCGATAAACCACAGTTTATTTATGTTTTAACAAAGGGGGCAATCACTTTTTCACACAGGGCCATGGAGGTTTGGCGACAGTGAAGACAGTGTACATGCACTGTCACAACATAGTTTGTTTTTATTCATAGGCTTTATCAGCTTTCCATCAATACCTGGTGGAACAGTCTCAGCTAAAAATGCCTGGGCTAAGCTTTTGTTCCAGTCTAGCCCTGATTACCAGTGTGACCATGGGTCAGTGTGCTGCTGCTCATGCTGCCATCACAGCAAAGTAAGAGAGTAATTTCTAAATAGAGCTAGAATAATTAGTTGTTTAATTTCTTGAAACAAGAAAATCACAGATTCAGCCAGACTGGATTAAAAAAAACATAAACTTGAATGAACAGCCCCTTCCAAAAATAGCTTGTACAAAATCTATTGTTGGTTGGTTCCCAAACTTGAACCTGATCCATCCCTCTAGGGCTCAGTTCCACCAGTGTGTCCAGAGCGGTACGGTCTGCATTTTTTGCGTTTCCACAGGCAAAAGCTGGGAAGGGGATTCTAATATCGGACCCAACCTGACCTACTTTTTTGGGCCCTTTGCATTCAAAATGAAAAGCAGAGCTTGACCAGGGATCTTGCAGGGTCTTAAAAAGCCTTAAAATGTCTAAAATTCTAAACTTTAAATTTAAGGCCTTAAAATTTCTTAAAAACAGCCAAATTTTCATCCAAGGTCTTAAATTTGCTTTAGACTATTCTTAATTTTTTACCTTTATTCATCCCAGAGAAGTGTTGGCCTCAGAATATGCTGAATATGCAGTAACAGACGTTGATTTTGTCCGTCTTTCTAAGAGGCTCAGATAACTACGAGTGTTGGGACGTGATGATTAAACAACAAATCCTGAGAAAACTACTTGTTTTACAGTTTTAAGTTTTCATTCTCAGTTTTTCTAATAGAAATCAGTGTTGCGGCAAGATACAGACAGATATTAGTGTTATGTTGGGGAGGTTACATGGGTTAAGAAAGTACAGTTCTGATACCAGTTTAAGTACTGAATTGTTTGTCTGTTTTTTAATGCAAGGACATTTTTAATAACTAAATTAATGAAAACAAATTAATGAAAACAACAAATTGAATTTCTGTGATTACTTGATATTTCTGGTAATGCACCATGTTGGTCTTATATTTAATGCATATAGGTCTTAAAAGGTCTTGAATTTAACTTGTTGAAGCCTGTAAGAACCCCTGTTGACATGCTACAACCCACCGACTGGTTAAAAGAATCATCACTTCAGCTGTGGTTGGGGTGGCTGTGGCTCAGGTGGTAGAGCAGGTCGACCAATGATCGAAGGATCGACAGTTCGACTTCCAATCCCCCAGCCATATGTTGTTGTGTCCTTGGGCAAGACACTTTACCCTCCTTGTCTCCAGTGGGGGCACCAATGGTGTATGAATGTGTGTGAATACTCCGGTGGTGGTCGGAGGAGAAGGCTCTTCAGGGCAGCTGTGGCTACATACATAGCTTACTATCACCAGGAATGAATGAGGAGTGAAAGAATAATGGATCTACTATGAGCGCTTTGAGTGCCTTGAAAAGGGCGACATAAATCTAATCCACTATTATAATTTCCTGTGCAACTCGCCACCAAAGTGGAAGCCGCACAATGTTTAAAACACAGTTGATTTTTGTTATTTAAGGCCACATGACAAGAAGAAATGATACAAACTGCTGGATGTCCGCTATTCTCATCCTTCGTTTCTGCATCACGTTCTTCTTTCTCATAATTCACGTTGGACATTACGCCACTATGGCATCACGCTAATGCGTAGCTAATGCAGCTATCCCTATCCGGCCAATGCGCCACCTACTGGGTAAAGGTAGGTGGCTGTGGAAACACTACAAAGATCAAAATTTACCAAACTTAGCCCAACCCGGACCTGCTGGTGGAAACGGGGCTTGACTGCATGACACCTTTGTATGCATGCCCACCTCCAGGATTTTATCCATGCAATCCAAACATACTCTGCAGTGACAAATACTGCAACAATCCAGGTATTCTGTCATGGCCAGACTCCTGTGCCAGCGTTGATAAATTATGCAAGTGGACAGACATCGCCTCCCTGGTGTAAAAAACACATCTAAAGTAGGTTACAAACTGTCTGAATTAAAATATAACTGCAGTGCCATCACTTTTAAGGTCAGAGTCTAGCATAAAGAGTTTTATGTGCAGTACATCTGCATGAATGCACATTTGTATTTGTTTTAGTTCAACACAGGAGGATTTTTTTTTTTTTAATTTCCACAAAATCAGCTGTAATCTTTATCACAAGATGTCTGACATAAGCAAAAGTAGAAGACAATAATGAAAAAACTAAGGATTTTTTAAGTGGATTATAGGTTTGTTTCTTTTTCTTTTTTCTTTTTTTTTTTTTTTTAAAAAGTCCCTAACCCAGTATGTGGCAATTTAGGAAGCAATGTAGTCAATTCACATCGATTATTTCAGTTGTTTGGTCTTGAATGAATGACCTAACAAAGACAGGATCTCCTGCGAGCACAATATTGATCTGCCCACCGAAGCCGTATCACAACACTCAACACTTAACCATTTATCTGCTGCCTTCCTATCTATACATCTTATATGGAGATCAGACAGTTTGCAAGACACAGAGATACTTCAACTATTCAGAAACCAAAAGCATTACTCTCTCTCACACACACACAGCTCTGCGGGACCCTCTGTGTATTTTGTCAGGTTTAATATGAAGTGTGATATTTGCAGTTGCACTAGGAGACAGACAGCCATGCAAAACACACACACACTCTTGCGGGGATGTGAGTGGTTTGTAGCAAATAGACAGCCTTTTGCAGTTCCTCTGGGGGGGCTACAGGCCAAAACATTAACCAATTGAAAACCTGTCCTTCACATCCAGGCCCACAGTGGCCGTAATTGGTCCATTTCCTTCACAGCTGGCACACACAAAACAAGACACACCATCAGTGTGCAAACAACACTCGCTAAGACAGAGAGGACTGCTTACTTCCTTCCCAGAGAGAAAACTGGATATTTACATAAATTCATTCACGCTTGCTTTCATTTACATATAAGAGCAGCAGCCTACAGTATTTCCTGCTGTCATAACAGAGAAAACACGTCAAACCTCGTCAAGAAACCCGCTTCCAGTTTTCAGTGATGTCTGGTAAATAAGTGGTCTGGACTCACACAAGTCTTAAAATTTTATACCACAAAAATGATATTTAAAAAAAAAAAAAACCTGACTCCACCATCTGCTGAGAGCATGGTGTGTTTGTACCTGTGTGTGTTTTCACACCTTTTTTCTTTATAAAAAATAATTAACTGTGAAAAAGAAAGAAAGAGCTCCTTCAGTCCACAATCTCTTGTTTGCTCACATATTCCCTCCTTCTCCTCCCTGCATCTGACGCTGTCTGCACACCCACTCTTAAAGGGAGAGAGAGAGAAAAAGAGGGAGAGGAGGGACACAGATCAGCACACAGAGCCAGTCTGTTTTCAGCTCCCACTTCAGTGTAGCTGCTCCGCCAGACAGCACTCACCATCCACACTCACTCCCTCCAAACACGTTCACGCTCACTGCACGGCAGCTGACAACACCTTCTCATTTTCTCAGCCGCACCACAGAACTGCGTCCAAAAGAGAAGACGAAAACGGGCTTGATCTGTGGTGCACGCGCAGGGAAACACGCGAGAACGCCAGCTCTGAGGTGGAGGCTGAGTCAAGGCTGGAGGGGCTGACTGGAGAATGGAATGGAACCTCAGAAGGATGGAAAGTGAACTGAGACACATCAACCCGGACCTGCTGCAGCCCAGCAAGAGTTTCAAGAAGCCGTCCTCAGGCACCATCACCCTCAATGTTGGGGGGTTCCTGTACACCGCCCACCGGACCACCCTTTCCAAGCACCTGGGATCCTTTCTAGAAGAGCTCGCCAACGGTAAGAAGCCCGTCCAGCACACCGACTCCATGGGAAACCCCTTCATCGACAGAGATGGTCCGGTTTTCCGCCATGTGCTCAACTACCTCCGAACCGGAGAGTTGCAGCTGCCCGACGACTTCCGGGAAGCGGGACTCCTGCGCCGGGAAGCCGACTTTTACCGCCTGAGCGAACTGGTGGAAGCCGTGGCCGAGTGGGAGAGTCAGAGGGCGGCTCAGCGAGAACCTGCATTTTTGGAGGTGACAGACAGTCACGAGAGGTCGCAGGGCCTCAAGGTGTACTGCAGCGACGCCGTCTTCATCGAAAAGGTCAAAGGGCGGCTGGTGCAGATCTCCAAGAGTCGCCTGGACGGCTTTCCAGAAGAGTTTGTAGTGTCGTCCAACGTGATCCAGTTCCGCCACTTCATCAAGTCGGAGCCCGGCTCGCGGCTGGTTCTGAAGGAGGACAGCACGTTCGTGTGCACGCTTGACTGCCTAAAACTAGAAACGGTGATGCTGGCCCTGAAGTCCGGCTTCAAGCTGGTCACCAGCCTCGACAGCAGCAAAGGCTCGGTGGTGGCGGCCGAAGCTCTGCACTTTGTTAAATAGGATGAAGCGAAACACAGGGAGGAGAGAGGGAGACAGAAGGGAAAGTGTAGTGCCGCTTCCACATCCATCACACCAGTGTAAGGTATTGGTTTGAAAGTCTTGTAAGATGTTGTAACGTGTCATTCGATGGAAGAAAAAGATGAAGGATTGGACTGTCTCGCAGGACAGAGTTCTTATCTTTCACACCACAGCAGTGGCTTTAAAAGTTTTGGGTGATTGTTAAAACGATTTGCACTGCCTCGTATTGCTAGATTTCAGAAAGATCCAGAAAGTCTTAACACGAAAAGTGTCGGGTAATACGGAAAGCAAGCAAACACTGAATATTTCCACAGAGACCACTGAACGTCGACAGCTTTACTAGGATTTGTTTCTGCTTTCTAAAAACGGCTCAAAAGCCTCCACAACCATCTCTGCTGTGCCATTCAGCTTTCACTACAGTCTGTGTGTGTGTGTGTGTGTGCCGTGTTCAGCTAGTTTAATAGCTTGTGTTTCGTTTATTAGCCTTTCTGGAGTCTGAGGGGGAAAGCACAGCTCATTAAGGTTGATTTGGACTGACACACAAACTTCACATTTAACTGCTGAGCTACGTTTGAGGAACTGTGGCTATCGTAAGGGCTTTAAATCTAGCATGATGCATGTGCACTAAATAAACAGTGTGTTTGTTAGTGCTGTGAGCCTCTGTGAAGACAGTGACACAATGCCTATGACTTTTAAATGTATATATTTTACAAATAAAAAGTAAGCCTCAAACTCTTGGTTCTAATGTGTTTTTAAGTGTCTGTAATCCAAGTCTTTTACCCTCTTTTCATCCAGCGGCGTTACATATGTGCTGATAACCATTTAATCCTCCTGACCTACATTATCAAACAGTCTCTGTACACTGTGTAAATGTAATTGAGTAACTACATAACAGAGTGTAAAAACATGTACAAATATAACAAAAATCACACTTCTCTGCACATTCCAAGTGCCTGTTTGTCATATCTGGAATACCGGGCCAAAAAGAAATGAAAATAAGAACAAAAGGAATGCAGTGTCTACCATATTATTGCTGTTATTTGATCCAATTAATCAGAACAATCGAGGGTGTCCTTTTCCTTAAATTCAAATTCCATTCTGTACAACTATAAAAGTGGCTTTAATTGAGGAAGCTATCCAGGCATTTTTTTTTAGCTCCACAGAAACTGACAAAACCTACATCTGATTTATGTAGAATTAATGCAAACACTCAGTGAGATATAAAAACTTGTTTTAAGGCAATGCATCTTATTTCAAGAAATCTTGGGAAAATTTTTCTTGTTTTATTGGTAGATTTTTTTTTTTTTTTTTTTTGGGGGGGGGGGGGGGGGGCTTATTACAAGCAACAACAAAAAAATATATATAAATAAATATATATATTGTTTGTATATATATTGCTTGTAATAAGAAAAAAAATTCTGCCAATGGAACAAGCAAAATTTATGATAAGATTTCTTGACATAAGATGCATTGCCTAAGTTTTTTGTAGCTCACTGAAATGTTTCTCTTTAGGTACTTTTGTCTTATTTTGAGTGTGATGAGACATTTTGACTAGAAATTAGAAAAATATACTTGCATCTGAGTTTTGCAGCACAAGTTTGACTGACTAAATTTAGAGTTTGATCCTGAGGAACTTCTTTAGTTCTTTAGTTTCTGTTTGGTATCTGTTGAAATGCTCATGGGGACTTTTACCACCAACAGTACAGTAAACATTTATGAAATGCAACCAGCAGACTGTAATTTTCCCACTGCGAGCTACTGAAATTCTCACATCATTGCAGGGATGCAGAATAAGCACAGAGAGGCAGTGAAAATTTTAAAAGAATGCGTTTTAAGATGGAAAATCCTGCATATTTTCTGCTTTTCAACATGAATCTATGAGAAATACTCTGGCATCATGTTTCAACTTCTTTCACACAATTTAGCAACGGCATTCCTGATGAATCTGTTTCTTTAAAATCTCCCATCCACGACCCAGAAACACCTGTCACACTTCCAGTTAACAGTTTAATTAATGTTCTCGCCTTCTCGCCAGTGAGCCATGCTGCCCAGCTGTCACCACGGTCCAGCAGCTGCACCTGCAGGAGCCTTTGGAGGCATCACCTTAAACCCCTCACAGTTCTAGTAAAGATGTTTGGCATTTTAAAAGTGGGTCAGTCTGTGAGATAAATGCTGCCCTTTTCCCTCAAGGAGGATCTCTTTTTATCCCTCTGATGTGTGTCAGCATCAGTGCTAGTATTATTCTACTGCCTTACTAATGAGAAGTAATCGTTTTCATTACCGGCTTCATTGATAATATGGTTAGTTTAGCAACTCCCTTCTTAATATTGGTTATGAATATTAGTGTGTGTTTATTCTGTCCTGGTTTTTTGCTGGATAATTCTCCTCTTAGACAATGTAGGAATGTCTAAACCCATTTTACTAATTTGAATGTAAATAAAAATTACACCAAAGCAATTTTTTCATGGTTGTGTGTTGCATTTTAATGAAACGCTGAAGTGTCATAACTAGACTGGTTTATCTTTATCTGCAGTAGAAGTCCTCACGTGGAGGTCGGAGGGGTGGTGGACGATTCCAACCAGAAAGCCAAAGTTTCAGTCCCACAACAGGAACAAAAATGTCTGTTTCGGAGAGATTTTGACCGATATTTAGCTTTTTCACTCACAGTGGGGGTCAAAGATAAAACAACAAAACAAACTGGATAAGTTTAGCCACCAAATTACTTGGTTAAGTTCAGGAAAGCATTGTGGTTTAAAGTAAAGTGCAGCAATACACCACCGCTCTTTTCTGGGTTGCCACAGCTATATACAGTCGGCCTCAACATTATTCATACCCTCCAATTAAAGAAGGATGAAAAAAAAAATAGCTGTCAGTGAAATAAGATGAAATGGACAAAAATAATAATAAATAAAAATTCTAATTAAAAAAACATGGCATTGATTTTGAGTTGTGGTTTGAAAAAATATTACAAACATTTTAAAATAAATAAATAAATTTTTATTTATTATTAGATTCTTTAGTTCCTTGTTATTTGAATTACTATTGTGAATTTAGCTTTTTCTTTAATTGGAGGGAATGAATAGTTGAGGACAACTATATGTCCCATGTGTGATGACATCATCAGACGGTCACAGTATTTGTGACAGATGTTGAGCCAGTGTGAAAGTGGCTTCAAGTACAAAGCCTCTTGTGGTTGTTTGGCTCGTGCCCCTTAACTTATCTCGCTTCAACAGAGTCCCATTTAAAAAGAATCCGAGTCCTGTGGTCCTGAGAATGATTGAAGTCAAATACATAAAAATGCAAAAAGAAACACTTTTGTTCAGTCACTCCAAATATTGCCAAGCCTCAGTCCAAAAAAACCCCATAAAATGCCAGACTCTGGGCTGAATAAACCAACAGGATCATCACTGCAGCCTCAACAAACCACTCATTTACAGTATATCACTCTATGCTGACATGATACCGACCATCTTTTCACATGTTTAAAGTCCAAGATTTGCCATTCAGAGGTCCTGACAAAGTGAGATCTAGCTGCACGTAACAAAACTACTCAAGATGTTTAAGCATATGTATAATCAATGAAGCATTCCTTTAAATAATCTGTTGAAAATAAACTGTCAAAATGAGTCAGTTTCAGAGTTAAAGTCAAGAGTTTTATGGTGCAAACTAAATAATGAATTAGAGGCATTACGTGAATAAATACATGGTCATACTGGGTTGGTAAATAAGCTAATGCCACTGTATAATGGCTGAATTTGAAAATGAAAGGCAACTCTGGCACTGGGCGACGTTACCCGTGCCAAAGCAAATGCAAAAACAAGTCTAGCCTGGCTTATACCCAAACAATGAGAAGCAGGGATGTGTCATGATTCATTTATGGAAGCTTGTAGGAGTGTAAATCTTTCAATTTCATTATTTCCACACAGGAAAGCTTTTCTCTGCTCTCCTTGCTACAGACGCAAAGAAAAAAAAACTTTTTTTTTTTTTTGGTAAAAGTTAAATTTCTGACTGCCTGTTTGAACTTTTAATTACAGACCACATCCCTACGGCGAGCATTCATCAACCAGTTTGAAATGAAAAGCAACACGCATTTTACCTCTGACTGTGCTTCCCCTGCATGCCGACTGAAAGATTCAGCTTTAGAAGGCGAAGTCGTCAAACCAAAACGGCCCACCACCATCCTTCATGACTCAAAACACCCACCTTCACTAATAAGAGATGAACCTGATGAACAGGCCACTCCTCACACACACAAAGAGAAAAAAAGATGCAACACACATACACAGTAACACCATGTGCAATTTTTGAGAAGAAGAGATAAAAGTGAAGCTGAAGTTCACATGTCAACCGTGACACTTTAGCCTGCTTTTAATTGCAGATCAGCTTCATGCATTTTTTATGGCAGCAACAGGTTTGTTTATCAGCTGCAGGTTTAAAGCCATCCACGGCTCATTAGAAGCAAGCAGGAGGTGTTGGGAAAGAGAGCGGTGAAAATGGCAGTTTCCAGAACCACGCTACTCTCGTTAGCCCCGTTGTGCTCTTTTCACCTGTTACCACGCAAAATGAACTCCCCCATTATGTGCTTTCTGTCTCTGGTGCACCTCTCCTTATCCTGATGAGCCAGGAAATGACCAACATACCTCAGATTCTTATCCGTCAACTCCAGAGAAAGAGCAGAGAAGAAATGATGCATCTGTTTTCTTGTTACGAGTAAATATCTTTCAGTTTAGAGACTCTTGCATACAGAAGAGTTTATTTCATATTACATTATTATAAGTAAAGGAATAAACCGCATTTAATCAGACAAATGAAACAAAATTAGTCATGAAATAGTGAACAATCAGGTAGAGATATCAGACTTATGAGAATAAAATGGGGACAGGGGAAAAAAAAAGACAACAGGGGCTGTAAAGAAGGAGGAGGATCAAAAATAGAAAGATACTAAAAGTAATTCTGCAGAGAGGCAGAGACAGAACACTGAGGGTGGAAATCAGAGCAAACCTGCCTTCAGTCAGAGCCAAAACCAAAGTCTTTTCAAGAGATGTTATTTCAGACATGCTGCGTCAGTACAGTCATTTATGTCCTGAACAGTGTGAGAGGTATGAGACGCACATGAAACACTTAAAATAGGAACAAGACAAGTATCCAAGGGAGTCAAGAAATCTGGTTCAGGTGTACTGAGAATCACTCAGATAAAACCTCAGTGCAGACACAAAAAGGCTAGGGATGCACGATATTGGGATTTTGCCGATATCCGATATACCAATATTTCAAAACTCATGTGGCAGATAACCAATAACTGATAACCGATGAAAAATAGGGTGCGAAAAGATATCGATACACTGAAATATCATGATATTTTCATATGCCAATATCAAATCGACATTTAGAAACTGGGTATCGATCTATTTTACTTACAAAATCTCGCAAGATTTTGTGTTTCTCGCAAGATTTAATAACAGAACAATGAATCATCGCAAGATTTTGTTAGTAAAATAGATCAATACCACATTTTTAAATGTCAATATAATATCAGCATATGAAAATATCGCGAAATTTTTGTGAATGCTCGCGTGATTTCGTAACAGAACGATGAAACATCGCAAGATTTTGTTAGTAAAATAGGCCGATACCACATTTTTAAATGTCAATATATCAGCACATGAAAATATAACATTTTTGTGAATTCTTGCGAGATTTCGTAACAGAACGATGAAACATCGCAAGATTTTATTAGTAAAATAGATCGATACCACATTTTTAAATGTTAATATAATATCAGAATATGAAAATGTCGCAAAATGTTTGTGAATCCTCGCGAGATTTTCGCAACAGAATGATGAAACATTGCAAGATTTCAGTAGTAAAATACACAGATACTGTGTTTTTAAATTTCAATATGATACCAGCATACGAAAATATCGTGATATTTTAGTGTATCAATATTTTTTTCCTAGTCTTTAGAAAATTTAAAGTCTGTAGAAACAATTTTTTGAAGAATACGTTTTTTGGGTTTTTGGGGAAGAGCCGATATCCGACACTCAATTTTAAGGCCAATATAGGGCGATACCGATAGGGGGGCGATTATATCGTGCATCTCTTAAAAAAAGTATCTATCAAACCCTGACACTGAGCAACCAACTGAGCTTTGATAAATTAAAGAGGATTACGCAAACCTTACCGATAAAATCACATATAACCAGCCATAAAATATGCAACATTAAATGCATGTCTTAACCTGTCCCAAAAGTTGGGACAGGTCCATGTTTGCCACTGTGCAGCATCTTCTTTTAACGGTCCATGATCATGTGGGATGTGCAGAGAACAGCTGCTGGAGCTCTGGGAGAGGAAACTCATCCTTCTTCCTAAACAGCCCTGGGTCTTCTTGGTCATATCTTTCATATCATGTTGCTCTAATATTTAAGTTGGCTAAAGGTCAACAAAATCATGCTAATGTAATTCATGCAGTTTGTGGTTTAGCATTGTCTGGCTGCAGGCTGAAAGTCTAACATATTATCTCTCTCTCAGCAGTGACGGAGCCTTTACAGTGGTGAAATTTACCAGTCCCATAGACACTAATGCAGCCCCATACCATCACAGATGCTAATAAAAATATAAATAAACCGCTTGCTTGGTCACTGTCCTCTTCAGTCCAAAGAATAGGCCTTACATGAATTTTTCAAACAAAAAAATAAAAAGAGAGGAAAAAGTTAGTTAAATTTCAATTCATTTCCCCTTTTGTCCCAGTCCGTTTCAAATTAGCCATTTTAAATTTAAATGGTTAAATGGTTATGTCCCAGGCATACAGAGGTTTCTTCGGATTCTCTGAATCTTTTACTGATATTAAGGATCACAGAGGATGGGATATTCAGCCTCGCAGTTTTTATATAGAGGGTTTCATGCTTCACTAGCTGTTTTGTTCAACTACCACTTTTGTACATTTGACCACATTTACCACATTTTACCCAGCATCACAGCTTTTCTGGAGATGGGATTGTATTTTACCTGTGCAGTCTAAACAACACATTCGACTCTAAGCTAGCTCAGATCTAGAAGAAGCCATTGGTGCAGATCAGCTTAGCTCCCGGAGGGTGAGCACAGAAATAATGAAGTTAACTGAGGTTTGTTTGAGGGCAAAGCAGAAAGGAGGGAAAGAAAACAGTTTCTTATAAAAAAGACAGATAGCTGCGATGGGAACAGTGATTTCTGGGAAAAACTGCACACAAAAATGTATTAAAAAAAAACATATAAAAACTCTTCCTCTCTTCATGATAACCATCTTTTTTATTTCACTTTTAATTTATTTTTCCTTTTGAAAGCACTCAGAAAAGTTCAAACTAGGGATTTACAATATTGGGATTTTGGACGATATCCGATATGCTGTTATTTTGAAACTGATGTGGCCGATAACCAATAGATACCAATAGATAATATTAAAGCTAAAAAAATAAGCAGTCATTGCAAATAGCAGTGTTGTTATCAGTTTCCTATACTTTGATAAATAGGGGTGGGAAAAAATATCAATACACTGAAATATCACAATATTTTCAAATGTTGATATCATATTGACATTTAAAAATGCGGTATTAATCTATTTTACTCACAAAATCTCTCGATATTTTGTCGTTCTGTTCCAAAATCTCACAATATTTCATGAATTCTCACAACATTTTGTAACAGAATGATGAAATATAACAATATTTTAAAAACTCATGTCGCCAATAATCAATATCGATACAGATATTAAAGCTGAAAAAAGTAAGCAGTCATTTCAAATAGTTTTGTTATCCGTTTTTCGACACTTTGATAAATAGGGAAGGGGAAAAAAATCGATTCACTGAAAAATCACAATGTTTATGAAAATGTCGCAAAATATTTGTGAATTCTTGTGAGATTTCGGAACAGAACGATGAAATATCGCAAGATTTCTTTAGTAGAATACACCGATACTGCGTTTTTACATGTCAATATGATATCAGCACATGAAAATATCACAATACTTCAGTATATCTATACTTTTTCCCACCCGTAGTCTTTAGAAGTTTTAAAGTCTGTAAAAAAGAAGTTTTTGAAGAAGGATTTTTTTTTTAAGACTTTAGAAACAGCGGACTGATTGGTTAACTATTGGTGAGGTGGTTGATGTCCAATACAAAGTTTTAAGGTCGATATAGGCCGATACTGACAGGGCGCCGATTATATTGTCCATTCCTAGTTTAAACACACTTTAATAATATGAGAATAAGAAAAGGAAAAAACTTTTTAGTTACTCACAGTTTTTGCTAGTAATGTTTCCATAGCAGCTCCCTGATGATGATACCTTGTATCAACTGACGACAGAACATCACATTTTACCCCCATCATTATCCTGACTGTCACATGTCTGTTGTGTGGGTGCACAGCAGAGGCTGGATAAACCTTTGTTTCAAGAAGCAAAAATAGAAATGGGAACACAGATGACATTTCTCCTGCTAAACATTTGCTGGCTCACTCTCATGTTTTTACCTTGGGCAATAACAAACAAGCATCTCTGAGAAGAATAGAAGGCCTGTGAATCAGCACACTTCACTGTGACCGTGAAAAACAAATGAGATCTGCCTTTCAGAGCACTTGTTGAGTGCAAACAAAAAAATTTCTAAATGCTCGAATGTGGACTTCTTTTAAAATGTTTTTTTTTTTTCAATTACACCACGCTGTGGGTTTATACCCAGCAACAAACCATCTGCCTGTTTTCTGTACACCAACACACAAGCTCTCTGGGTACAAGTGACACGCTCCTTTTTCCTCACCTACAGAGTAAACATTTAAACAGGAAGGTTTACAGTGAAACACTTGAAGGCAGCATTTCACACCTTTCAGCGCTACATTAACACAAAACCTCTTGAATCCCAATATAACATTTATTTAAATGACGCATCTATCATGTTAAAAATGTTCACATTTATTCTATTTTAACATTTCTAAATGCTCCAGTTTGGATGCTGCAATTAAATTAAGATCAGTAATAGACAAAGCCATTGAAAAAATGCTACGTCATCCAATTTTCCTTTAGGCTTTTTCACACACTTTTCAGGTGCAGGTCTGGACAATTAGATTTTTTTTTTTCACCCCAAAACTGCATAAATTTGTCAACAAACCGCAAACAACAACAATCTTGTCCAGGGTTGTAAGTGTTTGGTTCATTCTCACAGCAAAGGAGCATATTCACAGGTACAGTCGGCTGTAATATTGTGTACTTGTTCCTGCAAACACCAATGACACGTTCTATATTAATTCTAAGGTGACCAATGGCTCTAGTCTGCTCAACATCCTCAGCTCTTCTTGATTTGTTTTCACACTGGGGATCTTGAAAACCCGTACTGCTTTTTTTTTGTCGTTTTCTTTTTTTTTTACCCTTGTGATTGTGCGAAGAGCTGGCACAGTCCTTTACACAACAGTATAACCCAGGCATCTAAACTCACAACCAACATAGCTCTCAACTTCCAACTCCAGAAGACGGCGTACAGCAAACATGCCGGCTCAGAGAGGCCTCGTTGTGACAACTCCTCAGTCTCTATAAGCTACATTTGTTATCGGCAGTTAACCTTTTATTCTTTTATACAGTTTAACGCACTAAACGGTTGCATCATGAAGCTAATCCCGCTTTGATGCTGATAATAACAGAGCTAGCCATCAGAGACATCAACCTGAGGATGAGATCACCCCAGCAATACATGTAGTTATTACTGGTTTTAATCAAATGGCATGAAAGTGAAATGCTGCGACAGAATATGCCAATAAAACACACATGATATCTTTATTTCACAGGTAATACACCAAAGTTATCTGAACTGTCTACAGAGCCTGAGAATGGCTGATATCACAGGTAGGATGGATGAATGCAGCCATGAGCATGACATCATTTTCTTATCAAAGTTCACGTACCAGTTTCTATTTCTCAAGGTTACATAAAGACTTCAGGAGCTTCCAAACCAAAGAGCAGGGGGAGGTGTTATGAAGCTGAAACGGTCCTCATTTCAAAGTCTGACAACATTTGTTTGTAGTTTCATTGTCTGTCATTTGTTCAATTTTCAAGATGTTGGCTATTTCTATTCACATTAACGGTTTCCTTCAGGCTTTCCTATAAAATTTACACTGAATTACTGTAAGGTCAGGGCTGTTATTAGCAAGGACAGCCTCAAGGGGGTGACCAGTGCCCCTCTGAACAAAAAGCTGGCCCCCCTGCAAAAATTATATTTTTTTCATTTATATCAATTTTAATGTACTTTTAACATGTTGCAGCATGCTTTGCTTATATTTGAATGTTAAAATATGAATGAATGTTACTAAACTGCTTATTACAAGCAAAAAAAATTCTTGGCCACTCTTAAAAGTTTTTTCTTGTAATAAGCAAAAAAAAAAAAAAAATTCTGCCAATGGAACAAGTGAAATTTTCTTACATTTCTTGAAATAAGATGCATTCATCTTAAAACAAGATCCTGTATCTCACTGAAATGTTTCTTTTTAAGTGATTTTGTCTTATTTTGAGTGTGATAAGATATTTTGATGAGAAGTTAGAAAAATATTCTTGGTAAGAGTTGAGTTTTTACAGTGTATTGTTGAAATTAAGGAAGTCTGCTGCAGATAATGCCTTATATAGAGGCCCATTCATTCTGCCCCCTTCCCTGCCATTATATATATATACGCAGATCTATGACTAATCTAAATGGTGTCCAAAGGAGTCAGAGTGATGCAGAAATGTTACTGATGAGTAAATGCACATACTCTGTAAAAATTCCAGAAATTAGGTCCAGGTTGAAAGAAACAAAATTTGTCCTTTAAAGCAACGTTTACCGATCTTGCATTTCAGAAAGCACAGCAAGATTATTTGAATATAAACAGTCCCGCCTCACTCCTAAGACACACCCCTTCATTCCCTCCACCTCCCAATGCAGAATCAAAGGTCTGACAGGCAGGTCCGTTGGACAATCCTAGAGGTGCACCCCACTTCAAGGATTGGTTGGAGTTTTCATTGAATATTTAGAGATTGGAATGATATTTTATTTTGATTGGTGGGTCTGTCTTGTATTTTAGAGTTCCATTACCTCATTCATAGCATTTTACCCTGTTAGAAAAATAGTGTAAGAATGCAACATTGGTAAGGGTTGCTTTAATAACCCTTAGCCACCCTGCCATTTTCTCTGGCCACCGTGTAGCCACCCCTAAAAAAAATTTTAGTCCTCAATAACATTGTTCTTTAACCAATAGTTAGCACAACAACTCCTGAGCTTGAGGTTGTCTTTCTGCACGTTTCCATCAATGCTAGCAAGTTATTCTGTCCCAGACAAAACATTGCCAAATAAGTTAACTTGGTCTCCGGGTAGAGCTACATACTGTATTATTACAGTTACATTATTACATTACATTATTACGGCACCCAACACTTTTACTGACTAGGAAAATCTGGCAAACCCCCCATGAAAAAACTGACGACATATTTCTTGACTTATTGACATATGCACCAATATCAGCTACATAATCTGGGCGATCTTTTATGCCAGCACAGCACAGGTGAGGACTCGGCGAGTTTGGCAGTCAGCAGCAGCAGGGTGCAGTGTACTGGGATGGTGGATTCTGTGACATCTGATACCCCAGGAATGCAGGGGGAAACCCTCAAGGCTGAGGCCCATAGCTGCACCTGCACGTCTAGTTACGATAATAAGTTGTGTAGACTAATAAATACAATATTTACACACTGACATAGCGTTGTGAGCAGAGCACTATAAACACATATGTTTCACAAATATGTAAGCCTATTCATCTTGGGAGTAATCAAAGTCACCCGCATGTACCCCCCCCCCCGTGTTGATCGTGTGCCTGGGTTCAGAAAGAAATCCATGCAACTCCTCGCACATGATGGTCTCAGTCTGTCCACAATCTCTCTGATCATGGACAAATGGCATCCAAAGTCATTAGACTTGGTTCATTGACTGTGCCTGATGAGCCCCCACGGCTTTCTCAGCAACCTTCTTTCTCTTTATAGATAAACTTCAAACACACATTGGGATCACAGTCAACAGGGAGCCCCCTCAGACCAGATTGTGTTCCGATCAATTGCAAACACACAACTCCATTTTCACCATCTAATCTACCTCAAATTCAAGAGGTTTTCATACTTTTGCCACTCACAGATGTGTAATCATTTTTTAAAGAACACACGGTATCAAAAATGTTCAAGTAATAAAAACCACCTCGTTGAGAACGAGCACCGCTGACGTCTTTTTACATTTTTTTCAACAATATACTGAAGCATGGATGGCCAATACATGGGATTTTTAAAGGAATTGCGTTCATGAAAGCTGCCAATCTGAATAATACAATCTTTATAAATGATGCAACTCAACTAAACATCTGCAGAGAAATAAACATTGCAAGACAAATATCAGAATTACCACAAATTTGTTTAATCAGTACCCAACACTGTGAAAAGTGTACTTTTCCATGCCATTTGTAGAGGTGCTGAGAGAGGCCAGCATGAGAGAATCGACAAAGAGCCTGCCCGAGAGGCTTCAGCATGAACTCCAAAACCTCCAACTGGATTAAACTTTTCTGAACTCAGCTTTACCTCTACTAAAAAAAAAAAACACAGGAGGATGTTTCGTTGAGGTCAGCCATGGAAACAGCCCAACCAAACCCATTTATTACAGCTCAACCAAAAGAAAGCAGATGGCAATAATTCACACAGCATGCCTGCTGAATCCCTCTGAATGGAGCTGGTTATATTTCAGTGAAGCTATCATTATTTCATTTGATGATCATGCTCTTCAAGAGTTAGTCTGTCAAGAGATGTTCCTCTTTAAAGCGCTTAACAATTCATGAACCACTCTTTGGAATTAAACGGCTGGCTGCACTCCTTCAATAAAAACACCTACAACAGTCTGGCCAGGATCCAACCTGCAGCATGAACACCTCTAAAGGTTTACTGCATCACGCAGCTGCTGGGATTTATATAATAATGCTGGAGGAACACAGAAGCCCTGTCAATTATTAAGTCACCTTCCAGACGTCTGCCTACATCTTATTGTAAGCAGTTTCTCCTGACTGATAAATGTGTGATGACTGTGGGAAAACATCTGCTCCATTTTAAATAAAAAATTACGGTAAACGGCTTTTTTTTTAACCTTCTTTTTGTAAAAAAAAATAGGGCACAGCTTGTGTCACAGTAAACTTTATAAAGTAAAAACCTGCTTGTGTATCTCATATGCAGCAGTTAAACGTAAATTAAACTGATCAGGGTAAACAGTGACCCCAACAAAGCTTTTCTTCTTCAAAAAAATCTAGCCAATAAGATCCAAGCCTAAAAGGCACAAAAACACCAGGCAAACCATCTGACTTGTTTTGTTTCACATAATTTAATCCTAATAAATCGTTAATGAGTTAAAGAAGATTAAATTAAGCAATTTGAGGACTGTGAGAATAAGTCATTCATGGTTTGATGAGTAAAATTCTTTGTTTCCTTGAGGACTCAAATACACTGAGCTGATGGTGTGGTTGAGGATAGAGGACAGAGTGTTATGGGATGTGTGAGGGAGAGTTGGATGTTCACTTCATAACCGGGGTAAGCAATAAAAAACAGAGTGTAACCACAGCTTTAACTAGCCATGCAAGTTATTTCAGCACATTTTTTCTCCCTTTTCCATTGCGAGCTCTACATGCTACACAAAAAGGTACTAACAATCACCAGTCTAACATTTAAATCCAAACTCAGTGAATTCCAGCGTGGAACCGCGATAGGATGCCACCTGTGCAACAAATCAAGTAGTGAAATTTCCCCGCTCCTAAATATTCCACAGTCAACTGTCAGCTGTATCATGAGAAAATGGAAGTGTTTGGGAACGACAGCAACTCAGCCATGAAGTGGTCAGCCAAGTAAACTGACGGAGCGGGGTCAGCAGATGCTGAAGTGAAAAGTGCGAAAAGATCGCCAACTTTCTGCAGTCAATCACTACAGACCTCCAAACTTCATGTGGCCTTCAGATCAGTTTGAGAATAGTATGCAAAGAGCTTCATGGAATGAGTTTCCATAGTGGAGCAGCTGCATCCATCCATACATCACCAAGTGCAATGCAAAGCGTGGATGCAGTGTTGTAAAGCCGCCACCAATGGACTCCAGAGCAGCGGAGGCATTCTCAGGAGTAACAAATCACACTTCTCAATCTGGCAATCTGATGGAGTCTGGGTTTGGCGGTTGCCAGGACAACGGTACTTGTCTGACTGCATTGTGCCAAGTGTGAAGTTTGGTGGAGGGGGGATTATGGTGTGGGGTTGTTTTTCAGGAGCTGGGCTTGATCCCTTAGTTCCAGTGAAAGGAACTCTGAATGCTTCAGCGTACCAAGACGTTTTGGACAATTTCATGTTCCCAACTTAGTGGGAACAGCTTGGAGCTGGCCCCTTCCTCCTCCAACATGACTGTGCACCGGTGCACAAAGCAGGTCCATAAAGACATGAATGGCTGAGTCTGGTATGGAGGAACTTGACTGGCCTGCACAGATCCTGACCTCAACAAGATAGAACACCTTTGGGATGAATTAAAGTGGAGACTGAGAGCCAGATATTCTCGTCCAACATAAATGTGTGACCTCACAAATGTGCTTCTGGAAGAATGGTCAAAGATTCCCATAAACACATTCCAAAACCTTGTGGACAGCCTTCCCAGAGGAGTTGAAGCTGGTCTAGCTGCAAAGGTGGACCAATGTTATATTGAACCCTATGGATTAGGAATGGGATGTCACTTAAGCTCATATGTGAGTCAAGGCAGGTGAGCGAATACTTTTGGCAATAAAGTGTATGATGGCAGCTAGTGTGCCTGTTTTTACAGAACTGCCTGTTAGATTTTAACAAACCAAAACAGTCCTGATGAAGCCAGTCGCTTGTTTTCTTTAGAATTTGATAACTTGAGGGACATTTTGCAAAACTTACATTTTTTTTTTACTTATATTTCAAGATTAATACTGAATTTGACAAAGAAATCCTTTTGGCAAAGAAATAACCGCTTTCTTATTTTTTCTGAAAGATTCGAGATATAAAGAGAGTTTCATACTAATTGAGAGTAAAACCCCACCCTTTTGTCAGGGTTTTGGCACAGACATCCTGATCTGCGTTTCTCAACATTTCCAAAGTTTTAATGAAAAGCTTCATGAATAGCTAAGGGAAAGTCATACTATAAACAGAGCTGCACATCACATCTGGCTTACTGTTCTCCTCTGCACGCTTCTCTGACAGTAAAGCCTGTTGCTTAGCAACTCCTTAATCAATACCTGGTCCTTAACCGGAACAATGCAGAGCAACGAGAGGGGAAATAATGGAGGAATATTTAGCTAGCAGCCTTACAGCACAAAAGCCATGTCAGACATTATTCATGTACGTATCACTCACTGACGGTCTCCATTAGCAACCTCCAAGGGAAAGAAATGACTTTCAGAGAATCTGAATTGGTTTGATTATAGAGATTACACACTGCGTGGTTGACTAAACTATATACTTTCCAACAAATAGGCAGTTACAGTAGGTCCAGTTAAAGCTGGGATTTGTTCGGTCACTATAGCTGAAGTCAGTTACTGTAGGGCTGAAGTGAAAATGATCTTGTTATTCCCCAAAGAAAATTACATTTGTTGACAAAGACAGAAAGTCAGAATTAAAGCACCGTTTAACCACTCAAATGTTCATCACTGCACTCCCCCCAAACTAAAATCATGAGGCAGTTTTACATGTGCTTTCTCCAAACCAGCACTATTTTTAAGGTTAAAATATACTTTTATGATCTTGTCCCTGAAGATGTTTCAGAGATGGGACCCTTCATACTGTATGTCGCTGGAAAGTACCTTCAGTCAAATTGCAATGTTTGACAATGGGGGGTTTGAAGAGTTAGAGCTGCACCTAGCAATTATTTTTCTAAATTAATCTAGCGATTATTTCTTAGATTAATCGATTAGTCTATCAATTATCCCCTGCGAAATGTAAGCGCAGTACAGTAAAAAAGGAGTTGTTCAATATCAACCTTTTCTTAAAATGAAAGACACAAATATGCAGCATTATGGCTCTGCTTTATGTAAAAAAAAAAATTAAGGTGATTTTCAAAATAACAGTCCAAAAAAAATTAAGGTGATTTTCAAAATAACAGTCCAAATATTGAGAAATAATATGAAAAAGTATTGTGGCAGCATCAAATCTCCAGGAATAACTTACTTAATGTGAAATAAGAAATATCTGTATCAATAGCTGATGCAATGTAGGCCTACCTTCAAAATATAATCCAGTAATATTGTCTCTCTTTCTTCAAACATAATATAAAAGGTACTTTTATGAAATGTACTAACCATAAAATGAATCATGATTGAGCCAAAAACAAAATGCAAGGCTGAACAATGAACCATCAGAACTGCAATTTTAGAACCACTGTAAATAAGAACGGTCATTGTCAAACACATGTGAGACTATTAATCCATGAAATTGATGAGTTAATTTTCTAAACAACTAAGTTGTTACTCATGCCATATTAAAAAAATAAAAAATTGGGCATTTTTTCTGGTTGCTAGATTCAACGGTGATCCGAAATGACTAAAGAACGCTTCTTATTTATGAAGTTTATGGTATCAATACAGCCTTATGTCTGATTCACATTCACAACAGGTCCATGTGCGCATTGTTTGATGCGGTAACACATTTAGAAAGTACACCAGCTGCGTTGCAGTTTTGTTCTGACCGCGGTGCATAAACTCCAAAGACTGTAAAAAAAAAAAAAAATGGAGGTAATATCCGGTCACATCTGAAGAGCTGAAGGTGAAGCCAGTAGGGCGTTTCCCATCGTCGCCATCTTGCGTCGCATCTGTCTTCACTCCCGGAAAATACTAAAATGGGCAAAGCGCAGCCTCGGGGCAAATGATTGCAGCCAATGTAGTCTGGGCTAAATGCAAACAGAGCTAACTCGAAACTAATAGGAGCTAACAAAGATTAGCCCCCTAAGCTAATAAAGGTAAGGCATGTTTGGACTGTTAGCTGCTAAAAACCACCATTTTGCTACTCTGCTGCAGACTGAGACCTTACCGAGAGCAAACAAGGAGCTAACCAATAGCCACCCCAGTCTGTCACCTGTCAATCAAAAGGACAAACCCCTAATTATGTGTAATTTCAAGATTAAGTACTATCTAAACTGATGAGTTATAAAAAAAATTAATCCTCCCCACAGTTGACATGGGAGTCTACGGGGATTTGCTCCGTTTTGGAGCCAGCCCCTAGCGGATGAAAGAACTACAATTATTAAACTTGCTCAGAGGCGCGGTACCTTCCCTCAGGAGACACCATCATTATGACATCATTCATGGGTCAACGCACAAAATTTGCATCAATGTATTTATGTAATCGGTTACCTCGATTACTTTGAAGCGTCATCCCAGCCCTAGTTTCTTAACCTTTTCATGAATAGGCTACTTTCACACCATGTGGTTGTGATACAAAAGCCTAAAGCAGCACCAAAATGTGTTTCACACTTTAGGCCAGAAAAAAGAAATTTATAATCTACATTAACTGTCCACCTTAGATTTAGTAGTGAGCTATTGCAAAACTGTGAAACAAGATCATGGGTACTTATGTGTTTGATCACAGATGAATCAATGCCTGAA
The DNA here is from genome assembly GCA_023101725.1 of Atherinomorus stipes. NCBI lineage: Eukaryota > Metazoa > Chordata > Actinopteri > Atheriniformes > Atherinidae > Atherinomorus > Atherinomorus stipes. The sequence continues at coordinate 814,555 of JALJCO010012583.1, read as the reverse complement.
ATACAACAGCTGTCAGAGGAGTCACAAATCTGTGAAATCTGTGGAGGTGTGCAGAAAATAAGTTTGAAGTTGAGAGAGCAAGTGAAGATTAAACCTGTGCAAGTGGGTTTATTCAGGTAAAGATGGTGTGGAAAGCTGCTGTGTGTGGTGTGGTAAATGAGTGGGAGACTGGTGTCAAACAGTACACCTTCCTGTGGGCGAGTGGGGGAGGAGCCGAGTGTCGGTCAGGTAAATAGAGACTAAACACCACCACATCTCAGAAGGGATTGTTCCACCTCTTATTTCTGGTGAACTTTCACAGTCAGGCCAGCCATCTGGAGCACGGACACCTTTAAAGGAAAGAACCTGCCAGGGTTTTCTTCTTGTTTTTTTTTTTTTTTTTACACCTCCTGAGCACAACATTTCCATATTTACCATGACAAGGTTATAACCCAATGATCCTCTGTGAAACTTATAAACACCTACTGCTTTTGTAGTTTACTAAAGTCTAGATATTCTTCCCTTTCACCATTTACAGTATACGCAACATTTTTCTCAACATGTTCAATGCTGAGCGTGTTGAAGTGCTTTTCTATAGGATGAAGCAACAGAAAAGAACCTTGAAAAAGAAAATCCATTATCACATGTAGGAGGTATTAACACACCACCAAGTGTGGGTGTATTTAAAGTGCATGAGGGTGGTGATAGAATAAGCCCCAATAAGTTTTTTTCTGACTTTTGTCTCATGCTGAAAAAGTGCACAGTTTTCAGACCTTTCAGGTTGGACATCTTTTTAGGTTTCGAGCCGAAAGTAAAACAGAGCCTTCATGATGCATATTTCCTGAAAAAATCTGCTTTCAATGAGCCCTTTACATTTGTAGTACATTTTAATGTGGACTAAAATTATCCAGACTCTCTCTCTCTCTCTCTGTTCAGTTTCAACTTCAAATCAACAGCAAAGCCTCAGATTTAAAAGCTGTGACAAAAGACACATCAATGTTGGAACGACTTATTAACCTGCTAGTAAGCTGACTGATTACTGAAGCCTCCCAATCGTGGTGTTGAAAATTGCATACACAAATGTGTATTAGGGATGCACGATATAATAGGCCCCCTATCGATATTGGCCTATATCGGCCTAAAAACTGAGTATCAGACATCGGCCACCCCGCCAATATTTAACCGATATTCAAACGATCAGCCCGCTGTTTCTAAAGTCAAAAAAAAAAAAAAAAACTACTTCTTCCTCTTTTTCTTCTTCTAAAACTTCTTTTTTTACAGACTTTAAAACTTCTAAAGACTAGGGGCGGGAAAAAATATTGAAACAATGAAATATCGTAATATTTTCATATGCTGATATATTGATACTTAAAAATGCGGTATCAATCTATTTTACTAACAAAATGTCGTGATATTTCATCGTTCTGTTACGAAATCTCACCAGAATTCACAAAATATCGTGAGATAATGTAACAGAACGAGGAAATCTCGCAAAATTGTGATTGTGTGAGTAAAATAGATTGATACTGCATTTCTAAATATCAATTTGATATTGGCATATGAAAATCGCCATATTTCAGTGTATCAATATTTTTTCCCATCTCTATTTTTCAAAGTGTCGGAAATGGATAACAAAACTTGTATTTGCAATGACTGCTTATTTTTTTTTCAGCTTTAATATTGGTATCAATATCGGTCATCGGCCATATGAGTTTTAAAATATCAGCATATCGGATATCAGCCAATATCGTGTGTGTATATCTCTGCAACCGCAATTTATCTGTTAATCTATTTCAATACTTTTGGAGAACACTTGTGAGATTTGTAAAGATGTATAAATATCATCCAACTCTGATAAAGGAGAGTTCTCCAAAATGGTCATTCTGGCCCAGTTTGACACCATTTGTTCTCAAAGTCCTCCAATTCTGTCTGTGACGTCATGACGAAGCGCAAGCAGCGCAGACTTCAAAACAGCTTGACAGATGGAGAAGTCACAGAGCTGGATATCATTAACAATTATTAACAAGCCCCCGTACCTGCTGGCAACGTTCCTGCTGCGGGAACATCAGCGCAAGGTAACGTCAGCCCTCAGGCCTCGTCAGCACGTTACATCAGAGACTGCAATAACTCTGCTCGGGCGAAAAACAGCACGACCGTTCATATGCAAAGGCATGACGTCAGATCATGTTGATCACATGATATTTTTCAAGAAAACAAAATCTATAGTCATTTTTATAGTATTTTGTTATGAGTGCTCTGCTGTTTTTTTTTTATTATAATGACAGTAAGTAACAGCAGGTTCAACCCCTAAAGCCATGTCAGTTGCATTTATCTTTTTATATCAGTGTGACTTGGCTGGACATCCCTCGATGCGCGTCGGGGGCCTCTGGACACTGGAAAGCAAGCATCTCACTTTTTAGCGTCCAACTCTGGGCGTCAGGCGCGTTTCTGACGCCCAAATCGGGGGTTCACCGTGTTAGAACCCTACGTACACACACCTGAATCAAATGAGTGGCTCATCAACAGGCTTGCGAAGAACTTGATGAGGAAGTTTAGAAATCTGAATTGTGTGTTGGAGTAGGAACACATGCAGGGCACTGGGTCCCGAGGACCGGAAGAAACCAGTGAAGAAACAACATTGTGTTGAGGCTTCTTCAGGTCCACTGCATGATAACAGGGTACAAGAAGCCATTCTATCCAGCAGCTGTCACCCTCTAAACAAGTCTTTGAATTAATTATTTCTAGTTCAAAAAGTCCAATACTACAATTTCTTAGTTGACAAAGCATATTTTCATTTTTTTATCTTAAAATGAAAGAGAGAAAATCATTTGCTGGTTGATATACTGCCTATGATAAAACATTAAGAAGTTAATCAGCTACCCTCTGCTGTTTGTATCAATATGCTTTCCCAGTATGTAAACAGTGCAGTCTTCCACACAAAACATATGCAACACATCATACAATTTCTTTCATCCCTACTTAGTTTCATTTTATGCTTTGCTCTCGTCTTGCAGGAAACATTAGGTTTTATTTGTGCTGTCACACTTGGAGCGATGACAAATTTATCTTCTGTCGCCACCAAACAGCACAAGAAATCCATGCACTGCTCCATTTTCACACTTTTCCCTCTGGATTGTATTTTGCTCGGTAATCAAAATGTGTGCTTTAAACTAATTTGGTCATGCCTGGGGAATGCCCAAAATATCTTCTTTTTTTTTGTTGTTTTTAAGCCATCACCAGTCAAACACTCCTGAGGCCCCGAAAAACTGTGTGAAACAGCCATTATGGTAATATCTTAATCTTTCATGTTTCTCTGTTGCCCTTTTTTAATTTTAAATTTAATTTTTCCAGTTATTCTCAGTAGTTCCTGTCTGTGTAATCACAAAATAATGAAATCCTCTCCCTTATTGTTGAGTTTGAATAATCTGAGATATCAAAAGAAATTGGACAGAGCTGTCCCATTAAAAGTAACGCTATCATCTTCAGAAATTCTCACACAGTAACTGGCACCCAACAACACAGTTGCAGCTATTTTTAAGCTGGTCTGATGCAAATCCATGCAAATCTTTCTGGCTCAGAAAGACCAATGACACATTATGCCTGGCAGAAAATGTCCTCCACAAATATGAGCGAGTCTGAGTATTCTCAGAAAATTTCACAGTGCAACCAAAGGAAAAAAAATGTATATCAGCTGCAGGTTTCTGACAGAAAATTGAGACTTGAAGAACCAAGAAATGCCACATTTCAATCAGCCAAACTGAAGTCTGACTAAACTACCTTTCAACAAAATTACATAATTACATTTCAGACATATATATTCAGGATATAGATTTCTATTTGCTCTGTGGTCCATCACAGGCATCACACACTGTCAAATCTATTTCAGCTTGGACCATCTAACCACCTACAGTACCACACTTGTTCTACATGACATTGCAGCCCAGTCTGAGACTGACCTGCTTCACTCTGGCTGAAGACAGCCATGGTCTGTCCGCCCACTGTGTGCATGGTGAAGGGATGATCCCTTGGGACCTGCAGAGATGCGTCCTTCTCTCCCACAGCTCCCAGGGTAGCTAGCTCTTTATTCAGACTGAAACATACCTAAGGAGCACGGATTAGTCAATGCAATGCTGACAAACCTTATAAGCAGCCGTCTCTGTTTAATCAGGTCAAATATGATACAGTGAGATGTTATTGATTCCTGTCAGGAGGGTGAGTCAGTGCAAGAGCAAACAGAGAAGGGATGCAGCAAGGAGGAAAAGTATTAAAAGCAAAATATGATGGAGAGCAGCAGAGAACTGGCAGCGAGACTGAAGACAGGGAGTGAAAAGAGGAAAGATTAAACAAATGTATCTGATCAGATTAGAAATGAGCATGTCAGTCATGTCACCTGTGGACAAAAGTGCAGTATTTAAAGTTGCCTCACCTCTGTTTTTCCTTGTTTCCTATCAGGGGTAAGAAAAGACAGAAAAATGTGCTCATCACTGATAAGCAGTGCAGCTAACATTTACTTTCATCACTGATTCATCTGCTGGTTGATAAAAGAAAGCTAACTCGGCATTTTAAAATGTCCTTCTCCTGTTTATAAAATATAAAAACAGACAGAGGCCTTCTCATACATACTTTCCAATGGAAATCTTTCCAACATCGCCCTTTTCTGTTGCTTTGTCCCACTGCTGAGATAAATACTTGGGAACCTGGCAAAAAAAAGCAGGTTGTTTTGTGCTTACTTACTAACAAGTAAACAATAATAATAAAGTCAAAATATCAATACAAAGTGGAAATAATCCGTTTTAAAGGCGCGAATTCTGTTTAATTAAGGGGCTTGTCGTTTCATGAACGCATCACGTGAATCAAACGCTAAATCGACGGTCCTTCACAGAAATAATCCTCAATTTCTCATCATTTGCACGTGAACAAACCTTAACAAGCCACACGCCTTTAGTTTCTCTGACTCCAGTTAGATTAACCTCCGTTTTTTCAGACATTGCTTCAGACCTCGTCAGTCCGGCTGCTCGGGTAAACTGGTAAACTGGTTAACTAGCTGCGACATAAAACTTCCTGTTGCCTCCTTCAAAATATCGAGTGCACAACTGATCTACGGCTAATTTTTAACATTCATCTTTTGTGCTAAAGCAGTTCTCCGTCTTCCATTATTGCAAGATGTCAAACATTTTTAATACAAAATTTTAGTAATCCGTTTCATGAATCTGGATTCAGAATGATAAGCTTTTACAATTACCGAGCTTTGTGTTTGGAAAATGAATTTACAACCTTCAACAGCTTCAAAGACTTAATTTATTATTGGAAAAAAATAGAGGAAGAGGATATTTAGGCTAAAGGCCTACAGTAAGTATGTTGGTGATGTAGGCAGTAATATTCCAGTAGAACTTTTTGAGCAATCATTGATAATTATCTCAGACCCTGTAATTTTAGCTACTCTACTAAAGTTTTTGTCTCTCTCTCCTTTTCTTTTTTGCCTTTTAGCCACTGATTATATACTCCAACAATGGTCATTTGGTAAATTATACAGCAAGGAAAGTGAGGTAAGTAGTGCTAATTAAGTGCCAAAAAGCAAGGGGACCACAAAGTCTTCAACTAAAATATGTACACATGATTGAGGATGTTGTACTGTGGATTTTAAATAAACTGTTGGGCTTCATGCACAGCTCCAGTACTTCCTGAACTTAGTACTGCACCTTTATTTGCTGTCTTGCATGATTGGATGAACTGATTAATCCAGGTGTCACCAGGGTAGACACACCTGGATTGATTTGCTCATCCTATTTTGAAAGACAAGAAACAAAGGTGCAGTATTAAGATCAGGAAGTAGTGGAGCTGTGCATAAAGCCCATTTGACTTAAGCAAATGGTCAGACACACCTGGATTAATCAGTTCATCCAATCATGTAAGACAGGAAATAAAGGCGCAGTTTTAAATTCAGGAAGTACTGGAGCTGTGCATAAAGCCTATTGGTTAAAAGTGGTTTTGTGGTACAACTTACCCCAGAGAGAATACTGAGGTAAATTGTGCCACTGATCCTTGAAGTAACTGATAATTTTATCTCACAAAGGACAATGCTGTTAAAGCTGGGGGGAGAAAATATACAAAATTACTTTAATTAATTACTTTAATGTTTATATATAGTTTTATCAACATCAAAGACACTTTTCCCACCAAACACAAGACGTCATTTCAACGTTGTTTTTGGGCTAAATCTGGTCGGTCTGCTATAGCCATCAAGCCTAAAAATAGACGTTAAAATTAGTTTGGGCCGTCTGATTTGGTCCAAATTTAGCCCAAAATTAGACGTTGAAAAGTCATAGAAAAACGTCTTTTCAACGTCTAATTGAAAGACGGCTTTTCACCTTTCACTTTTCAACCAAATCAAAACGTTGTGCAACGTTTTCAACAGATGGACATGATGTTTTTTCAACGTCTTTTCAACCAAATTTTGCTCGGTGGTTTGGCTAGGCTACATGGTTACATGAAAACCTGACTTCACAGATCCACATTCTATTTGACGATGCTGCAGGGAAATACACTTCTGTTCCAGGCTGTACCACCAAGTTTTGTGATGTGGTTGGTTTATTTAAAGATAGTTTACAACATCAAAGATAAATTTGCTTAAATAAAACCTTACGCAAAATGAACACATAGCTACTCAGAACAAAGCACAAATTTCAAAATGAGTACCTTATCGTCATCCTCACGAAATGTGAAGATGGGTTTTCCATCAACAGACCTCTTTGCTTTAGAAACTTTGCACTGATCTTGTCGCCTTCAACACTCTCCACCAATCTAATATAGATATGGACTTGAATTGTATACCTGCAAACTTCACATTTCAAGTTTTACTGATCATATATACAATGTAAAATAATAGTAGAATACAATTTAGTAATATAGTCTACTTTATAGTAAATAATTGTAAATTGGAATAAGTTTTGCCACTGGCACAGGCCCTTGGTACAAATTACCCCATTTTTAAATAATTGCATCCAAATACAGACTTATGGTGGCTCACTAATATGCGCAAATTGTTTTCAAAGTTTCCTTCACAGCTTCAGTCACAGCAATCAAAAACTTGGATCATAGAAATTTTACTTTGGAGGACATAAAAATTGTTTGTTTGATTTTTAATGTGCTTACTTCTCAAACCTTCTCTTTCCCTTCTTTGGAGGATGCGTGAAATGGATGCATCTTCCAAAATAAGTGGTTGCATGACAAACTTCTATGATTTTCTAGATAACAGAGCTGGCACTATTTGCCAGTTTAAAAATATTTAAATGATGTCATCACTATGTCAAATCCTTTGACGGCTTCATATGTCTTTTCAGCTCTACTTAAACTGAGCAACCAAAGTTGAATATTTGGACTGAAGCAACAAATCAGCAGGTCTTTTAATTGACACATAGAAAAAATGACAAATTACATCATCGATTTGTAAGGGGGAAAAAATCATACAAAGTGCACATTGAATTAAAAAGCGCACATTTGTCTTGAACTGCATGTTTGCATAACACCTAAGATTCAATCAGGTTATTGCTTTGCACATTGATAAAAGCCATTTAAACCTGTCTTCAACAAGAAGAAACTAGCACTGTTACCTGACCTAAGCTGTGAACCCAAAGGTCATTTTTGATTCATGGTACAGGTACACAACATATTTCACACCTTTTTTGTTCTAAATGAGTAGCTAGGCAGGAGTAATTCAGCTGAACAAAGTCAAATAAGTATTAGGATAGTATGAATTTTAAACCTCTCACAGTCACAAAAACAAACAGAAACAAAAACTAACACCTCAGTCCTTGTATTTACATTTTTTCTGGCATACCTTTATCATATCCACACATATTTTGCACACATGATGTCTTCTTGTCAAAGAATTTATAAAAATTGTCTCCATCTTTCAAACAGAGCTGAAGTCTCAGTGTTACCACGGATCACGTAAGTAGGTATAAGCCAGTTCAACTGAGCGAGCACTAATTATTCCACTAAATAAATTATGTATTTGAGTCCAGAGTAAATCAAGATTAGCTTTTAAATTCATTAACATAAATCACTGGAGTGGGGATTGCATTTAATGAATGCAAATTGCATCAACTTGCATATTAAGAAGTAGCCTACAAGAACATTACATGAGAGTACTCTGTGAAATACTGAATATATTAGACGGGCGTAAATCAGTTCCCTTTTAATTAATACTAAGCTTCCTTTCCTGATTTTCTTTTCTTAATGGTTTTGTATTTATTAACTAGCCAGTTCATAGAGACTTCTCATAACTTAATGTGCAAATTGCTTCCAAACTTGGTTCAATTGAACAGTAACTCAGAAGTGCATATTATCTAAAGATGGGTTGATACAGCCCAGAGAGAGATTGACATGGAGTTGATAAATTAAAGATTTTATATGAATTATAGAGAGAACAAGAGAGAGATAATGATAATTATGATATTAAAAATAACCCAGTTATGCAACATAAAAGTGGACTGCAGCAGCAAGAGTGGTGGACCCCCGCTAGCTCCACCAGGCATTCACATTTAATTCAAATTGAAAGAAGATATTGAAGCCCACACAGCGGCACCCGAAGACTGACATGTTGCTGCTGCAAGGCTGATGGGGAAGAGGAGCTTTAAAGTCAACTACAGACAAACTCGAAATCCTTTTTATTTCTAGCGTTCATGCCATTATCAAAGACTTGAATGGGAGAAATCGAAAGTTAAAGTCAGAAATAATGAGAAGCAGCTTTGATTTAGTTGTGAATATGCCAGTGATCATCTGTGACCAGCTCGTTTGTATGTGATGCCACCTTGTGGACACTGATGAGAATAAAACTGCTGCAAGTGAATGAATAAAGGAGGAAATTGATGAATAAGATGGCATAACTATAAAAATGTGAAAGAAGCTGTTTTTTTTTTTCTCCACAGCCTCCACAGCTACAAGGTGGAGTACCATGAAAAGACCATTTGACCATAAGATTACATTAGTATTGATACAACCTAGCTCTATCACCACATCATTATGGAATATCCCATTATGTTTATATACTGAAAGTAGAAAGTTACTCTTTTTACACCTTTTTCTGAACAGTTTGCGGTTGGATCATCATATTCATCTCAACTCTAATCATTATGCTGTTACATTTAAAAATTGTGTTCACATGTAGGGTAAGTTTAACTGTAAATGAAGGTTGATAAATACTACGTTATTTCCATGTCTTTGGCACAGCAGTGCCAAGGACGACATGATGACCTGACCTAATTGTTGTGGAGGTCTTGCTATCCATGTCAGGAAGATACACACACACACTTCTGTCTTTGTGAGGGGATTCATTAACACAATGCATTCCCTAGCCCCTTACCCCAACCAACACCTAATTGTGACCTTAACTCTGAAACTAAATCTTGACCCTCAAAAATGGATTTTTCTTCGGCTTATTAGTGAGGACCAGCCCAAATGTCCTCACTTTCCAAAAATGTCCTCACTCTTTAAACATGTGCATGTTGGTTAAACACACCAAACGGTCCTCACAATGGAGCAAGCACAGGAACATACATACACATGTATATTTATTATACAGTTGTGTGAAAAAGTGATTGCCCCCGCTGTTAAAACATAAATTAACTGTGCCCAACCAAATAACTTGTTGGGCCACCCTTACAGTAGCAGCAACAACTGCAATCAAGCGTTTGTGATAACTGGTAGTGAGTCTTCTACAGCGCTGTGGAGGAATTTTGTTCCACTCATCTTTGCAGAATTGTTGTAATTCAGCCACATTGGAGGGTTTTCCAGCATGAACTGCCTTTTTTTTTTTTTTTATCAAATCTTTATTGAGAGGTATATACGGTATAGCCATGCAGCATCATATACATATTTTCTCCCCATTTTCTCCTTCCCAGCACTCTCACATATAGTGCAATATTAATACAGTTTTATTTATGTGTACATTGGGATGGGATAATAAGGAAACGTCAAAAAATAAACAATATAGAACATAACCGATGGACAACACCCCCCCCCCCCCCCCCCCCCAAAAAAAAAACAAAAACACAAAAACACACGGGTCTCTCCTAAAAATAAAATTATAAAGGAAAAAACATTAAGGTCGGCCTCTCCGCACTCTCTCTTTAACTATCATGGGAAGCCTCATGAACCGCCTTTTTAAGGTCATGCCACAGCATCTCAATGGGATTCAGGTGAGGACTTTGACTAGGCCACTCCAAAGTCTTCATTTTGTTGTTCTTAAGCCATTCAGAGGCGGACTTGCTGGTGTGCTTTGGATCATTGTCCTGCTGCAGAACCCAAGTGTGCTTCAGCTTGAGGTCACCAGCAGATGGCCGGACATCCTCCTTCAGGAATTTTTGGTAGACAGCAGAATTCATGGTTCCATTTACCACAGCAAGTGTTCCAGGTCCTGAAGCAGCAAAAAAAACCCAGACCATCACACTAAAACCACCATATTTTACTGTTGGGATGATGTTCCTTTCTGAAATGCTGTGTTACTTTTATGCCAGATGTAATGGGACCTACACCTTCCAAAAAGTTCAACTTTTGTCTCATCAGTCCACAGAGTATTTATCCAAAAGTCTTGGGGATCATCAAGATGCTTTCTGGCAAAACTAAGACGAGCCTTTATGTTGTTTTTGCTCAGCAGTGGTTTTGGTCTTGGAACTCTGCCATACAGGCCATTTTTGCCCAGTCTCTTTCTGATGGGGGAGTCATGAACACTGACCTTAATTGAGGCAAGTGAGGCCTGCAGTTCTTTGGATGTTGTTCTTGGGTCTTTTGTGACCTCTTGGATGAGTCGTCGCTGTGCTCTTGGGGTAATTTTGGTCAGTCGGCCACTCCTGGGAAGGTTCACCACTGTTCCATGTTTTCACCATTTGTGGATAATGGCTCTCACTGTGGATCGCTGGAGTCCCAAAGCTTTAGAAATGGCTTTGGAACCTTTTCCAGACTGATAGATCTCAATAACTTTGTTTCTCATTTGTTCCTGAATTTCTTTGGATCGCAACATGATGTCTAGCTTTTGAGGATCTTTTTGTCTACTCAACTTTGTCAGTCAGGTCCTATTTAAGTGATTTCTTGATTAAGAACAGGTGTGGCTGTAATCAGGCCTGGATGTGGATAGAGAAACTGAACTCAGCTTTCCAAAGATGTGATAAACCACAGTTAATTTATGTTTTAACAGGGGGGCAATCACTTTTTCACACAGGTCCATTGAGGTATGGATCCCCCCCCCCCCCCCCCCCCTTACTAATAAGAATCTTCATTTAAAAACAGCATTTTCTGTTTACTTATGTTATCTTTGACTCACATTTAAATTTGTTTGATGATCTGAAACATATAAGTGTGACAAACATGCAAAAAAAAAAAAAAAAAAAAAATAGAAAGAAATCAGGAAGTGGGTTCCCATTCAAGATGGAAAAAATCAGCTGTCAGTAAAATAAGCTGAAATTGACATAAGTAGTAATAACTTTAAAAAAAAAAAAATCATGGCATTGATTTTGAGTTGTGATTCAACAAATATCAAAAACAAACAAAAAAATAAAACAAACAAACAAACATGATGGGGCTCCTGAACTAACATTTTTATTGAGCAACACTTTGACACAACAGTTATTTTGATCCACTGTTCATGAGCAAGGTGCTCTAATTTGTCTGGGACAGGTTTATTTGTTTGTTCTTTTAAAACTGATTTTTAAAACCACAGTTCAAAATCAATGTTTTATTTTACTAAATTATCCTTCATTCATTCATTCATTTTCTATATCACTTATCGAGTTCAGGGTTGCGGGGTTGCTGGAGCCAATCCCAGCTATTATCAGGTGAGAGGCAGGTACACCCTGGACAGGTCGCCAGTCTGTCGCAGGACCAACACAGAGACAGACAACCATTCACACTCACATTCACTCCTAGTGGCAATTTAGAGTAACCAGTTAACATAACATGCATGTTTTTGGATGGTGGGAGGAAGCCGGAAGGCTGCTGTAGGAATCGTTTGAACCCCTCTCCAACTGAGACTTGAACTAGCAACTCTTCTTACTGTGAGGCTGTGTTACTAACCACCACGTCATCAGCAAATTTGACTAAATAATGATTTACTACATTTTTCTTCATTATTACATCAGTTTCTTGTTATTTGAATTACTATTGTGAATTTAGCCTTATCTTTAATGGGAGTGTGTCTAAACTTTCGGCCCGTACTGTATGTATGTACTGAGGAGTAAAAAAAATAAAGTCAAAATCTCAATTGAAAATGGAAGTAATATGTATATTCTTTTGTCTAAAGACAGACCACGAGAAGCTGCGAAGCATCGTAGCTTCCTGTAACCTGTATGAATCTCTCAGCAGTGCAACCTGGGACATCTCTGCAACACAAAGAGTCACTCAGAGCTACTGTAGTCAGCTGAGCAGCTGTCAGCACATTCACATAAAGCTCGCCACATTCAAAGCTCTCCTCTACATCAAGACATTCAGACAGAGCCTCCAAAGTTTCCCAGCCTCCTGCTCACAATTTATCATCTTCATTGGATTTGTGTGGAAAATGTGGTGTGTGTGTGTGATACACTTGGTGAGACAATGAAGCCTTAGTCTGACTTCCTCTTATTACGCCTGTTCAAATCTCTGTGAAACCTCTGAATGTCCTCTGTGGGTTGAAAGATTCAGAAATCCCTTTTCTTCAGGGATAATATGAACTTGGCACCAACTGGCTGATGGTTTTAGTTTTTTTCCCTCAAGGTCATCCTCACCTTACCCACAAAACTATGCCAGACAAACCCTAAAGCCCGACTGGTGAAGAATATTGTAACATGCTTCATTTCCACTGCCCTATCCTCCTTTGAATAATACTTTTTTTTTCATTCTTTTTTTCAAAAACCAGGATGAGTTTGGCATAAATGCAATACAAAGCTGAGCTGTTATAACGTCTACAGTTGGCTGAAGAGTTGTTGCTATGGCAGCTCCTGTTGGGCAGATGCAGTCTCAAAAATAGGAAGAGAAAGAAAGAAAGAAAGAAAGAAAGAAAGAAAGAAAGAAAGAAAGAAAGAAAGAAAGAAAGAAAGAAAGAAAGACAGAAAGAAAGAAAGAAAGAAAGAAAGAAAGAAAGAAAGAAAGAAAGAAAGAAAGAAAGAAAGAAAGAAAGAAAGAAAGAAAGAAAGAAAGAATTTACGACTTTGATACAGTACAATTATGTGAAATGTTGCTGCTATGATGCTGATTTTACTGCATTGTACATCTATATTTCCCGCTCAGATCACTCAAATAACTGAGCGCCCTAACACACTTATAATCCTGCTGACATGATTTTACTAACAGACGTTGTTCATTTTGAGGAGGGGGGGATCCTGAATGAAGTTTTTGGTTCTTTTGTGTCTTCAGTTACATGATTGTCATTAAAGCTTCATTCATTGCGCCTTGGCTGCTAAACCACCTCCTGCCCTGTGTTTTACTGAATAGCAGCAATGTGAATCCCTCACTGGAGGCGCAGCTGCTGAACAACAATGTTTATCTGTGAAGCTGATTTTCTAGTAATACTATTTCTAGTATTTGACAGCTTAATGAATATTCATACTTTATGGATTTAACTGGACAGCTCACTCACTGTAAATACACAGTTCAAAAGACTTGACAGTGATATAAACTGGGGATGTCCAGTTCCAGTCTTTGAGGGCTGCTGTCCTGCAGGTCTTGCTGCTTCAGCTCAACTGACCCAAATCAATGGGGTCAATTTCAGTCTTGAGCTAAACTTGACAACTATAGAGGACCAGAAGAGTCACTGAAAATGAAATACAGCATTTTGAAGATGAGTGATTAATTATGAAATAAAAATATACTATTTTAAATAGGATTTCATATCAAACAATTCATTTATACAATAAGAAATCAAATTTCAAATGCATTTTGGAATTTCACATTTTAAATGGAAATATAAAAGATTAATTGCATAACATTGTATTCATTATTTCATTATTAGTCTGTTATTTGAAAAAGTATTTTCAAATTATATTAAAAAAAATTTTAAATCTTTTTTGAAAAGTATTTTTAAATTCTGTTTTCAAAAGAATTCTTAAATCATTTTAAAAATAGAATCTTCACATTCTTTTAATTTTATTTTCCCCCTCTCATTTTCAAATCCTTTTTCAAATTTTAAAATTCAAGATTTAAAATTTTTTTAACATAGAATTTGAAAATGCTTTTTTTTTTTTTTTTTTAAAAAAAAAGATTTTAAATTTGTTTTTAAAATTTTATTTTGAAATGCTTTTTCAAATAATATTTAAAAATAAGTTAATGAATACAATTTACAACTTATCTTTAATATTTCAATTTAAAATGTGTAATTACAAAACGTTTTTGAAATTTGATTTCTTTTTGTATAAATTAATTGTTTGATTTGAAATCCTATTTAAAACTATATATTTTTATTTAACAATTAATCACTCATCTTCAAAATGCTGTATTGCTTTTTCAGTGACTCTTCTGGTCCTCCATAAAGAACAAGTTGATGAGATCCATTTCATTTGAACCGGAGCAGGAAAATGCCAACAACTTGCACGATAATGGAGCTTCATTTGACTTCCTTGTTACAGACTCAATGAAACATATATTGTGGTACAGATACACTGATCGGCCTGATGGGGGCACCACAATCAAAGGTCTTTTTCTATTTTAAAACTGTTTAGAGGAGGAGAATGATGGGCATTTTCTGACTGTTCAGGTTGTCTAACATTGATATCAATCTGATGCATCTATCAGTATTGAAATAGTTATCTAAAATACTTAAAACAATAAGTTGCTATGTGAAAGCAGGTCGCACGTATAAATCCTTTAAAATGGTTTGAGAATTAATTTGAGACATTAAGATTACGATGACATGAATTATTGATTGGTTTTCACTGGAAGCACTGAGGTATCCCAACACCCAGACTTACAGTCGTCCTCAAAAGTATTCATACACTCCAATTAAAGAAAAGGCTAAATTCACAATAGTAATTCAAATAACAAGAAACTAGAGAAAGTAAAGATAAATAAAAATTTACAAAATTATATTTCAGTGAAATAAAATATTGCTTTTGAATTGCGGTTGAAAATAATAATGATAATAATAATAACAAAAAAAAAACAAACAAAACTGTCCCAGACAAATTAGAACATCTTTACCATGAACAGTGGACCAGAATACCTGCTGACAGGTGCAAAAGTATTTTTTACATTACAGAAAACACCTGATGGAGTGATTGCATCAAAGTGTTGCTCAACAAAATTTTAGCTTCAGAGCCCGATATGCTTGTTTACTTGTTTTATTTTTTATGTGTTTGTTTTTTTTTTTTGTATCACTTTCAAACCGCAATTAAAAATCACTGATTTGATTTTTAGAGAATTTTTATTTATTATTTCTTTTGTCAATTCCATCTTTTTTCACTGACAGCTGATTTTTTTCCTTCTTTAATTGGAGGGTATGAATAATTTGAGAACAACTGTGTAGTTTTTACGAGCAGGTATTACGAACCCTTCCCCCTGCAGCTGCTCAACATGCTCCTTAACACAGTTTTTTCCAAGCTTTGTTTCACCAAACTTGACCGTGAGTCTTTGCTGTCTTAGATTCCCTCCTTCATTATTAAATGCGGTATTTCCACCGGTTGCTCTCAAGTTTCCCTTTCACTCATCGCTTAGGCATGCACATCTAAGGTTACTGCTTTGTTTAATTCATTGTGTGGACTGTACAGTATGCTTCTTTTTTTAAAAGAAAAAAAAATAATTCTATCTCTTTTTTAAGTACAGTTCCTTTAATGATGTCTTCAATCCATATGTTTTGCTTAAACTGTTTTTCTGGGGAGATATTCATGTTTACACTAAATGCATTCAGAGCGGACCTGTAATAAAGGTCTTCCTAGACAACGAAAGCTCAGACTCCTGCTTTAATTAATCTCTAAAGACATTTGAAAGGAGCCTGCAGAACAAACATGTCCTCAGGCATCACCCTCATCCAGCTTGAAGTAAAAAAAAAAAAAAAAAAAAGACAAGAAAAACAAACATGGAGATGTTCGGAGTCAGACTGTATGTTCCTGTGTGGGTTTTCATGTGACATATTGCCTGGAGCATGAAACAATCTGACTTCACCCAAGACCGTCCATGAAAAAAGCCCAACGGCCAATCAATGTAGTGCTAGATGTGGATATTTATACACCAACTTAGGAACAAATGCTGTAATTTTCTGAGCTTGCACATGGGGAGCGACGTGGAAAATTAATGTTGGACAAATTCTGGCCTCCATCCGAAGTTCAGTGGATACAAGCCCCAGACAGGGACACAGACACGCTGCTCCGCATCACTGGGCATGACCCACTGCTCTCTCTGGCTACGGCTGCTGTTGTTTTAAGAATTTTAGGTTGCTTTCACCACAGCTACCCCCTCTGCTCTGGAAGATCTGCGTATTTTTGCTCAGAACAAATAATCTTTATGTCCTGCTGCAGAGACCCATAAAAGGTTACAGCCACACACAGCTGAGCGTTACAAGCCTCTCTCTGTACAGCAGGCCTAGAAATGTCCACCATGCTGCTAATATACTCTGCACCCAAATTAAGCTGAATGTTTAAAAGAATAATTGGAGCATTTTTAACACAGCAGCACTGATACTGATTAGTCTTAACCTCCAAGAGAGAACCTTTTTTTTTCCCCATGAGGCTGGCTTTTCCTCAAAAGCTACTTCCTAGTCAAAGGTAGCGATAACAGGTGGACAGTGAACAGGTCCCACTCACTGTGAAAATCCAAGAGAAATAAATGGTGAACGCAAAATTAAAGCTTGGGCCTTAAAAGGATCATTTGCTACGTGAATGTAGTGAAGGAAAAAGTAGATCTTTATTTTGGAAAAGCAGTCAAGAGTCGTGTTTTGTTGCCACAAAGTTGTGCAGCACTCATTGGTCCATATGCAAGTAAAATATCGAGCAAATCAGCATGCTAGCTGGAATCCCTGTTTTGGGATGTAGCTTTTTAGAAAAATAAATAAGTAAATAATAAAAAGAAATGAAATGAAATGGATAGGCTCCTTCCAAAAGAGCTGATCAAACAGCTGATGGATTATGCATTTGTTTATCCCACTGAGGGCAAATTGAAGGTGCTCTTGATTTGTTAAGACCAACATACATATTAGAGCTGTTCATTGTTTTATATATATGTTTTATATAGACATTCTTTTTATATTTTGACTGGTTTGTGCCTTATCTGCCTCCTAGCTTTAATAATAAATATTACCAGGCATGATGGTTAAACAGCAAAGCCTTTATATCCTTACTGGATAAAGAGGTGATCTCACAGTTTGTCTGATAATCAGTTTCCTTTACATGGAAGAAGCATGGAAAGCTCAGATGAGTAAAGGCTAAAAGGGTTTACTCAGGATGAAAACCTGTAATAGTTCAAACCTCCTCTCTGCTTCATCTCCAGACCAAACTGGGGGGAACACTTCCTCCCATCTCTTCTTCCAGGATAATCTTTGGCTCTTGGGTCATTTCTGGTCTTTCCTCAGGGTCAAACGTTTCTGGATGAGTCCCTGACAGACTGGCTGAGATTTCAAAACTATTGTTTGACTTTTCCCCAGTGTTATAAGAAACCTTTATATCTCATGTCATCCAATAGGATTATTCGGAGAGTTTCTCAGTATCCTCTCCTTGCTCCATAAAAGGGATAAATAACCTGGTTTCTTGTTCACAGGCAAACTGAGTTCAGTATCTGTATCCAATGTGCTCATCCAAGCTTTTCCAAATCTAGGAACTCTAATGAAAATATTAGGAGGGAGAAGTGTCATCTTGAGACTTACTGTATCTGCAGAGTTTCAGCTTTCCTATCTTTGTCTTTTAATTACCAAGTAATAATCACTTTATGAATAAAACAGACCTGAATGTTACTGCTTTGCAGCTGGTTGCTTTACTTGTTTAAATGTCAAACAGAGAAACAAACAATCCTACTCACGCACACTCCACACAAAAAACACCAAGGCTCAAACCAAGAACCTTGTTGCTGTAGCGCTTACCGCCATACCACCACCGCACAGGGGTGGCCATGGTGGTAGTGACCAACGCTGAAATCTGATTGGACCCTTTCTGACTTTTTCATAAAGAAGAATGACACAGATCAGGCCTAGTAGCTGCTGGGATGGCTCCAACCTCATGATCCTGCACTGGAATGAGTAAGTATAGAAACTGATTGAATACAGACTTCCCAAATAAAGGCAACTAAAGTACGGCAAAGCAATTTTGAGTAAATTAAAAAAAAAAAAAAAGATTGTGTGAACTTACATTAAGTGTAAGCAAAAATTTCAATCTTAAGTTGGACAAACTTGAGATTCAGATTTACTTAGCCTATTAAGTTGAGGCTACTTGTGAACGTAGGTTGCCTAATATTTTCAAATTCACGTGTTTATAAAAGACATGAGAAGACCAGAAATGGTCTCCATGGAAGTGCAAATGTCAACAAGTCACTAAACAGGGAGAAAAGGCTGAGGTATGGCAAATAAACACAACAATTGGACCGAAAATCAGTAGCAACAGGTCGTGTGATAAAGTGATGAATCCTCCTCGGAGCACAGACTCCAACATTACTGAAGGTATGTGGGGTCATCTTGAGCCAACAACCTTCGAAGAGCTTTGGAAAGTCCTTCAAGAGTCTGAAGACTCCTGAAGACGACCAAAAAATTTCAAAAGACAGCTTGTTTTAGAGTTCAGACAGTGTTGAATAATAAAGGTGGTCAAACCAAAATATATACCAAATACTGACTTTTGAATTCGTTAGCTATAAAAGCTCAGTTTTAGCCTTATGCTATTTTATCTTTATATTGTTACACTTTTAACTTGCTAATGTTTAAACATATGCAGTATCAAATAACTTGATCCATTTATTTTCAGTTTTTTTTTTTTTTTTGCAAAATATAAAGAATTTTGCACATTACTGTTTTACTGAGGGGGCTGTCTAATCACTGGCTGCAGAATGCATTAAGAGAAGATACTTTGACTGTTTCAAATACTTTCTCTGGGTACTTTCATTTGGATGTTGTAGCCATTATGGCTGAAGAGGTAAAATTAAGTTGCTGCACCTACTAATGTTTCAAATACAACACAGCAATTTGGATTTCAGTGCCTTGTTAAGCACAAATCAGCAGGATGAGTCAGCATATTGAACAATGTCCTTTAGAAACCATAGAGAAACATGTTTTATGTGGATGAAAATGAGTGCAGAGTATAAATTGGTGATTTTAGTTTGAACGGCAGCACAATAGTTTGTTTTTTTTAAATTATTATTTAAACGTTTTAGATGCTTACTCTGCAAGAGGCTCCTGCTGTCTCTTGTCCTCTATCATTTATATGGTTTGTCTGCTTGCCTGACTGTATCTTCTCCTGTCACATCAGCGTCTCAAACCACTGCTCTGAACTTCCTCATCAGTTACACCAACGCCTCTTCCCTTACTGCTTCTTACATTTCCATCCCTGCCCCTCTTCTATCATAAAGATTTACATTTTCACACTTACTCGAACTGAAAAACTTAACTTCAATCTTCACACTTACCAAAACCAACCAAAAGATAAATGTTTCAATAAGAAAAATTGGGTGACTTGAGTTAAAGCACTTACATCTTTAGCATGCATTAGCTTGAAAGTTGCAAGTAAATTATAAGAAATTGATTTTTTAGGATTAGATCTTTGTATCCATCAGCCTATTCCTGTCTAAGCTCTTCTCATAACCCCCTCCCTTGAATGTACAAGCCACTTAAGAGAGTAGAGGAGAAAACAAGAGAAGAGTAGAGAAGAGATTAACTGAAAAAGACTAGAATGACAACTGGATCTAAATATCCAGTGATGAACAGAAAAGACCAGAACAGAGAAAATGGACATGCTTGACTGGTTCAACACTGGAGTTCATTGACCTGCGGTGGCAACATGAGCGACCAACAAATGTACATTTCTCTCAGCCTCTCTCTCTGACACACAGGGGGAGAGACAGAGGCCCCAAACAGTACCTGTGTGTAGAATAATCCTTCAGTGTGGTTAGCACCTGTGTCTGCAGAGGGATCTAGCAGCTCTCTGTCTGCCTTTGTTTCACAAACACTGTTGTGATGGTGTTTTGCTCAATGCAAATGTTTACACCCCTATGATTTTTGTTCTCTTTTTCATTGGGCAACTGTTGTACTGTTTTACATGATCTGTGGGGGATAAATATGTAACTCCATATTATGGAGGATATTGCTTTTAATAATTCAGTAAGCAAATTTATATTATTCTTTGTTTTTTTTTTCATTCCTTTAATTGACATTTCTTATTTTCTAATTAATTTATGGATTTTTTTTATTCCACTTACATTATCACGAAACTAGTCAAAAAGTTACCAGTAGATTGTTTTATTCTATTTTATTTAAGAATAGATAAAAATATGAGAATGTAAATATACTGTTTACTACTTCCAACTAATTACCTCATTTTACATGGGTTTATCTGTGTAGGAAAGCACCAACTTTTCATCAACTTTGCTAAATTGATTTTTGAAAAATAAAACAAAGGTTACTCTATTCTATAAAAATGCGTTTTATTTGCTTAATATATCAAACTAAATCTATTATGGTGAATTTAAATTGGTTCTAGAGGCAGCGCCTTCACTCGGCATTTTCCGGCAAACTTCGTTAATGTTGCTATCGGGCTCGTCGGTCGCCGCCTCACCCAGACTGCTTTATGTCTGGCAGCAGAGACCATGCGCGGTCGCCATATTACGGAGCACCCCTCCCCTTCAGTCCCGTCACAGCACAGAGCCACAGCAGCCGTGAAGGAGGCTACATACTGAACGACGCTACCACTGGGGAGGACCAGTGATACAGCAAAACCAAGACCAAAACGAGGATCCAGTGGAATGGATTTTACCTGTTTGTCCCGCTATTAAGTGGTCGTTTTCTCTTCCACGTGACTGTGCGCCGGATGAAAGGTTGCTTTGTTTAATTTTTGATTGCCTTGAGAAAATACTAAGTTAAAACGACTCACTACAGTCTGTAGCTAGCCGGTGATGGAGACTGGCAGCTAGCTATCTGGCGTTACTCTTGTCAGGCTAGTAGTTAACAGAACGCTAACGTTCTCGGCGGCTGTTTTGCTTTTAGTACGTGTGTTTATTGCTACACAGCATATCGTTACAAAACACACGGCATGTTCGCTTACGTTTAGCAAAGGCGCAGACGGATAGTTAACCGGCGAAGTTCAACTGGCATCAGCTGACGTTAGCTCGTTAGCTGCTGAGCAAGCGGCCACTAGCTTCTGTCGCCTCGCTAACTGTCACAGGAAAACACTGAATCGCGCATGAGATGCTGTAAATATTGGCACAGCTTTACCCGATTCTCGAAAACAACTAACCTATAACTTGTTATAATATTTATTTTCGATTGGGTTGTCTGTTAACCGTAGTTTGGGCAAAACGGCGCCGTTAACGAACTGCAATCTTATTGCATACTGTCAGAGACCAACTACCGCCCGGATTCCCTCGAAATGCATCATCCGGACCCTGCAGGAGACTCTGGCAGTGTTAGAAAGATGGCGCACCCGGCTGTCTTTCACAGAAGGGGGAGCAACACAAGCAGCGCGAGTGGCCCCACGCTGTCAACACCGACAAACCCGGCGGTCAGTAACAGCCACGTTTCAGCCGATGATTATCAGCCCTCCCTGTTGATTCAGCCTCCTGCTGGTTCTTCCTCTCCGGGTCCACATCATCCTCCTCCCCACACCCTGAATCTGCATTCCCAGCCCCAGCCCTCACAGCCAACCGGGGCTCAGATGAAAAAGAAGAGTGGCTTCCAGATCACCAGTGTGACTCCAGCACAAATATCAGTTAGTACCAATAACAGTATTGCAGAGGACACAGAAAGTTATGATGACTTAGACGAGTCCCATACAGAGGATCTGTCTTCTTCTGAAATCCTGGACGTGTCCCTCTCCAGAGCTAATGATGTAGTTGGAGCAGAGAGAAGCTCTTCAGAGGAGACACTGAATAATTTCCATGAGGCAGAGACCCCTGGAGCTGTCTCTCCTAACCAGCCTGCACACCCTCATGCTCTGACCCAGGCACAACACCATGGTGGGGCCATGGTAAATGGGACTGTACACCATCAACATCCTCATCATCTTAACCATGTCCAGAGCTATCCACTTTCCTCTGGGCCTGGCAGCACCCCGTCTGCCCTCACTTCTGGAGCTTTACCTTGTCTCACCCAGAAAATGCCTTCGAATGTGGGGGGCCTTCAAGAGAATGTTTCCAATGCTGCCCCTCCAAGTATTGCTTCTCAGCCTGTGGGGATTGTGGCCCCAGGATCTGTCCCTGGAATGCACAGCTCTGCCACGGCCACTACAGTTAGCATAGTTAATCCCCAGACCAGCAGTGTTAGTAATGTGAATATGTTGAGCTCTGCCAATGTGCCTGTTAGAGGAGGAATCAGCACGAGCGCTAGCAGTAGCAGTGGTGGCTTCCCTCTCAACGCGATAAGCAGCAGTGGAGGGAGTGGAAGCAGTGCTGTTCCAACCGGAGGTAACCATTTGCCCACCACAAATGTCAGCATGATCCAGCAACACCAAAACATCAACTCCAACATCACCATGACTACTACAACTACTGCTGCTGCTGTCGACGCCAGTGCCTCCGGAGGCATGGGGGTCTCCAGCGGGATCCAGGGAAGAGTTGGATCAGCTGTGATGCAGCCTGCTAGTGCTCCTGCTACAGCTGTGGCCTCAGCTCCTTTATCATCTGCTCCTGCCATGCCTGCTCCCACTCCAGCCCCTGCAGTGGCAACCACTAGCTCTCGCTTCAGGGTGGTGAAGCTGGACTCTAGCTCCGAGCCCTTTAAGAAGGGCAGATGGACATGCACTGAATTCTATGACAAAGAGGCCCCAGCCCCTGCCCCCTCTACTTCTGCCTCTGATGCTGGTTCTCTCAGCACACGCCAGTTTGTCTCTGAGAACTTTGCAGGGGCTTTGGATAGGGAAAGCACAAGTGGTAGTTCTGTGAGTAGTACTATGAGCCATTACATTGAGAATACATGCAGTGGAGAGGCCGGTGGACCCCCAGTGCCCCAGCAACCCCAGGATTACGCCTCCCCTCCTCAGGGCTATCAAGGAATCCTCCCCAGTGGCTTAAACTTGGGGGTATCTCAAACCCAATCTCACATGCACACCCAGGATATCACCCATCCACATGTGAAGACGACTGTAGCCCCCTCAGCTCCCACAAACCTTCATCAGGCTGCACCCATATCAGGCCACCAGACCACCATCGGTCTCCCCACACCTTCTGTGGCCCAGCAGCAGCTCACCTATGCCCAGGCAGTTGCTAATCAACCCCAAGTCACCTCGCAGGGCTTGGTGGGTGTTCAGCAGCAGAAGTTAGGCTATGCCACTCTTGCAACGCAGTCATCGGCTACCCAGCCAACAGTCCCAGTGTCAATGAGGCCCCCAGAGTATACCCAGCCACAGCAAGGTGTCCCACAGGCTGCTGCTTCCCAACCTCTTTCCAGCCAAGCTGGCTCCGCACCTTCTGCGCCACCAAATGGAGCTTGCCAGATGATGGGAGGTCCTCAGCAATCACAGGGACTCCTTCACACACAGCCCCCTTCTCTTCCGGCCACCGCTTCCAACATGCCCTCTCATGTTGGTATAGCAAGTCTTGGCCAGCAGCCTCAGAACCACCCAAGCCATCTTGATTGTCAGCAGCAGAAGCCGCAGTCACTCCCTACACAAATCCAGAATCCAGCCCTTAGCAGCCAGCCGCCCACCACGGTCCATCACAGCCAAGCATCTGCACAAAGCGTGCCTCCTCCCAACCCCCAGAGTGATCGTCAGACCCAGCCCCAAGCCCACAATACTGGTAGCAGTGGTCGCCTGCCCCCGCAGGGTGTTCCTCACAGCCAGCCTTCTTCTGTCAGCTTGACCCAGGACCACAGCAGTGCCCAGGCCCTCGCTCATGCTGCCCAGGCCAGTGCCCTCTACGCTAGTCTGCCCAGTTTCACCACCACACAGCTGCAGGATGCCCAGCGGCTGCTTCTCCAGCATCAGTCTGCTTTGTTGGGGCTGCCCAAGCTGTCTGTGGGGGACACTGGATCTGGATCTAACACTGGCCAAGGTCAAGAAAGTGAGGGCAGCGCAACTACCGCCAGTGCCTTAACTGCACCAGCTGGTCTCAAACCTGTAGATGGAGAGGAGGATGGGTAAGAAACTTTTTGATTTGCTTCTCTTGCTATTTTCTTTTAATTCATGTAACTGGTTGCAAACAATTTCACTGAAAAAAAATAGTTGAGTGCAGACAGGTGCTCTCTTTTATGTGGGTGTTTTTAAGCTTAAAACAGCTGACTAACTTGCTGGTTGTCATGGCAGCTGTAAGAAAGGTAGTTATTCCTGTAGATAGCCAGCTGACGGTGTCTAAGTTGTCACATTCTGTCTGTCCTCTGTCAGTGAGACACAGCACTGGACTCAGCTGGATGTTATGTCTCTTGTCTTTATCAAGTAACTGCAGTGATTCAACATTTTCCTCAGCCGCCTGCCTGCTTGTTTCTCAGCTGTCTACCTTACAGAGCACAATTTGTGCTGGGTGCACAGTTTGTCTTGCCCTCTCTCAGCACATTGTTAAAAAGCAGGAAGAACAGAGGCTGTTGTGGGATTATTTGATTAGTGATAGAATAAAGTGGCTGCAAATTGTGTTATTCAGTTGAAGGAAATGTTATATTTTCTATTGTCTACATGAAAGCATGGTGAACAAATGCTCTGCCTCTTGAATGAACAGATGAAGAAGAGGTGTTATTTTAGGGGACATGAAAAGTAAAGTGCATGGCT
This sequence comes from Atherinomorus stipes, assembly GCA_023101725.1. NCBI lineage: Eukaryota > Metazoa > Chordata > Actinopteri > Atheriniformes > Atherinidae > Atherinomorus > Atherinomorus stipes. The sequence goes on along the minus strand of JALJCO010012583.1, from coordinate 789,737 downwards.
GTTTTTTCCCCGCTAACAGCCTATTGATTTTTATGAAGACTTGCCTCTCCTGCAAACAAAGTGAAAATCCGTTGGAATGTCCTGCCAGTAAGTTTTAAGAACTAATTTTTGCGGTTAGGCAGGAATTTTAATCGCCTTGCAGCAGCAGGAAATTGCTCACAATTCACTCGCTCCTAGGCCTTTTGTCCTGACTTCTGAAACTTAAGAAAAAAATTTTTAGTTCTTATCCTATAAGGATTTCTGATGTTTAGCATACTTGATTTCTGATATCAGTCACTCAGAATATAGAATGTAACACGGATGTAATATTGGTACTTCTGTTTTGGTTTGTTGTCTTGGATCAGATGGATAGTGAAAGATGGCATTTGTTATCACATGATGTTTAACTCAGGAATGTGGAATCTGTGTGGGGTCAGGTGGATTATTGTCTTTGATCAGCAGCATTTGGGCCAAACCAAAGCCAATGTGCTAAATGGGAGAGTTGTCGCTGTGTATATTGCTCAAAATTAAATTCTGTTTAGTTTACGTGCTGTAAGTTTAAATGTGGCAGATGAAAGTGACTGGTAAAGTCTGCAACTTCTCATTGCTTTCTGTTTTGATTAGTAAACCCACATGAACAAAAACTATTGTAAACCAGAGTGACAACACAGTCCCATCAGCTGATTCAAGCTCACCTCCATAGCTTGTTTGTAAGTAAAACGGTACTTAAAATGGTAAACTCTTCAATACTTTGTTTTCTCAAGTAAATATGGGCTCGGTATAAACACACTTTACTTATTTACAGTGGACTTGCTGGACTTTGACTGTCATTTATGTCAGGCTGCTCTTTAGTGATGATGCTTCACAGTAACTCATAAATCAACACTCGAAACAGATGTTTTCTACTGGAATAATCATTTCCAACTTTGGTTTGTAATTATGTTGCAAATTTATAAAAGATATTGAACTGATTTCACTGTAAAGAAGGAATTGATTATGGTGCAAAGTTTCCATGTCTTAAAGATATTTACACATTGTAGAGCACATCGTGGAACTTGAGCCATGATGCAAATATTATTTTTTGTCAAGTCTCCATGTAAAGATACATTTTAGAATTATATTTTAGATTAAAGTTTTTTTGTGGACTTTCTGGTGGATCAGTCAAAGGTGCTGATTGAATTTGATTGAAGTTGAAACGTTGACTTTTCTGAAGTTGCCTCTAACTTGCTCAAGTTGTACTTACTTTCTCACAAACACAAGTGAACATAACTCACTGTAGTTCAGTGGGATAGTTCATGAGACATTAGCATTTAAAGTAAGGTTGCAATGATAAGTCGGCGTTGACGACAAAAGTCAATAATGAAAACAGTTGACAATGAATTTATGTGTCGACTAATTGCTGATAAAATAAGAGGGGAGAAAAGAAAAAAAGTGAGACATCACCTTCCTTCCTATCTCGGCTCAAGAGTTGTACGCGCAGTAGAGTACAGTGTCAGGCAAAAAGAGAAGAAATGGAGACCAAAGACGCCTAAAGTAGGTATGCACAATATTGGAATTTCGTCCGATATCCGAAATGCCAATATTTTAAAACTCATGTGGCCGATAACCGATATCGATACCAATATTTAAGCTGAAAAAAATAAGCAGTCATTGTAAATAGCAGTTTTGTTAGCTGTTTCCGACACTTTGAAAAATAGGGGTGGGAAAAATATCGATACACTGAAATATTGCGATATTTTCACTTTCCGATATCAAATCGATATTTAAAAACGTGGTGTCGATCTATTTTACTTGCAAAATCTCACGGGATTTCATCGTTCTGTTACAAACTCACAATATTTGTGAACTCTCACGGGATTTTGTAACAGAATGATGAAATATGAGATTTTATTTGTAAAATAGATCAATGCCATGTTTTTAAATGACAATATATGAAAATATCGTGATATTTCAGTGTATCAATATTTTTTTTACCACCCCTAATCTTTAGAAGGTTTAAAGTCTGTAAAAAAGAAATTTTGAAGAAGCATTTTTTTTTTTTTTAGACTTTAGAAACAGCGGGCTGATTGTTAAATATCGGTGGGGTGGCAGATGTCTAATACTCAGTTTGAAGGCCAATACCAATAGGGGGCCGATTATATTGTGCACCCCTAGTCTAAAGTTTGGGAGCACTTCATATTAAACTTCCAAAATAAAACTTGTAAGATTTGCAAAACTGGCCTTGTGTACCACAAAAGTACATCTGCCATGCTCGAACATTTAGAGAGGAGGCGCGCTGGACTTGAGGACGAGTCGAAGATCACATAAGTTCGTATTTGAGAATTACGCGTACTGAAAAATAGCTTCTCCAACAGAGATAATGCCAATTTTAGATTTTTAAAATGGCACCTGTAGAGGAAGTATTAAAAGCGCATGATAAAAAACCTTTTTAAAAGGACATTAAAGACGGAGAAAGCTCAAATGAAATAAGAAAATGTAAGAAATAAGTTACAATGTAAGGCAGGGGTGCCCAAGTCCAGTCCTCGAGAGCTACTCTCCTACAATTTTTAGAACATACCCTCTCCAACACACCTTAATCAAATTGCCAATTCTCTCATGTGCATGTCATTCAGCTCTGCAGAGGCCTGGTAACGAGCCATTTATTTGATTCAGATGTGTTGGAGAAGGGATGCAACCAAAATGTGCAGGATAGTAGCTCTCGAGGACTGACTTGGGCACCCCTGTGATGTAAAGAATTAACTATTGCTTTGATAAAAGGTGGCACATAAAATTTTTAATCTTGATATAAAGCGGCTGAGAGTTTTAGCAGACCTGCAGTTTTCTGGGAGTTTCACAAAGTTTCACATCACCTGTTTGACTCTCTCCGCTGCCACCTCTGTAATGTCCACTGCACACTGATCAAAGATCACTTTTTCTTTAATGTCCATTTATGTGGTTAGGGTTATCTATGGTAGATGGATAAATGGATTAATACAAATAGATGCACATTAAGATTAGTTTTTTCACCATTTGTCATTTGATAATACTTGTGAAACGACTAAGTAGGGTGCTGCGATGTATGCTGAAAGGATACCTTAACATTTTTATAGCAGTAACTACTACCAAAAATAAAGAGATTTCTTTTTTTTATTTATTTAAAGGCAACAAGTTATTCTAAAGTCACCGTTTATGAAAGTACTTTAAAGATAAAGATTTTCCTCTCTGTTGCAGAGGTGCCAGAATGCGTCAGAAATTTAGAATAATCATGCAGCAGAGTGGCTGCTGCATCTCTCAAACAGCCGATAGAAATGTAGTTTGGAATGACTTGTAGATTTGCAGAGCACAAAACCAAAATGGAGCTGAATGGACCAGAAGGGAGCAAAGTGAGGTAAATGCCACTTGTGGATTGAAACAAAGAAGCAAAGCTGGTTAAAGTGTAGCAGCAGAGGCTTTGTATATGTCGCTTGGACCATTGCTACACCAATGAAAAGCAGCATGGGCAGACATATTAATGAATAACATAGTGTACTGCTGCTTTAAGACACAGGGATGTAACGCAGTCTTTCTAATGTCATTTCATGTCTTTTCGTCATGTGTCAGACTCGGACAACATTGTAGCAGTGTCAATTGTGCATTTGCTCTTTAAGTGATAAGTCTTTAAAGGGACACCGTGCGACTTTTGACCCACACTTTTGCCTGAGGTAATACATGATTTTTGGGGTCAGTATACAGCACTTGACACGCATGTTGGTGCTCTGAGCAGTAGGGCTGGACAATATGGACAAAGATTTTGGCATTTGGCTTGATAACAATAAAAATGACCATAAATAATGGAGCGACAACAGACAGAGAGTCCTCCTAACGTAAAGGTGAGCCCAGAAAGCAGATTTGACCAGCAGCTGTTCTAAACATCACTCCTTTTACTATCACGTGGTTACAGAAAGGTTGGACACCAGCACAGTAAGTGAAGGCACGCCAGTTAGTGATTTGCTCCTTTTAACTGCCTTGAGCCCCGTCCCCTTCTGTTTGTTTCACCACAAGACCGCTTGTTTGTAATAACACTGAAAGTGTTGTAGTTTGCGAGGTTGTACATTTTAATTAATCAGACGATATGAATGGACATGACTGATCACTCGGTTTCACTTTATTACAGCGCAGGTGTTTGGGGCAGAGCTCCCTCAGTCTCCTTTCTTTCCTTTACGTTTCCCATTCAGCTCTTTTGAGGCTCGGCTAGGGATGCACGATATATTTTTTTCTCTATAAATGAATTCTGGCTCCTTATATTGGTTATCAGTCTCCATGATTACTTATGAGAACATATGGGTCGATCCTTAGTTTTGAGAGAAGTACTTGCCGACCCTGATCCCCTTACTTTTTGGCTGGATCGACAAGTATTTCAATGCCACTATCAGTATAGGCACAACTTCATTGGATTCTATTAGATATCCATATCAACAAATTCCTTACACATGCCTATGAATCACAATTGTTTGCTTTCATCAAGATGTGCTATTTCAGATGAATTACACGTAAAAGGGTTTCTGACTGAAAATGATCTCACTCCAGCATTTATCAGTATTTATTTGCACACGTTTATACTGATTAATGTAGTGGCCTGAAGAAAGGGTCTGTTGCTTGAAGCATCATAGCAGTACGTACAGTAAGATCTCGTATAAAAGCTTTTGGCAGTACAGACCATTTTCTAGTTGATTATTTGGTCCAGTACCTGTTCCAGTGGCCTATTTAAGTGTGTCATCCTTCTAGTTTTTTAAGATTAATTCTTTTGAAACATAAAAAAAACAAAAAACAAGAGCATACCACCATTGTGCCAAAACAGTGATCTCTTTGAAATAAAAAAAATTAAAAACAGACTTTTTTTCTTTTACCTCTTTTTCCTTTCTTTTTTAAGAACAAACCCATTGTTGCCGTGACCACAGTTTGTGTGTGTGTGTGTGTGTTCAATGTGTGAAAGCTCAGGGGAATGTGGACTGGCTGGTAGTGTGATGGCTATCTCTGCTGCTGGCTGTTTTGAATGTAATCTTCCCCCTGGCAGTGCAGGGAGCCGGTGTGACCTGGGTCTGTTGCTCTTTGTGTGGAGATCAACGAGATCCCCAAAATTGACAACACACAGCGGAAGTGACCCAAGCTGACCCACCCCAACTTAGTCAGGTCTACTGACTCTGGTTACAGACCATTGAGGATACGGCAGCCTGGACCAGATGGAACCAGACTAAGCTCAGCCGCTCAGTTTTCCAGTTGTGATATATCGTCCCATGGAGTTATTGTTCTCTTCATCTGTAGTTGCTCTGCAGGTGATTTTGTATATATTGCAGGACTGGGCTATACATATGTATGTGTGTGTATGTATGTATATGTGTGTGTGTGTATGTATGTATACTGTGTGTGTATATATATATATATATAATATGGGGTGTTAACGTCTACACGTGTAAGCAGGTACACGGATATAAAATAACCGTTTCGAAAAAAATCAATAACTGTGTACACGCCGTTTTTTCCTCCTCTTTCATTTCTCACCAACACTGTATTTTAGGGGTGGTAATGTTGCCTGAAAGCTTCAGATAATAACTAACCATCCACATACATAGTAGATGCATGGACCGCAATGTTCTGTTAATATTTTTAAAATAAACGCAGCCACAGCCAATCGCATCACCTCAAGTTGACTTGGGGACACGGTGGCAGCGAACAGCAGCAGTGCACCAGCGCCGCTTTGCGGTGCTGTAGCGACTCTATTCAAGCCTTCAGAGATTCTTCCATAAACTGTACAGCTGGGAGCTAATATATATATATATATATATATATATATAAAAAAAATTCCAGTGTTGTATTATGGTAAGCTTGCGAGTTATAGGAACTTGATAGTTTTATTATCTATATCTGTGGTAGTTTTGTCACGATACCAGAAATTTAGTAGTCGATGCCAATACCAGTAAATTTCCACGGTACTTGATGCCAAAATCAATACCAACCCCCCCCCCCCCCCCCCCCCCCCCCCCCAAAAAAACATGTAATATATCCACCTTTATTAAATTATTTACCTCTTTACCAGGTAAAAACCTGAACAGATAGATAAAATCTTCTTGCAATGGCATTTTGCCTTCAAGTATTGACAACAAACATTCTTTTGTAACTACAGTATAATGAATGAAGTTTCATCAATTATGAACATATAAAGAAAACAACAAATACAATAATAAAACAGGTCTCTAATAGGGATGCACCGATCCGATCTTCAGATCGGGATCGGTTCCGATATAGAGAAAAAATCCTAGATCGGTAAATATTGGTAAGGGTAAACATAAGCCGATCCACGGCCCGATCCGTTGGTGCAGATCTATTCAGTGTATTTCTATGCTTCCCCTTTAAGTGACATCAGGCGTTGCCGACGCAGCAGGTGGAGGCTGTTTGTTTACAAGGCCAGAGTAGCAGCTGTTAGCTGCTAGCAGCTAGCAGCTGCTAGCAGCTAGCAGGCTGCCGTGTGTTCTGTTGCTGCTCCAACAAGAGTCCTGCGGCGGTTTGGTCTCCACCTTTCACAGGTAAAAATCCCGCGAGTGCCGACAGGTCGCAGAGAAAGTAGGAAATACTGTTAAATCTTTCTGGACAGGACAAGTTTTATCACTTAGGGTAGCCTATCCACCGCAGTGCAGTGTGGGAAAAAAAAAAAAAGAATCTCCAATCTTCCTGTTTGGAAATAAGCTCCATGTTAAAACTCTGATTGTTTGTTTATTCAGCTGCTTTTGTCACGGATCTTTCATTTTTATTTTCATAATACTACAAAACTAAAAGATGAAATGTCAAGCTAGTGGAGATATTTCTTTTTCTCAATTTCAGCTCCTTTATTATTTCTTTTAAATTGGATTTTAAATTTCTAATTGCACTGACTGAACCATTTTAAAGAAGTTTTGTTCTTTTTTATTTTGACATGTTTGACTGAGGAGTAGGGCTGTTGTTTCCCCTCAGTTTCAGCATTTTATTATTTTACATTTATTTAACTGCACAGACTGAATCGGAACATTTTTTTTATTTTTTTACATATGCGAGCAAGCTTGTGAAGATTGTTAAAGTTTATTTAAGATTGTTGTGTGTGTGTGTGCAGTTGTTAAATAAGTAATTCAGTACATTTATCTCCTTTTTTAAAAACCAGGAAAAACAATTTTTTAAAGCCAAGTCTGATGTTGCCTTGCACAAAAGAAAGATCCCAGTCTGTTTTCACAACGAGATGTGCCATCAAACAATACCATGCTGTTTTGTTCCCCCATTTCTGTATCTGTATTGGATCGGTATCGGCAGATACTGAAACATCAAATATCGGATCGGATTGGAGCCCAAAAAAGGCGGATCGGTGCATCCCTAGTCTCTAATGGCATGACGCCTTCATGTATTCGAAAGAAAACATTGTGTGCTTTCCATCAGCTCTGAAAATGCCAGCAGCCGCAGATCTAAATTTTTTTTTTTTATAATGAATAAAGTTTCAACAAACGCATCGGGAAATTATAGGATAAAAGATAACTGCATACGTGTGAGCACATCCACTTGGAGTGAAGCAGTTTTAGACTGTCTATTGATTGTAAACATCATCATCATTGTAAATATGATGATGGATCATTCTCCAAGAATACTATTTATAAAGTTGAATTTATCATCTCAAAGCCTTTTTGCTGATTCAAGCGTGCTGAATTCCAGTTGCGCCGCAGTTTTGTTTTAAATTCCGCGACTCGTGTTCTTGGTGTGCAAAGATGCAGGAGTGTCTGACAGCTTGTGTAGGATGATGTGCGTGGAGTTTGGAGCAGAGTGCTATGCGGCCGGAGTGCGGCCGCATGTGGGCGGCTTCGATTAGGAATGGAATTAGGATTAGGAATGGCAGCCCGCCGCTCCTAAATGATTGTTAAGGAAACATTTTAGGCTCCTTGTTGCTTTTTTTTGGCCAACGAGATGAGGTGGAGCAGCAGCCCTGCTACACTCTGAGGAGACGTCTTCACTGAACTGTTTGGTTGGTACCGCTGGTACCATGAAAATACAGGTACCGACAGTTCAACAGTAATGCTGGTACTGACTTGGTACCGAGTACCGTAATGGCTCTAATCTATGGCATTACTATATCATTATTACATTATTATTGTTATAATTATTATTACAACATATAAATATATGAAGATAAAATATTCCTTTAGAATTGATATTGGTCGAACAAAGTTATAACTGTTTTGTTTTTGTTTGTTTTCAGTTTGTTTTATATTGCCATAAAGTAAAAAAAAAAACTTTGTCAATCAATAACCAGGGATAATTTTGTTTCAGGAAAAAAGATGATGAATACTACAATTTAAAGGCTTGAAAATGATCCGAATCTTTAATAGATAAGGAAGATAAAGTGGGTTTTGGTAGATCCAATTCTCCATTGTTGCTAGGGCTGCCACAAACAATTATTTTGATAGATGACTAATCACAGATTATTTTTTTGATTAGTCGACAAACGGATCATATGTAAATTGAATGTAAAGCGTACAGCTTATTGCACAAACAGAAAGCTGCTCTTATATAACTGTCATTAGTTTTCAGCTTGAAGTATTTAAGGTATATGCTAACTGAAAACAAATACAACTTAAAGAACTAGAGGCAGGATGAAGAAATGAGACTTGCGACTAGCACGACTGGCAACTGCAGCCACCAGCCAAGCAGGAACGGGAGCGTGCACAAATTGATGACGCTGTTTACCACGGTGATAGCCTTTTTCTTCGGAGTGCCACTTTTAGTGGTCTTTCATTCGATCTGGATTGATTGCTGACAGCATAAGAATCCATAACTATCCCGTACAGTGTTTGAATCCACCGCAACCATCTTCTTGTATCAAAGCTGAATTTACAGCACCACATCAACAAATTGTGACAATAACGTTGTTTTACAGGGACAACGTGAATAGCAGCGGCGGTAGTAGCTGCTGTCAGATATCTGCCTTGCACCTGAACGCAGAATGCAGAGAGCGGCACAGACGGGTAAACTTGAGATCATCATCCGACAAGCTTTTTAAGTGTGGAGCGGGGTCTGGAGAGAGGAAAGGTAGCTGCTGAAAGTTGTTGTGAATTTTACAAGTCAACTTAAATGCAATGCTAACGCTAGATTAGCTGATTGAGTTGACACTGGTTAGGCTGTCATCTATGGACGGCGCGTTGATGAGACCCCCTCTCCCCCACCCTTATCATATTTTCAAGTTAGACATTCAGGGTGAGATGGTTCCAGGATGAGGTGAAGACGAGGTTGGATCAGTTTTTATATTAAACCTGATAGCAGCTCTCAGATGTTCATTTTCAGCTCCTTTTGGAGACTCAGACAACCAGGATTGAAGCTGCACGTTGTCCCCTGCTGGTTGGAGTGTGTGCACGTTTGCATGTGTGGCATCGGGGTGAAGCTTTGCTGTGTGCAGTACAGAAATTGTGTAGACAGAAATGAGAAGGTGTGGTGTAAACCAGATAAATAACTCACTGTTTAGTTTTTACTACAAGGACCAAGAGGAAGCCTGTACTAGAGGAAACCTCAGGTTGCATCTTGTAGTTGGTCAGTGAAGTTGTTTATCTCAGCTTTGCGTTTTTGTGTTAAATATGAGCTGATCTTTCATCTATGTAATCAACTCAATTCTCCATCTAATAAAGAAAATATATTTTGGCATGAACACTGAACAGAAGGTAGAATGTACAACATTAAATCTCAAACCTCTTTGTAATGTTAGAAAAATCACAATTTTTTTCCCTCCTCTTGTTCAGGCTGAGACATTACAGCATCCCACATATATGTAAAAACTAAAAAGCTGGTGGAATGCAGAGCAAATTTACGGAAGCGTATTGCTGTCACGAGGAGGAATATAATTTTTTTGATTACGTTATAACATAATTTTATTGTACAAATGTGATATGCTGTACAAATATTATACATATTTAGTACAGACGTGATAATTTCTCAAAGTGAATGAAGGAGAAGCATCTTCTTTAGTTCAGTGAAGATGTTTAATCAGAGTACAACTGCTCTCCCTCATCGAATTCGTGAAAAAAAGCAACAAGGCGCCATAAATGTTTCCTCCGCAATCAATAAGGAGTGGCGGGCCGCCATTCCTAATCCCAGCCGCCCATGTGCAGCCACACTCCGGCCGCATAGCGCTCCGCTCCAACCTCCACGCGCATCATCCCACGCTGTCAGTCAGACATCCGCTGAGAGCACGTGAGCTCTGGAGTTTGAAACAAAACTGCAGGGCTACTGCAGTTCGGCGCGCTTGAATCTGTAATAAGACTTTAAAAATAATTAATGACACTTCATAAATAGTATTCTTGGAGGATGATCCATCATCATCATGTTTATGAAACAATACAGTCTAACACTGCTTCACTCCAAATGTGCTCACGTGTGTGTGTGTGCTGTTATATTTAATCCTATAACTTCCCGTTGTGTTTGAAACTTGGTTCATTATATAAACATGTTTATATCTGTGGCTGCTGACATTCAGTGCTGATGGAAAGCATTGAGCACAATGTTTTCTTTCAAATGGGTACATAAAGGCTTCATGCCATTACAGACCTACTTTATTATTGTATGTATGTTTTTTTCTATTTGGTCATGGTTGATGAAACTTTATTCATTATAGTTTCAAAAGCACGTTTGTTGTGAATACTTGAATTGAAAACTTATCAAATTTGGTATCGAGTGCCGTGGAAATTCACTGGTATTGGTGTTGGCTACTGAATTTCTGGTATCGTAACAACACTAATCACGGTCGACCCCGATTACTACTACTGCGCATGTGTGTCAAGGACAGAAAGGCAGACGTGGCAGTGGAATGTTTTGAGAGAAAAAGATTGGGGGGGGGGGGGTGCAGAAGATTGTCACAAAGTGTTAGCATTAGCTTACAAAGAGCACAACTTTTAGCTTCCTTTTAAAGTTGGGTACAATGGTTGTTTAGCATACTCAGCTAGCGTATCCGTTTACGCAGTGCAATCACATACAAACCTGCTTGCATGTGGTCCTCATGGCCTCTTTTTTTCCTGACCCCTCCAATTTTTTTCATGTTGTTGCACTGGCTCCCTTATTTATCCTAAATATCACATGTTACTGTACATGTACTGTACAGTGTAAATGCCTGAATTTAACAGTTGTCTGTCATAACACATACACAAAAAACAATTTCACATTTTTAGGAAACTTGATTAACATTTTAATAGTTTCTGACCAAGGAATTAATTGCAAGTAAAAACTTGGCAAGAACATCCATGTGTCTGCTTTGACACAGGAGTGTTTTAAGGCACTTTATCAAGAAGCCCTATTGATTTGTGTATTTGATATGTTCAAAGTGAACAAATGTGGTCAAAATTGTCCTTTTTTTTTGCCTTAAAGAACAAGTCCTCTGACATTCGGTCATGGCTGTTTTTATATAGTGCCCTGGTTTGCCCATAAACAAAATGGTTCACTAAAAGTAAACAGCAATTGTTATTTGTTATGCTGCTGACACCTCCCCCATTTTTACCACACAGACCAAGCCAGAGAGCACCAGAACACAGCAGAGCAACATGCTGTGTGAGAGAGAGAGGGAGAGTGAGTGGGAGGGAGGTCTCACCACACACTACTGAATTTTTACTCTTCCTCTTTTGTTTGTCTTCAAGTGATGAAGGCATCAGTGACAGAAAAAACTGAAGCTGAGGTTTGGTTTTGTTTTTTGTGATGGTGGGATAGACATTAATACAAAAAACCACTCCGTCACCCCCATCCCCCCGTCTTTGTCTGCTGCTTCTTTGTATGCACGTTTGTGGGCTTTGAGCAGACTCGTCATTGATTTTGTTTGTGTCCGCCCCCTTCTTGCTGATTGCTTATGTTTCCATCAATAAACAGGATTGTTTCACTTAAGTGTGCTGAGGGAAAACTAATGGCCTGTAATGGATGATAATGGATTGTGTTTAGTTTGCCTTTCATCTGTGAGAAAATTTCCTGCCAAACCTGAGAACACTTTTTTTCTTTTTCTTCACAAAGATTCACTCAGTGCCATATAACTCTAACCTTGATTAAGAACAGCTGCTGCAGTTATTCTGGTGCTCTTTGCACTTTTACATTACAAACAGAAATCATTCTTCTTTTTCATTTCTCATGACATGAGAATGTTAATTCTGGGGATTTTCTTTTTAAAATCACTATTTGAATATTCTCAGTTGCTGCCTGTGTATTATTTTCATTGCCCCATTCATTTCAACATCCTGTATGTGTAACCTACAGCAATAATTTCCTGATGCACCTGCTATTGTTTTGGGAGATCTCAACATGCGCAACTTGGCAAAAGCCTCACCAGGGTTTCAACAGGTTGTAAAATGGAAAACAAGAAGACAAAACACACTGGATTAATGTTACATGAACATCAATGGGCCCCATCAGTGAAGCAGGGCGATATGGCCCTAAATATTTATCACGATATAAAATTTGCGATAACGATATAACTGGCAATATGACTGACACGAGGCAAAATACTTGAAAATTGCACAACTTTATTTGTGCAAATCTTCACTTTAACAAGCAGCTGTTGCTGATGTGCATTAAAGTTATAACTTTCTATAAAATCAACAATGCAGATGTTGCAAATTCCTCACTGTCAGTTAGTTTAAGCAAAAAGCGTTTCCAATAGAAATGGGCTGCATATCCTGAGCAGAACCATGTATAGCAGGTGGAGAACTGTGGTCCCCGTCCTGCATTTAATCCACGTTTCCTTGTTCTAGCACACCTTAGTCAAAATAATGAGTCTCTGAGCAGAACGCGATCATAGTTATTTGAGCAGAGCGTTCATCTCATGGGGCAATGAGAAGTATCGAGTGATCACTCGGACATTTGAGGCGGGCGGGGTTAACGTAGACGAGCTGGAAGTGGAAAACTGTCATTTTCACATTTCCGCTGATGCAAAGTTAAACAGGTAGCTTTAATAAACAGCTGATTGAGGGGGTGAGTAAGTACGAAATATATACAGCGTGTGGCATTTGGATACAGGGACATGACCCCGTGCGTAACCCCGTCTGCCTGCGACGAACAAAGTTTTTCACAGTCATACCCCCGCATTAATAACCACCCCGCCGCAGAAGAAACTTCACGTGGAGGATGAAATGACCACAACAAACCTTTTTCTTGTTCTAGCGGCCTTGAGAACAAGAAGGAATTTCTCGCTTCTCATGGAGGATGGAACAAGCTTTCAGTCAAAGCGCTGCTTTTACCTTCCTCCTCTTCGGTCGTGGCCGGACTGACTGCACGTGCGTTTGACAGTATCAAAACAACGGCAGTGCGCATGCGCGTTTCACCCATATTATATCCTGATATTTCATTTTCTTATCATTCCCAAACATTACACAGGTATTACCGTGAACGGTATGATATGACCCGGCCCTGTCAGTCCAGAAACAAACCACAGATGGCTTCATCTGATCATAATGTGGTCCAACTTATTCAACAATACTGGACCAAACTGAAATCCAGAAAGCCTGAAAAGGTGATATGGTTGTGGACTCACGACAATGAGACTTTAGCTGCTTGCTTTGACTGTACCAACTGGGAGGTGCTGAGGGAGGGCAGGTTGGACTCAGCATAACTGTTACCACAGACTACATCAGTTTCTGTGTTGAATCTATAATCCCAAGAAAATCAGTCAAAATTTATACAAACGATAAACATGATATCAAAAGACGATAGCAAGGAACCTGGCATTTAAAAAACAGGGACATGCTGGAGTGGAAAAAGAGGGACAAGGAGTTGAAGCACAAGATTAAAGGGGGCAAGGATACAAACAGAAGGCATCTGGAGGAACTGTTTAACATGAACAACACCTGGAAAATGTGGGACACCATGAAAAATATGGCTGGGATGACAAGAAAACAACATGGTTTAATTGTAACTAATGAGGAGCTGGCCTTTGCCGTGGAGCTGAACACCCTTTTTCACCGGGTTTGAGTGAGCAGAGCTGCTGCATGACCTGGGGACAGGGTGGAGATTACAGTGAGTCAGGTGGCTAAGGCCTTTTGACATCTTAATGGACACAAGGCCCTTCGGCCCTGATAATATTCCAGCCTCTGTTCTGAGGACCCATAGCGAGGAGCTTGCCCCAGTATGACAGCCCATATTCTAGCGGTCACTAGAGACACACACACACTGTAATATCAGTCTGGAAAATGTCCTATATTGTCCCAGTTCCAAGGTAAACCTGTCCAAAGGAGTGAAATGACTCTCCGCCATTGCTGATGAAATCGCTGGATAAAATCATCACAGCGTTGCTGTCCAGTCAGTTCAGTGCAAACTCGACTCTTCTCACTTTGCCTACAGGGGAGGGTGCTGCACTGAAGATGCAGTTGCTACACTCCACCTTGTCTCTAAACATCTGGATACAACAAAAAATCCATATGCCAGATTACTGTTATTGACTTTTCCTCCGCCTTCAATACAGTCCAAACAGACCGACAACTCAACATGCAGCAGAACATTCATTCCCATCTCATTCACTGGTATCTCTCCTTCCTCACCAACAGACAGCAGCTGGTAAGAGTCAGTAACACATGCTCCCTTCTGGTTGCAACCAACAGGGGAGTCCAGTGGGGAAGTGTGAGCTCACCTTTGCTGTTCAGCATGTACACCCATGACTGTATCTGTGTTACCTGTGCATCTGACCACCATCTCATCTAGTTCTCTGACATAACTCTGGTGGTGCTATTAAAGGGACTAGAGGCAGGAATAAAAAAAAACAACAAACATGCATGTCCATTTTTTTTAAAAATACTAATGGGTGATGAAGCGCTAAATACCAAAAAGAACATTTCCACCCACATCTCTCTCTGTTGCCTTGAACAGGCTGTGTGCTGCAAAATGCGCTGCAATTCGGTGGCCGAATTTCCCACGCATGACGTCAAATGACGCTACATGTACAGTTTTGATACAGGAAGAAGACGGTCACGATAAATTTGAACACTGTAAGCGATAGTTATGGATTCTTCTGCCGTCAGCAAACGATCCAGATCAACTGAAAGACACTAAAAAGTGTAACTACAAGAAAAAAAGTTTAGTAAAGATTATAGCTTCAGTTTGTGCACGCTCCCTTGGCGGCTTGGCTCATGGCTGCAGTTACCTGAAGCGCCAGTCGCGAGTTTCGTTTCTTAATCTTGCCTCTAGTCCCTTTAACTGAGGGGTGAGGACCAGACGCTTTTTCTGACAGAGTGAGCAGAGAAGTGCAGTGGTGTGACCAGAATGCCCTCATTAACAAAACTGTGGACAATGGCCTTTCATGGTCCCATCATGTGGACTACATCCAGCAGAGGATTAATTTCTTGACACTCTGGTCTTTTGGAGCCAGCAGAGAGATCCTTCGCAGATTTTTCAGCACCATCGTCCTCGTGGTGTTTTCAAAAAAATCGATTAGTATCTACTAAATGGATGAGTATCTATTTAGATACTAATTAGCACGGGTATCGATACTTAAATGCCACTTTGGCATCTGCTGAGATGCTGAAAGCATCAGCCGCCTCTGCCCTTCTAAGCCGGCACTGCTGCGGGCAGCCCCTCCTCTACAGTATCTCTCTGGAGGACCCATTGTTTACAGTCTGGCTAACGTAACGGCATATACCGCTCTATTAACCTTTTTATTTAAAAAAGTGACGAGTGATAAATCCAGTGACTTTTTCTGGTGTTATTAGAGACTTATGAGGACTTGCGTGAGGGCGCGCATCGTTTACTCTTCTCAACAAACTGCGGCTGCTACCACTGGCCCCGCCCCCACGTAGAAGCGCTCACAATGGCCTCGTGCTCAGCAGCATCTCAGACTATTAGTCGTTGATCTCAGAGCAGGAGATGTTCTCTGCTCCATAAACACCCTGAAACTGCTACTGATGATCTCACCCTGGCTCACTGTCACATATTGATTCCTTTTAATATAGATTGTAGACAAAAACATTTAAAAAGTTAATCTTTTAAAATGTTTAGTTAATCTAGTTGAAAAACTAGTTCACCCTAACTAGTTTGTCTGTTCTATTGTTTACTTATTTTGGTCTCAAGTATTGTGAAGAAAAGGACGGTAAATAAGTACACTTACTAGTGGTTGAAGTTTTTTCGTTTGTTTCTCCTGAATCACAGTGAGCAGTTGGAGAAGACTGTTGGAGACTGTGTGAAGATCTCTGCACAAACATCTTTTAATTTTTTTTTATTTTACACTTATGTAAATACAGTATATTTTTGTTGTAGTATTTGGATGATTGTTTTATTTTTTATTCGACCACCATCCTTGGTATCGGTATCGAATCAAATTTTAGTATCGTTACAACCCTACATCCTCAGCATCCTTCAATATGTAGGTCCAGTTCGACTCTGCGGTCTCTGTCAAAGTTGAAGTCGAGGATTTTGAAACGATTGAACATCTGCTCCAAGGTGGTGGGTCAGCCTGTGGAGAGCTGCTTCTTTAATGGCGGGTCTGCACACACCCTTAGACGAGCAAATAAAATAGCTGTGGATACCTCTCATATACTCTCCATGATGAGTATGAGTGCCTCCCATCAGGTAGACGCTTCAGGGTGCCCTTCTGCAGGAGGAATAAATACATTCATTCATCCCTCACTCCATTACACTACTGAACAGATAGTTGCTTTACTATCTGTAATCTTCAGTGGACTAGGTGGGCGCGCACTTCCAAAGGGTTTTAATTATTCGTACATATTTTATGTTTTTACAGGTTTTTATGGACATTTCTGGTCTTTTTGTTTTTGGCTGGCGTGTTTGCAGTCTTGCATGTAATGATTGTCGTTTTGGTTCTGCAGTACAATTTTTCATGCAAGCGGACAATAAATGCTTAACTTAATCTTGATAGATCCTAAGTGTTCCCTTGACAAAATTTTCTGTGGCGGTACCAACAGTTGGGTGGGCCGTAGGGATGGGCGATATGGATTAAAAAATGTATCACGATATTTTCTCTCATTCATCACGGTAACAATATGTGACGATAAAAACTATCTGCAAAATATTTTTTTATAAATCTGTCACTAAATTCTGTCTTGAAAACCCTGCAAAATACCAGAAGCTACTAAACTACACTAAACTATATCAATTAAGTTAAAGTAGTGCACCTGAATTGCAAAACTGTAGTGACACCAAGCAAACAAGTCTAAAATATGGGATACCAAATTCCATCTTTATTCAAATGATGCAAACAGCAAGACTAACTTGGCCTATTAAAAGAACCAAAGTCGTGTAACTGCAAACACAACCTAAAAAATTGTCATCTCACTATTAAAAACGATAAATTCAAATTGCTATTGTGGGGAATTTCTTTGACTATATATCACACATGATAAAATATCGCCCATCCCTAGTGTGCTGTCAAAATTAATTAGCAAATACAGGGATATTAGCCTGTGGAATTAATACATTAATTCTCTAAACAACTAAATTTATTACTCATGCCATACTAAAAGTCTGAATTTGGCATACTCTCATTAAAGAGATGAGTCTTGAGCTTGGTCTTAGAAGTTATGTACCCTGTGAATCAGACAGAGTTTGATAGGTTATTCCACCATCAGGGAACAGTTGGAGGAAACGATTCTGGCTACTGATTTCATGCCATGATGTGGTGGAAGCAGCAGGCGTCTTTCACTAGCTGAGTGTAACTATCGAGGGAATGTAGCTCTGGATGAAGGAGTGAAGGTAGGAAGGAGCCGTTTGGGTTATTGTTTGGTAAGCCAGAAGCAGAGCTTTGAACCTGATGCGCGCTGCAACTGGAAGCCAGTACAGAGAGATTAGCAGCAAAGTGACACGAACTCTTTTGGGCTGGTTGAAGACCAGACGTGCTTCTGCATTGTGGATCATCTGCAGAGGTTTAACTGCGCATGCAGGGAGGCCAGCCAATAAGGAATTACAGTAGTCAATCCGTGACATGAGCAGAGCCTGAACCAAAAACTGTGCCATATGTCAGGTATGGTCTGATTTTCCTGATGTTGTAAAGAGTAAATTGGCAAGACCAGGAAACCGAGACAACGTGGTTCTGAAAGCATCTCTGACAACATTCTTCTTTCAGTTATCCACAGAAATATCTGTGTATCCTGTCTTGTTGTCACTCCCAATTGCACAGTTTACGGGTGGGATCTGACTGCTTGAATAGAGTTGCTATGGCATCACAAAGCAATGCAGGTGCTCTGCTCGTTGTTCGCTGCCATCTTGTCCCCGAGTCAACTTGAGGTGACGCTATTTGCTGACATCATATCCAGTCAAATTTATAGAAATGAACATACTGAAGATCTATAACACATTAAAGTTGGGCTGCCATGATTAATCGCTTAATCGACTAATCGTCAACGACTAATTTCATAATCTAATCGTTTATTGTCTTTAAGCTTTGTTTTTCCTTAAAATTGCCACTTCCTTCCGCTGCCTTGTCTGCCTTTCTGTCTGGTCAGCTTTTCTTGAATTGAATTTTCATTTTATAATGTACAGTACTTGTATGTTACAACTTCTCTATTGGGATTAGGGATGTAACAATATGAAAATTTCATATCACTGTAATTGTGACTAAAATGATCACACTTATCATTTTTATTGCAGTGTTATAGAAATATCCCCTAGCATCTTTAAAAATATCCAGAATGGGTCTAAATGTCTACTTAGTCTTTTTTAAAGGGGGGAAAAATCTCAAGAGAACTGTCCACCTTGTTGCTTTCGTTGCCTTCTGCCATGTTTTCATAGATTAAACATTGTAAACTCCCACTACTGCTGCTTTTCCAGCCAATGAGCAGCATCACTGGGAGTTTTTCAAAGTGCAGTAATCAGTCACGGTTTTAATGATAATGAAAATCTGAAACGGTATTACTAATGGTTGGGAATTTTATCACGGTTAACCATTTTATTGGTAATCTTTAACATCCCTAATTGGGATAAAGGATTTTTTAATTCTTATCACCGGATTTATGTTTTGGCCTGGCTAGCCAACTTCAAGAATCACCTATAATGCCCATCCCTGGTCAGTATCATCTGACATCAGCTCCATATTGTCAGTGATTGTGGATTTTTTTTTCTTCAGTTATTGGACAGTGTGCATTTCATTGGACCTGCACAAAGTTCTGATATTATTTCCATTCTCATTGCTGATTCCATTCTCATTGCTCATTCCATTCTCATGGTTAATTAGCTAGTAGTCTTTGGTCTATGGCAGCTTCTCTTTATCCCCCTGTACCTTCTTCCTCTGTTTGTGTTGGTGATGGTTTACGTTTGGTTTTTCTGGATGTTAATCCCACTTTGGGCACGTATCCTGCCCGTTTTCCAGGTGCAACTGCTAATTAAGGTCTCCAAGCGCTTCTTTTACTACAAGCCAATTTTGGTTTTTATGCATGTGCAGGCATTTACTTTTGACATGAATATTAAATATAATTCTATACTTCTTTCACAATTTAATTTTTGCTTTCCACTTCATCAGGGAGAAATAAAAGGGAAGCTGATGACTGTCAGAACAATATCTTATTGCTAGTTTGGAATCTGATGAAGTATCCAGAAAATAAAATTAATACACAAAATCACTGAGTTTTAATAAACCAGATTGAAAATGGAGATGAAGATATTGGCTCCAAGGTATTTGGTAAAGCAACTCAAAGTTAAAACTTTTAACTGGTAGATGTATTTTCAACTTTTATCCTTGATATATTTATTAATAACTGCAACTCTCAGATTGGCTTATTTGTCAGGCTGATAGGATGAGTAAAAGGAGTAGTTGTAATGGGATCTTCTGCTATTGAACCACAATATATTCCTGTGTTTTAGAGGCTTTCTATTAGCACTGAAACATAAGGTTCAAGGAGCATTAATGATTATCAGATGATTTTTGTTTCTTTTCTTTTCCTTTTTTTTTTTTTTAGCGACAAAGGACGTGCGACTTCAATATTTCAGATGAAAGGTATAATGGTTTGAAAAGGTGTCAACGGAGGTTTCATCTTCAGCAACCCATTTTTATTTTCAAGCTTTAGTTGGCTGCTGCTGTCATCCCCCTAAACATGCAGGCAATGTGCTGAATCATGGCTGGCATTCCTGTGGCCAGAACACTGTCCAGTCAGCTCAGGGAATGCTGTGCACACATACACCCATGCACGCGCACACACACACATGCACAGTGCAGAGAATGCAATGAATGACTTTGCTGTCAGCGTAAGGATTCCTGGGTTTTTTCATCAATGTGCTTCGAGTGATTTTCCAGCTGTAGTCTTTATTTGTATCACACGTAAATTGATGTTAAATGGAGCAACTGTTAATTATGAAGTTTTAAAGTACCACAAATTTACTTAAACAGTAGCAGATGTAATAGTTCAGTTGTCATTAGGAGTGTGGCATAGTGTTGCAGGTATCGATTATTTTTGTAATCGAATAATCTAGCGATTCTTCCAATCTTAATAGTATAATTTGATAAAGAAATTGGACATTTTGCAGTTATTTAAATTTTAAGCACTTAAATTCATTCTAAGAGCTAGAAGTTATAACTTTTAGAGTTCTTGAGTGCTGAGTTTAACCTGAACACAGCACTAATATCCAACCATACTTCACTGCCAGATCTTCATTTTTACCACCACATTTGCGCATTTGACTCTGGTTTACTGAAATGGATGCAATTAATCATTCATGATAAGACCTAAATATATATCCAAGTCCACAACATTTGCAAGATCAGTTTATTAACAAGAAAGGCTGATCTACATTTGCTGACCCTACTCACAGCAGTTTAGAAAAATTATTTATTATTTTGAAAGAAAAGCACTGAAACCCTCTGACCAGTTGACTGTTAACCTGGTATCACTGGTACAGTGTACATTTTAGGACATCCTCGTCCTTAGATTGAGGTGTCAGGACGAAAGTCATCGAGTCAGGAAAAAAATGTTAAAAAAAAAAAAAAGTTGTCAGGTGTGAGGAAAAGTCATCAGAAAAAAGTCGTCAGAATAAGAGAGTCATCAGGGGTCAGGGAAAAGTTCCCCCAACTTCATTCAGTGGCGCCCCCAACAGGTGGCCAGTGCCACCCTGAACAAAAAGCTGTCCACCCCAGCAAACTTGACAATATTCATTAAATCAACATTTATCTACTATTAACACGGCACAGCATACTTTGTTTATATATGAATGTCTTACTCATTGATGACTTTTTTCTGAAGACTTTCTGACACCAGACAGTTTTTTTCCTGCTACCTGGTGACTTTTTCCTGATACCTGACACCAAACTTAAGGACGAGGATGTCCTAAAATGTACACCGTAGACTGGAAATGTCATGTTCAGCATAGTTCAGTGACTGCAAATTGGCAGGAGCCTTTTATTTTGAAATTTACCAGATGTTTATACAACTACTCCCATGTCGGATTTCCTGTCTGATCTGCACTGCTGAGAGTTTGATGTGTTCTGGAAGAGTGCTTTGTCAAAAATAGACTCTATGACTATATTTGGAGGAGAGTCGCGACAAGATGCTTCTGGCACACGCTTCGGCTCGCCTGGTGTGAACTTAACGATTGTGTGCTGAAATGTGGCCAGAGACCTCAATCCCGCATGTAATATTGAGATAGAAAACTATTGTAATGATTTTTTGGTAATATTGCCTGCTCCTAGTCATCAGAGATGTTTAGTAGTTGTCTTCCCAAAGCAGGAAAATTTTCAATTGCCAGCAGAGAAATTGTATAATTATCCTTTTGACTAGAGGCAGGGGTAAATAACTTTACAGGCCATGTGAATTGTTCATAAGTTTGCCTGTTTTTTATAAAAAGGTTTAACTTGTTACTTGATTGATTTTGTTCTGAATCATGAAAGCTGCTCAGCTGCAGTGATGTAAGAGTTTTAACTGGTGTGCGTCTTTTCTCATAGGGTTTCATATTCATTCACTCCCGCTTTGTGAGAGCTAATCCCCTTCTCTATGCTGTGCGTCCTGAATGAGTGGCCAGCTGGAGGGAGGGGGTTACATTTTCTTTCTTTACATCTCTTTCTTTATGCTGTGTAGCGAGGTGCTTCTCTTTATGGATCAAATACAGACACTTGTATTGATATTGCCAAATACTATTTGCTTCTGATGAAATTGTATATTTTGGATGGATTTTAAATACAAAATTACCATCCAAAAGAGAATATTGATCTGATTTTATGTCCTAATGCAGCTAAATGTGCAAATTGCTTTGCAAAATTATACAGCTGACAGTTTGATACTGGATGCTGCCCAGTATGCTGAATTGTATTGATGATCTGTTTAAATTGGATGTCTCTGGACCAGATTAATATGTTATGAACAATACAACTTTTTTTAGACTAACCAAAAACTTTCCTCTGACTGCTGTTGACATGGTCGCTATAGCACTGCTGTAAAACTATACCCCCCACACACTTTTCAGCTCTGTAAACAATGCTGTACTACCCCCTGCTGGTTGGAAAGTTGTGACCACACACCACAGGTTAATCATACTCCCTGCAGTGTGTGTGTGTGTGTGTGTGTGTGTGTGTCTGTCAGGGCTCCAGACTAACTTTCAGCTCTAGTTGCACTCGTGTGCCTAGCTTTTTAATTTAGGTGCACCACAATTTTACAGCATTGCTCTCAGTAGCTTAGTTGAATACAGTTTAAATAGGAAACAAAACATTTTGGAAAAAAAAAACTGTAAGGTGTAGCATCACTGAACTTAATGAAACAACACATTTCAAATCTTGAAATGACTCATGAGGCTGTGAAGTTCTGGGGCATTGTTTATTTCAGATAAAAGGCAGCCTCTCAGCCTTAATATTTTAGCCAAACACAGTATTTATTTTCTACGGCATTTTCCAGGACCGCCTCCAGGTGCAGCTCACGAGTCTGATGGAGGCTGGTCTGATTTCTCTGGTCTATAATTCTCACTCTGATGCTTCAACAGGGGTTTATAAAGCTCTTAAAGATTTTCTAGAGCTCCGTATCGTAGGATTTCTTCATTTTTTAAAAATAACCTTTAGAACACATTAAATACTAGAATGAATAAAGAAAAGTAGCGAATGCAGTGATGGGAGGGACTGGGTGTACAGTTAGCTGCTTAATGGGGAAACGGTCGGGTCGTGAGTTACAGCGAACATCAACGGGTTGGACCCAGATTTGACCGTCACATATCCGTGGGAAACTGGGTGGGTTTGGTAATCATCCTGACAGGTTTGATGGGTGTGGGTTGGTAACTAGCCATGTGCAGCACTCTGCTTGATCTCAGCGGTGCAGGTGGCGTCACTCAGACGGAGGGTTGTGTGGATTTCAGTTTCCGCGTGGATTTCAGTTTCCGTGTTTCTCATCTATGTCGTTCTTAGCCGTTCCAAATGTTGAACATACACCCTCCGTCTTTACAGTATTTCACACTGACAGCACAGCGTTCACCGGGGTTAAGGTGTGGATCAGAGCCAATAAGAGCTGCAGACCCACCCTCTCTGTGGGCTTTTATCACAGTGTTGTTCTTCTCTGAGCTCCAGTAAGGAGGGAATGAACACAGAGCACACAGACACATTTGGAGACATTTTTCAAATGTCCTTTACCTTCACTTGAGAAATGTTAAGCGTTTCTGTGTGACCAAGAGAAAGTGTTAGTCAAACTCAGCAAGGTTTTGATCGCACGAACAACCAAAAGCCCTGTGTGTGTGTGTGTGTGTTTATATGATAATCTGCTCTTTTTTTTTTTTTTTTTTTTTGCTGCTGTATTACATTTGCCATATTCTGTCTTCAGATTGACAAGATATGACCAAAGAAAGCAATTGCAGTTGCTTATTTTCTTGCATTCTAGCCAACCTGCAAAAGATGTTGGAGGTACATTCATTCACTGGAATCTCCAGTTCGCTTAACTGCGCAACAACTGCAACATCACATGATGGTTACTGCACTTCATTTAAAGTAAAAAAAAAAATAAAGCAGTGAAAGTTATTTGGCCAGTCTGACCGGCGTGTCGTGTGCTTGCTTCTTGTTTGATCACTTTTCCTTCTTTTCTGTGCATCCACTATGGATAAGTGAGTTAAAAATATAAACGTCTTGTCATCCATGGTATCAAGTATCAACTGAGACCCTCGCTGACCTGATGGCTTTGGATGCCATGTGGATGTTCAGAATAAAGAGCGATCCAAAGTCTGCACAGTATTTCTTAAAATCGACTGGATCCACCTTGCTTTTCATCTACTGACTTCCTGCCTGAACGTTTCGCTCTGCTCTGTACTGACGCAGTTTTAATCCATCCGTTGGTAATAATAGAACAGGCACGTAATTTTAGGGATGGGTAACTGGATTGAGCCCTCTGACTAGAGTTGCCGTGACCTGCTGCGAACGACAGAACAGCTGCAGCGCAGCGCTTCTGCATTCGGTGTGACTCGGGTCAGACTTTTGAGTCGGTGCTTTGGTGTTAGTTTGTGGCAGTAGATGGCAGTGTGGAGCCAAACACTAACAGGGATTTTTGAATCCTTTCAATGCAGCAATGTGTGAACTTTTAGCTTTTTCAAAGACATTCAGTGAAGCCTGAAGTCCATCCACATCAGCATGGTGTCTCTAGGTGTTAGTTAAGGGCTGAGTCAGCAGTGTAATGTGAGTAGTTAAATGTGCAGAATTTCATTATTTATAGGGGTCTCTTCCTGTGGGATCAAGAGCAAGGGATATTTTGCTCTGTTGGAACTATAAAGATGAGTTTCTGCAAAGTAAAGCACAAGCAGAAACAGGATGCCTTTCCATTAGTGGGTTCAATATCGAACATCTCCAAACCCCAATTCCAATGATGTTGGGACATTGTGTAAAATGTAAATAAAAACAGAATATAATGATTTGCAGATCCTCTTCAACATATATTCAGTTGAATACTCCACAAAGACAAGATATGTAGTGTTTAAAGTGAAACTTTATTTGCTCATTTTGAAATGAATGCCTGCTACACCTTTGGAAAAAAGCTGGGACAGGGGCAACTATAGACAGGGAAAGTTGATGAATCCTCAAAGAGCCCCTGTTTAGAAAATTCCACAGGTGAACAGGTTAACTAGAAACAGGTGAATGTCACAATTGGGTATAAAAGGAGCATCCCCAAAAGGCTCAGCTGTTCACAAGCAAACTAAGGGTGGGCATATCGATAGCTTGGAGTTGATACTTCGATACCAGCCAGGCAAAATATCGGAATCGATACTTTTGAGTATTGCAATACCACTGTACTGATACAAAACATGCAATTTGTTTCTACTTCTGAGAGTTTTAGGCAATGAAATTATGAACGCAGCCAGATTCTAGCTTCCGTATCACATGATGGCGGTAGCCTATCAGACGTCATGATGATGCTAACCGTTAGTGATGATGACTATGTTGTTTTGGTATCTTTCAGTGGTTTAATGCAGGTTATTGTACATTATGTTTTGGTAAATTTGTAATATTACTACATTTTCTATTTTAACATTTTCCACTTAATAATGGTTGGTATATATTATGTTTTTTGATAATTGAAAGACATTTTCAATCTATTTTTGTTTAATTTTATTGTCACCATAATTTGTTATTGTTTTAAAAGCGTTTCTTTCCAGTACTTCTGTTCTCAGGTTTTACTTGTATCTAATATTGCCCTTGCATTCAAGGTATTAAAGCAAAATGTACCATCATGTGATTTTCTTTTAAAGGACTAAAAGTATCGGTATCACAGAAAAAGTGCCATAAACTACTGGTATCGTATCGACATGAAAAATTTCGCCATCGCCCATCCCTAAAGCAAACATGGGGTGAGGATCACCACCTTGTGAACAACTGTGTTGGGGAAAAATGGCACAACATGCACAACTCTACTACTTTCTGAACTTAAGCCGGCTCCTTTGTTTTCTGTCTTTCATTACTGGACAAACTGATTAATCCATGTGTGTCTGGCCATTGTCGTCATGGTTACTGAGGTCAGGCACACCTGGATTAATCAACTTGTCCAGTCATGAAAATTCTGAAACAGAGGAGACAAAAGAGCTGACTTAAGTTCAGGAGGTGGGGTGTTGTGCATATAGTCTATCATCTGCAGTTCATAATATCATCTAAAGATCCAGAGAATCTGGAGAAATTTCTGCTTGTAAGCAGCAAGACTGAAAACCAACATTGACTGCCCCTGACCTTCGAACCCTCAGTGCTAGGCCTGGGATGACGCGTAGACGTAAACGTAAACGATTACATTGACGCAGATTGGTGCCTGAACTTCAGTACTTTCCGATACCGATACCAGCATTTTAGACAGTATTGAAGACCTGTCCGATACTGGTATCGGTATCGGAACGACTCTATTAAATATCTTGTCTTTGTAATATGTTCAATGGAATATAGGTTTAAGAGGGTTTTTTAAATCGTATTCTGTTTTATTTGCATTTTACACAACGTCCCAACTTAATTGGAACAGGTCTTTAACAGCTACTAAAGTAACTGTGTTCAGATTAGAGAACATCCCAAATACCTCTGGGTTAGGATCTTCAGAAAAATGTTTTTACAATTATTATCCCGATGCATCTATTGGGGAATGTGTGTGTGATAGAGATAAGCATTTAAGTGTAATATGGAAGTGACGTCGTGTAAAAGTGCTTTGAGACGTCGACATATGACTTGAAAAGTGCCATATTAATACAGTCCATTTACATGAAAGTTAAAACAATACTGCTGACTGTAGTTTAGTGAATGCATTGAAAATTAGTCATCATGGTAGATAATTGCTCAACAATATTGTGATGATTATAATAAAGCAACAGATATTTACAAAATGTTGAAAATGTTTGTAGAGAAACCACCCTCTTTTTCAATTCTCCTCAATTTTATTAACAGGATAGTGAACAAATTTCTCCTCTAACTTTATGTAAGTAAAAAAAAAAAAAAAGGGAGAGAAAAGCTGAGTAGACTAAAGGGCTGCAGGGCACTGAAGTTCTGATTGTGACCAGAAGATGGCATTGTTGATAACTAATAATCTATCTTCTGATCTGCTCATTGTTTCATCCAGATGACTTCTCACTGCCAGTCACCACTTTCACCATAGTTACTGTACATTTGAGAGTTCAGGCTTTGTATAAAACCTAAATGTCATGGGGAGCACTGTCTTTATCTGCCTGACTGTAAATCCCTGGAGGAAACAAGCACCTTGGTTTGTTTGGTACTGAGCTGTCCTCATGATAGACCTGCTTTCGTCAGAGATTTAGGCCCGTTGACGTGGAGCCGTCAGAGGTTAATCCACTCACTACTCTGTCCTGTTGTCTTTACATGTAATGTGACATCAGTGTAGGCAGGGAACTGGCCCAAGGATTGTAGCCTAATGTTTCCAAGTATTGATTTGATTAACTTACCTTGACCTGAAATGTGATGTAAAGGCAGAGAAGGCAATAAATCTTTCATTGCAAAATAATCAAATCATACTTTTTATTTTACTCAGGTGATAAGTTAACTGATTTTGATAAAACATCTTTCATGATGACACATTCTGAATGTTTGCAAGCAGAAGGGAAGTCCTGTATTAAGTCTTTAAAGAGCCATAAACTTTTCATAAAGTAGAAATACCTTGAGCCAGCTCGTCTTAATTTTTAGAGTGTGTGGAAACATATCGATATTGGTGATGTCAGTGTCAATTCTGTCTAATCAATTAGTGATCACTTCTGCAACAGCCTGACCCCTCAGTCTGACCCACAGCTTAAATTAATTTGGAGCAGAGAGAATGCTCAGATCATCAGTCCAAGACCCACTTTATTCTCCTTATTGATGTAGTTTCTGACAGTTTTCAAGGTTTAAACTTAGAAAACTTATCAGGTAAAAAAAAACAAAGTTACGTTTTTGCAAGTGCTGTTTGAAATATCCAAGAACTGGCAGCTTTACCATCTAATCTGCCAGCACCCAGGCCAGGCCTGCTCTATATTTAAATTTTTTAAAGATACTTATCGATACATCAATATTATTTTTATATATATACAGTGTGTGTGTGTGTGTGTGTGTGTGTATGTATATATATATGTATATATATATATATATATATATATATATATATATATATATATATATATATATAAAAAATAATGTGCTTTTTTTTCTATATCGTCCAGCCCTTGCTAAAATCATTAAGCTGTAAATGCCCCTTTGATAAAGTAACAACGAGAAGAAAATGTCACAATGATCTGTGGTCCGTGGAGTTCTTTTAACATAAGAGACTCCCACATAAACTCATAACTTGTAAGATTCTTTTGAGTGTACTAGTCATGAGGTGACCTTATACCAAAAGGTAGTCTATGTTGAAAAAAATGATTACACTATAACCTGGAATCATGAGAGCTGTATGTCCCGCAATAATCAAACAAGTTTACAAGAAAGTATTAATTAGAATGACAAACTGTCAAGTTTGTGGTAAATGACATCAATATTCTTTATAAATGTTTTAAAAATCCTCATAACTAAACTGAGATGTACAGTATTCTTATGAAATTGACCCATGGCTAAGCCACGCCCCCTCTACTCACTCGGACAAACAACATTCGGTGACAGGTGCTATGTGACGTCTCGGGAGATGACAGCTGTCAACACGGACAGCAGGCGCGTGATCAGACAGAGACCATGACAAGATAAGTTAAACATAAAAACAAAAAAAAAAACATTGTTCACAAGTCTTAAACTGGGAGTCGAAATCAAGCCTGTGATGTCCCTGGAATGCAACTAGTGTGTGCTCCCTCAGGTTTTTTCACAAACTAATGCACGGCTGCTGTTGGGCCAAAAAGTGATCTCCTGCCAAAAACTGACTAAACAGCAGCGGGAGCGGAGTAGAGTCTGGCTGCAGCTTGGAAGCCAGAGGCGTGTCGTTATCGACGTTACTACATGACACCTGTACTACACGACAGCTATAGCTGACCTCTAATGTACCGTTACCAAAGTAAAAAAACTAGCACATTTGGCTAGCGTTAGCCAACTTAAACTAATGTTAGGGATGTTAAAGATGACTTCATATTTCTTTCCAGCAAAGTGACAACATGTTGCCTCAAATTAGGGGTGGGCGATATGGGAAAAAAAAAAAATCACAATATTTTCTTTACAAAATCACGATCTTGATTTTATCACGATTTTTTCAAAGGAATATCATGCAGACTATTTGCAAGTTATTTACAGTAACACAAAAAACTTACCTATTTAAAATCAGACCCCTGTAAAGGACGAAAGATCCCTTAAAACAGGTGCTATTCTAGCACTTTTTATTTAGCTGAGCAAAAATGTTTCGTGACAAGGCCGCACCAGTCTAGTGACTTCAACGGATTTTTAGTTAGTACACATTAAAACCCAATCAATACTAAAGTACGATAAATAAAACCAAACATCAACAATAGCTTCTCAGAGAAGTTACATCAAATACAAATGTCACTTCTTGTTAAACAATACACTTCAGCCACCATGTAAGCTTGACAACTTTTCCACAACTTTTAATGAAAATGATCTGAACTTTGATCTTGTTTGCCTCTGACCTTTCAGAGCTCAGCCAATGAGATAACAGCTCTATGTAACGTAGTCATAAGCTACATACAGAGGAGGAAGAGAAACTACTAGAAAAACTACATTAAAACCACCTAAAAAAAACATCATGATCTCTATAAGAAGAGTATTATGTGGTGAAATGCCAGCAGTCAGAGGAGGTGGGAAGGGCAGTTCAGAACAACCGTTAAGCTAAATACAAGCTAACGCTAGCTTAGCTGTTTGTTTACATTCTAATCAGACGCTCCAAGCTCCGTCGCGTCTGTTCAGCACCTCTACATCCTACCTGGCGGTGAGTGAAGCACATGTTTCTTATCTGAAGTGGAAGTACATGTCTCTCCAGCGCTCGAGTTGCCTTGTTGGATGCCTGTCAGCGTTGTTTTTACCTGTGTGGGCGGAGGTGTGTCTGCTGCTCTCCTCACTTTCTGTTTGCAGACCAGGCTGTTGCGTCCTACGGTGATTAAAAACGCTGCTCGTGTTTCCATCAGATGTACGAACCCCATCCTTAAAAACGTTGAAAATCCATACTAGTTCCACATGACCGAAGTTGAATGTTTTTCCGGGAGCAATTCCTCACTTTTGGACTCTCTTTAGCAGCCATGCTCGCTCTTGTTCATGTGTTTGGGAAAGAGGGGCGGAGCTAAACAAAGCAACTCCATGCTGACACACTTTAGCTCGCTCTGATTGGACTATGAGATGCCTGGAGCAATAAACATTTAAATATTACAACTGTATTATTAAAAGTAAACAAAATACCCCCCCCCCCCCCAAAAAAAAAAAAAAGAAATAATAAATAAATAAACCCCCAACTGATCATGTACTAACCATGTAGTGATGCACTGTGTAGTAGAGGTGCATATTGATGGTGATGACACAACTTCTCCTTCAGCACTGTGATTGACTGATGTCATTACTGTTTAACTGAGACACTAAACTGCAAACCAAATTTACCTGTATACTTCTCCGACTGCGTTATGCGTTATCCAACTGCGTAACCACGGAGAGCCTTGAGCCTTCATAGTTCTCAGTCATGGTGCCGGATACGCAGTGCAATTTCACGCCCGATCATTAGGGGTCGCTGCACAAGACTGTCCTAATCCTATGGTGCCAATGGTCAGTAACCTCGGCGGTTATTTTGCTTCCGGTTACAGTGAGCAATAGCATCTGAGAAACACATTGTTGTTGCTGCAGCAGCTGAATAATATTGAAACAGAGATACTTTTGATGCAAAAATGGAGACGATGGAGAGATTTTGGTATTCCCTCATTTCTTCGGCCAAACATTCTTCAGTTGGACTCATATCTGCGTATGTGAGTGAATGAATGAATAAATCAAGTATCTTTATCGATGGTACCAAAGTAATTTCAAGGGGTTCCCAGATCATTATAAAACTAATGAATAATAATTATTGAAGTAAAAGCTAAACTCAAAGCTCCTGGAAGATTGCTAGTGGAATGAACACTCCCAATATACCTCCAAGCCCTACCCCTAAATTTTGCATGTTCGCATGAAGGTAGTGCTGTCCCAATTCCTCTTAGCATGTAGGGGTAGTGGGTATAAATCAGCGAGGAGTGTAACGGTGTGTTCAGACCAAGTGCCATTTGGGCGTCAAAATCGCGTTGTAGTTGGACGCTGGGTCACTAAAAAGTCAGACTCTTGATTTCCAGCGTCTTGACGCGCGGCGAGGGATGTCCAGCCAAGCCGCACTCGATGCGCCTCGGGTGGAGCACCTCCTTTTTCTTTCTCCCCTCACCGGTCTGTGTGCACCATGACAGATGCGGGAGAGGGAGCGGCTCGGCTTCATCATGTTTTGCGCATCAAATGCTGAAAATATTAGAACTCGATGGATATTGATTATAACGTAACACATAATGAAGTATTATTGATTATTTCAAACTTTGTGGTTTTGGGAAAGAACTTGCTTTGGACTTTATTTTTGGCAAGACACTCTAAACAGGTCTGAAATGTAATTTCAGTGCAAGTTTTGGTTTTGAAATGTGAAAAGTGAAAGACCAAAGGAACTGATAATTTTGTAGTTTGGGACGGCAATGCTTGAAAAGTTTCATTTATACTTGAACACTACCTTATCTGCAGTTAAAACTAATTTATATTGTTTCACTGTATCAATTGTTTTTCAGTAAATCAAAATTGGAACATTGAAGCTATATGCTGTTTTTTTATATATATATATATATATATATATATATATATATATAATGTGTGTGTATGTATATATGTATATGTAAAACTAGAAAAGCACTCGGAGAGCGCAGACCTCTGCCAAGCTGCTCTCGCAGTGATAAAGAAGCCTTCCAAAAGTTCTTGATCCAGAAGGTAATCTGGATCACACCAAAATTTAATTGGTTCGTCCTTTGGCTGAGGCTGGTGAAAATTTCGGGTCAATCTGTCCAGTACTTTTTTTGTAAAGTTGCTGACAGACGAGCAGACAGAGAAACTAACCAATGCTACCGAAAACATTGCCTCCTTGGCGGAGGTAAAAAATCAGAATCGACAGATCACTGCAACTGGTTCACCCCTAATTTGTGCACCACTACTTTCTTGCCTTCAGGCCCTTCTCCCCCTCATCTTTTATTGCTACCGATGGCATTATCTCAGTTATGTGCTGTCTGGCCTGGGGCGATGTGTGTTCTTTGGCTGCTAATCCTTTTAATGCCAGGTTTCACTCCTCATTTTTCAAACCTGCTGCTCACATACCCATCACAACTTATGTAACTCGAATGGTGTGTTTATGTTAGGAAAGTAGTACAGACTTATTCTGCAAGATGTGCTGTGCAAAAGTCTTGAGCTACTTCTTATGTTTGCATGTTGGGAAAATGACTATAAACTCGAAATTACGTTCATAGCAGAGTTTTTAACTAGAGATGTCCTGATCAGGGTTTTTTTGCCCATGAGTCTGAGTCATTCAATTTTGAGCATAAGACACGTTTAAGTGGCAAAACATTCAAAACTTCTCCCTTAAGGCAACATTAAAAAATAAATGAGGGGTAGCCCATTTTCACTGTACTGTAGCTTCTCCTTTAGCTGATAGTTTTGCTCGCTAGCAGAGGGTCCACCTCTCCCTGATACTTTTTTCTTTCCACTTAAATCAACTAAAGGCTGGAAAAAAAATTTAAACTATTTTTAACTCAAAACAAGCTGTCTTGATATAAATGAGACTCAATACATTTGAAAATCTCCATATATTGCCCAGCCCTATCTGAGATTCAGTATTTTTAATTCCATTAAAGCATTAACCGCTCCCCCCCCCGCCTCTCTCTTTCCTTCCCCCCCCCCTTCTCTCCTCCCTCCTCTCTCTCTTCTCTTCTTCTCTTTTCTTTTTTTCTCTTTTTTTCCATTGACATCATTCCCGCCTTTTCTTTTTTTTTTCTTTCCCTCCCCCTTCTCCTCCCTCCCCCCCGAATTTTTTCCTTTTTTCCCCCGCCTCGGCCTCCCATTCCCTATTATTTGTGTGGTTCAACCTCGAACCCTTGTTTTTTAAGGTTTAAAAGTTCTTTTCTTGTGGAAAGATGGAGAAATACTTTAAATAATATTTGAAACATGTATTGTGGCTTGCAGAAGTATTCACCGCCTTCCCAGGCACATTTCCGATTTGGACTTTGCAAGCCACCGTGTATAATGCTCCTCTCTGTTCTCCCTCAGTCACTGACTCACTGAGAGACAGCACTGATACTGAGGTGATGATCCAGGCCATTCTAGCTCTTGTGTCTCTACTCAACTCTCTCTCCCTCCTTCTGTTCCCTTTACCTTTTCCCGTCTGTGTGAGTTTAGCACTGAGGACTTGCTGCTGTCAGCCCAAATGCTCCAATAGCACCTCTCTCTCTCTTACGTATGAAGGCCAAAATGGCCACTCATCATTCCTCCCTGCCTCTCTGACTGACTCACTCATAGCTCTGTGTCATTCTCCATAGTCAGGGTGTGACTATGGAAAAACCACTGCCAGGGCTTACTGGTAAAGTCTTTGTGTGCTTTCCACTATCAAACTAGGGCTCAGCCAAAAGCCTTTACAATTCAACAATTCAATAGACCTTTTTTTTTCATGGCTGGGGCATGCCTGGCCCTTTTTTAATTAGTACCTACAGTCCCCATTTTCCCCAAGAACACAGCAGAAATGGACTACAGATGGGGCTGGGCGATCTGGCCAAAATGTCATCTCACAATATAGCTCATTTTATATCCCAATAATAATATAGACTTTTTTTTCTTTCTTTGGGGCGGGGGGGGTCTTAATTTGGCAGCTTATTTATGTAGAATTATTTTGTGAGTTTACTGTAATCTGTATGATTTTAAAAGATTACCTGCAGATCAGATGTTCCAGCTCATAATTGCATGCTGTAAAACTGTTTTTTTGGGTGCGGGGGGGATTTCTTTACAGGATAAAAAGCCACCACTGTGATCATTGATAACCTTGATCAGACTTGTTGGTTCAGCGTAGGGCTGGGTATTGTTTAAAACAAAAAAAAACAAAAAAAAAAAAATGATACCAGCTCCTTAAAAACGTGCATAAACACGCATGTTTTTCCTGCATGCCTCAACTACATGTAATGTTACAGCCTATTGAGTAGGGATGTAATGATTACCAGTAAAATGATGAACCATGATAAATTTCCCAATGATTAGTAATACCGTTTCAAATTTTAATTATTGTGAAAACATGATCAGATTATTGCACTTTAAAAAGCTCCCAGTGATTCTGCTCATTGCTAAAAAAAATGATAGGGTCACTCAGCGGTTGTAGAACCAAACTGTGCAAAGCAAAAGAGAATGATTAGAGTAGTTTAATGAAGGTCTATGGCTGAAATCTTCATTGCATAAGAAGTGGCTCAAACATCTTGCTGATGGCTTTTGCTTTAATCACTTTAAGTGGCATCAATAACTACAGTAGCTCAGTGCTTTCCCTGAAAATCATTGCCTTCTGCAGTTCTTCATAAGTTGCTAGGCGGTATTTAACCTGGTTCAATGTGACATGACTCCTTTTGAGGCAAGTCTAGAAATCATATGAAAACAGGATCAAGCAGATGGTGATAACCAGCAGCTGAGAATTTGATTCAAGGTTTTTGAAGCATAATACTGAAAGCATGGTTGGTTAACTAAACTGAAGTGCTGTATGCAGGCTGTGATGGGACTTAATAAACCTTCTCGGAAGTCATGTGTGCTACTGATTCATCTCCAGTGCATCAAGTCTGTTAGGACAAGTAAAATCCCCTGGACTGCACTTGTCTGTGACCTGTTGTTTCTTGACTGGCCGCCTCTAATCCTGTTGAGGCCCCTGTGAGTGCATATTGTGTTTTCTGTTTGCTGAGGCCGTAAGCCATCGTAAGACTGTCTTTCAGTGAGAAATGACAACATAAGACCCTAAAGCACAGGGTCTCTTTTCTGTCACGCAGAGGCCTGGCATCAAACGTCCTACTGCAGGGTGCAAGAAAAGTTCGGAGTCATTCAGAAAATGCCAACTTGACTAACTTCTTGACAAGTTTGGCCTGGGAGTGATTGTATCAAAGACAGCATGTAAATTTATTGGAAATCTGTCACCCATAAATCTCAGTAGTATAATGCCATATAAGGGCCTGCATCTTATAAAATTATTTTATTCTAGAAAAGACAGTTTGCACTGCAGTATTTGGTATGTAACAGGGTGTTACAGGTTCAGATCTACTGTCTAGTCGTAGAATGTCTCAGGCTATAAAGGCCGGAGGACTTGCGGTGGAGAAATCACTGGGCCGCATGTTAATCTCAGTTGATGGTTTATGTAACTCCTTCTGTCACATGATTACATGTCACCACCCACCCAGCTACTGTCCGTATCCAGTAATTCACTCCCCAGCCAGCTATGCAAACACGAATGGTTGACATGCAGGAAAGATGAGGGGCACACATATACCATCACTGGAACACTGTTGGTTGACTCTGCAGCTTCAGATACTAATGCATCCATAGGCACGACCCAGATCTGTTCGCCAGTGTAAGACGGAGCAAGGACGGTTAGAGAAGACAAACAAAGCAGCTTGGTGCACACTGCTGCACAACTTTGGAGTATATCATGTTCCAGTTGAACGACGCCTCCATGAGAGTGCAGGGAATACAACTGCAAGGCCATGAGGAGATGGCAGTGAAGCTTTTGTTCTGGGAGCTGGAGCAGCATCTCAAAAGGTAAACTCGAGACAGGAAATGCGCAGGGAGTTGGGCCAATCATTACAGATGCTCACAAAAGCTGCAAGGCTACATTGTCCTTTGTGTTCAGTCGTTCATAGCTTCAGGGGTACTTGGTCTCCATGCTGCACTGAAGTCTTTGGTCTTCTTTTTCCCACTTTATACAAGTATAACTAAAATGAGGGGGATGGCTGGCATATAGCATAATGGATATGGAGGACAGTTAATTTTCAACCACATGTACTGTAGTGGCAAGAAATGTGTTTCAATTTCCTTAAAACGGTCATCACCATGAATTACTGTCAGAAAAAAATAGAGCATCATTCTGCTCTGAGCTTCATGCAGTTTGGTTAATTTCTCTCGATCTGCCTCACTGGGTCACTGGGGCTGCTGTTGATTTACAGAAAGACCATCAGTTGGCTGACCTACCTAAAACAAAGCCAGTTCATACAGGGGTGAAAATTTACCACTATTACTAAGTGTGTCAAGAACATCTACGAATTACACAGAATTGTCATGCTTCTATCTCAAGGAAATTTCATGGTAATAAGGTGGAGTAAGTCAACTCTGATCCCCCACATGTGGGGGGGGGTTGGCTGGAGAGGGAGGGGAAAAAAAAGTGATCACAAGTTATGATTTATTTTTTAAAGGTTTTAATTGTATTTTGTGGCTCTAAAACCAAAGGTTTACACCACCGTAATGCCAAAAACCCATGATTTTTCTCAGATTTGTCAATTCTGAAGCTAAAGCTGTCCCTTCAGCTTCCTGTCTCTTTAAAGCACTTCTGCTGAAAGAACCAATCCCTGATGGTTGAATTAAACCGAGCTGTTCATTTTGTTTGAGACACGCCAAACTAGCTGCTTGACAGGCAACATATAAATATGTTACATGATGTAGAAAAGTTATGAAAGAATAGACTTGACTACTAAAGAGGCATCTCAGACTATTCAAGAACAGAATTTAGGAGAAAATAACGATGTTTAATGGCAAGCCTTGCTAAACTGAATCAAGGTAAAATGGGAAGTACTCTGGATCTTTTATGCCCAATTTTGGCTTCAAATGACCAGTGAAGGAGTTGAAACTCTCTTACTTTTCTATTTATCAACAAATTCTCAGCAGCAGCAGCTAGTTTTTTTTTTCTAACTTGAGAAAGAAATGGACATACAGTGTAGTAATACTTGAATGTTTTGTATCCCAGTGAGGATTGGGGTTCTCATTGGTGTTCTTTTGTTGTTTTTTTGTTTAGTTGGTTTTTTCACATCCCCATACAGAATCCGGAAATTCAGCTTTCTTTTTTGTCAGTGAATATATGCCATAAACCATTTTCCCGTTCTAAAAACCATGTTTGGGACACTTTGACCATATAGCATTTCTTTACTTCAGCCTACGTGAAGGGATGGACCTGCAGTGAGAGCCAGGGATTGTGTGGCCGATGTGACACAATTTATGGCGGGTGTTTGACTAACTGGCTGTTACGTTGCCTCAGTGGTATTTTAACAACCTGGTACACTCAAATGCATGTTTCTTGATGATGGGGTGTGTGAAGGATGAATTGATCTCACCTATCTGGGGTGAATTGCAAACCAGGAAAATGGAAGTATTTCTGAATGAATTTGAGGTCAGATGATCACTTTGTGGGCTGATGTGAGCTCTCGGGTTATTTAGTGTATATTCTTGTATGGTGATGATGTGTTTCACGGGTTACTGAGTTACTAAGATCTCTAAACAGGCCGACCATGAAGAAGAGCAGGGTGGAGTGACTAACTCCACACCCTAAAACTGGCCTGTTTGAACAGTGTTGGATTGTCCAAATCATGTCCCAGGAATTTCAATAAAACTTAAAATGTCTTAACCCTCCAAAAAAAAGACACATCCCTTAAAGTGTGGAAATCTTAATGTAGTGCATGAGGAGCAGCTTCATGTGTCTATAGGTACAGATACCCTTAAACCTTTGTTAGCTTGTATGTACACTTGAGTATGAAGACATTTGACTCCTTTGACTCCTTTAGAGCCATGATTGCTCTGGCTATTTGGGTGTGGATAAGAGGCTAAGACCTCCTCCAGTCAAAGACACGACCGGAAGAGATAAGCGTGGCTTAGAAGTTCTTTTTCTGGTCTTTGGTTCTTGGTACAGTAAGTGCGTAGTTGTTTGACTGGGATAGAAAATGAGCAGAGACTGACATCAGAGCATGAGGCTGGGTTTGAGCCCCTCTTCATGGTATTTTAGAGAAGCAGGACTGTGGGAACTTCTAAATTATCTAGTGGCTACCCAGCCTTCAGTGTGTCACTGGGTTTATATTCTTAACCTCATGTTTATGTGCATTTTAACCTTCTCCCATTCTCTTGCCACTACTAGATGTATGTATGTAT
Organism: Atherinomorus stipes; assembly: GCA_023101725.1. Lineage (NCBI taxonomy): Eukaryota > Metazoa > Chordata > Actinopteri > Atheriniformes > Atherinidae > Atherinomorus > Atherinomorus stipes. Next base: position 751,768 of record JALJCO010012583.1, on the reverse strand, counting down.
GTGTGTATGTATGTGTGTATGTATATATATATATATATATATATATATATATATATATATATATATATATATATATATTATACACACATAGTCGTCAAAATTATTCATATCCTAAAATTAAAGAAGGAAAAAAATCAGCTGTCAATGAAATTGACAAAAGTAATAAATAAAATTCTATGAAAATCATGACACAGATTTTGAATTGTGGTTCAACAGAAATATTAAAAACACAAAAAATAAAACAAGTAAACAAAGCATGATGGGGCTCAAAGGTAAAATTTTGTTGAGTAACACTTTGAGGCAAATCACTGTAATTATGTGTTTTCTGTAATGTGCAGAAAGACTTCTACACCTGTTGACATGTAATTTGGTTCATTGTTAATGGGAAAGGTGCCAGTTTTGTTTCTGTTTTTTTTATTATTATTTTCAACCACGATTCAAAAGTAATATTGTATTTCACTAAATCATAATTTTGTAAATTTTTATTTATTATTATTGTTCCTTTTGTTTCCGGTTATTTGAATTACTGTTGTGAATTTAGTTTTTGCTTTAATTGGAGGGTATGAGTAGGACTGGACAATATAGAAAAAAAGATTATCGATTTAAAAAAAAATCTGTATCTCGATATTTATAAAAAAAAAAAAAAGATATAAAAAAAAGAAGCCTTTATCAAATTAAAAGCCATTTTAGATGCAGCCCTGATCATTTAAGCTTTTGCTGAATGACCTTCTTATACAGTAATAAATAGGGTGGGGAAAAAATATTGATATACTGAAATATCACAATATTTTCACATGCTGATATCATATTTATATTAAACACTGTAACGATCTTTTTTACCAATGAAATCTCGCAAGATTTTGTCGTTCTGTTACGAAATCTTGCAGGTTTTTGTGAAATCTTGCAATATTTTGTTGGTTGAATAGATCAATATCACGTTTTTAGATATCAATATGTAATCTGCATATCAAAATATTGCGATATTTCAGTGTATCTATATTTTTTCCCAGCACTAGTGATAAAGATCACATCAACGCTGAATTCCAATTCAGCCTTTGCCTGAGTCTGCGTTTGTGATTGGTTTGGCAGAAGGAGTGACTGTAGTATCATGCTACCTGATTGGCTACAGCGGAAAACTGTTTCTATATTGAACTTTTATCGACCCGCGTCTGATATTATGGGTAGGTTAACGATTAGGCTGCGACTTCTACAACTCTCAGATGTGGAAAGAGTTGGATGGCCAAGTTTCACCTTTCTGCAAGTAACAGCAAGAGGCTGCTCCCCAAATTCTTTAAATCCAAGTAGAAAAATGGCAGAGAAACTTGCCTACTTGGAGCTCATACATGTAACCTGTGAGAATGGCCTTTCAGTTGGAGCAGGGAGGAATGTGTGTGTGGGGGGGTGAGGGTGTTTAATAAATGTCAGAGGTGGGAATTTCTGTGTGGAGGAGGTGTTTTTAAGTATGTGTGATCTAGATACTCCCATCTATGAAGTATTGCAAAGGCACTTACTGGGTGTGTAATAAACCACTCTGACCTCCATCACCGTTAAGGATGGACAGTTGACAAATACATTGTTAAACGGGTCATTCACTAATCAGTCATAACATAATATTCTAAATATCCTTGTGCCTTAAAAGTTCTGGCCAAACAGGGTGTGAACAAAGCACATCTGAGGGTCTGGTACTGGGATGTAATCAGGTGAACACCTCAGACTCGTCATTGTGGTGTTTGAGTCCTCACTGTGCAGTTTTCAAGGCCCACTGCAGTCCTCCTGTAGAAGAGTGCTGTTGCTATGTAGGGGGTGTCTGGTCAGCAAAAATATTTCAGTACGTGGCAAATGTCAAATTAAAATCTGTATAGATGCCAGGATGCAGGTTTTTCCAACAAAACTGCACAAGGGAGTGAGTGTTTCTCACTATACCTGTCAGGTGCTTCAGATGTTGTAGCTGATGTATGTTTGTTGCATTTGGCATTCAAATTTAAATGTACAAAATCCTTGTTAGCTATTGTTTACTTGCATTTAAAGTGTTTGGTTGTTTCTGTTGACGCAGATAGATTTATGTCCATGGTGTTTTTAAATCACACTGTGCATCAACAGATGGGTCACTCCCTCAGCCCTGTGCTTTGCAGACTGTCATGTATTTCCCCCTGAGCTCAGTACTCCGTATTACATTGATGTGTCGCTCGTTGCCAGGGTTCTTTGGTATGCTGGTCATGTCTTACAGTTGTGCAGTACTAAGCATGGCCACATGGGGGCAGTAGACGTATATACATTCACAGAGCTCAATTTCTAATTCTTATGAAAATGACTGCATTCTTTTCATATTGTCATGGATCAATACCAGGACTGGGTATGGAGGTATTGATCCAGTCCTAGTATCTATTTTTTTTTTTTTTTTTTTACCTAAATCACGATATACAATATTGGTTATGTGACAAAAGTATATCAAAGGTATTCTAATTTACAGTCCTTGAGTGCTAAATGCATGTTTATTAAGGATCAGCCACACATGTGCATTAAAGCATTTGACTGTATTTATAGTAGCTGTATGTTAAATTAAATGTTTCTAAAACAATAAATTAAAATAGTTTTCTTTGTTTAAATATGCATTCTAAGCTCAGGACGTGTGTTTGAGGACGTTTCAGGTGGTGGAGCAGGCGGGATAATGCTTCACGGAGGGGGGTAGAGGAAGGGGTGAAGTGAGAGAGACAGATGGAGTAATTTCAGTTCAAAACAAGCTATCTTCATATAACAGATACCCCCTCATATATTGTGTGTGAAAAAGTCTCAGTAATGCCCTGTACATTACAGTGATTATTCTGACCATATAACAAATAATAACCAATGTATTTATCAGATATTTATATTCTTTGAGCATGTTATTTTGGTACCATTAACACAGTGCTTCTTTTCACTTCTTCAAGTTACTGTGTCCCCCCTGCCCCTTTTTTCAAACTGTTAAAGATCCCTAAAATCCAGGGGAATAATGCAAAAGAGCATAATATAACATGAAATAGTTGTCGGTGAGGCCCAAATGCTTGCAAACTGCTTGTGTGAACTCCTCTTTCAGGGGGAAAGTATAACTGACCTAAAGTTAGTTTGTGTAAGCAATGCATGCCCAGTTATCCTCAGAAGTCCCCACAAGTGTTCCTCGGGGAGAGTAACACTCCAAAAAGATCATAAAACATAACTCTTGTTGTGGTGATGCTTCTTTTTCTTCTTCTTCTTTTAAATGAAGTGGGTAACCTCTCTAAAGTTTGGGAGATTCCTTTGTTTGTTCCTGCGGCATCACTAACAGTAAAACATTAAACAGGATCTGATTGTGTTTAGTTGCTGTACATCCACGCTGTCCTTTCCCGCCCTTGTTGCCAAGGCTGAGTCCTCCTCCACCATTCCCTCCATCCTCTCCTCTGTCGGAGTATGCAGATCATGTCAGCTGAGCGGCAGGTGGGGGCGTTCCTGAATATATTATTCAAACAGCCTCCAGCTCGACCAATCACGGACCAGCTCCTCCGTGTGTCGCCTCATAAATTATAAGGACTTGTGAAAAGCTGCAGACCTTTGTGTCCCGCTGAGATGAGCTAACCTTGGATCGCGTCTGTGCCGTTGCGGTCGGTGCGTGAGCTTCACCGGACTACAGTTGACAGAATAGCGTGGATGTGTCTCGCAAAGCTGGTCGCGTGGAGGTGGACTCGGATTTGTTTGTCAAAGGACTATAAAACATGAGCAGCATGAATACTTCGTGCTACACCGTGGCCATGGATTTAGGCGTTTGTCAACTAAGAAATTTCTCCATATCGTTTCTTTCGTCGTTGTTGAGCGCAGAGAGCTCGCACGTCAAGCTCGATAATAGGTAATTTTTCTTTTTAAAAAAGGAGGAGAAACTGAAAATGGTGCTGTGTATTCAGGGCTCAGCTTATTTCACCTGCATCATTGACGCTACCGCTGCGTGATCAAGGCAGCGCTCTCAGTATCTGTGTTCAGAGACCATTATGCCATAAACGCTTGCCAGGGAAAGCCTATGAGGAATTGTTTCACTCTGAAACCAGGCAGCTGCTTTTATAGAAATTTCCAGATGCTTCCTGTAACGACCCACATTCTTCCAAAGGGAGAAAGGCGGCTTCCACGGAGCTCCGTGGGCTGCGCTTCTCCCCATCTTTTTCCACTGCAGCACAGCCCGGCTGGAACTGTTGTATTTATTTCTCTTTTCTTGTTTTGCAGCTCGTCGGGGGCCAGCGTTGTTGCTATAGACAACAAGATAGAACAAGCAATGGTGAGTTTTCACTTTTTTCTTTTTGTTTAATGCAGTGCAAAAGGTTGATGACAAAGGCTTTTACTCCATAGTATGCTGAGGTTTGGGTGGTCGCTGGAAACTAGGGCAAATCATCGCTGTGATGTGGATGCAGAACTTGATTTAATTTTATTTTTTGTTGTTACACATTTATAGGATTTGTTTCATTATAGTATTGTGCAATGTTTAGCCCCTGTATTCATGTCTCTGTCATCAAAAGAGACAATAGGAGGAAAGTTTCTCTGCCTGTGGAGGAAAACGAATAATTCTTATCCAGGACACTGCCTGGGACGTAATTCTTGTTAACTTGGATTGTGCCCGTTACTTATAATGTAAAATATGAACGTAATTCACTTCTTTAAGCCAGTGTGAGAGCAATGGCACTTTACTCCATCAATATCTGCAGCCAACTCCAACTCTACGCTGCATCCAAATTGACCCAATATCTCGATTTAAGGAAGAAAAAAAGTTTTAAAAAATATTTTACAAATTGTCATATTCATTAAAAGTGTTAGATCAAGTGTGTGGTAAAATTACGATTGGATTTAGTGCGGTATAATCCAAAAACCAAGAGGTTTTTCTTTTCCCTCTAACGTCTCCGTTGTCAGGTCTGTTGCTAGGCAAACTGGAAGACTCTCACGCCTGGTTATAAATATCTAGGCCTGCGATTGGCTGACTCATAAATGTAGGCCGGGTTAATGACGTAGCATCCTGGGAAATACTGACCCTCACGTTTTCCCTTTTTAATAGTTGCCTTTTGTTTGTTTTTTTTTTTTAAAATAACTGATTAAAAAAGACACAGTTAAGATATTTTTACGTGTATTTTAGCATATTTAATGAGCTTTTTTTTTGGGGGGGGGGGGGGGTGAATTCATACATTTAGTTTCATTTCAGTCATTTGTTCTAAACATTTGTTGCATAAGCTGGGAAATGACCGTATTAGATTGTTTGCATTTGGCTGGGCTGGCTTGGAAAAAAAGTATCACATTTTTAAAAGTTTGTAAGTTTTTTTTTTTGTGTGTGTGTGTGTGGCGGGGGGGGGGGGGGGGGGGGGGTGCATGGTCTTTTGTGGGGAAAAAATGTTTTGCCAGGCTGAATAATTCTAATTTTTGATATTGAGATACAGTTTCTTACTGGAAATTAATGTTACCATTTAAGTACAGTTTTCTTCCTAAATGGTCTGGATGTAAAAGAAATTGGATAATTTGTAGCATTTATGTTTCTCACGTTTTATTAAATGTCATAGGTTTCGACAGCTGTAGAGTTTGTACCGATATCAGTGTGATATTAATGGCTCCCTGTAGTAAACCCCTGCTTTCTCTGCTTCAGGACCTGGTGAAGAGTCACCTGATGTACGCCGTGCGGGAGGAGGTGGAGGTCTTAAAGGAGCAGATCAAGGAGCTGATCGAAAGAAACTCCCAGCTGGAGCAGGAGAACACGCTGCTGAAGACACTGGCCAGCCCAGAACAGATGGCCCAGTTCCAGGCCCAGGTTCAGACTGGCTCTCCACCTGCCCCTCCTACAGCTGCCCCAACGGGACCCCCAAACACCGCCATCCTCGCCCAGTCCGCCTCGCACAGCTCTGGCCCCTCAGCGTAGCCTGGTCTGTGCAGATAGACTGACTTGACTTTCTAGTTTTGAGCTCTGCTACAGCTGCAGAGCTCAACTTTGCCTTCTTCAGCAGGAGGTTCCGCTGTTAGGACAAGAATTTGCACATATTTATCTCTGAAGGATGCAGCCAGCTGGAAGAAGTGATGCTGTGCTCCTTGGCACAGTGATGGGTGACAATCTTTAGATGCTGTATAAGTGGTTGTTTTGAGGAGGATGAATCATCAAACAATTGCCAAAAACCCTTGGTCATCAACAAGAATGTCTTACCAAGAAGAGACGAAACAGTTTATCAGTGATGGCGATATACTTAGCTTCAGATTTGGGGGGAAGAAAAAACAAAAGAAATCACTGTGCCTGTATCTGGATTTTAAGTGATATACTGACGATGGAGCAGTGGCAGGTGGAGGATTGTATTGGTTGTTACCTATTTTGCTGAATGATGTAAATAAAGTATTCTCTATCAAGGCTTGATCTTAAATGTTGAGACTTGAGAGAAAAAGCCTTCTCAGAGTGACAAATGAAGAATGTGAGCATTTATTATCATGACAAAGTCCCCATCTGGAATGGGGGAGTTGGTGGGGAGGGGGTGGGAGCTTATTTTGAGCAACTCTTGGCAGCATTGATGTTAAACTGTGGGTTGGTGGGATGAACAAACTGGTTTCTTATGGAAATGATGATCTATTTTCAGTATTTCACTTTGGAGTTCGTCATTTTGCCCTGGACAAAGCTCATTGTTGCTGTTTTCTCAACCCTGCAGTGGCATGTAATTTAAACCTAACTTCACAGGGTTGAGACATTGGGCTAAGCTGCGATTTCCCCCCCCCTCCCCCTGCTTTCCACAAAAGTTCCTTGATCAGATGATGATGTACATTTCTGTATAGTGTAAGTACAATGTAAAATAGTGAGGAGGGGAGGGAGAAAAAAAAGGATGCTATCTAGGTCACACAGATTGATGCAGATGAGCAAGGATCGCTCTGGTCTTGCCCCGTCTGTCATCTATTTTTAATGCTGTACTTTCAGAACTGTGGATGGACGGGAGGTTAGGCTATTTAACTGACGACACAAAACCAACATTGTTGTTCAGACCGCTTACTGCAACATAAACTCTGTAAAACAATTTCCACATGGCTCTTTTTTCCTTTCTGAAGTAATGCACCTTTTTTTTCCTTTTTCTTTTTTTTTGACAGTGAATACTTTTTGGATCTAAAAACGCAACCTTGGAAGGAAAAAAAAAAAAACACAAACTCTGAAGATGTTCTTTCTTTTTCATTCTGTGTATCAGTTGTATGCTCATGTTCTGTGCATGTTTCTGCAAAGACCGGATGAGATAATGTAACATAAATACATACAATTGCACTTGACAGCTGCACTTCACAAACTTTCAATAAACATGCTTAAGGAAGAATAATAACCTGGTTTCCCTCTTTGTTGTCAATCAAGCCTGAAAGTCACCTGTTTGATAACCCATTGAGCCACTGTGTTGCCTGAGCACCACCTTCACACTTAACTGATAAATCAGTCAGGAAATACTCTGCCACTACAGGGTTCCCGCGGGGTCTTAAGTTTTAAATTTACATATCTGTTGTGGTCGTAAATTTGATATGGTAGGTCGTACCGCCAACAGATTTCTGTGAATTAGAAAAATGACAGTGGAGAACAAAAAAGAAACCGTGTTTTTTCTAACTAATAGGCCAAAAGTAAGCATCCTCTTTACCTTTTCGAAGAAAATTTTGAACCAGGTACTGATGATGTAGGTAATGACGGCAAAAAGTTTAGTCTATCTTTTTTGACAATATCTTTGTAAATAAAGAGGGATCTATGTTTCTGCCAGTGTGGCCATGGAATGGGTATTAAATTCTGTTCCAAGTGGTCTTAAAAAGTCTTAAATTTAATTTGCGAAAATGTGTAGGAGCCCTGCACTAAGAAAATAGTTATTTGGGGTTTTTCTAAACTTGTCCTGTCCAGCATCGCAGCAAGCAGAATGATGATCTGGCTTGTTTGTCGTGTTGAACAGATTTGCTTTGCCATGAGGAGCTTTATAACAATGTGGTTCCTCTTGATATTCTGAATTTATTCCCCTCATTTCATTTTATTTAAGGCGAGATACTAAAGGCTAATAGGTTAAAAAACTGAACTGGTATCACCATGAAACTTTCCTGGTTTATTCCTCACATTAGGGCTATCATTTTTTGTATTGCAAGTTTTCTGAAATTTTATGTTTAAATACGCAAATTAGGTGTTATATAGCCAAAACCTGCAAACTGGATTGAGCCAGTTTCAAAGTTTCTTTTGAATTTTGTTCACATATTAAAGTCTAAAGTTTTTACAGAGAAGATTTTGGATATTACTATAGATCATTTCATAATTTTGAATATACTGTCAACAACCAGAAAAAACTCATTTTTTGGCATATTTTTGGGATGAAATGTTCTATAATGAGACATAAAAAAATCCTAAACTAAAAAAAACCAGTCAGGAGCAGAAGTTGAAAGTTTGGTTTCTGTTAGTGCACCTGAAGTGGAGATTTTTTACCCAGAATAAGAGAAAAACTTATTTTGAGAAAAGAGCCTTTAAAGTTTTGGATTGTAAAATTCTCCACATTTTTGTTCTAGAACACTATTTACAGACATCAGATCCAATCAGATTCATGAGCTTGAAATATCAAGTTTGGTTGAGATGACATCGTTCAGGAAAAAGAGACGTTTCCAACGATACCAGACATGACGGGGTTTAGACGTTTAAAAACCTTTGTCTGCTGCACACAAATCTCCTCAAAATGCAGCTAAAGTATCACAAAATAAACTCCTGTTTATTTTTGATGTTTGTTTTTTTTACACTAGTCTGAAAGAAACCATGTTGAAGGAGGGAAAAAAAAAACCAAAAATCTCACAATTGACCTGGTGTTGAAAAACAGGGTTTTTACCTGTAGTGCCTCCCCTTAATTAAATGTTTGTTTATAACTGCATTTTACATAATGTTGCTGACCAGACAAGAGGAAAGAGGTTACAAAAAGAAATAACATACCTAACATACATGACTTTAGACATGTCTTGACATGTCTTTACGTGTCTAAAATTATTCATACCCACAAAAGTAAAGAGAAAAAAAATAATTTGTTAGTGACATAAAATAAAATTGACAAAATCATAAATTAAAAATTCTATGAAAATCATGACATTGATTTTGAATTGTGGTTTGAAAGAAATATTAAAAGCAAACACACAAAAAACAAAAGTAAATGAGCATGATGGGGCTTCACAGCTAAAATTTTGTTAAGCAAACACTGAGACAATCACTGCAATCAGGTGTTTTCTCTAAAGTTCAGAAAGACTTCTGCACCTGTTGACAGGTTCATGGGAAATGTGCTCTAATGTGTCTGGGACAGTTTTCTTTTTTTTTTTTTTTAATTATTATTTCCAACCACAATACAAAAGCAACATTTTATTTCACTAAATTATAATTTTGCAAATTATTATTCATTATTAGTTTCTTTAGTTTCTTGTTATTTGAATTACTATTGTGAATTTAGCCTTTTCTTTAAGTGGAGGAGTATGAATAATTTTGAGGACAACTGTAAATAAAATACCAAGCATGCATGAACAGAGATCATTGATGTGTTTGGGTAAAAAAGTGAATTTTGAAAGAGAAAACATTTGTAACTACCTATTTTTAAAGGCAAAATCAACCTGACTCGTCAATTTAATAAATTAAGGTGGTAAATTTTAGTCTGCCTCTTCCTTTACCATGCCTTAATCTATTTACAAATCAGAAGCAAATAACTCTTCAAGAGCCCAATCAATATGATGTCCTCGCCTATTGAAGAGTGTAGTGTAATTTTGCTAAAATCTCAAGAGCTTTTCAGATCTCCAAATTATTTGAAAATGGTTAAGTGGTGTAAATTTCAAACAACTTGGGAAAGTTTCGTATAAAACATTGGTGAAATGAAGGAGTTTGTGGCAGATAATGCCTTATTTAGAGGCTGCGCGCGGTTGCCCCATCACTTCCATTATATTCGACATACGCTGATCTGGAGTGGGTTCTAAATATCTCCAGAAGGAATTCAAGTTGCACCAAAGCTGTCTGGGTGAGTAAATGAACGTATTTCATGCTAGAAATATAGGTCCAGACTAAAAAAGAAAAAAAAAATCCTCTTTAAGTACACGAACAGGTGTAGCTCTTGGAGACATTAACGGAGTGCTTCGTATCTATACAAGAATTAAAGGTGGCCGCTCTCTAAATGCTCAACATTTATTTGAAAAAACATTCTTCTCACACAATACAGACCAAACAGTTAAATATGGCACATTGTCAGCAGGAATCACTTGCAGCACACACACACACACACACACACACGCAGGTACCAAGCAAATAATGAGACATGTTCTCCAGCCGGCGTGGTTTTAAGACTGTCCATAGAAAAGCTGTCAATACCACAGACTGCAACACTGTAAACGCTGATCGAGGGCAGGGGTTTGTCTATAGGGGGGTGGTCTGACATCCGTGTCTGAACCTCTGGAGGGAAGGTCACGATTGTACAGGCGCAGGTTTGCCAGACTCATTGAGGGCATGAGGTGGGGGATGAGGGTCCAGAGCTTCCTCCCGAGTCACATCCCCATACGGATGCTCTGGATGATCTGAAATATGGCTGACAGCACACAGACGGACGGGTCAAAACACTCTGCCTCCTTTGATTTTTGTTTTTCCACCCATATAAACACACCCATGCTATCACAGGTTTCTTTTTAAAACTGTGTGCTGATTGCAAACCCAAATAACCCCCTTTTCACCCCTCTAGATACAAAACATACCTGATCCACACACAACAAATACAAAGAGGGCAAGCAGCCAGGGACCCACAGGATACTTCTCCTCTTGTGGTCGCTGTGTGAAACAAAACAACACAAGTAAAACACGTGTTGCACATTAGTATAACCACAACAAAACAAACATGCATAATGCTGCAAAGTAAAACCACAAGATAGATTTAGTGTTTCCTTTTTTTTTAAAATTTTCCAACTCTGCCCATGTTGTTTTTTTTTTTTTTTGTTTCTGTTCATTTATCGGTCACTTTTTTACTTTTCACCTCATATTATGTTTGTTTGCTTCAGCCAAAAACTATCTACATGAAGCTGTTGATCATCAAAAACAACCACAACTCTGTGGTCAAACGCCGAACAGCTGAGCTGAAAAGTACAGTCATGATGATGTCATCTGTTTGGGCATGTTGCATGTTTGTGGGGGAAGATTTTTTTTACCGTCAGTGACGATGTAAACAACGCTGAAGAAAACAAGAGTAGGTGGAAAAATATCTTCCTGAAACCCAACTACAGCCAGCTTAAAGGAAAGATGCTTGGAGATGACTACAGGAGTAAAAGGAGCAGCTCTGGAGCTGTTGATTGCATCACACAGCCCTCCTCCGTCTGCCCTCTTGACCCTGATAACATAAGCAGGGACTAATTAAATTAAATGTCAGCTGTTAGTAGCCTATGGGAATTAAATCATATCCACAATTTTCCACGACATATCCCCATACTTCAAATAGCAGGACAAATACTAAAGTTTTACCGCCGGCATATGTTTTTGCGTCTGTTCCCTCTTCAGGAAAGTAACGTGAAGTAACAGTGGGGAGGGCGGTAACGAGCATATGAGCCCAGTCTGAATACATTTGAAAGCAATATCAGATCTGGGGGGGTTAAAAATTTAATTTACACATAGATGGGGGCTGTAAAGGTCCTGAGTCACGCTCTGTCTTATGTGTGAACGACATATTTAACCAACAGCTGGCACCACTTTGTCATTATCCTCCTCCTCATCGTCATCATCACCATCCCCATGCAGCTGTGCTCAGACCGGGGCTGAGCGTCACCTATCTGGGCTAATAATGTCATGCTGGCATCTGGCTGTCTGTGAACGGCTCACCAGCGTTTTGGCCACGTTTCCTCTCTGCGTGATGTTCTTGCTGTGTTTCTCGTTGGCCATGCGGATCCTCTGTTTAGCCACCATCTTCCACAGCGAGGACAAAAAAACAGGGCTAATTCAGTCTGTTATAGCCTGTTATTTTTCGTGATGCTGCAGGCTGACGACAGCACCCCTGCATCAGGCTGGTAGACCTCTGGCACGAGGAAACCGGAAGCTGGGAGTTTCGCCGTCAAAATGTTAGCATGAAAATGTTGTTAAAGCGGCGTGTCGTTTAAGAAGGCGCGTGAAATTCTAAGTTTATTTTCATGAGACGTAATGAGAATATCATTTTTGTTTAATAGCTGTGTTTTTAGAGGTTGTCCGAGCGTAAATATTCACTAAAATCTATTATTCTGAAGGTTTCCACCGGAAACAAGACGCTTTTATATCCGGGAGCTTCTCGACGGTTCTATGTTGCACCTGGCGACGAGCGCGCGTTAGCAACAGAAACTTTGATTATATGAATTATTTAAAAAACAAAAACAGTAACAATTTCAAAGATTATTTTTAAAAGGTACAGTATGTAAAAATCAAAGGTCAATGGCAGAAAAATTAAATGTATATTTCAAAACTGTTTCTATTGATGTGTAATCAGTGCACTAGAATAGCTGTTATATGTTTTTTTTTTTTTTCTTAGATTTAGATTATTTTCTTCTGGAGGCTGCCATATTTGTTCCACCACTTTTACTATGGTGTCCATGAATGGACAAAACAATGTTTGTGAAGTAAGAACCCTATGAACTTTAAAACTGCTGTACCAGCTTTTTTAATGGGAGTTAAAGCACTGTTTGGGATTAGTAATGTTCTTAAAATACATTAAAATAGTTACTCATAGTACAGTCATGGCTACATTTGAGACCACTGGATCCACTCACAGATGAAAACCTCCTCATTTCTGGGAGAATTTTGGCCACTAACGGCCACCATACATTCACAACAGTGCTTGTGCTGCGTTCCATTTGAACTCGGAAGTCGGAAATTCCCAGTTCCGAGTAGGAAGTTTCAACTGGAACGCCCCCCTGAAGTCGGATTTCCCACTCGGAAAGTCGGACAACTCTCGCAGCTCCGAGTTCAGATTTAAAGATGGCCGCGCCCTGTGTTAGCAGTTTTAGAAGCTTCTGTTATGTTACATTTATTTACACTTCTTACTTATATTTTGTTGCATAAATCAATCGTACACGTAGTATTGGTTTATACAGATGTACGGGGAAGCTGCTGTAGTGCAATTCACATTTTTCATGTGGTATATGTGAACTACAACACCAGCTGTGCCAACAACGGCTAATAACAATAGCCTTAGCAAACACGTTGTTTTGCTAGGTTGCTAACTGGTTTTCCAACCAGTGAGCTGTAACGCAAGTTGGTCGGGTGTGACGTCACCCCCCAGTTCCCACTTCCCAGTTCCGATGAAAATGGAACGCAGCATTGGAATATGAAGTCATTTGAAAAAAAAAAAAAAATCTTTTCTTTCAAATACCCATTTTTACCACTAGATGCCAGTAATTCTTACATACTGTTCCCTTTAAATAATAAAAATAATAATAATGATATTTGTCAAATAAAGCTTGTTCCACCCTACTTACAGTCAGGGTTCATTTTCATGCCAGTAGACTCTGTGGGCTACCTTAAATCACAGCATTAGGGAGCGACATCTGTTTATAACTTTTGTTAAGATCAATGTTATCAACATCCCTTAAAAAAAAGACTTGCAACACTTAAAAAAATAAGTTAACATAAACTAAACTAGACATACAGATTTCTAGTGTAATGTGAAGTGTGCATGTCTCTGTGCCAGTTACAGCTCACTTGCATCACTCACTCCATCAAGATGGCAGCTCAGGCTGCTGAGTGTGAAAGCAGGGCAGAGACAGAGCAGGCGTTGCCTAGCAACTGAATCAAAGAGTTTGCTTGGGGAGGGATATATAAACTCCACCAGTGAAGAGGAAAAGAGGTGGATGGACTAGTCTAAACAACTGACTCAAAATTAGGTGTGCAGTGAAAAGTGTGTGGCATTGTTAGTTCAAAGGGAGGAGTTCATGTTGCCTTGAGTAGTGCTGACTTGCTGAATATAGACTGTAAAGAATAACACAGCTTGACAAGAGTAAATCATGGTGTTGGTAGCCTACTCTTACTTTCCCACAAGCTTAGTTACCGTTTACAGTTTCTAATATTAGTTCACAAGTCCTTTCCCAGCTACAATCACCCTGCCAGCTGATTTTATTTGACTCTAAATGTGCAAAGTCTGCGTTTAGTCCCAAGTTTGCAGTATCAGTCGCTACAATAGCCAAGCTCAATACAAGAGAGACAAAGCTGTTAGCCTGAGAAGTCTAAAATCAGGGCTTCACGTGCCTTGACAAGGTTTATAAAGAGAAATAGTTTCAGAAAGAAAAAAAAAAAACCCTGAAAAATGTGGCATCTCCTCACGTGTGATAGAAGCAGCAGAAGTCAACAGAGGCTGAAGCTGCAGTTCAAATGTCCTCGCTAGCATCAATGCATGACCTGGATTTGAAGCCTCTCTCTTTCCAGTCCTCTGGGATCTGCATTGTCTGTGTGTGTGTGTGAGAGAGTGAAAGAGAGAGGACCTGGGGTGTGCTGCAGGGAATGAGAGGATCAGAAAATATGGGCGGCTGAAAGTGAGAGTAAAGGAGGTAGCATGAGCTCGAAGAAGATTACTTTTTTGTAGCCCAGGGAACTTGAAACCTTCACACTTTTAATCATACATTATGGAAAACTAGGGATGCACAATACCCTTTTTTAAAAACCAATAACCAATAAATGTCAGCTCCTAAAGGCCGATACCAATAACCGATAACACACATACTGTATAATCATGACATCAGTACTATTAACAGGACCAAAAAGACTTTTCAGTCTTCAAATGAAGAAATATTTATTTTTCCAGTGAAAAACTATCAACAAGCACTCAAACATTTTCTAAAAGATATCAAACAAAACTATTCGATATTTCAATTGCATATCAACTTAAATAAGGTGCATTGTTTCTTATACAAAAATAAAGGCTCCTTGAACTGATGCAAATACATGCATCAGGATTACAAACAGAAAAAGTTAGGGATGCACAATATCGGATTTTTGGCCGATACCCGATATGCCGATAATTTAAAACTCCTGGGGCTGATAACCAATATCGATACCGATATTACAGCTGAAAAATAAATGATGTAATGTTCATTCCTTGTGCAAAATTAGAAAAATACCTCAACATGTGTTATAAAGTGTCATAAAGTCAAACTTTATGACAGTTGTTAAAAAAACTAAAAGGATATGAGCGTTATATATATATACCCCCTGGATTTTTTTCTTCCTGAGAAAAAACAACAACAACAAAAACAATACCCCAAAGCCCCAAAACAATGAAATCTTGCAAGATTTTATAGTTATTTTATTAATTCTCGCGAGATTTCACAAAAACCCATAAGATTACGTGACTGAATGACGAAATCTCGCGAGATTTTTTGTCAGTACTGCATTTTAAATGTTGATATTTCAGCATATGAAATGTTGCAATATTTCAGTGTATCGATATTTTTTCCCAGCTCTTTTATTTACACAAATCAGCGTGTATAAACTCTGTTCACACAGAACATCCTAAAAGAAACCGTCTGTAGAAGTTTTAAGGTCTGTAAAGTTTTTGCTTTTATTAGCCTGATGGGTTAAATATCGGTGGGGTGGCCGATATCCGATATTCAGTTTTAAGGCCAATATAGGCAGATACCGATAAGGGGCCAATTATATTGTGCATCCCTAGATTAAGTGCAATCGAGAAGTTAAAAACAGAGAAAATGATGCACTGACAAGTTAGATTCAAACATTTATTGTACATGAACACAATCTGATGAATATCAAAAATGATATCGGGGTAAGTTGTCATGATATCGGACTTATTGGAATGATGAAATAATTTCCTGTTATCGGCCCAATAATTATCGTGCACCCCTATGGAAAACTGTTACCAGTATACAGGTTTTCCTGCATCTCGTGATATTTTCAGTCAGGCAGCCTCCTCACTCTGACATCCTGTCTGACCTCACTGATACCAGATAACATACAGTATCTCCGTAAACGAGGACATGAACCCCTTTAAAATATATAGAAACAATCATGGACATGATGGAAAAATGCAGCGCATCCAAGAAGCAGGCCACGCCAGAGAGGGTGACAATAAACAGAAGTCTGCTGCACATTTACCAGTGCCAAGTTTTGACTTTACAGAAGAAAAAAGCCGAGCATCCACATCACAATGATGCAGAGACTCAGTTTGGAATAAACAGCTCATGTGCATGTGTGACAAAGCAGATGAACTGTGGCTGACTGTTACAGGCACAACTGGGCAAATTATCATCTCCTCTCATTACTTCAAAGCATCTCAGCCAAAGACACCCCACCCACTGGAACCTGAGCAAAATATTTGACCTAATTTCTGGTGTGTTTTCTTCCCCCGCTGCTCTAATTATGGTCTCAGCTCACTTTTTGGAAGACAAACATGTACTTCAGCTCTGTAAGAAGCAAGTAGGTGGGTCTCAGTTAACATTCATTTTATCCCAAACAAGCCCCCCCCCCCCCCCCCCCCCTGTTTTTCTTCCCGTTTGCTGCCCCCTCCCCCTCACTAGCCTTGATGCTGTGGAGGTGGACAGAGCTTTATGTGTAATTTTATTCACACACACCTGCAGCTCAGTCGTGCTCATGTTGGCAAACAGCAGGGATGTTTGGTCTCATTGCCGAGTGCCGCTGTGATGAATGATGCCACACTTCCTAACACACACGCACACACACCCACACACACACTCAGGTCTTAAGCTGCACTCACGGAAAGCAAAGACGGTAAATGTTTGTCTTTCTCTAAAAACATGGCTGAGCAGTTTACATGATTTTCACACAAATGTTTACCCCTGATTTCACGTGCAAGCTTTAAAATCTTCTTTGGTAACTCAGAAGTGAAAATGTGCGACTTTTTGGTTCATAAAAGGTTGAAAAACTTCAGTAAAATGACTGTTTATCATGATAATGTTGTTTATTAAATTGTTTTGATCACCTTGGTGTGACTTTGCCTTTTAGATTTAGCTAAAGTTAGAAGCTGAACTGATGCTTTCCCCAACTTTCAACTCTTCTCTCTGTTTTCATGAAGCCCAAGTTTTTTATCAACTTGCAATTACAACAGAAGCGTCACACCAGCCAAACTGTACAAGACTTTTTATCAGCTGGTTGCAATGGCAATAACAGAACTAAAACAAAACCAAAACAAACAAAAACAAAACAGTACATTAGTTGCACTGGAGCAGACCAGTTGTCATGTTTGAGCAGGTTTATTCACCGTTAGATCAGGATCTCCAGGAAGATGCATTCTGGTCAGAGGTGACTCTGGATCAGAGGTTTAGGGGTCCTGAGCACCAAGAGAGGTTAACCAGGCAAGATTAATCTAATTGTTTTGTGCAGTTTAACACAATTTTACTCCCATGTGTGTGAAAGATCAGCAAAACACTATCTGGGAAAGTCTGTGACTAATTATCAAGAGAGAAGCTGTGATAGAGGCTGATTTCCAACATATTGGTGCCTTGTTCCAATGATGAATCAGATCCACCAAAAACCCACTTTTCCCCTCCTTATTTGCAAAGTTTCTGATCATTTTTGAGCCTTAGAGTTAAGTTTTTTCATTCAGCGTCCAGGAACAAAATTATTACTAGTGATGTTTAAAAATCCCAATTCAGCTTTATCTGGATGATTATTTTGGGCTTGCAGGTGTTGGGTCTAAGCGGTGAACCAGATCCATCACAACACCATTTACCCTCCTTATTTACGGAGATTCTGACAGTTTTGCAAACTTACATTTACAATATTTATCATAAAAACACAGTTAGGCTATTACTGCGGCTATTTGAAATATGTGACATGGGCGGGATCAAACCATTTTTGAGGAGTGGGGGTTGCTGTATTTTTGTTGTGTTAATATTTCAGCAAAGTACAGTATGTTTTTTTTTACACTTTTAGAGTTTGTAAAAAAAAAAAGAAGCACAAACACACACACGTATATACAGTATATATTTAATATATATATATATATATATATATATATAGACATATAAATCTCTCAAATTTTAGGAGTGCTGGAGTTCAATTTAAGGGTGCCCAATGGGCTAAAATCACCTGGTTCTGGTTATATTTATTCTTCTATTTGAGTGTTGGTCTTTAAGATGCATAATCTTTCAATTAAATTCTTAACAAATTTAGTACCAAATTCTTTGGCACTAAATTCACAGTTTGGAGCAGATTTTTTGTCCTGTTCCTGTCATATCATCATGGATCAAGAAAGAAAACAGGCAAATAGATGTATGTTTATAACCTTTCTTCTCCTTAAAGCTAGTGTGAGCAGGTAACCATTTTTACCAAACATAAATAATTTCTATAAATCCATAGTTTTTTAACTTGTCTATGGTAGTATTCAGTTGTGTATGTGACAAATGTGATTAAAGAAAGCCTTGATGGCACATAATCCTTAATAGAGGGGAAATGATAGAAAAGAGAACAAGTCATAGCAAAGACCTGCTGAATTTAGTAGAGGATAAAATATGAAGCATACACAGTGTGAAAGAAGGATTTATGCCATAAGGGGAATGATTCACACAGGGAGGGATGAGGAATGAAAGTAGGAGAGAGATGAGAAAGTAGGTCAGTAAATACAACAGACTGCATCAATATGTGATTTATTTTTACTTTTTTGTTTTCCAAATGCAAAGCATCACCATACCAACCATGGAGGGATGTTAGAGATGAACACCAAAGCAACAAGGAGGTGCAGATTAAATCTTAGCATCACATCATTTGATCATTTTACCTGAACTGGTTTAACCGTCTCCTGAGACTGGGAGAGTGAGGTGCACCAGTGTTACACCCCCTGCTCTCAGCAGCTACCTGACCCACTTTAACTGCCAGACTACAGGGCCGTCTTGAGATGTTCGCTGTACCAACACATGCAGATCACACAAGAACTGAGTCTGTGTGTGAATAAATGAACAGACGGGACAATCAGATCATCTGTTTTGGTAACTTTTTGTAATCAGGCATCATCTAGTTCTCTCTAACTGGTAATGTCCACAAACTGGCCATTTATGGACCGGGATGCAGCATGTAGAGCATCGCTGCCTCAGGTTACTTCAAACAGAGCTTAGAAGGAGAGAAACCTAATTTAGAGAAGCTCATAAATCTCTCCGGCTCAGACGAACCAAAACAACAATAAGCTTTGCCAAAGGTCCAGTGAGGGAGGCACTCATCTCAAACTCATTCTTTGTCTTTCTTGCTACTTGTTTTTTTCTGCTAATCTTTTCCTCCCTTGCTACGTTGTTAAATCCTTCCATATTAATTATAAGATCACTTCTCTCTTTTTCCCATTTCAGAGACTACAACACAAATCCACCTGCATGAACATGTCAACACAACAATGGAGCTCAGATTACAACACTCAGATGAAGTGACTACACTTCCTAGTCAGGATGCTAATAAACGTATGCTTATCTACCAAATAACATGCAGTGATACACCTGTAGATGCCATCTTCTTCCTCAACAGCTGCTGGGAATATTATTTCAACAAGACTAACAGCAAGCCTAATATTGTAAAATTATTGATGATAAAAAGGAGTGGGATAATATAAGTTTCACTTTCACCCACTCCTTTTCGGATATGGAATTTAATTTGAAGTTTGTTGTTGCAATTGTCTCTTTTTTTTTAAATCTTGTGGCTGTCCATTAATGTATTATCATTACTCACTTGATCATTACACGTTCGAAATAAATAAATACAAACAAACAAACAAAGATACAGGTAAAATGAAAAAAAATACACCCGCCATCCCTACTGGTTCCTATCTCCATCAGTTTCTGGTACCAGAAACTGATGACTGAGGAAAACATTGTTATGGGATCAGAATAAGAAGCAAACCTCATTCAAATATTGTGTCAATCTCAAGACGTCACTTGAGGAAAGACAACGTTGTAATCTTAGAGATGTTATCAATAGATAAATCTAAATTTATCTATTTTGATTTATTTATCGAAATAGACAAATATATAACTAGAAATTCCTTCTCTATGTTTATTAGTGCAACCAATGATAAAGAAATACTTGATATTAAAACATTTAAGAATAATAAGTTCACAGATTGTTTTGATATGAACATGGTATTAGTTAAAGATATTATAGAATATATAGTGCAACCATTCACATACATTTGTAACTTGTATTTTCAAACTGCTATATTTCCTTCAAAACTGAAAATACCAAAAGTTATTCCCATCTATAAAAGTGGAGATAGAGACCAATTACAGACCAATATCATTACTTCCACGGTTTTCAAAAATCCTTGAGAAATTATTTGTACAGACTTTACGAATATATTGAGAAATACAATCTACTGAGTGGTAGGCAATATGGCTTTAGAGCAAACAGGTCCACTTCAGTGGCAGTAGTGGCACTTGTGGAAGGGATACTGCCATAGATAATAAGGAATATACTGTGGGCATTTTTATAGATTTAAAAAAGGCATTTGATACAATTGATCACTCTTTATTATTAATTAAACTAGAACAATATGGAATAAGAGGACTAGCATACATGGATGAAAAGTTTTTTGGATGATAGATATCAATACGTACAATTAGATAATGTAAGATCAAATCAATTAAAGGTAACTTGTGGGATTCCCCAAGGCTCTGTCTTAGGTCCTAAATAATTCTTATTATCAATGACGTTTGCAGTGTTTCCAGGCTGTTAAATTGTGTTTTGTTTGCTGACGACACCACTCTCTACTGTGCTGGTCAAAACTTGGAACGGCTTCTGACTACAGCTGAAAAGGAATTAAACACATTAAGTAACTGGTTTGATGCAAATAAACTATCACTGAATGAAAACAAAACAAAATGTATTATTTTTGGTACTAGACAAAGTAAGAACTTGGCTACAAAAAGGATTAATGCAATTGAGAGAGTGCATGAAAATCAATTTCTTGGAGTGATTGTTGATGATAAGTTAGGCTGAAAGCCCAAAACAACGTGAAAACAAAAATGTCAAAAACCATAGCTGTACTTTACAAAACAAAATATGTTCTTGCCCAAAAAAACAACAACAAAACAAAAACCATTATTTATGCTTTACGTAAATCTGCAGGCATGCTGGGAAGCCCCCCCCCCTAAAAAAACCCCCAAAAAACATGCAACAATATGGAAGAAAATGTGTTGATGTCACTGACCAAAGTTAAACTTGAAAAACTGTCACCTTGTCGTTAACACAACGGGACTTTTCTGGCTATATAAAAGACAAATCCCCTCAAAAACGGGGGGAATTTTTGTCAGCCTACACAAAATTGTAAATCAGTAACTCACTATAAAGATGTGTCACAGAAGCAACAGAGATGTACCGTTACAGGCAGCACAGTGGAGGTGAGCTGGGTCATCAGGTTCACTCATGCTGCAGAGAAGGACGGGAAACATTAAAGACTTGTAACTTTCTCTGTGGGAGGTCAGAGAGTTCACTGCACAGATGTTGTCTTTAAGTTACTTGGATGGTGACTTTGTGAGACGATGCTGCAGTTCTAAAATATGGATTTCTTAATGGAAAACAGCTGCTGTTGTAGTTATTTGAACTTCTGCGTCATCTGTGTGCGTTGGTCCAATTGGAGCATTTCTGTTGGCCTGAGATGTTCACATGAATTTTAAAGTTCCACAATAATAAATTTGCTTATTGTGACTGACTTGACTTGAAAATGGTTATAAAAAAAACAAAAGGAGCAGCTTCATACTGGGCATCCTGGGAGCGTTGATGTAACGGCAGGGTCAAACCAGGGCGTTACATAAACACACACCCACACGCTATCATCATATTACCACACAGACACACACCGACTTTCTTACGCCAGAATGTGAAGTCACTCTGACCCCCCCCCCCCTGCCCAAACCTGTGCTGTGCTTTTCAAGCATGTCTACTCAGGCTCCCTCTCAAGCTAATCTGCTTAAACAAGAAGCACTGGCATAATCCAGCCAGACACACCAATGACTCACATATTACTTCCTCTCACTTCTCCATCTTTGTCATCAGATGATCATCACATGCATTTGCACATGTAAAAATTTCTTTAAAATCTAAAATAATTTCACATTTTAATGTGTGTAATCATTGCTTTGAGCTTTTTTTGTTGTTGCCAGTTTATACTGACTGCGACTACTCACAAAGGGTTTTCACATTTGTTGATTAATCGTTTTTTATCCCACACAGTCATAAGAAGTAATCAGCTTCAATAGAATAAACAAAATCCCCTGAAACTCATTACAATTAATCACATCACCACATTTCACATATTGTTTTTCCACACTTTATTGGTTTTATAAATGTACCGTCTTCTTCCGCTTATCCGAGGTCGGGTCGCAGGGGCAGCTGCCTAAGCAGGGAAGCCCAGACTTCCCTCACCTCGGCCACAGCCGCCAGCTCATCCAGGCGGATCCCGAGGCGTTCCCAGGCCAGCCGGGAGACATAGTCCCTCCAGCGTGTCCTGGGTCTCCCCCGGGGTCTGGTCCCGGTGGGATGTGCCTGGATACCACACCAGGGAGGCGTCCAGGAGGCATCCTGATCAGATGCCCGAGCCACCTCATCTGGCTCCTCTCTATACGGAGGAGCAGCGGCTCTACTTTGAGTCCCTCCCGGATGACCGAGCTCCTCACCCTATCTCTAAGGGAGAGCCCGGCCACCCTGCGGAGGAAACTCATTTCAGCCGCTTGTACCCGCGATCTCGTTCTTTCGGTCATGACCCACAGCTCATGGCCATAGGTGAGGGTAGGAACGGAGATGGACCGGTAAATCGAGAGCTTCGCCTTCTGGCTCAGCTCCTTCTTCACCACGACGGACCGATGCAGCGTCCGCATCACTGCAGACGCCCCACCGATCCGTCTGTCCATCTCCCGCTCCATTTTTCCCTCACTCGTGAACAAGACCCCGAGATACTTAAAAATAAAAATACACACATAAACAGAAAAAAATAGATTTAAAAAAGTTTTTTTTAAAAAATAGATATATAAAATAAAATTTAAAAAAGGGGGGGTGGGGGGGTGGGGGTCGGTTTGCATTTCAAATTTGCAGCAAATTAATAAGGGGTTGCCATAACCGAGCAAATTTATGGCTACAAAGTTGGAGCGACAACCTTATCTTCTCCAACTTCAAAAGATGCAAAACCTCTCTGAACATTTCACATATTCTTATCAGCCCATTAGAAGGTAAAAATGACAATTAACAGTTAATAAGATGGTTATTTGCTGTAACAGGCGGCGACTGAGAGAAGTGGTTACATGTAGATGCTTGTCTGAGCTCGGCTAAGAGCCTCCAGGTGTCGTCAGTCTGATGTGCTTCTCATTCAGATCAACAAAGAAAGAAACCGGAAAGGTGTAAATCAGGAGTTGAGATGATCCTGCTGCATTATGCACGCAGTATAAGCATTACAAATCAACAGAAAACAATATTTCATCCAACATTTCAAGTGCTGGTTGTGATTAGAGATGGGTCAGATTTGTCAACATCCTTTTTTTAAAAATGGTGAGATAACCGTAGAAATCCTGGAATATCACAAGTTTGAATTAAATCTGCCAAAAAGCTGAAAACTGTGATTTAGTTGTGATCTGTAAAGTCCAGCCTGCACCTCAGTGATAAATACGAATAACGCATCATATCTGACACCCACAAAGGGGATTTCATAGATCTCCAATGTCTGCATCCACCTGTACTGGGTAAGAAGATCTGCAGCGTCTGACCCTCAAACACGCCAGCAAGCCCTGTAGCAGGACAGCTTAAACATAACGGTGACATCTCAGATTAGAACGGCATCTTAATCCACTCTGTGGTTCAGATTATAGACAGCAGCCCTGACAGAGACCTGCAGTCTGGGTCAAGAAAAGAGACAGCCCACATCAGTTCAGTCCACACGAACAAACTCCAAATAAGTGTTTATATTGTAAGTAAGTCTGAATTACAGACGGTTGTATTTGAGGAAAGTAAAGTAAAAACATCTCTCATCTCAAACATCTGAAGGAGACATGTTTTGGTATTTATTAACGGAGGGGTCGGTCCCTCTTTGTCTGGGTGATTAGGGCTCCCAGCACTTCTTTGTTTGGGTCTTCTGGTGGTTCTGCAGCTCCGGCTCGCTTCACATTGTCCTGCGATGCTGAGACACAAAACCAGTGTGCTGCTTTAGCAGCTAACTGGTGCTGATTCACTGACGGATCGCTCGGAAAACAAAGCAAATTCAGACAAAAGAAGCACAATGATGGCAAACCCGAGAGAACACAAGAACGAGGGCTGCAGAGCACTCGTGTAAAGACTTACAGCATGTGTGCGAATGCAAAGATGTGTTCACACACACATGCAAGTACACGTGTATGTGAATGCCTGCAAATGTTGCACTGCTTGGGCTCAGCAACATGAGCTACAGTCAAGCAAACACAACTCTTTCTCTGCAAAGCGACTGCATATCTCCGGCCCCACGGCGCTTAGTGAATGGCTGCAACCAATAGGACGACTGTGAGCCAGAAACTCCTTTGAAGTGGGGCACAGTGAAAGCAGAGGTCCAGCATTCTTTCCCACAACAACCGCACTCCCTCACTTCTGCAATGATCTCCCCCTGTGCAGACTGCTCTGGCAAACTGAAGTTTTACTGTTTTTTTTAATTCATGCATCACTCTGACTGCTCTCACAGGTTTCTGCTGAGCATTTTCTTCTACAGTGTAAATAACCAAGAGCATTATAGTCATATTGAGCAATGGTGCTCATTTCCTCCAGGTGCACGTGCTTTCTGGGGCAAATGGGTGTCATCCAGGTGTTTGCATACTTTACATGCTGTACAAGGCTGAAGCTGACATTCAAATATGTGAAGAAATGGGCTTGATCGCTGTCTGATGTATCAGGTTACACAGTGTTCACAGCTTGAGACAGAAGAGATCTAATAAAATTATCATCCACATTTTCTTTTACTTTAAATGATATCAAACGTATTTGATAAAAGTGGCACATGGAAAATAATCAGTGAAGCTTTTTCCAGTTTTATAAAAAGCAAGTGTCGGGATGTTCGATATATAGATCGATGTAAAGCAAAAACACAGCTGTCATGTGAGGCTGGAAAAAAAAAACGTGATGTGCAGCTTTTCTGTGTCAGGATGCTGCAGGCAGTGACGGCTCAGGGAATGTGCACAACGAATGTCAGCGTGGCATCAAACCAGCCAGAAGAGCAGAGTCTCAAGGATGGAAAGTTCACATAAAGTCAACTAGTTAAACTGGTGCACAGTGCAAAACTTTGCAGCTTCACAACTTGTTCAATTACATTTTCTTCACTCTGCTCACCACATAGACGCAGGTCAAGTTTTAATGCATCAGTTTGTCGTCGCTCTTCTTCAGTATCCTGATGTTCTGAGGTTTTTATGAGCCTTCATCCGCATCTCACAAGTGTTTAAGTAACATTCCAGGATTTTGTGACACTTTTGTACAAGAGATCCCTGGTTTGGGACCTGCCAGTAATGCTACTTTTTTACCTCCCATATGCTATTCCTTACTGTTCTACTTCACCCTCACTCTGAAATTGCTGGAATCATTGCAGTATAGAATTGTTGGTCAGAATGCAACAGAAAACATAGCTGTATGATTTTTTAAAAACTCCATGGTTATCTTACATATTTTGAGTCATGTGTCGTGATTCCCGTCATGTCATATAAACACTGGCAAACAATAACTATCGGAGCACATTACATCTACATATATGGGCTACGTACGGCCTAATATAAATTTTTAACAAGTTTATTTGTATGACACATTTCAAGCAAAAGGCAATTCGTCGTGCTTTACATAATACAGCGTTACAGATGGGATAAAGAAAAGCATATAAAGGTACATAAAAATAGAATAACTTAAAGAGAAACAAAATCAGATTAATTATAATAAAATAACATAAAGTAACTACGTAAATTAAATCAAAATGATTAAAAGAAGCAACAGTCTAGATAAGTTAAAAGATGCCGTGCAGATTTCAAGGATAGACACATGAGAAAATAAAGGTTTTCAACCTGAATTTAAGCGTCACAACGTTAAAAGTGAAGTTGAGGCAAAACAATTATAATTGTCATTAAAAATCTCTTTTAGGTGGCGTTTGAAGACAGAAACAGAGCAAAAGGCTTCTAGTTTCAGGGTTTTTTTTTTGTAACATGTTCCAGTCATTTGACACATCAGAAAAAAAAAGACACATGTCCAAAGCAGGACTTGGCTTTGGACAAGTATGTAGGATGAGTCGATGGGAAGATCGTGTGTTGTATTTGGCAGTTGATACTGGCTTAGATGAAGGTGAAAGACTCAAAGTGTTTTACAGATGAGAGTGAATCAGTGAAAATCAGGGCGAGTATGGAGGATCATTTAACCTGAGAACAGGCAATGATGAACTCTGAAAGAAGCAGTTGTTACGAGTCGAATAGCAGAAAAATCGATTGTGTCCAGTTTGTTTCAGAGTTGCTTTGCATTGGCGCGCTT
Organism: Atherinomorus stipes; assembly: GCA_023101725.1. Lineage (NCBI taxonomy): Eukaryota > Metazoa > Chordata > Actinopteri > Atheriniformes > Atherinidae > Atherinomorus > Atherinomorus stipes. The sequence continues at coordinate 725,346 of JALJCO010012583.1, read as the reverse complement.
CTGCATGCAGTGTGTCCCGAGCGTTAAACTTGATCGTCCTGCATCATTTGAGTAATTCTGTGTATGAAATTCCATATGAAAAAGCAAACACACACAGTCAAATAAATCAAAGCAAAGTCAGGAGGAACATCATTGCCTTGCAAGGATATTCTTTATTCCCGATGTGCATGTGTTCAAACTACTGCTCATTATAAGTCAGATACATAAACAAACAGTCATCATCAAGGACTGAAGAGGAACAACAACCTTATTTTTCTGAAAAAACAAGTATTTTGTGAGTGAGTGTACATGTTCAGTAAAAATGCAGTAAAATCTCATCTTCCTGTTGACTAATGGCTGCCACAAAATGGTCAAAAACTGTTTGAAGAGAGCAAGGCCAAGGTCAACACACACACATGGACACACACACACACTGACACAAAAAGAAAAATGCTTGCAGCATGTTTCTGTCGTACCACACGCACTCATTGCTGCGCAGCTTCAAACACTGTCACGTTTCAGTGGCTTGGTGTGTGTATGTTTGCAGTTGAATGAATGAGTCTCTGTGCGGCCGTCTGCTGCTTGCAGATGATGCCAACCTGAAAAAACTGGGTCAGCACTTGGTTGTCCAAAGACATGAACATGCACGTATACACACACACGCACACACACAAACGCAGAGATCTCTTGCTGCTGTTTCTTTGCTCATTTTCTCCGACTCAAACGTAAACCTGACTCTTCAAACGCAACATCAGCCTTTAAAAAACTGTACAAAGTAAAGGACCAATTATGTCCTAATTTTGGAAACTGTAAAAGACCAGAGCACATATGTTTTGTCCATGAACCAGTTGTTAAAGGCTCTGATTGTACTGGGATGCCTCCATTCAGAATTCTGTAATTTTGTGTTTAAGGCAGGATGTTGATGGACCATTAGCAGGTTCACACACCTACAAAAACAACAAGAGTACAAGCCCTTCTTGTATCCCCACAACCTAAAATGAAGGACGGAGAATGCAGGATTTCACCAGTAGAGGGAACAGAATTATTACATTTATCCTTCACATTGTCAGTCGTTATGCATTATACAGTATATTACTATTAAAATCATAAAACTAGTTTTGAGCTGGTTAGATTCAGCTTCATTCTCACTGCAAAAGTACAAAGCTGAACGTCTGAGATGAGGCGCAAAAAGCTGGAGGACAAATCTGCGAACATAAACCAATAAAATCAAAGTAGTAGGCAGGAGTTTAAGAGAAATGAAAAAGTAGAATCCTCAAAAAGAACCCCCTTAGGAGCAGCTTATGGTGTGCAGAATATACTTTTTCATCTCTGAACGTCTTTTTGGTCCAGCACCCAGTATTTACATTCTGGGTTGTGTGTGTTATGCTTACTTGTTTTTGCAGGAATTCAAGAGAAACCATCACCTATTATAAACACTGACTGCATCTTTAGCAGGAAGAAGAAGGATAGGATCTAACTTTTGGCGACACAATAGCAGTTAAAAGTGTGGATGGATCGAATCATTTACTCAACGTCAGACACTGGAACCGTGTATAAGAGAGACAAAACTGAAAAGGAGACTGCAGGGATTTTGCCACTGATGCTGGAAAGCAAAGTTTTAGCAACTGTTAGTCCCATTTTTCCTGCTATGATGTCTTTAAGGGTCATTGTTGTTTTTGGATTTTTCATCATGAAATTCTCCAAGCTTCATCCTCCTCTTTCTCTGCATTTGCAGAATGCAGCCGGCAGGATGCTGCTCTAAAATCTCAAAGAAAGTTTTGTTGTAGATTTCTTTGTAAAACTTCCATCACTGAAGTGTAAATGAGCTTTGCCAAAGGCACTGATGCAACAACCCCATACCGTCCCAGAGCCTGGTGTCTGGATTTGAAGCTAATAATAGGGCTCGAAAGGGCACGTGACATTTCGCAATGCATTGTGGGCTTTACGAGTTTTGGTTTATATACTGTAGCGTAGTGCTGTGAGACAGAAAATGGATCGAATCAAAAAGAATGTTGCAGTTGCAGTGAAAGTGCAGTTGAAATCTGGCGTTATCTGCAGCTTTCACCTCCGTGTATCCGCTGACGGTCCAGTCTGGACGGGTTTCATTCATTTCAGGTCTCCCTCAAAGACACACACACTCATTATTACTTTTAAGAACAGGTCAGTTATAGTGAACTATAAAAGCTAATCTGCTATGACTGAGGACATTTATGATATAAACCCAAGAGTCATCTATAACTGGAGAATGCAGGTGGGCTTATTTACAGACATTTTTACCGCTTTGATGACATCAATATTATGCAACGCCATAACAAGTAAATGATTGTAAATGAGGACAAATTACCACAAAAAAGCCGCTTTGAGCTCACAGGGGGTCCGACTAATGTTTCGTAACAAAACATCAGTGAAATGAAGGAGTCTGTGGCAGATAATGCCTTATTTAGAGGCTGCGCGTGGTTGCCCCATCACTTCCATTATATTGGACACACGCTGATCTGGAGTGGATCTAAATATCTCCTGAAGGAATTCAAGTTGCACCGAAACTGTCTGGATGAGTAAAGAAACATATTTCATGCTAGAAAAAAGGTCCAGATTGAAAAACTTCCCCTTTAATGTTATTGGTTTCTTAACCTTTTAAGCCTGATTGGCCCCCATAAAAACGACAGACATGATTGTTAATAAAAATAGGACATTTTTGCCCCTGATGTTCCAAAGAAGTGTATTTAACAAACATTAATGTGGGGAAGCACTCGCTGCCTCCTGAGCTTTGTGTTACCTCTTGTGTAGGAAGGTGCATTATGGGGCCCCCTCATCCAGTTTTTGTTTTCTAATTCTAGTCATGTCAATCATTCCCTGCTCCCTTTGAGAAAGAATCTTGGTCATTGTACGAGCAAAAAGCCGGCCTACAATAGAGCTGTCTTTGATTAAATGGATGTGATTAGAGATAGAAAGATAAACATTGAGGATTGTACAAACAGTTTGTTTTTATTGTTGTGTTTGAATTGTTAACTCATCAGTTACATAACTGAGAAAGAAATGTTCCAATATAATAATGCTCTGTTAATAATTTTATATATGACATATTTATTATATATATATATATATTTGTATTTTTTTTACTAAATCTGTTTTGATAGGCCTATTTGAAATAAGGGGGTGGTGGTGCCACAGAGTAAATATAGGACATGCAAAGTTTGGTGTGCTGAATGTCCTAATAAATGGACAGCTGGTTTGCTACTAAACCAAGTTTGGTCTTATTATCTTGCCACAATTAATGTTTAGACATGATTTTATTGCTTAAGGTGATGAATGGCCTCTCTGTGCATGGAACTATTATTAGCCTGGAGCAGAGCCGGCTCCACACTTCAGGGGGCCCTACCCCATCATGCCATGAACAAAGTTTTTGGTTAGACGCAACACCTTAAGTCAATTTATAATGTGTATTAACTGCTGCTTCTTTATCCTTTTTTCTTTTTTCTGCCAAAGATGGATAATTCCTCTTCATCTTAATGAAGCCCAAAAAGCACTCATTGAGACAAACTACTTCTTTAGGGGGTCCCCTCATGTGCGGGGTCGTAAGCGGTCGCTTAGTCTGCTTAGTGGTGAAACCGGCTCTGGCCTGGAGTTATAAGATGGAGGGTAGTTCTGAGAGCTACAGTCTGGTACTAAGCATGTTTACCATTGTGATCAATGCTGCTGTACATGGTCCCTTTTTGAAATAAACTAAATCTGAAATCTGAAATCATCTGTCAAACATAGGGGAAAAACACGATAGAAATTTCAGTTTACTCGAGCATCATCCTGATTTACACGTTGGCTCATGTAAAATTGTGGCCGAAACAAAATTAGAATTTTGATTCACTGATACTGAGAGGAGTTCGAGGCTGTGTAGAAATGGATATGTGGATTTACTAAATCAGCATGTGGGACTGAAGCTGACTGAGTACAGAGTCGAGTTTGAGGTTTAAATGATGGGTAGACTCCTTCTCTGTGTATCAACGTGAAGATTAGAGCCAAAACTGTTCATCCGGCAAATTGTGGCATCATATGAGGACCAGAAGAAATGAACTGTAGAATTTGAGGCAATGCAAATGCTAGTGGGTTTATCTTTAAGAGTGTCCCAGTCTGTGGTTTATGTGCTCCTACTCCTCAGTGACCTCATCATGATGTCATCAGTTTAGATAACACTCCTGTGACAACAGCACAAGCACTCCTGTTCCAAATTCTTCCAAGTGGCCACTCATTAACACATGAGATAGTTTCAAGCTGAATTAAAAAGATTTCTTTCATTCAGGGTTTCCCAGAGATCATGATGACAAAATCTTTAAAGTAGGGATGCACTATATGGGAATTTTGGCCCATATCTGATATGCCAATATTTTAAAACTCATGTTGCCAATAACTGATATCGATACCAATATTAAAGCTGAAAAAAATAAGCAGTCATTGCAAATAGCTTTTTTTTTTTTACCTGTTTCCGCCACTTTAAAAAATAGGGGTGGGAAAAAATATCAATACATTGAAATATTTCAAATGCTGATATCAAATCGATATTTAAAAACACGGTATCAATCTATTTTACTTACAAAATCTTGCGAGATTTCATCATTCTGTTATGAACTCACAATATTTCGTGAATTCTTGCAAGCTTTCGTTAGTAAAATAGATCGATACTGTGTTTTTAAATGTCGATCTGATATCAGCATATGAAAATATTGCAAGGTTTTCATGAATTCTCGCGAGATTTTGTAACAGAACGATGAAATGTCGTGAGATTTTGTTAGTAAAAGAGATCGATACCAGGTTTTTAAATGTCAATATGATATCAGCATATTAAAATATCACAATATTTCAGTGTATCGATATTTTTTTCCCCCCTAGTCTTTAGAAGTTTTAAAGTCTGTAGAAAAGAAGTCTTTGAAGAAGTTGTTTTTTGTTGTGTTTTTTTTACTTAAGAAACGCGGGCTGATTGTTTAAATATCGGTTAAATATCGTTGTGGTGGCCGATGTCTGATATTCAGTTTTAAGGCCGATACCGATAGGGGGCCGATTATATCGTGCATCCGTACTTTAAAGAGACCACTGGTTATTATTTTACAAGGAAAACTTGACAGTAAGGTGGGTGGTTTGTTCTGACTAACCACAGCGGCATTGGCTCATTTATCAACTCTGGGCTCTAATTTTCAAGTTGTGGCCTGTTAGAGTTTCCAGTTCCACACCCATATTTCCACACCCATATTCATCCTCACGGTGTCTGCTGGACAATTCAGATGGAAAATTTTCCTTAAAGTTAAGCTCAAGAGTCATTAAATGTCTCCCTCAAAATTCACAATGAACTTTGTTCAACTGTGAACAACATGTAAGAGTTTGTGTTAACGAGTGGAGAAAAAACTCATTATTCATGAGTGAAATCTGTTTATTTACGCTTCCATCAACATCATGTGGCCTCAGCTAGAGCAGCACTGGTGCTCTGTGGAAACTGCAGCCTGAAAAAAAAGCAGAGTGTGAAAGGTGGTGAGAGGTTGACACTGAGGTTGACACTGAAAAAAAACTCATTCTCAGGTGACTGTGGTGAAGTTGTCTGGTGTGTGGATGTTGGAAAAATCGCCGAGGAAACAGTGTGCATCCTGATGACGTCATCGTGAACATTTACAAACTCTCTCCCTGTTATGAATATGTACACAGAAGTCTGACACGCTTATTTATTCTCTGCACAGTGAATTCATCCGTTACAGCAGGACACCTGAAAGAACCAACATCCAGCGTGTGTTATGCCTTCATATAATTAGCAGATTTGTAGCATGAATGAATGAAATTTAAGTGGCATAAATTCAGTATTTGATCCTGGTTGTTCAGGCAGAAAAAGCCTGAAAACACCAGTGATAAATTGAAAAATATTGAGCTGTATCCAGTTTGAATCCTGCCCTAATACACTAAACTGGTTATCCATGAAGTTTGGAAACTACACTCGACTGCCTCTCTTCACTGGTTGCCTGTAACTTTTAGGGTTCAGTTTAAGATTCTCTTATATGTTTTTAAATCTTTAAATGCCCTAGCCCCCTCCTATCTCTCAGAGCTTCTCCATCCTCATGTTCCCACTCGCACTCTTCGGTCAGCTGAGTTGCTGCTGTTGGATGTACCAAGGTCTCGACGGAAGATGTGGGGGGATAGAGCATTTTCTGTGGCAGGCCCAAAGTCGTGGAACTCGCTGCCATTGCACATCAGACAGGCCTCGTCTCTGGCAGTTTTTAAATCCCTTCTTAAAACTCATCTGTTTGCCCTGGCGTTCCACCCTTCATGAGCCATTTTTTTTCTAATTTTGTCTGTTGTTTAAAGTCTTATTTTTTCTGATATTTATACTGTTTTTACTGTTCATTGTGTTGATTTGTTTTTATGTCTAATATTTGTTTTAATGTTCTCACTGTGAGATTCAATTTCTGTTTTACTTCTGTTCAGCTCTTTGTTATCGGTAGCTGCTGTGTTTAAAGCGCTATACAAATAAAGTTGACTTGACTTGACTTGACTTAAATGAACTTAGCAAAATGAATGCTCAGTGAACATGAGACTATTAGGAGCAGTTTGTCTCAAGTAAACCTTGGCGGACCTTCAACATCTGGCGCCATTATAATGAGCTGTAGAATTTCAACAAAGGGCCCCTTAAAACCTGCAATCCATCGGTAGATATGCTCGGAATGAATGACTTTACCCAAACTGGGTTATAAGTTAGTAAAACTCTTCATGGTGTCAAAGCAACGGTGCATTTTCTAGGAGGGTGATGGCGTAACAGGAAGCATGGTTTCTCTGAGGTAATATTTATCCTGGGTATTTGTGTGGTGATGGTTGCGTCAAACATTCCTCATTGTGATGTGAAGCAGGGTGAGTGGGTGTGAGCGTGCTGGTAGGTTAAGATGGCAATGGGCTCAAGGAACCCGTCTCCTGTTAGATCTTGTTTCATTTCCTTGGAAGTTGTAAAGAACGACTTCTCATCAGGGCTCGGGTCGGTGGAGTCATGTGGAAATAATTCATGAGCCTTACGTGTTATTCTTTCATGGAGATTCTCGGCTGACCATTTTCACAGAAGTTAAGTCACAGTGCTGAAATGAAGGTTGTGCACAGAAATCGTCATGTTACAAGAGCAGAGGACTCCTTTACTGAGGTCATTTTCATCATAGAAGTCACATTTGACATAATTGAAAAAAAAAAACAGATTCTTACAGAAAGTTTTAAGATTTTCTGTTTTAATCTGTCAATAATTAACCCAATTACTTTATTATGTTACCATTTGTCTCAGGTTTGTAAATAAATCTTTTAAATGAATGCATGTTTTCCAGATTATTTCAATCTTACTATGACAGTGTGGGGTCCTGTCACTATGCCTCCACAGATGGGCCTTTTCCACTGCCCATTTTCGTAACCCTTCCACACGGCACGGCACGGCACGGCACGGCACACTTTATTTGGGTTTCCCCTGCGAAAACCCGTTACGAGCCGTTCCGATTTTCCTCACCCGTTTCAGAGCTAGCTCTACACAAAACGTGACGTACCTGACGGCTCTCCACTGATTGGTCAAAGGAAATTGCGTCATACGTGTTTTGCCTCGCCTCTTTTAAAAATATCTGGCTCTGTTTTTCGGTGACAACAAGCCACAGAGAAATCGGTAACATGCTGGCATCCCGACATACTGTCATTCAGTCTTTGTCTCTTTGGCTGACTGGCAAGCATGCGTGACTGTCACCTGGGAGTCTGTGGGATCGAATCCTGCTCGGGCCCTTGTTGCGTACCTTGCCACATTACCTTGAATGATAATGATTTCTAAGCATTTGTTAGAAATTTCTATCTGCATATCAAGAAAACCGGGTTCCCTCTAGAGGGAGGAAGTTTGCCATTTCAACTTAAAAGCAGATAATTAAGTTTCTGCGAAACATAATAGAACTTGAAGCAGCAGTATGTGACATTTGTTTTGCTGTTGAAACATCACTCTCACTGGCAACGGTTAGTATTTACTAGGGATGGGAATCGTTAAGAATTTAGCGATTCCAGTTCCATTATTGATGTCACTTTTCGATTCGGTTCCTTATCGATTCTCTTATCAATTCCCATTGAATGATGAAATATAGTATGAATGGCTTTGGTTGCAGTTACTCTTTCATTTAAAATATGCATCAACCTTTTACCTTGAACTTCAACTTAAAGCTGACTTCAGTTAAAAAATTACTCATAAAATACAACTGCAGTGATCAACTTTTGTACAGTAACAGTTTTTGTGCAGAAAAAAAATAGCATGTCTACCTTTTGATGAAGGATACAAGATACTTTTAGGACTTAAAGGGAACGGATTAAATCCGTTAGACTTCTTTTTACTCCTTTTGAACATGTTGAATTGAAATTATTATTATGTGAGTAAAGATGTATGTATATGTTTTTGTGTGTGTGTGTATGTGTGTTTCGTTTCATTTGTCAGATATTTTGTTATAATTTACAGAGCAGTACACTGAGCAGTACACAGCAGTACACACTCCACACTGACGCAGAAGATGCTGCTGCTTTCTTTTTCAACATGTTCAAAATAAACTAAAGGTTAATATGACATAGCACAATACTTTATGAATAATCTCTAACATTGTTACAGTCAACGGGAGTTTTATGTTACTTGCGACGTTTCAGACGGAAAACGTGCTGAGGCTCCACACCGAGCTCCACCACAATTGCTTAGCAACGGATGAAAGGCTTTATATTCCGACCAACTAACTGCTGTGTGGACAAATGTTGGAGGTATTTCCTCCCTCTGATGTGACATACGTGTAACTCATGCTTATATCGTATTTTTTCATGAAATACAACCAAACTTTGGAGCACGTTTGCTGCGACGCCATGTTTGAGACGCGTACGTGACGTCATCGCACAAATGCGTCCGACGTTTATGGAACCGATAAGAGGAATCGTTAGGCAGGCAGAAGAACGGTTCCATTGAATTGAATGACAGAGATTCCCATCCCTAGTAATTACAGTGTCAGTTTGTTAACTCCTAATGTACAAACACAAAAACAAACATACACACTCACTCGGAATAAAACTTGTTATTCTAACAGGCCAAGTATGTTGTATTTCATGTACATCCAAGAAACAACTTAGGATGCCTCTAGAAATATGTGCCATTAGACTCATTGATAACATTATTTAGTCGAACTGTTCATTTTTGTTAATTCAAATGATCTAATCACCCAATCACATTGCAGCTATTCAATGCTGTAGACATGTAGTCATGTTAACATGGTCACGATGACTTGTTGAAGGTCAAAATGAGCATCAGCATGAGGAAGAAGGAGCTTTAAGTGACTCTGAACGTGACATGGTTGTTGGTGCCACATGGACTGGGGAGTATTTCAGAACTACTAATCTACTGGGATTTTCACACACAACCATCTCTCGGGTTTCCAAAGAATGGTCTGAAGAAGATAAAATGTCCAGTGAGCAGCAGTTGTCTGGACAAAAATGTCTTGCTGAGAATGGGAAGACTGGTTGGAGATGACAGAAAGGCAAATTAGGACTGGTTCCAACCAAGATATGCAGAATACCACCTCTGAACACACAACACGCTAGGCTTTAAAGCAAAGCGTGTAATATCCTCCCTACAGCAGCAGAAGACCACGATGGGTGCCACTTCTGTCAGTCAAGCTGCCACATCTAAATGGCAAGGTCGGGATTTGGTGTGAAAAACCCGAGAGCATCCATCCTGAAAAAAAATCAACAGTTCAGGCTGCTGGAGGTGATATAATGGTGTTGGGGATATTTTCATTGAAACATGGTACCAAAGTGCCAACTGAGCGTCATTAATTGCCACAGCCTACCTGAGTATAGTTGCTGAGTCTGACCATGTCCATCTCTTTGCGATGTGGTGGAAGCAAAGACTAAAAAAAATGGACGTAGTATCCAGTCATGCCTGAAGAGCTAAAAGTGAAGCCAGTTGTGCGCTTCCCACCATCGCCATCTTGCCGTGTCATGTGTGTTGTCACTCCTGGAAAATACTAAAATGGGCGAAGAGAAGGCCACGCCAAGCCACGGGGCAAAATGATTGACAGTAAAGCTACATGCTAACTGAGCTAATCCGAAGTGAACAGGAACAAACGAACATAGACAGTCCAAAGGTAAGACACGCTCAGACTAGCTGTTCACCAGCTAAAAACCGCTGTTGTGCAACTCTGGTACAGACTGAGGCCTTCCTGGGAGCTAGCAGGGAGCTAACTATCAGCCTCCAAGGCTAAAATCAGCACCGGCGCATATCAATCAAATGGACACGCCCCTTTTTATGTGTATTTCAAGATTAAGTAACATCTAAACAGATGAGTTATAAAAAAAATTTCACCCCCTCACAGTTGACATGATGATAAACCTGACCTATTAAACCTAAAATGATGTTTTGAACCAGGCTGTAAACATGTTTATTTCTGCTGTGAAGTTGTCCTTTTTAACATGGGAGTCTGTGGGGATTTGCTCTGTTTTGGAGCCTCTAGCAGATGAAGACAGAACTACAATGCAGTAGCTCCACTGTTCTCCAGCGGAGATTGTCCCTTGGGTGGAACGCAAGATTCTCATGATAACAAATCTGTAGCATCTGTGTGACGCTATCATGTAAACATGGAGCAAAATCTTTGAGGAATGTTTCCAACACCTTGTTGAACCTACGCCCCCAAGAATTAAGTCAGCTCTGAAGGAAAGCAACATGGCCAGAAATGAACCAGTGGGTGGATTTTATCCATGAACAGCAAAAAGCGTTGAAAAATGCATCACACAACAACAGGGAGCTCAAAACAACAAGAAAAATTTTGAAATTACAAGTCGGTGAGTGAATAAAATACCACAAACATACTAAGGATTAGTTAAACTGAATCTGTACAGGCAGGCAGACAAAAAGATCCACCATAAAATATACACCCAGTACAGAATGAAGCTAAGGAGAGTACAAAATAATCCCATGCTGCCAGTAAGAGTCTACCAAGCAGCTAACCCTCTCATTTGGCCCATGACCAAAGACTAGCCAAATAACTTTGCAAAGATCATGTCACCAATTATCACTTTGAATATTGAGAGATTGAACTCCTACATGTTAATCATGTTTATGCAATTCATACTGTAGTAGAGTATCTGCAGCTGTCTGTTTTATAAGGCCCTGATGTCTGAGTAGAACAAAAATATCCTGCAGGACCGGAGATGTGGGGCAGGTGAACAAGTTCAAGCTGAAAAGTACAGGAAGGCAACTTTATGGACAGTGCCGGATGTCTAATGATGCATGAAGACTGAGAGTTGCACGAATGCACACAACTAGATATTTACTGTTGCAACAAATAAGCTAGTACCATAAACTACACAGTCATTTCTTTGTGTTGCAATGTGCCCGCACCTGCTACTTCCGTCAGAGAGGTAAATGCTCTGACATTCAGGGTTTAGCTATTCAAACATATTATTTCGGGGGGGGGGGGGTGTCCTGTCAAATCTGACTTGCAATTATGTTGTCATTTATGCACATTGTGCAGGCAAAGATGCTGCGTTTCTTATTGCCACCCCTCTGTCAGTCCTGTTCCTCATAAGAAGAAAGGTTACATGCAGTTAATGGCTACACGGGCACCAGGATACACAGAATATCATGTTCTCATTAATAGATGCATAAAGGTGAACAAGTACTGGTAGCTACCATGATGTAAATACTCTTAAAAAAAAACAATTAGCCTACGAATTTAACTTTCCCAACATCAGCTTCATGTATTATCTGATTTTCTTTTGTTGTAAATCAGTGCAGTACTCTAAAGACTTAAAAATGCAGGATAACATGAGACTGGTGTGCTGTGACTGAGCTTATCTCCGCTATGATGTTTAGTTACTTTGGTTTCACTCGGACAGACAAAGAGCTGCTGGGGCTCCAGACTGTCATGCAGATGACTCTGCTTGCAGGCATGGCTCTTATCCAGCAGCTCATATGACTTGAGGGTGTACGTGTTTGTTTGAGCTTTTGTGTCAAAAGTGTCATTCGGTAGCGAAACAGAACACCTTGAGTGATCAGTGAATGTGGTGGGAATGAGAACATGGCATGAGAGCGGCTAATTAACGCGCGCTGACAAATGACTTTCTCAGAAGCTCGGGAGTAAGTTCGTCCTGCACTGTGACAATGACTGAACACACAAACCAGTCTGCAGAGGTTCGGTCTGAGGTGAGTAGTTTATCTGTGGAGGCACACCAATATCGCGCAGGTGAAGATGTTGCGTGAGGAGGTGGGGGTGTGGATTCGTGAATTTAAGGATGGGTCAGTTTGCAGTTCAAACTATGCCTGGAAGCACAAACAATTAACAGCTTCCACCCAGATGGAAAATGTGGCAACAGGTGCTGTTAAAGCAGAAATGACCTGTGTCATCAAAACACATTCATATTTATGGATAAATGTCTTTACCAACATATCACATCTTAAGCTCCAATTTTCCTCCAAACTTGACAGGTCCTATTACAGCAGGTGTCTTTAACCCATTACACTGGTTTTAAAATCGCTGCATTGGCTCCCCGTGCATTTCAGGATCGATTTTAAGCTTCTTTTAGTGGTTTATAAATGTCTTAATGGTCTTGGACCTTCTTATTTATCTGACCTCCTTTTACAATATGAGCCCTCGCGGACCCTGAGGTCCTCTGGTACCGGCCTTTAAAAGGATATTGTGTAAGTTTTCCTCCTATCTATTCACAAAAATTGATTATTTAATTTAAAAGTTTTTCCATTAATCAGTAATCACTCCCATCAACAAACTGAAGTGCTCCTGTAAGCTCTTAATTTGCGGTTTGCATCATTCATATATACATCAAACGGGTCGGCTCGGTGGGGGCTACCATGCCGCGTTGCCATGTTTTTACGTTCAGTAGAAGCGTGACAGTAGGAAACCACAGAAACTCACCGGAGTTGTCGGCTCAGTTCGAGGTGATGCCTTTGAAAAGTCACCGCGGGTGCAGTGAGGAGGAACCGAGTGTTACACTGATGCCACGTTCACGTGCAGTTGGGCAGACGGCCGTCGGTAACAAACAAGATGTCATTTTAATCACAGAAGCCAAAAGAAAGACGGTAAAACATGGGTCAGGGAAAACAATACGACATTGCCATGACAACATATCAGAGATGGACTGAAGTCACTGTAACTGACAGACCACGTCTTTACATAGAGGCTTGTTTATGCCTTTACATGCAGCAGCTGTCCTCCATCTGCCCGTTTTCACGCGAACGCTGCATGAAAAGTACTAGCGAGTTGCTTGTGAGATACAACTGTTACACAATGTCCCTTTAAGGTGGTTTTTACACATATCTGGGTCGAGCCAGACGCTGCCACAGCAGCGGAAAGTATAAAATTTTTCAATTTTCAACTAATACGGCTCCGTTTCACATATGCTTTTTTCATCACCACGCCCAGCAGTCTCTCTACAGACTGGATTGTTGTGTATCCACGGCAACCAGACGTAAGCAGACGTGAGTACGTTGTCATGCACTGGAGGCGGTGGATTTCCAGCCACATCAGAGCGCAGATTGATTCTGCTGAACCGCGAAGTCCTGAGCATACGCAGACATCATCAGCAAACAGCCAGGTACTGGTAGGTTGTAAACATGCACATTAGCGCTTAGCCTGCGTTAATGCTATGCACAGCTCCACTACTTCCTGAACTTAAGGTAGCTCCTTTGTTTCCTGTCTTTTCTTGCTGGACGAACTGATTAATCCAGGTGTGCCTGACCTCATTAACTGGCCAGACACACCTGGATTAATCAGTTCATCCAGTAATAAATGACAGGAAATAAAGGAGCCACCTTAAGTTCAGGAAGTAGGAGAGCTGTGCATAGAGTCCATTTGTCCAGTGTCTGTGAACGCAGGATTATGAAATGAGACTCGCGAGTGACGCGACTGCTGTGCGGGTAACTGCAGCCACCAGCCAAGCTGGCACGGGAGCGTGCACAAACTGATGCTATAACGTTGTTTACTACGCTGATAAAAGTATTTTTCTTTGTAGTGCCACTTTTTAGTGTCTTTCAGTTGATCTGGATCGTTTCCTGACAGCAGAAGAATCCATAACTGTCCCTTGCAGTGTTTGAATTCACCGCAACCGTCTCCTTCCCGGATCAAAACTGTCAGGGATGCGGATGCAGCATCAATTGACGTCACATCCGCACAGTGGCGCAAAAAGTGGGTATGCAGCATATGCGGCGCATAGGGGCGCTGCGCTGAGGGGGGCGCCAAAGCGATGAGGGAAAAAATTATTTCAAGTATAGCCTACATTCTTCTTTGGGTAATAAGTGATATTATGATCGTTATTATTCACCAATAACAGAGGCACGTCACTTATCAGCGCCCCCCCCCCCCCCCCCCCCCCCCTCCCCCTCCCCTCCCCCTCACCTCTGCCGCCTCCCGCGAGGTGCTCCAGTCTAGCACGTTACTTGTTGCCCCCCCCCCCTCCTCCTCCTCCTCTGCCAGGTGCTCCAGTGGGCACTCCTGCGAGGCTAGCTAGTAAATGTTGAGAGTTCACATGTGGCGCCAAAGATGGAGAGAAAACTTTCGGGGGCTCAGAATAGAAAGAGAAAGAGGGCGAAGGAGAAAGATGTCGCCGCAATGAAAACCAGCTTCTCCAAGTGGCTCAAAGACGGCAGGTAAATTAAGTAATTTGTGCTTCTTGCAGCCTACATAGGTTAGCATAAACTAATAGAAGTAAAACGGCAGGTTACTGTTGTCTTCTTGCAACTGTGTGCTGATGAGTGGGCTATTTACAATATAACATACCCCCCCCCCCCCCGAAAAAAAAGCATAAACAAAGTTGTTTGTGGTTATTTTTTATTATTATTATTATTTCTCAGACAAGTATCAAATAACTAGATGATGAATCATAAAATAGGTCAAATGTGGAACTTGGGAGTGAGATGAATTACAGGAGCTGTCATTAGTTCTGTAGTAGATTTATTTTCTGATAAAGAAATGGCATAATTTTAATAATTATTTCATTCCACATTCTTTATTTAGATAGGAATGTGGAATTATATTTTACTCTTATTCTTGAACCATTGATAGTAGTTAAAGATATTATTTTAGGCACAATAAAGCATGTTGAATAACCTCTGAGAAGTCTATAGAGAAATATTATTTTGTTTTGTAACTGAATTTTCTAATGACAAGCAGGAGGTTTTAAATATATATATTTTTTAATTAAAAGGCAACGTTGAGTAAACTTTGAATATCATTTATGTATGCTGATGCAGAGTGTTCTTTTTTTATGAATCAAAATTGTCCCCCTACTTCTGGTATAGCCTAACACTGCAGAGTGGTTGTGATGTATTAGATCAATCTAATTACCTGTAGATGTAGTGTCCAATAACTTACATCCTGTAGAATTAAAATAAAATTTCATATATTTTTATGTGATTTAACTACGAGTTTTGAAACTGTACAAGTTCCACGTTTCATTGGTATGTGGTAAACCTGTATATATATATATATACTGTATATATATATATTATATATATATATATATGGGCCGTATATATATTAAGGCTGTCAAAAAATTAATCCTGATTAATTACATTACTTTTATCACTTCTAGAACACATTTAGGATCAAAGGTGTCTCGTCAGGAATTCTGCATTTATCTTAAGTAGACTAGACTACTGAAACTCTGTCCTTGCATGTCTCCCTAAAGTCCTTCAGATGGCGGCAGTTTAGTCCAGAATGTTGCTGATACGGTCCTCACAGGCTGACTTCACAACTGTCTTAATGTGAAGCTGAAAGACTGCTCCATTTAACAAAGTTCCTGTCATTTAGGTGTGAGGATGGAGAAGGAGAGAAAGAAGGGGAGAAGAGTGATAAGAAAACAGGGGAAGGCAGCAGGTTGGTCTAATTTACTATTTTGTTGCTAAATAAATGCTGAATTGTAAACAGTTATTTAGTTTAAATTGTTGTTCACTGGCGGGGGGGGGGCGCACAATGACGTGTCTGCATACCCCTCAGCCGGTATGTAGTTGCGCCCCTGCATCCGCAGGACAGTGTGGGAAATTCAGCCACCAAATCGCAGCACACAGCCTGTTCAAGGCAACGGAGAGAGACATGGGTGGGCTCGTTCTTTTCGTTTTTTAATTCTTCATCACCCATTAATATTAAAAAACTGGACGTGCATGTCTATTCTTTCACAATTCCTGCCTCTAGTCCCTTTAACATTTGAAATACATTAGTAGTGTGGCAGGGTACGCAACAGAGGGCCCAGGAGGGATTTGGTCCCACAGACTCCTGGGTGAGAGTCACATGTGCTTACCAGTCAGCCAAATGGATATTCCTGTGGCCAAGTAGCCAGGGGGCGTGATCAATCCGAGGCATAGTGACAGGACCCCACACCGTTACACTAGCAAACACAAGTCGATACTAAACGTTACAGCTAGACATGCTGTGTAACCTTATTATTTGTAGTACAACACTGTCAATAAGACAGTGGTAGTAACAATAGTAACAATCGTAAAATGGTCAAAACGTGAAACTGTAATGGGATAACAAGATATGGTAAGAAAACTTTTATTTGTCCCACGATGGGGAAATTTGAAATTCTGCAAAAGCACACATACAGTGGACCAGTTTGGCCAAAGGTAAGTGAAGAGACAGAAAAACGTACAGACAAACATAAACAAGGCATAGATTAAAACACATGATGAATAAATAATAAATAAGTATAGTAATTTGGCTGACAAGTGGGTGTGTACAGTATATGGATATTCATAAATAAATAACAGACTGGTTTGTATTGTAAATTGCCGCATAAAGAAATTATTGCACATATTTGTTCTAAAGCATTGCACATGATCCAGAAGTGATGGTGACAGATACAAAGGCTGTGCGGGTGAAATGGAGTCTTTAGATGCGCTCATTGTAAAGTCTGACAGCAAACACTCACTTTTGGGATTAAATACCCAAACCAAGTGGGAGAGATGACAAAGGCATGTTTATTTACAAGTAGGGATGTAACGATATGAAAATTTCATATCACGGTTATTGTGACCAAAATGATCACGGTTATTATTTTTATCATGGTATAGTAGAAATACCCACCAGCATCTTTAAAAATATCCAAAACAGGTCTAAATGTCTACTTTGTCCTTTTTAAAGGGGGGAAAAATCTGAAGAGAACTGTCCACGTGGGTGCCTTAGTTGCCTTCTGCCATGTTTTCATGAATGAAATATTGTAAACTGGGACTGCTGCTGCTTTTCCAGCCACTGAGCAACATCACTGGGAGTTTCTCAAAGTGCAGCAATCAATCACAGTTTTAATGATAATTAGAATTTGAAACGGTATTACTAATCGTTGGGAATTTTATCATGGTTAACCATTGTGACCGCCCATGATAAGAAAATGGAATTGGGACGATACAGTTTTCATTTAAAATACCAATTGTGAACTTCAACACCTGCAGCTTAAACCAAAATCAAATAAGAAAGAGAGTGGCAACACTTCAAAGTTGGCAAGGGTGGGACCAAACACACACACACACGCACACACATCCGGATGACACTGTCAAGCACAGACAATCACATTCTAACTAATGTTTAGTGTAAACTGACCTTTACGTGGTAAAACTCAGAAGCCCGGGAGCAAAGTGTCATCTAACTTCCTCCTACATGATGTTTAGCATCAACACTGCCATGTTCTTGATCATAATGCAGCATTTCTACAGTTTCATCACACCAACAACGTGGGGGATATTTATCTGTCTGAGCTGTTTACATTTTATGAGGATGAAAAAGTTATTTTTCCACCAGATGTGTTGACTGTGCAAAGAACAGCCAAGAATGCTGAAAAAAAAAAAACACTGATAAAACTTATCATTTGGCTCGAAGTTGTTGTTTTTTTCATCAGTGAAGTATTAGTCTTCATCTAACAGTGATTAAAGCCACATAGTGCAGGAAGTTATTAACTGTCGATGAAATACATAATTAGCTTTTAAAACCTTTGCTTTATTTGGTATATTAGATTACCGCTATGATTGTAATAATCAGTTCAATATTTCCTAAAAATCTGAGTCCTTATTTACATGTGCAACCCTTTTCCCACTCCCTGCCCCTGCCTGACCTCCTCAATTCAAATATTTTCCATACATGGCACTGAGGATTAAAGGTTATAATGATACAAGCTTCAACCCTTTGTGTTGATCCTGCTTAATTAAAGGTACAGTATGTAAGAATTACTGACATCTAGTGGTAAAGATGGGTATTTGAAGGAAAAGATGTTTTCTTTCAAATGACTTCATATTCCAGCACTGTTGTGAATCCATTTTCATCTGTGAGTGGATCCAGTGGTCTCAGGTGTAGCTATGATGTAAGCTAAAATGGTGGAACAAATATGGCAGCCTCCAAGTATGTGCACCCCCAGTAAGTAGATATAAATGGCTCATTCTGAGAAAATAAACACATAACAGTTATTCTAGTGCAGCAATTACACATCAATAGAAACACAGTTTTGAATTATATATCACATTTTTCTGCCAGTGACCTTTGATTTTTAACACATTGTACCTTTAAAATCCTTTATAATGAAATTAAATTGAACTAAAAGAAATATACTATATTCACCCCAGAAGGGGCCTTTAAGAAGTAGAGTCTGCTCTGACTTTTCTTCTTTATGCATTCAGTGTTGCATTTCCACCCTATTCTGTCGACCAGCTGAACTCCAGGGTACTTGTATTCCTCCACCACTTCCATCTCTTCTCCCAGGATGGGAAAATGAATCATTGTTTCTGTTTTTGAAGCACAAATAAAAAGAAGAGTTAACTGACTTCCTGACCTGCCTGAGGACTCATTCTCCTTTGTGTGTCATTGTTTATCGTAAATTGGTGATACCGGCTCCCAAAGTCAGACTTCATTCTAGTTTAGTTAAGTATGAAAAAACTAAAACAAAGAGATCCTGTGAGAGTTGTGCAAATCTTTTACTACTTACACTCCTCTTTATAAGAACCAGCCACAGTTTGTTAGCAGTAAGTTGGCAGAAGCAACACCACAGACTGAATTTTCCTAAGCAGAGGCCCTCATTCAGCCTCACAAGTTGTACATTTTTTCGACTTCTTTAACACTTAATTCTACGTCTAAACGTCTTTTAGCTGTTCAGTTTCAAACAGAGGCTGTAGTGTCTACATCTAACGAGTCTGATGTGCGATTAAATCTGCTGGTGACTGGAAAGTGCTGCTCTGAAAAAGAACCCACTTTGATTCAAGATGGTAAAATGGATTTCTGCCCAGCTGCCTCTCTGGCAGCATCTCTCTACAACGCTGAATTTGTTGATGCTTCAGAGACACAGACTGAACCCTGCTGAGAGTTTATATTCTCACGTGTGAGTTCAATGGAAAGAACTTTTCTCCACTCCTTTATATGCGAAGAAGACGTGTTTATGGGTGAATAAATGCTGATGGCAGGGAATTGCTCTGCATGCTGGATGGTTGGTCCAGGCCAGTGTGTCAGCATGCCAGTGTTAAGTCTCAGCAGGTAAGTGGGTCAATAACGCACAATCCCCTGTGTCCTGCTTTAACCTCTCCTCCCTCAGTCTGTGATTCTGGATCTGCCAGACAGTAAAGGAGCAGAGACAAAGAAATAAACCGTTGTCCTGTTTGGCTCGTCTTGTTCTCTTTGTAATTTATGTGGCTTTTCCTTTGTCCTCAACACAACTTAGGTGATTATTAAAGACCAGAATTTGTTCATTTCCAATTCTCAGCTTGTTTTTGTTCAGGACTTTGAGAGTTAAGCATGTCTGGAGGATTAGAGGCTTCCCTTTGAACAGGGACAGCCTCGAGCTACAAAAGTAACTTGAGAAAGACAAAACATGTTGTTATTGCTTCTGATGTTGACATCTTTACCAACACATAAAAAAGAAACCAATCCCCACTGCACCAAAGAGCCAATGCTCGGCATGCTGCATATGTTTGGTTTGTTCAGCAAAGAAACACAAGAAAGCATTACCGGAGGAAGAGAGGACAAGAAAGAGAGGAAGGGACAGAACAAGACATGAGACAAGATTGTCTTTTACTGGCTGGAGTGAGCTTACAGTACAGGTACAATGTAAGATGGATGTTAGTCAGCCGTCAACAGGAGGGGGTGTCACTGAGAAAACTGCTAAAAGTTACTTTATAGGACTTGAATGCTGAACATGATGCCATCGTTAAAGACAACACGACTTTCCAGATGAGGGGAAGAGATTGCAATGAAGACCTATATTAAGGAAATGGCAGGCATTCAGAGACTGCAGAAAGCCTAAAGAAAACACACAATCAGGATAATAAAGACGAAAAAACAGTGAAACAAATCGGTGAAAATAACACCTTTGCTAACTCAAACACCTGCAATGACCCATCATGACTGAAGGCTTTTCCTGTGAGTCATCCTCTAGTTTCACCGATGGGGATCAGGCCATTTGGGTCATCCAAGTCCAGCCATTGAAGTCTCAAACCTTTTCAATGAATCAATGCAAGAATTAAAGGTACAGCATGTAAGAATTACTGACATCTAGTGGTAAAAATGGGTATTTGAAAGAAAAGATGTTTGCGTTCAAATGACTTCATATTCCAGTGCTGTTGTAAATGTATGGTTGCAGTTAGTGACCAAAATTCTCCCAGACATGAAGATGTTTTCATCTGTGAGTGGGGCTGGGCGATAAACCGAAAATTTCCCGACACAGACATTTACAGCGATAACCGACATAATTTTTTCCCATGTCGGCATGTTCGGTGAAAGCCGGCAGTGGAATTGCTGCATGGGACGTTTTTGTTCTCTCAAACTTGCCGTAGTTTCTTGTAACGTGACATTCCTGCACTGGAGCTTCGTGTTTTTCCATCATCTTTTGCATGTTTTCTGTGCAACATATGTCTGTAAATGATCAGTGATGTTTATTTGATGTCAGTGTAAAGTGATAAACGTTTGAAGGAACGTTGCTTGTGTTAAACGTTTTGACATTGGTAGTGATGCTAATTGCGTTAGCCTGTCTATGGGTTTTTCAATGTTAAGTTAGCATTCATGCTAATCGATAGTCGTGTATTCAGTTAATGGGAGACTCAGCACTGGTTTTCATTGACACAAAGTAATATTTGCTCATATGTAAATAAAAATCCTACTCATTTGAGTTTATCAATTCAATAATTAATAATTCATTCATTAATTTGTATGTCTGTATTTCAGTTTAACAGTACTTCTCATATGTCCAAAACATCTACTGGGTGTTTATTAAGGAACCTGTTAATCTATCTGCCAAACAACAAGTCACGTGAAGTTCCAGTTAAGGCAGAATATCTGTTTAAATAAAATGAAAATAAAAGTAGTTTTTGTCTGTTTTGTATGGTTTATAGGTAGGTTTATTGTCCATTTATCGTTACGGAGGTGAACTGCTCAATATATCGTGATATTTATTTTTGGCCATTATCGCCCACCCCTATCTGTGAGTGGACCCAGTGGTCTCTATGACTGTACTATGAGTAACTATTTTTAATGTCTTTTAAGGTATTACTTATCCCAAACAGTGCTCTAACTCCCATTAAACAAAGCCAGTACAGCAGTTTTAAAGTTCAGAAGGTTCTCACTTCACACACATTGTTTTGTCCATTCAGGGACACCGTAGCAAAAATGGCTGAACAAATATGGCAGCCTCCATGTATGTGGCCGATATGAAAATTCTAGTCATTATAAGAATTAAAGTTGGACTACAGTTGGACATATCCTGCGTACATGTCCATGTTCATTTTTCAATATCCTGGCTGATATATATCGGCTGACATCGGGTATTGATATTGGATATCAGCCAATATATTGGATATTGTTTTTTTGAAGTCCCCAATATTGGTATTGGAATCGGCCTCAAAAATCCCATATCTGTCGGGCTCTAAATTAACGACAGCTGAGTGTCTATCAGCGGGTTGGAAGGAGAGGGAAGGCTGTAAGATGATGGTGTTCTCTAACTGGAGAGAATTGCATTGAGAGCAGAGAAGGTAGAATGAAACGCTGCTGTCCGATTCAACCATTTTTGACCAGACACAAACCCGACCACCCATGAACAGGGACTTTGATACCCTGGACATTCATGTGGCCTCATCAGTGCACAACAGATCACATTATACCCCCAAAACTACAGAAAAGTGACATTTGTTGTCACAGCACCTTTAAATCTCAGGTTTATGTTACAGCCTATGAGACAGGTTGTAACACAGCAGAAACACATGGTTTATTCAACTAAAGGGACTTTTTATGTCTGTGTTTTCTTCTTTGTTTATCCAAACACAAAATTATTGAGTAGTTTCCTTTAACACTGATGATAAAGAGCGTGCTCCAGGTCTTTCTTTCATTTGATGCATATAAATAGTGTAAATGTGAGAGTAAAATTGTGTATTTCGGCCACTGGTTTCCATCAGGTCTTAAAGGTCAGGTTATTTGCTTGTTTTGTATTTTCTTTGTTAAGTATGAGCAGCTTTCAAAGTCTCTTTTCCCAAAACAAATGTCAGCAGGTCTGATATTTTTTCAACACTTCCCATGTTTCCATGATTCATTTTTCCTTTGACCTCTGGTTACTGGGGCTGGAAAGATGAAACCGAACAACAAAAAATGTTTGTTATATCACCATCTACTCTGCAAGTGACTACTTTCTACGGCAGCACATACAGTTCAGGGTCAGCTGACCAGCCGGTCCTATAATAGAAAGCATATCTGCTCCCTGCTTGTCTGGTGCGGTCACACAACTTCACGGGATAAGACGCGGCTGGGGAGAGAAGTGTGTTGACCTTCTAAGACCATCGGCTCTAGTAGACTTATCTTGCTTACATCACTTTACTCAACAAGACTCATCAGAAAGCAAACAAAATCATGGTAGACGATTCTCATCCGGTATGCTACCTCTTTTAAAGTCTCCCATCAGGCAGGAGATACATGTACAGAAGCTTTAAAAAAAAAAAAAGGGTCTACAACCTTTACAATCCAAAGAGACATTTTTGCCTCTTTGGAAGGAGTTGTTGAAAGTCGCAAATCTTACGGGATCTTTTCAAAAAGAGACAACTTATCATTTTTTTAATAAATACTTACTATAGAAAATCTGCTGTTATTTTAAAGAAATCAGTTTTATTCCTACTTAAAGGTTTAGAAATCTAAAAAAAAAAAAACTGCAATAAGAGGGTCGTCTACTTTCTTTAGAGATACATGATATTATCGGCCTGATAAGGTATCGGCCAATATTGGCTGGATATCGACCGATAGAATTAACCATTATGTTATAGGCAGTGATTTGTGATGAACCTGTGGAATACTGTTCTTTTTTAGTTTGTTTGATTTTTTTTTTTTAACCCGTGGGGCATGGGAATATAAGGCCGCACCAACCGTGTGACATGACGTCGTCTCCAGCAACTAGTGGATCTGCAGCAGAAGTATTTTTCTAATTTTGCACAAGGAATGAATATGACATCATTTTCAGCTTTAATATCAGTATTGGTTACAGTTGTGCTCAAAATTATTCATACCCTAAAAAAGGTTAAATTAATAAATTAAAGTATACATATTTGTGGGAAATTATGTGGGGGGGAAAGAAAACGAATCTTCAAGCTAATGATGACAAATAGCTTTAAACAAATGTAATACTGGTCCTTTTAGTGTCATTACATTTTGGAAATTCAACACAATTATTCAATAAAAAACTGCTAAAACCTGCACGTTATGATGTACATGCCGGTGTTTAAATTATTAGTTGCTTCTTTATTATTTTAGTCCAAGTTGCGCAGGGCCGTTGTGGAAAGCTCAAAGAGCCACTTGTGGCTCTGCAGCTGCAGGTTGCAGACTCCTGCTTTAATCTGGCTTCAGAGCCAGCGCTTACCTCTGAGCCATCATACATCTGAATTTGCACTCATCTGTAAGCACTTCCTCCTGCCATTTGCACTCACATTGAACATGACACTGCTCGGTCGCGTCTTTCCAGTATGCATCGTCTTTGTTGGTATTGTCTGTATTATTTATTGTGCATGTGGCGGTTGCATCATGCTGTGTTGTTCCTGTGAGAACAAATGGAGACACACATTACTATCAACTGGTCATCGCAATAAACGTTTGAATCCTGAATCCTTCATCTCTCACCTTTAGTTGAATCTTATAACTGCTTTGGCCAGTATTGTGTCCAAAATTGTTGAATCCATCTTACTGGACAAAATTTCTAAATTTGTATCTTCTTCTGACTGCCAATTTGGTTTTAAGGAAAAACTTGGCACAGACATGTGCATATATTCCCTGAAAGAATTGGTTGCTAAATATAAGAATCATAATTCTTCTGTTTTTATGTGTTTCTTAGATGCTTCTAAAGCCTTTGATCGGGTAAACCACAAAAAATTATTTATAAAGTTAGAGCAAAGGGGTGTCCCTAAATATATTGTGCGAATATTAGTTTATTGGTATGCCCAGCAATCTATGCATGTCAAATGGGGAAGCAGTATGTCTGCCCCATTTAAAGTTGGTAACGGTGTCAGGCAGGGGGGGCTTTTATCCCCAGTTCTTTTTAACCTGTATCTGGATGATCTGTCAGCAAGGCTAAATGCGTGTGACACTGGTTGTGTATCCGGCAATTTGCTGTTCAATCATTTGATGTATGCAGATGACCTAGTTGTCTTCAGTCCAAGCACTTCTGGGCTGCAACAGTTACTTAATGTTTGTTCACAATATGGCCTGGAACATGATATTGAATACAATGCAGGTAAAAGTATGATTATGATAGTTAGACCTAAAGAGGACAAAGGTTTGACTTTTCCTGTTTTTTATTTGTCTAATGCTGCACTGAAGATAACAAGTCAAATCAAATATCTTGGGCATATCCTAACAGAAGATTTGTCTGATGATGCCGATATAAACAGGCAATGCAGGACATTATATGCTCAGGCAAACACCTTGGCACGTAAATTTGGTTCCTGCACAGACAAAGTTAAGATAATGTTGTTTAAATCATATTGCACAAGTTTATATACAGCTCATCTTTGGTTCAGTTTTAAAAAAAGAAGCATGCAGAGGCTGCATGTGGCCTACAATGATTCTCTACGGGTACTACTTAGGAGGCCGAGATGGTCTAGTGCCAGTGAGGTGTTTGTCTCAGCTGGAGTGAGCACGTTACAGGCCGTGCGGCGTAAGCTAATGTACAGTTTTATCTGTCGCCTTAGCGTGTCTACAAATCAAGTAGTGGTGTCGTTAGTTGATGTTACTTTTAGTAGTGTCCGCTATCAGTCCTCATTATGGAAGTACTGGTATAGCTGTCTTTTGTGTATTTAACTGTCTCTTGTTATTATGTGTCCTGGGGCTGTTTGTTTGTATGTTTATTTATATGTTTTTATGATATTTTTGGACTGCGAGTCTGTAATAAAGTTGAATTGAATTGAATTGAACTGTATGTCTGGTACTAAAATATTTTAAACTTACACGGGTCCAAGTAAACAATAACAGCACCAACAGCAAGGTGTCAAAACATCATCACATTCATCCACATCACAAGGGGGAAAGTTCAGGGTTATTTTTCTTGCAGCGGCACTGAAAGTGCTGCTTCTCTGCTCAGTTTATTCTGTCCCACGAGTTCTTGATAGAAGACAGATGGTAAGCTAAAAAATAAATATACATTCAGGTGCTGGGACATCATCAGAGATGCAGGAACAAGAGCTCCGTTTCACGTACAAGGGAGTAATGATAGTATATATGCATGTATAATTAATGAAAATGGCACCTGATCTTGTTACAGCATGCAGGTGTTGCTCTATGATCGCACCACACCGGCAGGTTTTGATGACATTATTTTGTCTTGGAAGTGAAACAGATCTGTGGCAGGTGCAGGAGTGATGATGAAACTGTTCTCTGAGACCTGGATACAGTTTTGCTTCAGATGCTTGGACAGTAAAACCTGAAGGGATCCAGAAATCCATTCAGCTGTTAACTCATGACGTGTGTTCAGGTGTGAGAGAGCAGAGTGACTTGTGCTGCTCATGGAGACCCTGAGTTATCGGCCTTCTCTGCAGCTCTTGGTCTGATTTAGCCTCTTGGATCACTTTCATAACTTATTGTGTTTGAGGTTCATTTATGAAGTTAAAGTCTTCTCACCTTCTTTACTCTACTGAGCACATTTGTAGCAAGAAAGCTCAATTCAGGATAAAAAGAAAAGGAAGTCCATCCATGGTGCTGCAACCACTAGTTCCCTCTTGTGGCCATTTAGTGTCACTACCCAAACAATAATAGCAGACCAGGCAACATTTGCTGCCTCAGTTTCCTGTTCTTAGGGTGTGTGGTCTTCTGCTGCTGTAGCCCATCTGCTCAAAGTTTGACGTGCTGTGTATCCAGAGATGGTACTGCGCATACTTTGTATACCTATGATGTAACCAGTGGTGGGGTTACTACTGCTGTTCTACCATCTCAGGTCTGATCATTCTTCTCTGAAATCAAAACGGCATTTTGGTTCCGATAACTGCTGCTCACTTAAAGTTATTAGGTGATGAATAATCTGCACATCACATAATATTGATCATTGCTGTGTCAAAAATGAAAATGAAGCCAACAAGTAAGACAAAATAAGAAAAGACCAAAAAATGATTGCCCTTTTAATCATCAAACATCCATTTAATATCATTTCAGTGTCATTTATGTCCAATCTGATCATCTTTCTAGGTTACAAAGTTACAAAAATATAAACTAGGTTAGAAAAATATTCCACTTCACTATCATTCAGGTGTGAGTAAGTTAGCAAAGCAGTGTAACGCGCCTTCATGGCTTCAGCTTAATAATTAGAAGCACTACATTTACTGACCAGTTTCTCCCAGGCAGCTACTGGTTTCTAACCAGTATTAAAGAAAAAAAAAAACTGGCTGAAAATTATTGGTAGAACTGGTAGAACAGATATTTACTGTGATTAAAGGACACATTGATGCATATTTGGAAGCTGCACATGCATTTTCCCTGCCATTCTCCATCAATCAACCAGTAACTTGAAAGACAGAAAACCAACCTCCCATGAAAACAGGTTTACATCCTGCAGACTCAAGTGACAATAAATACAGAACAAAGTATTCTCAGAGAAAAAGTACGCACCTCTTCAAAAGTAACATGACGGCACGGCATCCTTTAACGACACTGACTCTACAAACACATCCCTGTTTTCAGATTGATGTTTAATTACTGCAGATCAAACTACAGTCGCTGCAGGTGGGATTTTAGAGGGATTTTTCATGTCTGAAATTATCAATATGCAGCAGTTAAACTAATTATTATTAAATCAGATGCTTATCATGAATGAAAACAGTTAAAAAATACTGCAAAAGTTACGAAGCTCCCTCAGATTCTTGGGAAAGTGATTTTGCACTTGTAGTAAAATTTATGAGATCAGGAAAAGAGTCGTGCAAAATAGTGGTGAGAAACTTCTTTTTTAGGATAATTAACTATTTTAAAATACTGAACATTGAATACAAATGTTTTATGTAAAATGGATCTTTGATAACTGTAAAAGTCATGTTTCAGTCTTGCTGAGTTGCATTAAAACATGAATGCCCTGCATGATCTCATTTATGGTGAATTTCAGCTACATCTGTTGCAATTTTGTGAAAATGTAAAGCCCTGAAGGACAAAAGATAAAATGCTGCGCTCTTCCTTTTATGTAAAACTCCCAGTACAGGGAGTGTGTGTATCCCTACACACGCTCTAAAGTCTAAAGTACAATGAAAAAATAAAAAGAAATAGTTGTTTTCTGAGCCTATTAGTTTTCACTCATTAATTCTTTGTAGTCTAAAACAAAGTTATTTCCCTCAGAGAAGTCAGTTTACTGCACACTGGTCCTGAATATCAGATCCAAGATCAGCTTTAGAAACTGAAGACAGCATCAAAAACTCCGTCTGTTTAGTGTCGTCTAAAACCTGAGAAGGACCACCACTCTGATCTCTACACGAGCATCAATATTACATCTGAATACACTTTAACTCACAAAACAGTGAAATGAAAATTGCACCTTTTTATCACTTATGTACATATTGTACAGCTTCTGTAAATGACATCATGCTTTAGGTACCTGCAGCCTTTTTTCATCAGGCCTCATTCACCAACAGTTCTCCAGCCCAACTTGCAAAATTTCTACGAAGATTACGGCCTTTACAGACACCCAGGAGAGTCCGTATTTAAGCGCTACTACGTATGTAAGAACATAAACTTAGTTCATTATGATACTGTTATATAGCTTACTATATAACAGTATAGTAAGTATAGTAAATATAACTTACTGTTATATTTGTCAGATTTTTTAAATAACTTTTAGTCATTTGCAAAGTTTTCTGTTAATTTAAAACTAATTAAGAACACAAACACTTTCATTTACATTGAATTAGCTGTAAAGCGTGCATCAGCTTGTGGGTCCACCCTTTTACACTGAACATGGCCTTTCTTCATCCTCAGCCTGCTCAGGGGGTCGTTATATTGCGGATCATCTGCAGAGGGAAGGACTTTCCTGACCAGTCGGAGGTTATTTGCAGTTATAAGTGCTGCTTTGGACTCTTTAGACCAGCCGGACATTTGCAGCCGTGCACAACGGTCCGACCCCGTTCCACCACATGAGCGGGTCCTGTCGGCCTTGGGATATTTGGCCTGTGGAACATTTCTGTGGGAGCTGGGAAACACGTTGGGAATATCACACCCATTCATCAACCGCGCTGAGTCATGGCTGCGACAAGTCAACTGAAAGCGCAATATGTAACATTATTTACACCTGAAGAACAATCTGCAGGGGATTTATTTCCGGTTTGGTCTTCTTAACATCGTAAGTCTGGACTGTATAGCTGTGTGAATTAAAGCACCCTCCCCTGATCCATTCCCACGATACGGGAATGGATCAGATTAGCAGCCTGAGAAAGTGTTTGTAAATCTGACTGAAAGGTTTTTTTTTTTTTACAAATTTCTGGAGAACAACTCAAATAACTTAGAAGTTACAAGAAGAAGTTTTAAAGTTTTACGGTGGACTTATGGGGGGAGGGGTAGTCTAGTGATTACAGATGCAGACTTGGAGCTGACGGACCCTGGTTTGAGTCCCTAAACTGACTGCAGAGGTGACTCACTGTAGGCCTCCTTAGTAAAGACCTAAACCCCCAAACTGCTTCACAGATGCTGAAACACGGCGGCCCGCTGGGATCAAGAGACTACTGGTGCATGAGGCCCACTGTTATTCTCACCTGTGGTCCCTTTTTTAAAAGAAGTGCTTTAATGTTAATTTACATTATTATTGAAGTTATTAGTATCTGATTTTTCCTTTAAATGTGGTCATATTTCAGACTTTGTCAGTGATGCAGCGATCTCCCTTTTGCCTGAAGTGTTAGCAAGAGTTACACATTATAGCATCTCCCAGGTCCTTGTTGCATACTGTTATGAAATACTGGATACAGGAAAACCAAAAATATTTAAAAAAATGAAACACTTATAAGTGATGAAATATCCTCGGCCATTACACTGCGGTAAAATTGTTCAATAAATAGTTCTGATAAATATAATAAATCTCAGAAACTAAACTGATAAATTACAATGCGGAGTTGAAACTCATCATTAAACACTAGCAGCTGTTATGAAGCCGGTCATGTAGCTCTGTAATACATGTAGAAGGGGTCAATGTGTTAGCCTTTCGTTAAAACTGAGCGTTGCAAGGGTGCATCACACCACAAGGATCCCGTTTCTATGGTGACTGAAGGTTAAGACCTGATGCTTTCTCCTTCCTCCGCTATGTGCAGCTTCCACCTGCAGAAATCTGCTGATGTCACTGGTTTTCCTGCTCGATGTTTCCTCTTCCAGGCTGCTACTAGGTAGTGGACTCCTGTTGGATCTGGATGTAGCAGGCCTGCAGCAGAGATACATGGACACTTTTATAAAAATACACAGATGTGAACCACAGATTAAACCCAACCATCAGCAGCAGCTTAATAAAGGTTAATGAATAAAAGTTAATGTGGCTGATCAGATAAAGAGACAAAATTCTTGAAAAACCATAATCCTACAAATCCTTAAAACTTGACTAAATCTATGTGCTGGGGATGCACGATGTTGGAATTTTGGACGATATCCGATATTCTGAAACTCATGTGGCTGATAACCAATATTGACACCAATATTAAAGCTGAAAAAAATAAGCAGTCATTGCAAATAGCAGTTTATTTATTTTGCTTTAAAAAATAGGGGAGGAGAAAAAAATATCGATACACTGAAATATCGCAATATTTTCATATGCCAATATCAAATCAACATTTTAAAACGTCGATCTATTTTACTTCTACACTACAAAATCTCACAATATTTTGTGAATTCTCGAGAGATTTCATAACAGAATGATGAAATATCGTGAGATTTAGTTAGTAAAATAGATACCGTGTTTTTAAAAGTCAATATGATATCAGCATATGAAAATATCACAATATTTCAGTGTATCGATCTTTTTCCCCACCCCTAGACTTTAGAAGTTTTAAAATCTGTAAAAAAAAAAAAGTTTCTGAAGAAGTTTTTGGTTTTTTTAGACTTAAGAAACAGTGGGCTGATCGGTTAAATATCGGTGGGGTGGCCGTTGTCCGATTTTTAGGCCGATAGCGACAGGGGGCCAATAATATCGTGCATCCTTACTATGTGCAGATCTCGTGCAATGTTTAAGATGCTAAGGTAATTAATTCATAGAAAACACACATTCACCTTATATTTCTAGCTGCACAACACTGTATTGCTACAATGACAATCAAGATTCTGATGTCAAAAATGTCAGAAAGTCTTATAGTATGACAGTACAGTGTGAGTAAACACATTCTTGTATCTGTATTGATCGCACCTTCAGAGTTGTAAACATCAGCCCCATTTCTCCGTGCTGAAGGTTGGGATCCATCAGGTTTTCGATCAGGCTGACTTCAGCTCCAAGGTTCCTGATTCTGGAGACATCAGCAAAGCAACACGCTGAAACTCTGCAGTGCCGGCTTAGAATGCTGGATATGAGCTAAACTTGCAGGAGTTAAGACAAATAGAAAGCTACTCATATATCTTTTCACAAAGTGTGTTGGTGATAACAGACCTCGCTCTGAGCACCACGTAGAGGAAGAGAGGAAACAGGTCATCCATGCACCACAAGAAATCACCATCCAGCATAGGTTTCACCTCCAGCGTCAGTTCTTCAAAGGTCTTCTGAATGACCATGAGTTTGTCTGACGGAGTGAATGTGGTGCTGCAAAGGGGCACGACAGATTGAAATTAAGCAGCTGTAAACCTACTTTTAGGGGTGGAGATCCAGGAAAAATGGTTCAAGCAAGCTAGATTTCGAATAAACAAGTTTCTGAAGTCCACATCCCTTTCTTTATACCCCTTTCCCACTGGCCAAAGAACCCGTTTAAACCCGGGAACAATCGGCTTTTAGTGGCAGTGTGAAAGGGTCAGCGACCCACGTCAAACGCCTCGGCAAGCGACGTGGGTTAAAGGCTCGGCTCTGATCGGATGCAGTGGGAACACCAGACCTGGGCTGACCCACGAATTCATGTGATGCCGCTGGGCCGTACGTGCCTACATTGTGACATCACACCAGTCGTGTCTCATATAAAGTACCGAAACAACTCTGCTTCGGCCACAAATTCATGTCGCCTGCGTTCCATCTGCGCTAGAAAATCACCCGCTGGTTTTCCTCCATTTTCAGGACGGACAAAGATGCAACAAGAAAGCACGCTGACTACAGCCTGACTCGCTCTCCGTTGTTTACTTTCCTGATTTCTGTCGCACGGCTGACATCATCACACTAACCCAGCGTGATGACGTCACTAGGCATGCATCGGTGAGGACAGAGGTCACGCAGCTTACCAGCAGGGGATCAGACACGGCTTTTTATGTCATGGGAAAGGAGCGTAATGCCAATTATGAGTGGGTTGAGGCGCACGAAAATCACACAAAAATCCCGTGTGATGATTTCAGTGGGAAAGCGGCTTTTTTTTGTTTTTTTAATCCTGTCTACTCCACAGGTGACTAAAATCTTTTATTGTTGAATAACAGCATTTATGTATTTGGCTGCAGCCGGGGGTGTGCAGTGGATTTGAAGCAATATAGTAAAAAAAAAAATTCCTGGAAAACATCATCCTCCCCACCTTTAACTTGTCTTCATCATCCACCATATTGTTTTAAAAACAAGGAAATCATCTATATAACTCAACAGGGCCAAGCAGCGCCTGACAGCCAACACTCAGGGCTTCACGTGAACATACACACAAAGAAAATCAGCTGTGTTCGGGAGGACAAGATGAATTTTTTTAAATGTAAACAGGAGCTCTATGGGTCCAAATAAAGGCTGCTCATCACACTGTATCAACATGATCAGATCATCACCATTTCTGCCTTTATTCCATGTAACATGACATCTACCTGATCTGTTGGAGAGTCTCTACAGCAGAAACAAAACAGGCATCTTTACTGCTGGACACAATCTGTGATGAATGTAAAGACAACACTTTAAAGAGGATGACACAGAGACCGTTTCACATGTAGCACATGTTGGGATAAAAACAGAATTAACATTATCAAACCTGCTTTCTTTCCCCGAGAATTGACATCCAGACTGGCCAGAACTTCCTATCAAAGTAAAAAAAAAGAAAAGAAAACTGAAATAAATATCGAAAAAGAATGACTAAAGCAATCAGGTAAATGAAAGGAAACTCTGGTGTTGTATAAAATGAAAGATGTTGTGAACAGAGCTGTCTGTGACTGCTTCTCATGGAAACTCACTCCTGCACTCCCAGAAAGCTGAGCAGCGATTGGTCGGGCTGCTTGTTGAGTCGGAGGATGCGCTCCCAGTACTGAGCCTCCTCCTGCTCCTCCTGCAGGCAGTACAGGGTAAAGAGAGGAGGATAGAGTCGAGGGAGCAGCAGAGGGAGGAGCAGGGAGGAGCAGCTCACCACCATGACACTGATGGAGAGCACGGTGGTGGAGGAGGGAGAGGAGGAGCAGACATATGACGGTTCTGCATTTCATCATAGGATCAGAAAGGTGCTGCCTTCAGGTCCACAGCTGAGACTCACCCCTGCTCTGCCATGTTAGAGCTGGATTTGCTTCTGGAGGGGGGGGGCAGGAGGTTCTGGGAGGATGTTGCCATCATCTGGTAACCCTGGAAACAGAAACCTGGAAGCAGAATATTCATTTCAGATGAATTTACCCTGATTTTCCCCTTGGTGGTTTGAGCAAACATAGATAAACGCAGAGGAAGAATTAGCTCTGAGCGTCGTCTTTATGACAGCAAAACGTCAGAAGCTGGGTTTCCATGGCACCTGGAATTTCACAAACCCTAAATATCACAATTAAAAACCACTTATGGAAACACCTACATTAAAAAAAAAACCTTCTCAAATATCGCAAAAAAGTTTTTACACTCTTATGAGGCGAATTTTCAGACGTGTCGAGAAAAGTAACGGAAACACTTTTTTCGCATTTACACGCCATCAGGCGTGACGTAGGGAGGTAAAATCCAGTTATTCCTTCTTGATTATGATGTTTATGATCATTTACAAGCATCAACTTTGACATCGGAGTGATAAAAAAAAAAATCCCCAAATCGTCGTAATTCAGCAAACTGGGTTCATTTTGTACCACACGAAGATGGTTTAAGTTCGTCACGAATTAACGACTGGCCACGAGCTGTTTATGATGTTTCCACACATTTGTAACACCAAGACTTGGTTATCTCGTTCCCACATGTTAATTATACGTCACCATGATTTAAGTTAAAGTCAAAGTCAACTTTATTGTCAAACGTGCCACATGTTAGTCATATAACAGATAAAATTACAGTCCTCTCAAACCCACGGTGCGCATAATAAAATATAATAAACCATAAGATAAAAATATAAAATATAGGAATCCACTTGGATAGCCTAGAAATCTAAACACGAAACTTAAGCTTAAATACTAAAGAAGATTACAAATTTACTAATGGGTTGACAGTACACAATGTGAACGGTATTGCAATCCTAATGTAGGAAGTAGTGCAAATGTTAAAGTGCAATGACAATGCAAACAATGTAACTGTAGCGCGTAACGGTGAAGTTTGACAGTGTAACAGTGCAGTGGTCCTGATGGACAATAGTGCAAATAGTCAATGTAAATGATGTAACTGTAACATGTACAGTAAGTTTTTAGCAATATTAAGTAATTTAATTTAATAATGTGTGACCATGGGATAACATGTTATGACTGCACCTTAGAATCAACAGCTGCATCATCACATCAGTCAGGAACTGGTGCCGGATAAAAGTGGAGCACAATCAGGGAACGAGATCCCCACACCAGGAGTTGATCCTGAGGGGGTTTTAATCTGTGTTACGTTTCAGGCGTCTGTCCTGGAACTCAGCACAAATGTTTTGAGGAGCAGCAGGAACTTTAAAACACAAAAAAATGTTTGGATCTCTATCCCCCTCAAAGTGGAGTCTCGAGGGACGGGATTTCACCAGAATTACAGCTTACACCATTCAATGGAAACACCTGCATATCGCTATCATAGTTCTTCTAGATTTAGAAAAAGTATCGCTTTTATTTTTTGAGAAAGTGTAGCGCGGGGGTGTCCAACTTCGGTCCTCGAGGTTTTCCATGTTTCCCTTCTCCAACACACACATGACTCAAATTCATAGGCTTTTAGATTCATTTCATTTGAGTCAGCTGTGCTGGTGCAAGGAGCCCTTGAGGACCGACTTTGGACACCACTGGTGTAATGGAAACCCAGCTAGACTGAGCAGTGAAGAGGTGAACTGAACACCTGACGGATGGACTTACCTGACGATGCAGTAGAAGTGTTTGAGGTAGGCCTGGACCTCCTGGACAGCCTGCTGGAGCAGCCGGCGGTTTGACCCCACGCCGACGTAAGTCATCCTGTAGGCCGTGACCAGCGTCTCCACCAGCCAGCCCAGTGGGTGGTGGAGAGTCTCACATGCCTAGCACGTAACCACGGCGACACACACAAACATACACATTTAACATCATTCATTTACACCAGTGAAACCAACCATGAAGAGACATATTACTGAACATTTTCTGCATGTACCTTAGTGAGATATCTTCTAATGTTGTCATAATTTGCAGTGGTGACTGGTTCTCCATACGGAGGAATAAACTCCAAACTCTCCAGGACTTTGGTGTGAGATTTGCTGAGGTCCAGGCTACAAACATACATGCACACATCCGTCTTCATCAGTATTATCCAGACTTCAGTGGATAATTCAGTCCTAAACGGTGATATCTGGAAGCGTCTATGTTTACATATTTTAAGTTCTTACACTCTGTGTCAACGGCCAATCAATGGGCTTTCACTGTCTTAAATGCGTGCCCATGCTCCTCCTCCTCCTCTCCTTGTTTGGCACGAGCACGCGGAATGAGGAGCATGGTGGCAGGAGGCTTCGGGAAAGTGGAGGGAATGTAGA
This sequence comes from Atherinomorus stipes, assembly GCA_023101725.1. Lineage (NCBI taxonomy): Eukaryota > Metazoa > Chordata > Actinopteri > Atheriniformes > Atherinidae > Atherinomorus > Atherinomorus stipes. The sequence continues at coordinate 689,915 of JALJCO010012583.1, read as the reverse complement.
TGCGGAAGAACTTAAAAACAGTACGTTGACAATTTGTAGCTACTTCGGTTATAAGAAAAACGACGTGCGACAAACGCAGGTCTGGTCGCGCTGCAGAGCTTCATGAGTTTCACTGCTTTTTCTCAGTTCGAACGCCAGTGAAAACCAGCTTCTGGATTACAAATGGTAGCCGGCTGAGATTTGCATGAAGAGCAACAGGTCTGCATCACCATGACAACGGAGCCAACACTGTGAAAGCCCCGACCTCAACAACTGGGTCAGACTCCAGCGTTTCAGCCACAGGCGGCATCTCACCGTTGGTGAGTCTATCTCCGTCCAGACCTGCGCTGGAAAGCTGTGATACTGCAGACTTTATCCTTTATAACATCTGCATTCAGACATGCGTTCCGGTCTTTTACCACGTAGATGTAGCGAACATGTACCGGCTGGTCTCTATGTCATCAGAGCAGAAATGTTGCGGCTCGGCATTTTGGCTGAACGCACACGAAAATGTTCCGGACAGAGTTGAAGGGAGAGCGTGGCTGTGTTGGCTTTTCCGCAACATTTCCTGACGTCTGAACGTGACCGGGGCGCAATAAGTCTGCGAGGAAGCGACATGTTTGAAAAGACGAGTCCGCTTAAAGAGCAGATGCAACTTTACCGCACATGTACCGCAACACAAGTCTGAAAGCAGCTAATGAGTGGATTATTTCAACAAATCAGTTAATTTGTTCTACTTTTGAAAAGGGAGACTAAAAACAGAGAATCAGGAAGAGGAAGGTTGCAGAGGAAAAGCACAGGGAATGCATTTTTAAAGTGACAGTAAAGCTTATCATGAAAAAAGATGCATTAACAAGTGTTTTATTTGTCATTGTGAGTCTCAACACTGTTATAACCTATCACAAGTTTTTTCCATCATCGTGCAGTCCTTGTTTTTCCCAGTCAGATGCTTCAACAGCAGCCTAATCCAGCTGAATGAAAGCCGGAGCAGTAATATTGCCTCTTTTATTTGGCTTTGCCGAAGCTCAGAGCCTGAAATCTAAAGGGACCCGATGCTCCCAGTCTGGGCAGTCTGTAAGTACCTCTGTCGTCGTGCAGTTGTTATAGTAACAGCGATATTCTCCCAGGCTGTGGTCCTCTCCCCTCTCCTCGCAGCATCGCAGCCCAGCCGACTCCAACATTCATCAAACACACAGATCCACCTCTGACCTGCAGGTACCACGTACTGTCCCAGCCTGACGCATGTACACACACATCCCAAACAAAGGAGACACACTCTGCAATATGAACAGGCATCAGCTCAGAATGTGACGTCAAGTTTAAAAATAATACTCACTGCAGGTTTTTTCTCTGTTTGTTCCCACATCCCTCCATAGCTGGTTTGGTGTACGTTCCCACCACCTTCAGACCTGCGCTCCACTCTCCACTGAAGAGGCCATCCAGACAGTCTCCGTTAGGCAGATACAAAACACCCTGCAGAGGAGCAGACAAGGATGATTCGTGCATTTTCAGAGTGCAACTGAGCGCCTGAGCACAGAAACATCTTCTACCTTCCCATTGACAGCCCACTCGTCAGAAAACTCTCCTTGAAACATCGTATCGTCCTCCGACACCAACACACCTGGACCCTGATGGAAACACATGCAGCATCAAGCACATTCAAAATAAACTTGTAAAAGAATAAAATTTTCTCAACAGATTGATTTTGTCAACATTGTGTTTCTTTTATGTTTCAGGTTACAAATGATTTGTCCGCAAGAAGAGGATCTGAAGTCTGCAGCCTCTTGTTGAAGCTCGAAGATTTCCAGCAGATACAGACTTTAGATCTTCTTCATGTCATACCCGGTGTCAATACCCAGTATCTCCATCAATAACCATTTAAATAAAAATTTCCCAGGATCTTAAAAGACTTTTAAAAGATTTCCACTAGGGATGGGTAATATATTATTGTGTTTGATGTATCATCAAAGAAATTCCCCATGGCTATAATTTGTCATCTCACAATAAAAACAATAAATTCATTTGAATTTATCAGCTTGCATTTACAGTTATTTATATGGGTTTTTTTTTTTTTCTATTTGCATTGTTTAAATAAATGTCAATTTGGTTCTCATATTTCAGACTTGTTCGGTTGGTTTATTGCAAAACTACAGTTTAGCAATACAGGTGTACTACTTGAACTTAATTGATGTCGTTTAGTGGCTTCTAGTATTATTTTAGGGTTCTCAAGACAAAATGTAGAGATAGATTTACAATACAGTTAGGCTAATATTTTTTTGTCAATTATCGTTACCATGATGAAAACCAGAAATTATCGTGATACATTTTGTCCATATCGCCCATCACTAATTTCCACTGCTTTGATGCAATAGACATAAAAATTTGGAACGCAAGCTGATTTTCTCTGGCTGCAAACATATGATTTTCTTTCTGCCTTTCAATAGTCGTGTCTTGGTCTGTCTGATGTAGACTGAAACTACTCTCCTGATGACTCCAGGTCAGTCGCAAGCTCTTAAAGGTACAGTGTGTAAAAAAATCCAAAGGTCAGTGAAAAATGTAATATATAGTTCAAAACCATTGATGTGTAATTGCTTCATTAGAATAACTGTTAATGTTTATTTTCTTTGAGTCATTTACACACATCGGCCACTTTATTAGGTACATCTGTCCAACTGCTCGTTAACGCAAATTTCTAATCAGCCAATCATATGGCAACAACTCAATGCATTTAGGCATGTAGACATGGTTCAAAACGATCTTCTGCAGTTCAAACTGAGCATCAGAATGGGGAAGAAAGGTGATTTAAGTGACTTTGAACGTGGCATGGTTGCTGGTGCCAGACAGGCTGGTCTGAGTATTTCAGAAACTGCTGATCTCCTGGGATTTTCACGCAACCATCTCTAGGGTTTACAGAGAATGGTCTAAAAAGAGAAAATATCCAGTGAGCAGCAGTTCTGTGGGAGCAAATGCCTTGTTGATGCCAGAGGTCAGAGGAGAATGGCCAGACTGGTTCCAGCTGATAGAAAGGCAACAGTGACTCAAATAACCACTTCTTACAACCGAAGTATGCAGAAGAGCATCTCTGAATGCACAACATGTCCAACCTGGAAGCAGATGAGCTACAGCAGCAGAAGACCACACCAGGTGCCACTCCTGTCAGTTAAGAACAGGAAACTGAGGCTACAATTCACACACACTCACTAACATTGGACAATAGAAGATGGAGAAATGTTGCCTTGCCTGATGAGTCTCAATTTCTGCTACGAAATTCGGATGGTAGGCTCAGAATTTGGTGTCAACAGCATGAAAACATGGATCCATCCTGCCTTGTATCAACAGTTCAGGTTGTTGGTGGTGGTGTAATGGTGTGGGAGAGACTTTCTTGGCACACTTTGGGCCTCTTAGTACCAATGTGGCGGTTTAACCACCACAGCCTACCTGAGTATTGTTGCTGACCATGTCCATCCCTTTATGACCACATTGTAGCATCTTCTGATGGCTACTTCCAGCAGAGGATGTTATAAGCCATGTTATAAAGCACAAATCATCTCAGACTGCTTTCTTCAACATGACAATGAGTTCATTGTACTCAAATGGCCTCCACAGTCACCAGATCTCAATCCAATATAGCACCTTTGGGATGTGGTGGAACGGGAGGTTCTCATCATGGATATACAGCCAACAAATCTGCAGCAACTGTGTGATGCTGTCATGTCAATATGGAGCAAAATCTCTGAGGAATGTTTCCAGTACCTTCATGAATCTATGTCACGAAGGATTAAGGCAGTTCTAAAGGCAAAAGAGGTCCAACCCAGCACTAGCAAGGTGTACCTAATAACGTGGCCGGTGAGTGTATGTCTACTTGTTGGGGGTGCATATACACGGAGGCTTCCATATTTGTGCCACCATTTTTACAATGGTGTCTCTGAATGGGCAAAACAATATATGAAGTGAGACCCCTCTGAACTTTAAAACCACTGTACCAGTTTTGTTTAATGGGAATTAGGGCACTGTTTGGGATAAGTAATGCCTTAAAAGACATTAAAAGTAGTTACTCATAGTACAGTCATAGCCACACCTGAGACTTTTCACTGGATCCACTCACAGATGAAAACATCTTCACGTCTGGGAGAATTTTGGCCACTAACGGCCACTGTACACTCACAACAGTGCTTGAAAAATGACATCATTTGAAAGAAAACATCTTTTCTTTCAAATACCCCTCTTTACCACTAGATGTCAGTAATTCTTACATACTGTGCCTTTAAGGTTAAGTTTCTTCTTAGCTTCTCATCCTTGAGCCACATTTACTGGTTTAAATCAACATTAGATATCTGAAACAGGAATTTCATGATCTCCGCTGATGCTCTTGTAGCAGTTTTGGAACTTTTTCTGCTTTCTGATAAAAACATATCTGGAGGTTTCATATCTCAGAGACGTACATGGTAAAGGATGTACTTACATTCATCTTGTTCTCTTTGAATGTGCCCTCATAGTACACGCCATACTGAGTGACGACTGCAGCACTGCCATCCCGCTGGTCATCAAGCCACATTCCCATGTACTTCTCACCTCTGGGAAAGCCAAATTAAATCAGCCTTATAAAGCTAACACTAACCTGGAAAATGTCCATTTTAGATCGAATACGTTAAACAGGTTTTTCCCTGAAATGCTTCAGATCAACAAGGAATCCTTTCTTGTCTTAACAAAGGAAGTGTGCTATTTGTTAAGTGTTTCTGGACTTCACCTGGTGATGTCGTCGTGAACTCCATATCCCGTCTTCTTGTCGTGAACCCAGTGACCGATGAAAACGCTGGAGGAAGTCCTGGCCAGTTTACCAGAGCTCAGCATCCCGTAACCATGGCGCTGCCCGTCAGAGAAGCAGCCCTCATACACCTCACCGGTAGCATACCTAAGCACAGAATACACGCACACAACCATGCACACAGATTGTAGCCTGCTGTATTTCACCGTTTCAATTTTGACGTGAGATCTGAGTCACTTCATGATAAAATCAGGTGACCGATTTGCACCTGTGCTCAGGTAATCTGACCGTAGAAAGCACTGTACTGACTTGTATTTGCCAAAGCCATGGATTTTGCCCTCTTTCCACTGTCCTTGATAGCCATCTGGTTTGTTCAGCACTTTATTTGGTATTACACACTCTCCATAACTGGGAAGAAAAATAAAAACATGCATTATCAACCACACAGTCAATTTAAGCATTTAATTTTAATGATGCAAATTGGTTGTTTGACACATAACTAGTGATGCATGATATTGGAATTTAGGCCGATGTCTGATATGCCGTTATTTCAAAACTCATGTGGCCGATAACAGATATTGATACCGATATTAAAGCTGGAAAAAAATAACCAGTCATTGCAAACAGCAGTTTTGTTATTCGTTTCCGACACTTTGCAAAATAGGGGTTGGAAAAAATATAGATACATTGGAATATTGCAATATTTTCATGTGCCAATATCAAAACCGATATTTAAAAACGCGGTATCAATCTATTTTACTTACAAAATCTCATGAGATTTCATCGTTCTGTTACAAAATCTCACAATATTTCGTGAATTCTCGTGAGATTTCGTAACAGAATGATAAAGTAATCGCGAGTAATCATTAGTAAATAGATAGATACTGCATTTTTAAATGTCAATATGATATCAGCATATGAAAATATTGCGATATTTCAGTGTATTGATATTTTTCCCACCTCTAGTCTTTAGAAGTTGTAATGTCTGTAAAAATAAGAAGTTTTTGGGTCTTTTTAGACTTAAGAAACAGGGGGCTGATCAATGAAATATCAGTTAAATATCAGTTAAAGATCAGTGGGGTGGCCGATATAGGCCTACACTGACAGGGGGCTGATTATATCGTGCATCCCTACACATAAGTGAAATTCCAAGCAAGACCATGATTTCTGCTTCGTCACGATCTAAGCTGGTTATCATCTGACCACAACTCCATAACAGAAATTAACTTCACACAAGATACACACCCATCCTCCAGTCCATTCTTAAAGTTTCCCTTGTACATCCTTCCATCTGGCCACTTCATGGTTCCTCTGAGGAGGAAAACATGGATAACTATAAAACCATTTTAGCCTCTTTTTGCTCCAAGTATAGATGTAAAGGAAGTTTGTTTTTGTTTTCAATCTGGACCCATTTTCTAGCATGAAATATGTTCATTTACTCACCCAGACAGTTTTGGTGTAACTTGAATTCCTTCAGGAGATATCTAGATCCACTCCAGATCAGCTTATGTCCAATATAATGGAAGTGATGCAGGCCTCTAAATAAGACATTATCTGCCACAAACTCCTTCATTTCACCAATGTTTTGTTATAAAACATTAGTTGGACCCCCCCTGTGAGCTAGAAGCGGCTTTGAGTTGCTAATTTGTGGTGATCCGTCCTTATTTACAGACATTTTTTACTGCGGCGGCTTTGATGACGTCACTGTTCCAGTATGTGACACCATAGCAAGTAAACGTCTGTAAATAAGGACGTATCGCCACAAATAAACAACTCATAGCCGCTTCAAGCTCACAAGGGGGTCCAACTAATGTTTCGTAACAAAACATTGGTGAAATGAAGGAGTTTGTGGCAGATAACGCTTTAGGTGAGGTTGCTTGCATCACTTTCATTATATTGAGCATACGCTGATCTGGAGTGGATCTAAGTATTTCCTGAAGGAAATCAAGTTACACCAAAACTGTCTGGGTGAGTAAATGAACGTTTTTCATACTAGAAAATAGGTCCAGATTGAAAAAAACCTGAACTTCCCCTTTAAAGAGCTGCTGCATAGTCAAATCAACTTAATCCACGAGGCAAACAAGGCTTTGACACATTGCTGTCATCTGTTTGTTCACACACTGGCACACTGTCTCTCTTTACCCCACTAATCAGCAAAACTTGGATTTTTGTCTGTTTTCAACTAAATTCATACTTCCTCTACTTATACAAGCATAGAAATTTTAAATATTCTAGTTCATGATGCAGTAACGGAGATAAGTCAAATAAACACACACATATACGGCCTAAAAAAGACAAACACACCCTCTCTTACCTGCCATGAACCCGTCCTGCCAGCCAGCTTCCAACGTACTGAGCATCCTTGAATCGTCCATCTACAGTGAAGGTGTAGGAGGCTGTGCGAGACATTGCAATCACCCCTGGTGATGACCCCTGACCTCCACCTCCCAGCACCTGATCCACCGCCTGGGTAAGACATCTCAGCCACTTGTTCTACAGGAAAGAAATGAAAGAAAGGATGGATTTTAAAACACAGCTATAATAAAAGAGAAATGAACGGATGGATCATAAATCTACCTTTTCCTCTGGTGTTGAAGCCACCAAAGTGAAACTCTCCTCTGGACAGGTTATCTTAATGGCATAGCTGAAAATATAAAATACAACAACTAACTTATTACTTACTGAATACTATTTTTGTTTTTTCAAAAAGCACAAAAAAACAAGCAGACAGGCTGAGCCAAAGCAAACTACTGGAGGTCCCATGATTCAGTTCTGAAGGAAGGGGAGGAAATTTTCATGTGGACAAAGCTGTTACGCCTCACTTCTTTCATATCATATATAGTAATCAGCCAAACAATGTTCAGTATTAAGAAATGCAAAAGTTTCTTATAGTCTTTGGCTTTTAAAAACAAATGTGGCTTCCAGCCAAAGTGTGCCTTTTTGGGAAAACTGAGTTTAAACATACAGTCATCCTCAAAATTATTCATACCTTCCAATTAAAAAAAAGACTAAATTCACAAAAGTAATTCAAATAACAAGAAACTAAAAAACTAATAATAAATAAAAATTTACAAAATTAAAATTAAGTGACATAAATTGTTACTAAATTGTGGTTGGAAATAATAAGAAAAAAACAAATAAAACTGTCTGAGACACATTAGAGCACCTTTTCCAGTAACAGTGGACCAAAATACCTGTCAACAGGTGTAGAAGTCTTTTTGATTATTACATAAAACACCTGATTGCAGTGATTGCCTCCAAGTGTTGCTCAACAAAATCTTATCTTTGCAGCCCCATCATTCTTTTACTTGTTTCATTTTTTGTATGTTTATTTTTAATATTTCTTTCAAACCACAATTCAAAAATCAATGTCATGACTTTCATAGAATTTTTATTTATTATTACTTTTGACAATTTCAACTTATTTCTCTCACAGCTGATTTTTTTCCATCTTTGACAGGAGGGTATAAATAATTTTGAGGACGACTGTACATGTTCCGCACGTTGGTTAGTGTCATTTTTCTGCTCATTATCCATCACATTGATTTCTCATGGTTTGGAAAATTTACGGTCAACTCCAAGGCGTTTTATTAGCATTAGTCACATTAGCTCTAAACTGAAAGCCAAAATTTGTGTGACATCAAACTCACAGTCCGCTGCTGTCATCAGTAACTGGTTTCACCCACAAACAAGTCAGCGGGTAGATGTGGTGTATGGAGAACTGCAGACACACAATTCAACAAAAAGAGCAACAGCGCCGTATTTCCTCAGTCTTTGCACATTCTTATTAGGAAACATCAGTTATCCTGAGATTTCTACATTCACACAGTTCAGTTTCATTATGCAGAATGTGAACAAGAAAAATAACATTTATCTACTTATATTATAACTAAACATTATCCTTCATGTAAAGCACTATCCATATAATGTTTATCCCTATTTATGTTTGATATTGAACGTAGAGGTGCTGCAGGAATGGAAACCTATTTTATGTATCCCTTCAACATTATGAGACACTAAATGAACATAACATGAGCTCTTTGAGAGATAAAAATCCATAATAAATTTACTTCCAACACCATAGCAAATGAACCCAAACTAAGCAGTGGGAGAGAGAGAAAAGCTAAATTTCCCCACTATCTTCTTTTTAAATAACACACCACACCAAACAAAGAAGGAAGCCAAGTCTAGGTGGTTAGGGTCTCTACATCAATCCGCTCTAAACTAAAATAAATCCAAAGCAGTGAGGTGCACACAGGCCGGGCTCTGATAGCTCCTTGGCTGCAGCTGGTGATGCTGCTTCCAGCACGCTGTGGTGAGATGCAACCTTTAACCATTATCCGTACAGGAGGAGAGCTACAGCAGCCAAGGCTTGTGACTTCACCCGCTCATGCTGTACACACCTCTAACACACCTCTGTCCAGGAGCAAGAGAAAAACACACACCAGGAGAAAGTGCAAAACATAAATGTCAACACGGGACCTCAATATTGCACAAGCTGCAAAGACTAAAGGACCAAACAATCTGCATTGGTTCAATGAAAGATGAATGCAGATAAAGTTGCAACTGTCCTCCAGCTAACGTTTATAAAGTCCCGTGTTCACATTTAATCATTTGTCTTTAAACCGGGGTTAAACCTGTGAAGAGTGGAAGCCCTGAACCAAGGCCAGACCACCTACAGCACGCTGCAGCTCAAAGCTCAGGATAAACTGGCTGGACGGGAGTGAAATGAGGTGCAATCACACTGGATATACTCACAAAGCTCTGAGAGGGAATGGTACCCTGATTGAATGAAAGACACAATGAAAACATGTGAACTTTATCTAACGCTAAAGACAAACGTCCACAAATGTCATCAAGTCAATGATCCACACACAGATCCAGCAGATTAGTCGGACCTAAACCGATAAACATCCTGTGGAATTTTTTAGGACATTTAAGCTGTGTCCCTGTAACATAATGCAAAGTTTTAAGCTTCTAAACACACTTTATCAAGTATTCTTAGCATATGTACCTGCATGTGCACCAGCACGTCACTGAACAGTATGAACCAGTGATTGGAGAAGCGGCCGGCGTTCTGCAGAGTCAGAGATCGGTTACTGGCTTCACACACCACACGGCGCTGCGGGAGGCGCAGGATCTCCTGGAGAATAAACAAGAAAACTTCCTGATCAGTCTGGCAGCATGGGAAACGTGGGCAGAGGATTATTTGCCTTCACCTACTGATCTAAAAACATATAGTCATCCTCAAAATTATTCATTCCCTCAAACTAAAGAGGGGAAAAAATGCTGTCAGTAATATGATGAAACTGACAATAACTGATAATAATAATAATAATATTATTTCCAACCAAAATTCAAAAGCAATATTTTGTTTTACTTAAGTATAATTTTGTAAATTTTTATTTATTATTAGTTTCTTTAGTTTCCTGTTATTTGAATTACTATTGTGAATTTAGCCTTTTCTTTAATTAGAGGGTATGAATAATTTTGAGACGACCGTAGATGAATTACTTAGAACAGCTGTCCATCTTTCTGCCTTCACTCAGACCACAACAGAAGATTAGAAAGAGAGACAAATTCCCATCCACGACTGGTACAAATGCTGTTTATCGAAGTGGTCAGTCTGTCCCAGCCACTTGGGAAGCTTTTGTAGGGATACATAATTTCCCTCTGAATTTTACCTCCAGTGTTACATTTCATTATTATCTACGATCAGGAAACCAGGTGGATTTGACTGGAAAAGGTTGTGGATGGTGACCCAGTCTCATATTTCTAAATTCTCTCTCTGAGAGTGAATGTGAAACCTGAACAGATCACTGTTAGCCCTGAAAAGTTAAATAAAATAAAAAAAAACAGCTGATGTTGAGGTTTAAACTCCAGATGAAAACACTTAAGATATTCGTAGGATTTCCTTGAAAAGTTTCGAGAGGTCACGTGTCACACAGCTGTACTCACAGCAGTTTTGCCAGAGTGGGTCTTCCAGAAAAGGAAGGTGGTTTCAGCTTCCTTCTTCTTTCTCAGCAGTGAGCGAGACAGAGTCTCATAATCACTGCAGCCCTGATGGAGAGACTGATACTCGACGGTTAACTTGGGAAAGAAAAGAGGAAGCGGTTAGTATCGTACAGCTAATACAGTAACAGCAGTAACCGGTAGATTTGAAGCTACTGAATCACAAGAAATACAGGAAGTAAGAAAAATAAGAAAAGAAAGAGAACAGGAGGGAAAACAGTGAGAGAAAGAGATGGAGTTTGTTCCCACCACATCGTAGCATGTTGCCATTTTAAGCAGGAGTCTGTTGTATTGGTGGAGCTGCTGTAGAGGCCAGTACAACACTGAAACCAGATCCACGTCCTCCTGGACAGACTGGTCTGAGACACACAGCTGAGACAGCAAAGTCTGCTGACTGTCCAAACACTCTCTGGAGACAGAGGCACACACACACATATCTCTGTTTGCATTTAAACACTTTCTAAATCATTAGATTAAAGTCATGAGCACAAAGCTAATTGCTACCAACCGATGTAGACTAAATAAAGTGCTGCAGCATTACGGTGTCTCGCTGATGCAAACAGCCTACACTTTCTATTGGGAAAGGCAAAATGAAACGGGCATGACTCCTCCAGTGATCACATACTCACAGTGCGAGTTTGTGAAGTGACTGGAAACCCCCCATTACTTGGAAGTCACCCACAGCAGAGCAATACCTAAAGAGTCATCACACAGAGGGAGAAATTATTTATGTTTTTCGTTTTGAAGCAAATAGTAAATATCTCAACTTAAACACCCCTCTGTTATTAAAAAAAAAAAAAAAAAAAAAAGCTGTGATGATGCAAGACAGTTAGGATGCTTGGAGATGTATCTCTTACTTTTTAAACGTGTCCAGAAAATACTCCGTATGAGTCAGCAGGGGGAGTGATGTGATGTCACGGCTCTGTGCGTTCTGCAGGAAGTAGCAGAGTGAGGTGGCGTGACGACCAACCAGGGTGCTCAGGTTACCAAAACTCTCACAAAGAGAGAAGAAGAGATGAGTGCAGGGCTCACCCAGTGCCAGACGCACGCTCTCTGGAAATCAGAAAGGATGCATGCGTGTGGATGCAAACATGCCGTTTAAAGAGCCAAACAACTTGTTTCATTAAGGATGAAGGCAGGAAAAATCCTCCTACCTTGGTTACGTGTCGGAGTGAGGAGGACTTTCCTGACGTCGCTTAACCAGCAGGAGAACTGTCTCTCTCTGGAGGCCAGCTCATGGATGGCCGAGATAAAGCCCATCACGTTGTGGTCTGCCAGCACAGCACACATCTGACCACCACTGCACACACTGCTGATGTAACCCATCTACATAAACAAGCACAGAAAAGACACGGTGACAATGTGTGGGTGGGATATAAAGCTGGTGAGGTTATGCACGCAAAACAGCTCCTTAAAGGAATAGTACACCCACATAATGATGTGCATTCATTTTCTACTCTTCCTCATGGTGAGCAAGACTCTGGAGCACTTTAATATCTCAAATGCAGCCGGAGATCAGACGGGTTTTCATTTTCACCCAACTTTCATATAATGGAGTTCACCGGCGACTGAAAGAAAAAGGTCCATAAAAGTCCTCAGAAACTTGGCAATATTCCTCCATACTGCTCGTCCAATGTAATCCAAGTGTCCTGAGTGGGTAGCGTCCATAATTTACTCAAAACGACATAATTCAGTATGTTTTTATAGCCTGAACAGTAAAACATTGCTGTTCCGATTTGCGCATTCGTGCACGTTCAGGACACTACAGAAGCCGCAGCATTCAGCACCTACTCTGCCGATAATGCAAGCGTAGAAGAAGAAATTTGCTGTTTACATTGTGCCAAGAGCGAACGAGCTGCGGACAAACACAAGAGGGGTTGGCTATTGATTTAAAACAAAGAGAGAAAGAAAAAGAGAACGCGTGATCTCGTCTGCCGCGGCTTGCGTGGGGTCGTTAACTCACAAGGATGCGCTTCACGGCAGCTAGATGTAGTATTGTTTAAGCTATAAAAATTTCCTAAATGATGCCGTTTCAAGAAAATTATGGACGCTACCCACTCAGGACACTTGAATTACATTGGACGAGCAGTATGGAGGAATACTGCCAAGTTTTTGAGGATTTTTATGGAGCTTTTTGGTTCAGTCCCTGGTGAACTCCATTATGTGAAAGTTGGGGGAAAACGAAAACCTGTCCGATCTCCGGCTGCATTTGAGATATTAAAAAAGTGCTCCAAAGTCTTGCTCAGCATGAGGGTGAGTAGAAAATGAAGGCAGATCATTCTGTGGGTGTTCTATTCCTTTAACAAGAGATTAAACACCACAAAAAAACATTAGATTCATTATTTAACTACTATGATCCAAATAGGTTTAACATATTCTTCATTTATTTCTACTTTCTTTCTAATGCAGCACCTGAATTTAATCTCTTAATCATAAGAGCTCCCCTCAGTGAGATGCATGCGGTACCGTCATGCAGCAGTGAGGTCTTGTCTGGTTTTTGGGTTTAGGTCTTGTCACTTCCTGTTTTATTTTGAAGTAACTCTCCTCCTGTTTCAGGTCACTTGCCCTTCCTCATGTCACCAGTCTGTCTTCCCTGATTACCTGATTGTATCCACCTGCTTTGCCCTCATGTGTTCTAATAGTCTGTGTCTCCCTTGGTCTTGTGCCAGAGTGTTTTTGGTCTGTGCCTTATCCAGACCATTTCCACAGATTTTGCAGCCTTCACCATAAGTGATCCTGGTTATTTTTGGAGTAAATAAAGCCTGTGTTCTTTGCCCTGATCTCTGTGTCTGAGTCCTGTCTGAGGTCTGGGCCTGACAGGTACAGAAGATCTTTGCACACCGTAACAGTGGGGAGAAACTCTGCTAAAAGGCTCTACCAAGCAAATATATGGGCATGTACCAAAAATGTGAAAACAGTGCATGTTCATTTTAGGGCTCAATTCAGCCACTTCAAGCAAACTAAACAAATGAAGCTTCATAAGAAAGCAGAGATGCTGCTGATTCCAAAGATGTCTGTCTCATCACTGGGGGTCAAAAATGTTCCAGAGTTCCAGGTGAACTTACTCTGACACAGGGACACATTTCTTAATGGGCTCTATGCACAGCCCACCACTTCCTGAACTTAAGGTAGCTCCTTTGTTTCCTGTCTTTCATTACTGGATGAACTGATTAACCCAGGTGTGCCTGATCTCAGTAACTGCCAGACACACCTGGTTAACAGTTCTCCAGATGGGACAGAAGCAGGGCACCGTCAGGAGAGGGGTTGTGCATAGAGCCCATTCTGACATGTCTGTTGTAAACCTCTGTGCCCAAGCTTACTTTTAGGACCAAGATTATACCAAAAGCTCTTGCAGTTGTGAGGATTTACTTCATTTATTCTCGCTGTGTCATTTTATGTCAGTTAAAAAAAAAAACAGACTTTGTGACAATGAAGAGGTTAAACTTTCTACGACTTTCTCCTTTTGTTCACAATATTTAGAAACATCAACAGTAATTCTGTTTAATCATTTTTTTGCAAATTTCTGGCCCAACTTTTATACCTCCACCACACAAACTATGATTTATTGTGGCTTTTTTTCCCCCCACAAGTCTTTTCCAACTGTGACTGATGCGCCTTTGTTGTGAATCTATGGGATTTGTGAGAGGACAGAGGTGGAATGGGGGGTCACAAGGTTTTGAGGAAGCATAGAAAGCAAGCCAGCATTGTGATATACAGTACCAAGTTTTAATACTGCAGGATACTGTATATGCAATAAGCATGAATTATGCTGCCTGGCCACCCAAAAAAAAGGGTCATACACTAATATTTTGTTGGACCGCGTTTAGCTTTGATTACGGCAGCATTCACTGTGGCATTGTTTCGATAAGCTTCTGCAATGTCACAAGATTCGTTTCCATCCAGTGTTGCGTTAATTTTTCACCAAGATCTTGATGATGATAGAGTCTGACCGCAACCTTCTCCAGCACATCCCAAAGATCCTCAATGGGGTTCAGGTCTGGACTCTCCGATCCATGAGTGAAAATAATGTCTCCAGCTCCCTGAACCATTTTTCACAATTTGAGCCCGATGAATTCTGGCTTGTCATCTTGGAATATGGCCGTGCCATCAGGGAAGAAGCATCCATTGAAGGAATAACCTGCTCATTCAGTGTATTCAGGTATCAGCTGACCTCATTCTTAGACCTGAGCAACTGCAGCAACCCCAGATCATCACACCCCCAACACAAGCTTGTACAGTAGGCACGAGGCATGATGCCGCATCACTTCATCTGCCTTTCCGACCACATTTCTTCCTGAAAGACGATGGATCCCCACTATCCTTTTTAACAAAGCGTTGGACAGTTCTGAACCCAATTTTAGTAGTTTCTGCATCTCCTTAGATGCCTTCTCTGCTTGATGCCAGTGATTTGACCCTTCTCAGACAGACAACATCTTGACCACGGATGTGTCTTTCCACATAGTTGTTTAGGAAATGAGAAGCAACTCATTGCACCAGTTGGGGTTATATAACTTGTTGCCAGCTGAAAGATAATCGCTCATGGAGTAATTATCCAATAGGAGGCTCGCACCTATTTGCTCAGTTAAATCCAGGTGGCGACTTCATTTTTGGCCAGTCAGCACTGAATCAGTCATACAGCAACAGGATGACTTAATATTCTAACTCCACGTGTTCATCATGAGTAACGCTGTGCACTCTTGTAGCAAACTGATTTGTAAAAACACACACTGGTGCAGGATAAAGCTGGTTTGTTTAACTTTCGAATGAGTAAGGCATTTTACATAGTTCATCATTGGATGGCAGAACTGATCCATGAAAGGACCTTGTGAGTCCACAGTTGTGTTTTTGACTCACAAACCTCGATGCAGAGCGGCAGCAGCGTGGGTCTGACTGTGTAAATCTTGGCCCTGCTGGGCGACCTCTGGCACGTGGGTTTACTCTGCTGTGGCGTCTCAGTCTGTGCCAACGGCGGCTCCTGCTGCTGGCCGCAGTACAGCAGGACCGGCTGGACACAGTCACCATCAGCCAAGAGGAGGGAGTGGCTCTGACCCGCTGACAGATCCCAAACACGAAGACCATCAGACAGCTAGGAAAACACAACGCGGTGAGCCACTTGAATAAATACATCATTTTCTTACAGCTGGGGATCACAGAGTAATCGCATTACCTTCGCCTGCTGTGGCACAGTGACAGGACTGCAGACATGACCAAGCTGCCCACACATGTTACTCCCCCACGAGTAAACCTGCAACACAAAAGGGGCATGGCTGTGTGTGAATACTGTATGTGTTTGGGCTACACTGAAATTACCACTTCGCTAAATAAAATCTTGAGAAATCTTCATCCATCCTGACCGCTCAATCTGTGTTGAATCTCCACGTTAGACTCATGCAACACTGGTTAAAAAATGTGTTCTGATTGCTATGAAAGAGTTTCAGGAGCTTCTTTTGCCAAAGGAGTTCCTCACATGTTGCATCAACAGTAAAAAATGTGCTGCAGTGTGTGTCAGTGTGCATGTGCAGGTTTGTTACCTGACACTGAGCGGTGAGAGCCAGCGAATGGTGCGACCCTGCAGCAACTTTGATCACTTCCTTGCCTGTCAGAGACTTGATACAGAGAGGCTGGAGTCTGGACACACGAACACACACCCACAGTTTAGTCTAGCAGATGGCACAACTTTTGTTTTTGTTTTTTTGGTAACTTTTTCACATTTTATTCCATTGCAAATAGGGATGGCCAATATTATCGGCCTACCGATATTATTGGCCGATATTGGCATTAAAATGTAATATCGGAAAATATCGGTATCGTTTTTTTGGATCGATATTTATAAAAACTAAATCTCGCGAGATTTTGTTACGGAACAATGAAATCTCGCGAGATTTTGTTCCATCAGCGGCGGTCCAGCACGTAGAAAAGTCCCTGTTACCCTGGAAGAACTTCATTTCCCAGCATTCCTTTCAGAGTCATGTGACTACGGTGCAGCTGCTGCTGCTACAGACTGACTTGCTTTGAAGCTGCTTATAATATGTCTGGTTTTAAGTTGCTGATTAAGTTACCAAGTTGTCAGAAACATTAGAATTAACCTCACAGGTCTCTGCATATATTTGGTTGATATCAGATATCGGAATCTAAGAGTTGGACAATATCGGATATTGGTAAAAAAGCCAAAACCGAAAATCCCTAATTGCAAAGTTACACTGCTTTACTACCATACAGGCACGACTCCCTGAACAACACACTGTATGTTAGAGACAGAATAAACAGAATATTAAAAGAAAACAATCTTTGTGAATAATCTATTTTATATCAACACAATCATTATTTTTAGTTTTTGCAAAAAAACTCCAAAATTAATCAATTTCACATAATAAAGATGCAGAAATGTGTGTTTGGACCTGGCCAGCTGATCTCCATGACCAAGTTGCCCTTCAGACCCGCGGCCCCAGCTCCAGACCTCCGTTTCCAGTGACGGCAACCCGTCTCCTACGTCCTCTGGTCCTGCAGCCTGAGCCAGACCTGCAGAGAGCCGCCTGCAGCCGCACAGGCGCCGTCTCCGTGGAGACCCTGAAAAAGAAAAGCAAACGTTGCAGGTCTGAAGTACATTTAAGAATCTGTTCAGAGTGTAAACTGGCTTTACTTGTAATATCTAACAAGAGTGAAACATTAAATCTGGCGAGTGCTGGCTTTTCCCTACAAACAAACCGCGCCACAGTTCACTCCACCGTCCTCTCACCTGATTCAAGTAATTACAGGACAGGGGCAAACACAACTGAACTGCACCCAACAGGTCTGCTATGAACACACCCTAACGACTTAGTGAGCTTCTCTAGAAACAACAAAACTTAAATCTTCTTAACAGCCAGCAGAGCGTTGAATAAAACTGAGGGTGCACAAGCAAGCATCAAGCAGAAAGTATCATCATTACTATTCGTTTAAAAAAAAAAAAAAAAGGAAATATCCAACAAGAAAATCTGAAGGACTGAGAGCGTGTTGTCGTTTTTGGATCAATGTTGACTGATTGAGAGACTTCAACATTACATTCCTGAAACTCCTAGAAAACCAAAAAAAAAACAAGAAGTTATTCCACCAATTATTTCCCTCAAATGCCACCCTGCTCTGTTTGTCTTTTCAGGTAATATACAGTCAAAATTATTCATACCTTACAATTAAAGAAAAGGCTAAATTTACAATAATTCAAATAACAAGAAACTAAAGAAACCAACAGTACATAAAAATAAAAAAATATATAATTTAGTGAAATTAACTATTGCTTTTGAATTGTGGTTGGAAATAATAATAAGAAAAAACAAACAAACAAAACATGTCCCAGACACATTAGAGCACCTTTCCCATGAGCAGCGGATCAAAATACCTGTGAACAGGTGTAGAAGTATGAAAATCACAGAAAACACCTGATTGCAGTGATTGCCTCAAAGTCCTACAATACAATATTTTCGCTTCGGAGCCCCATCGTGCTTGTTTACTTGTTTTAGTTTTGGTGTGTTTGTTTTTGATATTTCTTTTGAACCACAATTCAAAATCAATCTCATGATTTTCATAGAATTCTTATTCATTATTACTTTTGTCAGTTTCAACTTATTTCACTGACAGCTGATTTTTCTCCTTTAATTCAAGGGGATGAATAATTTTGAGGATGAGTGTATCTGACTGGATGCTTTTGGCTGGTGCTGATTAAGTGACAAAAGGATTCTACTTTCTTTTTCCATGCGTCGCCAATGTCGTAATTTCCTCATCATCACTTAATTCCAAGGAAACACCAACTGCTGTTACAGTAGTTTTATTTTATGTACTGTAAGTATGTCTAGTTTTTAATAAATGTGTTATTTCTCTGTGAGTCGGAGTGAAATGTAATATTTTTTTCTCATATTTATCCCACTGGTACAGTGCAACTGCAATATTACATAAATTAAGAAAGCTGCACTTTTACAGCCTCTGGAAGTGCTGTGTGAAGAAAGGACTAGTCAGAGAAAAGAAAAAGATAAAATGTCACATGTACAACTCAAACATACTCCTCCATCACCACTGAAATGATTAAAAAGCTTAATAATATCAATAATCAACATTTCCTACAAAGCTTGCTCAGTTCTCACACAAAAGCAAACACAGAAACGCTGCAGTTTCACAGGAAGTTACAAGCTGCTGCTGCTAAGTTAAATTAACAGTTTCCTGGCTTCATGTTTATTGCTTGGGTATGTCTATCTTCTCATCTAACTTTGTGAAAGAAGGAAAATAAGCATGTTTCCCAGATGAACAGCTAAGCTGTTCACACCCTTCCATTCCTACCATGGGTGGGGGTTCCAGGAAGCGAGCGTCTCCTGCTCGCTGCAGCTCTCCCCTTCTGGTGTATATTTGTGAGACTGGAGCTCTTCTGGCCCTGCAGCGCCTGCTTCTCCTTCTCAAGACAAAGACGAACTTCTTCCAAACAGACCGGGGAAGAGGAGTATGGCCGAGATGATCTGCTGCTGCCGCGGGACAGAAGGTCAAAGAGTCATCTTTGTGTGTAGAGACTGCTGAAAAAGTCTGTTTCCAGACTGTTTTTGTGCTGATATACAGCTGATAATCCATTCTTTTCAAGATAGGCTTGTCTTTTAAATATCTGCCCTTTTATTAAACAAACATCAAAAAACTTTAACAGGAAATCTTGTTTCTGAACGTTGTGCAGGCCCCTCTAATGCTGCCTAACTGGCCTTCCTGCTCTAAGAAGAAGAAGGGTTTACCTCGGTTTAATGTGACAGACTGATGAAATCACCTGAATAAATCAGTCACACACATATCAAAACAAAAACATCAGGTTTTTTTTTGCTATTTGTTTTTTTTTTTTTTAAAGTTCTGAGTACAATTTCTGAACAATTGATGCCTTAAATTCAAGAAAAAACAGGGAGACTTTGACGTTAAGTTTGTCTAACCTGTTGGTTTGTCTCTTACAAGCTGATTCTTCTTTGTAACTGGAACTGAACAGGTCCGTCAAGGGAGATGAAGAAACACAGCTGTCATCTGGAGGAATGGAGGTGGGGGAAGAGGACATTACACATGACATGTGAAAAACCAAACACAAAAATAGAGAAAAAAGAAAGGAACCATTATAAAAAAAACTAAATATGAACGACAACTAAATCTAGACGGAGAATCAACGAGGTGCACAAACCTGATGTGCTCAGAGAGTCGCTATCTCCTGTCCCGCTGGTGTGTCGCAACTCTAACGACTGACTAGAAAATTTCTCAAGGAGGTTTTGAACCTCCAGGTCATCATGGCAGGCCGAGTTCTTGTTTTCTCTCCAGTCTGGCATTTGCTGGGCTTTCGGACTGCCATCAACCTGCGACTCGGACTCAGGGTGTCCCTCGGGCTCAAGCCTAGCACTAACAAGAGGATCCCTCCTACAGTTGGGTAATAAAACAAAGAAACACAAACAGACATCTTAAGAGATAAAAATGAATGAGAGTTTTTCTTTTTCAAAGGATAAAAGAGGAATACTTAATTTATGAGATAACATACTGTTTTGTGTTGGATTTGTTGTCCTCAGAAAACCAGCAGGAACTGGTTCCAGGACCGGGACTGTTGCCAGAGGACATTTCTCCTGGATGGAGCTTTTGTCTGGGGGCTCGTTTTCTGGGAGGAGTCTGGATTACAAATCACATAAATGGCTGGTTAAAGAAGAAAACTAGAATAGTTTGCAACCTCCAGACAGGAGGAAGAGCCATTAGTGATGTTATAAAGTGGCACTTTTATCATAATCCACTGCATTCTCATATCTGTATGCCTTCTAAATTTAGTTGTACATTGTGTACAATGACAATAAAGCATTCGAATTCTAATACAAACAAAAAACAACAACAAAAAACTTAAAAAGTACTTCAAAAGTTTGTGATGCAATAGTCCACAGTACTGGCTTAATCTTTGGGTGGCAAGGTTATAATAATTTGCAAATTTAATTAGTTTCAGTTTTTTTTTACTTTTTGTTTTTCTATTCAGTTCGTTTTAATTGGTTTTTTGAGAATGTTTGCTAGTTTTCATCAGTTTCAGTGTTAGGTTTTCTTTTTTTGTAAATTATAGGTTTTTGTCTGGTGTGACATTCAAAATCATCAGAAAGTCACACGTAGTAAAACCGGTAGAGCAAAGTACATAGATTAAATAGGAATAGATTTCATATCAACCCAAAAATATTAAATAAATTAATTGATTTAATTAAATAAATAAATTTTAATAAAATTGATTAATTAAATTTCATAAATTAAATTTACAAAAAGTTATTAAAATTTAATAAATTGAATGAATTAATTAATTTTATTAAGTATTAAATACATTTACAAAGACGAAATCTGATATTTTCACAACAATTTTAATTACCTTTGTGAAGACACAACAGAGGTTCGGTTAGTTTTTTTTTTTTTTTTTAAATGTCATTTTGATTTTTATTTCAGTTAACGAAAATGTTTTTCCAATTTTAGTTTTTGTTTATTTGTTAGTTTTAGTTAACTACAATAACCTTGCTGGGTGGTCATGTGATTTATTAGCATGATGCACAGCGACAGCTACCACAGGAGCAGATTACTGACCTCGCCCCTCGTGCCCTCAGACAGCTCCACCCCGAGTGGGCAGTAATGAGCATCCTCAGCCGTAAACAGCTCCTCCCTGTCTGGTACTGGGCAGTGAGGTGACTGGTCCCGCTCTTTCTTCTTAGGGGAATTCTGGGTGATATAGTCCTGAGGAGGTAAACTACGAACAACAGCCAGGCTGTGGTATGCACCACAAGCAACCTGTTGGAAATCAAATGTGTTGGTAACACTGAAGAAAACACGTTTTTTATAGTTTGAATATACCGTATTTTCTGGACTATAAGTCGCTCCTGAGTATAAATCGCATCAGTGAAAAAATGCATCATGAACAGGAAAAAAACATTTATAAGTCGCACTGGACTATAAATTGTATTTATTTATCTAAAATAGGTTGATTTTCAAATTTTTCATGTCCCACTTGTAACTGCTAAAACTTACCCGACCATTCCAATTCCAAAGTTAATACCTGTAAATGATCCTAAACATCATAACGAAGAAGGATTAACATGTTTTTGAGGATTTGTTCCACCGAACAGGCAGTACAGACAGATGTCCAAAATAAACTCCTCTCACTGAGATAAGGCTATTTTGGGATTTTTCTCCTTGAGGGAGAATATAGTTGTCACAAGCTTAGAGCGCCCTCTTTTGACATTGGACGGTAATATTTATTCCTTAGCTCATGTCAGTCAGTATGAATTGAGACTTAAAATATGCTAAATTGTATATATTTTGATATATAAATCGCACTGGACTATAAGTTGCACAAGCTGCCAAACTATGAGAAAAATTTCGACTTATAATCCGGAAAATATGGTAGTAAAGAACATATCTGAGAAGCTACCTGAATGACGTGTCGACCTGCCAAGTGCTCAACCTGCGTCATCAAAGGAAAACAAAACAAATCTAATTAATAAAACTTAAACTTGCAGGCAAATGTATCCGGCCTCATGCATACCTTCTGTGGTTTCCACACAGGGAAGGTGTTGGTGACCAGGCCAAGCTGGCAGCCGCTGCCCCAGGCCCACAGCTCATTCTGGGCTGACAGAGCCAAGCTGTGCTCCCGTCCACAGGCGAGGTCCATGACCCGAACCATCGCTGGGGGAACGACCTCGGTGTCCACCACACTGACTGGGCTGGGCTCAGACACTATCAGGGCAAATATCTGCTTTATTATAATAATCATGATCAGCTACAAAAGAGGCCTAGTTTAATGCTTATAGTCAGACTTTACTTTTACAACCACTTGTAGAAGAAAATCAGACAAACCTGTGATATTTGTGACTCTTCCTTTCTCCGTCAGCCCACACTGTCCTGCAGTATTCTCCCCCCACATGTAGATGCTGCCCTGCTCTGTCAGTGCTCCACAGTGGAAGCCACCAGCAGCCACACGGACCAACGTCTTCCCCAGCAGAGAACCCTCTAGCACCGGAGCGGACACTGGGATGCTCAAATTCCTCCATAAAAGCTCCCCAAATGAAAACACCTGACCACCTGGAGGACAACAACAACTCTTTATAAATGATTCACAGAAACAACAACTGCAGGTAAGCCTACAAAAGCCGCAAAAATCTGCAGACTTATTCCAAAGTGGAATTCCTGAAGACGAGATGCTGTTGCGTTCTCGTCTCGTCTGCACAGCCCAAAACGCAAAAATGATGGTGGACCTGCTCACGTCATGCTCACGTCACATGCACGTTGACATCACACACAAACAGGAAAAACAACTAGGAATGCATGATATTGGAATTTTGGCCGATATCGGATATGCCAATATTTTAAAACTCATGTGGCCAATAACTGATATCGATACCGATATTAAAGCTGAAAAAAAATAAGTAGTCATTGCAAATAGCAATTTTTGTTATCTGTTTCAGACACAGATAAAATATAGATACACTGAAATATCGCAATATTTTTATATGCCAATATCAAATCGATTTTTAAAAATGTGGTATCAATCTATTTTACTTACAGAAATCTTGCAACATTTCCCTGTTCTGCTACAAAATCTCACGATATTTCATGAATTCTCGCAAGATTTCGTAACAGAACGATGAAATATTGCAAGATTTCATTTGTAAAACAGATCGATACTGTTAGCAATATGCTAGCATATCAATATTTTTTCCCACCCTTAGTCTTTAGAAGTTTTACAGTCTAAAAAAGAAGTTTTTGAAGAAGAAGTTTTGGGGTTTTTTTAGACTTTAGAAACAGCAGGCTGATGGATTAAATATCGGTTAAATATCGTTGGGGTGGGATGTCCGATATTCAGTTTTAAGGCCGATATAGGCGGATACCAATAGGGGGCTGATAATATCGTGCATCCCTAAAAACGTAACGACTACGTAAACCTAGCTGATCTAAGGTAGATTTTACACGTGCGCGGACATGGAATCCATATCCAACCGAATTCCACAAACTCTTGCATCCTCGTATGCACGCAGATTTCTTCATGACGACGCTCAACGGATGAAAAGATGAAGATGAGACGCCACTGTTGCGTCTTCTCTTCTGATCGATGCCGTGTGAACGTAGCCTAAACAAGTGCACGAAATACAGAGTACACAACACAAACCTTGTGCCAAAAGAAGACCGTGATGTTCTCCCAGCGCAACCTGAACGACAGGTCTGGGCAGCAGCAACCTTTCTGGACTGAGCTGCTCGCTGCTTCCTGCTGAACGCCAGACGTGGAGAAGTCCTCGTTCCACAGCTGTGGGGAGCTGCTCATCTGCTGGACTGTACACACAAACACAGGAAAAACAAACATAACCTGAATTTAAAAAGTCACAGATCCAGTTTCCAATACAATCCAATACGATACCTGGGCTGAGTGTATCGGCCGATACCTGATACCCTCCGCTTTGCGTTAGGGTCTGCATTTGCCCTGTCGGTTAGTATTTCCAGATAATGACCTGTGTTTCATACATTATCCCGCTTATCATGCGGCTACTTGCAAAAAATAAATTAAAGTCTTCTATTTTTGCGAGGGTCAAATAACTTTCTGATGTTTTACGCTCAGATTTAAATAGTTCCCCGCAGTCGAGGCCAGGTCGGGGAACTTGTTGCTTAGCAACGTTTGTTAGTTGAGTCACGTCGGCTGGAATTTGTGCTAGCACTGGCTATCCCTGTATGTTGAATTCGACATTTCCTTCTCTGCTGTTTTGTTTTATGCCAAGAATAAAAAAGTTCCCCACAGTCAGGGCACCTGTTGCTTAGCAACGTTTGTTAGTTGTGCCATGACGGCTGGAATTTGGCCTAGCACCGGCTATTTTTGTAGGTTGAACTGGACATTTCCTTCTCTGCTGTTAGCTATTACCACTAGTCTTCTTTTAGTCTTTTTCGTTTTGGGGAGGGTGAATCCCTAAACTCGGCCTGGGTTCCTGAAATGTTTCTCTTTAGAAGATTTTGTCTTATTTTGAGTGTCATGAGATATTTTGACTAGAAGTTAGAAAAGTATATTTGGTAAGATTTGAGTTTTTGCAGTGCATCCGATATCCAATCCAGCTAATTAGTCAACGTTGGTGCCAATATCTGATCTGGGTATTGGATCAGTGCATCTCTACCTGAATTATCCTTCAATTCTCAGCTAAAACACAAGATGTCTAAAGCCAAATACCCATGGAAACTACTAAGAGTCTATCTAGCCAATTCTTACAATCTCATATACAGCCAAAATGTCCTTTTGATCTTGTTTTGAGTGATAAATTTGGCAGAATGCATGAAATTATTAATCATGATTTGAGAGAATGTCTTATCTCTTACTTAGTTACTAAATCCTGAAAATTGGTTATTTTACAGGCATACTGTATCAAGTTAAATCATCTCACTGAGATGCTGTTTGAGATCACATTGCATCTTTCACACCCAATTTTAGCTGTCAAATCTTGTTTCAAGACCTCCCCGTACCAATTCACACACACTGCCAAAAGGAGCCATTAGTATAAATATCGCAATATAGATATGGTATCGGCATATGAAAATATTGTGATATTTCAGTGTGTCAATATTTTTCCCACACCTATTATTTAAACTGTCTGGAAGACAATCTACCCCAAGACTTTTACAAAGAAATAAAAGAAAAAACAGCCAACTATCTTTAATTACTTGGATTTAACAAGCATTTCTAACCAGTGTTTTGTCAGTTCCATCACAGCAGTGGAGCGATACCTTTATGCTAAACATGTTTCAATACTAAAAAACAGGTGTTTGATATGAAATGAAACTTTCAGACAAATTAGGGTAAAAAAAATACCGGTATATATTGTGTATCGTCATCTAAAATATATATATCGTGATATGATATTTCGTCCATATCGCCCAGCCCTAGGAGCCATCTTAAGATGGGGGGGGGACCTGGTAAGATTTCCTAAGAAAAAGGAAAATTTCCAGGATTTTAGACAAGTGAGAAGAACTGTCTTTAAAAAAAAGTGCTGACACACTCATTCCAAGTCCTTTATCAAGTCAAAGAACCTCAAAAGCAGCCTGCTCGTGCTTATTTTTAGATAATCACCTCAGTTTTGTTTTTGTTCAGCTGAAGAAAGTTGAGGCACATCCAGTCATTAATCTCATCAATACATTTACCAAGAACCTGTGCAGGGCCCTGGTCTCCTGGTGACACTGTAATATATAGCTGTGTGTCATCTGCGTAGCTATGGTAACTAATATTGTTGTTCTTTATAACCTGGGCCAGTGGTAGCATGTAGATATTAAACAGAAGAGGCCCCAGGATAGAGCCCTGGGGAGCTCCACAGGTCATTTTTGTCTGCTCAGATGTAAAATTACCTACTGACACAAAGTACTTCCTGTTCTCCAAGTACGTTTTGATCCAGTTAAGTACAGAACTAGAGAGACCCACCCACTTCTCCAGTGGTTGGAGTAATATAATGTGGTCAACTGTATCAAATGCAGCACTAAGATCCAGTAAAACCAACACTGACATTTTTCCAGTGTCAGTATTCAGACATATGTCATTCATGACTTTGGTCAGAGCAGTCTCGGTGCTGTGGTGCTGTCTAAAACCTGACTGGAAGACATCATAACAGTTGTTTTCTCTTAAAAAGTAATTTAGTTGATGAAAAACTGCTTTTTCGATGATCTTACTTAAAAATGGAAGATTGGAGATCGGCCTGTAGCTGCTCATCTGTGTCTTGTCTAGATTATCCTTTTTTAGCAGAGGTTTGATCACAGCTGTTTTCAGTGACTCTGGGAAAACACCTGACGTTAGAGAGGAGTTCACAATCTGAAGCAGATCTGACTCCAAGGTCTTTGAGACCTTTTTAAAAAAACAGTGGGCAGGATGTCCAAACAGCAAGAGGAGGAGTTCAGTTGATGCAAGATGTCCTCCAGTTCTTTGCTAGTAATGGGATAAAACTGTGTCATGGTGTTTAGACTTGGTGGACACAGTACATGACCTGAACCTGCTGTTGTTGAACCAATGGCTTGTCTAATAATTTGGATTTTGTCTGTGAAAAATTTGGCAAAGTCATAGCAGGCTTTGGTGGAATAAAATTCAGGTGCTACTGACACAGGAGGGTTTGTTAGCCTGTCAACTGTAGCAAATAAGGCCCGAGCATTATGACCGTTTTTAGTAATGATGTCAGAAAAATATGAATTCCTTGCATTCCTCAGCTGTAAATTATAAAAGTGAAGTTTTTCTTTATAATGTCATAATGAACCTGTAGTTTTGTTTTTCTCCATCTGCGCTCAGCTTTCCGACACTCTCCCTTTCCAGTTTTCACCAGTGTGGAATTTCTCCATGGAGACTTTTTCCTTCCAGTCAAATGTGAGATTTACAAGGAGGGAAAACAGTCCACCTCTCTGAACAGTGTCTGGGAGGCTGTGGTTGCTGCTGCACGCAATGTTGATCGTGAACAGATCAAAACACTGACAGGATCCATGGATGGCAGGCTTTTGAATCTCCATACAAAGAAAGGTGGCTATATTGATCACTGATTTGTTTTTGCTTTGTTTTTGAATGTCAGAAATGTATATTTGTGAATGTCGAGCTGTTATATTGGTTTCCCTGGTGAAAATAATTGAAATGGGTATATATTTGTTAAGTTGCCTAATAGTTATGTTTGCGTAATACACCTGATATAGGGTGTCGATGTCATTAGACCACACCCCTTCTCATTACAGAGATGTAGGCTTTCGGCCTATACAGCTTGGAGTAAGACAACATGTATAAAGAGGATAATGTGGTCAAAATACTCATTTGCCTAATAATTCTGCACTCCCTGTACACTTCAGCCACCCACAATCAGCAATATGAAGCTTGGTGATTGTTTGCTGGGATTGCGTTGTCCCACCCCTTCAGCTGGGGCTTTGTTTTTTTTTTTCTTTTTAAAATTGTCTTAAAGAAAGAAAGAAACAACCTAAAAAGAAGCACTGACACACTTTGAGGGTTTTAATAAAGAACTTGGAATGAGTGTTTCACAACTAGTTTTAAGATGTTTCTCACTTGTCAAAAAGTTTTTTACAGATGAAGACAGCTAACAAACACAAACCAGAGCTTCTAATGTGGAAACATGTAAGATGGATTACATTCCATCTCATTCATCCATGAACAAATAAGGTTTTGGTGAGGATCTACGGGCCCTAACGTGCAGGCACACTAGAAGGGAGGAGAACAAATCTGTAAATGACGATACAGGAACAGTGGACAGATAAAACCACAATCACATTTGTGATATGCAAAGCACACTGTACTACGTGAACGTTGTTAGAAGAGAGAAAGTAAAAGCTTACAGACTGCTTGAGCAGGGGTACAGAAATCAAATGTAGTCTGGATGACAGAAGGAACAAAAGGCAAATGC
Source organism: Atherinomorus stipes (assembly GCA_023101725.1). Taxonomy (NCBI): domain Eukaryota; kingdom Metazoa; phylum Chordata; class Actinopteri; order Atheriniformes; family Atherinidae; genus Atherinomorus; species Atherinomorus stipes. Next base: position 661,766 of record JALJCO010012583.1, on the reverse strand, counting down.
CAGCTTCTTCCTGTATTCAACATGTTTCCAGTAGAAACAGGATGCTAGGTAGCCGTTAGCGGGACACAAATGACTCAAAATCCAGAAATGTGTTTGACAATGTTTACCTTTCCTCACGGTTCTCCATCACTTGATGTTTTCCATCCTCCAGCCCACTATCGATGGCTTTATGGGCATCTTCTCAAAGCTCTTCTGTTGGATCCTCGGCCCTTCTTTGGTTCATCTGACTTCACCTGCCTGGTGATCAAAACATGGAAGCAGTTCATAAAGTTTATTTGCCCAGATAAATGAATAACCTCAAGTCATTACTAGATAACTGGGAAGGGGGGTACTATCACATGCCAAAATATATGGAATAAACTGATTACAATGGGAGTAGGGATGCCTAGAAACTGAGTATCAGACATCAGCCACCCCACCGATATTGGACCGATATTCAACCGATCAGCCTGCTGTTTCTTATGTCTAAAAGAAACCAAAAACTACTTCTTTTTCTTCAAAAACTTCTTTTTTACAGACTTTAAAACTTCTAAAGACTAGGGGTGGGAAAAATATATATTGCAATATTTTCATATGCTGAAATGATATTGACATTTAAAACGCAATATTGAATTGTTTTACTAATGAAATCTTGCGATATTTCATTGTATCTTCACAGAATCTCGCGAGAATTCACAAAAATTTCACAATATTTTCAAATCCTGATATATTGACATTTAAAAACGCGGTATCGATCTCTTTTACTTACGAAATCTTGCAATATTTCATCGTTCTGTTACAAATTCTTGCGAGAATTCATGAAAATTTTGCAATATTTTCAATTCATGATATCATACTGACATATAAAAACGGGGTATCTATTTTACTAACAAAATCTTGCGATATTTCGTCGTTCTGTTACAAAATCTTGTGAGAATTCGTGAAATATTGTCAGATTTTGAACAGAACTACGGAATCTATGTAAGTAAAATAGATCAAAGCGGCGTTTTTAAAAATCGATTTGATATCGGCATGTGAAAATATCGTGATATTTCAGTGTATCAATATTTTTTCCCACCCCTATTTTTCAGTGTCAGAATAACAAAACTGCTATTTGAAATGACTACTTACTTTTTTCAGCTTTAATATTGGTATAGATATCGGTTATTGGCCACATGAGTTTTAAAATATTGGCATATTGGTATTGGCCAAAATTCCAATATCGTGCATCCCTAAATGAGTGGAGAGGATTTATGTTAATCTCTACTATATTCTTCAGTTTAGCTCATCTGATGATGAAGCTAATGACAGGCAAAAAGCTTATAATCTAGTTTTTCTGTCCGCTGTAAACACACAATCTGGATTTGCATCTATCCCAGGGGGTATTCCAGAGGGGAGGCTTAACAAATGCTGTGATAAAGCCTGAGTTTCGAGTTGCTAAATCCTCTGACGTCATATCCCACTCCGTCGGCTCCACCACTCCGCATATGAATCAGCTTTCACAATCCGGCTTGGTTAAGCCAGGTGTGCACGATCAGGGTCAGCCTATAAAGGCATCACCTACTAAGCTCCAAAATCAGGATGAGAATGGCAAAATGGTGAATTCATAGGCAGAATTACAGGTTCTTCTTGAAGCCAATTAGGAGAAAATGCACACACATCTGCATCCACCACCATCTGCTGCGACGACTGGCAGAGGACTGCCAGCAAAGTCAATGCGTGAGGGGATGTAAAACACAGAGTAGCCTAACCCACTGTTCTATTGTTGACATGAATCATCTGTCAGCTTTATTGTATGAATGATTTCTTAATTTTACTTTATTTATCCTATTTCATTCAATTATCAGATGTAACCAGTCGACCCCTGAAGCGGAAGATGGGGAAATCCTGAATGTTGAAATGAAATAAAATGAAAGTATGAATGACTGAGTTGCTTGTTAAAACCAGTGTTTTGTTTTTTTTTTAAATAAAAATGAAATATTTAATCACACACATGGCGACCTTCCTTCAAATCATGATGCGGGCATTAGGGCTGGGGGATATACCAGTATGACAAGGGAGATATATTTACATGAGAGAAATATGAGATCTACTAGGGATGTTCGATATTGGCTTTTTAACCGATATCCGATATACCGATATATTTACCAACGCTTAAATTCTTATATTTGATATCAACCGATACTGATATTTGCTGAGAACTGTGAGGTTGTATCTCATATTTTGAGAAATACTGCTATATTCTGCTCTGAGAACAAAGATCTCAAAATAGCCTTAACTCAGCCAGAGGAGTTCATTTTGGACATCTGGCGGCCATATATCAGATACTAGCAGGTAATTAGCCAACATGTGGCTAATTATAATGTTTCTGACAACTTAGTAACTTAACCAACAACTTAAAACCAGACATATTATAAGCAGCTTCAAAGCAAGTCAGTCTGTAGCAGCAGCAGCTGCACCGTAGTCACATGACTCTGAAAGGAATGCTGGGATACTAAGTTCTTCCAGGATAACAGGGACTTTTCTACCGCTGCTAATGGAACAAGATCTTGCGAGATTTCGTTGTTCCATAATGAAATCTTGTTAGATTTTACTAATGAAATCTGGCAAGATTTTGTTTAAAAAATATAGGTCCAAAAAACCGATACTGATATTTTCCGATATCACATTGTAATGCCAATATCGGATAATAATAACGGTAGGCCGATAATATCAGCCATCCCTAATATTTACATATACCGTTATGTCGCGACATTAGTTGTGCAAATGTTTGTCTTATTTTTTCGTAAAGACCCGGCTACAACTCCACCCATTTGTGAACGTATTAAACAAACATTTCTAACCAATTCCATCACTGAAGTGGAGCGATACATTTAAGCTAAACATATTACGATACAAAAAAAAAAGTGTTTAATATGAAATGAAAGATTTAAACAAATTAGGGTAAAAACACCGGTATCTGTTGTATTTGTCATCTAAAACAAATATATTGTGATATATTTGTTCCATATCACCCTGCCCTAGCTGGCATAAAGGCTATAATCATCGGGTGCTGTCTCCACATGGCATGGCACCTCGTGTAGCACAACATCACACACCCTCTCAGGACGTACCCTCAGACCAGGACAGACCCTCATGCCACGCAAACACCGGAGTCTTTCCTTTATACCAAATGTAATTCCATCATGATGTGCGTTTTGCTGTTGGCCACGTTGTAACTCATGTGCACTCCAGGATTTGATCAGGTATGGGCAGGGCTCTCTACCCCTCCAGACCACAACTCTTTTTTTCCACAATGGCACTTAATAACCCTGACTAAAAATAATAAAGAACTCACTAATATTTCTAAATACACTGTAAATGCATTAAACTCAATTTATGCTTGTTTTTCAAATTTGCTTTCTCACATCGCATTTTCTGTACTTTTTTTTACTGGCATACTTATCTATATGTACTTGAGTTTTCAAGGTATATTCAACACCTACACCTGCTTCTCTTAGATGGTCTTATTTACATATTACCCATAGTGCTTTGCAGCACACTTTGTTCTGTTCTGCACCATGAGTTAAATGTCCATGCAATAATTACAAATATCTATATTTTTCAGGGATTTATTCATTTACCTGAATCAAATTAATCCTCACTGGATCAACCGGGTGAAGTCAAGATTCTATCCAATCTGTTGGTGTCCGTAGCGAGGCTATTATGAATCTGACTTGAATCTCTCTCTCTGTTAAGCTCCCTGAGGTGACATTGTCATGAATTGATGCTATACAAATAAAGCTGAATTTAATTTAATTGAACTTTTTTTTATAGGCCTACTGTTAAGTCCACTTTAAGAAAATTAGATTAGAAAATGTATCCATTTATGCTGTTTTTGCTCCTTTTTTCCCCCAAAACCTAAAAGTATAAATAAAACTAATTTCTTTTAAATGACAGCAAATTTTCTCTCGTAGGCCTAAGAATTTATCAAAAATAAGAAGTTGCCTTCTTTCAAAAAGCCATCTGCAGCTCTACACGACTTTATTTAGCTGGCTGAGGTGAAAAATGACTGGATTGCAGGTTGCAGACTCCTGCTGGGGTGAGGGTATCCTCAGTCTCCCAGTAGATGCCCATCATATTCACCCGTGATTTGGAATGCGACATCAACTAAGTTTCCATATAAATAAATAAAAATTGTGAGATATTTGAGCGACTCTGCGAGGAAACTGTGTCTATCCCGCACATCTGGATGAGACAGATGAGGACGCTAATAATCTTCTCACGGTGAATGGTAAATATCCTGTAATCTGTGCCTCTACAACTGAACGGTGCCCTTAAATAACCAAACAAAACCCACTCCCTACCAGGTTATGTTCATAGCATAAGTTTGTGTTTTTACTTAGAACAGAAAACCCAGGATTACTGTTTAATCTGGGTTACTATAGCCACCTAAACCAGTAAACCTGCTTCTTGGAATACCCTGAGCTATTTACCTTTGACGCTGGCTGAGCTAGACATGCGTATTATGTTTCCGGGTGAAAACAAACAACTGTAACCCTCTTGCTTTGAACATTACTGCCAGTTTGTTTATAAACACCTTCCTCCCTGGATCAGTGAGTAATGTTCGTGTGTTACCGATTAAATTAAGGGTAAAGCTAATGAACCCAAGTTGGCTAGCTTAAAAGCTAATTAAACTTACCGACAACGACATCGAACTCAGCAGAAAGTCACGGAGATTTTTATCCATGAAACGACTGAATAATTCCAGATAATTCTACATGAGTGTCACGACTGATACATAGAGATAATGGATTATGACATATTCAAATCAGTGCACTGCACTGGAAGCAGAAGTAGCGTCAACTTGTGTTCTAGTTGGGAGGCAAGTCTGTAACGGCATCCGAGCAGGGACAAACATCTCAGCGACGTCACACCTGTTGTACAGTAGCAGCTATAGACTGTCCCAATACCGGCACTAAATCCGCATGCATAGTCTTTTGTGCAGTGCCTCTTTTTAGGCTGCTTAACTCACCTGTTTGCAGTGTTGGTGGGCAGGAGTGGCCGGTCTGCTCCTGGAGCCCCGTTTTCAGCCTGCTGCCCCCGACTTTTTAGATTGGTTAGCCCTTTAAATAAAGATGCTTTTGTTGGTACTCTTAACCTATCTGTTCTGGGTGCTCATTTACCACTGGACCAGACCAGATTAACAAGTGATGGCAGCTAAATATTAACATGGTAAATTATATAATAGCTCGCTTACTTATAGCAGTTGTTACATCCCAGCTTAGGGATCTGAGACATAAACAAACAGACTGGTTTTAGACAGTAAAAGGTGGAGTAAAGATGCTTTATTGTTCAAGAGGCATAATTAAGGCATGAACAACACAAAATCTGAAACTGGAAAGGAAATTTGGGGGGGGGGGGGGGGGGGGGGACCAAATGGAGAAAATCAACACAAACCTAATCCACAAACCAAAAAGGAAAAGTACCAATAAGCTAAAACTGTAATCAAACTAACAAAACAAGGCCTAGCTATCCCAACTCCAAACTACCAGTGTGAAACACAAAGACAACGAAAGGGGATCTAGCAACTAAACCATTAACCAAACTAGAACACCTGGAACTCAAAACTAAAGAAGCCCAAACTAACACAACTAAAGTCACACACAAAAAAAAAAAAAAAAAAAAAAAAAAAAAAAAAACACCAAAGAGACAAACTGTTTCCAGGCCAAAACAGTTGCCAACAAGTGAACATCTGTGGGCCCTTTTATGGCAGCCTGTTGCAGCTCCAGCTGAGACCGATAAGTCGTTAGCAGGTGGGGAAGGAGGAGATGGTGGTGGTGTGGAGCCAGGCCAATGGGGATGGAGGGATGGAACAGGAGGATCTGCATGTGAAATGAAAGACAGAAGAGGTTTATACAAGGTGGCAGTAATACTACCCCCCCTTAAATTACAAAACCATATACAGGGTTTTTGTAACCAAAAAACACAACCAACACAAATTACATTACAAAAGTCAAACAAAGATAACACAAAGATACACAGGGTAGACCTAGCAAAGCAGAAAATTTACTGGGTAGATCTAGCAAAACGAAGGGGTAAACGAGTTTAACCAAACCGAAGCTCTACCAGGTAGAGCTGGTAAAACAGGGCCACAAGTTTTAATAAACCGAAGGTTTACTCACACTCAGAAACAAAGGCCTGTCCAAAACAGCATTTTGGCAGAACAAAGGCCTAAAAAACACACACAGAAGGCCTGTCCAGAACAATGTTCTGGCAAAACGAAGACCTATGACACACGACAAAGGCCTGTCCAAAACCAGGTTTTGGCAAAGCGAAGGCCTATCACAAGGCACATAAAGGCCAGCCAGCCAGCCAAGAAAATGAAGGGGAACAAAATGCCAAAACAGTCCACAAAAAAACAACTAAAGGAATCAAACAAACAAAGGAGTCCTGTGATTCTTGGCAAAAACAGTTGATGCGTCAAAACCAGGTCATACTTACAGTATACCACAAAATTCATAAAGGGACTGTTGCTACCACTTCTTTGTACCTCCCCAGATGGTGCTGCAACAGAGGCCAAACATGGACACCACAAAACACCATGACACAGTCAAATACCAAAAACACAAGAACCAACTTCAGACATCATATACAGGCTCCAAAGCAACACATTTGCTCACACCAAAGGTAGATGGTGCACTTTAGTTGTGTTAATTTGGGCTTCTTTAGTTTTGAGTTCCAGGTGTTCTAGTTTGGTTAATGGTTTGGTTGCTAGATCCCCTTTAGTTGTCCTTGTGTGTTACACTGGTAGTTTGGAGTTGGGACAGCTAGGCCTTGTTTTGTTAGTTGGGCTTTGTTTACAGTTTTAGCTTATTGGTGCAAACTACTAACTTTCAGATATTCAAAGCATATTTCCAAGTAACAGTGACAACTTCAATTATCATTTCACATACACAGCATAGTAAAGGGGTTAATATTCAATAATTACATTTTAGAAGATTTTTTTTAGGTGATGCTTGTCGCTCACGACGAGAGCTGTAGTCCACAAAGTGGCTTCAAACAAAACCTGAAATAATCTAAAATCTTGGCAGTATTTTATTTTCATTTGCATGACATTTTTTTCAATTTTAATCTTCAACTAACACATCTAGAAACCAGGGCAGAGAATGACTGGGACCAGAAGATAACTATTTTTGCCCCACTGACTCGCATTCATATTTTTTTTCGATTCAATGCTGCATTCCATTTGAACTCGGAAATTCCCAGTTCCGAAGTTTCAACTGGTAGGACCCCAAGGTGGGATTACCAACCATAGATATCCTTTATTATATGATATCTATGGTTACCAATCCCTGAAAGTCGGAGAATCCTCGCCACTTCCAAGTTCTGATTTAAAGATGGCCGCACCCAGTGTTAGCAGTAGACACTGTTATATTTATTTGCACCTCTGACTAATTTTTGTTGCACTAATAAATCAGTAAATCATCGTATTGGTTTATACAGATGTAGGGGGATGCTGCTGTAGAATAATGCTGCGTTTCATTTACCTTGGAACTGGGAACTGTGGGGTGACGTCACACCTGATCAAATTGTGTTCCAGTTCACTGGTCTAGTGTTTATGTTTATAATATAGACATAAACACTAGACTAGGACATGAGGGTGTTTCCAATGTCCACACTGGCGGCCATTTTACCCACAGTCAGCTTGCTCTCTCATTGCAATGATTTAATGGTGCATGCACTTTTTAAACAACCACAACTGTTCAATTTTCAACCAATTTTCGAATGGTCTGGTTTTTAATAAATGTCAGAGATGTAGTTATGAAACACTGCATATGTTATGCTCCTGAGTAGGGGAAAACCGCTTGAGTCAAGAACAGAAACAACCATTCAGCTCTGAAGTCAATATAATGACTGAGATTAGAGCAGTGCTCCCCCTACTGGCTACAGTTCAGTAATGTTCTGCCAAATAAAAGGAAAGCAAACAGTACATTTCTATAGAAAACATGTTATATAGACAAAATAACAAATCTTACATCCCATTTCTATTTTGTCTACGATACATACTTATCAATAATTGTAACTAACATTTCTAGAGCAGAGCTATAACCATTGACTTAAACAGGAGCAATATAATATAGGTATTTATGTGAAATCAATATTTAAAGGTAGAGTCCGAAGTCCCCCCTGTTGGACTCTACCTTTAAGCTACTAAAACTTAAAACAGAATGGCAACATGATATCTATAGACCCTTCTCAGTCACAGAACTTTTGTTCCGTCATATAGCCATGTTCGGTGGCAAAAAGCTCTCAGGGACACTCACCATGGAGTGACTGTTAACTTGCTGAGAGCTGCCTCTCATTAAAGGAATAGTTCACCCACAGAATGATTTAACTTTATTTTCCACTTTCCCTCATGGTGAGCAAGACTCTGGAGCACTTTTTTAATATCTCAAATGCAGCCAACCCCTCATGAATATCCTTCCGGCACTAATAACTTCATTCAGCCAGTATAAATGATTTCAGAGAAACAAAGAGGATTTTAAAAAAAAAAAAATCGTGGCTTCTGTAGTTTCGTGAACGTGCATCAGCGTATTTGCTAGAGATGCGATGTACGGATTTTTCTTCTTTTTTCCCTAAATTTTATGTTTACCTTTTTCTCTTCTTTCCTTCTTGTATTGTATAGGCTCTAAAAATATACTAAATCACGTAGTTTCGAGTAAATTCTGGATGCTACCCACTCAGGACACTTGGATTACATTGGACGAGCAGTATGAAGGAATACTGACAAGTTTTTGTGGAGTTTTATGGACCTTTTTGGCTCGGACCCCGGCAACTCCATTATATGAAAGTTGGGGGGAAAAAGAGAAGCCTTCCTGATCGCTGGGATGCATTTGAGACGTTAAAAAAGTGTTCCTGAGTCTTACTCACCATGAGGGTAAGTGGAAACTAAACTTAAATCATTCTGTGGGTGAACTATTCCTTTAACGACTACATGACTTTACACTTTTTAAGCCAGTTCAGCTTGTGTGTGCCCAGGTCAGTCATTTTTTGATAAATTTGCACTTGTTGGTGCTCAAGACCCTCACAGTTTTCCAAAATCCTGGTTCACATACCTCCATAACTGCCAACAGATGGAGATGTTGCTGCCCAATGACTGCAGCACAGTAGTTGAAAGCCACATTTCACAGAAGCAGTATTTAAAGCATACAAGTGGTTAGAAGCTTATTCTGGTGGCAGGATGGTATCAGATCTTCAGCTGTGGAAAGAGTGCCAAACCTATCTAGTGTATGGATATCTATTAACTGGACGATGAGCGAGTGGAGGCAGACATGGTAAGTAATGTTAGCCTGGGGCTGCCTAGGCTACATTTTTTAGACATGTCCAGAACAAAGTAGAAAATTATTGTATTTTGTATAAAGGGATACTGTGTAACTTTTGACCCAAACATTGACCTAATGTAAGTAATACTGGATTATTTCTGGGGTCAGTATACAGCACCTGACACATGTCAGTGCTCCAAGGATGCTGCCCTCCTTGAAAACCAGGCATTATAAGTTTGCAGGAGTGGATCGGTCTCTCTTTGGATCATGTGTCATGGAGTGGTTTGTTTTATGGTTCAATGACTTCACTATCAAAAGTGGTCTGCAAACATGACTCCAAAACACGGATAGAGACTGTTTAAGTTTGCAACAGTTGTGTGGTGTGGCCTGTGAGAAGTTACAGGTTTAGTGCCCCTCATGGCCAAACGTTACACAGTATCCTTTTTTATCACGCTTCTGTGTTCTGGTTTCCGGAACTTGAAACATTTAGCAGCTTCCTCTTCCGGGCCAGTTCAATGTCCCTGCTCTGTTCCACTTCGTAAATTGAATAAACGCCAACCCTACTTAAATTTTCATGGATTATGGACTGAAGTACTAAGGAAGAAGTGGATCAAAGCAATTCACCAGAGTGAAGGGTCGAACTTTATAATAAAACAATGTAGAACGTTTGTTTGTAGCCCGCACTTCAATGATGCAGACTACACAGCTAGCATTAGCAGGCTAGCATTTGCTGACGTGCCTAACTTTGTGCGTCTTAAAACACAATCTGAAAATCGGGTCCGTACCCTCCTGTTTCCAGTGGAACAACTGGGGACTGCCAAGAAAGGAGATGCTTTCAGATGATGTATGTTTTCAGCCACACAAGTTAGGCATGTCATCAAGCTGGCTAAGGCTAGCCTGCTAACACCAGCTTTGTAGTCTGCCGCCTACAAACAAACGTGCTACGTTGTTTTACTATAAAGTTCGGCCCTTCACTGTGGCAAATCGATCGCTTTGATCCACTTCTTCCTAAGCATCACTTCAGTCGGGAATCAATGAAAACTTAAGTATGGTTGGCGTTTATCCGATTTACAAAGTGGAACAGAGTAGGGACAGCTATTGCTGAAATGGCCCAGAAGAGGAAATGCCTAGATTCCGGAAAGTTCCGGAAAGTGTGATAATCCCCTATTATGGGTCACAGATGATTTAGCTAAGCTAGCTAACAGCTGCTAACATCAGCAGTCTCGTGTTGCCATAGAAACAGTAAGCATTCACGTGGAATAATGAACTGTAAGAGATACAGAATCAAGCTTTATTGTAAATACAGATAAACTGCTTTGAATTTTAGCTCAAAATACAAGTTGGAGTTGGAGGCATTTATGTTGATGGCCACAGAAGAAAGACATCCCCGTGGCTCTTGGACTCTGACTCTGTGGATAGACAGACTTGCAAAGAATGAGCTGCCCAAAAAGCTGCCGCCACTGACAAGGCGAGAAATATTTACTATTATTGTTATCACACATTGTCATTGTAAATCATTTATAATTGTTATGGATGTAGTAATTCATTATTTGTCTTTTTAATGATTCTTTTCAAAAGTTTTATTGTACTTAGGTGTTGCTCCTAAGTGGTGTGATCATGTACACTAAATGATCAATTATTCTCCATTACAGGTTGTTCTGATATATTTGAGGAGCCGTTCTCCCTCTGTTCTATATGTGAACTTCTCTCATTTGGGACCACTGTTAGAATTTGGTAAGTATATCCTATACTTTTTAAATGTATATAAATTTATACTTCATAATTATAATAATTTTTTTAAAAAGTTTTAAAAGAAGCGCACATCCAAAAAGTTCTCATCTCTAGGTGCAAGACAGAGGAAAACATTTTCTTTATTTTTCAGACTTGATAATGTATCCATGTCCCTCTCTCAGGTTCTTCCCCCTCTGTCGGTGTTCAAGGACTGTCTGTCTGCCTGCCTCTGCTCTGCCTTCACTGCACCAAGGTTTGGATGTTGAGTCTCCTCTAGTATGGTTATTCTGGAGTTAAATATATTTACTTTTGGCTTGAGAGATTTGTGTGTTACCTTCCTTCTTGTTTACATCCTTTAGCCAGGCGGTAAAAGTAGGCTATGCATGAGAGAAGATGCTGGAAAAGTGGCGTCCTCACATAATATGGTGGGCTGGTCTGGACGGAAAATGGCACAGCTGAATTTCTGTCCCCGTCCACCCTTGTTGACAGAGGTCTCACTCAGTTAAAGCCAGAGTTGGTAATCCTGTTTAGAAACACTTTTTGTTATACTGAGTGAAATGGTCCTTCCATCCTGACAGCAGTCAATACATCATGTAATCAAAAAAAGGAAAAAAGTCAGACCTATGTGAGAGCTGTAGTTCTGTAAAAACTCTGACTAACCCCTGGCATTCGCGCCGAAAAGGCAGGAATTGGTCATTCGCACCATATAGAAAGAACCAATTGATGCCTTTATGTCTCGTCGCTGTCCCTCCACTCTCTCCATCCCCCATGTGACCCCCCTAGGTGCTGCTCACTGTAAACAAATAGCTGACGGACTGCTAACTGCTGCTGTGCCAAAAAAACCCAAAACAAAACAACAGATAGGCTATGGATCAAACCATTTTTCCAACATGGCAACCCTAGCTTTAAGCTGCTAAAGCAGCAGCAACATTGCTGAGACACATCATCTTTTAGGTGTGAAACATCATACCAAAAACTGTAAAAAAAAAAAAAATGGATGTAGTATATGTCTGAATAGGGGAAAAGTGAAACCAGTTGGGCGTGTCCCACCGTTGCCATTTTTCTTTGTCGCATGTCTTGCCACTCCCGGAAAATACTAAATTGGGCAAATCGTGGCCTCGGGGCAAATGCTTGACAGCAAATGTACTCTGGCTTAAACGCTAACCGAGCTAACTCGAAACTAACAGGAACTAACGAAGATAAGCCTCCTAAGCTAAAGGTAAGGCATTTTTGGAATTGCTGTTAGCTGCTAAAAAACACCATTTTGCTACTCTGATACAGACTGAGACCTAACCAAGAGCAAACAAGGAGCCAAAAGGTAGCCACCGGCTGGCAGGCCAGCATCTGGTCTGCCGCATGTCAATCAAAAGGACACGCCCCTAATTGTGTGTAATTTCAAGATTAAATAACATCTTAATGGATGAGTTATAAAAAAATGCACCCTCTCACAGCTGACGTAGGGGTAAACTTGGGCCCAATCCCAGTTCTCTTTTTTACTCCTACCCCTTCCCCCTTCCCCTTGGCCCTTGCACTTAAAACGAAGCTACGAGGGGTAGGGGTGAAAGTCAGCCCCTACAAATTGGGATACCCCTTCAACAATCACATGCGTCATCAGTAATGTCGTCGGCTTGTGTGTAAGCAGATGTGCGCTGAGCTGTGGCTGCAGAAATTAGTTGGTCCCTTTTTAACCAACAGTTTGACCCAGGACTTTTTAGTGTGTAGGAAGGAACAGCTACACTGTCAAACACAGGTATCCTTACACTCACCAGGGTTTGAATGAAGGCCACAGATTTTATCTACACAGTTTGTTTTCTTCCCCCACACATTTTTTTGTTTGTTTGTTTGTTTAAAGTTTTGCAATAAGCTTTTGGCTGTTATTTAATAGTGCCAATCAAAGAAGCTTGTTATAAATATTCTCTGGTTATAGAGTCAGACACTGTGAAAGACGTCTGATGGCTGGAGACACACCTTTAACTATGTTCTCTGTCCAACAGTTTGTCTAGTGACTGATACATCAGTACAGCACTGCATGATTAGTGAATCATGCTGCTGGGATCTTCACAGCAGAGGTTTTTCTTGACTCAACCACAGTGAGTCATAGGCTGCAGGATGATTTTAAATGGCCTAATGTCTTACAAATGTGCTCCATTACGGTGTTTTTTAAAGAATATGCTTTCACAGTAGCTTATTTAGGTATTTTCTAGTATCCATATCCAACACTGTTGCTTTCCCCTTTCATTTTCTCTTCTTTCTTTCCTTTTTCTTTCCTTTCCTCCTCATTTACTGATGTTCGTGACCTGCTCTTGTTTGCCGTTTTAGTGTTTTTTATATAAAAGCGTCCAGCAGGTTTTGGCTCCGACTTTTACGACCAGTCATAAAACAGGCAAAAAAAGAAAGGCAGAACAAGGGCAGGCAATTCAGAGAAGGAAAATCTAATATTTTGCTTTCTTGGAGCTGAATATGAGACATTAAAGCAGTGCAGCTGCTGGCAGTAGCTTCTGATGGGCTCTTTTTTCTTTCTTTTTTCTCTTTTTGGGGAAGGGTAATTTAATATTCAGTTTCTATCACAAAGAAATGTCAGTGTTAGAAAGTCCAGCTTGCAATCATCTATCATTAATGTCATCAATATTGAATTTTCTTGTTGTACATTAGTTTGACCAGAGCAACAAGAGAAGAAAAGAGAAAAAGGCGCTTTATAAACAAGGCCGCTGTTTCTACAGACATAGTAACTCTCACCTAACAGATCTCAGACTTGACACCAGAATTTCAACCCATTACATCAGCACACTTTTAAGAGCAAAATGCTTTTCCAACTGCATTACTGTGCCACAGCAATGCTGACACAAGTACTAATAACTTAAAACTATGTAGAAAAGAAGGAATCTTCAGAGAACAGGAGGACACGTGGCAGGTCTTCTCCTCCATGTGGAAAACCTGGTGTCATTCTTTCAAATAAGGATGAGGACTGCATAACAAAATAGGCTTCTGAGGTACTTGAAAGGTGCGTCAACTTATACGTTGGTTGCCTATCAAGTAAAGTCAGACTAAACCTGCAATTTCAAATGAAAATTCTGTCAATTTCTACGCATCATTCACATACACACACTTGGTAACCCCATGTCGTGACCAGAGCAGCAGTATTCCCCATCCAAACTCATATATATTACTGCTGCTCGCAACAACACAAGCTGGGTTTACAAGACTGCAGAGGTTCTGTGTGCACGTGTTCATGTGTGTCTGTGTGTGTGTGTGTGTGTGCATGTATGGGCGGGTAAAAGCAGGGTTGCAGCCAGGCCACAGAGACACAGCCAGAGAGAGTGGTTTGACTGACCACAGAGTCATGAGTGCACATGGAGTTCTCTGAGAGCGCATGTTGCTTTGGGAATATTCAGACAATGTCATTCATGTTTCATGGATAAATGCTGTCAATAGTGTGTCTTTTTTGAATTAATAGATGATATTCACAGAGGAATATTTTTTTCCTTGAATGTATAATCTGTCACTTGCAAGAACAAAATTAATCTTTGCTTTGCTTTATATGCAACTTGCATCAGACTGTTTGTAAAATTACTGATTCTAGATTTCGAGTCAGTAAAATCCCAACAGAGTGCTCTTGAAAGATTATTTTTAGAGGATGAACCATAAATAACCTTAAGCTGAGAGTGTGTCACATAACATTAGGTTTTAGTGCTGCATTTATTTGTATCAAAAACGGAAATATTTCAAAATGAACTTGGTTGCCACCATGGTTGCCATGTGCAAATCAGCCCCGCAATACTTATATTTCATATTTTCAAATGTGTTGTAAAATGCAAAAGAAGAAGAAAAAACAGTGGATAGATCAAACTCTCAGAGACAACAAGGGAGGGGTTTTATTTTAACTATCTGGCAATGAAAGTACTGAGTGTGTATGTGTGTATGTGTAGGGAGTATATTTAAAGAACATTGAAAACACATGTCTGGATCTTGATAAAGAATATTTTAGGCACTGTGTAATTTGGCATGATCTTAACACGCGCACGCACACACTCACACAAAAAGGCCTCCTTTGATGAAGGAGGTTTGACTGTGAAGAACAACTTATACGTGCACTGAATATCAGAGAAATACTGAAAAAAGAAAAAGATGTATAAAACAGCTTAAGTTAAACTTTTGGGATATGGGACCACTTTAAAGCTGGTCAATCAACTCAGTTATGTTGATGACGAAATACACTTAAAGGTACAGTATGCAAAAAAAAAAAAAAACAAAGCTTAATGACAGAAACAAATAATATATGATTCAAAACTGTTTCTATTGATGTGTAATCTCTGCACTAGAACAGCTGTTATATGTTTATTTTCTTACAATGAGTCATTTATATCCAGGGCGTGAAACTGGCACCCGCCCACACCCCAAATTCAGGTAATTTTTGTATTTGGGGGGTGAAACTGTCAGTCGACCTGCCACGTTGGCGGGTAGCCAATAAGACATGAGCATGTGTTGTGTTGTTGACCAATCACGCAGGCTATTGCTTTGTTAAGCAAGCCCCGCTATTTTCTTGGATTTTTTAAACAAAATAGCTGGCGTGAAGAGGCCACTGGCTGGAACAAACAAGCAAAAAGATGAGGAGGATGATTAAAGGAGCGATGACAGTAGTAGTAAAAACTAGTTCATGTATTGACATTACTGCATATGTAAATACTCCAAAGAAAAAAATGGGACTTTTTACAGTGGGGGAATGTTTTGGCACGCTAGACCTCCCTTCCTCAGTAAAAGAGTTGGGTGCGGTAATGATATGCAGCTTTACCCGGAGACCAAGTTGACTTCATTTTGATTGGTTACACCTTATTTGGCTATGACCTTATTTAGAGAAAGTAGGTCAAGCTCAAGCGGCAACCTCCGGTGGCCAACTATGACGCTACCCAGAAGAAGTCATTTTTTGTAGTTCTCCCTTTATCTGCTAGGGGCTGCAAGACTGAGCAAATCCCCACAGACTCCCATGTTAAAAAGCATAAAAGCATGCAAGCCATATTTACAGCAGAAATAAACATGTTTACAGCCTGGTTCAAAAAATCATTTTAGGTTTAATAGGTCAAGTTTACCTTCATGTCAACTGTGAGGTGTGAGGTGAATTTTTAAAAAAAATAAATCATTCATTTAGATGTTATTTAATCTTGAAATTACACATAATTAAGGCCGTGTCCTTCTTAATATAATATTTGTGTTTTGTTCATGCCTTAATTATGCCTCCAGAACAATAAAACATCTTTACTTCACCTTTCAACATCTTGAAGCCAGTCTTTTTGTTTGCGTCGAAAAACCGTAGCAGAGCTGGAACGTAACAACGGCATTTCCACAGTGTGTTATAACTGATTTGCCTCGGGTGTTCTGTGGAGTGGATATCATCGTTATTAATGACAGGCTAACAGATTCCTATTGACTTATGCTAACATTAGCATCGGGGACCACCAGTAACAAGAATATGAGATGAAATAAGATGAAACTGTCTCCAGTGATAAGTAGGACCCTGACTCACTCAAAAATGAGGCCCTGTCAAAAATTCTGAACTTCCCCTTTAAGGGGATTAACAGGCTTTCTAACAGTGTTTGATGCAATAACAACTTATTAAAAGGGGGAAATGATCAACAAAACTTAAATTTCCTCCCTTTTCTTGCTAAGTTTTAGTTTGCGTTTCTGTAGAAATTTTGTAAAAAAAAAAGAGAGAGAGACTAGTCTGTCTTGTCATTTTAACATAAAAGAGAAGAAGCATAGTGAGGAAGTTTTGCATTTGGGCTAAAGCTACAGTTGATACAAAGCTATTACACATTACCTTATGTTAGCTTAAATAACACTTCATCTAACATCGCTGATGAATGTAAGCCTAAATGTTGGAGACACAATGATTTAAGTGGGTTTTGAGGGGAATCGTGTGTCAGATATTGTGTCGATGGCGATAGGTCCATGAGGAAAAGCATAACTGTCATCTTTTTGAGCTTGCTCTCCTTGTGAATAACTTGCTACGAGTTTAAACTGAACTTATTTTAACTTACTAAACAAAAACAACCTGCTGAGCTGTAAAATGAAAAATCTCAAGTTCTTGACACTTAACACAAATAAGACAATAATTAAACTTATCATTGAGTAATATTGAATTCTGCATAGGACTTTTATTGTATCAACAAGGAAAGTCAAATGTGAACTCAAACTTATTTAAATTTTGAACCTGTTTGTATCTGATGATCATAAACAGCTCCTCCAAGGCAAGTTAACAAATAATTAATACCATAAACCAGGAAAACATACAGTATATACTTTTTACTTTTCTACTTTTCAAATGCGTTATTGTAAAGCTATTTGCAAAGCGAGGCTCTTCCTACACTGAGTATAAGATCACATCATGTGTTATTCATGAAGGCGTGCTGTGTGTGAATCCTTTTACTAGAAACACAAAAGGGTGTTTTTTTAAAGCTGTTTTTCGAGGCAGTACTGAATCTTGACATGTATTCACACAGGAAAAACCAGGTCTATCTACAAAGACATGATCACATGTTATACAAATGCTAAAATGGTGTCTTTTTAATTTTCATTCTGGCCCTGAAAATGGTCTAAATATGATCTGCAGGAGTGTTTCTGAGACAGAGCCAAGGGGAAGTGAGGGGAGGAGAAAAGAGACAGCAGAGGGAGACATGTAGTTCTTTAAAGCACTAATGGGAGACGCTCACCCTAAACAGGAGGATGAGTTAAGAATGTAGTTTCCAATAATCAGATTTATTTAAAAATCACTGTCGGACTAATGACAATTGTGATTATTCTGTCTATGAGTGGTGCCTTTGATCCGTGACATCTCTGACGACTTGCTCTGCCAAGCAGGGTGCTGGAGGAAAAGCTGCTGTGAGACTTCTCTGATGATGTTACAGATTACGTCACAGTTCATTTTGATGATGTTGCCTAGCAACCCACAGATCAAGACCCCAAAACGAGATCACGTCTCTTCAGAATATCCTCAGAGTCAAATCTGCACGTTCAGGGGTTTCAATACAGTCGCTAAGTTACATGTAGATACACTCTTAAAAGAATATTTGAGCTTAGTTGATATGAAAGAATAAGTTTTCATTGATCTTATGTAATTATATTGGTTTGGTAATGGAATCTTATTTATTTATTTATTTATTTTTGTCAAATCAACCTAAAAAAAAACCCCACTCTAATCTGACTTCTTCTTTTTTTTTACTTTCACTCAAAGTAAATTTATTCAGTTGTTTCAGCTTTAGCATGCACGAAGAGCAAAAGGGGTAGGGCTATTTTACAAATTCAACGCACTGGAACCACAAAGGCTCATGGGAAATGCAAATTCAGAAGGAATTTAATCTTTAATGATTGTTATCCTATAAATTTGAGTTATGCGTTTACTGCCTTTGTCATGTTCACATTCAGAGAAAGTTGTTAGGAAATTCTGTTCAGTTTGGACATTAAAGTTGCACCATGAGTGTGAAGAAACTTGGTTACAGAGAATAATCAATGATTTTCTTTTTTTTGGATGATTTCTGGCAGGCTATGTGCCACATGGCATATTACTGCCCTTAGTTGGCTATGAAAAGGCAGCAATGTGCCATGTGGCACCTAGCCTGCCGGAAATAATACAAAGAAGAAGAACCAATGATCTACTCCATTGGATACTTTAACTGACTAAAGTAAACTGAATATAATTTGCTACAACATTCAAGTTTCTTAAATAAAGTGAAAAATTTCAGGTGAAATTAAATTAGAATATTGGGCTTATGTGGGAAAAGCAACTTCATTGATTTTATTTCAAACAACTTGAAATAAATGGTTTGCTTCAATGTAAAAAAAAATATAGTTTGCATGAACTTAAAAAAGTTAGGTTGAACCAACTTTTTATTTTTTTACTTATATTGAATTAATTTAGAAATATTTGGTGTGACCAATTACCTTAATTTTTTTTAGGTTAAGCCAAAGCTAAAAAATTTTCAGCGTAGGATCACAGGTTTCCTGATATAGACAGAGAACAAAGATTGCTTTACTTTTCCTGTTTTTAAATTGCCTTGAAGCAAATATTCCTGCAATGATTAGTGGTTTTGTTTGAATGATTTTAACAAACAAGAGAAATCTCTCATAAGTACCATTTTTATGGTTATTTTCCTCATGTAAATATAATAAAAGTGACCAAGTCCACCTGATAAACAGGACTATTTGGTTTAGTATTTTATGATTTGCTATGATTTGATTTTAATTTTCATCAGAGATTTTGTTTCCTCACTGTTTATCTTTGACTCATCAACAAAAACACATTTACAAAAGATGTATTTACATCACCATCACAGTGTTTTAAAACTCTACATCAATAATTCATTTACAAAAACAGTTTTACTTCATCCAAGAGTCAGTAAGTAGAGCTACTTGGGTCTGACATGTTTGATTTATTTGTTGGCTGTTAACCACAGGGATTCAATGAGCCCGTCAATGATAGATCATTGATTTTGCATTGTTTGCCTCGTTCACACCACAATGCAAGACTAGTGTTTGGGAAAGGTATTCAAATCAGAAAGTGTATTTGAAAGACTTGTTTTTTTGCTTTTAAGGTGTGAAAAAAAAGCTGGTTTAGTGAGGAATGACAGAAAGTGAGCCATAAAAGGAACGAGAGGTGGCCATCTGGCTCAGGTCAAACTCCCACAGCGTGATGATCACAGTGGTATGTGTGTGTGTGCGTGTGTGTATGTGTGTGTCCTGCAGTGCAAGGTGATGACCACAGCTGGGTGTTGGGGACCTCAAACCCGCAAGAGGTCACCCCCTTCTTAATCCCACTCCCTCTCCAAGTTCTCTTCTTCCTCCCCCTGCTCTAATGCTTTTCCCCATATGTGCCTGTTTGGTTTATTGTATCCGTGTCACTTCTCAGCAAAAACAGAAAAATCCTCCTCAGGATACATGAAATAAGCAGAATCTGTGGAATACAGGCCATGCTAGGAATGAAAAATGCTCAGAGGGAAGCTTAGCAGGGCAGCCATTGTGAATTCACCTCCTCCATTACTTTGCATCAATTAGCACGTCACCTCAAAGACTTTTGTGAGCGCTTGTGTGTGTTCTGTGGGGGGAGGGGACGTAAAAGACTAGGACAATTACTTATTCTCAGGGGGAAAAACAGAAATCAGTTTATCACGCTGTTTATCTAAATCCAAACCCCTTAGCATGCGCTTTTGGTGAATGTGGTTCCTTCCAACACTCAGTAAAACGTTTTCTCTGGCTTTGTTTTTGGAGGCGTTTTCAATTTCTTTTGTATTATTATTATCATGTATCATTTCATGGAATGACATCATGACTATGATCATCTTTCTGACTGTTACTCAGTCCCTAAGCAACATGTTAGACAAGCTCTACACACATATTTTCATACAAGACTGCATTGTTCCTGACACAACAGAACTCTTTTCATTATTTAACGGGGTTCTTTTGTTCTTCGGGATGGGGTTCTTTTGCAGCAATATCAGCATCAAGCGAGCTCTTATCAGCTGAAATCTAAGCCTTTTCCACCTCCCTGGAGGGTTCAGCTCTATTATGTCTGCCGAAAGATGAACTGTGAGATGGTATCAGAGGTTTGGAGAATGTGCAGGCTGAGGCAGCTTTCAGTTTCATTGGGGCCAGTAATTTAACATACTCAGTCGCGGTGAGCATGTATTGCACTGCTGCTATGCAGCTTTCTCCCATCTTGCCTTTGGGAGGGCAGATCATATCTCCATTATGCTGCTTAAACTAGATAAACCAGTTCAACATAAGTCAACATACAGTTGCGGCTCTCCAGGACCGTTTTGATGCTACAGACTCACAGATTTGTGGAGACTCACATGATCCCCTGCCAACAGTCCTGCAATCACAAGACTTGAGACTTGACACCTCTCTCTGCACCTGGGCCCTTGACTTCCTGACAAAAAGGCCTTGAGTGGTGAGACTGGACCCCACCTCCTCATCACTGGCGGTGAGTGATGTGGTCCAAGACTGTCGTCCCATTCCCAGTAAGTAGGTGTAATGACAATAACCCCCCTGTCTCAACAACAACAAGACCAAAGAGATGAGAGTGGACTACAGGAAGCTGCAGGAGGCACCACATCCCTACTGGGAGGGTCGGCAGTTTTAGTTCTTTTGGCATGCACATAATGGATGACCTTTGCTGGACTGTCTACGTTGACACGGTGAAACGGTTTTAAAAACTTGTTATTCTTTTACGCATCACTCAGAACATGTAACTGGTTGCATCTGTGGTTTGGCTCAGGTCATTCTCCAGATATCAGTAAGGAGGGACCCATTGGCAGAGAGCTCCCTGCCATTTAGGACACTTGCCACACATGTTGTCAGGGTGGAAAGCCCATGATGATCTATGCCACCCAATGCACATACTGTTTACCTCGCTGCCATCTGGTAGACAGTATCAGTATCACCCCGACCTGCAGGCTCAGTGACAGTTTTCTACTCTCAGGCCTGGGCGCTTCTAAACTTTTAAGACCTGTACTAACTGACTTTGTCATCATCTGACATTGAATACTTTCTGTATGTGATCCTGCTTCCCAATCGAGTTGTGCCATCTGTAATCTTAGCCATATTATTGTATCATGAGCTCTTGAGTGAATTGATGGAATGCATAGCGTCTGGCAGCTAGTTGATCCACTTTTTTCCAACTAAAATATCCATCCAGCAGATGGATTTCCACTGAGTATTGTGCAAGCAATCATGGTTTAAAGATAAAGAATTCAGCTGACTTTGAGAATCTCACGTTTTTTCCAGATAACCACCTTGAAATTGATACATGAGTTTTAAAAAAAAACCTTTTTTTTTCAACCTGCACCTTATTTCTAGGAATTTATACATGCATTCACTCACCAGTAAAATTTCTGTTTCACTCTGACTCCTTCGGACAATAACTATTGGAAAGCTCTGAACCCACAGGAAAATACCTGTTGTTTGTTTATTCGTTTATATTGGTGAAATGACAGAGTTTTGCTGCAGATAAAGCTTCATAGAGAGACACATTGATTTTGACTCCTTCACTCCCATTACTGTATATGGATATACATGTACCTGTATGTGGACCTACGACTAATCTAAATATCGTCCAAAGGAGTCAGAGTGACACAGAAATTTTACCAGTGAGTGAATGCACTTATAAATTCCTAGAAATAAGGTCCAGGTTGAAAAAAAGAGCGTTATCCCTTAATTTGAATACTAGCATAAAACCACCATATTGGATGTTTGGTGCATGTAGCAAGTCTGCAGTTACAAATTCCAAAGGTATGCTTTTCTATAATTTTTTTTTAGATGATCATAAAACATGCTTATGTAACGCCTGTTTAGTGGTTAGTTTGGCACACCTTTTATACCCCCTTCCCACTGGCCGAAAAACCCGTTTTAACCTGTGAACAATCGGCTTTTCGTGGCAGTGGGAATGACTCATCGCCCCGCATCGACCCAAGTCAAACGACTCGGCAAGCAACGCAGGTTTAAATCGCCTTCAAGCGGCTCGGCTTCAATCGGCATGCAGTGGGAACAACAGACCCGGGTTGACCCGTGAATTTATGTGATGACGTTGAGCGCAACGTGCGTACGTCACAACATGGCGCCACTTCGCGTGTGATATAACAAGCCAAAACAACTCTGCTTCCATTCAATAAACATGGCGCAGCATTGGCAGGATAGAGAAATTTGTGAGCTTCAATAAAGCACACTGACTACGCCATGACTACTTTCCATGTTACATTCCTGATTTCTGTCGCACTGATGATGTCATCAACGCTAACCCAGTGTGATGGCGTTACCAGACACGCAGCGATTGGATCAGAGGACACGCAGCTAGCCAGCAGGTGATCAAACCCGGCTTTTTTTGTCAATGGGAAAGGAGCCTAATGCCGATTATGAGCGGGTCGACGCACGTTTGAAAAACCCATGTAAACCTGTCAATTTCAGTGGGAAATTGGCTTTAGACTATTGTATCTGCTCTGTTCCACTGTTTCTGAATGATTAGCTCATCAGTTCAAGGAGACAGGAACTTTTAATACCTGCTTTCACACATGCTTTTAATAATGCAAAATGGAATGATTACAAAGCCCAAAACTGACCATTCTGTTTGTCATGGTCCTTTTAAACTTTTTTGTCCCACTTTTTGTCTGTATTTAATATGATTACACTTCATTATTCCCTCTGCTTTTCAATTAAAAGTATCTTATACATTTTGCTGGCCACATAATCTGGAGTTCTTATCCAAGAAGTTGGGGTGTCAGCTAGTGAGCTTACTGTTGCCTGCCTACTGAACCCAACATACACTGTTGGTCCAAATAAATCGTTCTTTCATCACTGTATGTGTGTGAGGTTGTGTGAGTGTGTAGTTCAGTACTGTAGCCTCTCTGTGTTGCAATGACAGACACAAACCAGCTGCCCGCATTCCTGTCTCAGTCTCTACTGACTCCTTACAGGGGATTTCCCCTCCCCCAACAAGTCGACAGCATGTTCTACACATACTTCTGGTATGCTATATATACACACACACCCTCCCATAATGCATTCAGTCACACAACAAAACTAGGCAAGAGACAGCTCAATCAATTAAAGTAAATTGAGTAGAGAAGAACATAACTTGTCTTCTTTTGTGCCCTGCGCCTTCTTTGGTAAGCTTTATATCATCCCTGGAAACTCAACATATTTTCACTGTGTTTCAGAACATCACCTTGACTTGTGTGATCTATTTCTGCTTTGCTCCACTGTTGTTTCCATGACTACTTGCTTGGTGTATGCAAGCTTACCAGTGCCGATTGAAGGTAATGTAGTGCCCTATGATAACCTCAACTGTGGTGACTCCAAAAGCTTAATGTGTGTGTGTGTGTTTTAAAAAAGTACAAACATTTTTCTGTCTTAATGGATTTTAACAGTCTTCTTTAAAAAACAAAACAAAACAACAACCACAAAAAATCAGCACTGAATTTGCAGCAATAAAACATGTTATAGGTCAACTGTTGACATGCATTTTTAAATAACTATAGGCCTAGCTACAATTTGAGTACAAGTTCCTGATCTTTGGTCAATGAATTAACAGTACACTAAACATTTCTCAAATCACAGTTCCACTTTTCTGGCCTTATTTTTAATCTAGTTATGTATAAAAGGAAGCGGATATTAAGCTACTATACAGAAATTTGTTATTTAGGTTCAGTAATTCAGCATGTATCGTTATCAGTGTTTCCTCTGTATTGACTCAAACATGTTGGGCCACCATGGCTATAATGTTAGTGCCACGCCTTCAAAATGCCGAAAATTAAACACGGACAACATACAAAATTCTCAATTAAATCTGCATTGCCACCTCCAGAAGCATAACAGCAGTGCGATACTTGCCACCTCCAAGTACCAATTTAAAGATGGCTGCGCCCTGTGTTAGCAGTAGTAGAAGCTCCTGTAATGTTACATTTATTTACACTCCTGACTACTTTTTGTTGCATTTAATCGGTCATACACGTAATATTGGTTTATATAGATGTAGGGGGAAGCTGCTGTAGTGTAATTCACATTTTCATGCAGTATGAACTACAACACCAGCTGTACTAGCAACAGCCAAAAACAATAGTCTTAGCAAATGTGTTGTTTCGCTAGGGTGCCATCTGGTTTTCTGACCAGTGAACTCAAATGCAGTTTGATCAGGTGTGAAGTTATTCCCACTTCCCAGTTCCGAGGTAAATGGAATGCACCATTACCTTGATAGCGGTTGCTCAGGTTGGGAATACAACAACAGAGTTTTTTGCCCTTTTTTTTCTTTTTATTTAACCTTTATTTATCCAGGAAGAGTCCCACTGAGATTAAAAACCTTTTTTACAAGGGAGTCCTGGAACCATTACCTTACTTTTGACTGTGTAAGAGACTACAAAAGCTGCAAATGCAACAATAGTATATCAAGTAGTAGCAACAAAAACGGTAATTTATGACTCTCTCTTCAGATCTGCTGCATACTGTCATACGAAGAACAAAATCCACTCTCAGTTTTACGATGTCAGATTTCAGGACATAAAAAGGTCATCTGGTCCTCAAATCAAATCTTAAATGTGATAGCTACAACTGTTTCATCAAACCATTTTTAAAAAAAATAATTATTCATCCACAGAACATTTAGAGGGTTGCAGAATAAAAGTTTTATTTACGACCCCCCCCCTCCATTTTCTTATAGCATATAAATAATTGTTTTATCAATTTTGATGGGTCCCAAAAAATTAATATTTACCTCTGATTACCATGCCAATGTTGTGATTCATTGCCATTAGCATTAGCTCTGGAGTTGCTAGCTTGATTGCTATGTGTAGAAATATCATCTCCCTTGCCCTACTCCTTAAATTCAAATGGACGTAAAATGAAGCAAGATGAAGATGATGGTAGCAAAGGAACTCAAACGCCCCGTAGAGGTTGCCACTTTCCTACTGGACATGTAAGTTAAAAAACTGTTCATGCTAATTAACAGTTAGTTGGTTCTGTAATGTTGCAAATGCTAACTGAGTAGCCTAAGTGAGTGTTAGTGTGCCACCTACTGGCGAGGAGGAATTAAACTTGAAGCCATCGCCTTTAAAATTTGGTAGTATTATGCTGCGTTCCATTTACCTCGGAACTGGGAAGTGGGAACTGGGGGGTGACGTCAGACATGACCAACTTGCGTTCCAGCTCACTGGTCGGAAAACCAGTTAGCAGCTTAGCACAACAACGTGTTTGCTAAGGCTATTGCTATTAGCCATTGTTTGCACAGCTGGCATTGTAGTTCACATATACAACATGAAAGATGTGAATTACACTACAGCAGCTTCCCCCTACATCTATATAAACCAATACTACATTTATGACTAATTTATGCAACAAAATATTAGTGTGATTTGTAAATAAATGTAACATTACAGGAGCTTCTACAACTGCAAACACAGGGCACGGCCATCTTTAAATCGAAACTCGGAGCTGTGAGAATTGTCCGACTTTCCACGAGGGAAATCCGACTTTGGGGGCCGTTCCAGTTGAAACTTCCCACTCGGAACTGTGAATTTCCGACTTCCGATATCAAATGGAACGCAGTAGAAATACAACGTAAGATAAACAATACAGTTATAATAGTATACAATTATACTACATCATTGTTCATTTGCAAAGGCTATGCTACAGAAGAGAAAAGCGTGTGAAAAACTAGTTACATTCCTACGTTACTCTGTGATTCACTGACTTGTAGAACAACCTTTAGCAGCAGTATGTTCAAATAACTGTTTTCTGTCGGATATCAGTCTCTAACATCATGGTGGAGGAATGTTGGCCTTCTCTTCTTGACAAGGTTGCTTCTATTCATTGAGATTTGTATGTAGGCTATTCATTTATTCAAAGATCTTCTTAAATTGTGCAAAAACCAGCTTGAGGTTTGGATATTGACTCCACTTGCCTTGTTGAACAACGTTGATTCTCTTCATGGAAAGTTTGGTGCCTGACTTGAATTGTTTGCATTTATGAATATATATATATATATATATATATATATTTTATCATTCATCACTGTAGATATATGCACATCAGCTACTGCTGTAGACATGACAAATAAAAAAAAGGAAAAAAACTGCATTGTTTCGAAACGTGAATACATTTTTATCACTGTAGAATGTCCAAATCATTTGAAATTGGTCTTATATTGATCACCAGCAACATCCGTTTCTCTGAGATCAATGCTGATACCTTCCCTTAATGAGTTAAAACTTTTAAAACTTCTGCATAAAAAGAAAAGTTACTGAGTTATTTTTTTTGGGGGGGGGGGGGGGGGGGGGGGTTAAATTCAAGCTTTATTTACAGGTGAGTTGTTCAAATATGCTTTCTCTCTTGGGAGGGGGGCAATTTAAGTGTAAGGTCTTGCACAGCATCGCATCAAGGATGCACCTAACGTATACTCTAGTAGCATCTGCACGACACCCACAGATAGTAAAATTTGCATTTATTTCACAATAATGACTTATAAACTGACACATGAATTCGGAATAATGAATGTATTTCTCAGAGGCACTAGACATACTGGTTAGACCATCTTGGTCAACCAACATGTCCTGTAAGCTGAAAATCTCTAAACCAAACTAAAACTGTGTGTTTCCACTTCAGCTCAAGATTTAAATAGTTATTCAGTCTTGGGTTTCATGTGGTGGCTTAAATACTTTGTATGGCGGTCATGCTGAATGGAGGAAGCACAGTCCAATCCATCAAAATCTTTTCTGCTGTGTATATCTCATCTTACTGTGCAGTAAATTTACTTGTTTGTCTAGCCCACTTTTTTTTCTCCAGCTGCAGCAGACTGCAGTCCAAACAGTGGCTGACTGTCTGGGAGCCCGCTGGACTGCCCACAGCTGCTTGACCACTGCAGACACTATCCACAAACATATGCACACACACAAACAAACAGCTACAGTTAGACGCGACAAAGTGCATCCCATTTGACCTGGTTTGGCTGCGAACCGCTGGGTTTTACACCACAGACAGAGAGGAAGAAAGAGGCAGAGGCCATAATCTTGGAGCAACAACTACAGGCACATTTGGACTGGGTCATTTTTTTGGCCTGCGCGTGTAGACTAGTAAAGTCCTTTGTTTATCCTAAGTAACATGTTTTACATGTTGTGGAACATAAAGAATTACCAAGAGTCTGATTAGTAAAGAATAAAAGAGTAAATTTATTTACAAAATAATGAACAAGGCAAACAGCAAATGTTGCTTTGCAGCCAGTTCACACAGAGAGACTGCATCTCTGAGTCTTGTCTGCGGAGCTCTGACCTTGGTTGAGTACAACAGTTTACTCAGACGACAGGCACCAGATAAGATAAGACCTCTCAAGATATTCCCTGACACATGACATGTAATCAATACCAGAATAAGAGAAAGATTATTGACATGCCAGAGGCAAAGTGACACTGTAACAATAGGTTAATTAGATCATTTCATCCACACAACCAAACTGCCGAAAATCACCACATGACAGACTAAAGTTATCCTCAAAGTCAGCAGCCTGTAGTACCATACCAAAAACATTTTTGTGTGAACTCTGTTTTTAAACAGCTAATCTTTCAGTGTTCTCTCGTCTAAAAGTAAGGCCCAATCTCAGTTCTCTTTTTTTTTTTTTACTCCTACCCCTTGCCTCTTGCCACTTAAAGGATAAGTTTATTTTTTTTCAACCTGGACCTTATTTCTAGGAGTATATACATACATTTACTCACTGGTAAAGTTTCTGCATCACTTTGAGTCCTTCGGAAGATATCACGTTGAGCCTTCGGTGAATGTCCTGTATCATGGCCGAGACGGGGCAGCCACCATATAAGACATTACTGTATTTGCAGCAAAACTCCTTGATTTCATCAATGCTTTAAGTAGAATGAACGAACGAATGAGTATTATTGTCCTGTGAGTTCAGAGTTTCGCAAATTGTGTTTTTGTTGTTGTCTGGGTAGCGAGCTGCTCTTAGCTGTACTATGGAAGCGCGCATTGTGAACCTGTGGACCTGAAAAGTGTGTAGAACAACCTAATAACTAACAGAAAGCTAAATCTGGACTCACTGGACAATAGTGTTCGTTCGTTCATTCTGATTGAAGTATTGGCGAAAATCAAGGAGTTTTGCTGCCTATAATGTCTTATAGCTATAGTGGCTGCCCCGTATCTCCCATTTTACCGGACGTGCACCAAAGGGTGACTTAACGTAATATCTTCCGAAGGACTCAAAGTGATGCAGAAACTTTACCAGTGAGTAAATGCACGTATATACTCCTAGAAATAAGGTCCAGGTTAAAAAAACAAAACAAACTTCTTCTTTAAAACAAAGCCATGAGGGGTAGGGCTGAAGTCAACCCCTACAAATTGGGACACCCTTTAACAATTGGATATGTCATCAATGATCCCTGCCTGCTTGTACATGCGGTGACCTGTCGCTGCAAATCTCGAGAAATCAAACCGCCTACAGCTGTGGATGAACAGCCCACAACTGAACTTTTAGCGGTTTTTAAGTGACGCTCCCCCTATCAATGGCTAAGCTGGCATCCATCTTGCATCGTACCTGTACTGTGAGCTCACTCCAGCCAGTAAAAGACAGTCTTATCATGACTCTTTTTCTGTCCCTTCCTCTCTTTCTTTTCCTTTCTTCTTACGGTAATGTTTCCAAGCGTTTCTTTGCTGAATCCAACATGATGCGCGTTCAAAACACCCGCTGTGTTCATATCTGGTTTATATCTGTTTGCTAGTAAGTGACGTGGTGCACAACCAATAGTTGGCTGCAACATCAGGACCCCGTCCCGGATAAAGAAGTTACATAGTGTAGTTTTTGAGCCTTAGGACGCCGCTGGGCAGTGACGGTTTGAAAGTACGGATGATGAATGTTGGTGTGCCATCAAAACGAGTCAGAAATGCATACTTTTAAGTTCTAAAAGTTACGTTGTGGGTCTTTAACGTTACCAAGCAAGTCTGATTTGTGCATGACATTCCTACTTGTGTTGTATGGTACGACGCCTTCCTTCAGAAGACCAGCAGCGATGTTACCATAGACTGTAAAATAAAAAGGAATACGGTTATGTCCGAAGAGCTGAATGTGAAGTAAGTTAGGTGGTTTCCACCGTCACCATCTCGGAAAATACAAAAAGAGGCAAAGACAGGGCCACTCCGAGCCTCAGGGAAAATGATTGGCAGCCAAGCTAATGCTAACCTAGCAAATCCGAAGTGAACAGGAACAAATGAAGATAGATGGTCTAAAGGTAAGGTCCGCTGTTTATCAGCTGTTCATCAGCTAAAACTACTGCTGTGTAACTCTGCTACAGGCTGAGGCCTTCCTGTGAGCAAGCAGGGAGCTAACTATAAGCCTTCACGGCTAAAATCGGCACCTGGTCTGTCAATCAAGAGGACACGCCCCTATTTATGTGTAATTTCAAGATTGAATAACATCTAAACAAAAGAGTTATAAAAAATCACCCTCTTCACAGTTGACATGAAGGTAAACTTGACCTACTAAACCTAAAATGATTTTTTCAACCAGGCTGTACACATGAAAGAGAGGAGGTGTAGTGCTAGCTGGATGGAAACACTAGGTCTCCTCCTCAGACCAGTTTAGTTCGTCGACCAGTTTGGTTGATCAAACATGGCGCCCATGGTCTCGGCCAGCCGTCCGTCGCTCTCCGTTCTCTTGTTGGTTTTTCTGCTCCTGTCCCTCGTTACTCGGGGTGTGATGTCGCTACTGGTGTACGATCGTATGGATCTTCTCCTTATCCGCGATTCGATGCTGAAAACGCCGATCTGGAGCTCTGATGGCCAGTCTAAGGTACCGCCGCCTCTCCTGGCCGCGATACCGCCCTACCTGCGGCGTTTCCCTTGCTGGCGCGCCCGCAGATCCGGCCGCCGCCGAAGACGTGGGAAACGTGGAGGAGCCATCGTCAAATGGAAATTACTCCACGGATCTACCAGTCTTCCCTCCTGTCGTCCTCCTGACGAACCGAGACCCCGGTGTCTCCGGCCGATTTTTCCAGACTCCGGCGTGTTTACCTTTCCCCGCCGACCGGCGCGGGCTTCCCGGCGGGGCTGTGTCCCGGGAAACCTCCGGCCGCTGAACCGCGCTTCCTCCTCCGGCTCCGCTGACTCCTCACTCATCCAGATGGCTCTGATCAACATCAGATCTCTGTCAAACAAGACCTTCATCCTCAACGACTTTTTTTCATCACGGAACCTGGATTTCCTCCTCCTCACGGAGACCTGGCTGAAGCCCGGCGATGACAGCGCCTTCGGGGAACTCCTCCCCCCCCGCTGTGCGGTTCTCAACTCCCCTCGCGCGGCTGGTCGCGGTGGTGGTGTTGCTGCTGTTTTCAAGGATGGTTTCAGTTGTAGGCTGTTACCTGTGGATACCTACTCCAGTTTTGAAGTCCAGCTGATGGTGATCGACCTCTCCTGCCCTGTACTGTGCGCTACGGTGTACCGTCCTCCGAGGACCAGCAAGGACTTTCTTCAGGAATTCTCTGAATTTCTGTCTGAGTTCACCCCCAGGTTTGACAAATTTCTGATCTGTGGCGACTTCAACGTACATGTCTGCTGTCCTACAAACCATCTGGCAAACGAGTTTAAGAGCCTCATCGACTCCTTTGGCCTCACCCAGCTGGTCACCTCTCCCACTCACGAGCGTGGACATATCCTTGACCTAGTCCTTTCTTACGGTCTCACGGTCTCCATCAGGGACATTTCTGCTGCCACCTTATCGGATCACTTTCCTGTCATCTTTGATGTGGTGGCCCCTCCTTCCTCCATTAAGCCTGCTCTCCCAGCCCGCAAGCGGCGAGCTTTTACCCCAGCTACGGCTACCGACTTTGCTGCCGCCTTCAACACCTCGCAGCTGCTTGCTGCCAATGACTCGCCCCCCCTCTGCCCCGACGTTCTGCTCTCAACCTTCAACTCTACCTGCTCCGATATCCTGGATTGTATTGCTCCCCTTCGCTCTGTTCCATCCTCCACCAAAAAAGATCCCTGGATAAATGACCATATCCATCTGTTAAGACGGAAATGCAGACAAGCTGAACGTCGCTGGAAGAAAGATAAGTTGCATGTTTCCCTGGGTTTGCTGAGAGAAAGTGTGACCACTTATCAGAAAGCCATGAAAGACGCTAAAGCTAAGTATCTGTCATCCGTTGTATCAAACAGCTCACATAATCCCAGAGTCCTATTCAGTACCATTAACTCTGTCATTAACCCCGATGTCTGTCTATCAAATGCTTCTCCTGCTACTGCTGATGAATTTGCTGCTTTTTTCATTGAGAAAGTTCTGTCTGTTAGGAAAAGCATTGCTGCTAGCCCCTCTGCTGTGACTGATGTCCACACTGCTCCTGTACAGGTCTTCCAGCATTTTGAGACCGTCTCTTTATCACACCTGAATGACGTTGTTAGCAGCTTGAAACCTACAGGTTGTCCATCAGACACCATTCCGGCCAGGTTGCTAAAAGAGGTTTTTGTTTCTGTTGGTCCTTATCTACTTTTCCTTTTCAATGTTTGTCTATCTCTGGGATCTGTCCCGGCTGCCTTCAAGCATGCTGTGGTCAGGCCTATTTTGAAAAAAACACATCTCGATCCTCTCCTGCTACAAAACTTTAGACCAGTCTCCCACCTTCCCTTTCTCTCAAAGCTACTAGAAAAGCTTGTTCTTAAACAATTACAGCCTTTTCTAGACCAAAACGCCCTTCTGAGCAAGTTCCAGTCTGGTTTTAGGGCTCGCCATAGTACTGAGACTGCCCTGCTAAAAAT
Organism: Atherinomorus stipes; assembly: GCA_023101725.1. Taxonomy (NCBI): domain Eukaryota; kingdom Metazoa; phylum Chordata; class Actinopteri; order Atheriniformes; family Atherinidae; genus Atherinomorus; species Atherinomorus stipes. The sequence continues at coordinate 629,472 of JALJCO010012583.1, read as the reverse complement.
TCATAATGACATCACTCTATCTGTTGATGCTGGTAATCCCACCCTGCTGGTCCTCTTAGACCTCTCTGCCGCTTTTGATACGGTTGACCACGCTGTCCTTATTTCCCGCCTGGAGCACTCAGTTGGTATCCGTGGAACTGCACTCAGGTGGTTCAGAAGCTATCTCTCTGACAGAAGCTTCTCCGTTGCTGCCGGTGATTCCTCCTCCTCACGTGTTCCACTCACCCACGGGGTGCCACAAGGCTCAGTTCTCGGTCCTCTCCTTTTCCTGCTGTATCTGCTGCCCCTTGGCTCCATCATTGATAAACACAACCTCTCCTTCCATTTCTACGCCGACGACATTCAAATCTATCTTCCACTGCACCTGACCGGAAATCACACGCCATCATACACAAAACTTTTAGACTGTCTAAATGATGTGAAATCATGGCTTGCGCAGAATTTTTTACATCTTAATGATGCCAAGACTGATTTCATTTTGTTTGGCACTCCAACCATGCTTGGCTCCTTCTCACACGACGGCACTTCGATTCCCTCCCCTAAGTCCTACGTGAAAAGCCTTGGAGTTTTGTTGGACAGTGGCCTCAGGTTCGAAAGGCAGATCAGCGCCATAGTCAGAACCAGCTTTTTTCAACTCCGTCTCCTCTCGAAGGTTAAACCTTTCCTTAACCGGGGGATCTGGAGACGGCTGTCCATGCCTTCATTAGTGCCCGGCTGGACTACTGTAACGGCCTTTTCGTTGGTCTGAACCAGGCTTCCATCGCCCGCCTGCAGCTCGTCCAGAACGCTGCTGCTCGTTTTCTGGTGGGCACTTCCAGGCGGGAACATATAACCCCCGTCCTGTCCTCCCTGCACTGGCTCCCCGTCCGTTTCCGAATTGATTTTAAATTACTCTTGTTTGTTTTTAAAGCCCTCAACGGCCTGGCCCCCCCTTATCTGGCTGACCTGCTGGTCCGCCGGGACCCCAGCAGGGCCCTTCGTTCCGCTGGCCAACTTCTTTTAGAAGTGCCGAGAACGAAGCTAAAGCAGTGGGGCGACCGCTCGTTCTCAGCTGCTGGCCCCAGATTGTGGAACTCGCTGCCCCCCGACATTCGTCTCACGACTGAAATGGGCTCTTTTAAATCTAAGTTAAAGACTTATTTTTTTAGTCTAGCTTTTAATTCTAACTAGTTTATTTATTAAAGGTTTTTACTCTCTCTTAGGTACACCCTGCACTCCCCCGAGTAGCCTGTTCTGATTCTCTGTTGGTTGTTTTCACTGTTAGCTCTTTTTTGTTCTTCACTTTTCCTAGTATTTAAGTTTGCATTTTTATGTTTTGCATTGTTGTCTCTTTTCCTGTTACCCTGCTGTAAAGCACTTTGTGTGTCCAATGGGTACTGTAAAGGGCTATATAAATAAATTTGATTTGATTTGATTTGATTTGATCAAGTCTTAAGAAACAAGGCTCAAAAGGAAACAAGCCAGCAGGTGCTCATCAAACTCGCGGCCGGGAGGCATTCAAAGGAAGAAGGATGAGTTGGGGCACTCTCTGGACTTGCAAGTAAATTTACTTGCAAGTCCAGAGTGCCTCAACTTAGGCTGTAAACATGTTTATTTCTGCTATGAAGTTGCTCTTTTTAACGTGGAAGTCTATGGGGATTTGCCCCTAGCGGATGAAGAAAGAACTACAATTTTTAAGTTTACTTCTGGGCCTTCACTTTTCTCCAGCAGAATTTGCCCCTTGGATGTTGCTTAAGTTTTTATTGATAATCTATCACTGCATTAACAGGGCTGCCACAGACCACCGCTGGTTTTCAGCCTGGTAGCATTCATGTTACTGAAGCTCCAACTTTGTACTAGCGATTTTTTTCATATGCATTTTACAACGAAAACATTTAACATTTAAACAACAAATAAACTACTTTTCAAACATTTTAAACTGTATCTATGGAGAAAATATTTACATTTGTGGATTTTTTTTTGGACTCGGTAGCAGCCATTTTGGCAGTTGTTTGCAAATTGGTCAAACCCCTTTGTCTGAAGGGGTATATACTGTACCCCTACCTCTTACCTCTTAAAGCAACCCTTACTGATCTTGCATTTAAGAAAGCACAGCAAGATTATTTGAAAATAAACAGTCCCGCCTCACTCCTAAGACCCACCCCCCTGCTCTCTCTGCCTCCAGGTCTCTTGGCCAATCCTAGGGGTGCACCCCACTTCAAGGATTGGTTGGAGTTTTTATTGAATATTTAGAGATTGGAATATTTTGTTTAGATTAATGGTGGGTCTGTCTTGTATTTCAGAGTTCCATTACCTCATCCACAGTATTTTACCCTATTGAAAAAATAGTGTAACAATGCAACATTGGTAAAGGTTGCTTTAACCCCACTGTCCTAACAGGAATGAGACAACCCCACCTCTACGAATGCGCAAACAGAAGGGAAGAGCTAAAGGGGAGAAATGAGATTGGCCTTAGTTTATATGAAATTTTACACTGTCCGTCTGGTTAGTATTTTTTTGTTCATTAAAGAACAGAGTCAAGTATTTGCTATAACATAGAAAGCATTATTGTGTTTATTAACGTTTAGGTTATTAACGCTTAACCTGAACTTATCACAAAAACAGAAAATAAACAAACAAACAAAACAGCTGTGTGAGACTTTTCTAATACATTCAGTCATGCTGTGGACCCATGAAAATGAATGGGGGGCATTAAATACATCTCAGAACTGTATTGATTACATTGAGTTGAGGACACAGAGTCATAACAATCTTCCCACATCACACAAAATCAGTCCCTTTTATCCTGTTTTATTAACCCAACCTGACATCCATTCATAATGCCAGCAGGATGTAACACAGACTCACAAAGGTTTTTGACGAATACTCTCCTGAGAAATCAATCGACCAGCAACTCTCTTGATCAATAACATTTAAAGCTGGAGTCCTTAATTATTACACAGCTGTCCAATAGCCTTGCTTAGTGAGTCTATACCCAACCAGTCTTGCTGTCAGAACCCAAGACCAGCAGTTCATTTAGATTTATTCCAAAGCTGTCTGGAATTTATGTTACAGTTTTATATGATCATCAATACAATCTACTTTTTCAATAATTTAGCTATTGCTGGGAGTGCATTTCAATGCGTATTGACTGTATTAGAAACCCAGGCCGTCTAACAGCACACTGACAAGAATTTAGGCTGATTTAATCTGCAAAACAACAAAAAGGCTTATTGAAAAAAAAGCATTTCTATTTAAAGTAATACAATAAAGTACAGGTTGCATTAACTTATTTCTTATAATTTAGATTCTTTGTTTCTATATTTTAATTTCATCACACAAACGGGCAAATGATTCAGAAGAGATGTGTTATCACCGGTCATCTGTCCTTCCTTGTTTGTCAATAATCTCTCAAAAACTTATACTCCTGCATTCATTTAAAGGCATATGCCCCCCCCCTCCCCCCTCCCCCTGAGTTGGAAGAGTGTGCAGAAGCGTCTAACCGACTCAGTCATTCTTTGAATCTGGCAGCACTGACTTTAGCTTAGCTTAGCATAGTTGCTGTAATCTGGCGTATCCAACTAGCACCACTTGGCGAAAGTGAACTAATTAACTCAAAATTTTTTCCTATTACGTTTCGTGACCAACATATTCTGATCGAGTACGAACGAGAAGCCAATTTAACATAAAAGGACTGACTAGGCGGCATTTAATAGGGGAACTATATGCCGCGGAAGTACATGCCAATGACAGGCGAAGCACCGCGGATAGTAACAAAGGCAAGCACGAATGCGCAGCATCCGGTAGCAACCCTGTTTACGGATGTACGGATGATCTCCAGGTGCATTTGAGATATTATAAGAGTGCTCAAGGGTCTTACTCAGCATGAGGGTGAGTAGAAAATGAAGGCACATCATTCTGTGGGTGTTATATCCGTTTTAGAAATAATATTTTGCAAGCCATTTCATTTTGATTTACTCTGTTCGTAATGGACACAAATTTGTCCCAGTATGCGAGGACTATCATAACAGTTGAATCTACTTTCCCCCAAACTTTTAGTAGTATGCTTATCATGGCTAAGAATAAAGATCCATGTTATTGGTTTCTTAATTAATGTTATGGTCAGACATTTTTTCTGGCTAAGTTTATTTAACTGTTGATACATTTAAAAAAAAAAAAACAACTGATTTCTCTCTTGAGCCCGTCATCCTCATTTTCCTTCTCCCCTGCCCTCATTGACCTTTTTTCTTCTTCCTGTCCCTTCCCCCACTGCAACCCACCCCACCTCCCTTTTATCTCACACAGGGCAGAAACACACCAAATGCAGTGGGGCCACCATGCAGGAATACCCTCTACCCCTCCCACTCTAGGTCGGCTTTGGTCAGATTGATCATGCTGCCACTCCAAATTACAGCTGCTTTGGCTGTTGTTACCCTCAATCCTTGCAGTGATGAAACACTTGTGGAGCTTGTTTGCAATAACACACGTTACCACCAGACCACATAAAGTACCTGTCCCTGTTTACAACTTAAGAAGCTTGAATCCATTTGGGTTTCATGGAGGGTTTTTTTTTTTCAAGGTTTACTCACTGTGCTGAAGAGTGTTTACTCGTCCTTCACACAGTAAGTGGCTGTGTGTAAAGACTGCAAGGAGATGGAGGGAGTTCAGCTTCACAGCTTCAGACTGAAATAATCTGGACTCACTGTCATACGGAATGACTGCACATTGAGTGTGATAACTCATGTAGAAAGTAAACATATTTACATTAAGGGTGGAAAAAGTTATCTTTTTTTCCATGACAAAACATACAATTTTCAAACATAGTTGCTCTTCACAGGTGGTTGCATTTGCTGTAGCCTGCAGTGATAAGAAAGACTACATTTCCAATTCTTTTAAAATTGATTATTCATCATTAAATATTTGTAGTGTTTTGACATTTAAAATTAATAATCTAACAGTTTACACATGTTAAGAAACGCCCATACTTGGGCTCTTAGGTTTTAGCTATATGCGTTTTTTCTTTTTAAAGAAATGCATGAAAAGTAGGTCAATACCCTGCATATAGCCTAGAATGAAAAAAATTAATCGCTCAATGAAAATGCAAGTTTCCCTCACCAGAAAATCGATTATTTAGGGAAAATATCTGGTGCAATGAAATTACTGTAACATATTTTCCTGCGGTGAGGAAATAAAGACCAATCAAGAGCGAATCCTGTAAGAAAACAAACGCTGGGATTGGCTGAGACGCGGCATCGGTTTCAAGGCGCCCCACGCTCTGTCGGAGGAGGAGGGGGACGTCTAGTGAATGGAATGGGCGCCTGGAAACCGGTGGAATCTGCACTCAGTGAAGAGAGCGAGCCTTTGGACTTCCAGCCGCCCAGCATGTGAACCGACGCTTGGCATGAAGTTTAGCCTTAAACGATGAAAATATATACCGTTTTTTTTGCTTTACGTGTATATCGTTTTACGCTTAAGTTACAACCTACGCGTGTAAGAGACGTTGGAATCGGCTTGGCGTGCATTATTTAAGAAAACAGGACTTGAAGTGTTGTTTCCCGAGGATTGGGAGTGAGAGTGGGCTGCTTGGAGTCACTTACAAAGAACATTAAGAAGTCATGACACGACGAACGTTTTGCTTGGATTTATCGTCATAAAATACCAGAGGAAAGTCGATTCAAACCGAGTCAACTCAAATACCTGGACTTCAAGATAAATACTGGGACAATTATTGTAGTTTTTCTCTTGTTTCCAGCCGTTTTTTTTGAGTCGCCCTACTTGGATCAAAGTTTTTCTTTCCCTCCCCCCCTTCTCCTCAACTATGGCGGCAGCCAGGTTCACCACTGGCTCCGTGTTGCTGCGGATCATGTGGTTGGTGTGCGGGTTGTCTTTTCCACCCATTACTGCTCAACATTACAGCAGTGACAGTGGAATATCCGTCCCAGAACACGGATTTTGCCAACCCATCTCTATCCCGCTTTGCACGGACATCGCTTACAACCAGACCATCATGCCGAACCTCCTGGGCCACACAAACCAAGAAGACGCTGGACTGGAGGTGCACCAGTTCTACCCGCTGGTTAAGGTCCAGTGCTCTGCGGATCTGAAGTTCTTCCTCTGCTCCATGTATGCCCCGGTTTGTACCGTGCTGGAGCAGGCCATCCCCCCTTGTCGGTCGCTGTGTGAGCGTGCACGGCAGGGATGTGAAGCTTTGATGAATAAATTTGGTTTCCAGTGGCCAGAGCGGCTCCGCTGCGAGGCTTTCCCCGTGCACGGAGCCGGAGAGATCTGCGTCGGCCAGAACACATCCGAACCCGGCAGCCCGGCTTCTTCGTCCTCCCCCCACGCGCCCCACCCTGTGACCCTTTCACCCATCTTGGACAAACCGAACCAGCGTCCTCCTCTACCTAATCCGCACCACCAGTTTTCCTGCCCTCTGCAGCTGGAGGTGCCTTCCTACCTGGGTTACAGATTTATGGGGGTCAAAGACTGTGGGGCTCCGTGTGAGCCCACAAAACCAAGTGGGATCATGTATTTCCGAGAGGATGAAGTTAAGTTCGGCCGGCTGTGGGTTGGCATCTGGTCTATTCTCTGTTGTGTGAGCACCTTATTCACGGTGCTCACATATTTGGTGGACATGAGGCGGTTCCGATACCCCGAGCGGCCCATCATCTTCTTATCCGGCTGCTACTTCATGGTTGCTGTAGCTTACGCAGCTGGGTTTTTCCTGGAGGACAAAGTCGTGTGTGTGGATAAGTTCAAGCCGGACGGCTACAGGACTGTAGCTCAGGGGACTAAAAAGGAGGGCTGCACCATCCTCTTCATGGTGTTGTACTTTTTTGGTATGGCCAGCTCCATCTGGTGGGTGATTTTGTCCCTGACTTGGTTCCTCTCAGCTGGAATGAAATGGGGCCACGAGGCTATCGAAGCTAATTCCCAGTACTTCCACTTGGCTGCATGGGCTGTCCCAGCCATCAAAACCATAACCATCCTCGCCATGGGCCAGGTGGACGGCGACGTGTTGACTGGAGTGTGCTTTGTGGGCATCTTCAACGTGGACGCACTTCGCGGCTTCGTGCTGGCGCCGCTGTTCGTCTACCTGTTCATCGGTACTTCCTTCCTCCTGGCGGGCTTCGTGTCCCTGTTCCGGATCCGCACCATCATGAAACACGACGGCACCAAGACGGAGAAGCTGGAGAAGCTAATGGTGCGGATCGGCGTGTTCAGTGTGCTGTACACGGTACCGGCCACCATCGTGATCGCCTGTTACTTCTACGAGCAGGCCTTCAGGGAGCACTGGGAGCGCACCTGGCACATGCAGACCTGTAAGCGCTTCGCCGTACCCTGCCCGGCTCACACCTTCGCTCCCATGACTCCGGACTTCACCGTGTTCATGATCAAATACCTGATGACCATGATAGTCGGTATCACGTCTGGCTTCTGGGTCTGGTCCGGGAAGACTCTGCAATCATGGCGGAGGTTTTACAAGCGTCTTAGCAACGGTAACCATGGAGAGACGACGGTGTGAAGGTTGGAGGATTAAAAGGCACAATGCCACTCAGTTTTGGATATGACACCATGAAAATATGAAATAAGGTCAAATAGCTTTCATTTAAATGCTTTTGGTGGTATTTTATCTGGATTTGTATGTTTCCAGGTTGTTCCAACACTTCACAACCAAACTTTTATCTATTATCTAAAGAGATTGGACAAAGTTTCAGTATATTTCCTCCTTCTCCCCCTCCCCTATTTTTGCTATCAGACGCCCACAACAGCTTTTGCATCGTTGGACCACGAACTGGTGTAAAAGGCCACACTAGTCCCTGGACTTTAATGCCAGACTGGTGAAGTTACTCTTTGCATATTTGCTATTTTTACCCTTGTGTTACAGTTTGAATGTACTCTCTGTCCACTGTTGAGCTTGCCAGTGGGTGAATCAAAAAGACAGTGCCCAGCAGTGTGTCTCTACTGCTGCTTAAAAGGTCAAAGATTTGATCCTGCAACTGCCATCTGCTTTGACTGTGAATTAATTGATTAGGAATACCTGGAAAACACACACGTTACTCTGCTTTTAAAGACTGGAAAGCTTTACTACATGTTTGATTTGGCAGAGTACAATCCTGACAGTTCAAGGAAGAATAATTCATCAACTCACGAGTCAGTCGTTTTGTGCCAAGTGGCTGCCCAGAAATCAAACTTTTTAAAAAATTTTTTTTAAACCTTTTGACATTCTCAACTGATGAATATTCACTTCCTATTCTGAATGTTCACTCCGAAGACGAATGAAGTTATGTACTGGTTTGCACAGTTATCTCAAGTGTAAAAATGACTGTTACACTGCAGATTAACCTGGATCTTGCATTATAAAGAGACCACACACACACATACAGCCTCCTCTCTGTAACTGAGACACAACAGCTCATTGTTTGTCTCTCTGTGTGTGGTCCTTCTACTGTTGGATTCCCCACCAGAAAGAACTTTTTAAACTTATAAGACACCCAAAGCAGCATTTCAGCGAGCCAGGTTTAATCCCTGCCAGTGCAAATGGTGGTTCTGGAGCTCTAGTGTTATTTTATCCTGGATAAAGATGGCTGTACAAGTTCACACCTGTATTTTTCTCAGTGTAACTCAGTTTGCCTTACACTCTATTTTTCACATGTAGCGTTATATGGTTTTTTTTCACAAGCAGACTGAAAATTTAAATGTTTTTATTGGTTTATTTTAGTGTCTGGGCTACTTTTATGGAAGTCCTAAAGGGCAGAGAAGCTGCATGTATTTTCTCTGCATCTGGGCTTTTGTATTTGCTGTTCTGTGCTGGAGAGATGTCAGGGAGGTCAAAGATCACAGCCATGTGGGAATATCTTTAATTGAAGAATGCAGTGGAGACAGACTGTACAGTGTTTAGCATTATCAGCGACAGAATCGCCTCATTACACAAGAGGTTAAAAGTACTAAGTTGATTATGTTTATAGATTAAATGGGACGTTACATGGTCTCAGCGATGTTGCATCATAAGGAAAATGTTTTGTTTATATAACTTTCAGCCTTTTTATGCAGGAGAGGGAAACATAAGGCTGTCATCACAGAGATAATGACAGGAGGGAGAAAGTTCAGGTACTTTCTGTGGTAGTTTTTATGAATACTTTTTAATTTAACAGAGTACGCTCCACATGTAAGGATGTCTTCACTTTACAGCGCATTATATGTGACATTAGTGATGAAATAATAATGTCCGCTTGTTGCTCGCAGTAAACTAGTCTTTCGAAATGATTTCACCTCTCAAACCGAACAATAAAATTAGCAGGAGAGTGTGTGTGGAAGCTGAATCAGCTGTGTATGACTGCCACCACCCTCTGTTCTTTGTCATATAGCACATTTTCTCTATATGTGTCACTCCTTAGTAATAAATGGGAGCACTCTGCAACAATGAGGGACAACTCATGACATTGTGACCTTCTGTAGACTTGGTATTCTAGTTATTTGAATTTGTAAAGATGTGTCCTGATTCGTATATTAATACAAAAAAAAAGTGCATACTTTATACCGATCATCTTAAACATAACAGCAATTTGTATATATACAGTGCCATGTTTCCCATATGAATGTACTACATACCTCAAGCCCTGGTTTAATTCTACTGAAAGGACTGAGTTAGGAAGCAGGTTAACGCTCGACTTTACTCAGTTGTTTCAGTGATGCCAAGCAAAGCTCTGTTAGTTCTGCTTCTCTCTCGGGACAGCTGAGATCTGCCAGTGTCAACGCCAGACTGACATGTTTGTATTGTACGTTTTTCAGAAGGAATATTAGTGTTTGTATGTGTATTTTTATCTAAACATATGCAAACGTGCAAATAAACATAAACCAGATTTTCAAAGACATAATGTATTTATCGGGGGTGGGAGGGGTGGGGGTACTCATTTTGTCTTTTTTTTTTTTTTTTACTTTTTTCTTTTTTAAAAAAGAATGAGATAAACCCTTTGTATGTGTACAGTTTGAATAAAAGTGCTAAAGTTTGTAATGTGTTGATTCCTGCCTTTTGTTATAGGACAAAATCAGTAAAGAGTCTGAATCTCAGTACAAATGTTTTTTGACACACTGTTTAGTCAACATGCGTCATGCTCATAAAATTAAGGTCGAGTTTGCCGTCACATTAGGTTCACCGGAGCCAAAGTGGATCTAATTTCTTTTCATTATGGAACATACTTTAGTAAATGAGCATGACCTCCCTGTTATTATAAAAGGCAATACTGTGGGAAGCTTTGCAGCTTTAATTTAATGTTTTGTCATTTAGGATTAATTTGACCAGTCAGTCTATTCTAACGTCACTCAAAGCTGAGTTTGTTGATGTAATTTGTTATGATCCTCAAGCATCACATATGTTTTTGACTGGGTAATGAACTTGGTGATTTTCAGTGAAACTTCTGATATACTGACAATTCAAAAAAATTAAAAAAAATATGCCACTTGATACAGTTTTCCTGTGCCCTAACTGTCAGTCATCAAGTGTCTGAAACTATTACGGAAAAGAACATTACAAATCTTACATCCATGTCCCTCATTGAATAACTATAAAGGCCAACATTTGACATTTCCACACTCATTAAATAATTACATGTTCCCTCGTGCTCTACAGTCGTCCTCAAAATTATTCATACCCTCAAATTAAAGAAGGGAAAGAAATCAGCTGTCAGTGAAAAGAGTTGAAATTGACAAAGGTGAAAATAAATAAAAAAAATCTATAAAAATAATTAAATTAATTTTGAATTGTGGTTTGAAAGAAATATTAAAAACAAACACAATCACTGCAATCAGGGGTTTTCTCTAAAGTTCAAAAAGCCTTCGGCACCTGTTGACAAGTATTTTGGTCCACTGTTCATGAACAAGGTGCTCTAATTGGTCTGGGACAGTTTTATTTGTTACTTTATTCAAGTTATTAATTTTAAACACAATTCAAAAGCAATATGTTAATTCGCTAAATTATATTTTTGTAAATTTTTATTTATTATTAGTCTCTTTAGTTTCTCGGTATTTAAATTACTATTGTGAATTTAGCCTTTTCTTTAATTTGAGGGAATGAATAATTTTGAGGATGACTGTATGCATGTACCAATGTCCCCATGGAGATTTCCATGTTTCATTATAGGATCAAAAGATCATTTCAAGAACTTTGCAGTAAATTTTCCTTTGGGCCATTGTGTCAGCAAATCATACCCCCTGGATGCTTTTACTGTTTAGGCCAAAGGTTTTAAGTTTTTCTTTTAATCTGCTGCTCATCTGATTCTTATGCCTGATTGTGGAGTATCAAAACTGTAGCATTCAACAGTAAAAACAAACGGACAAAAATGGTTGATTCTTAATTAAAAAAAAAAAATAGGAGTGACCCCTGCACATGTTTTAAACTAACAAATTTCTTCAGATTACAATCTACACGTGCTTTAGTGGATCTCCATCCACATTACATTGTAAATTTAACTGGTATTAATGAGAATACTTTGTTCTAACTTAAACCTCCACTCATGAATCATTTTGGTAAATGTGCCAATGCACAGGAGGCTGTTGAGTGTACGACTGCACTGATTTACAGCCTGTATGAGACTGTGTTCCTAAACCATCCAGCAGGCGCCTCAGTTAGTTCCTAGTAGGAATGTACAGTATCAACGCTGCCTGGTGTGATACTGACCTCTGGTGGTAATAGTTGTTAAATACAGTCTACAATTAATCTGCACCAGTTCTTCACACAGTATCATCTTTTCATTATTTTAAATATAAAGATTATATATATATATATATATATATATATATATATATATATATATATATATATATATATATATATACATAGATAGATAGATAGATAGATAGATAGATAGATAGATAGATAGATAGATAGATAGATAGATGCAACAATACAAAAATTCATGGTTTGGTGACTTTAGTGTCACGGTTTGATATTTTTTTGATACAAAAAAATTCAAAGTAGTTTCTGTGCCAGATGTGACTTTAGTCTAACACACATCCACTGAGTTTTCAACACAGAGCTCATCGTCAGAACACAAGTTGAGAAAATAAATTAAAAACTCTGAACATTGTTCGATATTCGATACACAGTGTTCATGGTTTGATACAAACACCTGTATTGTTGCACCCCACATATACATACATATGTATATATATATATATATATATATATATATATATATATATATATATATATATATATATATACATACACAGTTGTATGGAAAAATGTTTGCCCCCTTCCCGATTTCTTATTTTTTTTTGCATGTTTGTCACACTTAAATGTTTCAGATCATCAAAGAAATTTAAATATTAGTCAAAGATAACGCAAGTAAACAGAAAATGCAGTTTTTAAATGAAGACTTATTTTTAAGGGGGAAAAATAATCCAAACTTATATGGCCCTGCGTGAAAAAGTGATTGCCCCCTAAACCTAATAACTGGTTGGGCCACCCTTAGCAACAACAACTGCAATCAAGTGTTTGTGATAACTGGCAGTGAGTCTTCTACAGCGCTGTGGAGGAATTTTTTTCCACTCATCTTTGTAGAATTGTTGTAATTCAGCCACATTGGAGGGTTTTCCAGCATGAACCATCTTTTTAAGGTCATGCCACAGCATCTCAATTGGATTCAGGTCAGGACTTTGACTAGGCCACTCCAAAGTCTTCATTTTGTTTGTCTTAAGCATTCAGAGGTGGACTTGCTGGTGTGTTTTGGATCATAGTCCTGCTGCAGAACCCAAGCCCGCTTCAGCTTCACTTAAAGAAAAAATTTGTTGAGTGAACATAAAAAAATTATGGAAAGCATTTCCACCCAATCATAATACGTTAATGTAGCAAGAAATTGTTTTATTGATTGACATATATGTAAATATGCTGGTTCAACATAAGGTGTTGCTGTTACTATTACTCAATTACAAGTGGTAAGTCCAACATAATAATCATTTGTTGGGTGAACATAAAAAAAATGATGGAAAGTATTCCCACCCAATTATAATACGCTCATTTCGCAAGAGACAGTTTTGTTGAGTGAACTTAACGTAAACATGCCAAATAAACATAATGTATTGGCGTTACTGTTACTTAATTACAAGGGGTAAATCCAACATAATCTTTAAAGGTGGAATGATCCAATCAAAATGACATGTCAATAAAGGCCACTAGTGCCCAAAAATCCTTAAAAAAAAAAAAAAAAAAAAAAAAAAAAAATGACATGTCAGAGAAGCTGGACATCCAACCCCACCCAACATCCACCGCTATCTTGTCCTGAAAATAGAACATCCCACTTCAAGATTTTTTTTTTACATTAAATTTTCTTAGTTGTGACAACCCAAATTTGACACGTCCTTGCCTAAGTCTGTACTTTCAGCCAATCTCACATGATCACACCGAGTTTGAATTGCAGGATACAGTAGATGCCTACATACGCCAGAACATCTAGACTGGGAGAAACTCATGGGATTACATGGACATTTAAGTCATGGTGCAGAAAGGGTGCTGCAATGCATGATGGGAAATATGTAAATAAGCCCAACTACCAGCACCAATCACAACACCACTACAATAACTTGAAAAATTAAGACTTTAAAAAAGGAACAGCGTTATGACTCATTTCATATTTCTGTTTTCTATTTTCATTTCACAGTCAACATTTCCCTTATCTAGTAGCAGCAGCACATTTCACATAGGTTTTAAAGGGAAAACGTTTGGGCACCCTGCCATGGAAAATAAGTTTGATTAACCCTAATACATTTTGTTAAACTAAACTAAGGATATTTAGTTTAAACAACTGAATTGCTTTATGTTGAGAAAGCACTGTAAGCTTCTACAATTCCGCCAATTATTTGAACTGATTTGTAAGGTTTAAAGTTAAAAGTACATACAATAATTATGTCTTGTTAACATATTTTATTTAAGTAGAAGCTACATGTTAGATTTGAGGAACTTTAACAACAGGCAGAATCATTTCTAGTGTTGAGGTCATGAACAGATGGCCGGACGTTCTCCTTCAGGATTTTTTGCTAGAAGCAGAATTCATGGTTCCATTTACCACAGCAAGTCTTCCAGGTCCTGAAGCAGTAAAACAGCCCCAGACCATCACACTACCACCACCATATTTTACTGCTGGTATGATGTTCCTTTTCTGAAATGCCGTGTTACTTTTACGCCAGATGTAATGGGACCTACACCTTCCAAAAAGTTCCACTTCTGTCTCGTCAGTCCACAGAGTATTTATCCAAAAGTCTTGGGGATCATCAAGATACTTTCTGGCATTCTGAGATAAGCCTTTATGTTCTTTTTGCTCAGCAGTGGTTTTGGTCTTGGAACTCTGCCATGCGACCATTTTTGTCCAGTCTCTTTCTTATGGTGGAGTCATGAACACTGACCTTAATTGAGCCAGGTAAGGCCTGCAGTTCTTTGGATGTTGTTCTGGGGTCTTTTGTGACCTTTTGGATGAGTCGTCGCTGTGCTTTTGGGGTAATTTTGGTCGGCGGGCCACTCCTGGGAAGGTTCACCACTGTTCCATGTTTTCACCATTTGTGGATAATGGCTCTCACTTTGGATCGCTGGAGTCCCAAAGCTTTAGAAATGGCTTTGGAACCTTTTCCAGACTGATAGATCTCAGTTACTTTGTTTCTATTTTTTTCCAGAATTTCTTTGGATTGCAGCATGATGTCTAGCTTTTGAGGATCTTTTGGTTTACTTAACTTTGTCAGGCAGGTTCTATTTAAGTGATTTCTTGATTGAGAACAGGTGTGGCAGTAATCAGGCCTGGGTGTGCTAGAGAAATTAAACTCAGCTTTCCAAAGATGTGATAAACCACAGTTAATTTATGTTTTAACATGGGGGTCAATCACTTTTTCACACAGTGCCATGGAGGTTTGGATTTTTTCCCCCCTTAAAAATAAAAATCTTCATTTGAAAACTGCATTTTCAGTTTACTTGTGTTATCTTTGTCTAATATTTAAATGTGTTTGATGATCTGAAACATATGTGTGACAAACATGCAAAAAATAAGAAATCAGGAAGGGCGCAAACACTTTTTCACGCAACTGTGTATATATAAGGGAGAGATATTTGAGGAAAAAAGCAGAAAGAAACCTTAAAGGAGTCATCACCGGAAATCCCACTTTTTCACGTTAAAACATGTGTACTGGAACGGGACCTCAGTTATAACGTGCCAGAAACTCCGGAGAGTGAAATGGACTTCGTCTTTGAGTGCGGGCTCTCTCTTCTCACCAGAATCGGCCACAAGCACACGCTCTCCACAGTACACAAATTGAAATTCTTTCTCCGAATGACGTGAACTAGAGAGGCTGCTAGCTGCTAAGCTAGCCTCTTTAGCGCCACCTAAAAGCAGCTGATTACCTGCCACGGAGGAGTTATGACCAGCTGTAATGACGTGAACTAGAGAGGCTGCGAGCGAGCTGCTAAGCTAGCCTCTTTAGCACCACCTGAAGGCAGCTGATTTACCTGACAGCGGAGTTACCTGCCACGGTCTACTCCGTGGCAGGTAACTCCGACGAGGAGGGGGAGGGAGGAGATAGCCGTGCTGATTTGTCCGGCAGAAATTCAGCAGTTTTCAATGCTCTAACAGGAGGGACAGCACTACCAGGCACCAGTGGATTATACTTATCAGTGAGGATGTGCAGTCGGTAAGTGTTGCTGCTTGTGTAACTTCTTTTGTGTAAGAGACCAGTAAACGGTGGTTGATGAACGGACAAGCTACTAATGTAACTACAGAAGCTAACACTGTTTGGTTAACTTCATGTCACACGTCCGCTCCTTATATTCATCAGGGTCCACCCCTTTTACTCTGCGGATCCTCTCCATCAACCGTGCCGTTACATTTTTTATCACATTTTTCTCTGTTGGGACATCATTTCCTTCACTTGGTCTGTCCTGATAAAACTTTGTTTTGGCTTTGACGTTTACCTCGTGAACGCGCTTACAGACAGGTCTAACTCTTGTGCGTATTCTTGCGACAAACAAAATGTGGCGGAATCATTAAGAGCTTTACTAAAAATACCCGACAACGCCAACTGGGGAGTTTCACCCCAGTAATTAAAAACAGGTTCGTAATTGCACCAAACAGATGGTACAGTTTTATTAAAAACAAACTGGAACTGAGTGGATTGGGGGGGAACTGGAGGTGAACTAAAACCTGGAACTTGAACAAGGGTTAAAACATGCAAAACAACAAAACACAGCAAACCATAATGAAAATCACACCAAAGTCCATTCACAGGTTGTTCCGGAATCTTCAGTATGATCCCCAACCAGCTCCTAGTTACCAGTAGTGCATATGTCCAATAAAGACCCCTGGAGCTTCGTGTAGTCCAGGGGAGGGGAAGGGCTTCAAGCCACAGGGATGAGTCCTCTTAAAAATCAGTTGATGGAATAAAAGTCAATCATGACAAGACAGCAGTGTCCCAAACGCTGCGGAGGACCTGGTGCAGTGCACCACCAACCAGTACATCTAAAATGAAAAAGGCATATTAGCAACTAAAAAGGAACTATACACTTAAAATCCAGGGTCTTACCCGTTAGCGTGTTCCCTGCTTCACAGGGAGGAAGGAGCCACAGAATACAGCTGAGGCACAAGTCACCCTCCTTGGGTAAACTAAAAATGGCCACAACCAGCAGACCACAACACTGTGGAGATATTTAGAAGGCATAAACTCCCAGAGACCATATCAAAACCCCATCCATGAAAGATGGCACTTACTGTGTGACAAAAGTGATCAGAGTCCTCAGGCACGACCAGCCAAGCCGACTGCCAACAGCAGAATGAGTGTGCTGGTGAGCAGACACTCCCCCTAATAAAGGGCCGTCTGCTACACCTAGCAATCACTACAAATCATCAACACCTGTTGCTCATGAGTGGGGAGGCAAGGAGGAGGTTGAGGAGAGGTGAACGCCCGTCTCACCACAAAAAGTTGGGGATAAAAAGAGGTTAAAATGAGCTCATTAAATTTTCGTCCCACCCAACTATAATTAAAAATTCATTTGAAGATAATTTAAGAAGGATTGTGTATGTAAAACACTAGGTTATGACACCTTTAAAGAAAGAAAATTAAGGCTGAAATGGACAAATGATCTTCAACAGAAATTTTATTTGATTCTCAATAGGAACCAAATTAGAAGAAAAGGGGATTTCATAGGGGGAATGAAACAATTAAAAAGGGAATAAAACTTTGGTTTGCTGCTGGCCCAACAGGGTATAAAACTATACAAGACATGGGCACTGCCAACATCCGGACCTTACAGCAAAGGATGCAGCATATCAAGCTTGAGCCTGAGTGCTGGGTGAGATGTTTGAAATGCTAAGGCTTAAGGCAGCTGGCATGAATACACTGGAGAAGGTGTGTGTTTTTACCCTGGATGAAATGGCAACAAGTGAGGGAGTGGAGCTGTATGGGCACTGGTAACTATCTGGAGATGTGACTCTACCTGGGTGCACTGGGGAGGCTACTCATGCCTGTGTGTTATTGCTGGCTGGAGTATCCACAAGATGGAAGCAGATAGTTGCTTACCACTACACTGGAAACTCCACATATGGCAGTGCTATAAGCCCATCATCATTACCATTGTAAAGGCAGCAGCTTCAGCTGGACTTCATGGGTAGCCCAAACAGAGGCGTGTGGAGGTCTTTCAGGGTGACCAGGCCTGGAATTTGGTCATTTTAGGGGCAAGGCCACTTGGCCTTTGGCACTGTCAACTTTTTGAGGGCGCAAAGACCAAATATCAGGGCAAGAAGTTCCATCAAATGAAACAATCATTTTAAGTCTAGTCATAGTTTAGCTTAAAGGTGAAGGGTGATTACATTTTGATACATAAAATGCCTTTCAATTAAATCAATCAAGAAGCTCATCATGTCTCATAATTATTTTAATCTTTTAATATCCTTTACAGCAAAATGTTTTGGAGTCCTGGACGCAAATGTTTTAGAATGACTGACATAAAAAATACATTTTTCAGAAATCTGAAAGAAGACATTTGTAGAATTGGCTTAAGGTTTCAGTGGCTTAATGATTAGCCTTGGTTTGTACTGGCCTAAGCTGATTTTGAATCCTAATCTGAATCCCTTTGGGCAGAAGGTGTCACATTATTGAAGTTATTTTTTTTTTCATTTATTTGCTTTTTTCTATTTTTTCTTGTTTTATTCTTTCAATCACATTTTAAATGGTAGGTTACACCAAACTACACCACAATAATGAGTAGGGTGACCAGATGTCCTGCATTGTGCGTGATTTCACGCATTTCTGTCTAATTTCAGCTCATCCCCAGCCCATGTGTCACATTGGCTCTGTTTATTGGCAGAGAGGTGTCACACGTACTACAAGTCAAAACAGGTTGTCACGTTATTTATCAGTCGCACAAGATGGAGACGAAGACAGCGGCTAAAAAGCGAAGGTGTAGCTTTCAGAGTGAATGGAAAACTAAATACCCCTGGGTAAGGCAGGTGGAGCGGGAAACTGAGCGCGTTCATCACATAATTTGTAACAGTTCGTTTTCGATCTGTCATGGAGGGGGATATGACATCAAATGGCACAGGCAGGTGGAGGCTCACAGGAAACAAATCACCTAAAAAAAAGTCTATTTTATAAAACTTAAAGGTTGAATATGGAACATTTTTATTAAAAGTTATAATTAAAAAAAAAAAAAAAAAACCTCCACGAGTCATTTGGAGTGGTGCAGAATGAAAATACATTTCCTTAAAAAACTATATTTAGCCTGAAAATAAATGTAAAATAAATTTTAACGGGTTTGACTGGCATGTTCACATCTACAAGCCAATTACACGTCGCCATTGTGGGTTGCCAAATACGATCTCTATGTGGCAATAAAATGTTTGGCACAGTTAGGCTGGCACAGGGGGAAACAGTGGAGTCAGCAAGTCAAGCAGCTGCTTCAGAGCCCTGGAGATGTTGTTATCCGTCTCTGAAGAGGAGTGACCTGAGAAGAGCAAAAACTGGAGTAAATTTAGGTGAAGACGACACTAAATGGACCCACATAAACGTTTTCCACTGCATCAAAACGTGGGGGGCAATATCCAAAATTGGCCCTCACAAACATACTTGTCCCACATTTAGTTTTTTTGGGATCTGGTCACCATACCTGTTTGCATAACTCAAAGTAAAGAAACACGACACGGCCATGGCCAGTACGCCGTCCAGAGTGCACTGCCTGCCTATATTTCCCCTAATGGCTTTTAGCTTGGAGGTAATCAGGGCCTTCGACACTGCCTTGCTGCTGTGAGGGAACTCGACTACTTTAGAAAAGCTTCGTGGATATCTGCATACTTTGCTTGGCATGACTCCCAATCAACATTTTCTTGGTATTTCGAAGATTTGTAATCTAGAGTTACACGAGGGAGTAATTCTACTTCTTTGTCAGTTCACACAATGCTAGAACGCAAGCCTGCCATCTTCTATTGTTGTTTTTCCTCCCTCTTCTTAGCTGTTAGCACGCAATGCTTCTTTTGTGGTGGTGTGTCTTATAAGGATGCAGCATACACCTGGGTGGGTGTATCATTGCAAAGTTTCACCGCCCACTAGTGGTCTGGCATGTGGACTACATAGTTTCTGCTACTGTTAGCGTTTTTCCTTGCACATAGATGGTTTTCATTCTGCCGGTGTAAAAAACGCAAAGGAGAGAGTTTTGTGTGGAAACACTGTAGTGTAAACAGGGCCTAAGATGCTTAGTTGGGGCTTTCCGCGCCTCAAATTTGCGTCAAATGCGCTGCCCCAAGGAAACAGGTGTCAGTTTGTATCTGTAGATTGACTTAACATGCAATTTTGTCAGTCAGTCCGTCAGTCATTTTCTGTACCGCTTATCCAACTCAGGGTCATGCAAATAATTTTATTTATGTCTGGTGTGAACGCAGGGTTGCATTTCTGCAAAACAGTACGAAAATGCATTGGCATAAAGGACATGCAGTAAGCTTGCATAGGCCAGACCACTGAAGGTGTGAGGCAGCTAGCGCTATGGGCGGGCCCCAGTGGGCATGGCCACCCATCTGCAGATCAGGCCCTCCCATTCACCTATTTATTTCAATTCATATGAAGTCTACTTAAAAATATTTTTGCTTACGACTATTTAGCAGAACTGTTATAGCACTAAATCATCATAAGTAGAAACGTATTTTTTTGTATGGGTGTGTGTGTGTGTGGGGAGGGGGGGGGGGGGGGGGGGTCTCAGCCCTCGAACTAAAGTTGTGTTGTATCAGACTAGTCTGTGCATGTTAAAACCAAGTCTTGTGATAATTTCAAGAACATAATACGTTCTTTAAGCTATCACTATATTTGGCGGCTGGTCAATATTAGCTTTAGTTAAGTTGTAAATTTCAACAATGTACATATGAAAGCATTTCAGGAATCACATGATGACAGGAACTTGCACCAGGTGTATTGCTGCAAGAATACCCCACTTCACCTGGTTTTGGATTATTTCAATGATGTTATGAGACAAAACCTATCAAGAAAGCACCTGCTACTGAAGCTCAGGTAGCTACATTTGTCTCACCCTCTCTGCCTCTGAGGCTTGTTTGTAGTAAAATGTACTAAATGAATCAGCATCAGTTTAGTCGGACTCTAGGAGCTTCTCTAAAAATGAATTCAGATGTGCAGATAAGTTACCTAGTGTTCCTTCACGGTTCCTCTTTGACTAAGATGTAGAAGTTTGTGGAGAGGTGAGATTGTGATAAAAACATCTATGTTTTTTTTGTTTTTTTTTAAAAGTGAAATATGATACATGATGCTGAACGCATCTGATAAAATCGCTGTTTGGGTAATCTCATCAACTGCTCCCAACCTGAGACAGTCTGTTATTTATTTATAGGCCCTGATTTACAAAGAATTCAAATAAAGAGCGCTAATTTGTTTGCCGCGCTGATAAATAGTGTGTGTTGTGTCTTCAGCGTTTGCAGGTGATCTACAAAGATTACACACGCAATCTGTAACAGGTGCAAACAGCAGGATTTAAATGAGCATTTAGCGTGTGCTATTGCTTTGCCATGGAAAATTCAGAACGCAAAATAAAATTCAACCTGAAAGGCAGATATTAGTTCCAGAGATATAATATGAGGCAAATAAAAAATAGAATATAAGATAATTATAATGACTATAATATAAAAACAAAGCAGCAGGTTTCCCTGTGGGTCGAAAGAAGAGGAGAGTTTATGAGGACATGGATAAAGAGACGCTGTTGAAGATGGTCTGATATTACGTTCGAGGTGTGCGCTCTTTAGCACAGTGCCAGGTGCTGGACCTGCGTAATTGATCCCCAACCCCATGCAAAACTCTGTAAAAAATAGTATCAAAAGTTTGTGCTAAGTTTGTGCGGGTTATTTTTACTGAGTTTTGTGTGGGGTGGGGGGCCAACTTCACGCAGGTCAGCAACCTTAGAGCAGCAGCGAAGAGGAGGAACCAGGTCTGAAGAGCAGCGCTGATCTAAATTTAAAAAAATGGCACAAGCAAAAAATTAAATAAAAAGACATAATTAATGTCAGCTTTAACTACCATGATGCTGCTGCCAATGTTTTGATTAATCTCTAGAATAAACCGTGTTAAATAGTGACGTTTGATTGTTATTTAATAAAAACTTGACGAGTTGCCCTCATATCTCATGAGAAATGATTCTGACTCAATGCTGCATGTCTGCATTCCTGTAGGCAGCACTCTTCCAGTCATTTGTGCATAAAGCTGCCAGTTAATACCTGCTTTTCAGACATGTTAAAAAAAAAAAATATTCTTGCGCCTGCTTTCCGTTGCACAGTTGATAAATCACATCGCATGTGCAAAGCTGTGTTGTTTGCATAGTGTTCTCCCAATATTTTGCACGTTCTAGAAATGGCCATATTGCATATTTATCTACAGCAGACACGACAATGGATAGCAGGGCAATTTTGCCACGTTAACAAGCACAAATGTCCTTTTGCCCCGTTTGTAAATCAGCTCTGGCCGATTATTGCGTGTGTAATGAAGGTAGGGCTCGTTTTAGTACGTGCAAACCTTTCGTAAATCAGGGCCATAAAGTCTATCATTGGTTGCAGGGCTGGCTGCCTGGGGCACCATCTGCTGGACAGGGTGTAAAATTGCAGAATAATGATAAAAAAAACCCATTAATTACTGTAAATGTATGTATGTATTATGAAATATGCTCTCTTTACATGCTCGAAATTTCCCTCCGAAAGACATGAAAATAAAACCTCAATATTTAAATTCTTTGCAATGATCTGGCTCCTGCTCCTACTCTGACGCTTGTTTTGACCGAGAAGGGTGACGTAGGTGACGTGGTTGGCACTGTGAAAGAACGTTGGTAGTGTTGTGTTCAAACTTTTCAATGATTGAATCATGAAAAGAACATCAAAGCCATCGGGAGCAGGTTTTCAAGAGCGATGGAAGGAGGAGGAAGAAAAACCAGCCCAAAGCAGAAGTATGTAAATGAGCTAACAGCAACAGCAATGTTGTTACAACATGTTGTGTTGCAGCTGTCGATCCTTCCACGCATGGACCCTCGCTAGATGTTTAAATAATACATAATACAGTATCTTGCAACTTTTGCCAATTAAATTTACTTTTGAATCGTGTCCAAATGCAATGAGACAAAAATATCTGCAGCGGTGACAGGCTTCTGTTGATATTGCAGTGTTGGCACTGTCAACACCCGTTAAACCTCATGATGAAGAAAATAAACTTTTTTCCGTTTTAGAGTATGAATGCAGGAAATCTTTCATGAACTTTGCTTTAATTATTAATAAGTAGAAAGTACTGTTATTGTGTACTGAAGGTAACAGTTATTTGGTTACAGTTATGGTGCCTGAGAATGACATGAAACCCCCTCTTTAATGTTATGTGTTGAGTTTTATTAGTTGTCTACTCTACCTGGGGGGGTGCAGCTGCATAACAGTGGTGCTGGTCTAGGATCACAGGAGGCTGGATGGAGCGTGCACTAATCCCGCCGTCTATCCTGGATGGTAGGATCTCAGTCCTCGATTGTCTAACAAAACTAATTTGCCACTAACCAAAAGAATTTCGTTGGATTCATTTAAAAAGTACTTTACATCAAATATTGCCCAAATACTCTTTTAGACTTGTGTAGAAATGGTAAAGCTGTCGGAGAGCAAAAATTTAATTGAAATCATGTGTGAGTAACAGCAAAGAAAGACTTAAAAGCTTCAGGACAATGACCACTTATGTAAAACAAGGATCGAGCATCCCTGATGTAAGACCTACAGGTAAGTGTCTGTAGTTCGTGATTCCTACTGCAACTACATTTTTGTAATTATTCCTGTTCATGCTTCCTCTACTAAGTGCAAATTCTCATATAAAATAACTGCAAAAAGTGTTCAACTTTTTCTTTTTGCTAGTGATTTGCCCTGCTGAGGTTTGGAGTAAACTTTGCACGACAACAACGATCATAAATAACACAAAGTTATAAAGCACTCCTCTGGCAGTGTTTTCTTCTCTGCAGTCACTTGCTTTACTTGCACAACATTTCTCATATTTTTAGCATGCACATGCAGTTGTTTTGACCGCTGGATGGCTCCAATTGTGGATTTTTATTGCTTTGTGTAAGTCACCACTAGAAAAGAGGCTTAATTACGCTGATTGAAACCAAGCTTCTGTGGGGCTCCAGAGGGCCTGCTGGTGCCTCTTTGGTTTGCATGACTCACAGAAACAAAGAAACACCTCACACCGAAAAAATGAACTGCAGTAAAAATAAAATAAGAGTAATATGGTTGTCATTACAAGTGTGTAAATCTTTCCCTCTCAAATCTGCAGATGTTATACAAACCCACTGGGTGAAGTCAGCCAAACAGTTCACCATCTGAAACAAAAGAGCTGTAAATGCTGTCAATGTATTATTCATTAGGCTGATGCAAAGCTGTTTTTTTGCTTAACTTTCCTTGCACCAAAGTTGCAGGATGCTGCTTTGAGATAACAATAAGTCTTTGCTGTTTAAAGTGATTGAAAAAATAACTGTAATACTATAAAGCATGATCATTTCTGCATGTTCTAAGTGGGATGTCATTCTCCAGCAAAAGAAACATGAGAGCATTATTTTTGAGTTATTAAAATATAAAAATCCAACACGTCTGTATGATTCTCACATCATAAACTGCACTGCTCCTTTGTGCCGGTAGATGGCAGGCCAAGCCGTAATCCTGTGGTGTAATTCAGTATAAAGAGCAGACTCAACTGGTTAAGGAAGCTGAGATCATTCAACATCTGCACCAAGATGTTGCATATTTTCTAATCAGCTTTGCACCATCTGCTGTGGCAGCAGCATCACAGCCAGAGACTTGAAGGGAATAAAATTGTGCCGGGAATAACTCTGGAACTGACTGTCCAGAAAAGACGCTGCACAAGCTGCTGAAGATGATGGAGGATCCTTTACACCCTCTACACAACACGGTGAAGAAATAGCTGTGTGTATTCAGTAGTGGGAGGTTTCTTCAGGTCTGCTGCAAGACAGAGAGGTACAGAAGATCATTCCTGCCAGCGGCCATCATCCTCTGGAACAAATCTTCTTATGAATATTTTAATATTTAAAAAATACTACAAAATAAAAACTTTCCCTCTGGGATTGATAATTACTATTTTTGAATTAATTTATTTTCATTTCAAAAGAAGTGATGCAAGCTGGGATAAAATGCTGTTGTTGAAACTGTGCACTATTTACTATTACATAAAACCAATAAGAATACAGTAAAAAAAATAAATAAAAAAAAAAAAAAAACTAACCGTAATAAAATGATTACAACTATATTTTAAACTAAATGAAAATGAATAAATGAAAAATGAATAAAAACACATGGATGATGGTAAATCAATGAAAATAACTAAATAAGATTAATATGATAAAACTAAATGAAATAAAAAAAATTTCAGAGGCAGTCAAGAGTTTTTTATTTATCATTTTCATGTCACCACTGGTTATTTTCTTTTACATGTTTGGGAAGGCATCATATAACAGTTGCATCATATTATCTGTCCGGGACTTTAGACAAGATGAACAGCTCTGCCATTGTTTAATTCTGCTTTCCTAACTGGTTAAAAATGCTGTAGCATGCTAGAAAATTAACCAATTATAAACTAGCATACTACATGTTAGCAATGAGAGCAACAGTTGTGTTTCATGTAAACTTGATTGTAAGCAGTTTGCAGCATTTTTTTTAGTGTGTGTGGTATGTATGAGGTGGGGTGGAAAACAGCCTCAACAGTGGCAGACATCCACAAAATCCAAAATTAGGGTAATCTATGAGAATATATTTAATAAATTACATCTTTGTCTCTTGGGACCAGAAACACTTGATCAGCTACATGATTTTAATCTTTAAGTCAAACAGGATTCACAAAATTGTTTCTGTTACCTCTGATTTGCATCAAATCTTCTACGAAATGGCCAAAAACCATCTCAAGTAAGTAAATAGATGTTATTTAGTTGTCATTTATTTACCCCACCTTTTCCCCTTCAAATCTTTATGCAAATAAAAATGATCAATCTGGCTTCAGTTTTAAATTATTGGGCCAGAGGAACTTATTTGGTGTATGCTGCTGGTGTCCAACTTTCATTGGAGCCAATGTAAATTTGTCCAACACAATGCAGTACAGTTATGTATGTGTCAGTACTGAATGGAGCCATAAATGCTCCAGAACTTTTCTGCATCAAACTTAAATCTGAAAAAAGTAACAACACTGATAGACACATTTACACTCTTCAACTGATATTTACTACACATGGCTTTCTCTTTGTGGATTTTATCTTCATAGCTTGACAGAACTCCGAAAGATTGTATTTTTACTAATGAAATTCAAACCAGTCTCTAGAAAAAACAACTCATGCCATGCAAGTAAGCTTCAAAATGAAAAAACAAACAAACAAAGAACATAAAAGCAATCCGATTTCAATTATCCAGGACATTTTCACTGTGTGATCCAAACACTGCCGTCAGATGTTGGTCTGTAAATTCTGGCTGTGATGAAAGCCAGACGCTCATTTTTCCTTGCAACTTTTCGTCCAAATCTTCCCACCGGTCTGATCCCTCTGCCTGTGTACCAGGACCTATCGATGTCTGGATCTGAGCGACAAAGAAAAATGTCCCACGAGAAGAGACATAATAAGCAAGAGCAATAATTCAGTTTCTTAACTACAACAGTCCAAATAAAAACATTATTATTATACAAGTTTTTCTTTTCTTGAGAGAATATGTTTGGTTTTATGAAATCTGTTCATGTGCATCTCAATCATTCAGGTCATAGTCATCTTTAAAGTTTGAGTAAAAGTAAATTAGCAGTTTTTTTTTTTTTAGTTCTTGAAGATGTTCACATCTCATCTGAAAAGTTTCAGTCCTGGTTAATTTTCTCTTTCATACATATCAATTAACAGCTGATTGATACCTGGAACACTGATGACAGCATTAAACATGTCTGTATACACCACTGCATTTACATTTGCATATTTCTTAGGAAAAAAAAAATTATTACAAAAAATAATAAAACCAGACAGAAAAAATTAGAAACAGACTATAAATTCTGTAATTAATATATTTGGTAAAAATTGATGAATTTAAGTCAGGCTCCTGACATCATCACAGCCCCCAAACTGTTCAGGTCAAAGTGTTAAATAACATTAGGTTGAATGCTAACTCTGGTCCTGTATCAGTCTCTGCTGGATCTTAGTGCTGTATTTGATACTGTACATCACAGAATCCTGTTGCACAGGCTGGAAAACTAGGTTAGACTGAAGCGGTCCTCAACTAATTCAGATGCTATTTAGAATGCTGAAGTAATTTAGTAACATTTGGCAGCTATGAATCTGAGAGAGTGGCCATGACTTGTGGAGTCCCCCAGGGGTCAGTTCTTGGACCTCTTCTATTCAACCTGTATGCTTCCTTTGGGTCAAATAAAATCTTCAACATGAATTATCACAGCTATGCAGATGACACACAACTTTATGTGTATCTGCTGTGATAAGGATTCGATCCTGGAACTTAGCCTGGTCTGGAGCAGGCTAACTCTACAGAATAAATCTCCATGGTAACTTATGCCATAACATATCCCACTATCCAGTATCCCACTTTTGTGCAACCGGATCACGGATAAGTTTATCCAGGATGACCAACATATTCTGGCTTAATCCCCATCCTAGTTTTGTGCAATAGGCCTCGGATGTGACTTACTTCTGATGATAATAGATCTGTCTCCAGGAGGTCCACTTTGAACTTGATTCAGCAACAGGAAGATGGTAATTAAGAATAACACGCACGCTTTCATGGTGGCTCAACCTGCAGATAAAAGAGAAAATAAATTGACTGAATCTGTTCTATTTAAATGTTATACTGTGAGAGTGCCAAGCAGATATAATACACACAGAAAACACAAGTTTTAAATGGATCTGATGAATTCTGCCTCCAGCAGCTAAAGAAAAATTTTCACAATAGACTCTGTCTTTGTAACAAACACAGTGGCTGAAAATAATAGAAATTTGAACTTGAATGGGGAAAATTGTTGTTGTGTTGATGGACAAAAAACAAAAACACGGGCACAGAATGTGAACCGCATTTTGGTCATTCTTTGCATCAGCTGTTTATGCTCCAGAAATCAGAAAAATCAAATTTTTGTCATCACTGTCACGAAGTGCCTTCATCACATCAAATCCACATGATTCGGTGCAATGAAGACACATCTGGACCTGAAATACTTTACAGTATCACTGAGATTCAGAACAAATATCAAGACTTACTGCAAAAAAAGTCTTCACAGATGGTTGAACTGAGATCCAAACTCCTCGTGCCACTTCACTGCCTCCCAGGAAAAAGCAGAACAGGTGCAGGAGTGACGACTTGACCAGCTTGTCTTCCTCTAGATCTGTAAGATGAATCCAAAACACATGTATTCATGAAGATAAGACTGAAAGAAATACAGTAAAGGGTTTTTCCTTGTGGGTTTCTCACCTGTTCTTTAAGGAGGATGCACATCTGAGGGTCTGGTCTCTGGATGAGGAATTCAGCTCTTCATCATCTCTGTTTACCAGCAGGAGGGGCAACTGTGTGGTGAAGTGCTGATGTCACCCACATCAAGAACAACATGCACTACATGCGTACACACACACACAACTAAAGACGATGAGATGTGAAAAAGCATCACAGCGGAAAAAAGGATATTTATTTACTGCCACAGGACATCTCTTTGCAATCACTTACCCAAACTTCTGAGATTAAAAGCACATTTTAAAGAGGGTAATGCACATTTGCATGTTAGGCAATGTTCTCTTATGTTGTCACATTTAATTTTTTAATTTTCATTCTTCCAATGCGCATGGCAGAAATCCATCTGTCATGTAAATAATAACTATATTCTCTATAAACATCAATGTGGTTTCTGAAAAAAATCGTACTTTCACTATTCACTCAATATATAATATTATCACTGCACCAGATAAAATTAAATTGGTATGCAGTATTTTTTTTAGATTTATCAAAAGCGTTTGATATAATCAGTCATAAAATATTACTTGCTTACTTGCTAAACTGCAAAAATACGTTTTTCATGGAACTGCCTTTAAATGGTTGCAAAGTTATATTAGCAAGAGATGTCAGTTTGTCAGCATTAATGGTTGCAGTTCAAACACAATCAAGAGTACCTTCGTACAGTTACAATAGCCGATAAGGATGCTGCAATATATCCAATCCATACAGGAAGTCTCCAGCGGAAGTTAGTTAAACAACACAAAGAGTATTTATCTGCGGCTTGCAAACAGATGTGTTTGGTGTAGTCGGGTGGTTAGGGTTAGGAGAAGGGTCAGGGGTAGCGATAAATTTTAGTAAGTTACATAAAGAACAAACTTCCAATTAGAACTTCTGGCCTGGATTGGATATATGGCGACGTCTCGTGACTGCAGTTGGGTCCCTCTCAACACAATGGATATACACTGTGGAGTGTCTCAAGGCTCCATATTAGGTCCATTATTATTCTTAATTTATATAAATAATTTATGTACAGTCTCTCATGTTCTTACTCCAATAATGTTTGCTGATGATACCACTGATGATATCACTTTGATCACATTCCAATGAGGAATTATCTGCATATGATGAATGGTTTAAGAGTAACAAATTGGCAATAAATATCAAAAAGTCCAATTATATGATTTTCTAGTGGTAAAAAAACATTTAACTTGTTCTTCACTCAATATTGCTTCAGTTGAAATCAGTCGTGTCTCATCCACCAAATTGTTGGGTGTTATTGTATGAAAACCTAAACTGGAAAGAGCATGTTGATTGGGTAACAAGAAAAGTAAATAAATCTCTAGGCCTTATCAGAAAAGTAAGTCGTCATGTTGTTTTACAATATGCACTCGCCTTCTATGACCACTATCTTTCATGCTGAAATATAATGTTGGCAAGCACTTTTCCATCAACATTAAATCAATTATTGATTTTACAAAAGTGCTTTGTTTGAATTGCAACCCATTCCAAGCTGCTGATTTCAACTGCTAGGTTATTTTTTAAGTTAAATTTACTGATATTAATGCTTTTCAAATTTGTGTTTTTATGTTTCAAATTCAGTATAATCAACTTATCTTGCCTGAACATTTCATTTTGGATTTTACAACCATTGCTGCTGCTCAAACTGAATATACGATAGTTGTCAAAACCAACATTTCAATTTGCCTAAATGTGTCACATTAAGAGCTCAGTTTTGTATTAGATACAGACGGTGTAAACTATGGAGCCAGTTTTCTCATATTGTTGGAAACAGCACTTCAGAGATATCCTTCAAGAAATGCTTAAAGAAATCAATTGTGATTTCTCATTGATACTTGATCTAAATATGTACTATGAAGTTCCTCTCTTGTTTTTTGTATTGAAAAGGTGGAGGCTTTAAAACAAGACATTTTTTGGCTTTTCTGCCTGTTCCTGCACTTTTATCCGTTTTTATTGTTGTTTCTTATCTTTTGTGTTTTGTGTGCAAAATAAAATAAATTAATCAGTCAATCGATCAAATTATATTTGTATAGCCCTTTACAATAAATAGATGGCACTCGAAGTGCTTTACAATTAAGCCAAGAAAAGTACACAAATGCACAAAAACACAAATTCAGTACGAAAACAACTGGAAAATGCCACAGTGCAAGAAGGCTATTAGAGACTTTTGAAAGTTAAATATCAATAAATAGATAGATAAAAGTTGCACCTAAAGCAAGACTACACCAAGAAAAAAAAAACTGCCTTAGATCAGGGGTGTTATGCTGCGTTCCATTTTCCTCGGAACAAGTGGGAACTGGGGGGTGACGTCACACCTGACCAACTTGCGTTCCAGCTCACTGGTCGGAAAACCAGTTAGCAGCCTAGCAAGACAACGTGTTTGCTAAGGCTATTATGCTGCGTTCCATTTGAACTCGGAAGTCAAAAATTCCTAGTTCCGAGTAGGAAGTTTCAACTGGAACGGCCCCCTGAAGTCGGATTTCCCACTCGGAAAGTCGGACAACTCTCGCAGCTCCGAGTTCAGATTTAAAGATGACCGCGCCTAGTGTTAGCAGTTTTTGAAGCTCCTGTAATGTTACATTTATTTACACTTCTTACTAATATTTTGTTGTATTAAATCAGTCGTACACGTAGTATTGGAGATGTAGGGGGAAGCTGCTGTAGTGTAATTCACATTTTTCATGTGGTATACGTGAACTACAACGCCAGCTGTGCTAACAAGGAGGAGGAAAAAATTACATGTAAACGGTTATTGATTCTTTCCTAAACGGTTATGATTTATTATCTGTGTACCTGTTTACACGTGTAGCCGTTAACACCCCTATAGATGGCTTTCAGTCACGTGACCTGGACGCCGCGCGAAATGCAGATGGAGAGCAAGAAGTGTTTTCCTCCGGTTCAAAACAAAGCAAAATGAATGACAGTGAGTACGCTGAGGCTTTGAATGAGCTGGTCCAGACACCATATTGCCAAAAAAAATATTTATACATAAGATATGACCCATAAAGTCTAAATAAATCGGACTGGTCTTATAATCTTGTGGATTTACTCATTTAATCGTGAGGCGATGACATCACAAACCATCTCGCTGCTGACAAAGCAACGCTCATAACTTTACTTCTGGACAGCCAATCTTAAAAATTACAACTGCAGGGGGGAAAGGTGTCCAAAATAAAGAACTTAACATGGTTTGGACGCGTCGGTCTCCCCCATGAGGCTAAGCTTCCTTTCCAATATCGCTTTCTCTCGCTAAGAGAACGCTATATGGATTTTCCACACTGTTGCGGTGTTAACCTGTTTGTGTGCAGTTGAGGATGTGTGAGGCTCGGACACTATCACACACGAGGATGATCAGCTGTTTTGTTTTTTTTATACCATAATTTACTTAATCAGGAGACCTATGTGCTACAAAGCCCTGAATGAGATTGCAAGCGGGGCAGAGATCCACCGGAGGTCCACAAAAAAAAAAAAAAAAAAAAAAGAAAGAAAGAAAGCAACGCCCATGACTTTACCTCTTTCCGTCTGATGAATGAAGCCTTCAACAGCCTAGAAGCCGACAGTTATTCTGTTTCATGTCGGGTCAGCCAGGATCCAAATAAGCTTTGAATGGCTGTTGCCTTGTTTCTGCAGGTAATAGTGAGTTATGCTATTTGAAATAAAGAACCCAGCTTATAATATTGCGAACGCTGAGTGTTTTATGTGCTTGGATCTTGTATATTCATTTATTTTGCTTCTGTTATCCCAAATTCCTAATCAATTTGTAGGCTGTGTATAAGTCAAACCCCATTTCTCCAAACTAGGTCTACCAGTCACAGAGATCCACAGAAACCCCCCTAAAAACTGGTTTGCTGCCAGAGAGAGTGGGGAAATAGCCTTAACGATGAATAATAAAATGATAATAAACCAACTTACCTGTTTTAGAAAGTCGTCGCTGTAAACTCTGGCATTGGAAGACTCTGCTCCTCCCAACCGAAGGCCAAGGTTTAAAATCCACGTTTTGCTGCGTTGTTTTGCCAGTTTTCGACATTTTTCAACTTTGTTAATGACAGTTTTAGTTTTAGCTGAAGAGAGCTTAGAGAAGAGACAGGATAAAAGATGGATGCCATACCAGCTGGTGTTCAGGACACCGGAGTGAAAACATCTTACTAATTCAGAGGTGGGGCTTTAAAAATTTATCAAAAGGTGAAAAATCTTTGGAGAGTTAAAGACAGAAAAGGAAGCAAGATCTAATCTAGCTTCAAACATTAATGAAACACGTCACCATTTACTCATCCTTTTGTTTTCTATGTCACAGCTGCTGTTAATTTTTCTAAGATTGTGAAACAAGACGAAAAATTTATTTTTAATGCCTGTTTGCTGCTGGGCGCGTTTCATTCTACTCACTTCAAAGGTCACCAAGTTATTTCAGTCTAGTTTGCATGCGAGTTTAAAGTAGACGACAGAGACTGACTTTCTTTGAGATGATGTTATAAATTGTTTGCAGTAACGTGGATGAAAAAGATAAAACTTGAAATAAACAGTGGAAAAACAGAATGACTGCAGATGCTTTTATAACGCAGAGCGAAGGGTCTGATGTGGATGTTTGTTCTATGATTCATATCCTCTGACCTTTGCAGCCACAGCTTGTTGTTCATGTGAAGCTGTTTTTAATGACCGTGGCAACGCTGGAGCAGGTTCTCCTGCAACAGCAACTTTTCTACATCATGTTTTAGTTAATATTACTAAATGACCCATTTCTGGAAAGGTGGGGAAAGTTCTGAAATTTGATTGGTAATATCTTCATGTATTTCAACCTTTTATTCATTTAAATTGTTTTAATGTTCTTCACTGATTAACTTCATTGTATTAATAAAATAAACTCACCAGTCACAGTTCGATCCACCTGTTCAACGTCAACCAAAGGTGGGACCGTCATTATTTTGCAAGTCACAAGTAAGTCTCAAGTCTTTCTAATCGAGTCTAGAGTCAAGTCCCAAGTCAAGACCGAAAAATAAAAAGTCAAGTAGTCAAAGTCCTCAACAATTCGGCTACATTCACACCGCAGGTAAATGCGACCTGAACCCGATCTTTTTGCTCAAACGCGGACTATGTGATAAATGTGCAGCATTAAAGACCCACATCAGAACAGTAAGCAGTTTTCTCAGTGACATCTAAACTAGCATCCATCTTGCATCGTACCTGTACTGTGATTCACTCCAGCCAGTGAAAGACAGTCTTATCTTATCTTGAGTCCCTTCCTCTCTTTCTTTTCCTCTGGTAATGTTTCCTTGTGTTTCTTTGCCGAATCCGACATGATGTGCATTCAAAACACCCGCTGTGTTCATGTCT
Source organism: Atherinomorus stipes (assembly GCA_023101725.1). Classification (NCBI taxonomy): domain Eukaryota; kingdom Metazoa; phylum Chordata; class Actinopteri; order Atheriniformes; family Atherinidae; genus Atherinomorus; species Atherinomorus stipes. The sequence goes on along the minus strand of JALJCO010012583.1, from coordinate 596,155 downwards.
GGTTCATATCCATTGGCTAGTAAGTGATGCAGTGTACAACCAATAGTCGGCTGCAAGGTCATGCTGTCCTGGATACAAAATTTACATAGTACAGTTTCTGAGCCTCCGGACGCCTCTGGGCAGTGACAGTTTGATAATGTGCATAATGAATGTTGGTGTGCCATCAAAACGAGTCAGAAACGCCGATTTTTAAGGTCTAAAAGTTACGTTGTGTGTCTTTAAAATAAAGCTACTTCCCTTCATAACGGCTGCAACAGATGCAGAGTTAAGTCTGGGACTAAGAGCCGAACAAAAGCCACTTCGCCCGTGAAGAAGACGGAGAAACACTTCGGAGAAACACCAGGATTTTCATGTGCTGATCACTGTGATCTATGAGTTTATTTCTACCGCGGCTGAAGGGCTTGGTGACATCATATCTGTGGTGGAGAGATCTGATTCCCTGAGAACATCTGATCTGAAACATCTTCATCCTACCACTCCTGGCTCCGACGCTGCATCCACACACTACTCTGTAGCTACAGATGTTGCAGCAATTGTTTTGCACAAAGACATCATTACAAGTACATTTTTCTTCATTCTCTGTGCAAAACCCACCCATACATTTGTCAACTGCCGCTGCACATTGCTTTCAAATGAGCTGCAAATGCACTGTTGCCAACTCTTCAGGGAGAGAAGTCACTATTGGCTTGCCCAAAAGTCACCAGAGGTTACTAATTGATATCACTGCACTGGAAAATCAATTTTACACATATACAATTCTGTTTAACAGAAGTCCATATATTTTTGTTTGACATGTTACAATGACATTTACAAGGGTACCCAAGGGGTGATAAACACATTTGAGTCATGGCGCAAAGAAGACCCAGTTGTGCCACAAGGGATCATGGGAAATAATATGGATGAGGAGGCGTGACTATTTCATGGTAACTCGGAAGGGCTGCTGCCTGCACCAGGACAGTGACTGAAATCTGGGAAACAGGGGGGGAGGGGTTGACGGCAGGCAGCACCTGATGAACCGGTGGAGCGATATAAACTTTATCTGTCTCCATGATCACCAGGAAGAGTCACTAGATTTGTCGCTAGAGGGGTCTGAAAACTCGCAAAATATAGCGACAAAGTCGCTAAGTTGGCAACAATGTGCAAATGCCAGTATCCTCCATGTTTGTTTACATTGGTTTCCATGAACAACATTATGTGCGTGATGTCATTCGTGTTCAACCGAGCATGCGTGTTACTTTAGAACTGTGAGCTGTTTATATTGCAGTCGGTGGACAGACCACATTTCGAAATGTAATGCAAATACCCACACAAAAAGATTGGAGCTGACAAAAAGTCGGAATTGAGCATTGAGACCTGCAGTGTGAACGCAACCTTAGTTTCAAGTCAGCCAAGTCATCATGTGCTCTTTGAATAAATATATGTAAAACAAGTAGATGTAAAATAAAATTAGAATCTGAAAGTAACTCAAACTTTTGCACATATCACCTTTATTTGAATAAAAAGAAGTGCTTGCTGCAGCTGTCAGTGAAACATGGGTAAATGACTGAAATGTAAACAGTTCATGAGTAAAATCACGACTTTTCATTATGTTCCAGCTAAACATAAAAAAATGTATCTTAACAGGTTATAGTGGAATGTTTAAACAGTTAGCAGTGTCAGCAAAAAAACTACATCATGTACAAATCCAACAAAAATATCTAGGGCCACAGTTTCTTATATCTTATTTTTTTTTGATTTTTATCATATTTTAAAATGTCTATTCTCACGTAACACCTTTAAGTATTTTCATTAATCAACTCCAAGTTCTCACATTTTAAATGGAGATGCAAAGTTACAATACAAACAATAAAAACAAGATTTTGGGAATGACTTTGTTTTTGCACTCAGAAACAAATGTTTAGATTTATATGGGATACATGCTGAACACATTAGACTGCATGCATTTACTAGCATGTTAATATCTGAAAATCATGTTTACCGGATCAAAGTTAGTGCAGATCAGGTACAACACATGCTGTGGATATGGATCTGCTCCAGGAAAATAACAAAATACCATTAACATAAATCTGAACCCAAGCAGTCCCTCGTTTGATTTGATTGATTTGGAATAAATGTGATGGAAAAAAACTCCTTGTCACATAATACTCAGCCTCCTCCTCATGAACCCTGTGTCATTACCGGCTTCTGCAAAATGAGAGAAACAAAGAAAGAGACAATGAATATGTCTAATGACAGTTCAATGCCCAGACTGGGTCTGAAACTGAAATGATAATGGTAAATGGACTGTACTTGTATAGTGCTTTTCTAGTCATGTTGACCAGTCAAAACAGTTCACACTATTTACACTACATAAAATGAAAGATCAGGGAAAAGAAAAGATTTGTATTGTGCATGCTAACAATTATAAACCTGATAGCTTGTGAGTCATCATGTGGCTTTGAAAGTGTTTGAGTTCAAGGAAAGAAACAGAAAATGTTGACATAATCATCACTTGTCAGAGAAGAGATCACCAGATTTCAGAGTGCGCCCAGCTGGCATTTGACTGACTTTAAACATTTAAATGTGCTTGAAATACCGTCAGTTGATGAATAAACCTTAATTCAACGTCAAAACAACATTGAACACTCAGTGGTTGAAATGGTGTTGTTAACTCACCGTAGATTCAACTCTGAAATATCAACATTTTTTTTTTGGTTGTCTAATCAAAATCGTTTTTACAACCATATCTTTAAAAAATTGCTAAAATATAACAGTTGAAAAATAACATCATTCCAACATACGAACAACGTTGGTTTGCAAAATCAAAACTAAAATCAAAGTTGATTCAACGTTGGCAATTAACCCGTGTTTCACCCGTTAACTAACACGACATTGAAATGACGTTGCTAATTCAATGTTGATTAGATTTGCAAAATCCAAACAAAATCCAATGGTTATTCAATGTGGGACCCGACGTTGATTCAACGTTGACACAACATTAAAATGCCAGCTGGGTGAGGACAGCTTCATGACAGGTGGGTACTGAACAAGAAACAGTTTAATAATGTTCCTTTCCACTTAAATTTTTTTGTCCATTTCACAACCACAGTTTTAAAAAAGGTGAGACTGTGTAAAATGTAAACGAAACCAGAACCTAGAACATATTTTATTCCCAGTAGATTGTAAACAATATATTAGATGATGAAACTGAGAAATTTCCTGGAAAATATTCACTGATTTTGAATCTGATGGCAGCAACACGTCTGTAAAAAGTAGTTCCAGGGTGATGCTTACCATCGTGTAGTAACACACCTTTGAAAAGTAGTTCGGGGTGATGCTTACTATTTTGTAGCAACACGTCTGTAAAAAGTAGTTCCAGGGTGATATTTACCATTGTATCGGGACACGTCTATAAAAAATAGTTCCACGATGATGTTTATCATCATGAAACATCTTTAAATGTCTGGGAACGAAGGAGACCACTTGGTGGAGATTTTAGGAGAGAATGTTGTCCCATTCTGGGCTGATATGGAGTTCTAGTTGCTCAACAGGTTATATTAACATTTTACACAGAGTCCCAACTTTGTTAAAAATGAGGTTTGTATAAACAAAAAACACCAGATAAAGAATAAATCACATCTTCATTCTCTTTAAGATCGTCAATCTCAGATATCAAAGGAGTTAAAAACAAATACTTCATCTGTTTCTTGTGCAGACTCGAGTTTCCACAAGTAAAGCCAAGACCTGTACATCTAAACATCCATTTCTTTTCTCTCTAATTTCATTGGGTCTGAAAACATCTTAAATTTCTCAGCAGGAAACTTGAATGACCTAATACATCCCTGAAACAGCATGCACATTCCCATAGAGGGTGCTGCACATGTAAATTGGTTAAAATATTTTTGTACTGTGCAAAAGTATATATTATATCAAAATGAATAAAGATAGGCTGAAAGTGATTTTGCTCTCATCTTTTTCCACGCATAAAACCTAAATCCTGATCTGATTTCATGTAAGGCTGATATCATGTCCTGCACTCAACATGACATTTCACATCACCATTTTTGATTTAAAGAGACTGTTTATTTGATCAGAACAGTGGAAAAGAATGAAATAAAGAATAGAGAATTCAGATCAGTATGATCTGATTGGTAATCAATCATCAGATCATCAAAGAAGTCAAAGCCCCGTTTGATCAGTGAATGAAGAGTTCATTTCGTTTAACTTGAACAACTTTCAGGGAAATAATGGTATTCACTCCTTTATCACCTACTTGCTGAAAACTAGATGAGTAATTTGAGAAGTCACAGATATCACAAGATTAGCCTGTTCTGACTTTTATGGTTTAATCCTGAACAACAGATGCATTATCAGTCAATAGAAAAGATTACATCTAATTGAAGTGAACATTTTTAATCATTATCACCTGTTGAGTTGGAATGATTCTGTTTATGTATATCCATTCATCTGAAATAACTTAATCCTGATGTGGTAACAATGGAATGGACGTCAGCTGTGCTAAAAGTCTAATCCCAGACGTACATAGGAGTATAAATTTTCAATCTGGAATCAATCTCCTCAAGTAACTCATAAAATGGTTGCCAATACATAAAACTCCCAGATAAAACAATGTGCTATTTGTTTCTTTCCCCTCTGAATATTAATATCAGAGTGAGAGTATAATTTTCCACAGCAGTTGTGTAGTCTTGGAAGTGAACTCTTCATGGCCCCCAACACCGTAAAGTGGGGTCATACCGCACAGGTAGCCCCGATCTTGGGCTTTGCCACTGGGTTCCTTTGTGTCAGAGAGCCCCTGTAGAGGGAGTTCCTTACAAACCTTTCTGACTGGCCTGTAAACAGACACTGCATCATGAAATGCACCTTCAACCACCACTACGTTATAAAGCACAGCTCATCCATCCATCCATCCATCCATCCATCCATCCATCCATCCATCCATCCATCCATCCATCCATCCATCCATCCACAACTTTTCAGTCCATTTTAGGGCCAACAAAACTGTCATCCTTTAATCACATCCTTGCAAAAAACTAGGTGAGTAATCTTAGCATATATAAACATTAAGCTCGGCATACTCTGTGCAATTTTTGGCCGTTTTTGAGACAATATTCCAGTTGTGCGACAAGTTTGACGATCAGGCCGACTCTTGGCCAAATCGTGTGTCATGCGTCGTGCAGAGCACTAGAGGGTCACGAGAGGCGATTGGCACCTCATGACAAGCTCCTGATCAGAAATAGTGAGTTGCAAGAAAATCAAACCTGTTTGATATTTTGGTCGTGGCTCGTGAGTGAATCGCATGTTGAAGTGGCGCCATGACCAGAGATTTTCACATTTCGCATGCGCGAAACAAAAACTGAAGTAAACCAGAGGCAGCATGGCGACCTGGCTTGTCATTTTGGATGGAGATCTCGTTGTAGAACCAACAGACTGTACAGCCCACGTCTGGTCAGGCAATTCCTCGTCCACACGCGACGTCGACGCCTTTTATTTTGGGCAAATTCTTCACAAAGAAGAGCGCAAATCGCCAAGGCAGTGCAGTTTTTTTTATGATAGCATAATGTTGCTGCTGCTGTTGTTGTTGTTATTGTCTTCTTCTTCTTCTCCTCCTCCGTTTTCTTGTTCTTCTACTACTAGCTGTATTTATTGCGTTGCATGTTGGGATTGTTCAAGACCACAACGTATCTTTGAGGACGCACAGTGTGAGTAGTCAGATCGCATCTGAGCGTCGGTTCGTACAGTATGAGCACAAACATTGCAAGCTGTGAACTTTTGAACTCTGTGACTGATTCGCACAATTGGAGCTGCGAGCAACGACTAAAAAAATCGCACAGTGTATCCCAGGCTTTAGATAGGACATGAGGGTGTTTGGAACGTCCGCACTGGTGGCCAACTTACCACAGGCAGCTTGCCCACTCATTACATTGATTTAATAGTGCATGTACTTTTTAAACAACCACAACTTGCTCAGTTTTCTACCGATTTTCAAATAGTCTAGTTTGTCTTAAATCCCAGAGATGTCGTTATGAAACGGCATATTGCACCCCTGAGTAGGGGAAAATAGCTGGAGTCAAGAACAGAAAGGCCCAATCCCAATTCTCTTTTTTACCCCTACCCCTTCCCCTTGCCACTTAAAACTAAGCTACGAGGAGTAGGGCTGAAAGTCAACCCCTACAAAGTGGGACACCCCTTCAACAATCACATGCGTCATCAGTGATCCTGCCGGCTTGTGTGTAAGCAGATGTGCGCTGAGCTGTTGGCGCAAATCTGGAGAAATCAAGCTGTCTACGACTGTGGATTAACATTAACAAGCAAATTCCATTTGTGCATGACATCCCTGCTTGTGTTATATCCCATGAAGGACCTCTATGTAAATGAAGACCAGCAGTGATGTTGTGGAAATTTTTATTGATCATCTATCACTGTAGATTATCAAGGCTGCCTACAGAGCACCGCTAGTTTTTAGCCTGGTAGCTGAGGTGGGAATTATGGAGTCAACAAGTCTTCCCCATGACATGTATGTGTTCTGCCCAGCTACTGAACCAGGTGAGTCCAATCAGTACAATGAATTAAATTGGGTTGATTGGACCCACCTGGTTCAGTAGCTGGGCAGAACAAATACATGTCACGTAAAAGACTTGTTGACTCCACAGTTCCCACCTCTGCCTGGTCATTTTTATGTAACTTAAGCGTCAATATATAGTGTTTTTTTTTCTTTCATTTGTATTTTACACAGAAAATGACTGTTAAACATTTAAACATGTTAAACTAGACAATACAATGGTTTTCACTTTTTACACTTTATCTATGGAGAAAATATTTATATTTGTGGATGTTTTGGACTTGGTAGCAGCCATCTCTCTGGTGATTTTCATACCCCTCCATTTGAAGTGAGCTCCCAAAAAATCTTCATTTGAAAGGGTATATAGCCCTACCCCTTAGCCTTTCCCCCCGTCCTTACAGGTATTGAGACACCCCTACCCCTACACATGAATGCAAAAACAGAGGGGAAGGACTAAGGGGTGAAATGGGATTCACCCAAACTGTCCAGCTCTCTAGTCAATACATTTGATGACTGAGATTAGAGCGGTGAAGGAGATCAGCCCTCCTAACTTCATTAACTCCTGTTAGCTCCAAGTTAGCTCAGAGTATGTTGGCTGTCAATCATTTGCCCCAAGGCTTCTCTTTGCCCATATTTGTATTTTCCGGGAGTGACAACACGCACATCGCGGCCAAGATGGTAATAGTGGGGAACAGCCCAACGGGCTTCACTTCAGCTCTTTAGAAGCCAATGGGTGACGTGAGCAGATACTACGTCCATTTCTTTTTACAGTCTGTACTGACAGGATGAGTGACTAAAAATATCTCTGAAGATGTCTGCAAGGCCAAAAATACTGGAGAAAAATCTTTTAGTTTCACAATAGTTCTACACAGTAAAAGCTGTGTTTTCACTGTGCTCACTTTTAAATCCCTATTCAACATTCACGTTTGAGGTTCAGATAACATTTTGGATTACCTGAAAATGTTGAATTTCTTCAACTGTAAAATTCATGCTAAATTTAAGTTGCCTGTGGTAATTCTTCAGGAGAGAATCTGAGTCTGAACCCCCCTGAAGGAAAAAATAAATCTGGAGTACAATAGGACACAGTGTTCGCTGGTTTACAAAGTAGAGCATCATGTTCTCCATCTTTAACAAGGTTAAGATGTTGAGTCGCTTGTGAGGCCCCTGGGCCCGCAGCAGTGATGGCACTTACTGGTGGGAAAGTTGTGGGAGAGTCTTCTTGCTTGGATCGGGATAGCTGATTGCTAAACACCAGATTGGGAGGCAAAGAGAAAGCCCAAATGTCATTAGATGGGAAAACATGTGGCTATTGAGCTTCTTTTGGCATCATGTTGCAAACATTTATCAAAGACAACTCTGGCAACAGAAACAATTTAATAATAATTAGTGGACTGAAATCAGTGAAAACCGGGTCACAAAATGAATGTCATGTCCAAGATAATTTTATTTAATTGGCTGGAATAAATATGCCACAGCATTCTTCTGCCTCTGTAGATGAACCCGGGAACAAATGTTTACTGTTACAATCAATGATATTTCAACTGTAAAGCAAGATTAGAAATGATTGGCTCCAATTCAAACTGAAATTAAAGCAGAAACAGTCATTACCCGTCTTTTTTTATCAGGTGTGCCAGCAGCATTCAGGGCAGCAATCCGGTTCTCTATATAAAACACCTAGGCAGAAAACAGAATAAGGATTTTACATTCTTGTTCTCATTTAAACTATTGTTTTTCAACAAGTGGAAAAAAGAAGACAGTGATGCAACGCGTCTATGCACACTGAAAACAAAGAAATTAACTGTTTTAGGAAAGAGGTGTTGTAGCATAAGCTCAGCATGGAATTCTGACCCCAAAGTTTGAAAAATGGAAAATTTATTGATAATATGAATCCTACTTTTCACACAAATGCTGTTCATCATAAATTTAGTTGGTTGAAACAATGAATACTGATTCAAATAACATCTGAGGCTGGAGTCCATCTTGTATTTGATCTGCATCCTTCCAGCACATTGCTGTCAGTATGTTAGTCATCCAAAACTACTTCTTCAGCACTACAGCTGAAAATCATCTTAGCTTTTTGCTTATTGTAAAGACAAAAATGCATTTTACAACAGCTTTTGTTTAATATTCAACTTAGGGGGGATGTAGAAGAATGAGGCCCAGTGTCGGATCGTAATGGAGAGCACTTTATCACTTAAGCCAAGGTTTTTACAGCAGTTTCCCAAAGATTTTCCCTTTTTAAAGCAGAACTCAGTAACTTCAGCTCCAAGTGGTGTCCTTTCACTGTCGTAAAGTTCGTACACCCCCTACACCCCCACAGTACACAGAGGTCCTCTCTACCTGTCTTTCCTCTATTTTGATCCCTGGATATATTTCTAAGCTTTTACTAGCTTGTTGATGCTACTTTGCTACGTTGGTAGCCGCAGCTCGTCTCCCTCTGCTCAAACAGAGTCCTGTGTCTCCTGCAATGGGACGTTTTACCCGCGTTTTGAGGGTAAACTTGCCGTGGATTATATTTTTTGGTGGGTAGCAGGTAAGAATACAAACTTTTATTTACTTTTTGTGGACATGACAAGTGATTTTTGAGCCTATTCGGCCGTGAGGCTCGGTGCTTCACCCGGCGCCCAGGCAGCGAAATCTACATTAACCAGATCTTCACTCTGGTCAAACAAAGAGTTGGTTTGCGAAAGCCAGGAGTCTGTGTTTAAGTGATGGGAAGCTAAAGAACCATTTTTTAGTGTGGTTCTGGCGCAAACCAGCGCTGGAAGCAGCTTGGTGGATAGGATCTGTGACGGGTCTGCTCAGGCAGACTTGCAAGTAGGGATGGGAATCGTTAAGAATTTAGCGATTCCAGTTCCATTATCAATGTCACTTTTTGATTCGGTTCCTTATTGATTCTCTTATCGATTCTCATTGAATGATGAAATATAGTATGAATGGTTTTGGTTGCAGTTACTCTTTTATTTAAAATATACATCAACCTTTTCCCTTCAACTTCAACTTAAAGCTGACTTCAGTTCAAAAATAACTCATAAATACAACTGCACTGATCAACTTTTGTACAGTAACTGTTTTTGTGCAGAAAAAAATAGCATGTTTAGCTTTTGATGAAGGATACAAGATCTTTTAGGGCTTAAAGGGAACGGATTAAATAAGTTAGACTTCTCTTTACTCCTTTTGAACATGTTGAATTTAAATTATTACGATGTGTGTGTAAATATGTATGTATAGGTTTGGTTGTGTGTGTGTATGTGTGTTTGGTTTCATTTGTCAGATATTTTGTTATAATTTACAGAGCAGTACACTGAGCAGTACACAGCAGTACACACTCAGCACTGATACAGAAGGCTAGGAAACATCGAATCGCTCCGTAAAAACTTTGTTTAGCCCCACAGGGATTCTGAAAAGCATTTATTGAGGTTAAAAAGTTACTGAGTTGTGCTTTAAGAACAAATTTACCAAACAGTTTAACTCTGTCTGTCTTTTATTCGTACCTCACTTTTAGCATTCTGAACACTGGCAGCTGCTTGAGCTACTTTGTCTTCCAGTTCAACCAGTAAGGCTGTTGAGCCTTTGAAACTTGCCACTGATGCCTCCTGCAGGGGGTGCTCCTTCCTCTCCAGGCTGTCTGATGAATAGTACATCTGCAAATCAAGTTTTATAGTTAAAAGGCCAGATAAAGACATTTATGTGGGAGCTATAGTGTGTTTATAAAAAAGAAATTTTCTTTCACTGCTTATATGAAACACTGGTGTAGGTTTGAATGAGGTCATGTGATATGCAGCACTTCTTACACATAACAGGGGCATGTGGTTTGAGAAACTGAGAAGTTTAACTTCCAAAGGTAAACTATCTTGATCCTTCATGTTGCAGTCATGGGTTTGCTGCGTGTGTGTGTGTTTCAGTCAGGTCAAACTCCAGATGCAGAATACAAACACTGAGACCAGACGCAAAACAAAAGTGACTTTCATAGAACTAGCGAGGCGAATGTTCAGAGACCTGGTGGCTAGAGTTCAATAAAAGTCCAAGAAAATCCAATACAAGAGGTAACAGGGAGTTCAAAAAGGGAAAACAAAAAGCAAAGAAACAGGCAGAGAAGGACAGGAAGGACTGCTGGGACTCTGAATTCATCACTTTATAGGTTTGTGCTTTGCTCTGCTCCAGTACACTTGTCAAAGTGTTGGTGAGATGACGTTGCAGCTGACGCTTGCTGATGCGCTCAGTAGTGTGTAAACATGCAGAGATGCACTCAATATATGGATGAAGAGCTGCCATAAATGCATCTCTCTTTACCTTTTGGAAACATGAAATGACAGCAAGAAAAATGCAGAAGAGACTAAGTTATACCGTATGACACAAAATACAAAAAGAATACTGTAGCTACAACAGGTAAGAGTCAAGACCAGGTAAAAACCTGAAACTACAGCACTGTTTGTGTAACAAAGTAGTTTTGGGTGTAAATGATGAGCGATCTGCCGTAATCGAGGTTTCTTTCACTTCTGAATAATTCATGATGGACTTGACGGAATTACATAAGATGCATAGAGTAAACTGGTATGACTATAACAAAGAATACTATAATGACTTATGGGATAAAAAAATAAATATTAAGGCTACATGGGGAATGATAAATACTGAAATAAAAAATCATGATGTAAAACCAACAATTCCAAAATTATTTATTACAAATAATTAGGAGATAATAAGGAAAATAAGACTTTCTATAAAATAGTAAAAGAGTTGAATAATTTTTTGCATAAAAGTAGATAAGGACTATTTCCAACAACAACAACAAAAAGTCCTGGGGCCTTATTCATGAAGAGTCTTGGGGCTAAAAGTAGCTCCTTACCTAACTTGAGCTGTTTTTAACCCAAAGCCTGAGTAACTATTGGACCAACCCAGCAGTAGTTAATTTGATGCAGCAAAATGGGTTATGCACTTTACCCCAACTAGATGGGTTATACCATTAAATAAAGTGCCAGGTCTAGTTAATCAAAATTATGTTTTGAAAAATGCTGTATTAATCCCAATGGGAAATTTGGTCACTGCATCTAATCCATCTTAAGATGACTAGAGAATATTTACTTCCGTTTAGAATGCAAAAGAGTAGATGCAAAGTCACAGAACAATATCCTGAGTAGCCAGTGACGAATGTTAACTCTGGCCCTTACAGATATGAGTAATCTCTGGTAGTGAATTTATCTTCCTGTACTGTCTTCAAACTCACAGTGTCAACTTTAACATTGAAGCTGAACAGAATTTTTCAACATCTTTAGCTAATGTGAACAAAAGTAAGCTCATAAAACACATGACTGAAATTTATAAGATTACAATCATTAATGGTTAAATTCCTCTGCATTTGCATTTCCCATGAGACTTTGTAGTCCAGATATGTTGAGGTTTGAAAATAGCCCCGCTCCCTCAAACAGAAATATACCATGCTCAGTTTTCTTTGCTATCATCAATATTATTGCATTCGACAAAGTTGAAAAGTATTGGAAACAACTTATTTGATACAGTAATGAAACACTGTTTAAACCATGAAATGATAATCAAACTCCTGAAACATTTACATTTAAACAAAATCAGAGTTATGAGTGTGGAGGCGCTGAGCAGTCAATCATCTCTGCAAAGACCTACATCCAGGAAGATGGAGTGGATTGGTGGGTGGAGCCAGTAGCTGATTAGCTCCGCCTCCTGAAACGGACTACGGGCGGGAGAAGTTTTTCTGCAGGTCCGAGAGAAGTTGCTAGATTGAAACTAAGCACAGATTGGACCAAATATGACTCCGACATTTCAGTGAGATGTCAGAGAATTGTTTCAGAGTAGGAATAATGTGCTAAAGATGTCTCCTTTAAGTCTTCTGTGGTGGAAAATGGTTTCGGCTGCGGGTTTAGTCCATCTGCAGACCTTTTTACAAGCACAGCTTTATAACATACTGACAGAGAGGGAAAACCCCTGAGAAAAAAGTACCATCTGTTTAGATCAGACGACTGTCACGTTGCATTCACCAACAGTTAAAGGTTTCTTTCAACTATAACCATACTGTAATTTCCCTCTAACCTCAGTCAGTAAATGACTAAATTCAGATCAGAAGATGTTTGTATGAGTTGCTTTAGAAGATAATGACTGTTATTTGTTCTTTCCAGTTTAGATAAACGGTTGAATATTCAAGAGAAAAACCTTCACATCACCTGAATGTAAGAACACATTTGTTAAGCTACACACACAAAACAAGGTGTTCATATTTATATCTGAGCAACAGGTAGATGTTTCTGTCTGTAGATACGCATCCTACCAGAGTCAGTTATTACTTATAGCCTAGCGGAACCACTGGAGCAGAAAAAAATAAAGACTGAAAGCCAATTAGATGTTGATTACAGGCAACCTTTAACCAACTTGTGTTACAAAAGACACTCTGTGAAATAAACAACTAAATCTGCTTTTTCCTGCTGTTTTATATCCTCAGAATAAGGAAAGATCACAAACAAACCTATAGCGATGTAAAAAACATATCCTGACACAGCTGAGAAATGTGGCTTAGCTGGAAAGAATTGCTTGTAAAAGCAGTTCCGGCTCTTTTGCACATCAGATGTTAGTCCTCTGATACACTCTGTGTCCGAGAATGTGGGAGACATGGGTGCAAAGGGAAAATAAACACCAAGGCTGAGTGGCTTGATTTATGACTGACTCCAGAGGTGGTGTGGAATTTCATGAGCCATGGTGTTTTTTTTAGTGAGCTCAGAATGAGCAGCAGGCCAGATGTTGACAATCATCTATAAATACATCTCTGTTAACCAGCAGACAAACTGATGGATGCTTGCGTGCAATAACATATCTACCTTCTGAGAATCAGCTTGCTGGAGCATCTCGTCATCAAATCTGGAGTTTGCTGTACTTGCTCTAGGTGTAGGTCTGGTGGGTATTCTGGAGGGCCGGGGGTCCACCTTTGGGCATCTCCATGCTGAGACTGCGGGGGCAGAGTATGGCCTTTGGGGCTCATCCTCATCAGAAGTGAGGCTGTGATCACTGATGTTGTCTGTCATCTTGTGCAACTTCTGTCTGAGCTGCTGCTCCTCAAAGTCCACTTCCTCCCACTGAAGAGGAGAGGGGCTGCGAGCAGTCAGAACCTGGATGTAAGGTAATGGAGCAGATATTTCAGTTCAAATGCACAAAGTAACAGCAGTGTGTGTGTGTGTGTGTGTGTGTGTGTGTATTATCAAAATTATCCATACTGTATATTAAAGAAGATGCAGAATTCACCATAGTAATTAAAATAACAAGATTCCAACAAAAGTAATAATAAATAAAAATGTACTAAATTATAGTTTAGTGAAAAAAAAATATTGCTTTTGATTTGTAGTTGAAAAGAATCATAAAAAAAACAAACAAATGAAACTGTTGCAGACAAATTAGAGCACAACTGCTCAACAGTGGACCAAAATACCTGCCAACAGGTGCAGAAAACATCTTTTTTCTTTTTTACTTGTCCTGTCCAGGATCATAGCGAGCAGAATGATGATCTGGTTGCTTTATTGTGTTGAACAGTTTTGCTTTGCCAAGGGGAGCTTTATGAACACAAGGCTTGTTTATTCATTTTATTTCCTTAATTAAATGGTAAATGGACTGTCCTTATATGGCGCATTTCCAGTCGTACTGACCACTCAAAGCGCTTTACACTACATGTCACATTTACCCAGTCACACACAAAATCATACCCCGATAGGCACATCGGGAGGCAACTGGGGGTTCAGTGTCTTGCCCAAGGACACTTCGGCATGTAGTCTGGGGGAAGCCTGGAATCGATCCCCCAACCCTCCGGTTGAAGGATGACTGCTCTTCCACCTGAGCTGCAGCCGCCCCAAACAAATTAAACATTTGTTTATAACAGCATTCCATACCATACTACTGGGCTTGACAAGGGAAAAATGAAAGTTAACAGAAGCAATGAAAGTGGAACAGAGAGAAAGGAATGAGGAAGAGGGAGAGAGAGAGAGGGGAGAGGAAACATGGATCCACTTAGACAGTTCACTGGTGCTTCTGTGCAGAAACCCCTAAACAACATTCCAAGGTCTCTGCTGGAAAACAAAACTAGCAATCCCCCTCAGGGGGACCTGCAGGTGGCTTAAAGGAATAGTACACTCAAAGAATGATGTAACTTTATTTTCCACTTACCCTCATGGTGAGTAAGACTCTGGAGCACTTTTTTAATATCTCAAATGCAGCTGGCGATCAGGGAGGCTTCTCATTTCCCCCAACTTTCATATAAAGGAGTTCGCTGGGGTCCGATCCAAAAAGGTCCATAAAAGTCCACAAAAACTTGTCAATATTCCTCCATACTGCTCGTCCAATCCAAGTGTCCTGAGTGGGTAGCGTCCATAATTTATTTGAAACAACATCATTTACTATATTTGTAGAGCCTAAACATTAGTACATCTTACTTCCGCGAAGCACGCATAAGCGCATCCACGAAACTACGGAAGCCTCGGCGTTCAGAGCCTACTCTGCAGATAATGCAAGCGTAGAAGAAGAAATTCGCTTTTTACATTGTGCTAAGAGCGCCAGAGCTGCAGACAAACCGGGACAAACACAAGAGGGTCCAAGAGGGGTTGGATATTAATTTAAACAAAGAAAGAAAGCAATCTCGTCTGCCCTGGCTTCCGTAGTTTCGTGAACGCGCATCGGCGTGCTTGCAGGAGATTCTACTGTTTACGGTCTAAAAATATACTAAATGACGTCGTTTTGAGTAAATTATGGATGCTACCCACTCAGGACACTTGGATTATATTGGATGATCAGTATGGAGGAATACTGACAAGTTTTTGTGGACTTTTATGGACCTTTTTGGCTCGGTCCCCGGCGAACTCCATTATATGAAAGTTGGGTGGAAACGAGAAGCCTTCCTGATCGCTGGCTGCATTTGAGATATTAAAAAAGTGCTCCAGAGTCTTGCTCACCATGAGGGTAAGTGGAAAATAAAGTTACATCATTCTGTGGGTGTACCATTCGTTTAAGTGTTATCAGATCATACAAACACAGAACTACACAGAGAAGAGGTAAAACCTAGTCAGTGCAGCGTCACGGTGTCAACATGCATAATAAAGGGTGCTCTATGGTGATGCAGTCATGCAGATGCAACCTCAACTCTGCAGGGAGGAGGAAGCTCGCAAAGCCCGAGACCAAGGCCCCCAGCAGCCACCCAGAGGCCCGGGCCCCAGCCACCTCCCCAAAGGGACGGACATGCATCCCCCAGAGGGCGGCAGAAGGCGGCCCCAGCCGGAGCCCCCCGGAGTCTCGGGGCCCAGGTCCCAGTGGACCAAGACCAGCAGCTGCCGACCCCACAGGGCACCGTTTTGTTTGTTTTAATATTTCTGTTAAACTACAATTCAAAATCAGTGTAATGATTTTCATAAAATTTTAATTTATTGTTACTTTTTTAAATTTCAGCTTATTTCACTGTGTTTACATGGAATCAAATAAACTAATTGGTTTTGGTTTAAAAGCTCTATTGTGAGACCAAGAGTGAGCAGTTTGTTTATCAGAATGTCCGGGATGATTGTACTGAAGGCAGAACTGTAATCCACAAAGAGCATTTGCACATGGCTATGCCGCTGCTCCAGATGGCTCAGGGCGGCATGGAGCGCTACGGCTATAGCATCATCTGTGGATCTGTTTGCCCGATAGGCAACCTAGTATTGATCAAAGTCTTGGGGGGAGGTGGTCCTTGATATGCTGGAGAACCAGTTTTTCGAAGCACTTTATGATTTCAGGTGTGAGGGCCACTGGGCGATAGTCACTGAGGCGGGTGACAGGAGACTGTTTGGGTACTGGGATAATCTTGGCAGACTTTAAACAGGGTGGAATGACTGTTTGGCCAGAAAAAAATTGATATCCTGGTAAATATGGGGGAGAACCGGCGGGCACAAGCTCCGAACACCTTTCTAGGTACTCCATCTGGTCTTGCAGCCTTGATGGGGTTCACTGCCAGAAGCACCTACCTGATGTCAGGCTTCTTAACAGTGAGTGGGATGAACAGTATCACAGCATGGAAAGTACCCTGTTACCGTAGCAGTCAAGGAGTTTTTAGTTGTGAGTAAACACGTCTTCAAAGCTCATGAAACATCTGCCATTCCTAAACTTTAAGTCGTGCCACAAGAGAGATAAAAAATGTGAATCTATGAGATATTTTTCCGAGTAATGACCAATTACTGTAAAAGATGGTTTAGGGATTGCTGGTTTTAAGACTTAGTGCATTCTCTAATGATGCGGGTGTTTATTTCAGAGTTCCAATCAAAAACATGCCATGAAGCCAGGAAAGAACATAAAGAAATGCACTTTTCAAAAACATTTGAGGAAATGCGTATTTGTATCAAAACAGGAAAAAGTGACAGTGTGTGGCTTCAATTTGAGATAAATATTTCACTGTTCTGTGACATGGTTATGATTTCTTCCCCTCCATGTTCCCCGGAAACATCTGTCTGCCACAGCTGGTGTGTGGTATAAGGATGACTTTATGGTGATGATGTCATTGATTTACCTCATCATTTGTTGGGATGACCTTCTGCTCCAAGCGGTTCAGGAGGCTCTCGATGGCTGACATTCTTATGTTTAGATCAATTATCTGCAGAAAAGCAGAAAAGACAGAGAAACTAGTCAGATGAATAAAAACATGTGACTCTAGATACCATGAATATGTTTCCCTAAAATATAAATGAACAGGTTGAACTTACAAATCAGCCCTGAATGAGATTTCACAAAAACAAAAGGATTTCTTTTTAAAGTGATTTACAACAACCTAGAAAATGTCCTCGGATTGAATTCAAAGATGGATATGTCTTTTGTGGCTGGTGCATCTTTACAAGTATGAATAGAGTATTCTTTATTTATAGAAAGCATGTTTGTAGATATACTCTTTTTACTTATGGGTATGCAGTGTTCAAGCAGAGGCCTTTAAAAAATGCATGTCTGAAAGGGTTAAATGTGGGTACAGAGATATGAGCAGATTAAATCCTTTGCAGTGTCAGCAGTAGTTTACCATCAATAAGTACCCCTACTGTACCTGCCAAGTTTGAAACACACACGCGCATACACACACACACACATATATGTATATATACTGTATATATATATATATATAGAGAGAGAGAGCGAGAGAGAGAGAGATCAAGGGTGCGTCCCAATACATCCACTGGCTCTACTTTTTAGCCCTACCCCTAAATTTTGCATGTTCCTGTGAAGGTAGTGGTGTCCCAATTCCTCTTTGCATGTAGGGGTAGTGGGGGGTAGGGGGTATGAATCTAGCCCTTCAGCGCGAGGGACGTCAGATGCTGACTTGCTGAGGAAGGGCCAGAGAAAAAGGGTTAGAGAGCTGCACGTCATTACGAATCAAACAACAGCAACCTCCGGAGAGGACTCGGAGAAGAAAACTCGAATGTACAGATTACACATTTGTTCGTAACGTTAGCCAGACTAGCCACGCTAGCTAGGCTAAAATACTGATGAAAAGCTTCCGAAGGCTTTTCAGCAGTTAACAAGAGACAATAGTCGTCATGGCGACTTCTTCCCGTGTGGTTGTTTTGCTTCTTTATCAACCGAGGCATGATGAATGACAAAAAAAGAAAAACGACCGCAGCTGTTAACCTCTGTGTTGTTGACGTATGTGCAAACGTCGCTACGCAGTCGCTTACATGCCTGAATGTAAATGCAGCAAGTGGTGTCCCAATTCCTAAGGAAGATTACAAACCCCTTCCCCTTGTGGCTTCAATTTTAGAGTGTAGTGATAGTGGGTGAGGGCTAGTGGTTGAAAGTAGGGGGAACATTGGGATTGGGCCTTAGTTGAGGTTCACAATCATAACTTGTTTGAAATACGGGTTCTGGAGTCAACATTAAATACCTGTTTAGGATTTTCCATATACATTCTGTTTCTCTGCTGCTTTATTGAGGCTTCTGCTGTAATTGGTTGCTCTTCTGTCTATGGAACATCTAAACATACTGTAACTCCCTTCCTCACATGGACCTTGGGCCAATATGGAATCTGTGCTTACTCATCTCAATGTCTTGTTCAGCAAACATGATCAAATTGCTAAACGTCCTTTTTCTGTTTCTTGGCTGGCTTCAAAACCAACATCCAACCAGCAGAAAGAGTAACTGTCATCTGAGCAAGCCTGGACTTGGCAGCCAGTGAAACATGCTGTGGCTGTTTTTGATGTCTGTGATGTATGTATCCTGTTTGTGTCTGTCTTCGGTGCGTTGCCCAGCTCCCAGACAAGTTTACCATATCACAAGATATCAAAATGTCTAAGTCAGGGGAAACCAGGCCGAGCTGATGCCTGTTGCAGCGCTGAATAAGATATTTATAACTTAAGTCAAGTCATCCTTTGCTTTGGATTGCAGAGTATACACCAAGCACACCCTCTTGACAATATCTGATTAAGACATATAAACCTCCAACTGGAAGACACATGAGGACATGTTTTGACTTTCTAGCAGCAGTAAAACAAAAAAATAATAATAAAAAAAAACAGCCTGCAAGCTAATCATTAACAAAGTGTGTTTATCTGCTTCATATGAGCGTTGGAGTTGTTCCAGGGGTTGAGTTGCTTCTAACACATAAATAAGCACTCATGTAATGCATGCAAAGCCTCCCTCTGATGAAGCAGCTGCCTCCTGTACATCACGCTGTAGATCAGCCGGGTGATCTCCAGGGTTTGGCTGTGCTACATTTGCAACATGTGCTGTTTGAAAGGTCTGAAACGTGAGATGCAAACAAGCCAATCCAGGCTGGAAGAAATGTGCTTCTGCTGTGAGACATCGAAAGCTTATTAATATGCCACATCCAGAGTTTAGTGGAAACTTAGAATCACGCCCCTTGATTAAAATAGCAAAAAGGTGAAGTTGAAAATAGTATTGTGTTAGATTGCTGCCTCTGTGCTGTCATACAGGACACCATTTGATAATGAAAGGACATCTGTGTGGACTGGCTACTTACTGCTGGCCTGGAAATCTCATGAAAGAATTTGGTCAAATAAGCAAGGGAGATTATTAATTCCTCATGTTCACTAGTAACTTTAAACTACCCATGAGTTTCTGTTTTCTTCAGAGGACATCAGCAAAACTCTCTAAGCAGATGCAGGTGTTGGTAGTGATAATGCTCAACTTTTCAAAAGTTTTTAAACTGTGGTGTTAGCCTGATTTGGTCTACCTCTGTTGTTTTATATATATATATATACATATACATATATATATACAGTATATATATATATATATATATATATATGAAATATAAACAATCACTTGTTGAATTTGGAAAAAAAAAAAATCCAGTATGCTTCTGTATACTCAAGGGTGGTGGTGTTCTTAAGTGGTGCTGTTACTACTGGTGATGTTAAGGCCTTTTCACACTGGGACTGATAGGAATAAAGGGCATGAAATTGAAAATAATTCGGAGGAGAAATATCGATGCATTTGTCTATAAACACCTACTCCGATGCGAAATTACAAAGATGCAAGAACAAACTCGCATTTGTTATTCCAGGGGAACATGACAACAGGCAGAGTGCAGTGACAGAGGGAGAGGCAGGCTGCAAGGATAACTGATCCTACCATGGAGATGCAAAATGCGGATTTTAAATATAACACCTGTAGCTAATAACCTCGAATGACTTGAAAATGTAGGGGAAATACTGCTTCTTCAGCGGCGACTTTTTTCCCCCTCATTTGCCAAACAAGAGTGCTGTGACACAAAGATCATAATACCTTTGCCATAATGATACAGTAGCAGTGACCGAGCAACACGTCTCTCCTTTTTCTTTCTCTTTTTACTTGTGACCAGCTCTGTGAAGGCCAGAGCGCCTTCTCTGATTGGTGGATTGTGTGTCTGCCGAATGCGAATATTAAGAAAATAGGCCTCAATTCGAAAAAATAAGCAGCAAAATCGCTGGACGGAACTGTCACTGATGTGAACACTCCCATTGACTTTTACATTAATTTGATTAAAGCTATTGCCGTGCAAATCTTTTGGAAGAAATATTCGGAGTAGGTGTGTGAAGGCCTTTACTTGCGAGTTTTGCTGTTACTCCTTGGTGGTCCACTGTTAGCCCGTTAGCTTAGCTCTGCAGTGAGGAAGTTGTAGATGACTGGTCGTCCATGTGCTGTGCTGCAGTGAAACTAAGACTGACAATACCAAAGCGGACAGGCCCCTCATTTATCAAACGATCATACAACGAAAATCTGTACGTACGACCATTTCCACGCAAGACTCGGCATTTATCAATTTGGACATGAGTGTAGGAGTGTAGGATTAAATCTCACGACAGCTCTGAGTTTGTGTGTGTGCAAGTTTGAGTCAGAGTGGATTTGCGGTGCAGCACAGCAGAACCTGAAAATATTTATTAAACAAACCTCACACTGTCGTTTAAGCATAAACAGCCACATATTCAGCACCAACAATTAACCCAAAAAATAAAAGGAATATAGCATCATATCACCCTGCTGGTAAAGTCTGCCACAGAGCAGGAGTGCATCAGTGCGCAAATATGCGAGTTTTACTGTGGAGCTCTGCTTCAGTTTGCTGAAAGGATGGCCTATGTGTCGGGTCAGCGGGGGGGGGGGGGGGGGGGGGGACGCTGCTTTACTTTTGGAGAAAGTCTGTGACACAATCCTGTCCTGTGCGATCCTGATCTGGCTAATAATGGAGGAGTTTGATGCTCTGGCGTACTGTAGAGGAGCCGGTGCCCGATAAAAACACGCCCTGGTCAGCTTATATGGAGGAGACAGGAGCTGATCTGTCTTAACAAGTAGTCCAGTTTATAGCTCACCTCAAACTTGTTCAAGTGCTCAATCAGTAGACTGTTTTCTTAGCTTAGCTAATGTAGGATATCTTTCTTCTGTTGCCATTAGGATCAGAATTTGATCCGATTACCCCCAGCCGTCAGTGGGCGTAACATAATATTATGATGGATTTTATACGTTAAATGTATCAACACTCTGTTGTTCTTATGATGAGATCGGTCAGACATGAGCATGTTCACATAAATCCCATGTGGATCCAATCATAAGATCATTTCTACGATCAGATGTGCGCTCATTTCTATGCTCGTTTGATAAATGAGGGCCCAGGGGTGCTTTAGTGTGGGCTTTTCCACCCTGGTATTCAGTTGTCTGTCCTATTTCCGGTTCCAGTTAGCACCTCCTTCCAAGAAATCGAGTATCCGACTCACCTCTGCCAGCTAAGCAGTTTAAGACTACTGTATTGGAGGTTTACATGCGAGGCCTTACCACATTCCTCACATTGGATTTCAATAGCAAGGCAATTATTTTTTATGAATTGGCTTGTAGGAACATAATTATTATAAATTGGACTAATGTAGGTTTGTTTTTTATTGGATTGCAATGAATTGGCTTGAATTGATGATGCCTGTAAACTGCCTTGATACGAATTGGTGCTTAACAACTGACTTCCTTGTTGCCCATATCCATCCCTTACACATCCCCTTTGGCTGCAAAAACTCCAGATGGCAACTGCTGAGTACTGAACTCAAGTACAAGTTAGCGTTTACAAACCAATGATTAATGTCAGGATGGTTGTATCTTTTAAACAATGTAGTAAGGATCCATCTGCTAAAGCTTGAGGTTTATCTAACACTGTCAGCTGAGAAGAAGCAGCTGCAGTTAGGTGGAAAGACAGAGGTCAAGATAAACCAGGCCAATGTGTAGAGTTACTTCCAAACTGATTTAAACTTTTATCGGTCATCAATTAAAGCAAAATGAATGTCCGTATGCAGCAGTAAAGGTGAGTGATATCAGTCTATTTCTGGAGCTGTGGGACGATATAAAGATACTAAACACTGGAAATTGTGAATGTCACATTTTCTATTTTGAACATGTATGAAATGAAGGCAAACATGAATAACTAAAGCCTATAACTTTCCCCCAACCTTCACAAAG
Source organism: Atherinomorus stipes (assembly GCA_023101725.1). Classification (NCBI taxonomy): domain Eukaryota; kingdom Metazoa; phylum Chordata; class Actinopteri; order Atheriniformes; family Atherinidae; genus Atherinomorus; species Atherinomorus stipes. The sequence goes on along the minus strand of JALJCO010012583.1, from coordinate 573,651 downwards.
ACATGACACAACAAGGACTTATTAGCACATTGAAGCTGCTGCCATGCAGTCAAAAGCATACTATTGCAAAGCACGTTAAAGACCTGCGGTGGAACAGTCGATGAATTCAGGCTGTCCTGGGATGTGAGGCTACTGGGGCCTGGATGAGACTGGTAGATCGGGTACTGCTGGACGTGGTCATCCTCTGCTTCTGAGTCATCCAGGCCAGGCAGATAGCTGCTGCATCCTCGAGGGCCTCCGATGCTTCCGCTGCCACAGGAGGAGTAACTTAGTCGAGATATGGAGCGAGAGGGGATGGTTCGGGTCTCTGTGTATGCCAGATCATCTTAAAAAAACAAAATAAAAGACAAGATGGATGACTGAAACATTGATCTGGTTTTATGATCTATTCCTAATATTTCCTTGTAACAACTCCAATCTACAATATCCAGACACCTCAGCTGTTGTGTAGAAGCTGCTAATCAGCAACGTAGAAGTGAAGGGTTAATCCTTTGAAAAACGATATTAACTTCAATCAAAAAATTTAATTTAGAGTCCAGGACTTCGGTCATTTTATCAGACCCATGCACTTAATATAAAAATAATACATAGAAATACAACCGTGTGTTTAGACTTTTTTGATGGCAACACAGAAACTTCATCTATAGACTAATCCAACTGCAATTTTATGTGTTGCACCATCCTGCCGCGGCATTGGGGCATTGGGGCCCAGTCCTAATTACCTAGTATTTGCCAACATGAAAATATCTGGACTGACAATGCTGTACAGTGGTCTAAGGTAATTGATAACGCATTTTATCCAAAGATCTCAAAGTTATTCTCACATATTATTTTGACATCGGGGCATTAATGTAAACTATTATTCATCTCCAGAAACTGATGACACTGATGAAAATCCACACTGGAATATCAAACACAAATCTGGACATAACTTAACAAAAGTTCTTAAAGAAATATTTTAAACTTGTTTAAAGGTTTCTTTTCTATTTCGTCACATACTGTATTTGGCTTTTGGTATCGTTGAGGGACTGTACAGATCTCGTAGCCTACACAGATGAAACTAAACTACTTTAGGCTGCTGGACAATGGTACGTGATCCGTTTGTGTTGCTGACTAAATTATTTTTATTTTCTGGTCACAAAATTGCTCTGATCAGAGCAAATAACGTTATATTTCACAATATCTCTCAGATAGCAACACCACGGCTTGTCTCTTAGGGCTCGTCCCAATACACCCCTTAGCCTTACCCCTAAATTTTGTGCGTTCCCGTGAGGTTAGTAGTGTCCCAATTCCTCTGCATTTAGGGGGAGTGGGCATAACGAGGGGTAGGGTGTATGAATCTAGCCCTTCAGAGCGAGGGACTTCAGATACTGACTTGCCGAGGAAGGGCCCGAGAACGATGGGACTCAGAGAAGAAAACTCACAAATGTACATATCTTCAGATTACACATTTGTTCGTAACGTTAGCCAGACTAGCCACGCTAGCTAGGCTAAAACACTGATGAAAAGCTTGTGAAGTCTTTTCGCCAGTTTACAAGACAACAGTCGTCAATGGCGACTTCTTCTCCATGTCGTTGTTTTGTTTATTAATCAACCAAAGCATGATGAAAGATGACAAAAACAAACAAACAAACAAAAAAAACAAACAATCGCAACTGTTATGTTGCTGCTGGGTGTGCTGCTATGGTGAGACGTATGTGCAAACGTCACTACGCAGTCGGTTACGTGCCCGAATGTAAATGCAGCAAGTGGTGTCCCAATTCCTATGGAAGATTACACAGCTCTACCCCTTGTGGCTTCATTCTAGATTGTAGGGGTAGTGGATGAGGGCTAGTGGTTGAAAGTAGGGGGAACATTGGGATTGGGCCTTATTCTGTTAGCATTAACTAGCATAAAAACGTTATGCGGTGCGTCATTTGAAGCTGCAACATGGAAACATACTGTATCATGTCAGAAGGAGTGTTCACCAAAGTTTACTGTTTTTTTGTTGTTGGGAATAAAATCTAGTGTTCACACTGTCGTGACAGCATGTCATTCCTCCTCTGGTCTTTGATTGAACGGTTGTCCACCGTGCTACAAACACACTGACATCAATGGACAGCAACACTGTCCCCTTTGACAGACAGCAATCTTCATGAAAAACATGTCTGTGATCTTCTCATTCACTTATTACCACAATTTAAGTTTTTCACTGGTGTTCCGACAACCAGGAATTACTCAGGTCATTCCAGACTTCCTTGTTATTGTTCAGAAAATAGTCTGATTCTCATCTGTTCTAATTATACATGTACAGAAATGACCACTCAAAAAATGGCGAACTGTCTACTCGTGGCGTTTGCCTGGGTTATAGAAAAGCTAGGGAATTTTATAAAATGAGCCTGGAAATTTCAAAGCTTTTTTTTTTGCTGTGATTTTTTTTTATTTTTTTTAACTTTCATTTTATTTACTTATTAATTTCTTTGATGGTATAAAAACTGCAATTAGTTAAGTTCTTGGATCTTTATTAGACAGACACAAGTTCAAAGAAGTGATTTCAAGGGTGTATTCATACCAGAATAATCCAGGTAAATTTTTCCAGCAGGTGCTCGCTACGGGGCCATACACCCCGAAAGGCCCAGTGACAAAGAAAATCTGCCTCATTTACTGGCCAAAGGCCAAAACAAAACGCTTGTTAACCACAAGTAAACAATGGAACAACAATACACTTTTAGTGAAGGCAGAGGATAATGCGATAATGGAAAAAGTCCAGGTCCAGACACTTGAAGAGGTATAAAAATGTAAAAGGCCTTTAATGTGATGGGCTAGATAACATGTAAAAAATACACCAACGCGTATCGGCTTGTGCCTTCTTCAGGGTGTATTCACGTGTTGGTGTATTTTCAACATGTACTAGCCTGGCACCCTCACTTTTCACCAGTTAGTGTGTTTGTTGTAAATTCTCTCATATCACAACAGGGCTTCTAACATGTCACTCGTATTTAAAGTGTATGAAAAAATCCATCTATGCATGTTTGTATGACTGTTCTACCGTGCTGTGGAGCCATTTCCATGTCCAGACCCTTGCGTTGTTCGTGATCAAGTGGATGAAAACCGTCATCCATATCAGCCTCAGCCAGCATCGACTCCCTTCCCCCTATATCTGTATCGATGACGTCTGGGGTCTCTGGGGGCTCTGGGGCTTCTGGGGCCTGGGGCTGAGGATGGAGAACACAAATAATGAGCAAAGATTTCCTCTATAATTCCAGACTTACACAGAAACAAAGAAGGAGAAGGTAAGTGAAGACACTGGTGCTACCAAACCTCTAAAAAGATGTTATTAATTAGCTCATTTATATATAATTATCTAATGAAATATGAAGTGACTGAGATATTCTGTTTATGCCAGCTCCTTTTAATACAGACCTGTAAACTGCTCCATGTGTCTGTGTGCTCTCTAACTGGAGTTACAACTGTGGATGAAGGCTTCCAGCATTATCAGATCTAAATTACGCACCAATCATACAACAATAAAGGTGTCTGTGACCAACTGTGTTGTGGTATGCTCCAGAAAATCCTGGCTTGTTTATAGAATTTGCAAAAAATTACTGTATTTACAACAGAGCATTGCAACTGTACCATCAACAGCGGGAGAAAGCCGATATGCATGTCACATGATATGAGGTGAGCCCGTATTTGTATATGCGCTACACCAGAGTGAGAGAAGTCTCCTCAAAAATGAACAATAGTAGATTGTTATATACGTAAACCTATAGAACAATAAACCCTATAACCCTTTACAGATAGCTGGTCACAGCAGACAGTGTTTGGCAGAGACAGAAAACATTAAGACACAAGCAGAAAACATGGCCCCTGGAATTTAATGAAGACATGCAAATTAGTTTGGATTGAGGAAATAATGCTGTGGTTAGTCAACGAGCTTCTACCTGATCATCTTGTCCTCTTGAGTTGTTGGAGTAGTCACAGCCCAGTATGAAATCAAAAGGGTCAACAGTTAACCTCCTTTTGGTCTTTTTCATCTTTAGAAAACAGAAAGGAAAATACCATCACCAGCAGGAATCAGAGAGAGAGAGGAAAACCTTCACAACCTGTTCTTATAGTCAAGTAGACGTCGTGAAGACGACCAATCTCACGGCAGCATCTAGTCATGTAGACATGGGGAAGATGACTTGCTGAAGTTCAAACTGAGCATCAGAATGAGGACGAAAGGGGATTTCAATGACTTTAAACGTAGCATGGTTGTTGGTCTGAGTATTTACAAGGATTTTCACACACAACCAGCTGGTTTCTAGAGAATGGTCTGAAGAAGAGACAACATCCAGCGAGCAGCAGTTGTCTGGACCAGAATGCAGCAGAAGACCACACCGGGTGCCACTCCTGTCAGAACAGGAAAACTGAGGCTACAATTAACAGACTCACCGATGAGTCTCCATTTCAGCTCCACATTCAGGTGCTAGGCTCTGAATTTGGAGGAAACATCATGAATATGGATCCATCCTTCCTTTAATCAAAGTTTCAGGCTGCTGCAACAAACCTGCAGCAACTTTGTGATGCTATCATGTGGATATGGAGCAAAATCTCAGGAATGTTTCCAACACCTTGTTGGATTAATCACACCAGGAATTAAAATGGGGGTCCAACCTGGCTCTAGAAGGTGGTCCTAATGAGGTGGCTGGGGAGTTCACATAAGCTATAATCAATAAATGACATGACAGATCATTCTTTTTCAAAAATGTCATTTAACGGTCAGTTTTAAATAAATGTGGTTATTCCCATTTTAATCGGAAAACAAAATATTATTTCAAATCATGTAACTCAAAGAGCATTTGAGGATCAGTTACCAAACATGAAGATTTTTCTTTTTTACATTGAAAATGCTATGGTTTTTGCCCATATAAAATGTTAATATATTAGAGCTCATATAAAGCAGTGCTTTGAAAACATTTATTATGCTTCTGGCTTCATGGCCAAGGAACAGAGGAAGTAGGCTGATGACCACACACTCAAAATATGTAGTGACATCCCTTCACCTTCCAGAAACACCCGAAACTTCATTTTAGCTTCCTTCAGTGGGTGTAATGTCAGGGGATTCCAACAGGAGTGACTCCCTACAGTACTCTATGTGAGACAGAAGAGGGCGCTCTGTCTAAAAAAAAAAACAAAGAATGGCAGCTGCAAACCTCACTTCGCCTCCTGCAGCCTCTCCCTGTTAACAGTGAGCAAAAGTGAAATCAGGCAAGATATAAACAAAAGCAGAATCAGTAAAACAACCAGCAGAGCTAAAGATTCTCAGGACAGCAGTGGATGGATGTGCTGCCTGAAAACGTTCAGCTTCTATGTTACCCAGAGACTTTGGTATAAACATATGTCTGTTTTATGACTAATTCCAGCTCAGTGCTGTCCCTGTTTATTAATCTGTCTCTCAGCTGAACTGAGACTCTGTGAGCAATCTGCCCACCACCTCCATGAACAGCTGTTGGGGGTTCAAGTTTTTCAAGAGGTGACCTACATTATTTAGATAAGCTGTATTGAAAGCACCTAAACTTGTAAATAAATTGACTCTCTCTATTCTGGGAATAAAGACTTTTATTCCCAGAATTGTTTGTGTACTGCAAAATCTGTAAAATCTGCAGAGAAACACCAGAACTTTCTGGAGTTCTGCTGTCTGTGTAAAACCTGCTTTTTGTTTTATGATGTGCTGGAGTGCTTCCTATTGGGATAAACTGGCCAAAAATGACTACCGACAAAAGAGCTGGAAAACTGATGTGCTTAACAAGCAAACACTAACTACTCAACAGTAAATCAGACATATGGTAAACAAATGAATATACAACCAGGCCTTCAGCTATGGGAAAAATGAGATTGCATGGTAATTGACCTGTTTTACCACCAGGATGAAAAATTTTCATTCAGAATTGAGCAGAACAATCTCAGTAATATTCATTCTCTCTCTCTCTCTCTTTATGATGAATTAACATATTTATCTATTTAAAAAGCTAAACTTGTTTGTGAAGTCTTGGCGCCTAAAACTAACCAAGTGGTCTTTTTTTTTACGAAACAAAATAAAACCAAACATAAAGCCTAATAATAATAATAATAATAATAATAATAATAATAATAATAAAAACAGTAAAAACCAACTAAAATCATGGAAAAGGAGGATGTTTTGGGTAGAAAGATGATTGCCCACCCACCAGTGATAATGTACTGGTGTCACATACTGTCAGCCTTTTCAAAGATCTTTTTCTGTCTCTTTATGTCACACAGTTCGAAGCCCTTTTAAGCAACTCTTTCGAACTTTCCGGCCTTTGTGTTTCTGACTTGTTTTGATGGCACACTGATATTTATTACATACATTCCTGAAGCTGTTGTTGCCTTGCAGCTTTCTGAGATTGAGAAACCAACTTCACAAGGTTTTTATTTCTAGCTCAGAGCATATATGCACTCCCCCGACACTTCATCAGCGCCACCTGGTATCCACATAACCTGTGATGCTTTACGTCATATTCTGTGTTAACACAGCTGAGGTGCACTTTCTGCTTGATGAACTGGTTTGTGAACAGCAAGGCTACTCAGTGGAATTAAACTACTTTACTACCCAGTGACTTAAACTGCTTATTACAAACAAAAGGACTCTATCTTAAGGTTACTACTGTTTCTGAGTAGCATAAGTACTTGGTTAAGTTTAGGCATCAAAATTTCCAGGTAAGCTTTAGGCGTAGAACCGTCCTGGTTAAGTTTTACAGTACAAACTGAAATGATGTGGTCAGGGAACAAGAGAGAGCAGTGATTTGCTATCTATTGCCCTCTACTCACCAATTGTGTTGAAAAAGTTTCAATTCAATTCAGCTTTATTTGTACAGTGCCAATTCACAACAATGTCATTATCATCAGGACTTCACAGACAAAAACATTCGAGCCGATTCATAAGAGCCTAGCTAAGGAAACCAACATGGATCAAATAAAACTTGTTTCACGTGTTCAGGCATTTGTGTGAGTGGAGGTGAAAGACTGGAGGAGTGATCCTACCTCTTTGTAGTGTGACTCTGCTGCATCCATGCTGTGCTCATATCCATCTGCTGACACAAAGAGCATCAGTGATGTTACAATAATTCATTGGATGCATGAATCACAATATTATTTCTAGTAACAAATATGGTGCATTTACAAATCCTGAGTTACTGTATGCAAAATAATGTGCACATTTTCATCCAGACTGAAGAGCTACATAGCTTTTTTTGATGAAAAATGCTTTATTTAATCTTGTTGACTCATTTTGGTTGAAACTTCCCTCATTCCCCTTTTATACTCTTAAGAAACCAGTGTAAATGGGAGCCAGATAACTGTGCAACGCACCATTGCCGCTAACCCTAATCCACTTCTACACTTACATATGGGAGCAGAATTCACAACTTCATGGTGTAAATGTATCATTTTAAAAATCCTAATGAGATCATTCACAGATGAAATTAAATCTCGCAGCACTTGGGCTGCTGATGATTACCATAATGAATCCTCTTTGAGCTCTCTGAGCAGGCGGGTCGGCTCACCATTTATTAAACTTTAATGGGACTGCAGTGAGCAGGAAGACAGACCACACACATGGGTGGATTAATTCTCCTGGCGGTCCCCTTGGCAGAGGCGTGGCTGACAAGTTTTATTCTTTCATAAATAACTGTTCACATCCAATAGTGGCTTTAATCGCTGCAGAACAAAGATTTCACCGATAAGGAGTTAAACTCACTTTGATGAATCACAACTTTTAGCAACTGTCACGGTTGTTTCCTTAATCTTACCCAATCAGCTTTAACATCTTCCTCATGAAATGGAAAAAAAGTTTGACGACATATTATGATCTAGTACATTACAGTACTACATTAAGTACTCTAGAACATGCTAGTGTTGATGTAAAACCATACATAGAAGTTGATCATGCCATTTCACTGGTAAACCTTCTTTTATGACATACACTTAAGCTGGATTTAACCTCCTTAGGCTCCGCATAGGCTCTGCTTAGGACCATGGAGGCCTGACGCGTACAGCTGGATTCATACTCGTGCGGCGTCGAGGCCGTGTGTGCTGCTACTTCAGCGTAGGGTTATGGCGCCATGCTGCAGTTTCCTTTCCAGATCTGCAGGCGACAACGGGGCTTTAATTGATCAGGAAACTTCACAGTGGAGATTCTTTTTTTTTTTTAACCCCGATGGTTCGCTTCAGATCCAACATGTATTTCCTCTTTTAGAGCAACATTTGCGGCCGACATGCATTCATTCATTCAGCTACAAAACCCAAACATCCGGAGGCACGTAACCACACTGACCAATGTTCCCGTAGCCAGGATGCACGCCGTGTCTGAAGAGGTGCGCGTCAGGCCTCCACAGACCCACACAGAGCCTGCGCAGAGCCTACGGCGGCTACACGGATGCAGATAACACGCGAGTATAAATCCAGTTTACCTCTTCAGACCCGACTCGAACGCAGAGACGTGGAAGAACTTACTGATGATGTTTGGGTTTTGTAGCTGAATGAATGAATGCATGTCGGCTGCTACTGCTGCTCTTAAAAAGGAAATACATGTCAGAGCAAACCATGGGGGTAAAAAAACAAAAACCTCCGCTCTGTGGAGTTTCCTGGTCATAAAAAGCCTTGCTGTTGGCTGCAGATCTGGAAAAGAAACTGCCGCATGATGCCGTAACCCTATGCTCGTAGCTGCCTCTGCATCAGCTACGCAGACCCGATTGGACGCAGACGTCGCGCGAGTATAAATTCAGCTTAAGATCAGGCTGACCTATAAGATCATGGAGGCATCTTTTAAGTGGACACTCATAATCTGGTTCTCGCACATCAAAGGTAAATAAATTGTGCATACAGGCGCCGGCATCTATCTGGAAAGATAGACTAGAGCTGATCACCAAGAAGAAAGACCTTCACAGACCGACCTGCGACCTGCCCAGAAACCCTCTGGATCAGGATCAGGATCCCCGCGGGATTCCTCTGATGACCGTAGAATAAAACCTCTCTGCTCTGACACGTGTGCCAGAGTCTGTTCAGAACTTCATTTAGGGGGCCGAACAAGCCTCCCCGTTTGCAGTCCCTTGGACTGCAGGTGACATTCTCTCTTTCCCTCTTTCCCCTTCTTGCTTTCTCTTTTCCTCTCTTCCTTTCTCCCTCTCTCTCTGCCATCAATGTCATGCATTATTTATGTACCATATAAGTATATATATTTTTGTAATAAAAAGCCTTGAAGATATTCTCAGCACGCCTGGCTAATTAATTGTCATCTTTTCTGCCACGACAAAGTACTCTAGAGCATGCTAGTGTTGGGTTAGTTATTAAGCATTTTTAAGAATCCTTACCATTTAAGTAAAACTGATAACAAAGCAGATCATCGCGTTTTAAAAGTTTTTCCCAACCATGTGATACTTACAGTATAAAGTCAGAACTAATCTCAAGTAGCCTACAGATGTGTCAGTTTTGGGGGCAAAATTATGGATAATAAAGATGTGTAATTCTATGTTCATTTAAAAAAAAACTTTAAATCTAAAATTATTCAAGGTTATAGTGACATTTGATTGAATTTGATTCTTCAGTTTAAGTTTTTATGTGTTTTGTAATGATGTACTAGTACTGATGTTTCTTTGTGAATTATTTCTATGATGGTGCAGGGTATCCTATTCCTTTTTTGGTTGCTGTCTGATAAATTTGAGTGTAAAAATATTATTTTATTTCTTTTTTTGTTTTTAAACCCAAATAACATTCATTCATTCATTCATTCATTCATTCATTCATTCATTCATTCATTCATTCACTCTCAGTTCTTTGAAGTCGGAAAATATCTATAAATGGACTCAATCAGTGTCAGAGATTTCTTGGTGTTTCAAAGAAGCCTAACCCCCACGACTCAATCCCAGATAAGCTGGGGTTGATGGATAGATAGATTTGTGTAGGCCTTTAACCCCTGTGGTCACTACAGTGGATGTTTATTTAAAAACTGTTTTCAGTTTTTTGCATTAGGGAGGTTGTTTACTTGCACATCAGACACTTCATGGAGAACACTTCAGTGCTGTCAATCATTCCATAAACTGGAGCCCACAGTAAAATAAAAACAGAATAAAATAAATCACTTTACATGTGTGTTGAGACTAAATGTTGTATGTAAAAACATCGATGAACTTGGCATTTTTCATTTGAGGATCCCAGAGGGGAAAGGTAAACATTCATTTGTCACTAACTGTGTTGTATTAAATGGACATCTGACTCCGGTTGAGTTGTTCTGGCTCAATCTGCCCACTCATGCCTGCTAGATTTTATCTTGGGATGACCTCATGCACATAAAAATGGCCAGTTTTTTAAAATATCTGTTTTACAGATGTCTGTCAGAATAGTGGTATAAAGAGAAAATCTCTGCTGGTCATCTTTTCTGATAATATTGTCATTGACTGTTTAGAATAAAACACAGAATAACAAAAACAAGAACTTAAAAAAAACTCCAGTGGGATAAAATAGAATGGTCATATTTCTAACACACAGCTGTAATGTGGATGAACTTACTGTGGACCTCGGGCATGCTCTGTGTGTCATAGTCCAGTGGCTCTGCAAAACAGAAAACACCAGTAATGGTAAGGCTTACATGAACCGGTCGGTAAGTAACTTCTCACTGCCACCTTCTTTGAGGAAAAAACGTAAGTTTGCAGTTTCAACATCCAGCTCATAAAGCCGAGCTCGTTCAAGCGAGCTGTATTTTCTACAGTTTGATGTAATGAAATAAAGAGCCGACATTAAGCTGTTCAGACAGGGTAAGAGGTCGCCCTCTGACTGAATCCATCTTTTACACAGAAAACACTCACAGGTCGACTCCCTCCGAGCTGTGAGAGCCCGACGGACCAACAGCATGTGTGTGTGTGCGTGTGCAGTCATGCATGTTGAATCAAATCCAGCTGGTCACATGAAACTCAACGTGTGATGAGTTACAGATCATCTCAGACATGACGTATCTGTTAACATGCATATTCATGGCTGCGCTTCATGACTTCAGGTTGCACATGCAAACCCTGCGTGCTGCATTCCACATACATGGATGACAAATAAAAGTTTTGTTCTCCCTCCCCGCTTCCTGCTTCGGGTCTGTGGAGCTATGCTGGACTGGATCCTTTAATTCCAAACACAGAATGAGAGACATGTGACTGAATGATCACAAGGCCCGCTGGGCTAAGCCAGCCATCCCACTTGTTCCTCCCTAAATCCTCATGGGTGACTCAGCGTAAGCAGGACCAGGAGTCCTGGCTGCCTTTTCAGGCTTCATCATTTTCACTGATCTCCTGGTGTTCTGATCTCACATGGAGATCTGCTGCGAATTGTAAAAGCTTCAAGGGTTTGTGTGCTGTTAATATGGCCAGAGGAAATTGGCAAACGTGCATAAGCAACTTTAAATGAGATGAAGTGTCACTGTATCAGACTTTAAACATGAGGTATTGATGTAGACTGTAAGGCTGCTATGGTTAAAAGGGGGCCCATGAAACAAACTGGTCAATTAAGGACATACTGTAAGGCCTGTCTCTAGTCTGCGACAACACTTAGCACAGCTGTGAGTAGAGAGAGTTGGAAAAACGGAAGAGATTAAATCCCAGATGCAGATGTGGCAGCCTGCAGATGACTGCGTGCAACATTATATAAAAGCCGAAACGTCATTCCTCTGATTCAGTGAGATTAAGGTTCTCACCAACAGATGGGTAACAAATTGAAGGACAAGGGTGACATCATGTAATCAAATCAAAGTAATAAAAAGGTATTTAAATGTGTAATTCCTAACTATGCATGTTTCTCTCACCCAAACCATTAACATCTGAACCTAACCATGGACTTAAATTTGACCCTGAACCGTGTGCAGTTCAGAGCAGGAAAAGTTAGGAACCACAACTGGGAGAGAAGTCAGAAACTGAGAGGTTTGTGGAAAGCATTCGGCAGAAGTCTTAAAATAGCAATCTGTTATGAGTCACCAGATGAATGCTGTCCTCCTCCTCCTCCTCCTCATGAGCAACAAAACCAGCAAAGTGTGTATGTTGTCATGTTGGGGGTGAAGGATGTTCTTGAGGAGCAACATGTGACAGTTTAATGCCATCACATAATAGAGTGTAGACGGTCAACGTCAATGTAACTGTGACTCTTCGAAGGGAAATAAGTGTGGAATGTTTAAATGTTAAAATGTTGGAGTCCTGTTTGCAAATGAGAATTAATCATCAAATATTTTACCTGGAAAAATATAGAAAAAAACAATGTTTTGCAGTGTGAAGGCATTATACATGTGTCATACATGATACATTCTGTTGTGAGACTGAGTTTTCATTGTCCAATGCAAACTTGAGGGATAGATACCATCCCTCACCATCCTCTTCATCAGCTCCACCTTTTAGAACTTTTTAATCATTCAATTCTGTCTAAATTCCTGGTGTGACAGATCCAACCAGGTGTTGGAAACATTCCTCAGAGGTTTTGCTGCATCACACAGTTGCTGCAGATTTGTTGGCTGCACATCCATGATGAGAATCTCCTTTCACCACATCCCAGAGATGCTCTGCTGGATTGAGATCTGGTGACTGTGGAGGCCGTTGGAGTACAGTGAACTCAATGTCATGTTCCATAAAGGAGTTGAAGATGATTTGAGCTTTGTGACATGGTACATTATCCTGCTGGAAGTAGACATCAGAAAATGCGACACTGTGGTCATAAAGGGGTGGATATGGTCAATTCTCAGGTAGGCTGTGGTAGTTAAACCACATTGGTACTAAGGGGGCTCAAAGTGGGTCAAGAAAATCTCCCTTACACCATCTCACCAGCAGCACCCTAAAACCTTGATCCAAGGCAGGATGGATCCATGCTTTCATGTTTCCGCCAAATTCTGAGCCCACCATAAGCAGTTTAACACATGTCCCACATAAAGTGGCCCATGAGTGCATGTACTCTAATTTGGTGCAACATTGTTGGAGTTGCAGCATTCAGTATAATGTGATTATCTTTGCATGCTTTCTTTCATGACTAAGTAAATGCACTTTGTTATTTATTAAAAAGCAGATCATGAGGGGGGGGGGGGGGGGGGGGGGGGCACTACATCCAGTTATTGATACTCTGATCTGAAACAGTTCACAAATGAGACTTTGATTATCATGGTGATATTTTACCCATTAGCTTGCAGTGTGCATGAGTCAAAGGACTGCTTCCCCTTTTTCCATGCAGCTGCAGTACTGTATGCAGCTGTTGAATCTCTGTAAAGCCTTTCATTTGGTGGGGATTTCTCATCGTAAGCTCTAGCAGACTTCCATGACTTGGAGTCCGTGCTCTCTGACTCTGACAGACTGAACTGTTGACCGGCAATCTCTCTTCGGGGCTTCCAAAGCAATGAGAGGAGCAGATGGGAATCTCTTCTACTTACCTCTTAAAAGCAAAGCAGGGACAATCTACTGCATTTCTGACCTTTCATTTGCACTTTTTTGTGCAATTACTGGGACATTTTGAACTTGGCAACTGCCTAACTGCAGTGTTTGACTAATGATCAATTATCTGTGTTAGATTAATAACGTTGCCATGACATTGACTGTCAATTAAAGAAAGAGTTACTAGTTCAAGTTCTACATGCAGATTTAAAGAAGTGGAACAAAGATTGAAGCATTCCAGACTTAAGCTTCTGCTCTAAAGGGGTTGGGGAGGGGGATTAAAAGACTCACCTCCCAGGTCACTCTGAGAGCAGCTGTGTTCTTCGCTCAGCCTCTTGAAGAGTGATCGCATCACCTTGGCACTCCCAAAGCGCTTGAAACGTGCACGGACATTCTCATGGTACCACTCCAAAGTACCAATCTTCAGGACCCTGTTGAAACACAAAGAGCAAAATCTGTGCACCAGAGTCCATGCACCAACTAGAAAACAATGTGAACATGCTTATGACATTTCCTACGTATGCCTTTCCCCCTTAACAAACAGCCATGCTGCATAAATTAAACGGTGTAGGGCAGGTTCAGGTTCAGGCATGAAAGTCATAGCTTGACATTTTCCAGACATGTACTGAGCTCCCTTTAAGGAAACTTTCAGTTTGCAGCTTCATCTGAACAAACACCGTGATGGTTTACATATGGACATGGACTGTAGTTGTATTCAGGGGAGCATGAGCAGTAAGGAACTCTGAAATTACACATATCAAAACTTCTGCTGGAAAACATACCTGCACTGCTTGAACTCAATAGTATATTGTTTTTTTTTTCTGTTTGTTTGTTTGTTGGCTTGTTTTCTTTCTGTCACGTATCAGGAAAACAGAATGATGATCTGGCAGTTTGTTGTGCTGAAAAATTAGCTCTGCCAAGAAAAGTCTTATGGATCTAAGGCTCCTCTTGAAATTAGAATACTATGCTCTATTTTTTAATTTGTCTGATGCTAAATTTTCACATTAATGCTGGACCTGAGAGGTGGGGTGGGGGCAAAAGAAAAGAGAGAGTAAACGGAAAAGATAAAGAGAGTGGGGAGGAGAAAGGGGACCACAAATGATACACTGGTAACAAAACATAAAACCATCCGCAACATCTTCAAGTAAAACAAACCAGACAACCATTGGGAGCTTCTATAGACAGACAGTAATCAGGATCATCTATAGATACACAATGATTAGGAGCGCCTATAGATAGACAATAATCAGGAACATATCTGGACAATCATCAGAAGCATCTATAGAAATTCATCTGGAGCATCTATTGATAAACAATCATTAGGAGCACCTATAGATAGACAACCATCAGGAGCATCTATAGACAATCATTAGGAATATATATAGATAATCATTGGAGGCATCTATAGAAATTCATCAGGAGCATCTATAGATATACAATCATCAGGAGCACCTTTGATAAGACAGTTATCAGGAGCATCTATACATATACAGTCATCAGGCTTATAATCTGTTTTGGGTTTATAATCTGAAAAACCAGCCAAACAGCAAAATTAGTCTAATTATCACCAAGTCACACCTACAGCCAGACCCACAACCAACAGTATCATAAGTGTGTAGCAAACCAAAAGTCACATACATCATCATGCAGAGAACAGTGCAGTGAAGAAGAATAAATAATTTGGGTTATTTTTTGAAAGTCTTAGGGATGGAAACTTATGAATCATGCCACATGAACCCAATAACTCTTAACCATTGCACTGCCCTTGTGCTAGTATGGGGTAGACATGGTTTCATTCAACTGTCTATGTGAGTTTGACCTCCGTCATGTACAACTGTGAAACTTGAGATGGGGGAGTTTGATAGGTCTGGGTCAAAATGCCTCAGAGACCAGGTCAAGTCCAAGACTAAACACCTACAACACAGAGTCTGTTTTACATCTAATAGCAGGTGAAAAATCGCATAGAGAAAGTGTCACTTCCTCCATTGCTGACATTGGTCGGCCTTTTGGCGACTGCACTCGCTTTGAATGGCGTTTCATTTTCTAAATGTGCTCATTTCCTACCTTGTCATATGGCAGGGATCACACACCCAGCCTAGCTCCTTTTTGCTGTAACGACTGCAGGACTTGCAGACATAAAGCTGGCAGTCCAAACACTGACGCTTGATGTTGACCAGGAACTTGAAGGCCTGAAGACAACGAATGCAGTGAGACTCAGTCAAACTGCTCTGGTTCCCCAACAACTCTCTCTTGATGTCTTCCTTTTCAATCTTGGTCTTTAGCTCTCTGAAAAAGAGATAAGAATGGAAGTTTATCTTACATTAAGTTCTGTTCAATAAAGTGTGAACATTCTTCTTACTTTACATCTGGTATCCTGTAACTAAAAACTATGCAAATAGCCCCTGCTTTTTTTTTTTTTTTTCTTAAAGTTCCTGCCCTCTGGAGAACATTAATAATTCATCTATATAACTAAAAATAAAGCCTAGGATGAAAATATTCAGTGCTATTTTTATTCACTGTAGGACACAGGCCATATGGTAATATGCATGTGAAAGAATGAAAGCAGAGTTAGCAACAGATGAGAAAATACAGCTGTTCACTATTATGGAAAAAGAGTTTTGTGATTCCTGAAAAAGACTGAGTGGACGTTTTCACTTCACTGAAGAAAATGGAAGTGGCAGTTCTTCATAATCACTGATTTTAAGAGTGACAAACACCTGCCTATACAAACTGACTCTTGCCCACAACAATCCTAAATAAAGCTAGAACAGAATATGGATGGATGGATACACCAGTAAGAAGAACTGGTTAAATTTCAGAAGACAGTGGGCCATAGCTACTGTAGGGTCAGCTGCTGGCCTTCTGAAAAGCCAATTAAAAGTGAGATATGAACAAACACATGGTCTTTAATTATGTTATAAATACTCATTAATCTAATAAAATTAAGTTTGATCACTGCAGGAAGGCCCAGTTTTTCATGGCGACAGTAGTTCAGGAGGAACATCTTGAGGGTTGGTTGAGTGATCCCTGGCTTCCTCTGACAGTTTGCTGAAGTGTCCTTGGGCAAGACACAATCTTATGCTGCCCCTGAAGCATCTGTGGGGGTATGAAAGTGTGTGTACATAAACTATACCATATGAGCATGTACTGTTTGCATAAGACAAGAGAAGTGCTATATGAAAACAACACATTTCCCATTTGCATCAAATAGGTCAAACTACATTAATGTCTTTGGTTATATTGGATTAGAAAAATTCAAACTTTATTTAATAGAAACATAGCTTTAATTGGCCTTGAAGAGCGCTGGGCAGGATTCCCCATCTTCAGGATTTATGCAAAGCTACACTAACCATATCCTCCACGGCTCATCTCAAAACAAAACAAATGAGCACATTTTCCCCAAATTGTTGAACTGTTAACTGCTGAGCGGTAACAGAATACATCTGAAGGTAAATTTTGATCTTACTTCATACAGTACTCATTCTGTGTTTTTACAGCTAGAAAAACTAATGGCATCCAATTGCTTTGTGCAGAGGACAAATACATTTTCTGTTGTCAGCCTCTTTACACAGAAAAGTAAGTTGGGACAGAGAATATTGACATTTTCCTGAAAAAAAACAAAACAAAAATAATAAAAACCCCACATATATTGAAATGGCAAAAAAAGAAGAAAATAAAAGCAAGAATTATGATGAGAAAGTTCAAGTTTATCAAGTATCATTACCCGATTAATTGCTATATAATAATAATGACAATAATGGATTAATAATATTGGATTTGATTTATATAGCGCTTTTCAAGGCACTCAAATTGCTCACAGTAGGTCCATTATTCATCACTCCTCATTCATACTTGGTGATGGTAAGCTACGTATGTAGCCACAGCTGCCCTGGGGCAGACTGACGAAAGCGTGGCAGCCATTTCGCGCCTACGGCCCCTCCAACCACCACCAGAACATTCACACACATTCATGCTGTACACCAGTGGTGCCCCCACTGGAGGTAAGAAGGGTTAAGTGTCTTGCCCAAGGACACAACGACAGATGGCCGGGGGAATCTGGATTCGAGCCACTGATCCTTCAATCATTGGCCAGCCTGCTCTACCACCTGAGCTACAGCCACCCCCAATATACAATACTAGTAGGGCTGGGCGATATATCAATATGAAAAATATATCGATATATTTTCAAATGAGATATAGAATTGGACCATATCGCCCATATCGAGATATGGAGTTCAATGTGTGTTTGTTTTGTCTTGGTATATAAATACTAACCTTACTAGGGTTTGTTACATTTAATTCTGTGTAATGTTCCTTACTTGCGTGTGCGAATATTATTACATACAGTATTATACAGTATTTCTGTTTACATTTTATCATTCTTTAAACAGCTGAGCATTATTTCATCCGGTCTGTTTAAATTAAACTACTTGTAATGTCATATTTGGCTCTGACTATAACAAAATATTTGCTCTCACCTTGCGATAAAAATATCGAGATATATATCGTATCTCGATATTCAGCCTAAATATATCGAGATATGACTTTTGGTCCATATCGCCCAGCCCTAAATACTAGATAATAATATTATATAATAATTTCTCCTTTACACAGCCACTGCATACAGAGTCATAAATCCAGGTGGTTGTTGAGGTATCCACCTGGAATTTATGGAGTTTCTCATATAACAAAGAAGCTGAATCGTATTAAAAGCACTTGATAAATCAAAGAGCATGATCCTCCAAGTGCTGCCTGATTGGTCCAGATGAGAGTGGGCTCTCTGAAGCAGGAAGATGAGAGCTCCTTGGTGGAACTCTCGTTCTCTGAGTGCCTATAATTATATATGAGTACCAGTGATACGTTTAGACAAATTTTCCCTTTAATCCAGTGGAAGATGAGTCCAAACTTTTGACTGGTGTTGCATACAGCCTCCATATATCTCACATCAATGATTTAAGCTGATTGATGTTTTTCTCCACCAAGGTTTAAAGCAATATGTGCTAAATGTTGGTAATGTGTCATAACTGCCTGGCTCAGCACTGCAAGATGCTGACTGCAGTTGGAAAGAAAAGTTCAGATAATAAGTCCCAAATGTCACACCGCCTGGGTGGAGGCTGGGAATAAATATATATAAAAAAGAAAAAAAATAGAAAGGAAAAGGGGGAAAAAAGGATGAGAGGGATTTGATTATTTATTAAAGCTTTTTTCAAGCCATGTTTTTTCAATTATAGCCCAAATCATTGGGATAAATGGTACTTTTAAGTATTCCATGAGCTTTTGAAGAAACAGCTGGTGTCATTTAAAGGTAATATCAGTTAAATCTGTCCTCCTTTTAAATATCAAATCTCATAAATCTAGTACACAAGATTCCCCTCTATGATTTCAGCTATATATGTGTGCAGCAGGCAACTTCCAGGTCCTCTGGGTTTTGAAACAATCAAATAAAGTCAAATACCCAAGACGGGCAGAAATTTTAAAATGAACTGCCCTCTGCAGGAGCTGTAAGCAGCTTCTGACAGTAACAACGTTTTCTCCATCCTTTCATGGATAAGAGAAATGTGCTCCAGTACCAGATATTTGGCTGACATGCGTCTAAAAACCATGTTTTGATAGATATGTAAATCCGCATATAAAAAATAAAATAACATGTCAACCTGGCCTACACACTCACTCACTCTACACACTCACAGGTTTCGGCATTAAACTGAAACAGCTGTCTGTGTTTTTGTTAAAAAGGTTAAGCCATATCTGGACAAAAAAAGTTGTGTAGCTGCCGTCTTCATTGATTCCAAACATGCATTTGACACTGTGAATCATGTTCAGTTCATGTCTAGACTGCCTTTAGTTTTAGTGATCACACAGTTAATGGGTGAAATCTTACCTATTAAAACAGTGTGTGCAGGTATTTGATGGCAAGTCCCCTATCTTCATTATATGGTAGGGGTTACTCAGGGTTCGATTTTAAGCCCCTGTTCTTCTTGCTTTCTACAAATGATTTCCAAGTGTATTGGAATGTAGACACTATATTGGCCCTTTTCCTCTTGCATAGGTCAGCTCAACTCAACTTAACTCAGCTCAGTTCAACTTGGCTTGGTTGCTTTTCAATTACAATTACCCCGATCACAAATGGTTGGGGTAAGAGTGAAGCTGCTGCGATGTACCAGATTGTGCGACGTGGGGAAAAAAAAAAGAAAATTGTTCGCTTTAAAAGGGACTTAAACCCGGGACCCTCAGGTTGAAAGACAGGTATACTACCAACCAAGCTATCTCAACCCTCTCCAATGCAGTGCATCTTATCCCTCTCATCTTTCTGCTCCTCGTCTTTTTCCTCTGTTGCTGTTCTTTTTTTTTTTCCTTGTCCTGTCCAGCTTCGTAGCAAGCAGAATGGTGATCTGGTTGCTTCATTGTGTTTAACAAATTTGCTTTACCAAGGGGAGCTTTATGAACACAAGGCTCCCCTTGATATGCTGTTTATTCATTTTATTTCTTTCATTAAACATTTGTTTATAACAGCATTCCATACTTTGCTGGGCTTGACAAGGGAAAAATGAAAATTAACAGAAGCAATGACAGAAAGTGGAACAGAGAGAAAAGAGTGAGGAAGAGAGAGAGAGAGAGAGAGAGAGAGAGAGAGAGAGAGAGAGAGAGAGAAAACATGGATCCACGTCCACAGTTCACTGGTGCATCTGTACAGAAACCTAACAATCATCCCCATCCCCCCCCGCGGGGGTCCGGCGGTTGCTTTACTATCATCCACCCAAACAAACACAAACAAAACAAAGCAAAAAGAAAGAAAATCCTATTCGTTGCAAGGGGAGGCGGGCCTCACATTTAAAATAAAAATTAAAATGGTTTTTTGGTGCTGCTCCCCCCCTCCTGCAAGGAGGAAAAAACCCTCAAAGTTAGAACCCCCCCCCCCCCCCAAACAAACATACCTCCCCCCAGAGGGCGGGGGGAGGTGCCAACCCCAACGGTCGCCCAGGTGGGGCAGCCGACACCCAGGAGGACCGGACCCCCCAGACGACCCCCCCAGCACAGGCCAGCCCCCACCCCAACGTCCCTGCCCCACACACCTTAGGGCGCTACCACCTCTACCACCCCCCTACATCACCACCACACTCACACACACACACATACCCCCAACACCATGTACTCCCCCCACACACATGCACCAACCCACTCCAACCACACCCACACACTCCTCCCTCCATCCCCAACACCCTCCTCCTTCTACCCTACACACATACCCCCCACCTCCTGATACCCCCAACACCCACATAAACTCCCCCCACACACATGCACCAACCCGCCCCTCCCTCCAACCTTACCTTAACCTCCAACCTTACCTTACCTCCCTTGCTGTTTTTACTGGCCGCTGGCTAACAATTTATGAGGTGTGTTACTGCCACCTACTGGTAGGAGGTGTGAACTGTCACTCTTTTAATGATGTCACTCTGACCCTGACATCTGATTGGCTAACCCCTTGGCCAATAGGTGGCATGCAGTGAGATGACGTCAGATATAGCTCGCCTCAGCACGCTCAGAACCTCGACAGGGCAGGTACAGAAAATGTATCACCTCAGCTCGGAAAACCCCTAGTAGAAAAGCCCAATAACCGCGGCGAGGTGAGTCGAGTTTAGCAGAAAAGTGATAGTGGAAAAGGGGCATATGATGTATGCTGATGACACAGTCATTTTTACACAGGCAAAAAGTGTTCATGAGGCAGCCCTTCAATTGATATTAATGGAGTAAACAGTAAGAAATGACTGGTATGCACATGTCGAGCTGGTTAGCATTATCCTGTACATGCTCAGATGAAGAACATGCCAGAACCCAACGACTTTGTTGCTATATTAAGTGAGTTTTTTCTTTTTTTTTCTTTTTTCTTTTACAAAGCAGGTAGAAAAAAAGTCTAGTGACATTTTCTTTTCTTATTGGAGACTTTTAGAGACAGTTGTGAAGAACGTATTGTTTACTTCCTACTATCAGCGGCACATGCTGTTGCAGGCCGATCCCCCCTTTCAAAACACACACTACAGGCTGCAGGAAGCTTCAGCAGGAGACACAGCAGTAGATGTCCAGCTCTGCTCCTTGAACCAGACTAAACATAAAACTCAAAGCTGCCACTAATCATCAGATATTAATGCCTCTTAATAAAAAGTGTGGACATTAACATTTTTAAAGTTAAAAGTACTGTAACATGTTGTAGACCTTTATTTAGAAAACTGTCAGTTTATTAGTTAGATACTTAAATGATATACTTTAAGTTCAGGTCCGTTCACTTTTGGCCAGGGATATTATTTTATTATTATTATTTTTTTTTAAAGCTGAAATACAATCAAATGTTTTTGGTCAGACAATAATACTGTTTGAGTTTCCAATATTAAAGCATTCCCAGAAAGGGCAATAGAAATCAGTGCAATAGCAACTGGTGCAATAGGCCTACTCCCAGTGCAACACATGCAGTACACATCATTTTGGGTTTTCTGTCGGTCATTACTGTAACGTGGGAATTGTCTTTATATGTAAGGTTACTTCATGTTTTTGCTTGGGGCTACATACTGTACCTTTAAAGGTACAGTAAGAATTACTGTACTGACATGTAGTGGTAAAGATAAGTATTTGAAAGAAAAGATGTTTTTTCATATTCATATTTTCATATTCTTCATATTCCAAGCACTGGTGTGAATGTATGGTGATGATTTTTTACATACGGTACCTTTAAAGCTGTAGAACTGAAGAGGGCATTTTTCTTTCAGCACTACAGTTGGGGTGGCAAAGTGCACTTTTATTTATAAAAGAGAGAATAAATTTATGTTTATATGGCATCTGTCAAATGTTTTACTCGCTGTGATCTTGATGGAAGGCATTTCTTACTTCTTACTTTCCTCTTTTAATCTTTTTTTCCAGACATACTTGTAATTTTTAGAAAGACTTTAATTGTTCCCTAAAGCCTGACTTTCCCTAATTAAAAGCAGATATTGCAGACTTACTGCTAAACTGACAAAGCTCAGGAATCTGGGTGTGGCAGCAAGATTTACGTCCTCAGCTCACATGCAGCCGGATTTTCCAGCTGCTCCAGATGCTCTCACCTGTGTCTCAGCAGCTTTTTATACAAAAATAGTTCCCTCCTTTTCCTTTTCATTGTTTCTTGATGAACTTTGTCCTGATTTACGCACATTCACCAGGAGATGGTCAGAAAGATGACAGGCATTCAGAATGTAAAAATCTCTTAATTGGGTTTTTCCATATAAAAATAATTAGCTAAGTTAGTCAACTAGGTGTGGATGTATTGATATAGTACCATTTAGCCTATCCATCTTAAATCAATACATAAAACTGCATCGATTTAACAGAATTAAGGTTGTCATTCCCACACAGATCTATTGGTGAAACAGACTGCTTCCTTTCATCTGTTGGCACAGAAGCCAGCTGAAAACACAATAAACTACTTTTTGATTCAATTCAATCAGAATTCATTTACAGACATATTAATGTCTTGCTTAAAATCCAAAAGTCCGAATATCATGTTTCTGGTGCTTTTTTCTTTAAATCTCCATATGAGTTGACACATGTCCCACAAAGACTAAATTAAAAGAGCTTTTGAGATGAATCATGACCTTGAGGTTGACACACACACGCACACACACAGAAAAAAGAACTAAAACACCCCTAAAACTTCTACAAAGATTCTCATTGTCAAGAGAAATTTATGACAAAATACCATAAACATGTTTAAATAAAACACATATACATATAAAAACAGGAAAAAAACATGTCTCCTGCTGTTTTGGTGAACTTGGTGAAGCAAAACAAAGTCAAAATTATCACCAAAATATTTCATTTGGCGATCCAACATGTGGTTTTAGGAGATGAAGGTGCGGACAGTTTTATATGTTAACCACATGAAGATCTGCACCTATTTAAAGATTGCAGAGGATGAAAACAACGGTTACTTGAGAAGCAAACAATGGCTTGTTTGAATGGAAAACAAATAGCTGGAGAAGAACTTTGGCAAGAAGAGCAATCTAACTGGAGGAAGAACACAGTTGTCTTGTGTTCTGACTGTCCTTCGTTTGCCATCTGTATCTGTCTATTTTGGGAATCGCAGACTGGAGACAGAAGGTTCCAGTGGTCATGTGTTATAAGTCAATCAGCGTAAAAAGACTATTTCATTATAAGCATGTAAAAATTCAACTGTCAAGTTTAAAAGAGTTTGAAGAATCTAACTTTTTCTTCTGGAAATTACATATTTAGTCGCAGTGTCCTAACTTAGCTGACTGTGGCCCCTGGAGAAATCACTGAGATATAGGAGATGCTAGAAACCTTAAATTTATATATATATATGTATACATATTAGGCCTATATATAAAAAGATTATATGTGAATATATACATACAGAGCTGGGCATGAAAAAGTTCCTCCTTTTTCTGCCAGAAGTGGTGCACTAATAGGGCACCATTACTGCACTATCACTGGCTGAACGACATGTCCCGCAAATATGCCATCACGTACAGTGTCCAAACTTGGTGTGTGGAAACGTCCTTGTTCCGGGCATTCATTTATGCTCTGAAATCATTTCCACTGGGCACACAGGCGTTTCTCTGTGCGATTGAATTAGCAGACAAGTCGCTGGGAAGTGGCTGTCAGTCGGTTGAAAGGGGAACTTTTTCATGCCCAGATCTGTATTTGAAGAGTATATTTGCAAAAACAGTTAACCACCATTTAGAAAAAACTGAGCTTTTTGTTGCTGTCGGGTACAAACCTCCTATCTCCATTTAACATCATTAAAACCCTCTACTTCATGTGGGTGTGATTTGGGGAAAATGTTCAAAAAGTAAATGAGTTTATTTGCAGAAGCAGTTAACTCCGTTTTTTCTAAATGGTGGTTAACTGTTTTTGCAAATGAACTCTTCATATATACATATGGGGGGAGAATAAAAAAATATAACTATTTTTTTTTTTTTTTATCTCGATAATTATAGATAAAAAAAAATATAACCAAAAAATATTTTATTTTATATATCTCTCTCTTTATTCTTTTTTTTAATACCTTATAAAAAACCCAAAACCCCATTTTATTTTTATTTTTAATATTATACCCCTATTTCAAAACTTTAATGAAACCAATAAAACAAATCTTAAAAATAAAAAACCAAAAAATTCATTTTTTCAAATTAATCAAAAAACCAAACTTACCTTTCTTATTAAAAAAAAAAAAAAAAAACACCCCCTTATATTTTTTTCTCACAATAAAAAAGATAAATTTAAATTTTTTTTTTGGGGAATTTCTTTGACGATATATCGCACACGATAATATATATATATATATATATATATATATATAAACTGTATATATACATATGAATTATGTTATTCCTGCTAACTCATGCTACTTCAAACAACATTGATTGGACATGCCAGCCCAGAATTGTGTGCTTGAATGCACCAGTGTGGATGGGCTGAGGGTGTGCAGGAGCTTCAAAGGTTAAAACTTGGAATGCTGCGAATGATGCTGGATTACCGACTGGGCAAAAATAACAGCTGCTTTCCCAGATCACCCCATACAAGGCCAATGTTGACTGCAACAATATCTATTCACAGTCTGCACTGCATAGTACAGACTGGCTCTCTAGAGGCTTCATTACAATGAGGAAAAGTAAAGCATTGAGTAATATTTATTTAGTAATTATATGAGCCATGTTTCAGTCTGCAGGGTCGTTGCTGCTACGTCTCTCCTCTGCAGAGGAGGAATTTTCCTTCAAAGCTCCTCCTTCTTCAGCAGCTTGATATCTAAACCATTCATCTGTCAGTGTTGCCACAGGAAGATGTGAACAGTTGCAGTTAATTAGGAGCAAATGACTGAATCATCTGTTGTGATGTGGAACAAAGTTAGTCTAGTACCACTCAATTTCCCTCACAATGTGTAATTTTTGCATAAGTGACTTCAAACAAATGGCCTGATTGTCCATCCTGATGCTTGAAAAAACTACCCTATTTTGCATGAAATATCAAATTTAAGGATGATATTTTTGACAAGATTCGTGCTATAGAAGGTGCATATGTTCAGGTAGAGTGTCAGTTAGGAAAGTGACTTGCCACCAGACTGAACGCAATGTTTTACAACCTGCTGTGATTGAGAGAGAAGAGGACATATGTGGTGAAAAAGTGAAAATATGTTTCCCTCCCTTTCAATGTGTAATGGGCAGACACATCATAATCCTCCGTGAGGAATGCATCTTCCCTCAGTTTGTTAAGCATTCTGCATGATGCCTCCCCTCAACAGCAGCTGTGTTCTGCAACCCATTACACAGATACACCAGTTAACCCAGCACATCTCTGCACTCACTGGTAAAAACTCAATGGCTCACCCCTCAGAAATGACATACAGTGTATATGGAAAGTATTCAGATCCCTTTAAACTTTTTACTCTTTGTTTTATTGCAGCCATTTAATAAAATAAAAAAGTTCATTTTATTTCTCATTAATGTACACTCAGCACCCCATCTTGACAGAAAGAAAACAGAAATGTAAAAATTTTTTTCTCAAGAATGTGTAAACAAATCTAAAGTGGAGGTAGGTAGGAGCCGTTTGGTTTATTATTTGGTACGTAATGCTACGGTGCTAATCAGCTGGTTGATGCTACGTTATTAACCAGCTGGTTCAAGGTTTAAAGGAATAGTTCACCCTCAGAATGATTTAACTTTATTTTCCACTTACCCTGATGGTGAGCAATTTTTTAATATGTCAAATGCAGCCGGAGATCAGGGCGACTTCTCGTTCCCCTCAATGGAGTTCGCCAGGGTCTGAGCCAAAAAGGTCCATAAAAGTCCACAAAAAATTGTCAATATTCCTCCATACTGCTCATCCCATGTAATACAAGTGCCCTGAGTGGGTAGTGTCCAGAATTTACTTGAAACTACGCCATTTAGTATATTTTTAGTCTAAACAAGACTACATCGCATGCCCAGCAAGCACGCCGATGCGTATTCACGAAACTACGGAAGCCACGGCAGACGATCGCGCGTTCTCTTTTTCTTTCTTTCCTTCTTTTAGATCAATATCCAACCCCTCCTGTGTTTGTCCCGGTTTGTTTAGAGCTCTTGCGCTCTTACCACAATGTAAACAGTGAATTTCTTCTTCTAGCTTGCATTATCGGCAGAGTAGGCTCTGAACGCCGAGGCTTCCGTAGTTTCCTGACTTCTCATGTGCGCGCTTCATGGACGTAAACAATACTCCTTTTTAGACTCTAAAAATATATTTTTAGACTCTAAAAATATACTAAATGGCGTAGTTTCAAGTAAATTCTGGACGCTACCCACTCAGGACTCTTGGATTACATGGGACGAGCAGTATGGAGGAATATTGACAATTTTTTGTGGACTTTTATGGACCTTTTTGGCTCGGACCCTGGCGAACTCCATTGGGAGGAAACGAGAGGTCGCCCTGATCTCCGGCTGCATTTGACATATTAAAAAAGTGGTCCAGAGTCTTGCTCACCATCAGGGTAAGTGGAAAATAAAGTTAAATCATTCTGAGGGTGAACTATTCCTTCAAGGTATCTTTAATTAGCCCCTTGGTGCAATTTGGTCTGCAGCAACAAACTGTCAGTCATTCTTTACATGCATATGGAATAACAAGGCAACAGGCAGATGGCCGCCCTACCTTAGCCGGGTTCTGCTGGAGGTTTTTCCTCCCTGTTAAAAGGGTGTTTTCCTTCCCACTGTCGCCACCCCTCCATGCTTGCTCAGGATGGGGGATTGGACTGGGTCAAGTCAAGATCCAATCCAATCTGTTGGTTTCCTTAACTAGGCTATTATGAATCTGACCTGAAGTTTTCTGTCTGTTTAAGTGCCCTGAGGGGACATTGTCATGAATGGACGCTATACAAATAAAGTTGAATTGAATTGAATTGAACAGAGACAGATAAAAAGGAAAAATAAATAAATAAAATAAATATATGTAGCAGCAATGATGATCAAACAAAGTAAAACGTCTTGTTAAGAATAACAATGGTAGCAGGGATGAGAGAACATATGTCCTACACCTGGGCTGGATGTACCTTTGCCCTGACGGAAACAGCCTGAATTCATGAGCCAGAGGGCAGCTACTATCTGTCATGATTGAACGAGCTTTATTCAGGACTGGTGGATGCTACGTTGGTAACCAGCTGGTGCGCTATGATGGTAAATCACTGGTTCACTGTTGTAAACAACTGATAACTGTACGGCGTGTTGAGCTGTTTTGTTGATTTCTGTTTGCAGGACCTACGCTGCAGAGAGATAACGGCCAAAAAATTATCAAAATTGATAGGCTATCTAGGCCTGACATAATGCTGAGATGTTTTAGAACTGTTGAAATAGTCTAACAAAATGTAATAAACCTAAGCTAGAAAGCTAGAAAAACCAAAAACCAAAGCTAGAAAAACCTTTGGTTAATGGCTCTACCGTATAGCTTCAGAACTACTTTTTCACCAGTGCATTACCAGCCGTTTCTCAGAGCAGGAGGCTCGGTGACAGTAGTGACACTGTTGCATCGGAGCTACAAATGGTGAATGTCTCACACAACTTCAAGTCCAAAAACCTGAACTATCCCTTTAATCTTCTCTATACAGCTGACAGAAACAGGATCAATGTGATTAACTGCTTTACCCTCAGTTATTCTCTATGATGACCTCATTTATCATGAATGTTAATGATGATGAACCAAAAAGGTATATCATTCTAGGGAAAACTTCTGCATAAAAAATAACCCATAATGGGTTATTTTTGAGCCACTGCTGGGTTAAAAACTGACCAACTAATTTCTGGTTTACTTTGGCCCAGAAAATTGGGTCATTTTTTTTTTTTTTTTTACCTAACTTTCGGGTTGAATATTTGACCCAGAAGTTGGGATATTTTGACTACAATGTTGGGTTATTTTAACCCAGTAGTTGGGTTAACAACCCAACAACCATAGTCTTACAAGGTGCTGCACAGAAAAATAAAAATACCTAAAAAGATATATGAAACACACAAACACTGAGTTTAAATAACTTACTTAACTGGGTTGAAATAACCCAGAAATTAGTTGGTCCTTTTTTGACCAAGCAGTTTGACCCAGGAATTTTTAGTGTGTAAAAGTTGATAGAACACATTGTTTTATATGAGTCTGGTTTTACAAAGCAAATTTATTTGGCAAAGTTAAAATGATAAATTCTAAAAGCCAAAATGTTTGGACGATGTTAACCTCTGTCAAACCCTGACATCACTGAGATGCATGTTTGCTGAAAGTCAGTTCTGCATGAAGAACAGACACAGTATTTGTTATTAACTCACCCAAGTCTGTCTTCCTCCTTCTTCCTGAGATCAAAATCTCTCTGGACAACCTGCCACACATGCTTGGCTTCCTCATCAGTCAGCTTGGAAAGATCCAGCTTCTTGCCTGCAGCAGTGCCAGGCATTGGGAAATTCATGCCTGCTAGCTTGCTGGCTCCTGGCTGTTTGACTACAGTGGGAAAACAAACAGTAAAAAGTTATTAAAGGTTTTTTTTACAGGCATTGGTTAAAACTCTAAAACTCTTAGAGTTCAGTTTAGCATCTTTTAGACACCTGGCACCCTTGAAGTTGTTGTAAACCTGGTCTAAAGTTTTCCCATCCCTTGTTCCAGTATGGATTTGGGGTAAAACTGATTTCAGGTATATGTGGGTAAAGTCCCCTGCCATTATAGCTGTTTGGCAGCTTGTTCTTTTGTTTACCGATAGTACTATGCCGCCTGCTCATTGGCCGCAAGTATATACATAAACCATCACTGCACAATGCTTGCCACTGAGGTGGAGTGGCCTGCATTTCAGTGCCAGGAACTCCAAGTCTGTACAACAGTGTCTTTCAGTTACTGTCACAGATCTGTGCAAAAATCGTCTCTCACAAAAATACACACGCCCCGAAGACACATCATTTAAATGTAAAACTTTCACCAGTGCATGAGCCTGCTGTAGGAAGACCATAGATGTGTGCTAACGTTGTCTCAGAGCATGCAGGGTGTCTCACAATCCAGTACTACAGAGCAGGAATAGGACAGAACCAGATTAGGAAAACTTCATACAAATGTTGTCAATGTTCCCAGCAGTGCATGTAATCAGCAATACGGCTGCTGAAGCTGGAGGAAACTGGCTACATGGTTGTTAAGATATCTGAAGACCCTTCTCTATCTATCTTTATCTATTCCTAAAGATGATATTGAATGAGATGAGATTGTTAACAACTTGCATTTTATTAACACATAATCAGTGTTGCAGAACTTTACACAACTTTAAATGAGGATAAAAGTATGAAGTGTGTTAATCCATTGGTTGTGCCACGGCAAATTCACAGTGTTAGAAACATTTCCAAGAATCAATTTTATTCTAATAATTTCCTCTCTGATTTTACCAAAACTCTCAAAATTACTTTATTCAATGAGTAAATTTAGCCTTTAAAAATTACTTAAATGTGGCCTAATTTTAAATAAAAACCAGGAAGCCAGGTGATATGTGGGGCAGTGGAGGACATGCAAAACATCCTGGAGGAAGTTTTAAAGTATTTAATGGCTGAAAAGCTTTCACTGGTACAGTAAAAGTGAAGTAAATTTTCTATTTCTACTCCTGTCTTCCAGTTTTCTGCATGTGTGTGTGCACGGGTGTGCTTGCTTGCTGTTGAACTGTGATTCCAGTTTGTTTGATATATGTATTGATTTAGTTTTCAGTTATTGTGTGAATCTACTGTTGTTTTGCTGCTCTTGTCCATTTTGTTGCATTTCTATTTGTCTGTCTCCGGACTGTGTGGTTCTCAGGCAACAACCTGGGTCACATGAAGAAATCGCCAGGTCATTGGCATGTGTACGCATTAAGCAACCTCAATGTTAACTATAAGCTTGGAACATTTACATTTAATGCTCAAGAGGACTCATGGAAACCATGTTAGCTTCTGTTAAATCAAAGTGACTTTAAATTGACTAAATGAATACTCTGTAATAAGTACCAATAGACTAGTATGCCTATCAGTTCCTATGTGTTCGAATAAATGTAATAAGCTGTGATTTGGGTTTGCAGCACTGAAAGTACAGACATTCAATAAATATTAAACAAAAACTGCTTTAGATACTTCTAGATGAAGAATCTAAAGCAGTTTTTAGAACTATTAAAGCAGTTCATGACATTGTTACACAGACTATCTGATATCAGTGTTTTAATAATATTATGATCCATTATCTGTCATGGTTCACACTCCTACCAGTATACTGTATGTTGCATCTTCCCACTATAACTGGCTGTATTCCAATTATTTCTCTGTCTCACCTGTTTTCCACACCTTTGATACTCCCTGCTGTCCTTTCCTGTCTGCCAGATTACCCAAAGCCCCAGCGAGTAGGAGTCCAGCATTCCTTCATGAAGTAGGCCCAATCCCAAACCACCCCTTACAGACTACCCCTTCACAACTGAGGGTCACACCCAGTAAAGTCACACTTGCAGCTGTGGAGGGTATAAACAAGAATGGGATGCTCTCTTTTCTCAACTGGAAAAAGAAAGCGCTTATAGCTGTGCCCACACATAGACGCAGTGTCAAATAAATGTGTGGAAATAATAACTCACACTCATATGTGAAGAACTATGTTTCATTTTAAATAAGTAGTAATAATCTTGATCCTAAACAATGAAATAATAACACCACCAATATATTAACAACAACAACAACAACAATAATAATAATACTAAAAACAATAATTAAATGATAATAATAATGCACCAGAGATAGGTGCAAGTATTTCTGGTATAAGCGGCAACCTTCGGTGGAACAACTGTAAAGCTACCTGGAAGAATAAAATATTTGTCATTCTTTCTTCATCCACTAGGGGCTGGCTGCAAAACAGAGCAAATCCATATAGACTCCCATGTTAAAAAGGCCAACTTCACAGCAGAAATAAACATATTTACAGCCTGGTTAAAAGAATCATCTTGGGTTTAATGGGTCAAGTTTACTTTCATGTCAACTGTGAGGGGGGAGAATTTTTTCTATAACTCATTTGTTTAGATGTTATCCAATCTTGAAATTACACATAATTAAGGGCGTGTCCTTTTGATTGACATGCGCCAGACTGGATGCCAGCCTGCTGGCTGGTGGCTACTAGTTGGCTCCTTATTTGCTCTTGGGACAGTCTCAGTCTGTAGTAGAGTAGCACAACAGCAGTTTTTAGCAAGCTAACAGCAAGTCCAAACGTGCCTTATCCCGCCAATCAGGAGACTAATCTTCATTAGCTCCTTTTAGTTTTGAGTCAGTTTTTAGCACAGAGTATGTTGGCTGTCAATCATTTGCCCTGAAGCAGCTCTTTGCCCATTTTTGTATTTTCCAGGAGTGACGGCACACGCGGCACGTCGAAAATGGCGATGGTGGGAACACCCAACTGGCTTCACTTTTAGCTCTTCAGAAACCAACGGGTGACGTAGTGAAAGGTTCGTCCCCTTTTTTTACAGTCTCTGCTCTGGTATCAAGTCCGCACTGATGCGACTCCCTAAGTAAGGGCTGAACAGTCCACTCGCCCTCCACCGTACATGGTTTGGGAAGGCTCACAATATGGCAGAGCTTCAGAATGACCAAACAAAGGGTAAGTGTATAGGGGTAGTATTTAGGAGGCGGTTTGGGGTTGGACTGTATTCTCCATGTTACCAACAATCTTTATGTCCCTGGTTTCACCCTCCTTTCTGTACTCTCGACAGACCTCTTCGCACCTCTGATATTCTGGACTTGGACCTGTGCTTTGCTCCTGGACCGTTTTTTGCCAAATCCGCCATCTGGTTAAGTAGCATGCTTTCTGCACTGTTTTGACCTTTTGCCTGTATTTTGACCAAGCTCTAAACAGAAAACTGGAGTTTTCTGTTTCAGAGACACATCTGCACCGCACTGATTCTTGCCATCCTCCAGGACTCCCCTGCCTACTACCTGTTGCTCAATAAATCCCGTTCCTCTAAGTCAGGGGTGCCCAAGTCCGGTCCTCGAGAGCTACTATCCTGCAACTTTTAAAACATACCCTCTCCAACATACCTAAATCAAATGGCTAACTCCCTTATCCACATGTCATTCAGCTCTGCAGAGGCCTGCTAGCGAGCAATTCATTTGATTAAGGTGTGATAAAGAAGGGATGCAACCAAAATGCGCAGGTTAGCTCCTGAGGACTGGACTTGGGCACCCCTGCTCTAAATAAATTCCTGTGTGCCGCTGAGTTGTCAGGTTCAGTGTTTCCCCTTACATAATCAAGAAAAAAAGTGAGACATGTCACAGGCTGCTCACCCCAATGTCTCCATATTTGCCCACACAAATCCCAGTTAGTCCAGCACGATAAATGAAAGTTGCTGCCACAAGGAATTGTGGAACAGAATGAACTTTTTTCTTTCATAAAGACTACTCCAGTGTTTTCATTAAGAGGGTGATAAAGGAAGCACTGAAGCTCCTTTCCTTTGAGTTGAAAAAAATAAATAAAAAAATTCTTTGATTATTCTTGGTCATTCACTGTGGGACCTTCCTAGGCAAGAAAGACTTGAAATTTTAGGACCTCTCAAACTCCTAGTTTCCTATAGTTTTTACAAACTGTGCTGTTTACAGGATAAAATACAATTCAGTTCAGCTTTGTTCTGCCAATTCATAACCAAGTAATCTAAAAGCACTTTACAGACAAAACCAATTCAAGCCAATTAATTTAGATCTAACAGAAAAAAAAGAAGAAGGTTGAGTCCCGGCTGGGGACGGGGGTTCAAACAGTTACAACACAGGCCTTCCTGTGTTGAGTTTGCACGTTCTCCCTGTGTCTGCATGGGTTCTCTCCAGGTACTCCAGCTTCCTCTCACCGTTCAAAGACATGCATGTTAGGTTAATTGATCACTCTAAATTGTCCCTGGGTATGAATGTGAGTGTGAATGGTTGTCTGTCTCTCTGTGTTTGCCCTGCGACAGACTGGTGACCTGTCCAGAGTGTACCCTGCCTCTCGCCTGATAACAGCTGGGATAGGTTCCAGCAACCCCCGTGACACTGAACTGGATAAGCAGTACAGAAAATGACTGACTGACTGACTGACTGACTGAAAAAAAACACATCAGTCCGATTTATAATGACTACTGACCAAATCATAAAAGAGCTTATACAGTAAAAAAAAATGTAGACAGATACTTCGGATCTTCTTTGATCACCCCACAGTTAACAAGACCACCCAGAACATGACTTTTTTACTGGATCTGTTAGTTTTTTTGTTAGTTTTTTTCAACTAATGCATTTTGTTTACCAAGCAGCTGCTGTAAACAACTCCATTGAAAGTCTATCTGAACAATAGAGCAAGCTGCGCTTGGAGGTGGTTGGTTTGTATTAGCCTCAGCTTCCATCTGTAGAATATTTATGTCAACTGTTTAGCTTGATGCATGTCTCTGTAGCTATCCAGTAGGGTACAAACCTCTACTTTTCTATTGTGCTTTCTGCTCTTAAGGCTCGTCTATGGGACCAGCGAGTATTATGTGGGGTGTACAAAGCCAAAAGGTAAGGGATGGCATGTGCTGCATAGGACAGATGTGGCCCCATGTCATAAATAGCCTTGGATATGCATTATGGCAAGTGTTCTCAAGGCAAACTGCCCCAAAGGCCCAATGAAATGCAGATCGGACCCATGTTTGATAAGTTGGTGTCTTCAGGCGGTCACACATTGGTAAAGGCTGGATGTGGACCAGAAAAACAGGAGATGTGGGACATATTTGAGCCAAATATTATTATTCATTTATAGAGAAACATTCTGTTTGCAAATCACCGTTAAGCTGTCAGTCAAGAAACCAAAAATGGGAAAATAGTTTCCATAGAATAGTTTTCACATTTGTGTGTTTTTTTCTTTGAGTGAATCAGACCAGAATGATATTTGCCAGGGTCAGAGACTTGAAGCATTTAGCTACTGTAGATTAGGTACTCAGACTTTCTACTGTATGGATTTCCCCTGTGAACAGGGTGTTTGGCCCAGCTCAACCATCACACTGCTGGAGGATGCATATCAAGTCTCAGTCAAATGGAACCCAACCAAATATTTCACGTGGTCCACTTTCATAACGCATTAGTTTCAGAGGATGAAGTAAAGATGAAAGGGCTCCACACTCACACACAACCAGTATTACTGACCTGCATGTGAGGACGAACGGAGCAAAGGAATGTTCGGGATCATCACTTAATCATCTTGTTTTTCACAAGCCATGTAAAGACTGAGGAAAAAAAAGCAAACTCAAATCACTGGGCAGCCTAATCCGATTACTGCTCCTGCAAGTGAGCACTAAGGGTAAAAACATGCACTACAGGAGACATCCCAGGACACTTTAAGTATGTTGTGTTCATCAGCTAAATAAAACATCACTTTTCCATAGTTAGAATCTCACACTTGTATTTCCAAGCAGTGTACACAGGCTCTACAACTGTTTGCTTAGTGGGTGTAAGAAACTTGGTCTCTTGGTAACTGTAATAAGGAAGCAATGAAAAAACAAACAAAAGTTCCTTGAACATATCCTCCTTAGAACTGTACTTCAGTCTTTACATCTTAGGCAAATAAATGTTAATAACATGACCTCTGCTCTGTAAAACATACAGGTAGCTCATTAGATCTACATTTACAGGACTCCCCTGTTTACAAAGGGGAACAAATGTGGACGGAGATACTCACTAATCCATAACAGAAAACAGAACATATGAAGCCCAGCATCCATTTTTTATCAAAGCCTTTTCTGCTTCATATTAAAGGAAAATGACTACAGCTTGTTTATATGTTTTAGATCAGTAAGGTTATTAAAACATCTTAAACCCAATCAGACCAGTTAAAGAAGTCAAATCCTTAATGCTACAATCCCAAAGCCTGGAGGGAATTAAAAAACTTCACTACTGGGATACAAACACATTTAACCATTAACAGCAATAAAACAAGACTAACTAACCTTAGTGATGGATGAATAGCCTGCAGACAGTATTTCCTCTCAAGTAAGAGCAGGCTGACTGCAGGGCAGACTAAGTAGCAGACAGCAATGCTAATCACATGTCCTGTTAACCAAGAAAAGGCAGCGACCGCCTCCTTCCCGCCTTCCTTTACTTAACTTCAAAGGCTCAGTCTGTCTGGCCTGATTCACCTGACCCCATCCTGGTCTTACCAGACCTGATCCTGGTTTCATCTGACCTGATCCTGGTCTCATCTGACCCCATCCTGGTTTCACGTGACCCGATCCTGGTCTCATCTGACCCCATCCTGGTTTCACCAGGCCTGATCCTGGTCTCATCTGACCCCATCCTGGTCTCACCAGACCTGATCCTGGTCTCATCTGACCCCAACCTGGTTTCGCGTGACCCGATCCTGGTCTCATCTGACCCCATCCTGGTCTCACAAGACCCCATCCTGGTTCTCATCTGACCTCATCCTGGTCTCGCCAGACCTGATCCTAGTCTGATCTGACCCCATCCTGATGTCATCTGACCCAATCCTGGTTTCACGTCACCCCAACCTGTTCTCATCTGACTCCATCCTGGTCTCATCTGACCCCATCCTGTTCTCACCTGACCCCACCCTGGTCTCATCTAACCCCATCCTGGTCTCCCCTGACCCCATCCTGGTCTCATCTGACCCCATCCTGGTCTCATCTGACCCCATCCTGTTTTTATCTGACCCCATCCTGTTCTTATCTGACCCCATCCTGGTCTCAGTTGACCCCATCCTGTTCTCACCTGACCCCATCCTGCTCTCATCTGACCCCATCCTGGTCTCATCTGACCCCATCCTGGTCTCAGTTGACCCCATCCTGTTCTTATCTGGCCCCATCCTGTTCTTATCTGGCCCCATCCTGCTCTTATCTGACCCCATCCTGGTCTCATCTGACCCCATCCTGGTCTCAGTTGACCCCATCCTGTTCTCACCTGGCCCCATCCTGCTCTCATCTGACCCCATCCTGGTCTCAATTGACCCCATCCTGGTCATCTGACCCCATCCTGTTCTCATCTGACCCCATCCTGGTCTCATGGGGTCCCTGACCCCAAACAAGTATTTGATAACTTGTTTTTATCTGTTGACTCTGGTCACCCTGCAGCACTCATCCTCTACAACCAGACAGCTGACTTTGACACTGTGTACCAACAGATACTGATCTCTCACCTTGGGCACTGTGTGGGTCTCTGTGGCACTGCCCTCATCTGGTCCCAGTCGAGTCTGTCGGGTAGGTCCTTTTTTAGTGCAGCTTGACCACAACTCCCTCTCTGCTCTCATGTGGTGTACCCCATGGCTCTATTCTGGGTCCTTTGTTCTCACTGTATTGGCTCCTGCTGGGAATGATTAAAAAAAAAATATGGCCTCTGTTACTACTGCTATGCTGACGATGTTCAAATCTACCTCTCATTAAACCCCCAAAACACCCCAAAAACAGGCTTGTCCACTGCTTCAATGGCCTTGAAGTGTGGATGGCACTGAACTTTCTCTGCGTTAGTTATGACAAACCTGAGATTGTCATCTTCAACCTATCTCCATCTAAAGTTAATCTGAGCCCAGACCTCGGCTCCATGTCTCCTCATATTCACCCTCATGCCAAAACCTTAGGAATCACTATCAATGGAGCATTAAAACTGGACTGTCATGAAGAGTGTTTTCTTTCAGTTAAGAACTCTCCAAAAACTTAAGTCTTAAATTCCCAAATGTGACCTTTAAAAGGTAGTCCAGCTCCCAGTCATGTCCTGTCTGGACTACTGCGACTTCCTCTACCAAGATTTAAAAAAGCACTCCTTCCACTGTCTACAGGTCGCTTAAAGTGCCGTGGCTTGCATGGTCACTGGTGTATGCCAACATCTTGCCCTTTCTGGCTCAGATCCACTGGCTCCCTATTGCTTACAGAATCCAATTTAAAATCCTGCTTCTGGTCTTTAAAGTCCTCAACGGCTGCTCACCCCACTACTTATCTGAGCAACTCACCAGTTGCGCTCCCCCCAGATCACAGAGATTTTCCTCCTGGCATCTCCTGGTCATCCCCAGGTGTAGATGTGACTGTTGGGGCGGCAGAGCTTTTTATGGCACAGTCCCATGACTAGGAAATGACCTCCAACTGGGTGACATCAGTTGATGTCTGCCTTTAGGAACCTTCTCAAAACCTCTCTTTTCTCCGACTTATTTTCCAACTGACGTTTACTTAAAGAAATGGTACACCCACAGAATGATGTAACTTTATTTTCCACTTACCCTCATGGTGAGCAAGACTCTGGAACACTTTTTTAATATCTCAAATGCAGCTGGCGATCAGGAAAGGCTTCCTGTTTTCCCCCCAACTTTCATATAATAGCATTCACCAGGGACCGAGCCAAAAAGGTCCAGAAAAGTCCACAAAAACTTGTCGATATCTCCTCCATGCTGCTGGTCCAATGTAATCCAAGTGTCCTGAGTGGGTAGCGTCCAGAATTTACTCGAAACGACGTCATTTATTATATTTTTAGAGTCTAAACAGTAGTACGTCGCATCCCAGCAAGCACGCCGATGTGCGTTCACAAAACTACGGAAGCCACTCCGACGAGATGCGACGTTGTCTTTTTCCTTTCTCTTGGAATCCCCATCCCGCTTGTGTTTGTCCCTGTTTGTTCTGCAGCTCTGGTGCTCTTAGCACAATGTAAACAGTGAATTTCTTCTTCTATGCTTGCATTATCGGCAGAGTAGGCTCTGAACGCCGAGGCTTCCGTAGTTTTATGAATGCGCTTATGCGTGTTTCGCGAAAGTAAGATGTACTACTGTTTAGGCTCTAAAAATATAGTAAATGATGTTGTTCCGAGTAAATTATGGAGGTTACCCACTCAGGCCACTTGGATTACATTGGACGAGTAGTATGGAGGAATATTGACAAGTTTTTGTGGACTTTTGTGGACCTTTTTGGCTCGGTCCCCAGCGAACTCCATTATATGAAAGTTGGGTGGAAACGAGAAGCCTTCCTGATCGCCGGCTGCACCTGAGATGTTAAAAAAGCACCCCAGAGTCTTGCTCACCACAAGGGTAAGTGGAAAATAAAGTTACATCATTCTGTGGGTGTACTATTCCTTTAACAATAAAAACTGTCATGGCACAGTGGACTGGTCCTAAAAACAAGTGTGACAATTTTGCAAGTGTGAACACAAGGTCATCCTCAAATCTACCACCTCTGCAAGCAGGGGAAAAAGGACTCGTTTGAGTGTTTCCATATCTAAAGTTTCCTTTAAAAAGCTACAAAATCCTCTTAAGGATGAAGAAAGGGGTTGGCAGTGAGGGAAGCAATTATATGCAACAGTTTTAACCATAGCTCACAAGTTCAACGCCCAGATACAAGAAGTGTTTTTCACTTCTATTTGTTAGTCAGTCAGTAAACTGATGATGCTTTGTCAAGACACTGTGGTCCCTCGCATATTGGTTTACACAATAATAAAATGTTTGGTTGTGGCCTTTGCCAACAAAACACATTATAAACAGTCATTAACCATCATGCTACATCATGCTACATGCTGCCATTTAATCAATTGCCCCAAGCATCAGTTGTCACAGGTACCCCTTTAGCCTCAGTTATTGAAGGAGGAACTGCTTTAGCTATAGACAGTAATCTCTGAAGCAGTGAATGATGCAGCAGCTGGGGAATAATCATGCTATCATACTGTACTTTATCATCAGCAAGAACCACAGGGTGTCTACGGTGTTGCAAAGGGTATTAAAAAGTAGTGACTAAAATTGTTAAAAAATTAATAAATAAATAATAAATACTTATATTAAACACACACACGCGCGCACACACCACCCATGCACACACACGCGCGGTGTGCGCACACACACACACACACACACACACACACACACACACACACACACACACACACACATATATATATATATATATATATATATATATATATATAGTTATATACATAAATAGATTAAGGCCCTTAAAATGTATGAAATGAAATCTGGTGAAGTATTACATTTTTTGAAGGGAATGACTCAGCTGAACCTCCACTACTTTACACCAGCAGGAGATCAGAGTAGAAGCTGGTGAAACACATTGTATGCATGTTGTCTCAAGGCAAGGCAAGTTTATTTCTACATCACATTTCATGTGCAGGGAAACTCAAAGTGCTTTACATAAGCAACAGGCAGGAGAAAAAGTATTGAAATAAATTATACAATTCTTTAAAAATGTTTATTAAGTCATTGTAAGAATATTTGTATATATTTGTTGTATAACTGAATTAAGACAGCGTGTTACTACAGTTGCAGATTGATATTGTGTTGGCATTAAAAAAAATCTTGTTAAGGTATCAAAAAAGTATGAAATTGTACTGTACTGTACTATAGGCCATTTGGGCACCTTGCATGCATTTTACCCCAGTCAGTGTTTATATCAGCACGGACTCATAAAGCTTAGGATTCATCAGATACATCTAAACTAAATCACCTATTTTTGCTCAAAGACAAGTGACAGTGCATCTCTCTCATAAGCAGCTGAAAGCCAGTTGAGGATACTGTTGTGAAAGCACTGTAAAACATCCAAACAGCTTCAAATTTGACATTACCCTCCCCAGGGTCCCCAGAAGATGACCTGCCAGGGATTAAGTGGATTTGATGAATGACTGAGAACAGAAGGAGTCCTTAATTGATTAGAGAGATTTATTTATCTTATTTTCTTCATAAGGATTTTCTTCCATGTTCTCGTTCACTGGTGTATTTTCCAGAAGGTTTGATTAGAACCATGTGACCGGTCAGGCAATCCAATTTTCTTGTTTGCTCAACCACTGAGCATTCTACTGGATTACAAAAACATGATCAAGGCTTTTGGAGGTCACTTTTTATTTAAGCTAATTGTAACATAATTATTTTCACGTGGATAGTCCATATATATACACAAACTACACAGTGGTCATTTCATATCAACATAATAGAGGCCAATCTGCAGACCATGACACTGACTGCATGATCTCTACTGAAGTAAGTTTAAGCTGCTGGATTTATTTGATGAAGTTAGAGTAAAAAATGAAAAGTCAATCAGCAAAGCAATCCTTACAGGCAGAGAGCAGAGGTGGAAAGGTAGGATTAAAAAATAGCCCAAAGTATTTTCAGACTACAAAATAACATTTTGGCAGAGCAAAATCGAGGACATATGAAAGACTTGACCATGATCCCAACACAACGTTGCCAACAGGAACTATAACCAGTATAGCAGAGAGGAGGTTCACATCAAAACATAAAGAGAGCAAAGCATTCCTGCCGTGCAGATGCTTCCTGCTTTCTTCTCCCTTTCTGCTTTCATTTTTCTGCTTTTCTTATCTTCACTGGCAAGAAACTTTTGAGCAACGATTCCTGCTTATGCATAAATTGCTTCATTTTTGAGTAAATTTAGTTAGGTGTTAGCGGAGAAATAAGTCTCCTAACCTGCAGTAACTGAACCCAGTCAGCTGCAGAGTCAGCGACTCTCACACTCCTGTTGAAAGTCCACCATCTCTGTGGTGGTTCACCAACTGTAAACCTCTATCACCCTCCTAAGGCCACACATGGCAGAGCCAGGCTGGGCCAGGCTGAACCAGGCTAAGTTGAGCCAGGTTGAGCCAGGCTGAACCATGAACCATGCAGAGGCGAGCCAGGTAAAGTTGAGCCAGGATAGGCCAGGCTGAATTTAGCCAGGCTGGGCCAGGCTAGCTTGACCACATAGTCCAGCTGTACTCAGAGCTTGAGATCTGCCTTGATAGACGTTGCTCTCATTTACATAAAGAGGCAGAAATTCTGACAGAAATTTAAAAATGGTGGCAGAGATACAATAAATACGCTTGGAGAAGTAATTAGAGGGGAAAAATAAAACACGAGACTGGAAATATTGAGGGCATAAATATGACTGTAAATAATAAAGTGTCAATGAATCAACGACTGAATGAATGAACAAGCAAATAAATGAATGAATGAATTAAATAAACAATGTATGACAAACAAACCACCTTACACTGAACTGAGTTGCTGAGATTTTATTAACAGCGAATGACGTGCTCTGCCTTACATACACATAATAACAAAGCAAGAAACATGAAAAGTTGCAAATGATACAAGAATGATATGTGACTCAACCCCATACCATGATATGTAGTTTATAATATTCCTGCGACCGATCAGCACCTGACTCCTGAGACTGGCTGTTCAGAGTTCTGTCTACTTAAATAGATATATCAGGGGAGCCCAAGTCCAGTCTTCGAGAGCTACTATCTCCCACATTTTGGTTACATCCCATTACCAACACACCTGAATCAAATAAATAGCTCGTTAACAGGCCTTTGCAGAACTGAATAACATGCATGCAAGATTTGTCCGTTTAATTCAGGTGTGTTGGAGAGGGTATGTTCTAAAATAGGATAAGGACTGGACTTGGGCACCCCTGAAGTAGATAAATAAATGCCAGTGTAAA
The DNA here is from genome assembly GCA_023101725.1 of Atherinomorus stipes. Lineage (NCBI taxonomy): Eukaryota > Metazoa > Chordata > Actinopteri > Atheriniformes > Atherinidae > Atherinomorus > Atherinomorus stipes. The sequence continues at coordinate 531,783 of JALJCO010012583.1, read as the reverse complement.
ATGATCTACAAAAATAAATCATTTTTTGGATAAGAAAAGGAAAAGGAAAATCATATCATAAGATCATAACCAGGGAGGGGTTTAGGCAGCGAAGAAATTAAGAACAAAATTCCTCCACAGCGGTGTAGAAGACTCATTTCCAGTTATCACAAATGCTTGTTTGCAGTTGTTGCTGCTAAGGGTGGCCCAACCAGTTATTATGTTTAGGGGTCAATCACTTTTTCACGCAGGGCCATTTAAGTTTGGGACAACCCCCCCCCCCCCTCTTAAAAATAAAAATCTTCATTTAAAAACTGCATTTTGTGGTTACTTGTGTTATCTTTGTCTCACATTTAATTTTTTTGATGATCTGAAACACTTAAGTGTGACAGAGATGCAAAAAAGAAAGAAATCAGGATGGAGGCAAACACTTTTACACAACTGTATATGCATAATTCTCAGGCGACTGAGCAAGTGCGTCAGGACATGCAGTGGGCGTTCAAGCTTGGTAGAGATCAAGACATGAGTATTGATGTGTATTTAGACAACAGGTGTTAAAGCTTGGTATTAAGCAAATACCAAGCTTGAAAACCCACTCCATGTCCTGATTGTTGAATTTTCACCTTTTAAAATTAACTGAGTGACTAACCCTCTATGGTACTATGTTGCTCCTGCAGCAGCAATGCCACTTAATGGAACAATATGTACTAAAAGTATACTTACTTACTAAAAGAGGGGAAATGATAGAAAACAATGTTTTAAATTTTTCACCTGACTTTTTTGCACGAAAAATGTCTGGAATCATTTCATTGAAAAAAAAAAATTCTGTTAATTGTAAGTGCCTCATTTTTTAATTTAATTAATTTGCTAATTAAGTATTGTAAACTTGTTCAGATGCATTTGCTGTAATGCAACAGGAATGAAGACTCATGTAAACGCGGGACCGCTTTTACATATGTTTTAATTTCTCTTTAATTTAGAATAAAATAATTCCTCTGTAATGTAAACCTTTAATCCGCTCTAAGTTAATTCCTGTTGTTCTGAGCATGCTCCTTCCCTTGTCCTGTTGTAATGACACTAGTCTTAGCGCACGTGACACAAGTGCTGGACTCTTGCCAGCCGGCAGAAATAAAGTAGCTTAATATGTTAGTGTTGAGCTGCTGCTACAAAACTGCAATCAGAATTCAGTGAAAATCTGTGTTATTATGGGGTTTTTTATGTAGTTGAAGTGAAAAGGAGCAGGAACCCGCATCTGTGTACTTCCAGGTAGACATAAATGGTCGTAAATATGTCACGACCGCCACCTGTCCAATCAGAACTCTCCCCATCCTCCGGATTTAAAGCAGAATAAGTACGTGTTTTCCATGTAACCTTTAATTCCGAATTATTTTTTCCACGTAAACACAAAGGAGAATGATTCAATTTTGAATTACTAATTTCAGAATAATTAATTCCAAATCAAAAAGCATCACGTAACCAGGGGCAGTGAATGATTGTGCAGTCACCATGGCAGCACAAAAGTTTAGGTTTACATTAAGCTCAAAGCACACCATTAATCAGAGTTATGTTCAGATATTTGTAATTTAATAAAGAAAACAAGAGAAGACACATCAGACCACCACACTTAGGGGGCTTGGGAGGCATGGATTGGTGGTCAGAGAGGCCGTTGGTTCTGATGGGCTGCTGTGTTTCTGCCGGTGTGTCCCAGGACGGCTGCATGTAGGTCACCACCACCTGGTAAAACTGAGGAAAAGATGAATAATGGATCCAATGTAAAACAATTCTGAGGGTCCAGTAAAGCGCTGGACAAGTTTGATACATTTTTGGAATAAATCATTTATGAAACTTCATAAACTAACGTTATATCATCAAGCTGAAGTTCTCCAAACTGAGTCATGTCTTTCCAAACAGCATCCTGAAGAGCTGGTAGTTTAATTACAGGGTAAATGTGAACAGTACAACACTTGATCCTCCTGAGCGGTGCTTGCTTTACTCCCATGCTGAAACATTTGTCATGCCTGTGCTGTTATATCATGGCTTCTCCCCGATGTGAAACTATAGCAGAACATTCAGTCTCAAACATTGTTCCAGTCTGTCAGATGGTTGGCTGCATCCCTTCTGCCCCACTGCTGCGTAGTAATGGCTTCATGATTACATGTTGCAGATACCTTCTGTGGCATGACAGTAAGTTGGAGGCTCTTTCATAATGAGTCATTGCTGGCTGGAAGATTCATCCAGTTGCACACAGCTGTTTCTCCATCCATGTTGCAACCCTTTCAGACTGATTTGTAGGACCATTTTGCACATTAACTAAACAACACAGAGGTTTAACGTGTGTCACAGAACAGATTTGCACACCTGTCGTCTAAATGCACATCAATACTCATGTCTTGATCTCTAATATCCATCTCCATTTTGTGAACGCTGTTCAGGGATGTGAGAACTAAACTGTAAACCTGATGAGGAAAGATTATTTGCAGATGTTAAGCTACAAAACTCATTTATCCAAACCATGGAAATTATAGGTTCTGAAGGTAAATACCACTCATAGATGAGGGTGGAAAAGGTGAGTCAGCTTCTTCACGTCTGCAGCCGTGTTTCAGGCCCACTTCAGGCCTCACCTCTCACCATGTTTCTGCTTCCATTCTGCCTTAAAATCCATTTTCAGTGAAGAATTGTTTCGTTGATCATGCGAGTTACTGTGGAGTTGCTGGGTTGCTCGCTGTTGCAGTAATAGATTCCAGTTGTCAATTAAAGACTCCCATTCAGAGTTCAATGGTGGGCATTGTTCTGTGAGATGGGTGAGTCAGTCGGAGGACTCTGTGGCTGCACTTGGCACTTCTTGAGGGAGATGTGATACACCAGAGGCAAGCTGAGCACTGGAAAGACATCCAGTCCCTGCCCCTTTGTGGGGATGAGCAGAAGCCAGAAAAAATCTTTTTTTTTTTTTTTTTTTTTTTTTGCAGAATGGGCAATTTCCTCTCTAAACCAGGAATAAAAAACTAAACATGCTGCTAGAGTTATAAGGAAGACATGATGCACTGAGTAACATTAACCTGGCAGAAAGTGCACTGTCAGCAGGATAACAAGCTTCCCGTTAACACCAAGCATGGGGAAGGTGTGGTCATTGTCATACAGGCGGAGAGGTACAGCAGCAGCTGGAGGTTGGCCATGGGAAAACTAAAAGAACATTCCAGAATTACTCTCCAAAACCAAAATGGGTATGGAAATATGTATTGACCACGTGACTGGCCATGTTTACAGAGCTCTTTCCCTCAAAGTGGCTAATAAAAAAAATACTGCAGACCTGTGAACATATTTCAAAAAGAAATAACTGAGTACTAAGACTTGGACTGAGATGACTTGTTCCTTCATACTGGAACCAGTGGAACAGCTCAGACCAGAGCTCTATGTTCACTGCTCGCACGGGTCTGTTTTGCATGCACGCTACATTTTTTATAGAAATAAATGAACATTTTATACTGTGCTGGTTTGTTCTTCTGGAATGTAATGTAGATGCTAAATTTATTGGGTTAATTTTTATTCACATCATATGCTTTCTAACTATTAAAGGGACTAGAGGCAGGAATTATGAAAGAATAAACAAGCATGTCCATTTTTTTAATACTTATGGGTGATGAAGTGTTAAAAACCAAAAAGAATGAGCCCACCCACGTTTCTCTCCGTTGCCTGGAACAGGCTGTGTGCTACAAAATGCACTGCAATTCGGTGTCCGAATTTCCCACGCTACCCTGCGGGTGTGGCGTCAAATGACACTGCGTCCGCATCCCCGACAGTTTTGATACAGGAAGAAGACGGTCGTGCTAAATTCAAACACTGTAAGCGATAATTATGGATTCTTCTGCCGTCAGCAAACTATCCAGATCAACTGAAAGACACTAAAAAGTGTAACTACAAAGAAAAAGTGTAGTAAACAACATTATAGCTTCAGTTTGTTTACGCTTCCGTGACGGCTTGGCTTGTGGCTGCAGTTACCTGAAGCGCCAGTCGCGGCAGTCGCAAGTTTCATTTCTTAATCTTGCCTCTAGTCCCTTTAAAGCATTAGCTTGAAATTTTCAGTAAATTACATTATTATCTCATCGGTAAAAAAACAAAACAAAACCAAAACCAACAACAAAAAGTGTTTCATAAAATGCTGCTCCAAGCAAGCCGGTAGAGCTGTAGTTTAACCTCTGACCTGTAAAATATTGAGAACAAACCTTGTACTGGCCCCAAAAGTTGTGGAAAAATTTCAGTGTAGAATGTCAATAGAGGATTGAGAGCATCAGGAGGAATCTCTGTGTGCATGGGACAAGGCTGGATGCTAGTGATCTTCTGCATTAAAGGTACAGTATGTAAGAATTACTGGCATCTAGTGGTAAAGATGGGTATTTTTTTTTACTTGATAGTGTGCTCTAATTGGAGCAAATGAATTACGTAGAACGATAACTGCTGTCTGATTCAACCGTCTCTGAATAAAGAAACAAAGCTGACAGACCATAAGCAGGAACTTTGATACTCACTCTGGACATTCACATGGCCTCATCAGTACACAACAGATCATATTTTACCTCCAAAACCCCAGAAAAGTGAAATTTGATGTCATGTCACCTTTAAGCAATTATGTATCCCAAACAGTGCTCAAACTACCATTAAACAAAGCTGGAACAGCAGTTTTAAAGTTCAGAGGGTTTTCACTTCCCACACATTGCTTTGTCCATTCAGGGGCACTGTAGTAAAAATGGTGGAACAAATATTGCAGCCTTTATATGTGCACCCACCCCAACAAGTAGATATAAATGACTCATTCTGAGAAGCAATTACATGTCAATAGAAACACAGTTTTGGATTATATATAGCATTGTTCTGCCATTGACCTATGATTTTTTACACACTGTACCTTTAAAAGCAGACATGATTCTCTACTGGAAACCACTGCATGGACTGAGGAAGACTTCCAATCTGTGAACACAGTTCACCCTGAAATCCACAAATGCAGAGTAAAGCTCTGGAGTACATGGAGGTTTTAGAGCAACATCTGCTCACATCCAGACGCCTCTTTCACACAAGGCCTTGCAGATTTCAGCAAGACACTACTGAACCACATACTGCATCCATCACTACAGCATGGCTGAACAAAGGAAAAGAGTCCGGCTGCTGAACTGGCCGTCCAGACCTTTTACTGATAGAAAACAGTTGGAGCATCATAAAAGCAGAAATTCAGTAACCAAGGTCCAGGACTGTTGAGCAGCTAGAATCCTGCATCAGACCAGAACTGGACAACGTTCCTCTCCTAAAACTCCAGCAACTGGTCTCCTCACTTCCCAGACGTTTACCGTTGTTGAAAGAAGAAGGAATGCTATACAATGGTAAACATCACCCTGGAACTACTTTTCACAGATGTGTTTCTGCCATCAGATTCACAATCACAAAATATTTTCAAATCGCAAATCTTTTATCATCTAAAATGTTGTTTATGTTCAATGTGGAATAAAGTATTTTAATGAGATCTACAAATCATAGTTTTCTCTTTTTACTTATATTTGACATGGTTTTCCAACCTTTTCAGAACTACAGTAGGGTTGTGATATGCTGACGTTAATATTCTCTGTCCTGTGCCCGGATGCCTCTTTCTGCTTATATAAGTGTGGACGCCTACTGCACTTCCGCTTTGAAACCTTCAGTGTGTTACATTGAGTTTTCATCAGAATCCTGCAGATGATGTATGAGCTTTGAATAGTGACATAACGCGGTTTGGTTTGGCTTCCACACAGCCTCAGGGGGAGAAAGCCACATTTTCCCTGAGCTTTGAAGATGCCATTTAAAATTTGACCATATTTGTTGGCTTATTAGCAGAACTCAGAGTCCTCCTCTTACCAGCAGCTCATGGATGCAGCATTTCAGCATGTTGTTTCAATGAAAAGAAGCAGACCAGTATGGGGCTGAACTCGGTTGCTTTTTTCTCTCTGCAGTGTCTGCATAACAGACCAGATGAGTATCCAGGTAAAAACATAAAAGTGCAGTTGTGTGGATCATCTGGACAGCTTGGTGTTATTCCAGAGTGTCAGTGTTTAATCCCGATAAGAATGAGGGAAATCAAAGGAAATAGGATGAGTAAAGGATGGTACACAGCTGTGCTCCTCATGTGTGCAACACATTTTTATTTTATAACCCCTCCTGGGCCTAAAACAGTCCTTCTTCCACTTTTCCCCTCTTGGCCAGCTGTTGGGTTTGTCTGCTTTCTATTTAGCTTTTGTTTTTCAGAGGTCTTCAATTTCTTATTGATCCCTTGGGCAGTGTCAGAAATAAAGGCTAAAAATCAGTGTTAATCCCTCACACAGGGTTTTAATGTAATTTATATGTGAATATCCTAGTTCTCACCAGAATACACATCTCTGTTCAGACCTGCTTGTGATGAGAAAGTCACTTAATAATAGGAAATTCTACATATTTATCCACCATTGGCTGTAATTGTCTCACAAACAAAACATTGAGCCAAATAAAACACATCGTAATGCTGAAGCAGAGGTAAGAGGAAGACTCCTGCTGTTCAAAAACAGCATTTGAGGCTTGCCACCTACATCTGTAGTCATGATATGTTGTGTTTATCCGTAATGTCCTCTGTAGTTGAGATGCTGAGCTTTGAAGCTGAAGATAATGACGCAGAAAAAAAAGACTTCAAAGCTTCAGGCTTCTCTGCCTCCCCATGGCGCTCCCACGAACACCCTAAATCATACACACAACAACGCTGCAGAAATTTAGGAGATGAGTTCAGATGGATTGTGCAGTCTCATGTTCATCCTACCTGTACTGCTGCATCATCTTCAGTTTACCTGTACTCTGAGATCTCTCCAGCCAGTAAAAGTCAGTCTTATCTTGATTCTTGCCTTCTCTCTTGTTCTGTCTCTTCCTCTCTTTCTCTTCCTTCTCTTCCTCTAATGTCTTCTAGTGTTTCTTGCTGCATCAGTCACAGTGACGTTCAGATCAGCCGATGTGTTTATATGTTATTAGCGTGTAAAGCAGTCTGTAATGTGAAACTCAGCTGCAACATCACACCTTACCCTGAATGAAAAAGCGCTGAAGTGGTTTTGGAGCCTTGGGATGCTGCAGGACAGCGACCCTGCAGGAATGTATATTACAGATGTCATTGAGCCAACAGAGAAGTCTGGAACACAGAGTTTTCAGATGGGAAAGTTACATAATATGAAAGTTACATCATGTGTTTCTAAGGTAATTATCTAAACTATGGTTAAATTACATTTACTTCCATACATTTACTTGTTATAGACTGCACTCAGTGGTCTACTGTTGTCTGCAACTGTGATGTGAATAAGCACATATTTTTAATTCCATAATTGTTGCAGTCATTTGTTTGACTTAAACAAATTTTAAAAGATGTACAAATTTACTTTTTTTGCCATTATTTGTTTATTTGCTTCTCTGATTTGTAATGTTGACATAACAGTTGTTTCTACTTTAAGTTCATAACCTTGTGTGGCAGGGTGAAGGAGGGCCCGGGCGGGGTTCAGTCCACAGACTCCTGGGTGAGAGTCGTGCGTGCTTACCAGTCAGCCAAAGAGACATCCCCTTCACCAAGTAGCCAGGGTGCCTGATCACTCAGAGGCATAGTGACAGGACCGCCAACTGCCGTATCTCACCCCCTCTTTTCACAAGCACGTCCTCGTGCTTGTGCTCTACTTAGGCTGTCACCCGTCCAGAATCTGTGGACCCACCCCTTGTGCTACATGGCCCCTACTTGCAGCGCCAGATTATGGCAGGACAAAGGAGGGCCCGGGCGGGATTCGATCCCCAGACTCCTGGGTGAGAGTCATGCGTGCTGATCATTCACCCAAAGGAACATCCCCTTCGTCAAGTAGCCAGGGTGCATGTTAACCAGCTCAGTCTTGGTACTGGCTGGTCCAAGCATTCATTACTCTGCATTGTGTGTAGAAATAAGGTGGGAGACGGTTGGCTCATCTTTCAGGCCGCTGTTTATTCTGCATAAAATAAAGTTCTGGTCAGACAGTCGGCTTTTACCAGGTGGTTCACACACACTATAAACAACAGAAAGCTTCTTTAGCATGGAGGGGTTAGCTATGTACATCGTCAGTGTATTTCAACATCATTTGTTATAAAAGTACCATCAAACCATTCAAACAGTGTCTCTAGCGTAGCTACCACATATATCACACATCAATGTTATAAAAGGAGAATCTCTATGTCACATAATACAGTATAATAGTGGAGTGCAACACAAATCAACCTACCTCGGGCATGTTTGTCTCATTACTGGCACTGTTCCGCCACAGACGGTGGCATTTACTGAGCAGCAGTGAGAGGGGGCGCCCGAGAGCCAACACATTAAAGAAACAACAAACTTTAATGGCAAGTAGAAGAATATCACAGTACTCTGTTACACATGATCAAGATGTGGCAGTTGACAGTCCTGTCACTATGACTGCGAGTGATCATGCACATACAATAAACATTAACATAACAACATAACCAGGTAAGTGATAACAGCGTACATTGAAGTCCGCAATACATGTCTTCATTATTTTTGTCCTCATGCATTAATCACTTAGTTATCTCTTAAAGGTACAGTATGAAAAAAAAATCAAGGGACAATGGCAGAAAAATGTGATATATAATTCAAAACTGTATTTCCATTGATATGTAATTGCTGTTCAAGAAAATTGTTTATTTTCTTAGAATGAGTCATGCTGGGCGGTGCACATATGGAGGCTGCCATATTTGTTCCACCATTTTCACTACAGTGTCCCTGAATGGTATTTCTGTGATTTATTGCTCCCCCCACAGAAACTGACTTCTTACAAACTTGGGACAACACTTTGATTGACTAAGCTCCAGCATCTGGACAACGTGACTTCATTTGACAAAAATGTTGCTATTTTAACTGTCTAACCTACAAATGGTTTACAACACAACTGAATGACTAGAGAACACACCACATGCTGAAGTGGTCTCAGGCACATTACAAACACTTACAGCTTCAAGCACAGAGGAAAAAAAACGCATTGAAACAACATGCCAGAGCCAGGACAGACTGGTTTCTGTTTTGTCAGCATGCCTTTTCTGTTGTCCACAATCTACACTCCGCTGTCCCCAGTGTCATCTGTATCATCTGAACACTTTCAGCTGGTGCATCTGTCAGAGCTCTGGCATCTACTGCAGTTCTGTCACATACAGGAGGCTATACCAGGTTATATATATATATATATATATATACCCACTGGCCTTTTACTACATGTCAACACAATTTACTCATCAGCCAATCAGATCACAGCAACTCAATGGATTCAGACATGTAGCTAGACATCAAAAATCAAACCAGAACTACATATGGGCAAAAGTAACTCAAAGTGCTTACAACAAACAGCCGACTGCAAACAATAGCCTCCTCAGGTTAAGAAATGAGAGCGTGATACAGGCAAAGCATAAGAAGACTCATTAAAAGAAGATGAAAACAAGATAGCGTAAAAGAAAAGTTAAAGGTAAGTTTTTACAGTAGAAGCTGTTTAAAAGAAGCCTAAGTTTCAGCTTATTTAAATCCAGGTTAAAACCCCACTTTTTCAGAGCTGCATTTAGTTTTTGTTCAAAAGTTCAAATCTACAAGGCCTCTTTCAAAACTTAATGTTCTCTTAGCTATTTTTCATTTTAAATCATGCTTTTTATTCGTTGATCTTTTAATGTCTTTGTTTCTTTTGTGTCCCTCTGTAATGCTTTTAATGATTTGTGTAAAACACTTCAAATTGTTTTTTGCATGAAATGTGCTACACAAATAAACTTGTCCTAATTCAAACTATTTCTATAACCAGCGTCTAACTTGTTAAGCAGGCGAGCAGTCGGCTAATTTATGCTAGGCTGTGCAGCGCTGGAGACGGCTAGAGACAAATAAATCATAAATTCAAGATATAACTTGACAACAGAGGGCACATGAAGTGGCAAACGGTGCACTCGACTCCATTCATTTATGCATTACCTGGTTGGTGGGGCACAGGAGGAGCGGGGATGTGTGTTGCAGCTCTCGTTTGTGTTTGCTCTGTGCATTCATGTTGACCAGGGAAGAGAGGTGAGCGCGGGTGGTGAGGGAGAGGTTTGGAGAGAATATTAACTGGGACATTATCATCACACCCTTTTGATTCCTGAGCTTTTTCTAAGTGATCATGTCCGCATGGGCCACATACACTGTTAAAAAAAACAAAAAACAAAAGAAAAACAAACTTTCAAAACGGCACTTGCTAGGTCCAGAGGGCAAAGGGCAGGTGCTCTAGCACCACCAAGTGTCTACCTGTGCACGCCACTGCACCTGGGATACCATCCTGACCAGCAGAGGAGCAGGGGACAGACGCGACCGGGCACGAGCACCTCATTGTGAGCTGCCGTGCCCAGACAGCTGTTCCCAAACGCATCACGTCAGCATTTCCCGGTCAGCTGTCTATAAAGACAAGTCTCCAGGAAGTCCTGACAGCTCTGAAGAGGGCTGGAGTGACAGTCGAAACTGTCAGCTAGGTAAGACCAAAAGTATGTTTGTCTTTTGAAAAGAAAATTATCTGAGTCTAAGAAAGGAGAGGATTGATATCGGCCTGTGGCTCCTCATGAGAGGTGAGTCTAAGTTGTTCTTTTTCAGGCGTGGCTTGATGAGGGCTATTTCTAGGGTCTGAGGGAAGATCGCTGAAAGCAGTGATGTACAGATGCGGTCATGAAAAAGTTCCCCTTTTTGCTCACTGCGAGACACTTACTAGCGACTTGTCTGCAAATTCAGTCACACAGAGAAACGCCTGTGTGCCCAGGGGAAACGATTTCAGAGCATAAATGAATGCCCGGAACATGGACGTTTCCACACACCAAGTTCGGACACCGTGTGTGATAGTGATACTGGCATGCTGCGATGGTGATAGTGCAGTAATAGTGCACTATTACTGCAGTAATAGTGCACTATTACTGCACCACTTCTGGCAGAAAAAGGCGGAACTTTTTCATACCCGCATCTGTATTTACAATCTGTAAAATATCTGAGGCCATGCATCCTGAAAGATTCTGGAAAAATCCTCTTGTCAGGGTATCAAGACAGCAAATGGTGGATTTTAGACGGCCAATGATAGTTATTAAAATTTAAAACACAAGAATGATTTATCATGTGATGCACAAAGTATGTTATTGGGATTTTTAGGTTGTTCAGCATTGATCATAAATATCTGCTGGGACAAAAGTCTGCTTCCTCCTCAGTTTTCTGCCTGGACAACAAAGTCTGCATCCTGAGGGGAGCCAGTTTAACTCACTAAACACAATAAGGGACATGTTCTGGGAGACTATGGCCCAGTCTCAATTCTCCCCCTTTCTCCTTCCCCTTAAAACTTCCCCTCTGTTATGCGTCTTCACGTGTAGGGGTGTCCCAATTCTGTCAGGACAGAGGGTTACCGGTATATACCCCTTCAAACGAAGGGTTTTCTGATGCACACTTAGGGCCAATTCCAATTCCTATTGTGGCAGTTGACGGTCCTGTCACTATGCCTATGATAGATCATGTGCCCTGGATACTTGGCCACAGGGATGTTTGGCTGAATGGTCAGCATGCATGACTTTCACCTGGGCATCTGGGGATCAAATCCCACCTGGGCCCTCCGTTGCGTACCTTGCCACACTATCTTAAGCCTCAAGCTCAACCCTCAATCTTAGTAGCCCTCAGAACCAAGTGTTAAGGGCTATTTTGTAACTTAAAATGGGACATCCCTTAAATGCAGATACATTTTCAAACTGTGGGGGGCAGCAATACACGAAAGCAGCATTCAGTTTGTCAATTCAGAGGAAGAAGAAGAATTATTTACTTTATTTACATTTATTTGCACTGTTCATCCTGCCTGTTTAATCATAAGCCACAAATGCAGCCACCATGGACATATTCAGCTGTCACCGCAACCACGGCTTATTAAAAGGTAGACACCAGCTATAATGAAAGTTTCATAGGTAACTGTGGTTCTGTGAATTCCTGGATGACTGCCAGTCAGCTGGCCTACACGTTACCTGATTGACTTTGTTGTCATTAGCACTCGACCTGTGAGGAGCGTGAGTAGACATATCCGCTTTGTTAACTGCCACTGGGAGTCTTGAGGGAATGAAACAGAACGATCGTTAGATAACTCTGTGGCTACGGGAGATGACATTAGCCCGGTCGCCTATACCATTATCAGGACAAGCACGTTATACAGGCTGCTATCTTGATAAAACAATGACATTAGCACTGAGAAAAATGACCATTTTGTAACGTTACCTAACTTAAACGATAGCAACATGGCTTGACCCCACTGGCCGCCATTGACAAAAGATCGTAAAATAAAAATAAATAATATGCATCAATGAGGTAACTCATCCATAACATGGCCCTAAACTAAGATAATACTATGATTTTCGTAATATTTATATCTCCATTAACAAAGAAAATACTTAAGATTTGTAGCTTGCCGTCTTTGCTGCCTTCATTCTAGGTAGCCCTTACTCACAAGGGTGGTGTCGGAGAATCTTAGGCCCAATTCCAATTCCTATCTTAACCCTCAATCTTAACCCTCAAGCTCAACCCTCAATATTAGAAGCCCTCAAAACCAAGTGTTAAGTGCTATTTTGTGACTTGGAAATGGGACACCCTTAAATGCAGAAACGTCTTTAAACTGTGGGGGGCAGCATTACGCCGTTTTAGTCTGTCAATTCAGAAGAGGAAGACGCAGAAGAAGAATTTATTTACATTTATTTGTACTGTTAACCCTGCCTAGCCATGGGCATATTCAGCCATCACATACCACAACTTATTGAAAAGTGAACACCAGCTATAACGAAAGTTACATAGGTAACTGTGGTTCTGTGAATCCCTGGATGACTGCCAGTCAGCTGGCCTCCATGTCACCTTACTGACAATTGTCATTAAGACTCGACCTGCGAAGAGCGCGAGGAGCTTTGTTTACAGAAGGAATGAAACAGAACTATCGTTACATAACTTTGCGACTACGGGAGATGACATCAGCCCGGTTGTCTTATACTGTTATCGGCACACGTTATAAAACAACGACAGTAGCGCCGAGAAAAATGACCATTTTATAACGTTAACTAACTTAAACGATAGCAACGTGGCTTGACCGCACCGGCCGCTATTGACAAAAGATCGTAAAATAAAAATAAATATTATGCAACAATGAGGTAACTAATCCATAACATGGGCCTTAACTAAGATAAAACAATGGTTTTCGTAATATTTATATCTCCATTAACAAAGAAAATGATTTAGATTTGTAGCGCGCCTTCTTTGCTGCTTGCATTCTGGGTAGCCCTTACTCACAAGGGTGGTGTCGGAGAATCTCAATATTGAGGGCGATTCAGCCCTCAAACTTGCCCCTTAACTTAACTTTCTTAGAATCGGGACAGCACTTGCTCTTCGCGGGAGTGCGCAATTTTGAGATTGAGGATTAAGATTGAGGGTTAAGACAGGAATTGGAATTCACCCTTAATATTGAGGGCGATTCAGCCCTTAAACTTGCCCCTCAACTTAACGTTCACAGAATCTCAATTCTCTTTTTTACCCCTACCCCTTCCCCATTCCCATTGGCCCTGATAACAAAGCTATGTAGGGTAGGGCTGAAAGTCAACCGCTACAAATTGGGACACCCCTTCAACAATCACATACGTCATCAGTAATCCTGCCGGCTTGTGTATTTGCAGATGTGCGCTGAGCTGTCGGCACAAATCTCAAGAAATCAAGCCATCTACAGTTGTGGGTTAATGTTAACAAGCAAAATCGATATGTACATGACATTCCTGCTTGTGTTATATCCCTCAAAGGACCTCCATGTAAATGAAGCCCAGCAGTGATGTTGCTGAAGTTTTTATTAATCATCTATCACTCTAGATTATCAGGGCTGCCTACAGAGCACCACTGGTTTTCAGCCTGATTGCCTTTATGTAACTGGAGCGTCAATGTAGTACTAGGTTTTTTTTTTTTCACGTGCATTTACAAAGAAAATGACTATTAAACATTTAAACAGCGTTAAACTAGACAATACAATGGTTTCCATACTTTTCAAACTTTATTTTTGGAGAAAATATTTACATCTGTGGATTTTTTGGGACTCAGTAGCTGCCATCTTGCTGGTGATTGTCATACCTCTTCATTGTGTGAGCTGATTTCAGTCTGCTGAGGTGGTAGCATGAGGTGGTAAGAGGTCTGACAGGACGCTCTGAGCCGACTGTGGCCATGTTCAGCAGACCGGGAGTCACCGCACCACTCCACAATGGATGTCAGGATTAGAAAACTGAAGCAGAGAAATCTGACTGATAAAGAGGGACATAGCATTATAAAGAAAAAAAAAAAGATCTACTGCAGTCTTCTGGTGTGAATACACATTAGTTATAATAATCTTGACACTTGCTTTTGAATTACTTTTTATATTTATATACCGAGGATAGCTTTTAAAAGAAAGCTACACAAATTCAACTGAATTTATGCTTCAAACTGCCTTTCTGCTGTTAAAATGAAAGCAAGGATGATGAGATAACTCAGCACTTCTCAGTAAACATATGAGGCCCATTTTTTTCTACAAAATCTGCAGCTTTAGAGAATTGTCCTTTGATAAGTTCCATATTTAGACTGAGTCCTCAGCTTGTATGTCCAGATGTGATCCCACTTCAGGAAATGAACAGTATCTTGGTTTTTGACTATGGCCACCTGCTGGAAGCACTAGAAAGTCACCAGAAGTTCCTCCTCTCTCTTTGAACTGCAGACCTTAGTGGTGCTTTGATACTTAACTCCTCCATGTGTTAGTGTCTTTGGGTAAGAAGCTAATCTCCACATTAACCCCAATAATGATTCCAAGTGTGAGACTGTCTGTCAGCTGCAAAAATCTGCATGATGACGAGAATAGAGCAGAGATCTTGAATCTCTGACCAGCTTACACAGGAGGCTGGTTTTCATCAGCCATTGGTGGGACTGAATCAACACTTTTGAGAGTAGAAAGAACATTGTATGTGTTAGTCAGGAATACAGCAGTTGCTGGGATATGAAAACCACAGAGAAGGCTTTGCTATGATGATTATAACTTTGCTCTTCAGCTTTGCGAAGGACTTAACAAAACATACTAATGTGATCCAGCTCAAAGGAATACACCCCAAACAAACAACCAAAAAAAAAAACTACATGACCTCAGCAGGCACACTGCTGGCTTTGATCTTAATTCTCTGCAGACCTCTGGTGTACTCTTGAACCTAGCCCTGCTCAAGGCTGAATATTTATCATCTGACCTTTACCATGAGTCATGTTAACTCCTAACTCCTTGACACACACCTTTCTCACTTTTCATTCGCACCTTGATCATAGAGCCGCTTTCAGACCTTCTGTTGTGGAATATTTGTGATGAAGTCCATCCGCCCTTGGACTGGAGTTGTCTTTTCGTGTCCTTGCGTCCTATTGTCCCATGTAAAAGAATACTGCATTAACAGATGATGAAGATCCTCCCACCAGCTTCCTGGATGATGTGAAAACTGCAAAGTTTGGAATGTATTTAGTAATTAACCCTTCTTGTTTTTAATCATCCACAGGGTGATGTGGGTCTTTGAAGAGCCGATGATGATGATGAAAAAGTATATGAACAGCCCTAACCCTGCAGCAGTGGTTGCCTAGCACTCCAGTTATCAAACATCTATGATTTTCCAGCAATATGGACACCTGTTTAATCCAAGTAGAATCTATGGTGGTTATAAAACTTGACTCTTTTTTTTTTAACTGAAATTTTTTAAACTTAAATACTTTTTGTTAAGCATCTGTGAATATTCAAATTTTCCTCATCAGACGTGGTAAGAGTGAGTTAAGGCTGATACATCCCCACCCATTTATTTGCTTATGCTCTGTAGGAAATAAGTGTGAATGTAGAATCAACACTTGTACTTTTCTCCAACTGACTCGTGAGCAGTTTGTTCCGAATGCTAACGTCTTTGCAGGCTTGGAAAGCCGCAAATTTGAATTCTCTGGTCATGTGAAAGGGAGTTTCATGCTTTTATTTGGTAATAGAGTCAACACTTTTTGTGTGTTCACTCTTTTACAGGGATTTCAGGAAACATTTCCTTTGCCTTTCATAATTTCCACATACTGTAGGAACCCCCCCCCCCCCCCAAAAAAAAAAAAACTGCAGCCACACCCAAACATCACATGCTGAAGAGAAAGTCAAATGTTTCTCTCCATATGATGTGACAAAAGCTTGACTGATTCTCAGCTTACCTGCCAGTTATAAGTGAGCAAAACTGAGGGTCTGGATGGCTTTAAAAATAATGAAAACAGTTTTATACAAGCACATGAAGTCACTTATGGCCTAAATCAAAATCTCTTTATCTGGGCTTTCAGCTCTGCCCCACAGCTATCTGTCAGGCAGCTGTTAAAAGCTGTGTGTGATTACAAGTACACACAACGCTGTAATTATGAGTCCTTTTCAGCTGATGAAAGATTTTCTATCTGACTTTGATATTTGTTGATAGCATACAGAACATGAGCAGATAAAACCGTGTCACTGGTTTTCATTTATTTTTTTGTGTTTCGGACAGTCTGGCTGCTTATTGATCTTATTTCCTCCCTCACTAACAGCTCCAGCAGTGGTTGCCTAGCACCATCATAACAGTGCAAAGCTGTGCAGGAAATGTGGTGGCGTGAGTAATGACCTTTAGACAACAGAACATGGATGAACTGGGCCACTGTTCTAAATGCTTCCATATGCTGCACTTTGGAGTCACATTTCTGGAGTAGATGCATTGATGAAGTTTTAATCCAGGCGTTATCCTGGTCTCTCATCAACCACTGTTAGAGCTCAGCTTTTATAGATGAAGAACTGCAGACGTCTTTACAGCTTTCTGAACTCTCTAAACAGAGCCTGTTTCAGCTCACTCACAGAAAAATTTAGCAGCAATCTTCCCTCTGTTTGGCCCAGACAGACATTTTCAAGTGTCCCAGCAAGTTTGTTCCTGTTGACATTCAAACTCCATTTTATGTTTCAGAAAACGTTGGCTGGGACGGAATTGCCCTGGTTTCCCACAGGGTATGGTGCTAGTAATAAGATAGATAGATAGATAGATAGATAGATGGATAGATAGATAGATAGAGATAGATAGATAGATAGATAGATAGATAGATAGATAGATAGATAGATAGATAGATAGATAGATAGATAGATAGATAGATAGATAGATAGATAGACAGACAACTATGACTATCTGGGCTGTTTCCTGTCTGCCAGAGGAGAATTGTTGAATGGAGTGATGGAATGTGGGAGGAAAATTTTCCTGTATCTGTCCGTGCAACGGTAGAGCATCTCAGTCTGCCAGAGAAGGAGTTCCGCTGTCCGACCAGTGTTTGGTGGAGAGGATGGTTGGGATTATCCATGATGGATACCAGTTTGTTCAGTGACCTCTCCTTCACAGTTTAGAAATTGTCTAGTTCACTCCCAATGATAAAACCAGCCTTCTTTATCGGTTGGTCCAGTATAATGGTGTTTTTGGTCCAGTGTGACGGTGTTGCTGGCTCTGATGCTGCTTCTCATTATACAGCAGGAAAGAAAAGCCTGCTGGAGATGACAGACTGGTAAAAGATCTCCAACATCTTGCTGCACACATTGAAGGATCTGAGCTGTCTTAATAAGTAGAGCCTGCTCATCCCCTTCTTGTACACAGCATCAGTGTTGGATTTCCAGTCCTGTCTGTCATTCATGGTCACGCCCAGGTACTTATAGTTCTCAGTAGTCTCCACTCCCTGCCCCATGATCTTCAGGGGAAGTAAAGGAGTCTTCTTTTCTGGAAGCCCATCACCATGGTCTTGGCAACGTTCAGATGAAGGTGATTCATGTTGGTCTACTTCACAAACCCGTCCACCACCGGATCCCTGTACTCCTCCCTTCCCTCTCTTATACACCCAACAACAGCTGAGTCATCAGAAAATTTCTGAAAGTGGCAAGACTGCGTTGTACTGGAAACCAGCGGTGTATATGGTGAAAAGGAGATAGCACAGTCCCCTGTTGAGCCCCTAAATCACTGACCACAGACAGGACACTGCACAGACGGACAAACTGGGGCCTGCTTGTCAGGTTGTCAGTAGCTGCGTTTACATGGACTCAAATATACCGATAGCTTTCTGTTGAAAATCTCGATCGGAATGAAAATGATCCATGTAAACACCCTCTTTCAATTTTATTTGGTTTCACAGGGATAGAATGTTTCTTTTCCCAAACCGATCATGGTTAAATGTAAATGCAGCCTCAGAAAGTTGTGAGGTTGCGCTCTCACAGCGCATGCTTCAACAAGACATAAAAATGTGCAACGAGTGAGGTTTCTTCACTTCGACAGATGGTGGTGAACAAAGTTCCTGGACAGCGACAGAAAGTTTGTTTTCAATTCAAACTCTGTCTCTACGCCTTTTCTCTTGGTTGTTTACAGTAAGTAAGTAAGAGTGCATGAGTATCAGCTGCTGCTGGATTAAAGTCCTGCAGAAACCACAACAACCATGACAATCAGTTTGTAGACCTCTGTCTTTAATAAATAATGTGATGTAATACCATTCTACACAGTTCAGACAGGATTATTCTGAATAAATGTTGGTGCATGTACACACCAGATCAGAATGAATTATTTCCCATGTAAACAGCTGCCCTGAAATCCTTGAACAGAATGATTTCATTCCGAAAGTGGAAAAAGTCTCCATGTAAACGTACCCACTACTGATTCAGGAGACCATGGAGTCGTCGACATCCATCCCCCACAGCTTCTCACCAAGCAGCAGCAGCTGGATGGTGTTAAGAGCACCAGAGAAATCAACGGAAGTGACTCTCGCGGTGCTGCCACCACCGTCCAGATGCAAATTGGCCCTGCAGCAGGTAGATGAGTACATCGCCAACATGACGGGGCTTGTAGGGGGTCTAGCAGTTCCTTCACCTGCGGTCTCAGGTTTGCCAAGACCAGCCTCTCCAGCACCTTCATCATATGCGATGAAGACCACTGGTCAGTCGCTGTTGAAGTACAGTGATGTAGACTTCTTGGAGACGGGAACCTCTCCACAGGGCCCTATGCTCTGCTTGCCCTGGGTGGCCGGTTGCAGAAGCGTGGTTGCAATCACTGTGTTGTCCTGTAGGTTTTCAGTTTTATTTATTTTGGGGTAGGGCTGTCACAATAATCGCAAAAATGAAATATCGCGATATTAAAGACACACAACGTAACTTTTAGACCTTAAAAATCTGCGTTTCTGACTCGTTTTGATGTCACACCAACATTCATTATGCGCATTTTCGAGCCGTCAGTGCCCAGAGGCGTCCCGGGGCTCAGAAACAGCGCTATGTAAGATTCCCATCCGGGACGCGCCCGTGACGTTGCAGCCAACTATTGGTTGCAGCACCGCGTCACTCACTAGCAACCGGATGTAAACCAGGTATCAACATCGCGGGTGTTTTGACTGCGCATCATGTCGAATTCGGTAAAGAAACGCAAGGAAACATTACCGGAGGAAGAGAGGAATAGAAACAGAGGAAGGGACAGAACAAGAGTCAAGATAAGACTGTCTTTTACTGGCTGGAGTGAGCTTACAGTACAGGTACGAACAAGATGGATGCTAGTTTAGCCGCCGATAGGGGGCGTGTCACTTAGAAATCTGCTGAAAGTTCCGTTGTGTGTCTTTAAGAAGCTCACCGCGCTGCATGATGGTCCACCGCCACCACCGCATCTCAGGACAACAGTTGAGAAGGATACAATGGCAGCTGCACTGGCATCAAAACCAAATGTTACTTCGCCCCTATGGGAGCATTTCGGCTTTCAGCCAAATGAAAAGGGTGAGCCAGACAATTTAAAAGAGGCAATCTGTAAAATCTGCCGTTACTATCGTTTGACCTGCGTTCAATAAAGCGTTATAAAATTGTCATGTCTTTTTTTTTTTATAACTTTTTTAATGTGCAACCGCCATGTTTCAAAGGAAATATTACCATGACTTTGGTAATTTAACAATCAACAAAGACATCGCCGAAATAGATAGATGGGGGGGTGCGCAATTATATTGCATATCGCAATATTGAGCCGCCTTGACTCACCGCAGGGGGAATTCCTCAATCGCGACAGCCCTATTTTGGGGGTTTTGTTGTGTGTGTGAGAGATTTCATGCTCTGGATGTTGTTGTGATTCAGGTTGTTCTCAGCTTGTTTGTCTTCTGTGGGTGCTCCTGATAATTATCAACTTTGTTTTCATATAAATGCTGGCAGGATGTTCTCTGCTGGGTTCTTTCTCTTTTAGTCCTTCTTTCCATTTTCATTTTTGGTCACACTACAGTTTTTTTTTCCTTTCCCAGGTCCAGTAATGTTATATAAATTCAGTAATAAACAAGCATGAAAATAAATAAATTAATAAACTAATAAATAAGTGCATAATATTAAGCTTATCAAGGGGGAGCCTTATACAGTATCTGTGAAACTCCTCTTGGCAAACAGCAGCCAAAGCATCATTCTGCTGCTACCATGCTGGACAGGAAGAAGAACATGAATGTTGACAGTAGAGGAAACTGGATCCAAGACAGACACAAATGAAAAGAGAAGGGCCTTTTCAACTGTATAATGCTTTGGGGATATATAATGTGCTAAAATTATGCGTAAGCATGTTGGTAAAAATGCCAACAGAGGGTCAGGTAGCAGCTGTTTCATTTCCATAAAACCTTTTCCAATGTGCTGTGAATAATCCTTTGGTCTGGTCTTGTCTTAAGGACATTAGAGAGGGTTGTTTCATAAAAACTGACATCTGGAGATGTCGCCAGACATTTGTTGGACATCACAGCTGGACATTTTAAGATTAGCCGTCAGATCAGAGATAGTTCACACAGCAATATTTTACTTCTACAGACATATACAGTGATGCTTTACTTTTAATCTTAAATGGCTTTTTATTTAACCTTTATTTAAACAGGACTCACTGAGACATGCAGTCTCTTATTCAAGGGTGACCTGTTTACCTAATGTACATGTCTTTAAATGGTGGGAGGAAGCCAGGGAACCCAGAGAGAACCCATGCATATACAGGGAGAACATGCAAACTCCACACAGAAAGGCCTCCGTTCAAACCGCTCCTCAGCCGAGGCTTGAACCAGCAACCTTCTTGCTGTGAGGCTGCGGTACTAAGCACCACACCACTGCGCAGCCCATTTTTCTCAATTTAATTTTTGATTAAGTTTTTTAAATAAAATTCTTCTTAAGAGAGGAGGGGATTAGTTGCAAATTATTCTGTTTTATGTCTGGGCCCCTTTGAATAAGCTTCAGCTTCCTGGGTTGTCCCATTTCACATAATATATTTTATATAAGGACAGAGATGAGTTTGCGGTTTGACTGACGTGAATAAACTGAAACTAAAACACGTTTGTACAATGGTGGCTTGGCTTTATTTGATAAACAAAGCTAGGGAGCATTGTCATCTGGTGTTTCTGTGCTGTGTCTGGGTTTACCAGATAATTCAGAGGTGTTCTGAGTTTGAGTTTCACCATTTACTCCAGGAGGTGTCTGCTGACGATGGGCGTGCACATCAGCTTTCGTCTGATCAAGCCTAGTTTAAAGTTGTACTTCCATGGTCATTTCATTAATATTTCTGTGTTCTCCATTATTATTGAATGCATTCTGCATCGTTTCTGTTTAAAAAACCTTCTGGTTGCTTAGTATCCAGCTGTATTTGTATACTAGAAGAGAGGCTTGTGGTCCAACGGCAGGCTTTTCCGGGTCCTTCTCATGAATTTCCGTCTGATTGGCTGCCTCCCATGAGTGTATGAAGGAAGCTCCGCCCTCCGCTCTTATTTCGTTACAGACAGGAAATAGAGCCGACAAACAAGTTTGTTCCGCCATGCTAACAAACAGTTAGCTAATTAGCTTCTCAACTCCGAAGCTACAGTCGTGCCGTCTCCACTTCTAGTGTGTAGTGGAGGATTACCTGCCTTCCAATGGACAGATAGAAACCCCACGTGGGATACGCTATTTGCAATGTGACGTAGAACTGCGAGGCTGTTCCCGATTCGCTCTTTTCTTCGTATTGTTTCTCTGATGAGAAAGCACAGCCGACTGGGGGGAACGCAACGCTAGCAAGTCAGCATGTGTAAGTAAACAAGGGGAAACCCTCCGTATTTTTTTTTTTTTTTTTTTTTTTTTCTTTCTTTTACTTTTCCCCTAAACCCTACTTCAAACAACCAACGACTTTACCCCCGTCAACACTCCCCCATCCCATCCTCCCTCCCACCCCTCCTGTATAGCCAGTTAGTCCCCGCACATCCGCCCCCCCAGTGTCCATGCCCCCCCCCCCCCCCCCCAAACCCAAGCCTGCACCCCCACCCAGGCCGCGACACGCACAATCCCCCAACCCCGCCAGAGCCACCACCCACCCACCCACACACCCCCCCACCCACCCAGCGCCCCGCATCCGATCCCCCAACAGATCCATCCCCGCTCCCCACCCAAGCCCCCCAACCCGGCACACACAAACCCCACCAATGCACCACAACCCCCACACCCAAACACCTATCATCCATGCACCCCCACCCACCCACCCATCTCCACACACCCCCACAGGCAGCCACACACACACACAACCGCATTCACGCCCCCCCTCCAGTCACACACCCACCCACACATACCAAGGACGGGGACCACGGGGCCACCAGCCCCCCCACGCCACAAGTCCACCGCCCCCAGCCCCCGGACCACGCGAGACCAACCCGCACGAGACCACCGGCGCAGGCCAGCCCCAACCGACACAGCAGCCGGGCAGGACAGGCACCCGGCGCGGAAAAGACCCGGCCACCCCGCAACCCCCCACCTTCACACACTAGAGCTGAACGATATGGACAAAACCCCACACCCTGACAGCCACGCCAGACACCCCAACATCGATACGACACGACACGACTACGGGTCCGCCGAAAACCAAGCACCCCGGCGAAAAGCGCAGCTCCGTCCGCGACCCCCAGAGCGAACCCTCCGTATTTCAGAAGGAGCAAGTTAAACGGGTTTTCAGTGGAAGGAGGCCTTTAAACGATCTGCTGTCCCGCATCAGGACAGCATTACAAGGCCAGTAAATCCCATCAGCACAGCCGCATCAAACTGCCATTGAGAAATCGAGACCGGAAGCAGATCCCAGTTTATCCATCACTGTTTTCAGAGTATTCCCCAGGTTCTACTTGGTGCTTCCCATCCTATCAGAAAATGTCTCTGCATCATGACACCTTTTTAGTTGATGGCCCGCATCAAGACGCCAAAGTTCAGATTTTCCAACTCCGGCGTCCTGACATCCTTGATGCCCCATGGTCAGTGGGTGCAGTGGACATAACAGACGGTCTTTCTTCTCATTGCCTTGACCATTTTAGTGGCCCACATAGCTGACTATCATAGCAGACAGAACTGCTGCAGATCTCTTATGATGCCATTCTTGTTTGTCTTTGACCTCCACTATATGGAGAAGATGAGTCTACAGGATGTACTATCTGTATTTAGCATTTCATAGCAGGCTCAGACATTTTTTGGTAAAAGCTGCTTCACATTTTTGTTGGATGGGAGAAATGCTGCAGACTGGTTTAATATTTAAAACATTTTAAACACATTTTTATATTAAATGCTGCTTAATATGCTGGAATGTGATAGTTTTGCATGTTTCCTCATCATGATGTCAAAGTAAATGCTCTATATAAACTGAGTTTTGTGGCTGCTGACAGTTTAGTTTGTGCACTGTCACTGCTTTCTCTTATCAGCATCACCATTTTTCAACTGTCTTGCACATTCCTTTGTGGAAGATTTGTGGTGTCTTTGACAGGGAAACTTCATTCCAAGATGGCCGACAGATAGTGCACATGGTGGAATCTGAAACTGTTTAGCTTTAATTATCCATTAATGAATCTTTGGATGGAAGAAATGTAGCTTATACAACCCCCTTTTAATTCAGCAACAGAGTGGCTGATTAAGTTAACCAAAAATAAACCTGAAAAAATCTCTAAATGCCCAAACTGACCTGGCATGAGTCAAGAAAAAGGGCCCTGGAGAGGAGCAGGGAGAAATGGCAGCATGTAGGAAAAGGTGAGGAGAAAAATCCTGACATCATCCTCCCTGCTGCTCACATCCAGACCAAACAGGGCTGTGTCTGGCTTTCATTTACTTCTCCCCCTCCTGCTCACCCTCTTCTCTCCTCTCCCTTCTTTTGCTTTTTTCTCCTTTCTTTGGAGAAAGTGGGAGGAGAAACAGAGAAGTGGCAAACCTCCAGGACTTTGGAAGTTTGTTCCATCCCAGGCTTGAACTCGGCACCACAGCTCCTCTGGTTGTAAACCGGGAGGGTGCCTGTCTCCTTCTCTCCGAACCATTTCTGCTTTCACTCCTCTATCGCTGCATCTCTTATCAGTGTGTCCTCATCAGCTGCCTTCCCCAGGGAGGTGCTGGAAAACCAGCCAGAGGATTTTACCAGGAGGATAATGACCAAAAGTCCAGTTTGCAGTAATTTTTCGTAGCTCATAATCTTGATCTTCAAAAACACATAAAGTGGAGTCCAACCCCTTCAGCTCAGGGTAAGTTTTAGATCTGCTTGTGGTGTTGTTGCAAAGCCTGTTTAAGTTTGCAGCTTTAAGAGTGACCTCAGTTTGCTCTGTGCTCTCCTCATAGTGAACTGACCATCGCATAGTTTCAAGTCACAGCATGTTACCTCATGATTCCTGTGATAATTACTGCTTTTCTGCAAGGTTTTTAGCTTATACCCCATAAATATCCAACAGCGTGCATTCAGCAGCAGGACTGAACCCTATACTTTGGTGGTGAGAGTGTTTTAAGGGCAAGAGGTGAGCCGCAGTTAGGTTGAAGAAGACCTCAGTTATGTTGTGAATGATGCATGCAGACAAGCGCTTTCTCTGCAATGTTAAAAACATTGCTAGAAATTGTTAGATATGCTCATTTAGTTTCATTTATAAAATGCAACTCTCAACATGTGAGCTGTAAATGTCACATTTTTCAATGTACAATGCTTTTTAAATAATCAGTGCATATCTGCATCTGCTACACACACTTTAATGACAGTAATGTCAGAGTAGTAGCAGTTATCTGATTTTCTGTCCTCTGGAATGGAATCAGGTACTGGTTGGTACTGGTGAAGCGCTCTAATGAAGACTGGTTGGATGGGTTGATGTTTCCACTGCAGTAGTCCCATAAAACCACACCCTCACCCAGAACGAGCACAGGAGTGGAAATGTGAGAAAAAGGGATTTCCATCTTCTTGGCCAAATGCACCAGAAAGAGCTTAGAAGAAAGGGTGGGTGATGATGGTGGGCTGCAGGGTTTTACTGGACCATGTGTCAGCTATTAATCTTCCACCTCCCCTGTTAGACTACTCAAGCAGAGGGAGGGGGCTGTTGCAGTTTAACAGTTCTTTTTTTTATCAAACTTGTTTTGTTTCTGATGCAAAAATGATTTAAACTGCAAGTTAATTTATTTCTTATAAGCATCTGCTTCTTCATCCCTGTTCATGCTGTTGCTGGAACCTGTTGCTATGCTACAGATTTTTACTCAAATAGCAGAATGAAGCCTGATGTTCCCAAGCATGGCAGACATAGCATTCCATGTATTTTCACTTCATTCTCTCCCAACTTTGCAAGCGCGCTCTTTGTAAACTGATTCTTGGCAGCATCATGAAAATACTGATGGTTGGATATACAGCGTATATCAGCGTCTGCATGTTTTATGACTGCACCACTCTCCAACTTTGCTTTTTTCCATTCATTTTTTCCCCTATGACGCAGCACAGATGTCTGGAAAGTTGGAAGAGGTTTTCTTTTTTTATTGAAAGTTCTCAGAGAACTACAGCAACGCTTTCAACAGTAACGTACCAAATGCAACAAACTCAGGCAGGACTTCAGCAGTTACTTGATGGAGAAGTTGCACATGGGCTAAAGGCTGTTTAAGGATAAAATGTTGCTACACAATCATTTGCTGTCTCTGCAAGTTACTACAGCACCTTTTTTTAATACTACAGAAGTGTCAGTTTTAATATGTGAACAGGCTTAGATTGGCCATTATGTCTGAAAACATCTGTCAGACGGACTAACAAACACCAGCTGTGTGGAAAAGCCCCCCCCCCCCAAAACCTTATCATTGATCCTCCACATCTGCACCACACATGTAATGTCCCATTCCTCCAGCTGAGGGAAGGGTGGGTTGGGTGGGTGGGTTAGGGTGCAGAGCTGTGCATCCTTGTGGTTGATTCATACAAGTCATATTAATGGTACATGATGGGGGGGGGCAGGCCTTGAGACTTGCATTATGAACTACTGCACAATGAACCACTACACAATGTTGGAATGAGCCTCCTTCCATGTGGCCAACATCTTTGCTTCACATTTGTAGCGACGTTTTGTGCGGAGAGAAGCAGTGATTTGAGCAGATTTATGCGTTTTGGCATTGATGACTGCTGCTGACATTCTGAGAAGGACTTAGTTTGTCATGTGGGAGGTGTTCAGGAAGCTGCAAGAGTTGGGCCAACTTAAAATGAGCTGCAAAGCCTGGAGCATGCTATGTGGTTTTTTACATGAAAGTTTGTCATTAGATGTGTTATCTAGTACAAATTTCCAGAAGTGAATTGACAGTTGTGTTATGTACACATATTAATAATCAACAACAGTTGTAACGCGAGTGAATGACAAACAGTAGGTGGGATCAGATCATGATAAGTGCGCAATAAGATGTAATGGTGTATGTGCTGAGCTTGGCTAACTGCTACTGTGTGACTGCAGCCAGATGTTCAACTAGTTTTATTTCCTCATGTTGACGCTTCACTTTTCGCCATCAGGTGTGTTTGTCCCAGTCTGATGCTTTTACACCAACAGCAATTGGCAGCAAAGTAGGAAACTGACGTGACAATCCACTCTCCTTTTAATAACAGTTGTGCAATCTCAGATCTGTGGCAGTTTCACACAATGCAAATCTTTGCATATTACTGTAGATTTTGAAAAGAAAGAAAACATAGGTGTATGACATTCAGGAGCCTTGAGAACGAAGTCATTTTCTCAAGTTTGAGCATGCAACAACTTCAGGTAATTCATATCATCAAGATGTCATGATTCTTAAAGAGAGATGTGGACTCATCTCCCCCTAAAATACATCATCTCACTTTTTGAGCCGTTTTAAAATGAGATCATATGTACTGAGCTGCTAATAATCTTAGCTGCAGCACTTTGCATTGTGTTGAGACGGTGTTGATGCAATAAACCAAGCAAAGGAAAAAGGAATTGCACATGTCTGGCACCGTGTTTTTAGCTGTATTAAGTTGTGTAAATACTATTGTTCTTGAAGAAGAATACATGAAGATGGCTCAGGGCACAAAGGAAAAAAGTTTCAGCTTAAAACAAACTCTTTCATATGAATCTCTCTTTGGAATAATGTGTAGCTAAACCTTTATTGAATCATAGTTAGAGATGCACTTATCCGATACCTGGATCGGATATCAGCTCCGATATTGACAAATGAGCTGAATCGGATATCAGATGAATGTGGCCGATCCAGCGTTCTGTTTCTGTTTTTATTAATATTGTAATAAATGTACACTTTATTAAAAAAAAACAACAAAATTAAGTATATTTCTATCTATGTTTATTTGCTACCTTTCATTAAACAAGGCTATATGTTTATGTCAAGATTGGTGCCTTCACTCACATGTCATCTCTTTTTAATGTCCTCCAATTAGTAGGGGTGCAAATCACTTGCTTGATCACGTTGCAATATTATATCAATACAGTGGGTAATTATATGTCTGCAATATCTTAAATTGAGACACAATACGATTTCAATTCTAATTGATTTACAGTTGGATCCACTGATCTATATAAAATGATATAGAACAATATTATAAATAATAAACGTTATTGTTTCTTAACATAACTAAGCTTTGCATTACACTCTCCCTATGTCACATCTATTCACTGCACAAATATAAGCATGGATTTTGTTGTGAAAATGTATCACAGGACTTTCAAAATGAAGCCATTTTCATAATAAAAGTGAGTTTGATATTGAGTTTTGGTCGATTTTGGATTTTTGGATCAATTTACGATCGATATATCGTTCTATATCCATGTATCTTATAGATTGACATGTTGTTACACCCCTATCAATTAGGGACAAATCTCATGTATTTTTGTTTCGATAACTCCAGAAGTCTTCGAGTTGGCCTGGTGGTTACAGAGAAATACTCGTATCGACTGAGAGGGCAATCTTTGAACAGAGGCATGAAAAGGGCTCAGAGTAAAGATCTGCCTTCCTCTACAGCCTTCTGGGCAACAACATATCAGAAATTCATTTACAAAATGCTCCATTATGTTCAGCAGTTAGCAGCAACATGTTGGCAGCCTGCTGTTTGGCCTTGGACCAGAATCACAGGTTTTCCTACTGAGTCCAGTTCTGTTGTGGCCTAATGAGAAAAGCAAGACTACACTCATTCTGTCCAAACTGGAAAAACACGAAACTCATCAGCTTTACAGCCACAGTTTGGTGATTGCAT
Source organism: Atherinomorus stipes (assembly GCA_023101725.1). NCBI lineage: Eukaryota > Metazoa > Chordata > Actinopteri > Atheriniformes > Atherinidae > Atherinomorus > Atherinomorus stipes. Next base: position 503,238 of record JALJCO010012583.1, on the reverse strand, counting down.
GTCATCTGTTTAAATATTCTGCTGTTTTAAATGGGCTTTGCAGTTTAGATGTAAGTGTCTCCATCTTCCAGCTTTTAAGAAATAATGAATGATGCTACCTGCTGCGGTGATCCCCGTCTACCAGAACTTAAGTGACTCTGAGGCGACTGCAGTGAATCCGCCTTCCTACCCTAAAAGGCCTGGATGCGATGGTGTCAGCGCCTGGTGATGGATCTCTGGGCTGCTCTGCACCGCCAGCTTGCATGAGCGTGTTTTGGGTGTGCATACTTGTGTGTGGTCTTTTCTGTAAATGTGTGTGTGAGGTCCAGCTGCAAATGGGATGCAGAGTCGTAGCATCTGTCTTGTAAATGCAAAAGGACAGCTATGTATCAGAGCATGGAGATGACAGACCAGGATTTAAATCATCTTGATTTGCTGATCATTGTAAAATACTAAATAATTACAAAAATAAATAACTACTCGGTATTTTGGTCCACATGCCAACACAGTGTTAGTATCATCAGTTTTACTCATACAGTTCATCCTGCATGGCTGGAGAGTCTGTTTATATATTAACATCTAAACGCACTGTTTGGTTGAGATTTATATAACTTAGAGAATAAATCATTACATCTTAACACTGATATGAAAAAGGCAATAAGCAAAGTAAATGCTGTCCTAGCTGCTGCTGTGATAATTCTTTTGTGATCACATTCTTGTAAAGAGGCTCACCACAAAGGACTTAACTCCTGGGAGGTAGCCAGTTCTGAAGCTGTCGCAGAAGACATCGATTCTTGGATGTTTTCACAAGGGATGCTGGGCATTTTGGCCAAATGAATGCAGCTTTAAAACCAAACGTTTCAGCTTCCGTGTCTTAGATAATTCCTCATGCTTCCATTGTTGTGACTGCCTGCATCAGAGAAAACAAGTCTCCTCTATGCTACCACGTTTTCCACTGTGGTGACGAGAGGAAGCCGGAGTGTTGACACATACTGGCTGAGCCTGGCAAACTTTGCAGAGCAGTGGCTTTAGTGTGACCTGAAATCACACGAGCATGAGTGGAGAACACAAACATCTGTTACTGTTTCCAGATGAGCTTAGAGTTCCTTGAAATGTGGAAGCCTGGTGATTTAGGTCCTATATCTGGATAGTGACGGCATTTGGGGACTGCAGGCATAAGATGCCTCTTCTTCATTTTAACGCTCAGTCTCGGTTCAAAGAAGTGTATTCTTTCGTTTTATAATTAGGTTGGTGAAAATGTGTGATTTTTATGTGAAGAACTGCCTCTGACATAATGTTGGACACAGCTTTGTAGTTAAACTGAGTGCTTGCAGAGTTGCATTAAATAAAAAAAGTCATATTTATAACTCATTATTGAATCAAAGGCTGGTAATGAATTTATTCACAACTAAATACTGATAAGACTGTTGTGCACATAGAGCTGGCATTATGCGCCATGCCTTTTCCCTCCATGTGCTCTCAGAGAGTGGCACCGGGCAGCATATTGCTGGAAATATGTGTTCGAATGGTCAGGAGGTAAGAATCACAATATACTGTGGATAAGGGGCGATTACTTAAAATTATTGTTGAGTAGAACTAAGAAAGTAAAACATTTGGGGGAAATCTACTGTAGAGTAAGTTAAAATTCAATCCATTTTTAAGGTTCCTTAACTCAAGAACACCAGTGCCTATAAGGTGTTGCATCCTTGTTATCCACTAGAGGGCAACAGTCACATTCCTGGCTGTGGAGAAGCAGTGGCAAACACAAAGTTTATGCATGTTCAAATACAAACTCCGAGCTTTTTAAAGCAATAACGGTTCACCTCTGAGCTTTGGCTGCATGTTAGGCCTGCTGTTAAAGCCCTGATGCCTTTAACAGCAGGTATCAGGGCTGTTAAAGACCCTCAGCTGCTTCACTTTTACTCCCCATCATTAGCTTAATGGTACAGACTTAATAAATCAGGTTCTGTGTGCATCCTCAGGACCCTTTTCTGGATTTGGGTTTACAGCCAATCATTAAAATCCCTGCAAACATTAAGGCACAGTCAGAGGCTGCACTAAAACATTGAATGTACAAACATTAGGATGTAATTGCTTCTGAGATGCATGGTATTAACACAGGGTGATCCTACACTTTATATGGTAGGGGTGTGTGCATGTGTGTCCTTGGATTTGTATCTTCATGAGGACCAGTGTGACATTTTGAGAGTTGTTAGTTGGAATTGACTTGCATCCAGAGGTGGACAATCCAGGTGCAATTAGGTCAAAATCCTGCCATGTTTTTGGATCTAACTCTACATATAGAACAGGAGTTTAGTTTGGTTTATTATGGATCCCCATTAGTCTCCACCAGTGAAGACTATTCTTCCTGGGGTCTAGATCAACATAAATTTTGAACATACAATCAACAAAAACACAGGTTAACAAAATTAAAATGCAATAGTAAGCAAACAACGGGTGTTTACTAAAAGGCTCATCTACCTGCAGAGGAGCTGTGCTGATTAAATTAAGCTGGTTTAGTGATTTGCTGGAACAACTGCTGGACAGCGCTTACAGTAAACTTTCTGGCCCAGGGATGTCCACCTCTGCTTGCATCTGATGGTTAATTTCAAGTAAATTCCAGCTGACTCAGTTTAACCGTTGACTCAAGTATGAAAGCAGCTAAATGTAATGATTTAAATCCTGAGTTACAGGCTGAATTAACAGGTGTGGACCTCAGTTTCATTCCCTGTGACATGACTTCACATCTCAACCAAGGAAAAAGTGACTTAGCAGAAAACACACACCCCTGCTGTGAAACTGGATTTCTCTTTCAACACACATTCTAAGAAAAACACTAATTATGTGAGTTGGAAAATCCAGTCCTGGCCCAGGAGAGTTAATTACCAAACTTATTTGGCCAGCAGCAGCTCTAACAGATGGATTTGATCACTATGACTCTATGCTAGTGCTACCATGCTAACTCAGGCTGCATTTAAACACAATAGCATCTCACAGAAGTAAGAGAGTATTTGTTCACATATTGGAAAGGTTATGTTAAAAATCATGTTTTTTATGCAGAGCAACAAAATTTTGTGGACTCAAACGCTTTTGGATCTGTTTAAATGTGTTTAAATTGACTGAAAATCATGGTGTTGGTCTCTCATGGTGTTTTGTTCTGCTTTCACAGGCCTTGTGTCATTTGAAGATGAAGAGGCATCGGTTTTTACCGCTGTGCGTCCTCCTGGGCTGCCTGTTTGCAGGACTGCTCACTAAACTTGATGCTCAGGAAGGTAAGTTCCTAAGTCTCAGATGTCTCTCAGCTTGTAAGATATTATTCCAGCTCTGTTTGCAACAGCAACCCTGTTTCCAAAACTTGTTACCTTATAATAATAATAATAATGATAATGATAAAAAGCAAAACAGATGGCAATGGTTTGCAAACGTTTAACCCCTATGTTGGAAAGTACTAATTCCCAAAAGCAAACCTAAAGAAAAACTTGAGAAGGTTCAGTTGCAGCAGCTTACCCTCTGAGCAGAAGCTAAATGTTTCTGAATTTTTTTTGGGACAATCCATGATCCACACAGAGGTCCAATAACAAAACAGCACTTGGGTTCAGATCAGGGAGACCATTCCTCCCAGTCACACCCTTATAAGTCAACTCTACTGTTGTGCATGTGGATAATGGTATTTGCTAGGAAAGCAAAGATATGCCCATGTTGTACCACTTCCAGGACTCCAGGAAGGTCAGGTCTGGTAAGCACAACCTGCAGAAGCTTCTGTCCCGCAGCCATGGGAGGCAGCCTTTTAGCTCACTGAGAAGAGCTCTGAGAAAAAGTGTGAACTATTTCCTTAAGAGCTCTTCCCCTAGGAAATGGTTCCTCTCTGTTAATTTGGCTCCATGGCCATGTGTAGAGGTGCGCCCATACATTTACTGTAGTTGTTACTGTCTTACCTATAACACAAACTCAGACTATTCCCAACCTTAAGAGGTAAAAACCAGTTTGGCACTCAGTTCCCTTTGCAACCAACCTCAAATGTTGTCCCTGTAGGTGGTGAGCCCATGTGGAGAAGGCATCCTGTGGCTTCTCTCAACCCGGCCGAGCCTAATGAGCAATGGCTTTGCAACCAGGAAGCTGCAGAATGAGTAACCGTTCCCCAAATTAAGAAAAGAACAGAAAAATTACCACTTTATGGAGTTTTGATTGTATTTACGGTTAAATTAAGGGTTTAAACCATTTGCAAATCATTTCATTCTTCATTTAGTTACATTTCGAATGGGGTCACAACTTTTTGGGAAAGTGGTTGTGTATGGATTATACGCACATAATCCACATCTGCACATGTTCAAGATGGAGCTTCCAACGTGGTTTATGGTTTTCTGAAAAACAGCATAATATTCTGTAATGGAGCATTTTACCAAAAAGTGCTGTTGTCAAACTGTTTTCACTGTTATTCTGTTTGAGTCAGAATAGACAACATGACTGAACTGTTCTCTTAATCACAGTATGGGACCAAATAATCAGAGTAGGTGCTTCATGCAACAGCAGGGTACAGTGATCAGATCACTGTACCCTGATTTCCTGAATCAAAAAAAAAAAAATCTATTTATTTATATCTATATATAGATATATAGATATATATATGTATTTGAGCAGATGGATGTTGTAGGAAACATTAAAAGTTGAACTATATTGTGCAAAATATGTAGAAAAACTGTTTTGGTGGCATGCACCAAGCATCTTTTCACTGGTCTTCACTTCTGTCCTCCAAACACTCCCTACGAAGACTGTGCACAAGGGTTGGAAGCTGATATGTACTTTCTAGTGGATTCCTCCTGGAGCATGGGAAAGGAGAACTTTGAACATGTCAGACAATTTCTGTACAGCTTGATCCAATCGCTGCACCATGTTGGAGGACAAAGGTTTAAGTTTGCCCTTGTGCAGTACAATAACAGACCCCAAACCGAGTTCCACCTCAACAGCTACCCAACAACACAGGAAGCTTTGGCACACATCAAGGCCATGTCTTATCGTGGTGGGGGTACGCGTACCGGCCTGGGGCTGGAATACCTGATGCGTATGCATCTGACCAGCGCCTCGGGCAGCCGCGCTGCCGACGGAGTGGTCCAGCTGGTGGTGGTGCTGACAGACGGGCACTCTCAGGATGACGTGGCCGAGCCAGCCCAGGTGCTGCGGATGGCGGGCGTGGAGATGTTTGCGGTTGGGGTTCAGGATGCTGTGGACTCCGAGCTCAGGGCGATGGCTAGCCGGCCTCACGACACTCACGTGTTCAATGTAGACTCCTTCCTGAAGTTGGGAGATATAATCCAAGATTTAGTAGTGAATGTTTGCGGCACAGTGACCCGGTCAGGGGGTGTTCCTGTGGCAAATGAGGCCCCGGTAACTGAAGGAGGGACAGGTAACAAAACGGGACCAGTGTCACTACCATACTAACGTGTCTACATGTGCAGGAAGAGGCTGCTGCATATGCGGTCCAGACTGAACTTTATTATTAACACAGCCTAGCTTATTGATTTATTATTTTGTTTTTACCACTATAACCTTTCACCTTCCACCTGCAACATTAACATCACCTGTTTTTTCTTATCACATTTAATAAACTGATAATACTTTTCAGTCTTAAGAGGAACTGCATGTATTCACATCCCTATGACTTGTTATGTTAGAGTTTCATTTGGTCACAGTGGGAAAGACACATTCTGTCCTCGGTGCTTCTTAAATCAGGAAGTCAGTGGAGCACTCTGTTGACAAACAACAGTTTCATAACTCAAGGCAGCATTTTGACATGATGACTGTTTGTATCAGAGTTGACAAAACCACAACATTCCTTCAGATTTAAAGGAAAACATGAACTCCAGGATGCTTTTCCCTCAAAACCACCACTCAAACCCAGTCAAAGAGCTTTTAACCAAAGCTAACATGCACCACTGCTTATGTGTCCTGCACATGTATGTTCGTCTTTATCAGTCACAAAGTCTATCTGTGTTAAATATGTGCAATATTCTATATTTGAAACAGTAATGAACCTGCTGGGAGCCATCCATGACCTGCATAAATCTGTTTATGTCTTTAGGTTTTCCATCATTAATTAAAATTACACATGGTTTAATTAAAAAGTCTAATGTGCAAAGATGCAGTACCATTGGAGGCACAGGTGACTGAAAAATGAAGCTCAATACTGTACGTTGTAAAGTTGTGTAAATATGCAGTCCGGATGGTCCACAGGTTCATAGCTGGTCACTTCACCTGAGGTCTGTAACAAGAGTCTGCATGGGATGGCTGAACTCAGTGGAGCTCACACACATTATTACTCAACTCAGGCAAATAGTTTCTTGCAGTTTTTCCTTTGGCTTGAAATCCCTGATAAATTTTACCAAATCCAGTTTTCTTTTTGTTACTGAAATTGGTTTTATTGACTTTTTCAAGTTTTATTTGAACATCCAAATTCATGGCTGAAAGTTACAGCCATCAAGTTGCCTCTATATCTTCTTTCTCCTAATAAATGACATTAAATCACAATTTTGTGTCATTTAAGTTAATTATTTTTAATCTCTTCATACAAGACACAGACACCTGCTGTATATGCTACAACACTGTGCTGTAGTTATCAGTAATCCTTATAATACTGTAATCACTGTATAGTCTAGGTAATTATTCCACAAAAAAGATCAAAAAAAGATCAGTCAAAACAACAAGTTGCACTTCTTGAGAGAATCTCCTTGATTCAGCCAACATGCAGCATGATGTGTTTTCTGATGTTGTTGATTTGAATGTTACTTCACACATGCAATGATATGCTAACTCAAGTTCACTGTCTGTCTCACTTGATTAATGCTTTCACAATTTCCTTTTTTTTTGTTGTTTTTTTCTCTCTTTTTCTCTCCTTAAAGCACAAGATTCAGCTGACCTAGTTCTCTTAATTGATGGATCACAGAACGTTGGAGCAGCAAACTTCCCCTATGTGCGTGATTTGGTTTTGAGAATCATTGAGCCCCTTGATGTTGGCAGGGATGCTATTAGGGTGGCCTTGGTCCAGTACAACTCTGACCCGGAGATAAAGTTCTATCTAAATAAATATTACAGCAAATCCTCAGTCCTGGAAGCTGTGAAAGGCCTGACCTACTCAGGGGGCGATGAATCTAACCTGGGGGCTGCCTTGGAGGAAGTGGCAGAGAGCCTTTTGAGTGAAACAGCCGGGGGCCGGGCAGATGATGACGTGCCCCAGATGTTGATTGTCATCAGTGCCGGGCCATCGGACGATGATACTGGCGTTGGTGACCGGGCCCTGAAAAGGGCTGGGGTTATCACATTTGGTGTGGTGATCGGTGACGCTGCCACTTCAGATCTGGAAGAGGTTGCCACAGATAAAAGTTTTGTCCTGACAGCTGCTGATTTCAGAGCAGTTGCAAGCCTGGGTGATCAGCTCCTTCCGTTCATTAACGGCGTGGTCCAGCGCTCCATTATAGTTCAGAATGCGTTCACTGAAGGTATGTAACTTCTCCAGTGTTGGTGGGGTATTGTGGTTGTGGAGGGGAACTTAATAAATTGACAACCCTGAAGGCCTCATAGTGAATATTATACTGTATTGTGTGTAAGGTAAGATAAACCTGTGCTGACCAATACTCTGCTTAACCATGATAAAGCTTTTTTAGTGGTAGGGCAGAAAAAAATGTTAAATACCGGCCCTTAAACTAGTTTGGTGTATCCATTCTGGACTTCTGCCTCACATTAGAAATAGTTTATTTTTAGATAATGATTGAAAATCATTGTAATTTGCAAGTAAAATTTAAATATCAATTTGTATTTCTGCTAACAGAGCTTCTAAACATTACACAAGGGGAAGGCCAGCTGATACAATTATAACGCCATAGTTAGTTAACAGTGCAACAATTGTAAATGAGTTTATTCAGTCTGAAATTAATTTTGAAGTCTGATGATGCAGCACAGTTATGTCATTTCTTTGAAAAGATTCAACTGAAAATGGTGTTTTGCACTTTCAATACAACCCTGTTTCTCAAAAAATGGAAAGTTTTGTCAAATGTTACATTATTTATCATTAAATATTCGATTATTCTTATTATCAGCAGCTCATTTCGATGTACAGTTAAGGGACAAAAACAAAACATCAAATGATTACTTTGTTTACTTTCTGTAAAAAAAAAAAAAAAAAATGAACATTTCAATTTTAAATTTAGCAACACATTTTGAATTGTTAGGCCAGGGGAAAAATCTAGTTAAATCAATTTATATAGCCCCTTACAAGAGCCAAAAGGTACTCAAAGTGCTTTAATATGAGAGCAGTCAAAAAGCAATTGGATAAAATGAGTACAGAAAAATATTTACATGAAATAATAAAAATCTCATATGTAATTTGATAATGGAAAGACAACCCCTTCAGGTCCCGCAATATCATGTAAAATTCAGCCCTCAACAAATATTCAAAGAAATGAAATAAAATAAGTAAACTGAATTCAGATTATTAAGAGGAGTCATGTCATGTCATTTTCTGTACCGCTTGTCCAGTTCAGGGTCGCGGGGGTTGCTGGAGCCTATCCCAGCTATTATCAGGCGAGAGGCGGGGTACACCCTGGACAGGTCGCCAAGGAGTCTTATATTCATAAAGCTCCTCTTGGCAAAGTAAATCTGTTGGACACAACAGAGTAACCAGATCATCTTTCTGCTGCCATGAAGGACGAAAAAAAAGACACATTTTTAAACAAGTGAACAGCATTTCTTTCCATTTTAATGTCTGATAAATGTCTGAAATACATTAAATTAGTCTTTTAACCTCTTAACTCCCACCTTTTTAAGTAATCCTCGCCTATTTTGCATACCCAAATGGAAATGCAAATAACAGAGGAACTGTAAGGCCAAATTACTTGTGTGAGACATCATTTGAAAGCTTACACCTTCTAGTTTCTGAAAATATAAATTAGAAAAGTGTGACTAAAACACAGCCTGGGCGCCGGCGCCCAGGTGGTTTTAAACAGGTTAAATAAATCCAAACTGCTTTCATTTAAATCTTATTAAGCTTTCTTGCTTTGGTGGAAATGGAATTCAGCTACTGTATGACAACAGGAAGCTGAAGCATGTTGCTGAGTCAAGCCTTTACCAAACACCAGATAGAAACCTTTATTTCATATTTTCTAGTCAAAAGTTCAAACATTTGAAAAAATTATCATGTGATTGAAATAGGTACTGTATAATTTACTTTGGATGAATGAGGTGAAATTGAGGACTGTATTAGCTGCAGAGGAAAGCACCCATCATGAATTTAATTAATTACACAATAATGAAATTGTGACACCTTACATTCAGATAAACTTTCATTCTAATATTACTTTGTCCTTTTTTAGTGGTGGCCGTTGGAAAACGTGACATCATTTTCCTGATTGACAGCACCATGGGGTCAGCAGCCATCAATGCTCTGCGTCAGTTCATCGCTCGCTTTGTCAACACCATGCCGATTGGTCCAGATGGAGTTCAAGTGGGTATTGCCCAGTTTAGCAACACCCCAAGACTGGAGATGGACCTCAACAGCCATGGAACCCGGGAGGAGTTAACTGCTGCATTGCCCGCTATCAGACCCAGACCAGGACAGAATGTTAACATTGGAGCTGCTTTGGAGTTTGTGCGGACGAACATGCTGAGACCAGACAGGGGCAGTCGTATCAGGCAGAGGGTACCTCAGCTTGTCCTGCTGTTCACCAGTAAAAAGTCCAGTGACAGCGTGGAAGAACCTGCTCAGGCCCTGCAGAGAATGGGCGTACTTACTATGGCTGCAGGGTCGAAGCTTGCTGAGGAGGCCGAGCTGAAGCAGATTGCCTTTACTGATAAAGTTGTGTTCATGCAGAAGGACTTCCGCCAAATGTTTCGTGACCCCAGTAAAATCATTAATGCTCTCTCTACTCTGGCTGGGACGGTGGTGACAGAAGGGCCCACTGAGCCGGATATTCCAGGTAGCCCTTTGTCCTGTTACATCATGTCAGTATATAAGATTAAATTATGACCCTATCTGATCTGTGATGTTAAACAGCGCTCAGCCTGACATGTGAGCCCTCAGTCATACATGACAACTCATGCAACAGTGACTTCAAAGAAATATGGTTTTATTTATTTATTTATTATATATAAATAGTTAGCCTTTTTTTCTCTACACAGGCCATGGCTACATATTTTTTTATTTTGGAATTAATTACTCAGAATTAAATTATTCTCCTTCGTGTTTACATGGAAAAAATAATTCCCAACAAATTAGGGTTTACATGGAAAGCACATTTATCTAATTCTGCTTTAAATCTGGGGGTTGGGAAGGGTTTTGATTGGAAAGCGGTGGGCATGACGTATTTACGTCAATTGGGAAGTAAACAAATTCTTGTTCCAGCTCCATTTTCTTTTGGCTAAGACATGGAAAATCACATAATCATACAAATTTGTTTCACGTGTGCTTCAACGCGCACTGTTGCTACAGAACAAGGGAACGAGCATGTACAGAGCGACCAGAATTAATTTAGAGCAGAATAAATTTATACATGATGGAGGAATTATTTAATTTCAAATTAAAATGAGAATAAACCAGCCACTTCATTCAGAATTACGTTTAATTTTGAATGATCATCACTTAACTTAATTTATGGGCATAAATGTTCAGATTTCTTTGTATGTGTGCATTACCTGAGTTATTGCTGACATCTGGTGAAAATTTCATGTCAATAGTTTTACTAGAAATATATTTTCTGAAAAAAACGCTGATGTGTTCAATATTTTTTTTTTCTCTGCTGTATATGATTTAACAGAGTAATGATTTTGTTTTTGTATGTTTCAGAAGTGGTGGTTACCACAGTGCACACACAAAGAGTGGTCCGTGACATCGTCTTCCTCGTGGATGGCTCAAACTATGTTGGAAGCAGTAACCTGCCCTATATAAGAGACTTCATGATCAATGTAGTCAACCAGCTGGAAATTGGCCCTGACAGGGTCCAAATTGGCCTTTTGCAGTTTTCCAACCAGCAAAGAATAGAATTTTACCTGAACAGCTACAGAACCAGACAAGATGTTGTGAATAAAATCTCTCAACTCAGACTGATGGGAGGTTCAGTGCTGAATACAGGAGCTGCTATGAATTATGCCCGGACTACAATGTTTCAACCGTCAGCTGGGTCACGCAGGAGGGACAGAGTCCAGCAGGTCTTGGTTCTGATTACAGGTGGCCCAGCCCAAGACCAGCTGAAGTCTGTGGCTGATAACTTGGCTTTGGATGGCATTTTGACTTTTACAGTCAGTTCAGGACAAGCAGATGAGGACTTGCTAAGGACAGTTGCCTTTGTTCCAGATTTGGCTTACCATCAAACAAGCTTCTCTGGTTTGCCAGCTTTAGCTGAAGTCATCATGCCGAAGCTAACAACAGTGGTTGGCGATACAGATGTGACACAAGTCGTGGAAGGTTAGTAATCTACTTCTTTATTTGGATTATTTCTCTGTTTGAGCTAAAAAATAAAAAAGTAAGGTCAGCTCAAGCATTGTGAGAAATCAACATGCAAATAATTAATTTCACATTTTTGTTTGCCTTCAGATGACCTCACTGGAGTTGAAAGGGATGTTGCTTTCCTCATTGATGGCACAGATGCTGTCAGAGCAGATTTCCCCTACATTCGGGATTTTATCAGAAGAGTGATTGAACCTCTCGACATTGGGATTGACAAAGTACGGGTTTCAGTGGTTCAGCACAGTGAGAAACCAACCCCAAATTTCTATCTCAACACTTATACAACCAAAGACGAAGTGATGAGAGCTGTCAATGGATTGACACTGGCTGGCGGACGAAGTTTAAATACCGGATCTGCTTTGAGGTTTATGAAGGACACCGTCATGTCTGAGAGCTATGGCAGCCGGGCATCTCAAAACGTACCCCAGTTTATGATTGTTTTGGCTGGAGACAGATCTGTGGATAATGTGAAAGAACCAGCGGGTGAACTGAAGACTGAGGGAGTTGTACCGTTTGGCGTTGGTGTCAAGAACGCAGACCCTAAGCAGATTGAAGCCATTTCACACAACCCTTCATTTGCCTTCAATGTCAAAGAATTCAGTGAGCTTGAAACCGTTCCACAAAAGCTCAATAACTACGTGAGCCTTCCAAAGGAGCAGCTGACGGTTGTGCTGAGTGAAGGTAAGACAAAAAAAACCTTTTTAAATGGCATGTTAAGCTTGCTTTTTTGAGAAACTGAATGTTTTCCTTGACATTTTGGTGCTTCATCAAAATAACTGCATCTTATTTGTGTCTTAGTGCAAAACAGTGCTGTAAAAAGAGATATTGTGTTTCTTCTGGATGGCTCTGATAACACCATAAATGGATTCCCAGACATAAAACACTTTGTTAAAAACATAGTGGAAAGACTCCATGTTGGTGAGAACCAAGACAGAGTGTCTGTGGTTCAGTTTGCTGATAGCCCTAAGGTCAACTTTTATCTTCATTCTCACAAGACAAATAATGACACCATTCATGCCATTGATGATTTAAAGCACAGAGGTGGAAGACGTCTTAATATTGGCGCAGCCCTGCAGTTTGTGAGGCACAGAGTCTTCACTTCCTCCACGGGAAGTCGAAGACTAGAAGGAGTGCCCCAAATTTTAATCCTTCTGAGTAGCAAACCATCCACAGATAACGTGAGAGGACCAGCATTGGCTCTAAAGGAGCATGAAATCGTGTCAGTGGGGGTTGGAGTGGGAAATGCCAATATAGCAGAGCTGGAGATGGTTGCATTCAAACCCGATTTCATATACCAAGTCACTGACTTCTCTGAGTTACCTTCAATCCAATCGCAACTTGTTGCTAAACTAAATGTTGACAAAGACAATGAAGAAACCATGAGTGGAATTCCTGACTTAGTAGGTAAGAACATCACATTTGAATTTTGTGTGGACTGCAGTATGATTTGTCTGAGGGGTTCATTTTACATTTCTGGGTCCTAGAATCTAATGACTCACGAGGTGATAACTAGTCATAAATGATTGTGGTTCATATTTGTTGTGTTCTGTCATGCTAGAATGTCCATAACCCTGTATGTCACATTCCTTGCAATTTTTCACATCATTGTCGCTGTAATTTCAGCATGCCAACATATCTCATACACCTAAAATGATTGTTTGCCAGTTTTGTTTGAACACTTTCAGAGCCATGGCTCATATATCTTTCAGTTTCAAAAACGGGCTTTGAAGTCTCAAACATATCTATCTATCTATCTATCTATCTATCAGCTGGCACACAGAGCAATAAGAGGGACATAGTATTTCTCCTTGATGGGTCAGATGACTCCAGAAATGGACTTCCAGCCTTTCGGGAGTTTGTCAGAAGAATGGCCCAAGAGCTGGACATTGGCGAAGACAAGGTTCGGATAGCTGTTGCTCTATTTAGTAATGACACCAAAGTTTACTTCAACCTAATGGCTCACAGATCCAAAAAGGCTGTCGTGTATGCAGTGAGAAGTCTTCTTCATAAAGGTGGAAAACCTCGGAATGTAGGAGCTGCTCTACAGTTTGTGCGAGACCATGTTTTCACAGCTTCATCTGGGAGTAGACACCTCGAGGGAGTTCCTCAGATTCTTTTTTTACTGACTGGAGGCAAATCCAGTGACGATGTTTCCACCGCTGCACTTAATCTTAAGCAAACTGGTGTTCTATCTTTTGCCATTGGGATGAAAAATGTGGAACATGAAGAACTTCAGAGAATTGCCTTCTCCTCAAGATTTCTTTTCAACTTGCCTGTTTTTGGTGAACTTTTGTCCATTCAGCCAGAATTAGCTACATTTGTCAAGGCAGAGATGCCAACTGAGTCTCCTGCTCTTGTGGGTAAGAAGTGTGATGAATTCTCACCAACGAATCTATGAGTCTCCTTACCTATGTTACTGTACTTTTGGTCATGCAGACTTTGAACTGCAATGAAACTGCATCATCATCCAAGAACATCGGTCGATCAGTTTCATGGTCCTTAAATTCTCTCCGCTGACAAGATGCAATGTCCTGGCTATGTTGTTTCTTGTTTGGCTCTCATTCTTTTCCTTCTGGTATCTCAGAGAGCTTTCTTTCTGTTCTTTAGCTCTTCCTTGAGCCAATGATAACCACATCATTGACTGAAAGTCACTATTTAAGCGTGAACTTTTTTTTTTTTTGCTTTTATCCATCTTTCATTTGTGAAAGAGGAATATTCATCTACCATTTTTCTAAAATTACACAATCACTTATTTCATTTCATTGTTTGAATTTCTTTTTCAACTTAGAGTTTTGCCGACTGTGTAATAGATTTCTGTAATACTCCTTATTGATTCATATGTGATTCTTAAACAAGGTTTTCCTGCTCTCTTTTAGTTGAATTAGAGTCGCCTCAAAGAGACATAGTGTTTCTTTTGGATGGATCAGATGACACACAGAGTGGCTTTCCAGCAATGAAAACCTTTGTCCAACAAGTTGTGGAAACACTCAGTATTGGGGAGAACAAAGATCGCGTTTCAGTGGTTCAGTATAGCCGGGATCCAGAAACGCATTTTGATTTGAACACCTTTATGGATAAACAAGATGTTCTTATTGCTGTCCAACAGCTGAAGCATAAAGGGGGCAAACCTCGCAACACTGGTGCTGCTCTTCACAATGTGAGGACTAATGCTTTCACTCAGGCTTCTGGGAGTCGGCATGAAGAAGGTGTCCCTCAGATATTGATTCTGTTGAGTGGGGGACAATCTCAAGATGATGTTGAAAGTGCTGCAGCTGCTCTAAAACAGGAAAAAGTTGTTCCATTCTGCATAGGCACCAGAGCAGCTGACATAATTGAGCTCCAAGTGATTGCACATAACCCTTCCTATGCATTCTCCATACTAAAGTTTGATGATATTGGAAGTATTCAACACCAGCTGGTGTCATTTGTGAAAAGGGTGCCTCGACAGCAACCAAGAATAAAACCCCAGAGTGCAATAGGTAAGGCTACGCTCATCTCAGCAATTGTGATAGAAAAATGTGTCAAGTCATCATCATACCTGTAATTTCTTGTTTAAGGTGCCACAGAAGAAGGGGGATCCAATAAACGGGATGTAGTGTTTTTATTGGATTCATCTGATGACATGTGGAATGACTTTGAAATAGCACGTGGCTTTGTTGAGACAATGGTAGAGAAACTGAATGTGGATGAAAACAAAGATCGCATATCTGTGGTGCAATACAGCAAAGAACCTTCTGTTGAATTTTTTCTGAACACACACAAAACACAACAGAGTGTTGCAGATAATGTGCGAAGTCTACGACATAAAGGAGGCAGACCCCTCAATACTGGTGCAGCCTTGAATTACGTGAAAGAAAATATTTTAACAGTCTCCTCTGGAAGTAGACGTCAGCAGGGCATCCCTCAGATTCTGGTTCTCTTAACTGGTGGAAAGTCCAGTGACGATGTCAGAAATGCTGCCGAAAACTTGAGGGAAGTTGGTGTGACGATTTTTGTGGTGGGAATAAAGAATTCTGACATCCTTGAAATTCAGACAATTTCACAGGAAGCCAGTCATGCTTTCCTGGCAGCAGGATCCAGTGATCTATCAGACATTGAACGGAAAATCCTTTTGATTTTGGAGAAGAATGAAAAACCTGCCATCACACCGGTTTCCTATGGTAAGATTTTAATGGCAAAGTCGTACTGTACATGACCAACTTGATGCAACAATAGATTGTAGAGCACAAATCTTCCATTTTTAATGAGGGATATAGATAATACAGTAAAGCAGTAGCAGCCTTTTAATCACTGTCCGTATGATCATAGATTAAAAGTTTTTTTCAGCAACAGCTGTCCACACAGGGTCAATGGGCCTCATGCAACATGTTCATATTCTCTTCGTAACTTTCTCACTTTTTGTCCTACCATGGGCTCCTAAGAGTGCGCCAAATCAGATTCAACATTCTTAACTTCAGATAACTGCGTAAATGATCCTTGTAAACATAATGCCTTCCACCTGTATACAATTGAGCGCGAGTTCATGAGAACTGCAAATCTGCATAATTACCACCCCGATAATTCCATATAAGGCTATGACTTCCCACGCTTGTCAGATTTTGTTCATTCAGAAAAATTGCATCAAAGACTGAGAAGAGAAACCACCAGTTTGGAGATTGAGATTCCTACAGAGAACAGAAGCAGCAGAATTAAAGGACCGATAAAAGCCAAGTAGTGGGGAATAAATCACAAGCGCTGTAAATGCTGTGTTGCCTGTTGGTTGCACTCTTACAGAAGTAAAACATACTGTAAAAAATATTTGATCCTAATGATGGTATCAAAAAGATGTCTAACAAAAGCAACACAGTCATTGAAAAATACTGGTGGAGACCAACAGGTGCAATGTACATTGTGATGTAGATGCTTAATATGAGTTTCCCTTCAACCAACACAGCACAACATTTTGCAAAATCTCCTTTAGTGTTACACATACAAGTGTACTTTGCATCCCAGCTGGATAAAAAAAAAAGCCAAAGTGTAGCTAGACCACATCTGTCATCCTTTTATTTTTCTCTCCATCTCTCTCATACAACACACATAAAAATGTGAACAGAGAAACTCTAATTTGACAAATTCAGACCCAAACATTCCACATTTTGTTTAATAACAAAGCCAAGGCTGGTGCCATGAAGTGAACAGAATTATATAAGTATGTCTTACCGCGAGAAGAGCTGCAAGCTGTGACTGTTGTTTAAACCTCCTTTCTGAACTTTCTGTCCATTTTCTGTTCGAGATGTTATTTAAATTTTATAGTAGCTTGATCTCACTTAGAGCTCACTGACTGCACTTTCTTTTGACAAAATGACGACAAATCAAACCAGTGTCCCCTCACCGACATGCTGGCTGCAAGTGAAGTGGCCAATAGTCCCGTCACTCAGTTTGCACAAAAAAATGTATTTTATAATTGCAGAGTGTTACATAATGATGTATTGTCAATCCTCAAATAGTGACTGGGGCTTTTATTTGATTCAGGGCACCCAGAACCAGGCTTTTATTGGAAGGAGGGCTTTCATTAGAAGAGAGTCTTATATTTTATTTTTCAAATGGATCACAATGAATAAATCAACATTTTGTGTCAGTTTGAACCCAGTAAAATGTACAGCGCTCATTTATCGAAAATGCCTGCATGAAAAACTTAATGGCGTTATAGAAGATGTTTCTTTCAACACGTTTTGCAATAGTCTGTAAAATTGGGTTCATACCCCATCTGCTATGATTAATTAAAACCTATAAATATATAAATATTATTATACATTAACTGTGAAAGTAATGGAGCTGAAAAAACATCCGCCAATCATCTCTGCATTCCTTAATGTTTTCATTTGTCTACTGGCTCGTCAATCACTTTCACTACAGTAGTAAGAGTGATTGACGGTCAGTTCAACGGGTAATAGGTGAGACTGATCAATGAAAGTGATTGATTAGTGAGAGTAATACTGCAGCCCGGAAGCTGCGTACACTCGTCTGACGTTTACAGTAGGTAGCTTACAAGCATTCTGCTAGTGTGGCAAGGCACGCAACAGAAGGCCCGGGTGGGATTTGATCCCCAGACTCCCGGGTAAAGTCGTACACGCTGACCATTCAGCCAAAGGGATATCCCTGTGGCCAAGTAGCCAGGGCGCATGATCAGTTGGAGGCATAGTGACAGGACCCCACACTATCATATCTCTCCCCCTCTTTCCACAAGCACCTCCTCGTGCTCCGCGCAGGCTGCCATCAATTATGAATCCATGGACTGTTTACCAGCATTGCACATGTAGAGCCCTATGAAATCCGCAATCACGGAATCACGGACAGAACCGGATTGGATCCACTTTGCTTTCTATTGACTAACTTACTTCCATCTGCTCTGCTCTGGATGGACGCGGTTTCAAAGCAGCAGAATACAGGACAGAGCAGTTTCTCCATGATTATTAGCCTGTGTGTCCGGTGATCTAACCCGGACATACAGTATGTTTCTTATGGTCTATGGTGTGGACCATCATTTCTAAATTAGTACTGTTCTGAGTTATGTATTATTTACTATTGGCATTTTCTTTTTTTGTTTGTTTAAACTTGTGCCATGTTTTTACCTTAAATATGTTTGAAAGCGTGAAAGCATTCAAATTAGTAATTATAAC
This sequence comes from Atherinomorus stipes, assembly GCA_023101725.1. NCBI lineage: Eukaryota > Metazoa > Chordata > Actinopteri > Atheriniformes > Atherinidae > Atherinomorus > Atherinomorus stipes. Next base: position 485,112 of record JALJCO010012583.1, on the reverse strand, counting down.
AGCATTAATTGGCTAAATTTAATAGTTTTATACACTGTATTGGTGTTAAATTTGTGTAAAATTAATAAAAACGGAATTCTCAAAAATTCAAAACAGAAAAACACCGAAAATGGAAAAAAATTTAAATGGAATTTTAGAAAAAATAAAATGGATTTCATAGGGCTCTACACATGGATTCTGCCGACTAGCCAGAATGTGGCAAGGTACACAACAGAGGGCCCGGGCGGGATTTGATCCCCAAACTCCCGGGTGAAAGTCATGAGCGTCCCTGTGGCCAAGTAGCCAGGGCGCATGATCAGTTGGAGGCACAGTGACAGGACCCCACACTGTCACACTAGCAATGTTAGCAATTTTGCGTTTGTGACATGATGGAGAATCTGTACCTGCTGTCTGCTAAACACCGGAGTGGCTTGTGCATGTTATTCTGGGGCCGAAGAAGGTAGCTGTGAATCTAGCAGGTTGGTCTTGTACATGCGCATTATTCAAAAACTCGATAACAGTCTTTGCTTTCTGAAATGCCAAAACATCTTCTATAGCGCCTTTAAACAGTGCAGCACAATTACCTCTCTGTTGTGTTTCTCTTCCAAACGATCCAAACAATAAGTGCTGTCTCCAAGTCCTCGCTGACATTTTTCGTCCTCCTCCACTCAGCTTTTCTCAGCTCCGGACAGTTTACCCTGTTGCTTTTTCCAGTCCCCGTTTTTTCTTGGGTCAACATTGAAGTGTTTTGCAGCTTTCACTCCAGAATGTTCGCGTGCTCCAGGATGGTTTCTTTAATTTCACACTAAACTTTCTTCTCTCTGTTTATCGGTGCCGGTAGTCGCCATTTTGCTGCTGTGTTTCGGTTTGGATTCCTCACATGCTCTGCAGGAAGAGGAAGTACCGTGTTCGTGCCTTTGTGCGTTCTCATAGGAGTGGGCATAGCAAACACCAGCCTCTCATTGGAAAAAAGCAGGCTTGCATTCGAAGGATGGAAATTATTTACTTTTCTCAACGCTACCCCTGGAAATTAATGGACGGGCGGTTTGTAATAGACTAGAGGTCACTCTTAGAGGATTTACTGTAGTCTAATTTATATTGGATTTTAAAATACACAATTGCTTCTAAGTAATGATTAATACAGTCCTTTAGTGAAAGACTAGGTTTGTGAAACAGCAGACTAATTGCGGCAGACTACTATGTCAAGTCTGGAGCACTCAGAAAATTTGTTTGTGCCTAACAGAAGATTAAAATTGGTGAATTTGGCATTTTCTCCTAAATCACTCGTACAAACCATTTAAGTATGGACTACTTCGTACGAATGCTTCTTGCATGAGACCCATTGATTGCTTGTCTGTACTAAAACAATTTTCATCATAATTAAATCATCAACAATGTTGTTTGAATTCCTGCTTGATTTCAGATTACAAGAGAAGAGACATTGTGTTTTTGCTTGATGGGTCTGATGATTCTCAGCAAAGATTCCCAGATATAACAGACTTTGTTGAGAGAATAGTGAGAGACCTAAGCATTGATGCAAGCGGTGACCATGTGGCTGTGGTCCAGTACAGCAACTCAGCTGAGATCAATTTCAACTTGGGTCGTTACGTCACAGAGAATGATGTCCTTGAAGCAGTCAGAAGTCTGTCTCACAAAGGAGGTTATCCTCAGAATATTGGAGCTGCTCTCAACTATGTGAGAGAACATATTTTTAATTCTGAGTCTGGAAGTAGACTCCTGGAGGGAGTTCCACAGATACTGATACTACTGACGGGTGGACGATCCGAGGATGACATAAGAACCCCTGTCAGGATGCTGAAGGAAATTGGTGTAATTTCAGTTGCCATAGGAACAACTGATGCAGACACCCTGGAGCTACAAACAATATCTCAAGAACCAAAGTTTGCACTGTCAGTTTCTGGTTATGAAGAACTTTATACTACTAAGAACGATGTCTTGTCATTGTTAAGCGAAGCTTCCCAACATGTGGTGCAGGCTGGTCCCACAGCAGGTTTTGGTAAGATGTATTACTTTTACCTTTACACAAACACATTATCTTTTATTAAAGAGAAAAAGATAATGGACATTTTAAGGGATTGTTAATGTGGTAACTACCCGTTACTTACAGAAACTGTTATTTGTAATTTCTATCTTTATTGCAGATTCAAAGAAAAGTGATGTTGTTTTTCTGATTGATGGATCATATGAATCACGAACTGGCTTTGAAGAAATTCGAAACTTTATTGGAAAAATTATTGAAAATCTAAGTGTTGGTAGCAATGGAGACCAAGTAGCTGTTGTTCAATACAGCCGTGATGCCACTGTCAATTTCTACTTGAACTCCCATTCTTCGAAGAATGATGTGCTCAATTCCATTAAAACAATGAGACATAAACTGGGACGACCTCTCAACATTGGAAAAGCTCTGACATTTGTTAGAGAAAATGTCTTTGCTGCTTCAGTTGGGGGCAGAAAGATGGACCAGGTCCCCCAGTATCTGTATGTATTCAGTGGTGGGAGATCTGCAGATGATGTCAGAGGACCAGCACAGTCCCTCAGAGACGACGGAATAAAAACATTTAGCATTGGAACAAAGAATGCTGATACTTTGGAAATGCAAACCATCTCTTTCACACCGGCATATTATTTCTATGTCCCAAATTACAACAATTTGCAAGAAATACATGCAACCATGGAGGCCAGATTGAGTGGGGCCCAAGAATCAACAGAATTCCCAATAACTGGTAAGAAGTTTAGTCTGGCGTCTTTATACGCATGTAAAACTATTTTACCATGAAAAGACCTGCTTTTGAACATTGTTTGTTTATATCCATTTCAGACACTTCCATAGCTGCAGAAGCAGAACTCCAAAGTGTTGATATTGTTTTCCTTCTTGATGGATCTGATGAAATGCAAGCAAATGAAAGACTGATTTTGGAATTTGTCACAGAGTTTGTCCAGCAAATAGACATTGGGCCAGGAAAGGCTCAAGTTGCTTTGATCCAGTACAGCACAGAACCCACAGTTGAATTTACCCTGAACCAATACTCATTGAAAGATGACGTCTTGAAACATTTAAGTAATGTAAAACTTAAAGGCGGGTCCAACATAAACACTGGTAAAGCTCTTGATTTTGTGCAAAACGCTGTCTTCATTGCATCGACTGGAAGCCGAGCCATGCAAGGAGTCCCTCAGATCCTGATCCATGCAGGTGGGAGAAAATCAGAGGATGATATCTTAGGTCCAGTGGAAAGGCTTGGAAATGCTGGAATTGTTCTTTTTGGAGTTGGAGTGAATAATGCAGATAGATATGAGATGGCAAAACTGGCTCCAAGAGCAGGATATTTTATCAAGGACCCATCTGATTTAACACTTGTGAGAGAAAAGCTGATCTCAGTCATTGCCTCACTCAAAGGATCGATCAGCCCTGATGGGGGTGAGTGAATAGAGTCCATTTATGTATTGTACATGTACTGCACATGTATTTCAGTTCACTCTATTTCCTACACATATACTTTGGTGACTAAAAAAGTTATAATTCTATAAAATGGGACTATTAATTAACAACATCTGTATGATTGTGCAATTTTCCAGGTTCAAGCTCTACCATGAAAAGAGATATTGTGTTTCTCATTGATGGATCTGATGATGTCAGGAGCAGATTCATTGCGATTCGTGAATTTGTTGCCAACCTGGTTCAAAGTTTTGAACTGGATGACGAAAAGGACAAAGTTGCTGTCGTGCAATATAGCAACAATGCTGAACTTGTTTTCAGCCTAAACAGTTACAACACAAAAGATGATGTTCTCAAACACATTGCAGGCCTAAAACCAAAAGGTGGAAGGCCTCAGTTTATAGGAGCAGCTCTGCAGTTTGTGAAGGATAATGTCTTCACTTCAAAAGCTGGAGGACGGCATGATGAGAATACCAAGCAGATACTTGTTGTATTTGCTGGTGGAAGATCAAGAGATTCTCCTCGGGGCCCAGCAAGTGTGCTCAAAGCTGAAGGGGTTATGGTTTTTACAATTGGATCAAAATTGTCCAGTTCAGCTGAGATGCAAGCCATTTCCTCTGATTCCAATTATGCCTACTCTGTCCCTGACTTTGTAAATCTCCCTCGCCTTCAACAAAGTTTTCTGAGACAGCTTTCTGAAGCTAGAAGTCAGGTGACTAAAGAAGGTAAGAATTTAGACTAAATAATAATAATAATAATAATAATAATAATAATAATAATAATAATAATAATAATAATAATAGTAGTAGAATAAATTATACAAAAATGGCAAATGGACTGCATTTACTGGATAGTAAACTTTACGTTATAGAACAATTAAATAAACTGTATATTAGTTAATGTAACTATTTTTTTTTCACAAAGATGCCTTTTCTATTATCCACACTGATGAGAGCTTGAATCTAAAATAAATGTTGGGATGCTGTGCGAGGTGTAAATAAAAATAGTATGATTGGCAAAGTCTAAAAATATGCACAAGATACTACTTCATTCTCTACTGTACATGAAACAATCCTTAATTACCAGTGAAACATTTTATTGTACTGTATCATTACTAAAATATTAGATCTAGAAAATAGTGACAAAAATTGCTGGAATGCAACAAAAGGCAAGAAATGAGTAGCATTAACCACTTCTTGGCATAGAAGTGCCAAGGTAAAGGAGGCAGCACGAGGTATGAACAGTAACAAGATCTTTCAAAAAGCTATATTCAAACTAAAAAAAAACTACTGTATGCTAATGTGTTCTCCTATGACTCTGCCTTTGTTTGAAATAAATCATGAAGTCTGAAAGGGGCTATAGTGAAAAAGATAACATCGGGAGAGGCGAGTAGACGGGACAAAAAAGAAACCACTGTCCTGCCCTCTGCAGGGGATGTGATGATGGGTTAAAAAAAACACACTTCTGTACAATTAAGCACATATGCAGACAGTCATGTAATGAAACATATGCCGGGGGGGGGGTCCAGGGCCCCGATGAGGGAGGGGATGCAGCTACGAAGTGCTTACTAATTATGGTTCTTTAAAAAAGAGAGATTTAATCGAGTCATCTTCATAGACCAGGGGTGACGTACAACTAAAAGCTAGAATAGAACCAGATCTGTCTGAGCTGAGAAACGGTGGACAACTCTGGGAACATAACACCTGTGCTACCAGGTGATCTAACACCGCCAACCAATGCTGCACTCTGATTACATCCAGTGAATCTGACTGACTCCTGAGGGTGCAGTGAACAATCAGGAGGGAAAAAAAATTCCACCATGTGAAGTTACCCGGTCAATAACAGCCCTACTGCCCTACACATCTGGACAAAAAATTAAAATAAAAACTGCAGCACGACACTGTGCCCCTAAACACCTCTGCGTCAGCTGAGGGCTCAACATAACATAGATGCCGCGTGGGTATAAATCCAGCTTTATTGTCTAATGTGCGCTCAGAGCACCAATCCAAACATGTAGCTAACAACATGATAGGAAGAAACTTACTTCTACTAAGCACTGGCAGGAGAACAAAGCACAAATAAAACCACATAAACTTAAAAAAAAAAAAAATCATTAAAGCTGTCTTACCCTTTCTGTTTGTGGTTAAAACTGGTATTCCTGGTGGAAATGCTGCTAAGATCCATAATCCTCTGACTAGTTGTTAACGGGTCTGAATAATGGTGAACTGAATCCACTAAAAAATACTTTATCCTCTTTATTTGTGAAGTTTATGACATTTTCAAAGCCTTAAGGACGACTCACATAATCAGGTCCACGTATTCTCTCCGAATTACCTTGTGCTGTGTTCACGTGTGTAGCAAATGTCTGACAACAGAAAATCCTACTGCGAGCGCTTCTGGAGCCTCATTAGTATTTCTAGAGTGAATTTGGGAAATAGCCCTCGTTTCTCCTGACTCCTGTTGGTTTATATAAGTGTCAATCAAAATCAAATCAATGAATTACCAACGCCCCCCTTTTAAGAATAAAACCCCCAGCACCCCATGATGGCCTCTGGACGCCCCCTTGGGGGGCAGGACCTCCCCCGTTGACAAACACTAATGCAGAACATGTTGATCTCCACAGCTGTAAGTTACTCCAGTATAGCCGATTCCAGCTAACTTGGCTGAAGCTGTTGCCAAAGCCTGGCTAGTGCCAACACCGAGTGCAAACGTTAACGTTCCTACTCTTCTCCATGACTGAGACTATGTTTTAGCTTGACAGGCAGGCTGTGAGCCCACCAAGTTGAATTTACAGTGCTTATTGCAAATTTTCCCTGGGCTGCCAGGCTACTGAACGAACACAACCCCAAAACCTGAACCATTGCTGGGACTGAGCCGCTGCCAACCGAAGCTTCAGACATGAACACACGGTGATTGTAACATTAAATTTAGTTGAATAGCCATAGCTATCTCTCTAGAAACGATGAATTTCACTTGTTGCTCCTTTAAGGACAATAAAAGTTTCAATGTTCAACTGTGGGTTTCCCTGTTCAAACACAAAGAATTCAAATTGAATAGACCCAAAAGCTTATAAAGTTTTGCTAAATAAGTAATGCATTAGAATGATGTATTTTGAAACAGCCCAATATCTAAAAGGTGAAGGACTGCAGCTATCTAGGATCATACTTATCTGCCCCTGATTAAGTTGGCTTGAACATATCTCTGTTTGGTTTTTATTTGCATTTCACACAGTTTCCTAAATGTTTCAGAGCTGAGTTTGGCATCTAAGTAACTGTAAAGTTAATGACATAATACAACATGTTAAAAAATGAACTCTGTAGAGGATATGTCTGATTTATAAAGATAAATGAATAAAAAAAAAGAATGAATAAAAAGATAGTGATCAGTAATTATAAAATATATGACATTGATATACTGTAGAAAAAGACACCAAATGTACCTGTGACTGAAAAAACAATTAAGAATAAATACTACAGAATAAAAAATAAGTTACAGTGCATGTTGGTAAAGGGAAATTATGGGAAAGTACTATCAGAGGATATGGCTCTATAAAAACAAATAAGTAGCCTATCTTAACAAAAAGTTTAAGCCTTTTGAAAAAAGTCCAATATTGAAATTCTATGGAAGAGATATTTACTATTTGTAAACTTGACCTTTGAAACAGAAAAAAGTTTACGAAATCAAAATCTTATGTTCCCTAGTGGGGAGACAGGCACCTGGAAGGGATGTTGTGTTCTTGCTGGATGGATCTGATGGCACTAGACCTGGCTTCACAGCTATGCGAGACTTTGTCCAAAGAGTAGTAGAGACACTCAGTGTGGATGACAACAAAGACCGTGTCTCAGTGGTTCAGTACAGCAGAGATCCAGCTGTCCAGTTCTATCTCAACACGTACACAACAAAAGGCGAGGTCCTTGACACTATCAGAGGCTTGAGGCATAAGGGGGGAAGACCCCTCAACACTGGAGCCGCTCTCCAGTACTTGAGGGATAATGTCTTTACCGCTTCTGCTGGAAGCAGGCGCCTGGAGGGAGTCCCACAGATGCTGATACTGCTAAGCGGTGGAAGATCTTTTGACAGTGTTGATGCACCGTCCTCTGCTCTCAAACAGATGGGTGTCGTGACCTTTGCAATTGGAAGCAGAGGCTCTGACAGTCGAGAACTGCAGAGGATATCCCACGAACCCAGTTATGCCCTCTCTGTATCTGAATTCACTGACTTGCCCAGTGTCCAACAACAACTTCAGGCCTCCATGGCGGCCGTGCTGATTGATGTCACCCCAGAAAAACCAACTCCAACTGGTATGTTGTCAGACATGGCCCGTTTTCTGCTTTAGAGTCATGCTGACTTGTATCGACTATTCTCGGGAAGGGTAAAGTTGAATGTTACAGGTTGTTAGCTGTGCATGTGATGGGAAGTGGTAAGGCTTTTTTACATTGCATGCTCAGTTTACAGGGGTTTTGGGGTGGGGGCAGAGGGGTCTACATACCCCATGAGAAAAAAGTCCCTCCAAGCAAAAATATGCCATTGAGGCTACTTTTTATCATAGGCATTTACTCTTTGTCTTCCTGTCTTTTCTCAGTTGACACTGCCAAAAAGGATATTGTATTCCTGCTGGATGGTTCTGATGGCACGAGGAATGGCTTCCCTGCCATGCGTGATTTTGTTGAAAGAGTGGTGGAGAAACTGAATGTAGGAGAAAACAAAGACTGTGTATCTGTGGTCCAGTTCAGCAGAGAGGCAGAGGTCCACTTCTATTTGAACACATATAAGACAACAGAGGACATTGTGGACGCAGTGAGAGGGCTCAGACACAGAGGAGGAAGACCCCTAAACACAGGGGCAGCCCTTCAATACGTCAGAGACAATGTCTTTACCAACTCCTCGGGGAGTAGGCGCCTGCAAGGTGTTCCACAGATGCTGATCCTGCTTACAGGGGGACGGTCTTTTGACAATGTTGATGCCCCAGCCTCTGCTCTCAAACAGCAGGGTGTTTTTGTAATCGGCATTGGAACGCGGACAGCTGACAGTAGAGAGCTGCAGAAGTTATCTTATGAGCCTAGTTACGCTCTCTCAGTGTCTGAGTTCACTGATCTCCCCAATGTCCAAGAACAGCTCTCCTCCACAATAAGTACAGTCAGGGCCACGCCCATGACAACAACAACAGTGACTGGTAAGAAAGTGACACATTTCATCTTCTAACATCGTAGGTCTTCCCACTCTAAAGTGAAAAAAAGAATGCATTTACTGGTTTTAAATCAGCCAGTAACACTATGACAAAAGTAGTGGTGTCAGCTGAAATTGAGTGACTTGCAAACTTGAAGGTTAGCTTTCATTATCTGACATCCATATGGGAAACATGCGGTCCATATGCCTAAATATGTCTCAAATCTTATGTTCCCTAGCGGGGAGACAGGCACCTGGAAGGGATGTTGTGTTCTTGCTGGATGGATCTGATGGCACTAGAACTGGCTTCACAGCCATGCGAGACTTTGTCCAAAGAGTAGTAGAGACACTCAGTGTGGATGACAACAAAGACCGTGTCTCAGTGGTTCAGTACAGCAGAGATCCAGCTGTCCAATTCTATCTCAACACGTACACAACAAAAGGCGAGGTCCTTGACACTATCAGAGGTTTGAGGCACAAGGGTGGAAGACCCCTCAACACTGGAGCCGCTCTCCAGTACTTGAGGGATAATGTCTTTACCGCTTCTGCTGGAAGCAGGCGCCTGGAGGGAGTCCCACAGATGCTGATACTGCTAAGCGGTGGAAGATCTTTTGACAGTGTTGATGCACCGTCCTCTGCTCTCAAACAGATGGGTGTTGTGACCTTTGCAATTGGAAGCAGAGGCTCTGACAGTCGAGAACTGCAGAGGATATCCCACGAACCCAGTTATGCCCTTTCTGTATCTGAATTCACTGACTTGCCCAGTGTCCAACAACAACTTCAGGCCTCCATGGAGGCCGTGCTGATTGATGTCACCCCAGAAACACCAACTCCAACTGGTATGTTGTCAGACATGGCCCGTTTTCTGCTTTAGAGTCATGCTGACTTGTATCGACTATTCTCGGGAAGGGTAAAGTTGAATGTTACAGGTTGTTAGCTGTGCATGTGATGGGAAGTGGTAAGGCTTTTTTACATTGCATGCTCAGTTTACAGGGGTTTTGGGGTGGGGGCAGAGGGGTCTACATACCCCATGAGAAAAAAAGTCCCTCCAAGCAAAAATATGCCATTGAGGCTACTTTTTATCATAGGCATTTACTCTTTGTCTTCCTGTCTTTTCTCAGTTGACACTGCCAAAAAGGATATTGTATTCCTGCTGGATGGTTCTGATGGCACGAGGAATGGCTTCCCTGCCATGCGTGATTTTGTTGAAAGAGTGGTGGAGAAACTGAATGTAGGAGAAAACAAAGACTGTGTATCTGTGGTCCAGTTCAGCAGAGAGGCAGAGGTCCACTTCTATTTGAACACATATAAGACAACAGAGGACATTGTGGACGCAGTGAGAGGGCTCAGACACAGAGGAGGAAGACCCCTAAACACCGGGGCAGCCCTTCAATACGTCAGAGACAATGTCTTTACCAACTCCTCGGGGAGTAGGCGCCTGCAAGGTGTTCCACAGATGCTGATCCTGCTTACAGGGGGACGGTCTTTTGACAATGTAGACGCCCCAGCCGATGCTCTCAAACAGCAGGGTGTTTTTGTAATCGGCATTGGAACGCGGACAGCTGACAGTAGAGAGCTGCAGAAGTTATCTTATGAGCCTAGTTACGCTCTCTCAGTGTCTGAGTTCACTGATCTCCCCAATGTCCAAGAACAGCTCTCCTCCACAATAAGTACAGTCAGGGCCACGCCCATGACAACAACAACAGTAACTGGTAAGAAAGTGACACATTTCATCTTCTAACATCGTAGGTCTTCCCACTCTAAAGTGAAAAAAAGAATGCATTTACTGGTTTTAAATCAGCCAGTAACACTATGACAAAAGTAGTGGTGTCAGCTGAAATTGAGTGACTTGCAAACTTGAAGGTTAGCTTTCATTATCTGACATCCATATGGGAAACATACGGTCCATATGCCTAAATATGTCTCAAATCTTATGTTCCCTAGTGGGGAGACAGGCACCTGGAAGGGATGTTGTGTTCTTGCTGGATGGATCTGATGGCACTAGAACTGGCTTCACAGCTATGCGAGACTTTGTCCAAAGAGTAGTAGAGACACTCAGTGTGGATGACAACAAAGACCGTGTCTCAGTGGTTCAGTACAGCAGAGATCCAGCTGTCCAGTTCTATCTCAACACGTACACAACAAAAGGCGAGATCCTTGACACTATCAGAGGCTTGAGGCATAAGGGGGAAGACCCCTCAACACTGGAGCCGCTCTCCAGTACTTGAGGGATAATGTCTTTACCGCTTCTGCTGGAAGCAGGCGCCTGGAGGGGAGTCCCACAGATGCTGATACTGCTAAGCGGTGGAAGATCTTTTGACAGTGTTGATGCACCGTCCTCTGCTCTCAAACAGATGGGTGTCGTGACCTATGCAATTGGAAGCAGCGGCTCTGACAGTCGAGAACTGCAGAGGATATCCCACGAACCCAGTTATGCCCTTTCTGTATCTGAATTCACTGACTTGCCCAGTGTCCAACAACAACTTCAGGCCTCCATGGGGGCCGTGCTGATTGATGTCACCCCCGGAAACACCAACTCCAACTGGTATGTTGTCAGACATGGCCCGTTTTCTGCTTTAGAGTCATGCTGACTTGTATCGACTATTCTCGGGAAGGGTAAAGTTGAATGTTACAGGTTGTTAGCTGTGCATGTGATGGGAAGTGGTAAGGCTTTTTTACATTGCATGCTCAGTTTACAGGGGGTTTTGGGGTGGGGGCAGAGGGGTCTACACACCCCATGAGAAAAAAGTCCCTCCAAGCAAAAATATGCCATTGAGGCTACTTTTTATCATAGGTATTTACTCTTTGTCTTCCTGTCTTTTCTCAGTTGACACTGCCAAAAAGGATATTGTATTCCTGCTGGATGGTTCTGATGGCACGAGGAATGGCTTCCCTGCCATGCGTGATTTTGTTGAAAGAGTGGTGGAGAAACTGAATGTAGGAGAAAACAAAGACTGTGTATCTGTGGTCCAGTTCAGCAGAGAGGCAGAGGTCCACTTCTATTTGAACACATATAAGACAACAGAGGACATTGTGGACGCAGTGAGAGGGCTCAGACACAGAGGAGGAAGACCCTTAAACACCGGGGCAGCCCTTCAATACGTCAGAGACAATGTCTTTACCAACTCCTCGGGGAGTAGGAGCCTACAAGGTGTTCCACAGATGCTGATCCTGCTTACAGGGGGACGGTCTTTTGACAATGTTGATGCCCCAGCCGATGCTCTCAAACAGCAGGGTGTTTTTGTAATCGGCATTGGAACGCGGACAGCTGACAGTAGAGAGCTGCAGAAGTTATCTTATGAGCCTAGTTACGCTCTCTCAGTGTCTGAGTTCACTGATCTCCCCAATGTCCAAGAACAGCTCTCCTCCACAATAAGTACAGTCAGGGCCACGCCCATGACAACAACAACAGTGACTGGTAAGAAAGTGACACATTTCATCTTCTAACATCGTAGGTCTTCCCACTCTAAAGTGAAAAAAAAGAATGCATTTACTGGTTTTAAATCAGCCAGTAACACTATGACAAAAGTAGTGGTGTCAGCTGAAATTGAGTGACTTGCAAACTTGAAGGTTAGCTTTCATTATCTGACATCCATATGGGAAACATGCGGTCCATAGGCCTAAATATGTCTCAAATCTTATGTTCCCTAGCGGGGAGACAGGCACCTGGAAGGGATGTTGTGTTCTTGCTGGATGGATCTGATGGCACTAGAACTGGCTTCACAGCTATGCGAGACTTTGTCCAAAGAGTAGTAGAGACACTCAGTGTGGATGACAACAAAGACCGTGTCTCAGTGGTTCAGTACAGCAGAGATCCAGCTGTCCAGTTCTATCTCAACACGTACACAACCAAAGGCGAGGTCCTTGACACTATCAGAGGCTTGAGGCATAAGGGGGAAGACCCCTCAACACTGGAGCCGCTCTCCAGTACTTGAGGGATAATGTCTTTACCGCTTCTGCTGGAAGCAGGCGCCTGGAGGGAGTCCCACAGATGCTGATACTGCTAAGCGGTGGAAGATCTTTTGACAGTGTTGATGCACCGTCCTCTGCTCTCAAACAGATGGGTGTTGTGACCTTTGCAATTGGAAGCAGAGGCTCTGACAGTCGAGAACTGCAGAGGATATCCCACGAACCCAGTTATGCCCTTTCTGTATCTGAATTCACTGACTTGCCCAGTGTCCAACAACAACTTCAGGCCTCCATGGAGGCCGTGCTGATTGATGTCACCCCGGAAACACCAACTCCAACTGGTATGTTGTCAGACATGGCCCGTTTTCTGCTTTAGAGTCATGCTGACTTGTATCGACTATTATCGGGAAGGGTAAAGTTGAATGTTACAGGTTGTTAGCTGTGCATGTGATGGGAAGTGGTAAGGCTTTTTTACATTGCATGCTCAGTTTACAGGGGTTTTGGGGTGGGGGCAGAGGGGTCTACATACCCCGTGAGAAAAAAGTCCCTCCAAGCAAAAATATGCCATTGAGGCTACTTTTTATCATAGGCATTTACTCTTTGTCTTCCTGTCTTTTCTCAGTTGACACTGCCAAAAAGGATATTGTATTCCTGCTGGATGGTTCTGATGGCACGAGGAATGGCTTCCCTGCCATGCGTGATTTTGTTGAAAGAGTGGTGGAGAAACTGAATGTAGGAGAAAACAAAGACTGTGTATCTGTGGTCCAGTTCAGCAGAGAGGCAGAGGTCCACTTCTATTTGAACACATATAAGACAACAGAGGACATTGTGGACGCAGTGAGAGGGCTCAGACACAGAGGAGGAAGACCCCTAAACACCGGGGCAGCCCTTCAATACGTCAGAGACAATGTCTTTACCAACTCCTCGGGGAGTAGGCGCCTGCAAGGTGTTCCACAGATGCTGATCCTGCTTACAGGGGGACGGTCTTTTGACAATGTAGACGCCCCAGCCGATGCTCTCAAACAGCAGGGTGTTTTTGTAATCGGCATTGGAACGCGGACAGCTGACAGTAGAGAGCTGCAGAAGTTATCTTATGAGCCTAGTTACGCTCTCTCAGTGTCTGAGTTCACTGATCTCCCCAATGTCCAAGAACAGCTCTCCTCCACAATAAGTACAGTCAGGGCTACGCCCATGACAACAACAACAGTGACTGGTAAGAAAGTGACACATTTCATCTTCTAACATCGTAGGTCTTCCCACTCTAAAGTGAAAAAAAAGAATACATTTACTGGTTTTAAATCAGCCAGTAACACTATGACAAAGGTAGTGGTGTCAGCTGAAATTGAGTGACTTGCAAACTTGAAGGTTAGGTTCATTATCTGACATCCATATGGGAAACATGCGGTACATATGCCTAAATATGTCTCAAATCTTATGTTCCCTAGCGGGGAGACAGGCACCTGGAAGGGATGTTGTGTTCTTGCTGGATGGATCTGATGGCACTAGAACTGGCTTCACAGCTATGCGAGACTTTGTCCAAAGAGTAGTAGAGACACTCAGTGTGGATGACAACAAAGACCGTGTCTCAGTGGTTCAGTACAGCAGAGATCCAGCTGTCCAGTTCTATCTCAACACGTACACAACAAAAGGCGAGGTCCTTGACACTATCAGAGGCTTGAGGCATAAGGGGGAAGACCCCTCAACACTGGAGCCGCTCTCCAGTACTTGAGGGATAACGTCTTTACCGCTTCTGCTGGAAGCAGGCGCCTGGAGGGAGTCCCACAGGTGCTGATACTGCTAAGCGGTGGAAGATCTTTTGACAGTGTTGATGCACCGTCCTCTGCTCTCAAACAGATGGGTGTTGTGACCTTTGCAATTGGAAGCAGAGGCTCTGACAGTCGAGAACTGCAGAGGATATCCCACGAACCCAGTTATGCCCTCTCTGTATCTGAATTCACTGACTTGCCCAGTGTCCAACAACAACTTCAGGCCTCCATGGAGGCCGTGCTGATTGATGTCACCCCAGAAACACCAACTCCAACTGGTATGTTGTCAGACATGGCCCGTTTTCTGCTTTAGAGTCATGCTGACTTGTATCGACTATTCTCGGGAAGGGTAAAGTTGAATGTTACAGGTTGTTAGCTGTGCATGTGATGGGAAGTGGTAAGGCTTTTTTACATTGCATGCTCAGTTTACAGGGGTTTTGGGGTGGGGGGCAGAGGGGGTCTACACACCCCATGAGAAAAAAGTCCCTCCAAGCAAAAATATGCCATTGAGGCTACTTTTTATCATAGGTATTTACTCTTTGTCTTCCTGTCTTTTCTCAGTTGACACTGCCAAAAAGGATATTGTATTCCTGCTGGATGGTTCTGATGGCACGAGGAATGGCTTCCCTGCCATGCGTGATTTTGTTGAAAGAGTGGTGGAGAAACTGAATGTAGGAGAAAACAAAGACTGTGTATCTGTGGTCCAGTTCAGCAGAGAGGCAGAGGTCCACTTCTATTTGAACACATATAAGACAACAGAGGACATTGTGGACGCAGTGAGAGGGCTCAGACACAGAGGAGGAAGACCCCTAAACACCGGGGCAGCCCTTCAATACGTCAGAGACAATGTCTTTACCAACTCCTCGGGGAGTAGGCGCCTGCAAGGTGTTCCACAGATGCTGATCCTGCTTACAGGGGGACGGTCTTTTGACAATGTAGACGCCCCAGCCTCTGCTCTCAAACAGCAGGGTGTTTTTGTAATCGGCATTGGAACGCGGACAGCTGACAGTAGAGAGCTGCAGAAGTTATCTTATGAGCCTAGTTACGCTCTCTCAGTGTCTGAGTTCACTGATCTCCCCAATGTCCAAGAACAGCTCTCCTCCACAATAAGTACAGTCAGGGCCACGCCCATGACAACAACAACAGTGACTGGTAAGAAAGTGACACATTTCATCTTCTAACATCGTAGGTCTTCCCACTCTAAAGTGAAAAAAAGAATACTTTTACTGGTTTTAAATCAGCCAGTAACACTATGACAAAAGTAGTGGTGTCAGCTGAAATTGAGTGACTTGCAAACTTGAAGGTTAGGTTCATTATCTGACATCCATATGGGAAACATGCGGTACATATGCCTAAATATGTCTCAAATCTTATGTTCCCTAGCGGGGAGACAGGCACCTGGAAGGGATGTTGTGTTCTTGCTGGATGGATCTGATGGCACTAGAACTGGCTTCACAGCTATGCGAGACTTTGTCCAAAGAGTAGTAGAGACACTCAGTGTGGATGACAACAAAGACCGTGTCTCAGTGGTTCAGTACAGCAGAGATCCAGCTGTCCAGTTCTATCTCAACACGTACACAACAAAAGGCGAGATCCTTGACACTATCAGAGGTTTGAGGCACAAGGGTGGAAGACCCCTCAACACTGGAGCCGCTCTCCAGTACTTGAGGGATAACATCTTTACTGCTTCTGCCGGAAGGAGGCATATGGAGGGAATTCAGGCGGTACTGATATTGCTCACTGGTGGAAGATCTTTTGACAGTGTTGATGCACCATCCTTTGCTCTCAAACAGATGGGTGTCGTGACCTTTGCAATTGGAAGCAGAGGCTCTGACAGTCGAGAGCTAAAGAAGATTTCCCACGAACCCAGTTATGCCCTTTCTGTGTCTGATTTCACAGACCTGCCCAGTGTACAACAGAAACTTCAGGCCTCGGTGGAGGCTATTGTTATTGATGTAACCCCAGATATGTCAACTCCAACAGGTATGTTGACAAACATATTCCTTTTTCTTCTTTAGAGACATTCTGACTTGTTCAACTACTCTTTGGAAGGGTTAAGTTGAATGTGACAGGATTTTAAGCTGGGTCTGTGAATGCGATGGGAATTGCCAGGACAATTTCACAGTTCTGAGTTTAAAATTTCATTTTTCTGCGGGGCAGCGGGTACAGAGGGCGCTATATACCCCTTAGAAAACAGCCCTCCATGCAAGGACATGACATTGAGGCTTCTTTTTAGCATAGGTATTAACTCTTTGTCTTCCTGTCATTTCTCAGTTGACCCTGCCAAAAAGGATGTTGTATTCCTCCTGGATGGTTCTGATGGCACAAGGAATGGCTTCCCTGCCATGCGTGATTTTGTTGAAAGTGTGGTGGTGAAACTGAATGTAGGAGAAAACAAAGACCGTGTATCTGTGGTCCAGTTCAGCAGAGAGGCAGAGGTCCACTTCTATCTGAACACATATCAGACAACAGAGGACATTGTGGACGCAGTGAGAGGGCTCAGACACAGAGGAGGAAGACCCCTAAACACCGGGGCAGCCCTACAATACGTCAGGGACAATGTCTTTACGAACTCCTCAGGCAGTAGGCACCTGCAACGTGTTCCACAGACGCTGATCCTGCTAACAGGTGGAAGATCATTTGACAATGTTGATAGCCCAGCCTCTGCTCTCAAAGAACAGGGTGTTTTTGTGATTGGCATTGGAACGAGGACAGCTGACAGTAGAGAGCTGCAGAAGTTATCTTATGAGCCTAGTTACGCTCTGTCAGTGTCTGAGTTTACTGATCTCCCCAATGTTCAAGAACAGCTCTCCTCTACAATAAATACAGTAAGGGCCACGCCCATGACACCAAAAGTGACTGGTAAGAAAGTGACACATTTTATCTTATAATATTTCATGTACTCCTAATCTAGAGTGTAATAAAGAAGATATTTACGCTTTTTAAATCAGCCAGGGACACTATGATAAAAGCAGTTTTGTAAGCTGAAATAGAGTGATTTGCAAACTTGAAGGTAAACTTTTATTATCTGACATCCATGTGGGGAACATGTAGTACATAAACCTAAATATGTGTCAAATATTATGTTCCCTAGTGGTGAGACAGGCACCTGGAAGGGATGTTGTGTTCCTGCTGGATGGATCTGATGGTACTAGAGCTGGCTTCACAGCTATGCGAGACTTTGTCCAAAGAGTAGTAGAGACACTTAGTGTGGATGACAACAGAGACCGTGTCTCAGTGGTACAGTACAGCAGAGATCCAGCTGTCCAGTTCTATCTCAATACGTACACCACAAAAGGCCAGATCCTTGACACCGTCAGAGGATTGAGGCACAAAGGCGGAAGACCCCTCAACACTGGAGCTGCTCTAAAGTACTTGAGGGATAACATTTTCACTGCTTCTGCTGGAAGCAGGCACATGGAGGGAATTCAGGCGGTACTGATATTGCTAACTGGTGGAAGATCTTTTGACAGTGTTGATGCACCATCCGCTGCTCTCAAACAGATGGGTGTCGTGACCTTTGCAATTGGAAGCAGAGGCTCTGACAATCAAGAGCTGCAGAAGATATCCCACGAACCCAGTTATGCCCTTTCTGTAGCCAATTTCACAGACCTGCCCAGTGTCCAACAGAAACTTCAGGCCTCGGTGGAGGCCATTGTTATTGACGTCACCCCAGAAACGCCAACTCCAACTGGTATGTTGACAGACATGTCCCTTTTTCTTCTCTAGAGTCATGCTGACTTGTTCAACTACTCTCAGAAAGTGTTAAGTTGAATGTTACAGGTTTTTAGCTGTAGCTATGAACGTGATGGGAAGTGGCAGGGCATTTTTACATTGCTCAGTTTAAAGGTTTACTTTTTTTTTGGGGGGGGGGGGGGGGGGGGGTATAGAGAGGGGTTAGATGCTCCTGAGAAAAAAAGTCCTCCATGCAAGGACATACCACTGAGGCTACTTTTCAGCATAGATAATAACTCTTTGATTTCCTGTCATTTCTCAGTTGAGACTTCCAGAAAGGATGTCGTATTCCTCCTGGATGGTTCTGATGGCACGAGGAATGGCTTCCCTGCCATGCGTGATTTTGTTGAAAGAGTGGTGGACAAACTGAATGTAGGAGAAAACAAAGACCGTGTATCTGTGGTCCAGTTCAGCAGAGAGGCAGAGGTCCACTTCTATCTGAACACATATAAGACAACAGAGGACATTATGGACGCAGTGAGAGGGCTCAGACACAGAGGAGGAAGACCCTTAAACACCGGGGCAGCCCTACAATACGTCAGAGACAATGTCTTTACCAACTCCTCGGGGAGTAGGAGCCTACAAGGTGTTCCACAAACGCTGATCCTGCTAACAGGGGGACGGTCTTTTGACAATGTTGATGCCCCAGCCTCTGCTCTCAAACAGCAGGGTGTTTTTGTGATTGGCATTGGAACGAGGACAGCTGACAGTAGAGAGCTGCAGAAGTTATCTTATGAGCCTAGTTACGCTCTCTCAGTGTCAGAGTTCACTGATCTTCCAAATGTCCAAGAACAGCTCTCCTCCACAATAAGTACAGTCAGGGCTGCGCCCATGACACCAACAGTGACAGGTAAGAAAGTGACACATTTCATCTCCTAACATCATAGGTCTTCCCACTCTAAGTGTAATAAAGGATACATTTACTAAGTTTAAAATAGCCAGTGACACTATGACAAAAGTAGTTGTGTCAGCTGAAATAGAGTGATTGGCAAACTTGAAGGTTAGCTTTCTTTATCTGACATACATATGGGAAACATATGGTCCATAAACCTAAACATGTCTCAAATATCATGTTCCCTAGTGGTGAGACAGGCAGCTGGAAGAGATATTGTGTTCTTGATGGATGGATCTGATGGCACTAGAAGTGGCTTCACAGCTATGCGAGACTTTGTCCAAAGAGTAGTAGAGACACTCAGTGTGGATGACAACAAAGACCGTGTCTCGCTGGTTCAGTACAGCAGAGATCCAGCTGTCCAGTTCTATCTCAACACGTACACAACAAAAGGCGAGATCCTTGACACTATCAGAGGTTTGAGGCACAAGGGTGGAAGACCCCTCAACACTGGAGCCGCTCTCCAGTACTTGAGGGATAACATCTTCACTGCTTCTGCCGGAAGCAGGCGCCTGGAGGGAGTCCCACAGGTGCTGATACTTTTAAGCGGTGGAAGATCTTTCGACAGTGTTGATGCACCATCCTCTGCTCTCAAACAGATGGGTGTCGTGACCTTTGCAATTGGAAGCAGAGGCTCTGACAGTCGAGAACTGCAGAGGATATCCCACGAACCCAGTTATGCCCTTTCTGTGTCTGAATTCACTGACTTGCCCAGTGTCCAACAACAACTTCAGGCCTCCATGGAGGCCGTGCTTATTGACGTCACCCCAGAAACGCCAACTCCAACCGGTACGTTGTCAAACATGTCCCCTTTCTTCTCTGGTCATGCTGACCTGTTCAACTACTCTCAGAAACTTTTAGTTGAATGTTACAGGTTTTTAGCTGTGCCTGTGAATGTGATGGGAAGTGGCAGGGCATTTTAACATTGCTCAGTTGAAAGGATTTTTTTTTTCATGGGAGCTGGAAAAGAGGGGGATAGATACCCCTCAGAAAACAGCCCTCCATGCAAGGACATGCCATTTAGGCTACTTTTTAGCGTAGGTATTAACTGTTTGTCTTCCATTCATTTCTCAGTTGACACTGCCAAAAAGGATGTCGTATTCCTCCTGGATGGTTCTGATGGCACGAGGAATGGCTTCCCTGCCATGCGTGATTTTGTTGAAAGAGTGGTGGAGAAACTGAATGTAGGAGAAAACAAAGACCGTGTATCTGTGGTCCAGTTCAGCAGAGAGGCAGAGGTCCACTTCGATCTGAACACATATAAGACAACAGAGGACATTGTGGACGCAGTGAGAGGGCTCAGACACAGAGGAGGAAGACCCCTAAACACCGGGGCAGCCCTACAATACGTCAGGGACAATGTCTTTACAAACTCCTCAGGGAGTAGGAGCCTACAAGGTGTTCCACAGATGCTGATCCTGCTAACAGGGGGACGGTCTTTTGACAATGTTGATGCCCCAGCCTCTGCTCTCAAACAGCAGGGTGTTTTTGTGATTGGCATTGGAACGAGGACAGCTGACAGTAGAGAGCTGCAGAAGTTATCTTATGAGCCTAGTTACGCTCTCTCAGTGTCAGAGTTCACTGATCTCCCAAATGTCCAAGAACAGCTGTCGTCTACAATAAGTACAGTAAGGGCAACGCCCATGACACCAACAGTGACAGGTAAGAAAGTGACACATTTCATCTTCTAACATCATAGGTCTTCCCACTCTTAGTGTAATAAAGGATACATTTACTAAGTTTAAATTAGCCAGTGACACTATGACAGAAGTAGTTGTGTCAGCTGAAATAGAGTGATTGGCAAACTTGAAGGTTAGCTTTCTTTATCTGACATACATATGGGAAACATATGGTCCATAAACCTAAACATGTCTCAAATATCATGTTTCCTAGTGGTGAGACAGGCAGCTGGAAGAGATATTGTGTTCTTGATGGATGGATCTGATGGCACTAGAAGTGGCTTCACAGCTATGCGAGACTTTGTCCAAAGAGTAGTAGAGACACTCAGTGTGGATGACAACAAAGACCGTGTCTCAGTGGTTCAGTACAGCAGAGATCCAGCTGTCCAGTTCTATCTCAACACGTACACAACAAAAGGCGAGATCCTTGACACTATCAGAGGTTTGAGGCACAAGGGTGGGAAGACCCCTCAACACTGGAGCCGCTCTCCAGTACTTGAGGGATAACATCTTCACTGCTTCTGCCGGAAGCAGGCGCCTGGAGGGAGTCCCACAGGTGCTGATACTTTTAAGCGGTGGAAGATCTTTCGACAGTGTTGATGCACCATCCTCTGCTCTCAAACAGATGGGTGTCGTGACCTTTGCAATTGGGAGCAGAGGCTCTGACAGTCGAGAACTGCAGAGGATATCCCACGAACCCAGTTATGCCCTTTCTGTGTCTGAATTCACTGACTTGCCCAGTGTCCAACAACAACTTCAGGCCTCCATGGAGGCCGTGCTTATTGACGTCACCCCAGAAACGCCAACTCCAACTGGTATGTTGACAGACATGTCCCTTTTTCTTCTCTAGAGTCATGCTGACTTGTTCAACTACTCTCAGAAAGTGTTAAGTTGAATGTTACAGGTTTTTAGCTGTAGCTATGAACGTGATGGGAAGTGGCAGGGCATTTTTACATTGCTCAATTTAAAGGTTTATTTTTTTTTGGGGGGGGGATGGTTATATAGAGAGGGGCTAGATACTCCTGAGAAAAAAGTCCTCCATGCAAGGACATACCACTGAGGCTACTTTTCAGCATAGATATTAACTCTTTGTCTTCCTGTCATTTCTCAGTTGAGACTTCCAGAAAGGATGTCGTATTCCTCCTGGATGGTTCTGATGGCACGAGGAATGGCTTCCCTGCCATGCGTAATTTTGTTGAAAGAGTGGTGGACAAACTGAATGTAGGAGAAAACAAAGACCGTGTATCTGTGGTCCAGTTCAGCAGAGAGGCAGAGGTCCACTTCTATCTGAACACATATAAGACAACAGAGGATATTATGGACGCAGTGAGAGGGCTCAGACACAGAGGAGGAAGACCCTTAAACACCGGGGCAGCCCTACAATACGTCAGAGACAATGTCTTTACAAACTCCTCGGGGAGTAGGAGCCTACAAGGTGTTCCACAAACGCTGATCCTGCTAACAGGGGGACGGTCTTTTGACAATGTCGATGCCCCAGCCTCTGCTCTCAAACAGCAGGGTGTTTTTGTGATTGGCATTGGATCAAGGACAGCTGACAGTAGAGAGCTGCAGAAGTTATCTTATGAGCCTAGTTACGCTCTGTCGGTGTCAGAGTTCACTGATCTCCCAAATGTCCAAGAACAGCTCTCCTCCACAATAAGTACAGTCAGGGCTGCGCCTATGACACCAACAGCGACAGGTAAGAAAGTGACACATTTCATCTTCTAACATCATAGGTCTTCCCACTCTAAGTGTAATAAAGGATACATTTACTAAGTTTAAAATAGCCAGTGACACTATGACAAAAGTAGTTGTGTCAGCTGAAATAGAGTGATTGGCAAACTTGAAGGTTAGCTTTCTTTATCTGACATACATATGGGAAACATATGGTCCATAAACCTAAACATGTCTCAAATATCATGTTTCCTAGTGGTGAGACAGGCAGCTGGAAGAGATATTGTGTTCTTGATGGATGGATCTGATGGCACTAGAAGTGGCTTCACAGCTATGCGAGACTTTGTCCAAAGAGTAGTAGAGACACTCAGTGTGGATGACAACAAAGACCGTGTCTCAGTGGTTCAGTACAGCAGAGATCCAGCTGTCCAGTTCTATCTCAACACGTACACAACAAAAGGCGAGATCCTTGACACTATCAGAGGTTTGAGGCACAAGGGTGGAAGACCCCTCAACACTGGAGCCGCTCTCCAGTACTTGAGGGATAACATCTTCACTGCTTCTGCCGGAAGCAGGCGCCTGGAGGGAGTCCCACAGGTGCTGATACTTTTAAGCGGTGGAAGATCTTTCGACAGTGTTGATGCACCATCCTCTGCTCTCAAACAGATGGGTGTCGTGACCTTTGCAATTGGAAGCAGAGGCTCTGACAGTCGAGAACTGCAGAGGATATCCCACGAACCCAGTTATGCCCTTTCTGTGTCTGAATTCACTGACTTGCCCAGTGTCCAACAACAACTTCAGGCCTCCATGGAAGCCGTGCTTATTGACGTCACCCCAGAAACGCCAACTCCAACCGGTATGTTGTCAAACATGGCCCCTTTCTTCTCTAGTCATGCTGACCTGTTCAACTACTCTCAGAAACTTTTAGTTGAATGTTACAGGTTTTTAGCTGTGCCTGTGAATGTGATGGGAAGTGGCAGGGCATTGTAACATTGCTCAGTTGAAAGGATTTTTTTTTTCATGGGAGCTGGAAAAGAGGGGGATAGATACCCCTCAGAAAACAGCCCTCCATGCAAGGACATGCCATTTAGGCTACTTTTTAGCGTAGGTATTAACTGTTTGTCTTCCATTCATTTCTCAGTTGACACTGCCAAAAAGGATGTCGTATTCCTCCTGGATGGTTCTGATGGCACGAGGAATGGCTTCCCTGCCATGCGTGATTTTGTTGAAAGAGTGGTGGAGAAACTGAATGTAGGAGAAAACAAAGACCGTGTATCTGTGGTCCAGTTCAGCAGAGAGGCAGAGGTCCACTTCGATCTGAACACATATAAGACAACAGAGGACATTGTGGACGCAGTGAGAGGGCTCAGACACAGAGGAGGAAGACCCCTAAACACCGGGGCAGCCCTACAATACGTCAGGGACAATGTCTTTACAAACTCCTCGGGGAGTAGGAGCCTACAAGGTGTTCCACAGATGCTGATCCTGCTAACAGGGGGACGGTCTTTTGACAATGTTGATGCCCCAGCCTCTGCTCTCAAACAGCAGGGTGTTTTTGTGATTGGCATTGGAACGAGGACAGCTGACAGTAGAGAGCTGCAGAAGTTATCTTATGAGCCTAGTTACGCTCTCTCAGTGTCAGAGTTCACTGATCTCCCAAATGTCCAAGAACAGCTGTCGTCTACAATAAGTACAGTAAGGGCAACGCCCATGACACCAACAGTGACTGGTAAGAAAGTGACAATTTCATCTTCTAACATCATAGGTCTTCCCACTCTTAGTGTAATAAAGGATACATTTACTAAGTTTAAATTAGCCAGTGACACTATGACAGAAGTAGTTGTGTCAGCTGAAATAGAGTGATTGGCAAACTTGAAGGTTAGCTTTCTTTATCTGACATACAAATGGGAAACATATAGTCCATAAACCTAAACATGTCTCAAATATCATGTTTCCTAGTGGTGAGACAGGCAGCTGGAAGAGATATTGTGTTCTTGATGGATGGATCTGATGGCACTAGAAGTGGCTTCACAGCTATGCGAGACTTTGTCCAAAGAGTAGTAGAGACACTCAGTGTGGAAGACAACAAAGACCGTGTCTCAGTGGTTCAGTACAGCAGAGATCCAGCTGTCCAGTTCTATCTCAACACGTACACAAATAAGGGCAAGATCCTTGACACTATCAGAGGCTTGAGGCACAAGGGGGGAAGACCCCTCAACACTGGAGCCGCTCTCCAGTACTTGAGGGATAACATCTTCACTGCTTCTGCCGGAAGCAGGCGCCTGGAGGGAGTCCCACAGCTGCTGATACTTTTAAGCGGTGGAAGATCTTTCGACAGTGTTGATGCACCATCCTCTGCTCTCAAACAGATGGGTGTCGTGACCTTTGCAATTGGGAGCAGAGGCTCTGACAGTCGAGAACTGCAGAGGATATCCCACGAACCCAGTTATGCCCTTTCTGTGTCTGAATTCACTGACTTGCCCAGTGTCCAACAACAACTTCAGGCCTCCATGGAGGCCGTGCTTATTGACGTCACCCCAGAAACGCCAACTCCAACTGGTATGTTGACAGACATGTCCCTTTTTCTTCTCTAGAGTCATGCTGACTTGTTCAACTACTCTCAGAAAGTGTTAAGTTGAATGTTACAGGTTTTTAGCTGTAGCTATGAACGTGATGGGAAGTGGCAGGGCATTTTTACATTGCTCAGTTTAAAGGTTTATTTTTTTGGGGGGGGGATGGTTATATAGAGAGGGGCTAGATACTCCTGAGAAAAAAGTCCTCCATGCAAGGACATACCACTGAGGCTACTTTTCAGCATAGATATTAACTCTTTGTCTTCCTGTCATTTCTCAGTTGAGACTTCCAGAAAGGATGTCGTATTCCTCCTGGATGGTTCTGATGGCACGAGGAATGGCTTCCCTGCCATGCGTGATTTTGTTGAAAGAGTGGTGGACAAACTGAATGTAGGAGAAAACAAAGACCGTGTATCTGTGGTCCAGTTCAGCAGAGAGGCAGAGGTCCACTTCTATCTGAACACATATAAGACAACAGAGGATGTTATGGACGCAGTGAGAGGGCTCAGACACAGAGGAGGAAGACCCTTAAACACCGGGGCAGCCCTACAATACGTCAGAGACAATGTCTTTACCAACTCCTCGGGGAGTAGGAGCCTACAAGGTGTTCCACAAACGCTGATCCTGCTAACAGGGGGACGGTCTTTTGACAATGTCGATGCCCCAGCCTCTGCTCTCAAACAGCAGGGTGTTTTTGTGATTGGCATTGGATCAAGGACAGCTGACAGTAGAGAGCTGCAGAAGTTATCTTATGAGCCTAGTTACGCTCTGTCGGTGTCAGAGTTCACTGATCTTCCAAATGTCCAAGAACAGCTCTCCTCCACAATAAGTACAGTCAGGGCTGCGCCCATGACACCAACAGTGACAGGTAAGAAAGTGACACATTTCATCTTCTAACATCATAGGTCTTCCCACTCTAAGTGTAATAAAGGATACATTTACTAAGTTTAAAATAGCCAGTGACACTATGACAAAAGTAGTTGTGTCAGCTGAAATAGAGTGATTGGCAAACTTGAAGGTTAGCTTTCTTTATCTGACATACATTTGGGAAACATATGGTCCATAAACCTAAACATGTCTCAAATATCATGTTCCCTAGTGGTGAGACAGGCAGCTGGAAGAGATATTGTGTTCTTGATGGATGGATCTGATGGCACTAGAAGTGGCTTCACAGCTATGCGAGACTTTGTCCAAAGAGTAGTAGAGACACTCAGTGTGGATGACAACAAAGACCGTGTCTCAGTGGTTCAGTACAGCAGAGATCCAGCTGTCCAGTTCTATCTCAACACGTACACAACAAAAGGCGAGATCCTTGACACTATCAGAGGTTTGAGGCACAAGGGTGGAAGACCCCTCAACACTGGAGCCGCTCTCCAGTACTTGAGGGATAACATCTTCACTGCTTCTGCCGGAAGCAGGCGCCTGGAGGGAGTCCCACAGGTGCTGATACTTTTAAGCGGTGGAAGATCTTTCGACAGTGTTGATGCACCATCCTCTGCTCTCAAACAGATGGGTGTCGTGACCTTTGCAATTGGAAGCAGAGGCTCTGACAGTCGAGAACTGCAGAGGATATCCCACGAACCCAGTTATGCCCTTTCTGTGTCTGAATTCACTGACTTGCCCAGTGTCCAACAACAACTTCAGGCCTCCATGGAAGCCGTGCTTATTGACGTCACCCCAGAAACGCCAACTCCAACCGGTACGTTGTCAAACATGGCCCCTTTCTTCTCTAGTCATGCTGACCTGTTCAACTACTCTCAGAAACTTTTAGTTGAATGTTACAGGTTTTTAGCTGTGCCTGTGAATGTGATGGGAAGTGGCAGGGCATTGTAACATTGCTCAGTTGAAAGGATTTTTTTTTTTCATGGGAGCTGGAAAAGAGGGGGATAGATACCCCTCAGAAAACAGCCCTCCATGCAAGGACATGCCATTTAGGCTACTTTTTAGCGTAGGTATTAACTGTTTGTCTTCCATTCATTTCTCAGTTGACACTGCCAAAAAGGATGTCGTATTCCTCCTGGATGGTTCTGATGGCACGAGGAATGGCTTCCCTGCCATGCGTGATTTTGTTGAAAGAGTGGTGGAGAAACTGAATGTAGGAGAAAACAAAGACCGTGTATCTGTGGTCCAGTTCAGCAGAGAGGCAGAGGTCCACTTCGATCTGAACACATATAAGACAACAGAGGACATTGTGGACGCAGTGAGAGGGCTCAGACACAGAGGAGGAAGACCCTTAAACACCGGGGCAGCCCTACAATACGTCAGGGACAATGTCTTTACAAACTCCTCAGGGAGTAGGAGCCTACAAGGTGTTCCACAGATGCTGATCCTGCTAACAGGGGGACGGTCTTTTGACAATGTTGATGCCCCAGCCTCTGCTCTCAAACAGCAGGGTGTTTTTGTGATTGGCATTGGAACGAGGACAGCTGACAGTAGAGAGCTGCAGAAGTTATCTTATGAGCCTAGTTACGCTCTCTCAGTGTCAGAGTTCACTGATCTCCCAAATGTCCAAGAACAGCTGTCGTCTACAATAAGTACAGTAAGGGCAACGCCCATGACACCAACAGTGACTGGTAAGAAAGTGACACATTTCATCTTCTAACATCATAGGTCTTCCCACTCTTAGTGTAATAAAGGATACATTTACTAAGTTTAAATTAGCCAGTGACACTATGACAGAAGTAGTTGTGTCAGCTGAAATAGAGTGATTGGCAAACTTGAAGGTTAGCTTTCTTTATCTGACATACATATTGGAAACATATAGTCCATAAACCTAAACATGTCTCAAATATCATGTTTCCTAGTGGTGAGACAGGCAGCTGGAAGAGATATTGTGTTCTTGATGGATGGATCTGATGGCACTAGAAGTGGCTTCACAGCTATGCGAGACTTTGTCCAAAGAGTAGTAGAGACACTCAGTGTGGAAGACAACAAAGACCGTGTCTCAGTGGTTCAGTACAGCAGAGATCCAGCTGTCCAGTTCTATCTCAACACGTACACAACAAAAGGCGAGATCCTTGACACTATCAGAGGTTTGAGGCACAAGGGGGGAAGACCCCTCAACACTGGAGCCGCTCTCCAGTACTTGAGGGATAACATCTTCACTGCTTCTGCCGGAAGCAGGCGCCTGGAGGGAGTCCCACAGCTGCTGATACTTTTAAGCGGTGGAAGATCTTTCGACAGTGTTGATGCACCATCCTCTGCTCTCAAACAGATGGGTGTCGTGACCTTTGCAATTGGAAGCAGAGGCTCTGACAGTCGAGAACTGCAGAGGATATCCCACGAACCCAGTTATGCCCTTTCTGTGTCTGAATTCACTGACTTGCCCAGTGTCCAACAACAACTTCAGGCCTCCATGGAGGCCGTGCTTATTGACGTCACCCCAGAAACGCCAACTCCAACCGGTACGTTGTCAAACATGGCCCCTTTCTTCTCTGGTCATGCTGACCTGTTCAACTACTCTCAGAAACTTTTAGTTGAATGTTACAGGTTTTTAGCTGTGCCTGTGAATGTGATGGGAAGTGGCAGGGCATTGTAACATTGCTCAGTTGAAAGGATTTTTTTTTTTTCATGGGAGCTGGAAAAGAGGGGGATAGATACCCCTCAGAAAACAGCCCTCCATGCAAGGACATGCCATTTAGGCTACTTTTTAGCGTAGGTATTAACTGTTTGTCTTCCATTCATTTCTCAGTTGACACTGCCAAAAAGGATGTCGTATTCCTCCTGGATGGTTCTGATGGCACGAGGAATGGCTTCCCTGCCATGCGTGATTTTGTTGAAAGAGTGGTGGAGAAACTGAATGTAGGAGAAAACAAAGACCGTGTATCTGTGGTCCAGTTCAGCAGAGAGGCAGAGGTCCACTTCGATCTGAACACATATAAGACAACAGAGGACATTGTGGACGCAGTGAGAGGGCTCAGACACAGAGGAGGAAGACCCCTAAACACCGGGGCAGCCCTACAATACGTCAGGGACAATGTCTTTACAAACTCCTCAGGGAGTAGGAGCCTACAAGGTGTTCCACAGATGCTGATCCTGCTAACAGGGGGACGGTCTTTTGACAATGTTGATGCCCCAGCCTCTGCTCTCAAACAGCAGGGTGTTTTTGTGATTGGCATTGGAACGAGGACAGCTGACAGTAGAGAGCTGCAGAAGTTATCTTATGAGCCTAGTTACGCTCTCTCAGTGTCAGAGTTCACTGATCTCCCAAATGTCCAAGAACAGCTGTCGTCTACAATAAGTACAGTAAGGGCAACGCCCATGACACCAACAGTGACTGGTAAGAAAGTGACACATTTCATCTTCTAACATCATAGGTCTTCCCACTCTTAGTGTAATAAAGGATACATTTACTAAGTTTAAATTAGCCAGTGACACTATGACAGAAGTAGTTGTGTCAGCTGAAATAGAGTGATTGGCAAACTTGAAGGTTAGCTTTCTTTATCTGACATACATATTGGAAACATATAGTCCATAAACCTAAACATGTCTCAAATATCATGTTTCCTAGTGGTGAGACAGGCAGCTGGAAGAGATATTGTGTTCTTGATGGATGGATCTGATGGCACTAGAAGTGGCTTCACAGCTATGCGAGACTTTGTCCAAAGAGTAGTAGAGACACTCAGTGTGGATGACAACAAAGACCGTGTCTCAGTGGTTCAGTACAGCAGAGATCCAGCTGTCCAGTTCTATCTCAACACGTACACAACAAAAGGCGAGATCCTTGACACTGTCAGAGGATTGAGGCACAAGGGGGGAAGACCCCTCAACACTGGAGCCGCTCTCCAGTACTTGAGGGATAACGTCTTTACCGCTTCTGCCGGAAGTAGGCGCCTGGAGGGAGTCCCACAGGTGCTGATACTGCTAAGCGGAGGAAGATCTTTTGACAATGTTGATGCCCCAGCCTCTGCTCTCAAACAGCAGGGTGTTTTTGTGATTGGCATTGGAACGAGGACAGCTGACAGTAGAGAGCTGCAGAAGTTATCTTATGAGCCTAGTTACGCTCTCTCAGTGTCAGAGTTCACTGATCTCCCAAATGTCCAAGAACAGCTGTCGTCTACAATAAGTACAGTAAGGGCAACGCCCATGACACCAACAGTGACTGGTAAGAAAGTGACACATTTCATCTTCTAACATCATAGGTCTTCCCACTCTTAGTGTAATAAAGGATACATTTATTAAGTTTAAATTAGCCAGTGACACTATGACAGAAGTAGTTGTGTCAGCTGAAATAGAGTGATTGGCAAACTTGAAGGTTAGCTTTCTTTATCTGACATACATATTGGAAACATATAGTCCATAAACCTAAACATGTCTCAAATATCATGTTTCCTAGTGGTGAGACAGGCAGCTGGAAGAGATATTGTGTTCTTGATGGATGGATCTGATGGCACTAGAAGTGGCTTCACAGCTATGCGAGACTTTGTCCAAAGAGTAGTAGAGACACTCAGTGTGGAAGACAACAAAGACCGTGTCTCAGTGGTTCAGTACAGCAGAGATCCAGCTGTCCAGTTCTATCTCAACACGTACACAAATAAGGGCAAGATCCTTGACACTATCAGAGGCTTGAGGCACAAGGGGGGAAGACCCCTCAACACTGGAGCCGCTCTCCAGTACTTGAGGGATAACATCTTCACTGCTTCTGCCGGAAGCAGGCGCCTGGAGGGAGTCCCACAGGTGCTGATACTTTTAAGCGGTGGAAGATCTTTCGACAGTGTTGATGCACCATCCTCTGCTCTCAAACAGATGGGTGTCGTGACCTTTGCAATTGGAAGCAGAGGCTCTGACAGTCGAGAACTGCAGAGGATATCCCACGAACCCAGTTATGCCCTTTCTGTGTCTGAATTCACTGACTTGCCCAGTGTCCAACAACAACTTCAGGCCTCCATGGAGGCCGTGCTTATTGACGTCACCCCAGAAACGCCAACTCCAACTGGTATGTTGACAGACATGTCCCTTTTTCTTCTCTAGAGTCATGCTGACTTGTTCAACTACTCTCAGAAAGTGTTAAGTTGAATGTTACAGGTTTTTAGCTGTAGCTATGAACGTGATGGGAAGTGGCAGGGCATTTTTACATTGCTCAGTTTAAAGGTTTATTTTTTTTGGGGGGGGGGGGGGGGGGGGATGGTTATATAGGTGGAGCTAGATACTCCTGAGAAAAAAGTCCTCCATGCAAGGACATACCACTGAGGCTACTTTTCAGCATAGATATTAACTCTTTGTCTTCCTGTCATTTCTCAGTTGAGACTTCCAGAAAGGATGTCGTATTCCTCCTGGATGGTTCTGATGGCACGAGGAATGGCTTCCCTGCCATGCGTGATTTTGTTGAAAGAGTGGTGGACAAACTGAATGTAGGAGAAAACAAAGACCGTGTATCTGTGGTCCAGTTCAGCAGAGAGGCAGAGGTCCACTTCTATCTGAACACATATAAGACAACAGAGGATATTATGGACGCAGTGAGAGGGCTCAGACACAGAGGAGGAAGACCCTTAAACACCGGGGCAGCCCTACAATACGTCAGAGACAATGTCTTTACCAACTCCTCGGGGAGTAGGAGCCTACAAGGTGTTCCACAAACGCTGATCCTGCTAACAGGGGGACGGTCTTTTGACAATGTCGATGCCCCAGCCTCTGCTCTCAAACAGCAGGGTGTTTTTGTGATTGGCATTGGATCAAGGACAGCTGACAGTAGAGAGCTGCAGAAGTTATCTTATGAGCCTAGTTACGCTCTGTCGGTGTCAGAGTTCACTGATCTTCCAAATGTCCAAGAACAGCTCTCCTCCACAATAAGTACAGTCAGGGCTGCGCCCATGACACCAACAGTGACAGGTAAGAAAGTGACACATTTCATCTCCTAACATCATAGGTCTTCCCACTCTAAGTGTAATAAAGGATACATTTACTAAGTTTAAAATAGCCAGTGACACTATGACAAAAGTAGTTGTGTCAGCTGAAATAGAGTGATTGGCAAACTTGAAGGTTAGCTTTCTTTATCTGACATACATATGGGAAACATATGGTCCATAAACCTAAACATGTCTCAAATATCATGTTCCCTAGTGGTGAGACAGGCAGCTGGAAGAGATATTGTGTTCTTGATGGATGGATCTGATGGCACTAGAAGTGGCTTCACAGCTATGCGAGACTTTGTCCAAAGAGTAGTAGAGACACTCAGTGTGGATGACAACAAAGACCGTGTCTCAGTGGTTCAGTACAGCAGAGATCCAGCTGTCCAGTTCTATCTCAACACGTACACAACAAAAGGCGAGATCCTTGACACTATCAGAGGTTTGAGGCACAAGGGTGGAAGACCCCTCAACACTGGAGCCGCTCTCCAGTACTTGAGGGATAACATCTTCACTGCTTCTGCCGGAAGCAGGCGCCTGGAGGGAGTCCCACAGGTGCTGATACTTTTAAGCGGTGGAAGATCTTTCGACAGTGTTGATGCACCATCCTCTGCTCTCAAACAGATGGGTGTCGTGACCTTTGCAATTGGAAGCAGAGGCTCTGACAGTCGAGAACTGCAGAGGATATCCCACGAACCCAGTTATGCCCTTTCTGTGTCTGAATTCACTGACTTGCCCAGTGTCCAACAACAACTTCAGGCCTCCATGGAAGCCGTGCTTATTGACGTCACCCCAGAAACGCCAACTCCAACCGGTACGTTGTCAAACATGGCCCCTTTCTTCTCTAGTCATGCTGACCTGTTCAACTACTCTCAGAAACTTTTAGTTGAATGTTACAGGTTTTTAGCTGTGCCTGTGAATGTGATGGGAAGTGGCAGGGCATTGTAACATTGCTCAGTTGAAAGGATTTTTTTTTTTTCATGGGAGCTGGAAAAGAGGGGGATAGATACCCCTCAGAAAACAGCCCTCCATGCAAGGACATGCCATTTAGGCTACTTTTTAGCGTAGGTATTAACTGTTTGTCTTCCATTCATTTCTCAGTTGACACTGCCAAAAAGGATGTCGTATTCCTCCTGGATGGTTCTGATGGCACGAGGAATGGCTTCCCTGCCATGCGTGATTTTGTTGAAAGAGTGGTGGAGAAACTGAATGTAGGAGAAAACAAAGACCGTGTATCTGTGGTCCAGTTCAGCAGAGAGGCAGAGGTCCACTTCGATCTGAACACATATAAGACAACAGAGGACATTGTGGACGCAGTGAGAGGGCTCAGACACAGAGGAGGAAGACCCCTAAACACCGGGGCAGCCCTACAATACGTCAGGGACAATGTCTTTACAAACTCCTCAGGGAGTAGGAGCCTACAAGGTGTTCCACAGATGCTGATCCTGCTAACAGGGGGACGGTCTTTTGACAATGTTGATGCCCCAGCCTCTGCTCTCAAACAGCAGGGTGTTTTTGTGATTGGCATTGGAACGAGGACAGCTGACAGTAGAGAGCTGCAGAAGTTATCTTATGAGCCTAGTTACGCTCTCTCAGTGTCAGAGTTCACTGATCTCCCAAATGTCCAAGAACAGCTGTCGTCTACAATAAGTACAGTAAGGGCAACGCCCATGACACCAACAGTGACTGGTAAGAAAGTGACATTTCATCTTCTAACATCATAGGTCTTCCCACTCTTAGTGTAATAAAGGATACATTTACTAAGTTTAAATTAGCCAGTGACACTATGACAGAAGTAGTTGTGTCAGCTGAAATAGAGTGATTGGCAAACTTGAAGGTTAGCTTTCTTTATCTGACATACATATTGGAAACATATAGTCCATAAACCTAAACATGTCTCAAATATCATGTTTCCTAGTGGTGAGACAGGCAGCTGGAAGAGATATTGTGTTCTTGATGGATGGATCTGATGGCACTAGAAGTGGCTTCACAGCTATGCGAGACTTTGTCCAAAGAGTAGTAGAGACACTCAGTGTGGAAGACAACAAAGACCGTGTCTCAGTGGTTCAGTACAGCAGAGATCCAGCTGTCCAGTTCTATCTCAACACGTACACAAATAAGGGCAAGATCCTTGACACTATCAGAGGCTTGAGGCACAAGGGGGGAAGACCCCTCAACACTGGAGCCGCTCTCCAGTACTTGAGGGATAACATCTTCACTGCTTCTGCCGGAAGCAGGCGCCTGGAGGGAGTCCCACAGGTGCTGATACTTTTAAGCGGTGGAAGATCTTTCGACAGTGTTGATGCACCATCCTCTGCTCTCAAACAGATGGGTGTCGTGACCTTTGCAATTGGGAGCAGAGGCTCTGACAGTCGAGAACTGCAGAGGATATCCCACGAACCCAGTTATGCCCTTTCTGTGTCTGAATTCACTGACTTGCCCAGTGTCCAACAACAACTTCAGGCCTCCATGGAGGCCGTGCTTATTGACGTCACCCCAGAAACGCCAACTCCAACTGGTATGTTGACAGACATGTCCCTTTTTCTTCTCTAGAGTCATGCTGACTTGTTCAACTACTCAGAAAGTGTTAAGTTGAATGTTACAGGTTTTTAGCTGTAGCTATGAACGTGATGGGAAGTGGCAGGGCATTTTTACATTGCTCACTTTAAAAGTTTATTTTTTTGGGGGGGGGATGGTTATATAGAGAGGGGCTAGATACACCTGAGAAAAAAGTCCTCCATGCAAGGACATACCACTGAGGCTACTTTTCAGCATAGATATTAACTCTTTGTCTTCTTGTCATTTCTCAGTTGAGACTTCCAGAAAGGATGTCGTATTCCTCCTGGATGGTTCTGATGGCACGAGGAATGGCTTCCCTGCCATGCGTGATTTTGTTGAAAGAGTGGTGGACAAACTGAATGTAGGAGAAAATAAAGACCGTGTATCTGTGGTCCAGTTCAGCAGAGAGGCAGAGGTCCACTTCTATCTGAACACATATAAGACAACAGAGGATATTATGGACGCAGTGAGAGGGCTCAGACACAGAGGAGGAAGACCCTTAAACACCGGGGCAGCCCTACAATACGTCAGAGACAATGTCTTTACCAACTCCTCGGGGAGTAGGAGCCTACAAGGTGTTCCACAAACGCTGATCCTGCTAACAGGGGGACGGTCTTTTGACAATGTCGATGCCCCAGCCTCTGCTCTCAAACAGCAGGGTGTTTTTGTGATTGGCATTGGATCAAGGACAGCTGACAGTAGAGAGCTGCAGAAGTTATCTTATGAGCCTAGTTACGCTCTGTCGGTGTCAGAGTTCACTGATCTCCCAAATGTCCAAGAACAGCTCTCCTCCACAATAAGTACAGTCAGGGCTGCGCCCATGACACCAACAGTGACAGGTAAGAAAGTGACACGTTCCATCTTCTAACATCATAGGTCTTCCCACTCTAAGTGTAATAAAGGATACATTTACTAAGTTTAAAATAGCCAGTGACACTATGACAAAAGTAGTTGTGTCAGCTGAAATAGAGTGATTGGCAAACTTGAAGGTTAGCTTTCTTTATCTGACATACATATGGGAAACATATGGTCCATAAACCTAAACATGTCTCAAATATCATGTTCCCTAGTGGTGAGACAGGCAGCTGGAAGAGATATTGTGTTCTTGATGGATGGATCTGATGGCACTAGAAGTGGCTTCACAGCTATGCGAGACTTTGTCCAAAGAGTAGTAGAGACACTCAGTGTGGATGACAACAAAGACCGTGTCTCGCTGGTTCAGTACAGCAGAGATCCAGCTGTCCAGTTCTATCTCAACACGTACACAACAAAAGGCGAGATCCTTGACACTATCAGAGGTTTGAGGCACAAGGGTGGAAGACCCCTCAACACTGGAGCCGCTCTCCAGTACTTGAGGGATAACATCTTCACTGCTTCTGCCGGAAGCAGGCGCCTGGAGGGAGTCCCACAGGTGCTGATACTTTTAAGCGGTGGAAGATCTTTCGACAGTGTTGATGCACCATCCTCTGCTCTCAAACAGATGGGTGTCTTGACCTTTGCAATTGGAAGCAGAGGCTCTGACAGTCGAGAACTGCAGAGGATATCCCACGAACCCAGTTATGCCCTTTCTGTGTCTGAATTCACTGACTTGCCCAGTGTCCAACAACAACTTCAGGCCTCCATGGAAGCCGTGCTTATTGACGTCACCCCAGAAACGCCAACTCCAACCGGTACGTCTTCAAACATGGCCCCTTTCTTCTCTAGTCATGCTGACCTGTTCAACTACTCTCAGAAACTTTTAGTTGAATGTTACAGGTTTTTAGCTGTGCCTGTGAATGTGATGGGAAGTGGCAGGGCATTGTAACATTGCTCAGTTGAAAGGATTTTTTTTTTTCATGGGAGCTGGAAAAGAGGGGGATAGATACCCCTCAGAAAACAGCCCTCCATGCAAGGACATGCCATTTAGGCTACTTTTTAGCGTAGGTATTAACTGTTTGTCTTCCATTCATTTCTCAGTTGACACTGCCAAAAAGGATGTCGTATTCCTCCTGGATGGTTCTGATGGCACGAGGAATGGCTTCCCTGCCATGCGTGATTTTGTTGAAAGAGTGGTGGAGAAACTGAATGTAGGAGAAAACAAAGACCGTGTATCTGTGGTCCAGTTCAGCAGAGAGGCAGAGGTCCACTTCGATCTGAACACATATAAGACAACAGAGGACATTGTGGACGCAGTGAGAGGGCTCAGACACAGAGGAGGAAGACCCCTAAACACTGGGGCAGCCCTACAATACGTCAGGGACAATGTCTTTACAAACTCCTCAGGGAGTAGGAGCCTACAAGGTGTTCCACAGATGCTGATCCTGCTAACAGGGGGACGGTCTTTTGACAATGTCGATGCCCCAGCCTCTGCTCTCAAACAGCAGGGTGTTTTTGTGATTGGCATTGGAACGAGGACAGCTGACAGTAGAGAGCTGCAGAAGTTATCTTATGAGCCTAGTTACGCTCTCTCAGTGTCAGAGTTCACTGATCTCCCAAATGTCCAAGAACAGCTGTCGTCTACAATAAGTACAGTAAGGGCAACGCCCATGACACCAACAGTGACTGGTAAGAAAGTGACACATTTCATCTTCTAACATCATAGGTCTTCCCACTCTTAGTGTAATAAAGGATACATTTACTAAGTTTAAATTAGCCAGTGACACTATGACAGAAGTAGTTGTGTCAGCTGAAATAGAGTGATTGACAAACTTGAAGGTTAGCTTTCTTTATCTGACATACATATGGGAAACATATAGTCCATAAACCTAAACATGTCTCAAATATCATGTTTCCTAGTGGTGAGACAGGCAGCTGGAAGAGATATTGTGTTCTTGATGGATGGATCTGATGGCACTAGAAGTGGCTTCACAGCTATGCGAGACTTTGTCCAAAGAGTAGTAGAGACACTCAGTGTGGAAGACAACAAAGACCGTGTCTCAGTGGTTCAGTACAGCAGAGATCCAGCTGTCCAGTTCTATCTCAACACGTACACAAATAAGGGCAAGATCCTTGACACTATCAGAGGCTTGAGGCACAAGGGGGGAAGACCCCTCAACACTGGAGCCGCTCTCCAGTACTTGAGGGATAACATCTTCACTGCTTCTGCCGGAAGCAGGCGCCTGGAGGGAGTCCCACAGGTGCTGATACTTTTAAGCGGTGGAAGATCTTTCGACAGTGTTGATGCACCATCCTCTGCTCTCAAACAGATGGGTGTCGTGACCTTTGCAATTGGGAGCAGAGGCTCTGACAGTCGAGAACTGCAGAGGATATCCCACGAACCCAGTTATGCCCTTTCTGTGTCTGAATTCACTGACCTGCCCAGTGTCCAACAACAACTTCAGGCCTCCATGGAGGCCGTGCTTATTGACGTCACCCCAGAAACGCCAACTCCAACTGGTATGTTGACAGACATGTCCCTTTTTCTTCTCTAGAGTCATGCTGACCTGTTCAACTACTCTCAGAAAGTGTTAAGTTGAATGTTACAGGTTTGTAGCTGTAGCTATGAACGTGATGGGAAGTGGCAGGGCATTTTTACATTGCTCAGTTTAAAGGTTTATTTTTTTTGGGGGGGGGGGGGATGGTTATATAGGTGGGGCTAGTTACTCCTGAGAAAAAAGTCCTCCATGCAAGGACATACCACTGAGGCTACTTTTCAGCATAGATATTAACTCTTTGTCTTCCTGTCATTTCTCAGTTGAGACTTCCAGAAAGGATGTCGTATTCCTCCTGGATGGTTCTGATGGCACGAGGAATGGCTTCCCTGCCATGCGTAATTTTGTTGAAAGAGTGGTGGACAAACTGAATGTAGGAGAAAACAAAGACCGTGTATCTGTGGTCCAGTTCAGCAGAGAGGCAGAGGTCCACTTCTATCTGAACACATATAAGACAACAGAGGATATTATGGACGCAGTGAGAGGGCTCAGACACAGAGGAGGAAGACCCTTAAACACCGGGGCAGCCCTACAATACGTCAGAGACAATGTCTTTACCAACTCCTCGGGGAGTAGGAGCCTACAAGGTGTTCCACAAACGCTGATCCTGCTAACAGGGGGACGGTCTTTTGACAATGTCGATGCCCCAGCCTCTGCTCTCAAACAGCAGGGTGTTTTTGTGATTGGCATTGGATCAAGGACAGCTGACAGTAGAGAGCTGCAGAAGTTATCTTATGAGCCTAGTTACGCTCTCTCAGTGTCAGAGTTCACTGATCTCCCAAATGTCCAAGAACAGCTGTCGTCTACAATAAGTACAGTAAGGGCAACGCCCATGACACCAACAGTGACTGGTAAGAAAGTGACACATTTCATCTTCTAACATCATAGGTCTTCCCACTCTTAGTGTAATAAAGGATACATTTACTAAGTTTAAATTAGCCAGTGACACTATGACAGAAGTAGTTGTGTCAGCTGAAATAGAGTGATTGGCAAACTTGAAGGTTAGCTTTCTTTATCTGACATACATATTGGAAACATATAGTCCATAAACCTAAACATGTCTCAAATATCATGTTTCCTAGTGGTGAGACAGGCAGCTGGAAGAGATATTGTGTTCTTGATGGATGGATCTGATGGCACTAGAAGTGGCTTCACAGCTATGCGAGACTTTGTCCAAAGAGTAGTAGAGACACTCAGTGTGGAAGACAACAAAGACCGTGTCTCAGTGGTTCAGTACAGCAGAGATCCAGCTGTCCAGTTCTATCTCAACACGTACACAAATAAGGGCAAGATCCTTGACACTATCAGAGGCTTGAGGCACAGAGGGGGAAGACCCCTCAACACTGGAGCCGCTCTCCAGTACTTGAGGGATAACATCTTCACTGCTTCTGCCGGAAGCAGGCGCCTGGAGGGAGTCCCACAGGTGCTGATACTTTTAAGCGGTGGAAGATCTTTCGACAGTGTTGATGCACCATCCTCTGCTCTCAAACAGATGGGTGTCGTGACCTTTGCAATTGGAAGCAGAGGCTCTGACAGTCGAGAACTGCAGAGGATATCCCACGAACCCAGTTATGCCCTTTCTGTGTCTGAATTCACTGACTTGCCCAGTGTCCAACAACAACTTCAGGCCTCCATGGAAGCCGTGCTTATTGACGTCACCCCAGAAAAGCCAACTCCAACCGGTACGTTGTCAAACATGGCCCCTTTCTTCTCTAGTCATGCTGACCTGTTCAACTACTCTCAGAAACTTTTAGTTGAATGTTACAGGTTTTTAGCTGTGCCTGTGAATGTGATGGGAAGTGGCAGGGCATTGTAACATTGCTCAGTTGAAAGAATTTTTTTTTTTTCATGGGAGCTGGAAAAGAGGGGGATAGATACCCCTCAGAAAACAGCCCTCCATGCAAGGACATGCCATTTAGGCTACTTTTTAGCGTAGGTATTAACTGTTTGTCTTCCATTCATTTCTCAGTTGACACTGCCAAAAAGGATGTCGTATTTCTCCTGGATGGTTCTGATGGCACGAGGAATGGCTTCCCTGCCATGCGTGATTTTGTTGAAAGAGTGGTGGAGAAACTGAATGTAGGAGAAAACAAAGACCGTGTATCTGTGGTCCAGTTCAGCAGAGAGGCAGAGGTCCACTTCGATCTG
The DNA here is from genome assembly GCA_023101725.1 of Atherinomorus stipes. Classification (NCBI taxonomy): domain Eukaryota; kingdom Metazoa; phylum Chordata; class Actinopteri; order Atheriniformes; family Atherinidae; genus Atherinomorus; species Atherinomorus stipes. The sequence continues at coordinate 445,323 of JALJCO010012583.1, read as the reverse complement.
AACACATATAAGACAACAGAGGACATTGTGGACGCAGTGAGAGGGCTCAGACACAGAGGAGGAAGACCCCTAAACACCGGGGCAGCCCTACAATACGTCAGGGACAATGTCTTTACAAACTCCTCAGGGAGTAGGAGCCTACAAGGTGTTCCACAGATGCTGATCCTGCTAACAGGGGGACGGTCTTTTGACAATGTTGATGCCCCAGCCTCTGCTCTCAAACAGCAGGGTGTTTTTGTGATTGGCATTGGAACGAGGACAGCTGACAGTAGAGAGCTGCAGAAGTTATCTTATGAGCCTAGTTACGCTCTCTCAGTGTCAGAGTTCACTGATCTCCCAAATGTCCAAGAACAGCTGTCGTCTACAATAAGTACAGTAAGGGCAACGCCCATGACACCAACAGTGACTGGTAAGAAAGTGACACATTTCATCTTCTAACATCATAGGTCTTCCCACTCTTAGTGTAATAAAGGATACATTTACTAAGTTTAAATTAGCCAGTGACACTATGACAGAAGTAGTTGTGTCAGCTGAAATAGAGTGATTGGCAAACTTGAAGGTTAGCTTTCTTTATCTGACATACATATTGGAAACATATAGTCCATAAACCTAAACATGTCTCAAATATCATGTTTCCTAGTGGTGAGACAGGCAGCTGGAAGAGATATTGTGTTCTTGATGGATGGATCTGATGGCACTAGAAGTGGCTTCACAGCTATGCGAGACTTTGTCCAAAGAGTAGTAGAGACACTCAGTGTGGAAGACAACAAAGACCGTGTCTCAGTGGTTCAGTACAGCAGAGATCCAGCTGTCCAGTTCTATCTCAACACGTACACAACAAAAGGCGAGATCCTTGACACTGTCAGAGGATTGAGGCACAAGGGGGGAAGACCCCTCAACACTGGAGCCGCTCTCCAGTACTTGAGGGATAACGTCTTTACCGCTTCTGCCGGAAGTAGGCGCCTGGAGGGAGTCCCACAGGTGCTGATACTGCTAAGCGGAGGAAGATCTTTTGACAATGTTGATGCCCCAGCCTCTGCTCTCAAACAGCAGGGTGTTTTTGTGATTGGCATTGGAACGAGGACAGCTGACAGTAGAGAGCTGCAGAAGTTATCTTATGAGCCTAGTTACGCTCTCTCAGTGTCAGAGTTCACTGATCTCCCAAATGTCCAAGAACAGCTGTCGTCTACAATAAGTACAGTAAGGGCAACGCCCATGACACCAACAGTGACTGGTAAGAAAGTGACACATTTCATCTTCTAACATCATAGGTCTTCCCACTCTTAGTGTAATAAAGGATACATTTATTAAGTTTAAATTAGCCAGTGACACTATGACAGAAGTAGTTGTGTCAGCTGAAATAGAGTGATTGGCAAACTTGAAGGTTAGCTTTCTTTTATCTGACATACATATTGGAAACATATAGTCCATAAACCTAAACATGTCTCAAATATCATGTTTCCTAGTGGTGAGACAGGCAGCTGGAAGAGATATTGTGTTCTTGATGGATGGATCTGATGGCACTAGAAGTGGCTTCACAGCTATGCGAGACTTTGTCCAAAGAGTAGTAGAGACACTCAGTGTGGAAGACAACAAAGACCGTGTCTCAGTGGTTCAGTACAGCAGAGATCCAGCTGTCCAGTTCTATCTCAACACGTACACAACAAAAGGCGAGATCCTTGACACTGTCAGAGGATTGAGGCACAAGGGGGGAAGACCCCTCAACACTGGAGCCGCTCTCCAGTACTTGAGGGATAACGTCTTTACCGCTTCTGCCGGAAGTAGGCGCCTGGAGGGAGTCCCACAGGTGCTGATACTGCTAAGCGGAGGAAGATCTTTCGACAGTGTTGATGCACCATCCTCTGCTCTCAAACAGATGGGTGTCGTGACCTTTGCAATTGGAAGCAGAGGCTCTGACAGTCGAGAAATGCAGAGGATATCCCACGAACCCAGTTATGCCCTTTCTGTGTCTGAATTCACTGACCTGCCCAGTGTCCAACAACAATTTCAAGCTTCCATTGAGAGTAATACAGTTAAGGGTATGCACTTTTGCTCTGACTACACATTAATCATTGTATCCAGCATGTTTTTTACAGTAACCATACAAAATTTTAAATCCCCATTATTTAAATGAGAATAATCTTACTTTTTACATTAAAAGGTCACACAATCACACCAACAGCATTCTACTTAAACCAACATAATTTGTTAAATATGTGCCTTCTTTCTCTCTCTGAAGTACTTTGCAAAATAACAAATGAACTGATTTTTCATTTATTTACAGTGAATTTTAATATTGACAGTTTTACTGTCGTTATTTGATCTTTTCCACCCCCATATGGCACTTAAGGATTTTAAGAACACTAATGTTTATCCTAAGCATGTTTGTTGGCAGTCTATAAGAGATACCTCTCATCTTTTGTTGTTTAAAGAGTAAAACAGTTGGATACCATCTACTGTCATGGGAATGTTTATTTTGGGGGGTTTAGTTCTTGTGCTTCTTTGAAGAAGAAGCCTGTTTCCATCTGTTTAAAACTTATCAAACACTGGTGTGCAATTCTTTCTACAAAAGAATTATAGAAAGCCTGTCTGATTGCGATATTTTGATCATAATGAGTATATCTTCTCATTTTCTCTTTTTCAGCACTGCAGGGATTCCGGAAGGATGTCGTTTTCCTTGTCGATGGATCCGTTGGCGTTGGACGGGAATTTGCTATCATTCAAGAGTTTATCCGTAGGGTGGTAGAAAGTCTCAACGTGGGCGAGAACCAGATTCGCATCGGTGTTGTCCAATATGGTGATTTTGCTCAGGCTGACATGTACCTAAATACACATACAACAAAAGAAGCCGTTTTGAATGGCATCAGAGAAATGAGCCAACGAGGAGGAAGACAGCGTAACCTCGGCCAAGCCTTGCGGTTTCTCATACAAGATGTTTTGACACCAGCACGAGGAAGCCGGAAGCAAGAAGGCGTGCCACAGTTTGTGATTCTTGTGTCTAGTGGATCTTCAACAGATGACTTCAGCAGTGCAGCATCTTCCCTCAAGCAATCCAAAGTACTTCCCTTCAGCATTGGCACCAGGGATGTCAACCCCACAGAGTTACGAGTAGTGTCATATGTGCCCAATTTTGCTTTCACTGTGGATGACCTCCCTGGACTGTACACTGTTCAAGAGACCCTAATCAACACACTCACGGAGTTATCAGATGAGGACATCGCAAAGTTGACGCCAGTGTTCCCAACTTACGATGGTAATTTGACTAAATTCAGTTTTGACAATTGATTATTTATAGTCTAATATGTATCTGCTTCACCTAATTAACCCTGCTACTGTATGTACTTATGCTGTTTTTGAATTTTTACAATGTGACTCCTTCTTTACATGATATTTGATTTAATTCACTTTGAAGCCCTAATTTACCTGGCTCAACAAACTTGCCTGTGGGTCTGTTGCCCAGCAACAACTTACTGTATATGCAGCTTATCTCTTGTTACAACACAGCACATTGATTGAATGCTTATTGCAGCCAACCACTTATTTATTAGGATTTTTTCCACAATGGTTTGCTTTTTTTTTTTTTGTGGATCTCTTTTACTTTCCAGATTGTTAGAGCAACTGAATGCATTTAATCATACATGCTTGTTTACACAGTTTTTATTGGATTTTTTATGATATTGCCAAACAACAGCAATAACTTTTTCAAATCAAATCGACCCAACAGCTTGTTGTCAAGTTCTGGATCATGACCCATTCATTTGAGTAAGATGTGAAGCAGGAAAATATTTCAACCCTCCAAAATATTGGCCCTGAAGGGCAAAAGTTTGACATCCTTGGCATAAATAAATATGACTTAGTAAAACGATTTACAGATTGTCAAGACTAAAGATTCAACATTAGCTTAATGTTCCCACTTAGGGAAATTTGTCTTAGACTTTCACTGCAGCTGCAGCTGTGATGTGATTTTTTTTTAAAAAAAGGATGTCAAATATAGTACAGTAGATTTACAAATTATATATAAACATATGTAATAATCATAAAAGCTATTAAAAAATAGTGATAAGAAGGTGAATAAAATTTATTACATAAAAGAGGAGATAAGTATTTAAATGAAAAAAACTGAGATCAAATAGAATAAAAATAAATGAACAGTAGACATAAAAAAGCAGGATCAATGATCTATCCTATTTCTTTGTGTTTACGGGCAGTCACACTTGGGACAATTGCATTAATCCCGTTTCAACTCACTGGGTGTCAAAGGTCTAGTACAAACAGCCTATGGTCACACTTGCAAAGTTGGAAACGCGCCACTATGCCTCCATGTAGTGATCGCATTTGCGTAAGTGACAGTGCCTGCTTCACTCCACTTCAGCAGGTGGCACTAATAGTCATTTGTGTTGTTTAACATGCACCTAAACATGCTGAGAAAGCTTTGTATCTTCACAGTTTTCCCACAACTGCCTGATGGCGAGCTTGTGTAAGCTGCTGAGCTAAAGACTGCAACAAGAGCTGCTTATCATGCTTTTGAAGCCATGTTGTTTCTCCTCTTCTTTGCATTTTCAAGCATGGACAGGGCTTCTATGTAGGCGGCATCATTACATCTTAGTCTCGTGGGTGAATAACGCAATCGTTATGTGTCAGCAACCGTTGCAGACTACCTCCAGAGGTTGGCTTGGGTGCCGTGCCGTTACCATTAATCACACTGAAGTTTAAACGTGAAGCACGTACCCCCGTTGTTTGTACCCGGGATATACTCCAACTGTGTCAAATGTGACCGGCCCCTAAAAGCCTGATACAGGGACAAATAAGTGTGTTAATCTATAGCCTGCACAGAAGCTCCTTCTACATCTACATCTCTCCATCTCCTTCTACATCTCCTTCCTGATGGCAGCAGCTCATACTTTCTGTGCAGAACATTTATGTTCTTAATTATTTTAAAGGTTGAATATGGAATATGGACAGAACAGCGACATCACGTGTGTCTAGCTCGTAGTTGCAACAGCAGAAAAACAACTCCAACCGCTTGGTTGCCAGGCTCACTGCCGATACGTAAGTGACCAACAGCCTGCATCATGTCAAACAAGTAATGCGGAGGAGTTTATAACTGACAGCTAACATTGGCCACATTAGCAAACAAGCTAGCTTACCGATCCAGGAGGAGAGTCACCATTTCTGCAATTTGATGCTGTGGAAAATGTTTTTGCGGGTCCATCTAGTGTAGTCTTCACCAAAATTTACTCCAGTTTTTGATCTTCTCAGGTCACTCCTCTTCAGAAACGGATAACAATATCTCCAGGGCTCTGAAGCAGCTGAGTGACTTGTCTCCACTGTTTCCCCCTGTGCCAGCCTAACTGTGCCCAACATACTATTGCAACATAGAGATCGTATTTGGCAACTGGCAATGGCAGCGTGCATTGGCTTGTAGATGTAGACATCATACCATTGTCAAACCCGTTAAAATTGATTTTATAGACAAGTTACACGGCCGAATTCATGGGAGCCGCCATGTCTGCTCGTTTCTGCCAAGGGCTTCCGGTTACCACGGTTACAGGATATTTTACACTGAGGACATACGCAAATCAACAACACACATAGGAAGAGCTCCCAAACTCGATGACTGAAAAGTGGATATTGTTAAACCCAAAAAGCGGTCTTGGACATTTTCTGCCGTAGGCTACGTTGCTGCAGCAGCTTGTGAAAACAATTAAATATGAACGTTGTAAACTGAGCGAACTCACCATAGGACGGCAGCCACGCAGCTACGTGACCGACCACCAGGTGCAGTCTGCTGTCTCAAATTCTCCATTCTCCTTAACTCAAAATAAAAAAAGAAAAAAAAAAAAAAAGAAATCCACCGTTACCACCACTCAGGCCCTCTGACAGGAATCATCCAGACACTGGCTCGGTGTTGAACATTTGTCTTCGTGGACACTAAACTGCCGTGTGTGTGTCGCTATCAACACACAGCCGACTGCGTCACCATGTAAGTCTATGGCGTTCCTGTTTATCACCATAGGACTCAACAAAGTACAAAAATATATTGCTAGTTGTAACATCAGGTCATTTCATCATATTATCCTCCCAGTTCAGTATCGTAGCAGGTGAGGAAGTAATACAACATGTTCTTTTATAAGAAATAAATGAGAATGTTACCATTTTAGAGACATCACTTTTCAGTGTAAATCAGGGGTCCCCAAGTCCAGTCCTCGAGAGCTACTATCCTAAACATTTTGGTTGCATCCCTTCTCCAACACACCTGCATCAAATGAATGGCTCGTTACCAGGCCTCTACAGAGCTGAATGACATGTGCATGAGGAAATTAGCAATTTGATTCAGGTGTGTTGGAGAGGGTATGTTCTAAGAAATGCAGGATAGTAGCTCTCGAGGACCGGACTTGGGCACCCCTGGTGTAAATGAATGCAGATATTATCGACCATAAGCGCTTGGCAGAAATTGATTGACTGCGGAAGTAAAATGGAAATGTCCGTGAAACTTGTCTATAGGCTATTTGTTTTCGGGCTAAATATAATTTTTTAAGAAATGTTGTATTTTCATTCTGCACCACTCCAAACGACTCGTGGAGGTTTTTTTTTTTTTTTTTAATATTGCTTTTAGTAAAAATGTTCCATGTTCAACCTTTAAGGGCTTGTCTGTGAGATGGCCAGCAAGGATATATGATCTTTAACTCCTGTTACTTTCCATGCAGTTTTTAATTAGTGTAGCAGCATTTTTTTTCCTGTTGCACAGAAATATTACCAAGCTGTGTAGGTCTGTCTAACAAGGCTCCCCAGAGGACCCTGGTAAAGCAACAACATGACCTTGTTCACACCATAAATACTTAGTCTACACAGAAAATGTTTTCTGCTACAGAGGTGGTCAACTGTCAATGAATACTTAGTTATTTGTAGGAACTTACAGGGGTTAGACAATGAAACTGAAACACTTGGTTTTAGACCACAATAATTTATTAGTATGGTGTGGGGTCTCCTTCTGCAGCCAATACAGCGACAATTCGTCTTCGAAATGACATATACAAGTCCTGAACAGTGGTCAGAGGGATTTTAAGCCATACTACTGCAGGATAGTGGCCAGGTCACTACGTGATGCTGGTGGAGGAAAATGTTTCTTGACTAGCTCCTCCAAAACACCCCAAAGTGGCTCAATGATATTTAGATCTGGTGACTTTGCAGGCCATGGGAGATGTTCAACTTTACTTTCATGCTCATCAAACCAATCTTTCACCAGTCTTGCTGTGTGTATTGGTGCATTATCATCTTGATACACTGCACCGCCTTCAGGATACAATGTTTGAACCATTGGATGCACATGGTCCTCCAGAATGGTGCGGTAGTCCTTGGCAGTGACATGCCCCTCTAGCACAAGTATTGGGCCAAGTGAGTGCCATGATATGGCAGCCCAAACCCTCACTGATCCACCCCCATGCTTCACTCTGGCCATGCAACAATCTGGGTGGTATGCTTCTTTGGGGCTTCTCTACACCAAAAACTCTCCCGGATGTGGGGAAAACAGTAAAGGTGGACTCATCAGAGAACAATACATGTTTCACATTGTCCACAGCCCAAGATTTTTGCTCCTTGCACCATTGAAACCGACATTTGGCATTGGCACGAGTAACCAAAGGTTAGGCTTCAGCAGCCCGACCGTGTATATTCACCCTGTGGAGCTCCCGATGGACAGTTCTGGTGGAAACAGGAGAGCTGAGGTGCACATTTAATTCTGCTGAAGATAAATGAAGATTGGCCACCAGGCTGGTCCAATTCAGCCATGAAACCTCCCACACTAAAATGGCAGGTGTTTCAGTTTCATTGTCAAACCCCTGAACCTGTTTAATGTTGTGAGTGTGGATAACCACAGGCTTGTGGTCACTCACACCTCAAGGGTCAAACACCATCTCCTTTTTTTTTGTATTCAGAAACAAATAGTCATCATATACAAGTTGAAGAATCTCTGAATTTCTTCTTTTTTTTTTTTTTTTAAATAGCTTCATAGGTCTTGGCCCCGTTTCAGTAAAGTTAAAACAGTTATGTCATCAGAGAATTTATTAATGTGACTGCCTGAACCTCTACATTCATTAGTGTGCAGGGCAAACAGGACATGTTAACTAACATAGTCTTGGGGAGCTCCTGTACAGAGAATTATGGGTGCAGAGACTTGCTGTCTACAGTAAGTTAGAATTGAATGGTAGTATCTAGTGCTACCAGAATGTATATCAAAATAGTTTTATCTTTCGATTAAGAGGTGTGGCTGCGGCATGTTAAAAAGCAGAACTAAAATCTACCAATAATATGAGGTTGAATCCTCCAAGTGTTTATGAATAAAATGAGTCAAGGTAAAATAGCATCCTCTGTGTTTCTTTTATTCTTGTAGGCAAGCAGAGCATCTAAAAGCTCTCCTGTATCAGTTTTTAAAAGATTAGTAACAAATTTCTCAAGGCACTTCATCACTGTTGAAGTGAGTGCCACAGAACTGTAGCCATTATTCCAGGTGTCCAGGAACTCATTTTCTTTCTCAAACTCTACTTACTACAGAGTTGACTCCAGTCCCTTCCATTCTCCCGCTTCCTTGAAATTTCCCCTTCCACTGCACCTACTACTGATTTACAAAGGTAGTTTGAACTGGCCACATACCATCGATCAATAAAACAATGGAAAACAAAACACTTTAGGAGCATTCTGTGTGTTCCTACAACTCTCTATGCTCACCATAGCCTACTGCTCAAACAATGTAGATTTGCATTATAAGAGAGTTAATGGCCCTGCTTTTCTGAATACTAAACCAGTCATAAATTAACTTGTTGAGGACTCAAGCCTAAATAGGCAATGAAATACTAAAAATTGTTGTGTAATGTTTGCATGAGTAACTTTAGTTGGCCGGTACATGTATAGGGGTAACTGTTTGCCATGTGTCTGTTCATTCATAAGAGGTGCAAACTGTGTTATGGATAGTGGGCTCCATATGTCTACTTGAAACTAAGAAGTAGTTGTGATACTTTTTAAAATATGCTTGTATTCTTTCTTTCTTTCTTACAAAACAGTGATCACACCAACACCCACAGGAGGAGGAAAGAGGGATGTTGTGTTTCTTATTGATGGCACAACAGCAATGCGAAGTGAGTTTCCATCCATCCGTGGAATGATACAAAGAGTTGTGGAGAAGATGGACATAGGATTGGATAAGGTCCGAGTTTCAGTAGTACAGTACAGCGATGACCCGAAATCAGAATTTCTTCTCAATCAATTCTCCACCAAAAATGAGCTCCAGGAGGCAGTGTCCAGACTGAGAAGCAGAGGTGGAAATCGTCTAAACACAGGTCGTGCTATCGAGTGGGTATCCAGAAACATCTACCAGAGGTCAGCAGGAAGCCGCATTGAAGATGGTGTGCCTCAGCTACTCATTGTAGTTACTGGTGGCAAATCTACAGATGATGTGTCCACACCAGCTAACCAACTTAAAAGAAATTTTGTTGCACCTATTGCAATTGGTTCAGCGACTGCAGATCCAGAAGAATTGAGACAGATTTCACTAAAGCCAGACCTTGTCTATAATGTTGACAATTTCCAACAACTTCCAAGAGTGGAGCAACAGCTCATCAATTCAGTCACAACTATATCCACTGCGGACATCACCAGCAATGCTCCTCCAACTGTGGAATATGGTAAGAGAAGACTTATTTGAAGGTATTTAAAGGTTCATATTACTTGTAACTGAATATACTACAGGTGGTTACCAAACATCGTTTGCTTGATATGTTTCAATTTTCCACGTCCAAAGTCCACGTCTTTTTATTGGTGGATGATTTTAATTTTACTTCTTTGCTCTTGTACTTTTTTTTGCAGGCAAGGTGGATCTTGGGAAAAAGGACATTGTTTTCCTTATTGATGGCTCAGATAGTACAGGTACAGGCGGCATTGCTCATATCCGTGACTTTATTCTCAGCATCATCCAACAACTTGATGTGCAGCCTGACCAAGTGCGTGTGGCAGTTGTCCAATATTCAGACAAAGTTAAAACTGAGTTCTCACTCAACTCACACAACACCAAGTCAGCTGTTGTCTCTGCTGTCAGAAGACTTCGTCAGATGGGTGGACGATCATCAGATCTGGCTAAGGCCATTGAATATGTCATGCAAAATGAGTTAAAACCATCAGCCGGTGTTCGTGAAGCTGATGCCTCCCAGCATCTTGTAGTTCTCACAGGTGCACGCTCCAACCAAGAAGTCTATCTCTATGGACCTGTGCTTAAGAGTAACAGGGTCAACTGCATCGCTATTGGAGCTGCCCGTGCTGATTCAAGTCAGCTGTCCCAAATTACCACCACCTCAGAAGATGTTCTTCAGGTTCCTTCATTCCCTGGACTGTCAACAGTACGAGAGAAGTTTATTAACAGACTAGCCGGGTTCCAGCAGTTCCCAAAGTATGAGATTCCTAGTAAGTCATCCAATCATTCTTCTTATTACACATCACAGCTAAAACAATTCTTTAAGTAGCTTGAATAACCTGATCACAAAATGCACTTGATACAAGTTTATATCTTCAAGGAATAGTACACCCACAGAATAATGTAACTTTATTTTCCACTTACCCTCATGGTGAGCAAGACTCTGGAGCACTTCTTTAATATGTCAAATGCAGCTGGAGATCTGGAAGGCTTCTTGTTTCCCCCTACTTTCATATAATGGAGTTTGATTGTGCCTGAGCCAAAAAGGTCCATAAAAGTCCACAAAAACTTGTCAATATTCCTCCATACTGCTCATCCAATGTAATCCAAGTGTTCTGAGTGGGTAGCATCCAGAATTTACTCGAAACGACATAATTTAGTATATTTTTAGAGCCTAAACAGTAGTACATCTTACTTCTGCGAAGCCCGTATTATGCACGACCATGTGCGTTCAACCAAAATGATGCTCAACATTTTCTCTGTTAAGACCAAGGGGCAAACTCCGCTGGAAAAGTGTGAAACCAGGAAGTGAAACTTTTAATTGTAATTCTTTCTTGATCCACTAGGATCAAGAAATTTGCCAAAACATAGCAAATTCCCATAGACTCCCATATTAAAAAGGCCACTTCACAGCAGAAATAAACATGTTTACAGCCTGGTTCAAGAAATCATTTTAGGTTTATTTATTAGGTCAAGTTTACCTTCATGTCAACTGTGAGGGGGGTTGATTTTTTGTAACTCATCCGTTTAGATCAGGGGTGTCAAAGTGATTCCAGAAAGGGCCGTGTGGCTGCTGGTTTTCTTTCCAACCACGCAGCAGCACACCAGACTCCACTCAGCTCATCAAGTGAGTCCAGTCTTAACTTGAAGACTTGATGAGATGAGTGGAGTCAGGTGTGTTACTGCATGGTTGGAAAGAAATCCAGCAGCCACACGGCCCTTTCTGGAATCACTTTGACATCCCTGGTTTAGATGTTATTTAATCTTGAAATTACACACAATTAGGAATGTGTTCTTTTGATTGACATGCAGCAGACCGGAAGCCGGCCTTCCGGCCGCTGGCTATCTCTTGGTTCCTTGTCTGCTCTCAGTTTTTTGTCAGCTGATTGCAAGTCCAAACATGTCTTACCTTCATCCTGCCACTTGGGAGGCTAATCTTTGTTAGCTCCTGTAAGTTTCGGTTTGCATTTAGCCCAGAGCACGTGTGTCTACGCTATGCCCATTGATGTATTGTCTGGGAGTGACAGCACACGTGACATGGCAAGATGGCGACCGGTGGAACATATTTTTGGTGTTTATTTTGGAACAAATTCCAGTCGTTGAAGTAATTACATTGAAATAAAGAAGAGCCAAAGAAGGTGAAGATAAGTCAATTCACACGAAAGGTTATTAGTAGGGATTTCTTGATCTGATCACCTGATCAGAAATTGGGACTGATCACAGGGTTTCAGACTCAATTGGAATCGGCTGTTACATCCCGATCGGGGATCGGATAAGTGTTTGATCCATTTCTGAAAGAATGTAATTGATTAGAGGAAGTGTCATAATAATATAGAATATAAAATAAGAATAAATAAAAGAAATAAAAAAAGGAAAAAATACAACAATGTGACACCTCCTGACTCCCCAATTCCACCTTCAAGCAATGATTCAGATTAGGAATCAGAATCAGATTAGGTTAGTGTGTTGATATGATAGCCCCTCTCCAACCATTTTTTTTTTTTTTTTTGTATTACAGAAGTATCGGATCCAGACTCTGTATTGGCCGATTCTCAAAATGAAATGACTCGGAATCGGGGGCACAAAAAAACAAAACAAAAAAACCTGATCAGGACACCTGTAGTTATTAGATACCATTGCACTCGTCAAATCTGACCATTGGTTAAGATTCACTCTTAACTTGTTTCAGTCTATGTTTTCTGAGTCACTCCTGATTTCAGTTTCAATTCATTAATGTTATTGACGTCAGAGATGCAGGCAGTATTTTGGGGGCCTTGAAGGGGAAAGGTCGCCAATTATTACCACGGATAAGAGAGAAAATGTAAAAAAATAGCCTACAACAATTGAAATCCTTTATAGGGATCATAACCAGTTATAACTGGAGTTATACGGAGAGATTAGTTAATAAAAGTCCGTTTTAATTTATGCTTAACATTTCTTGATTTCTTTGAGGCAACTTATTTGGAGTTAATTTCTTTTGTTAGATCTTGGCTTTGAGGGGAAAGGTTTTTTTCAAAGACAATCTGGCACATAAGTGCACCAACTTTGTTTTAATAGGTTAATGATGGCTTTGTTGCATTGTCTGAGAAAAGTGTGGTTTATGTTTAAAGATCTTTTTCCTCTTTTGAATAGTTTTGCTTCTTAATAAGGCCAAAAGATATACAATATTCGTGACTTGGTACAATTACATGATCATCTGCTGCATATACATTATTATACATACATGTTAGGGTTATTGAAGGTTGGTTATTTTTTGGCTGGTATGTTGGAAGATTTTTAATTTCATCTCTGTTTCCCTCCTTCTAGCGGAAGGCCTGCCTCCAGCTAAAACAGCTGATATAGTTTTTCTAATGGATAGCTCCATTAACTTAGGCCGGAACAACTTCAATGACGTGAGAGATTTCATCATTAACCTCATTGACCTGTTCTACTCAGAGAGAGACAATCTACGAATTGGCCTTGCTCATTATGCTGTCGATGTGAGTGATGCCTTTTACCTCAACACATTCAAGAACAGGGATGACATTCTCAATGCTATTGGCCAATTAGAGTACAAGGGTGGACGTGAAGTAAATACTGGTGCGGCCATTCGCCATGTTCAAGATGTCCACTTTACCAAGGAGAAAGGCAGTAGGGTGGATGAAGGCATTCCTCAGATCCTTATGGTTGTCACTGGAGGACGTTCAGCTGATGATAGCAAAACAGCAGCCATGGGTTTGAAAGACAAAGGTGTAAGAATCTTTGCTGTGGGAGTGGGTGACATTCAAGATGAGTTGGCCAACTTGGCAAGTGAGACTTCTACTTGGGCTCGAGCTAGCAGCTTCCAGGAACTTTCAGAGCTCAACGAGCAAATCCTGGAGATCCTGGATGATGAAGTTAAGAGGAGGCTGTGTTCAGGAGAGCAAGAAACCACAAAAAGTAAGAGAAATAATGTTATGTTATTTTGTTTAGTTCTGTAAAGGCAGTTTTCTAGTGTTCTCCAAAAAAATATCTGAAGTAATACTGTGTGTTTCTTTTTTTACAGTCTGCAATGTTGAGGTGTTGGTCGGCTTTGATGTGTCTGCCCAGAACATCTTCAGTGCTCAAACTAACCTCCAGAGCAAAATGGGAGCCATTCTGCAAAGGATTTCCAAAATGGCACTCATCAGTTGCTCAGGTGGGCAGACTCCCACTGTGGAAGTGGGTATGCTGGCCTTGGATTCTGCCTCTGAGCCAGTCCAGCTAGACTTCACTGACAATCCTGATCAGCTCTTTGAGTCCTTCAGAGCCCTGCGGAGTCGTGGTCCCTTTGTCTTTAATGGCCGGACAATCTCAGCTTACAGCGACAGGTTCAAATCCAGAGGAGACACTGTCAAGGTTGGTCACTGACAATTTAAGCCAGAGATGTTCCAATCTGACCTTATCTCTGGACAAAAATTAAACTATGTGAGTTTAGTCAGATGTTTGTGAGATGCCAGCAGAATGAGGCTTCCTCATGTCATTACAGTTTCAGCTGCATTCTAAGATGAACCTTCTGCTATCTCAAACCAGGACCTTTATATAGCAAATCGTGAATATCGTAACCTGTGTCTCAGTGTCTAAATGTATAACATTTAGTTAAATATAATGGACTTGTTTTCAGTATAGACAATAAAGATTAGATGGGTCAGATCAAATTGGGTTTGGTTTATCAATCATGAAAATCTGAAACTTATTGGTATTTTCTCCTCACATATCTAAGGTTATAATTCATCTGACTGATGGTCTTGATGCCTCATATGCTGAAATGAAAAGGCGTGTTGAGGAGCTTCGTTTGTCAGGTAAAAAGACTTGAGGACTACTTTCAAAGATCTCTGAAACAGTAGCAATGGCAGCCTCAGAAGTCAAAAGTCATTTCTGAACCTCTTGCAGGAGTGAAAAGCTTCATTCTGGTTGGACTGGAGAGAGTACAAAAGTTTGAGGAAGCTTCACTTTTAGAATTTGGTCGTGGCTTCAGGTACACCAGACCCTTAAGACTCAATATCATGGACCTGGACTATGAGCTCATGGAAGAACTGGTAAGTGTTGATAATTCACATCTAAAACTTTTTACTCAGCTGGAATATAAGCACTTTTTTTACAATTTCCTTTCCTACATAGGACAATATTGCAGAAAGGGAATGCTGTGGGGTGCCATGCAAATGTACAGGCAACAGAGGAGACCGGGGAGCAGTTGGACAGCCAGGGTCTAAGGTAGGTCTTCCATCACGAAAAATGGCCTCTCCTTACTCAATCCTGTTTTCAAGCTAATATTTAATTGTGTTGACTCCTAGGGAAGTCCAGGATTACCAGGAAGCCCGGGACATCCTGGCGACGAGGGCGGACCTGTAAGTTTGAACATCTTGTCTGTGGCCAGGTTTTATTTTCATTGTTTGTTTGTTTAGTTCTTCCGTCAGTCTCCATTTCTTTGGTGTTGTGTTGAGATATTTTGTTAAGCATTTGTGTATTTCCAGGGGGAGAGAGGTCCTCCTGGTGTAAATGGAACTCAAGGTTTCCAGGGATGTCCAGGACAGAGAGGGGTCAAGGTAAAACACCTTTTTGTTGTCAATCCATCATATTGTTTTTTAGTGTGATGAAATATTCTAACATTCTGGTTTCTATTCAGGGCTCTCGTGGCTACTCAGGAGAAAAGGTTAGTGGTTTTGCTTTTTCATTTATTCTTATTTGGATGTGACAACACCAGATAATTACCTTAATGAAATATAAATGTAAACATTAGGCGTGTAACAATAAATGGATCTATATTGATACATTGATATAAATTGATGTATCAATCGTAAATAGATCCAAAAACCCAATATCAACCAAATATCAAAATTAAACTCACTTTTTTTATGATAATGGATTTTCCTATTTTGAGGTCCTCTGAAATCATTTTCACAACAAAATACATGTTTATAGTTGTGCCGTGGATAAATGTGATACAGGAAGATTGTACTGCAAAGCTTCCACTGATTTCTAGAAACAGCAACCTTGTTGATTACTTGTAATATTGATTTATATAGTTTTATATTGATAGTGGATCCTAAATCAAATCAAATCATAATGTGACTGAATTTGAGATATCCACAGTCACTGAATTGCTATCCACTGTATCGATATATTATCATATGACCAAACCAGTGATTTACACCCCTAGTAAACATGTATTTAACATATGAAGAGATATTGTTGAAGAAAATAAATAACCAGGAATTGTTGCCTCATTGCAGGGTGAATCTGGAGAAATTGGGCTTGATGGCATCAATGGAGAAGAGGTAATTTTTATTTTTTTTTATCAAATCTAAAATCAGAACCAAGAACAGGTAGCAGTGCCTCATATATTTTGCTGACTGACATGTGGATTAGTGCGTAAAGCAACTGTGTTACACTCTGTTCATGGCTGCATGCTTTAACTGGTGTCTTCAACATGTGTGCAGGGTAAAAGTGGAGTTGCTGGGCCTCCAGGTGAAAGAGGAAACCCCGGCAGAAGAGTGAGCTTTTCTATTACACCCATTAAAACTACAGATATAACAAACAAAACTAGTGAAGGAATGAATACTTCGTTACTCGAATATGTAAACATGTACACAATGACAAATAAATTGTAGTTGAACAAAAACTGCAACAAACAACATATATGTCTGAAAAAAAGAATGGGAAGAAGCAAAGCATTGCTTCTGCATTAATCAGCAGTATTTAACTTCCTGTTTTTATCTGATTGCACAAATTACAAGATGTACACATAAATACACCACCATACATAAATATGCACACATATTAAATAATTTACTTTTCCATATCTCATAAAAGCCATGTTTTTGTAGCGCTTCCATATATGGATCATACTTGGATATTACCTTAAATCTACATTAAGTCTTTTCTTCAGTTTCACTCCACAAGCAAATGCCAAAAGCTTTAAATGTAGTGACAACACCAAGATGTTTGAACTGCATTTCCTTCCCAGATTATTCCTAATATATCTACTAAAAACACACTTTTAAGATAAGAAGCTGGTTATTTCAATCAAATTGTGCTTTTTGTGAATGCATTTTTGATGTTTGGTGATGAATTTATGTGGTCTTTGTAACCTGTATTGTTGAATTATTCAAACATCTTTTTTGCCTATTTTGAATAATTATAATAGTCTAGATTGTGGTAATTAATACCTTCATTATTCTGTACAGAAGCTCAAATATGGCTAAATCAGTGACTAGTACAGAATGCGGAGTGATTTGTGGCCCAAAAATGGTTTTACTTTATTCAGAGCTTAAATACATCTTGTAAATTTGTTCTGTACATTTTTACATGAGATTTTCTACTTCATTTGTCATCAATTATTTTAACAAGAAATTTGTACTCGTAAACTTTACCATTGTTCTAACTATGTAAAGAAACGTGTGTATCTGCTTTACCAAATGAGTTGACTAAATGCATGAGTTGTCAGTTAGTGCTGATTAATGTTACTGTTTTCATTTTTAGGGTCCTAAAGGTGCCAAAGGACAAGCAGGAGACATAGGACAGATGGGACTCAGAGGGGACCCTGTCAGTATTACTGCTACATATTTATTAAGCAGGATTATGTGCCTAACAGTAAATTTTCCTATGTGTATGAACTGTGTCATTAACCATCTGCTAAAAATTTCCAGGCCAGATTTCATTGAGCTTCAAGTTCATACATTTCTTATTATTGGCTGATTTTTTCATGATCTTGATCTCTGCCTCTGAACAGCAGCCGGTCCTGAAAAACAGGAACAAGCTGCAACAAATATTAAAGATGTGAGTTTTTTTCAACAGGGAACGAGCGGAAGAGATAACAACCTTGCGGGGCCCAAAGGAGACCCTGGTGATGCCGGGCCAGCGGTAATGTGAACCAGAACCATCCCTGCACACACACTCCTTTTTATATTTGTATTTTTTCTGTTTGTATAGATTTATTACATTTTTTTTCACCCTTATACCTGCTTTAAAATGATAGGGAGAGCCTGGAGAAGATGGTAAGAGGGGAGGCCCTGGAGTACCAGGAAGAAAGGTAAACAATATCCTCTTTGCAATCTCTCATAAAAGATCACATTTCAGAGTGTTAACCAACATTTATTTCTATTCTTACATTTTAGGGAGCAGATGGCAGAAGAGGCTCACCTGGACAACCTGTTAGTCCAGATTTTAGAATATTATGAATTATTTCACACTAATCTGAATATTTCTCACAGCAGCAGTAATGTCTTCATGTTGTTGGTTTGTTAAAGGGAAGTGCTGGAAGCCCGGGAGCTGCTGGTTTGCAGGGAGAGCCTGGTATTGCAGGATCCAGAGTGAGTTCATCTTTTTTTTCACAAGATTTGTAAGATTATGTAATCTGTTATAAGGTATATCCCTAAAAATGTTTTAACTGGACTCTGACCAGAGAATTTAGAAATCCTATGAATGTGACCACATTGCTCATTCAAGGGTTTGAATTGAAGACAAAAAAAAAAAAAAAAGCTTTGTGTCATTAGGCCATCTGGTTAAACAGGCCCAATGTGGCTAACCTGAGTTGAAGTCCTAAGCCCCCCCCATCAATGACACATGCTGTGTTATTTTTTCAGGGTAAATCTGGACCTCCGGGTACACCTGGACCCCGAGGAGAAGGTGGAAGCCCTGGTCCAAGGGTGAGTACATATAATAGGCTAGTTTTTCTGGAACAAATATGATCTAAACTTAATAATCTAATGATTTTCTATTTGTGTAGGGTCCTGGAGGCATCCCAGGTCCCACTGGTGAAAAGGGTAGAAGAGGGCCTCTTGGTCGCAAGGTACTGAATGACACGCAATGCAAGGCCTCTTTCATAACAGCCTTGTTTAATTTTTAAACACAGTGCCCTGAAACAAGCTCTCTCACATTACTGGATACACATTTCAGGTCTATCAGAGCAAAGAAGAAAAAAAAAACATTCAGGTCCTCCCTGCAAAATTAGTAATTAGTAATTAGTAATAAAATTTTATTAAATCTTAAGGACATGAGACCTGAAGATGGTTTCAAAATACAATTCAGACAAAATCTAAAACCTGGATGCCCCCTTTGAGCGGGGAACTGCATTTGTCTCTGCTTCATTCCCTGTATCTGCCTCTGATGTTTTTTTTTTTTTTTTTTTTTTTTCTGTCTTTGTAGGGAGAGCCAGGAGACCCAGGACCAAAGGGTGTCATTGGGCCCCTTGGCCCCCGTGGAGAGCCAGTAAGAATAAAAACACATATTCTGTCTTTGTGAAATTATTGGGTGAAAAACAGGTGGAAAATTAACTAGAAAAATAAACAAACAAACAAAAACCCATACAACTTAACAGTTAAACTTGCATGTTTCTGTCAAACTGATGAGACGAGGGTGGGAACAGAACTTGATTTTCCATCTGCCGGTGTCACCATCGCTTATCTGTTCCAGAGAGAACGTGGCGAGTTTTTAACCACGACAAGTTATTCAATCTTAAATTGCACCAAATGACTTTATAGCATTGCAAAGCAAGAGTACAGTTATAACCATATAATAACAATGGATTAGATTTATATTGCACTTTTCAAGGCACTCAAAGCGCTCACAGTAGATCCATTATTCTTTCACTCCTCCTCATACACGTGTAGTGATGGTAAGCTACATATGTAGCCACAGCTGCCCTGGGGGAAGCGTGGCAGCCATTTTGTGCCTACAGCCCCTCCGACCACCACCGGAACATTCACACACATTCATACACCAGTGGTGCCCCCACTGGAGACAAGGAGGGCTAAGTGTCTTGCCCAAGGACACAACGATATATGGCTGGGGGATCCGGATTCAAACGGTCCTTTGATCATTGGCCGACCTGCTCTACCACCTGAGTCACAACCGCCCTGAATGGGGTGGAAGGACGCTGGTCTCGTTTTTCCTCAGCTGCTTTCAGCTTTTGATCAAGAACACAAACATTTTTTCTTTGTCCTGTTTCCATACAGGGTGAAGATGGTAGAGATGGGATCGGTGTTGAAGGCGCCAAAGGAAGAAAGGTGAGTGATCCTTGAACTGAAAATGTGCCTTAATGAAGCAACTCAAGTCCTTTCCAACACATTCACCTCTGTACTCATACTAAATAAATCTGATATGATGGTTCTGGCCAGTTTCATGATAAATTTATGAATGAACGAATTTCACTATTGGTAATGCAGTGAAGTTCACCAATGTATTTACTCATGTATTCACTGGCATGCAGCTGCCAGTGCTGCATTTTGTTTTTAAAGCAGTAAGAAACAGTATTTGCAAAAGTCAAAATAAAACAGAATTCACCTTATTCAGAAGTCGAAAGTCCGTGAATGGGAAACACACTGTAAAGTACACTATAAAACCTAAATCAGGTTTAAAAGGTGCTGTATACTGCAAATATGGATCATTAACCATTTACAACCCACACACTATTGTTTATAAACAAAATGAATCCAATCGATGCTCACTCTGAACTCGGCTTTACAGGGTGATCCGGGCTTCCCAGGATTTCCTGGACCTAAGGTATTGGAAAACACATAAATTCATGGTGGAATTTTAACTAAGGTTTGAAATTAGAGTAGATGCTTCGACCTACTTTCTGATGCACTTATATGCTTTACTTCAATGGTTTCAGGGAGCGGCTGGAGAGCCCGGTTCCCGGGGTGGGCCTGGTCCCAGGGGAAACGTTGGACAGAGGGTGAGCTTTCTGTATTATTAAGTCAAAATTAACATCAAGTCAAAGAATATTGTGGGCCTAAACAATATGTAAACTGTACCATTGCATCCTTTGAAACCCATTTTCCCAGTCTAGATGTTTACTGGTTTGTCTTCAGACACATAGCATTGTCATCTTGACAGTAATTAGCATGGATTTCTTTCTTTTTTTACTTTAGAAAGTGAATGTTTTTCTTTTATTTTTTCCTACCAGGGTGTCTCAGGAGGTTTTGGTACACCAGGACAGAAGGGAGAGGTTGGATATCCTGGGCCATATGTAAGTATCTATGTTCTGTAAATCCTGGATCAAAGGATAAATATGTGTAAATGATTAAAAATGTATGTTGACTTGCCAACTTCATTTTTTTCCTTTAATTTTCTGATAGCATTGAATTCAGGATATGAAGTATATGCTTCAAAATGTAATATTCTTAAGTCCTTAGTTAAATATAATAAAATGCTTTTGTTAATGCTGTCTGTTAATGTTCCTGTTTTTTTCTGTCATAGGGTCTGAAAGGACCAAGAGGACCAGGTGTTAATGTATGTATCTATTTACTTGTCTGAATTGTACCAAGATATTGAATATTTTCTTCCAGCAAAGTTCACACTCTATAAGAAGTAGTTTAAAGTTCTGAAAACACACAGTCGAACTATTACAGCTTCATAATTCAGCATTTCAAATTCAGATTGAATTAGTTCTGTTCACTTTTAACTCTTTCATTAGCTCCTCTGAATGATCCCTTCTCTATAGTATGCAGAGCTCTGAAATGTTAGAACAAGGGCACCATAGCCATCTCAGCAGTTCCATGCATTTTCATTACCAACCAGGATTAAAAAAAAAAAAGAAGAAAAAAAAATCATTAAAAAAGAAAAAAAGAAAAAAAAACATCATGCTTTTACTCTTTGGAAGACACATTGGTAATACCATTCTCATAGCAAGCTGAAAAACCACGAGCTAAAAAGTTGTTTGAATTTATGACATTGCAAGTAAAATGAGATAAAAAAGTTCAAGTCTTCCAAGGAAATTGGTCAAACTGGACCCCACCTGTTGAAGTTAAGCATACTGTTCAACTGCAGTTTGACTTCCACCAGGAATAACGCAACACTTTCTCACAGCGATGAAAGCTTTATCAATCAAATGGCCAGTAAAATATAGAAAAAAGGCCAGTAAAGTAAGAAAAAAGTTCAGGTATGGGAGCACAGCAGCTGATTAAGTCAAACTTAGCGGCGTAGTATAAAACAGATGCAGACAGAGCTGGTGCAGCTGTCTGCTTTCAAGCCAAAACAGCATTTTTATTTACATTTCAGCTGCTCTGCTGGTGCCTGGAAGCTGTGCAAAGTCCACAGTTGCACCCTTTAAATTCAGCTAGCAGAACACAGCAGCACAACAGCTCCTGTTAGTTTCTGCCATGTGCCTGCTGTCATAAAGCTGCTTGCAGCTCTTCGTGTCTTTAAAGGCAGAGTCCTGAGTTTTCTCTGACTTTCTGAAAATAAACGCTAGACTTGTGTGAGTAAAATCCAGCTTAATTTGCACCTTTGGGCCTCTGCTTTTGTGTGGTGGTGAGGTTTGTTTGCAACTCCCCTTCCTCTGACAGAATTTTGCCTTTTCCCTTTATTTTGATGTGTGCTGGACGTTTCTGGGCGGAGTTTTGTATGTGGTCTCCAGCCAATGACAGAGCCAAGGGCGTAGCGTTCTGTTGGGATAAACTCGTCGATTGGAGCAAACTTTTTTTTCTTTTTTTTAAACGTCGAGTGGAGCCAACACCAGATTCACTCGAATTCTCGATAAAAATGGTGGATGCAGCGAAGAAAAGGAAGTATTTTGTGTCGAAAAGAGCTTTAGATAGTGCACACTCAAAAACTGTGGGTTAATATTGGTTTGGCTTTCGCCCACTTTCTAGCTTTCAAGGAGAGGCTTGGGGCTGAAGAACGGTGCGGACACTAGCCCGAGGGGAGGGGGCTCAGTTTGAATAGTGTTTACAAACAGAAACGGGGGAACACTCTGGACTCTACCTTTAAAGGAGTGATGACATAGCAGTAAAAACTAGTTCATGTTGTTCGCACTGCTGCATATGTCAAATCTCCAAAGAAAAAAACAGCATTTTTTTACAGCAGGGGATTGTTTTGAAACGCCAGACCTCACTTCCTCAGTAATACAGTTGGGTGCTGTAATGATATGGAGCTTTACCCGGAGACCAAGTTGACTTCATTTTGATTGGCTACACCTTATTTGGCTATAACCTTATTTAGAGAAAGTAGGTCAAGCTGCTCTAGTGGTCCGAAGTTTGCTAAAAGCTAACTGCAAGCAACATGGGCATTTCAGACAGTGAGCTATGTTTATCAGACAAGACAGCATTTAGAAAAAAAATTAACTTACAGGTAATGACAAGGTTGTGGTCGCCTCCCTCAGTGTTGCTGCAGAAGTTTTCTTTTAAATCCATTTGTTTGAAAACCCAGACCTGACTGCTTAGCAGTCACTCTCCCACTTGCAGTTGAATCGCAGTTGGGGGGGGGGAGGGGGCTGTTTACTTGATTGTGTGCTCTAATTTGAGCAAATGAATTACGTAGAATGATAGAACTACGTGGAATGATAGGCTGCTGTCTGATTCAACCGTTTCTGAACAAAGAAACAAAGCTGACAGACCATAAACAGGAACTTTGATTCTCACTGAATCTGAACATTCACATGGCCTCATCAGTGCACAACAGATCATATTATACCCCCAAAACCTCAGAAAAGTGAAATTTGATGTCATGGCACCTTTAACTACATGCTCTGTAATTGTTTTTGTGTGGTTGCATTAGTTGTATATACTTTGGTTGTATCTGTTGAAGTGCAGAGGAAGCAGACCCATGTGCACCATGGATCTATAGTTTCAACAAGCTTTGTTCAACGCTGCACTGATATTGGGAACATGTGTGTCACTAGCTGTTTAACATATTGATATGCGACCCTGGTTGTTGGTATGCTAATATTAGTTACCATAGCGACGCAGATGACACACAGTTATATATTACAGTGTCACCAGGAGACCGGGACCCTGTATAGGCTCTTGGTAAATGTATTGAGGAGATTAAAGCCGAACAAAAACAAAACTGAGGTGATTGTTTTTGGATCCAAAGAGAAACGACAGCAGGTTGTCACAGAACTTCAGTCCATACACCAAAAAACAGGCCAGAAATCTGGGTGCAGTGATGGACTCAGACCTAAACTTTGAAAAACACGTCAAGGCGATCACTAAATCAGCCTACTATCACCTGAAGAACATCTCAAGGATAAAAGATCTGATGTCTCAGGAAAATCTGGAAAAACTAGTCCATGCATTCATCTTCAGTCGGCTTTACTACTGTAACAGCGTCTTTACTGGTCTACCTAAAAAACCAGTTAAACAGCTGCAGCTCATTCAGAACTCTGCTGCCCGAGTTCTCACAAAGACCAGAAAAGTGGACCACATTAGTCCAGTTCTGAGGTCTTTACACTGGCTGCCAGTCCATCAAAGAATAGACTTTAAAGTTCTGCTGCTGGTCTATAAAGCTCTGAATGGTTTAGGCCCAAAATACATCAATGACCTCTTGACCCTGTATGAACCTTCTAGACCCCTCAGGTCATCTGGATCCAGTCTTTTATCAGTTCCCAGAGTCAGAACCAGACATGGAGAAGCTGCGTTCAGCTTCCATGCTCCACATGTCTGGAACAAACTCCCAGAAAGTCTCAGATCAGCTGAAACACTTAGTTTATTTAAATCCAGGTTGAAGGCCCACCTGTTCTCAGCTGCATTTACGTAGGTTTTATTCAAAAGTTCAAATCCGCACATCTCTATATTCTCTTTTTAATCTTAAATGTTTTTAATGTTGAATCATGCTTCTAATTTTTTATTCTTATTTTTTTTCTTCCCTTTTGCACCCCGCTGTAATGCTTATAATGTTTTATGTGAAGCACTTTGAATTGTCCTGTTCATGAAATGTGCTAAACAAACAAACTTGCCTTGCTGCATCTCTTGCTCTGTCATTCTCATTCAAGTCTTGTTCTTCTTTCAGCAATGTGACCTTGTCAAGAAGATCAGAGACAACTGTCGTAAGCAATCATTTCTGAATTTTCAACAATTCAGAAAAATTGTTACATTTATTGCTTTGATTTTCATTTCTTACCAAGTTATGTGTCATTTTTTTTTCACCAGCATGCTGTTTTGGTGAGTACAAACCAAGTTCTTTCAATTGGAAAAAATACCTTGAATTAGTGTTCTGTATTTGTGTGCTGTACCGTGCCCATGACTACGCACCGACCAGCATCTCTACGTGCACACTACTAGGTAAGCAGGAATGCCCACTCTACCCCACCGAGCTGGCCTTTGCCTTGGATGCCTCTCAGGGACTTCAGTCTTCAGTCTTCGACAACATGCGTAACACAGTTGTGCAGCTCGTCAAAGACATAACCATCGCCGAGAGCAACTGTCCGAGAGGCGCTCGCGTTGCCCTGACTCTGTACAACAACGAAGTAATCACTGAGGTCCGATTCGCTGATGGGATGAAGAAACGAGCTCTGGTGGAGCGCATCGAGGGACTGCAGATACCACAGACGAGGAAGCCCCGTAGCCTGGAAACGGCCATGAGCTTTGTGGCCCAGAACACCTTCAAGAGGGTGCGCAGCGGGTTCCTGATGAGGAAGGTAGCTGTCTTTTTTGTGGGCGATCAGGTTGGTCAGTCACAAGGGATTACGAACGCAGCTATCCGCCTGCACGATGCTGGAATTGCCACTTTGCTGCTGGTCAACCGTGCAGACACAGCACTCAGCAGAGCAGTGCAGGTAGAGCCAAATTTAACAGCTCACATGTTTTACATGTTCTCGGTTGAAAACTACAAAACATTACCTTTCCATTAATTTTTTCCTCCTGTACATCAGGTCAACAAAACGGCACTGGCTGAGGTGATTGTTCTTCCATCTCCCAGAAGTTCAGAGTACAATTCAGTCCTTCAAAAGATCATGAACTGCCATGTCTGCTTAGGTAAGAGCTCTCCGAGAACAAACAGCTGTGAGGGATTAACACTTTTATTGTGGTATTGTGCTTCTATCATTATTATTTCTGTTATTTAGACACCTTTAAGACAAAAATAGAAACAGGATAAAGCTGAGTTCTTGCAAGCAGCACAACATTAAAGGATAACCTGTTTTTTTTAACCTATACCTTATTTCTAGGAGTATATACATGCATTTACTCACCGGTAAAAATTTCTGTATCACTTTGAGTCATTCGGAAGATGTTACATTGAGTCGCCCTGCGGTGTTCATCCAGTATAATGCTGGAAACGGGGCAGTCACTATAGCAGGCGTTATCTGCAGCAAAACTCCTTGATTTTCACCAGTTATCAGGGTGTTCTACACACTTTTCCGGGGCTGTGCGTTCATGACGCGCGCTTCCGTAGTACAGCTGAGGAGAGAAGCTCGTTACCCAGGCAACAACAAAAACACAATTTGTGAAACGGTGAATTCACAGGACAATAGTACTCATCAGTTCGTTCATTCTACAGCATTGATGAAATCAAGAAGTTTTGCTACAGATAATGTCTTATAAAGAGGCTGCCCCGCCTCCGCCATTTCACTGGAGGAACACCGAAGGGCGACTCAACGTAATATCTTCCCAAGGAGTCAAAGTAATGCAGAAACTTTACCAGTGAGTAAATGCACGTATATACTCCTTCCAGGTTGAAAAAAAAAGTAGCTTATCCTTTAATGCAGTCATTTGTCTTACAAAATGTGCTTAAAGCCAAAACAGGTAATGTATATTGATCCAAATACTTTATTGGCTGAATGAATATTGCCTTAATGTCTTAAGAATTTTCCAAAGTTCTTCTTTGGATGTTTCTGGCTTTTAATCGTTATTTAACCGATCAGCTAAAGTCTAAAAAAAAAACCTTCTTCTTTTCATAATTTTTTTTTTTTTTTTTTACAGACCTTGAAACTTTTAAGGACTAGGTGTGGGAAAAAATATCGATACACTGAAATATCACAATATTTCATATGCTGATATCATATTGACATTTGAAAACGCAGTATAGATCTATTTTACTAATGAAATCTTGCAATATTTCATCATTGTGTTTTGTCATCCCGTGAGAATTCACGAAAATTTTGCGATATTTTCATATGCTGATATCATATTGACATTTAAAAATGCAGTATTGATCTATTTTGCTAATGAAATCTTGCAATATTTTATCGTTTTGTCACAAAATTTTGCGAGAATTCACTAAAATGTTGTGATATTTTCATGGGATGATATCATATTGACATTTAAAAATGCGGTATTGACCTATTTTAGTAATGTTGCGATATTTCATTGTTCTGTTACAAAATCTCATGAGAATTCACAAAAATTGTGTGATATTTTCATATGCTGATATCATTTTGACATTTAAAAGAGCAGTATCGATCTATTTTACTAAAGAAATCTTACAATATTTCATCGTTTTGTTATGAAGTTCCGCAAGAATTCACAAAATATCGTGAGAGTTTGTAACAGACCAATGAAATTTCGCAGGATTTTGTAAGTAAAATAGATCGATACCACGTTTTTAAATATAGATTTGATATCGGCATTTGAAAATATCCCTATATTTCAGTGTATCGATATTTTTTTCCCGCCCCTATTTTTCAAGGTGTCGGAAACCGATAACAAAACTGCTTTTTGAAATAACTGCTTATTTTTTTCAGCTTTATTATCGGTATCGATATTGGTTATCTGCCACATGAGTTTTAAAATATCGGCATATTGGACATCTGCCAAAATTCCAATATCGTGCATCCGTACATTTAATGACTATATCCTCCACGGGATCACAGACAACAAGATCGCTCAACCTGACTGAGGTGGTGGAAATCACAGACTCCTTGTGTGCCAACCGCCATTATACAGAAGAGAAGAAGACACGCATCATCTTCAAGATTCTCTTCTCCATTTTGCTGTGGTAGCCTATTTGCTGTCGCTGCAGCATGGCTCCCAGTCAGGTGAAGTTAGTTGGCTCTAGATTTCAAACATGTTTGATTGACAACTAAGGTCGCGTCGGGTCGGTTCCTTACACACTTGGAGATCTGTGTTGCTTCCCCAGACACACTAACAGATTTTTCCTCCGACTGGTGAGGCAGATTGAACCCAACTAGCCCCAACTGGCGCAGACTACGCCCAACTGACAGTAAAATGGGGCAAATAATCGTGTAATGTGTCCCCAGCTTAACATGGTTACTTGACACGTTTTTATCCCGACAGACATTGGATGGGATCAGAAGTTCTACATAAACACAGCTACTGGCATTTTTCATAAATACAACTAAATAACTGGAAACTAATTAAGTATATTGCTGCTAGTAAATGCTTAAAGATGCAACTTAAGATTTGTTCTTTGCTAAGTTTTTCTGTCATAAGAAGACAACAATGAGTCAGGTTCCTTTTATTTTGATCGATTTATTCATGTAGTGCTTGAACAACTCATTGGCATGGTATAAATATGGACATGATATGAAATGACGGTCAGGTACAATAACAGAACTGGCCATTTATGGAAAAAGGTTGAAAGACTCAAAAGGAAGCCTGGAGAATTGCTGCTCATCATGGTTTTCAAAGATTACAAACAGTCAGGTTCCTCGGAGGTGAAATATAAAGACATGAATGGTGGCTCAATATTTTAGCTCAAGATTGTTGGAATAAAATCTGGTGCCCTTTACTTTTCCAGATATCTGCTCTCCAGACCAGATGTGCGACTACACACCCCCATTAATTAGCCGAGACAGGAGGTCTTTCAAATCTGATGTGGACATCGACATGGCTTTCATAATAGACAGCTCTGAATCTACTTACCCGTCCGTCTTTGTTGAGATCAAACGATACATAGCTCACATGGTGGAGCAGCTTCACGTGTCCTCCGATCCCACCTCGTCCATCCACCACGCCAGAGTCTCCGTCATCCAACAAGCACCTTACGAGTTCCTCTACAACAGAACTGGCTCCCCCATTCAGGTGGACATCGGCTTGACGGAGCACCACTCTGCTAAGGACATTGTGAAGTTCCTGCTGGAGAAGACACAGCAGTTGGAGGGTGGTCGTGCGCTCTCAGCAGCCATTGAAACTACAGTGGAGCAGGTGTTTGAGAAAGCACCGCACCCACGGGACAGGAAGGTACTCATACTATTTGTGACTGGAAACGTGGAGGAGGAAGAGGAGCAGCTGGTGCGCATCGCCACGGAGATAAAATGTAGAGGCTACTTCCTGGTCATCATGGGTGTGGGTCAGACAATCACTGCCCGGGACGCTCTTGTCCTGTCCCGCATGGCCAGCGAACCTTCAGACGTCTTCTTCAAGCGGCTGGAGAGCCTCTCACACTTCTATGACAAACACATTCAGACCTTTGGCCAGCTGCTGCCAAAGTACATCAGCAGTAAGTTTAATATGCTAATTCTTAGTAATGCCATCAGTCTTGCCACATCCTGTCTTCCTGATTTCTGCTTTACTTTGACTTTTAGTTGAAAATGCTCAATACATGTCCCCTGAGCTGTCCAAAAACTGCACATGGTTCCAGAGTGACCAGCCACTAAAGCGCCCGATCACATCATCAAAGCAAGCAGAGTAAGTTTTGGAGCAAACATTATTTTATTGCCTCCAGTTGATTTGTCAGTAACATTCATGGATTCATTTATAACGTGTTGGAAAATTCATAGGAAACATCAGAAACACCATGAAACTCACCAAGACGTTCATCACAGAAAGCACGATGGTAAGGTTTAATAAGATGAAGCTTATTTTCTGCTCCAGATAACGCTCGCTGCATCTGACATCTTCACGTCTCTTCCCTTAGATACAGAGGAGCTGCATGTCTCTAACGTCACCTCCGGCAGCCTGAAGCTGCGATGGAGCAACTCAGACCCAAAGCTCTTTGTTTACTTTGAGGTGGTGGTAACACGTCTGCACGACCATGTCCTGGTGCTGAAGACCAACGTATCTGGCACAGAGCTTTCTGTGGACAACTTGGAAAGCTCTCAAACATATCATGCTGTCGTCACGGCCTATACAGCAGAGGGCCAAGTCGTATCCACTCGCAAAGGAATCGTCACCACCAGTGAGTCTGAAACGACATCCAGAGAGAAAAAATTTTATAAGTTTTAGTGATGAAATATTCCATTACAACCTACATTCTGTAAACCATAATGAAAAAGTTAAAACACGCTTTGAGAATCTGACTCTAAATTTGAACTCAGAAATGTTCTCAGCCCTGTAAGCCAATACTACATCTGCACCGGATGGACTTTGGTCATCCTGGACAAGAGTCTACAAGCTCACATGTATTTAATTCAACAGTCATTAGATTATCCTCAAAGGTCTGACTGCATTTAGACATGCTGCCCCTGCTGTTATTGTTTGGAGGGTGGGTGGGTGGGGTTTAATATAGGTGCATACGGACCAAACAGTTCTAAAGGCCCCGTTAGGGTAACGCTAGGGACACACTGCATTTGGAAGCTCGCTGAAGCGCAGCGCGCCAATTTTCTCGTGGACACCGCCCCTCTTTCTGTCCGCATTGGACGTGCACATTCGGCAGGCAGTCCTACTTCTCTGCTGTACTTCTACAGCTGATAATTCCACAATGGGTGGAATGGGTTAATCTCCTGTTCTGCTTTCATACTATTTACAAGAAGAAATCCGAGATTTCTGTGTGCGAATCTTCCACTTGCATTTTCAATGAAGATGAAGACATGATTGACATATAATTAGATCTATTTAAAAGAGATTGGGTTTTAAAACTTATCTGGGTATTTTACTTTGAAAACGGTTTTATTTTGATAGATTTGTCTCATGTTCCTGCTTATTTTCCTGCCTGGCTTGACAAATTCGGAACAGAAGTCGAAACGATCGCTTCAAGCGCGCCATGAAGCACCTGATGTGGTCGACACCGTCTGTTAACACGGACGCCGAAATGAAACTGCTGCGCTTCGGCATGCCTCTGTGTCCAGTGTGTCCCTAGGGTTACAGGGAGCGAAACATATGAAGCTCTGATGAAACATATGAGATGTTCATTGTTGCCTGCTACATCTGAGGCTCTTGAGTAACCTGTGTGATAAGGACGACTGTGAACTGTTGTAGAACATCCCAAAGATTCTCAGTGGGGTTGAGAAAAGACGGATGCATGTGTGAAAATACATCATACTCCCTGATCCAATTTAGCAGTTTTATCTCAACGAATCCTTGAGTTGTCATAATAGGATACAGTATGCCTGTAGCATCAGGGAAGAAACATGAATCTATTGATGGAAAATCCTGGTCATTAAGTTTAATCAGGTACTCAGCTGATCATGTTTGGGCAGATGACAGTAATGAATCTAGACCTGATCAACTGAAGCAGTCTCAGGTCATAACGCTACCCCAGGCTGGATTGATGCTGTGCTGGGCATGATGTATTCAGTCCTCCTGATGCTCAAATCACTCTGAAACAACATAAATCTGGACTTGTCTGACCAGATTAACTCTTATTGATTAACTTAATTGATTAGTGGTTCGGTTCAGCCCATACAGTGTTCCTGAAAGTTCTACTCTTCATTTTCTCTGATTTCTCTTGTCAGATGATGATTCACCTTTACCCTTCAAGGCTTTCATGATGTATTAAGACAGTTCTTAGTCCGGTTGTCATAGTTACAGCAACTCTTAGTCATTTCATTTACTGAATGCAGATGAAAACTGGGACAACTCAAACAGATGTCAGAATTTGTCAACTGCATCAGTTGGTTAAAAGAATTGTTGCAAGCTGAAACACATAAATTCATACTTATCAAAGTGAAGCTCTTTCCTTCATCATCCGCCTTCATCATCCAGGGGGTATTTTTTCCTTTTGTCAAGCAGCATAAATTCTGCTTTCATTTTCATGCAATCAAATAAAAACACATTTCCAATTATTTTCATCAATTGTTTAAAAAAGTTAGATTTTTTTTGTTTTGAAATTCTGCTTCATCTGCACCATTTGAATGTCTAGATTTATATTTACCTACATTATAGAATAGAATAGAATAGCATAGAGGTTTATTGTCATTATGCAGAACAATGAAAAACTATTTTATATCAGGGGTTTAATGTAATCCTTTATCAGAGATTTTCCCTGAAAACCCTTTAAGTTTAGTTGTAGTCTTTTAGCAGTTGCATGAATGAAGGTTAAACTGAATGCTAAAGTCTTGCAGCTGTTTGGAGAGCTCAGAGCTTGCTTCGATCCATTATTGTGACTGTTTCTTCTTTGACTTGACAGAAGCAGCAGACCACAAAGCAGCCAGCCAAGGCATCAGTACTGTAAATACTGCACCGCTGGACAAACCGGAGACTGGTGAGTGCATCGCATGGACATGTTTGTATTTAATGAAAGGAGACATTTTTTTTACTTTTTCGTACATTTGCTGATTCCTGATGTCTCTAGTAGTTACAGAAACAAGCAGTGGAACGATAACGAGAACAGTGTGTGGTTTTTTAATAAGCATATGGTGTTTGTTGTTATTCTTGGACAGTGTGAAATGGCTCACAACCACACAAATATGTAACAAACCAACTCACTCACAGATAAAAAATATGCTCAAAGTCATCATGGAAATTTCCATCTAGAATTCAGCATCTTCCTTCATAGATTAAACCCTTTCCATTAGCAAACAAACAAGCTAGTTGGGGTTGAAATGTCTTTGGAGGTAATATGGTAGAATTGCAAAAAAAGGAGATGACTGAGTCTCACATCTGATGCTAGTTATGGAGCCCACACAGCTGAAAGCATGCCTGAGACAGAAGGACGTCTTCATGGGCTGCAATTCAGGACACGCAGCATTGTAGAGAGGGAATGCTAAAATAACGTGCAGGAGCAGATTTCTGTTCCACTCATGACCTAACACTGACCGATGTCAACGTGTCGATGGAGGAAATCTAAGTTATGTGTTCAGAGACTATGCAAGCACAGCAGCTGTGGATATTTCTCTGGACTATCTGTAAGGAAGACTTTTCTGCCATCTGGGATGGATAATATTAGCCTTAGCCTAACCTTAACCCGCTGGGATGGCTCACATTAGCCGGACCCTAACCTTAACCCTTGCATATGCAAGATCACTAAAATCAACTAACTATTTGTAATAGCTGTAGTTTTAACTAACTTTTTATTTGCTGATGAAAACTCTGAATATTTCCTGTCATTCTTCATTTTTACATGCACAAACTCCTAATAATGCAATTAAAAACTCTCTAGAGAACAAAGCACCATGTTGGTAGCATTTCTTTTTTGCTATGCTGAAGGGCTCTTTTGACATTTAAGAATCATTTGATCACATTAATGCTGTTATATTCATTTTAACCTTAAACTTTTTTACATCACAGAATCTGCTGTATCTCTAATTTGTAAATTTAATCTAACATAAACTCATCTTCTCTTCTGTCTGTTCTTCCCTGCTGTTGTTTTTGCGGTTTTGCATGCTCTAGTTAATGAACATGCAGACCCATGCTCGCTTGACCATGATCCTGGAATGCTGTGCAAAGACTATCAGGCTAAATGGTTCTTTGACAGAAAGAGCGGCTTCTGTACACAGTTCTGGTACGGAGGTTGTGGAGGGAATGAGAATAGGTTCGACACTGAAGCTCTCTGCTTGAAAAACTGCTTGAAGTCAGGTAAGTTGCTGCCAGGAGCTGCAGAGGGAACCTAAAACTCTACTAGATCAGCTGGTAAAAAGCTGACTTGCCTCAACTCACAGGCCATGGTTGTGTTTTCAGCTCTTGCCATTGCTTAGTAATTTATTTGCTTTTCAAACAAAACACTCCAAGTTTACATCTGACTGCAAACAATAATGTATCTGACCTGCTGAAAAACAAAACTTTAAAGTACTGTACAACTAATGTTATAGTCAACTCAAGCAAAAGATTGTGTAACAGGGATTTTTCACACTATTATCTATGATACTAATTAGGGATACATGATACTGCTTTTTCACCAGTATCCACTGTTGACTTTTCCAAATAATTTCAGTACAAATTCCAACAGTCACTTGGGGGGGGGGACAAGTTTACCAGAAAATCCACACATATACATTTTCAACCGATGCTGTGAAGCATTTATGGCCCATGATGCAATTGTAGCAACAACAGATTTAAGTTGTTGCTCATTTTTCCCTTCTTTAGTCAGTTCGCTGCACATTTGCTGCTGTGTTTGGGATCATTGTTCCATTACATATGACCTGTTTATACTTCAGATTCTCAGCTGTCGGCCAGGTGGCTTTGCATTTGACAGCAGGATACCTTGGTATAGAGAGCCAAAAGTCAGTCAAGTCTCGCAGGTCATTTGGCTATAAAACCAGCTCAAATATCATCATGATTCAGAGTTATCAGTTGTGTGTAACCACATCAATATAAATGAATTTTCCAATAACACCAATGGTCTCACAAAAGGCTTTGGCAGGGTGGGAAATTATCACTAGTTAGAAGCTAGATAAGATATTGAATTATCTCCATTCATGAAAGCAATGATTGACTACTTAATGGCAAAGAATACAAGCAACTATCATTTTCACTGACAAAATTGTTTAGCTAACTGTCAATAATAGATCAGTAGAATAAATCATGAAATTGTCTTTGAAGAAGCTTCATGAAGCTAATGGTAAAACTGTGAACAGCTACTAATGAGAGACTGATGGAGAATTGAGAAAATGCGCATTAAGCTATCATTAGGAAAAGAAAAGGGAGTTGGCAGTCGTGGATGATAAGACACTAGTACAACCTTGCTTATGGACCGGAGGAGAAAGCAGATTTGTCTATGCTAACCCTGTCACGTTTAATGTTTCCACAGTGCCAGAGCCAGAGGAGCAGCAGGTTGAACAGGTGGACGTTCCAGCTACAGGTGAGACATGCAAATCATTTTCCCTTTTATTTCACTTCTGTTCCCTTCAAGTCATTGCTGACTTCTGTGTGAGTGCACACACACATTGCTGTAAGGAAATACTAACCAATGAGAAGGGGAAAAATAACTCAATTGAACCTTTTTCATCTTGCCTAGACATCAAGTCTTCTGACTTGTTGAATTTTCAAAACTACAATTATTTGTTTTTACTTTACAACAAAATTACCAACTATTTCATATGGGGAGTAACAGAGTAGGTTGGTACTTTTGTTTTTAAGTACCAAGAAGTCAGATGTGCTGGAAGTGAGTCAGTGATATCCTGGACATGTTCACTGATTTCTCCAACAAGGTCTTACAGAGACCTTGCTGTCATTACGGTCATTATACTGTATGCAATGGCAATGATGCTTAGTACTGATCCCACCTCTCTTAATGCTCACTTTTTTTTTTGTTTTTTGTGTTGTTTTGTTTTCTCTTCATTGATCCCAACTTTGCCCATCTCTGAATTCACCAGAGAGTAGTGGGCTGCCATGTCTCAGCACCCAGGAGGGGATGGTGGGGGTTAAGTACCTTGCTCAAGGGCCTACATTGGTTTAACCCGCGTCCAGGACTCGAACCGGGTTTGCCCGGTCCATAGCTCACCTCTAGGCTACTACTGGCCCATTAAGTGTAATCTAGATTCTCAATACTCATGTATGCTCCCTTACGTAGATAAATAGTTACATCCGTTTCTAACATTGTCATACGTCACTGCCCTCACAAGTCCATGTGCCTTTTATGTTGCCATAGTGACTACGTCAGTTCATCCCCTACTCAGCAGTGCTGAGTTCAAAGTTCACTTCTGTGGTCCTACACCAGCTTCAAACTCCAGTCAGTGACAATAATGCTCCCCCATAAAGTTGTTTACAACTACCCAACATGCTTACACAGCCTTTCTTCATCTCTAAAGTTCATCTCTACAGCTGCTGTCCCTGGTTCTCCTTCTTCTCCTGTTTTTTTTTCTCTGTTTCTCCCTCTTCTATGTGTTTTTCCATTTGTTGCTTACATGTCAGCTATACAGCACTACACCGGTCCCATAGTTCCTGGTGGTATTGCTCTGTTTTTAGTGTAGAGGGAACAAATTACATGCATAACCAATGCAGGAGATGGACGAAACTATCCATTCATCAGAGTATCAGTATTGTATCAGGCATATATGGGCCTCAAATCTTTCCTCTAGCTCCAAGTGCTTTCATTCCCTTAGCCGTTGTTTCTCTTTGTCATTTCCTTTCTAGCACCTTCTTTGGATGTGGATATTTGCCAGCTTCCCAAACAGGAAGGTACTTGTGCCAAATTTGTCCTTAAATGGCACTATGATGTCTCCAGCAAGAGCTGCACACGCTTCTGGTACGGAGGCTGTGGAGGAAATCCAAATCGTTTTGACACACAAGAGGAGTGTCTGAAAGCTTGTGGAAAACCAGGTACATTTCTTTATATTAATTTCCTAGTATCTATAGCTGGTTGTTTCTAATGCTAAAAGAAGGGGCATAATTCAGTCATGCCTGCAGGTTTCTTCTCTACAGGATGAGTCATGCTGTTTCAGTAAATGCAGTTGACAAGGGTCAACACCTTTTTATACATAGCCTCTCTGCTGTTGCAGTTGGAGTAGATTCCAGGAGTAATGAGTTCAAATCATAAAGATGCGTAGACTCAGTCCTTCCTCAGTGTTATATCTTGTCGCCATAGCCAGGCTCTGTCCCAGCAGCCACTAGTTCAGGGGTGTCCAGTTTCAGTCTTCAAGGGCCACAATCCTGCAGGTTTTCACCGTGTTACTGCTCCAACACAATTGACTCCTATTAATGACTCATGGTGCAGAACTTCATCAGCAATCGGATCCATTTAGTTTGAGTAAGGTGTGTTGGAGCAGGGACATGTTGAAAACCTGCAGAACAGCAGCCCTTAAGGGCCAACTTTGGACACCCCCGTGCTAGGTGAGAGGAAAGGCCCATTGGTTGGACAAGTTCCCAGGCCATCGCAGGTGAACATTTACTTACACCCATTCCTAGAGAAAATTCAGAGGATGAATCAGATAACTAACTGATGAGTATTCTGTGGTTGGGCTGCTCGGTGATTTGGTGGTTAGGAAAAAAGCAATGTTGCCTTACAGGAAGAAGGTTCCTGGTTTGAACTTTGGCTATGGAGTTTGAATGTGCTTCTTGTGCATGCAAGGGTTTTCTCCAGGTACTCCAGTTCCCTTACACAGTCTGAAAACATGATTGTTAGGGACAGTTAATGCATTTAAAAGGTGATTCTCTGTGCTCTGGCTCTGCAATGGACTCTCAGTAATCATTACTTATTTACTTTAATCATGTCCAACTTAACAGTGTGTATGTTAAACAAAGAAGATAAGATAATGAAGTAAAAACTAATTGCTGTTCTTCTCCATTCATCACCAGCACCCGTCAACCCAGGAATCATCACCACAATAAGAACATAGGACACAAGCAATGGGCATGGCCAGCTTTTACCTCTGCTTGGAGGATTCTTCGGCGAACCATCCAACATGGCCATACTGTAAGGATGCATTACCAAAGCAATGGTGGCTGCACTGGATTCCACAAACATGAACTTTATCCCCCAATTTCTTGAAACGGTCTTTCCACAACAAGGAAGAAGGCGGCACTATTGGCTGTATGAGCTGTTTGAACCCATTGGTGCTACATGGTATATTTGTTCTACAGATGGAGCTGCATGCAGCATTTTGTTCTCCAGCAAGATGTCATGTTCTAGTTTTCATATTTTCAGTGGGCAGTTTTATAGCTAAACAAGACACATATATGAATATCTTGGGTGGAGATTAGTGGTAAACCAGTACATTCAGGACCGGCATTACTCAGTGTAGTAATTTTGTTTCATGTAGTGTGTTTATTTGTTTTTTTTTACATTCCACATTCACATTGGCAGCATTGCCTTAAACTGTTGTCAAACTCACTTGATCCCTGTGGAATCATTACTTCACTTTTTCACCATTGCAGAATCCACAGCAATGTTTACACGAGTCTTGTATGGCGGTGTGTGCGTTTAGGCCACAGTGACCAACTGCTCAGATGCACAGTGTAATGTCAATCTGCACTTCTTGATCCATTGCATCAAACTAATGTCCAGCTTTTAAGAAATGCAAGGAATGTACTTGTCAAGCTGATTTGTATTTTTTTGTTTTGTTTTGTTTTGTTTGTTTGAGTTGACTGAAGTTTATGTTTCATCTGGGTTTGGGGGAAATAAAATCAAATTAGACTTTCTAATAAACACGAGCAACTGATTTTCTTTTTTCTTGTTTTGAATGAAATGACCATCACCAGAAAAATTACAGACTTGGAAGTGAAACTGGTTTTACTGATCTGTGGTAATATGGTTTAAGGTAAAAGAACTTTATTTTCAGGTTAAAGAAAGAAAACATCTGAACAGACATACAATTGTCCAAATAAGATGTTCATTTTGGCCTCAGTTGAAAGTTTTAACTGGCTGAGTTTGGGGTTTTGAAGTCAATTTAATCCCAGAACACACCTCAAAATAATCCATTCAACACTCGTCTCTTTGCTTTTTTCTGTTAATGAGTTAGTGATGGAAAAATAGATTGAGGGTAAATGACTTTGGACAGCAGCTTGATGGTATAAACATAATGTTTTGTTATAGCTAAGCTAAGCATCTAAAAAGGCAGGTCTGCAGAATCTGGGGAACCTTCAATGGCCAGTGAAGAAGTCCCACAAATAATAGGGTTACCAGAACAGTCTCCATCTGGAATTGATCAGACTACTGGGGAAGGATGTGTAGATTAAGAAATGTTGAGGCAGGCAGATACCACATTTTCTTTGTTATAATGTTGCACATTTCACCATTTAACCATCAAAATCCCCACTTCTTCAGAAAGGAGCAGAAAAGGTGTGGGACAGAGCAATCCCACATTCACCCAATTTGAATGAAATGCGCTATTTCAGTCTTTCAGCCTGAGCACATGAAAAACCCGAGCATCTGTAATGTGACTGGATGTTTTCCTCTCGTGGATTTGGAGGTTGATACCTCTCTTTTACTATAGGCTTAACCTCATGGGGCCCGTACGGTGGAGTCCTGCAGACCACATTCTGAAATCAGAGAAAAGCTGATAAAGCTACACCATTTTTGACCTGCTTAGTGACTTACAGTACTTGTTCAGTAGTCCAGAGTTGCTAAGTCGATTGCTCTGTGTATAAACAGCATCTTCTTTTCCTTACATTTCTCAAATTCAAGCAGACAAAACATGAAGCAGGATGAAGATGAAGGTAGCAAAAGGCAGAGGTGGAAAAACCTGGTCTAAAAAGTAAAAATCATGTCCAGCAGTTGTTCCAACCAATCACTAAACCAGCTGAATTTAAATAGCACAGCTCCTCTCCCGTTAGTGAAAACACCTGTTCTAAATGTACAGGCAGATCCAAAAACATGGCAGAACTTTTACTTTCTGGACTAGGTTTTTCCACCTCTGGAAAAGGGGTTTAAAAACCAGTGGAGGTTGCTGCTTTCTGATTAGAATTGTTCATATTTTTAAATTTCAATTCAGTTTTTTGTTTTTTTTACACCCAATCCACCAACTAGAAGAAGAAGCCACCGAACACCAACAAAGAAGAATCCGCCATTATTTTTGCAGTACTGTGGAACCATGAACACTGTGAGGTGGTGTTCTGAAATATGACTTCACTATCATGAAATAACTCTGCTCAGAGCTATGTTGTATAAAGATTCTATCATGCACAGGATCGTGCCTTATATGGCCAAATGGCTTCGGCTTCATGGTGTACAAATAATGCCAGCCTTACACTAGAGGACTTTTTAAAGATTTAGAAAAGACTCCTGGAAGACTACCATCTTACACCAGCTCACATCTAAAGACAATTTTTAGTCTCAGCCTAGTCTCAGACTGAGATTTTACAAAGACTGGGAATCTTGCAGGGTCACTTTATACAAGATTACAACTCGATTCTTTCAGCATTTCTTCCCATCATGCAATTTGTTCCCGTCATCATCATCATAATACATTTTATTTAAAAGCACCTTATCAAAGCGCACAAAGGCACTGTATAAAAACAGATGAAACGTTAAAACCAGTTAGCTAAAACACTAAAAATGCAAAACACAATCTGCTCTCTCTAACTGAAAACATTCAGAGACCAGCGTGTCTGTGCAGCACCTGTTTATTTAGTGTTTACTGTCAGTAATCTGATTGCCGATGTGTGTTCTGCAGTCAGATATGACAATGCAGGGTTCACATGCACTGTAAAGAATTTCACTGTAAAATAACAGTAAATTACTGGCAGCAGGGACGCCAGTAATTTACTGTTATTTTACAGTGCACCTACTGTAAATTTTTTTAACAGTATAGTACTGTATTTTGAATTACAGTATATTACTGTAGGATAACATTGGGTGGTGTGGTAATTTTACAGCACATTTACTGTTATTTAAACAGTATACAACTGTATTTTGGAGTACAGTACATGTCAGTAGAATAATTGTGTTATGGTATATTTTACAGTACACAGCAGTTTATTCTCAATGCTTAATACATCTGCTAATTTGCATTAATTTCCTATAAATCCCCACAAATTAACTTATAACATCATACAGGGCTTTTGAATTCTGGACTGAACAGCAAGTCAGTCTGGACAATTTATTCCTCCTTTTATCGTGACAGCAGGTAACATCCTCAAGTCCTAATATGCAAGTAATGACTTTTCTTGTATTTTTCTTAAATTGTGTACCTTATTGTGCTTTTGCTTTGTGCTAGCTGAAGAAAAGAATCAAGAATCAAGAACTGACAGTTTATGGAGCTCTCCCACTAACACCATTTTCCAAAATAATCATAAGATTTAATGTTGATTTAATGTTATTGCCAGTCATTCCTGAACTCTGACCTTGAATAAAAAAGTAAAGACAAGAGTAAGGTAACGAAGATGCTACTTCTGCACATAGCAATTGAGCTGGCAACTCCAGAGCTAATGCTAACAGTGAAGAATCATGACATTGACATGGTAATTTATTTTTGGGACCCATCAAATTTATAAAACAATTCATATGCTATAAAAAAAATTGGGGATAAACTTAACACTTTTATTCTTCACCCCACTAGACGTTCTGTGGGTGTATTACTTTTTTTAAAAAAATATTGTTTTGATGAAAAAGTTGTAGCTATCACCTTTAAAATAGCTTCAAGAACAGTATAACGTTTAATTAAAATAGCATCAAGAGCAGTGTAACAGAACAGTCTAGCTTGTCAGCAAGTCTTTTGTACATGTAGATGTGAACAATGTGAACAGTGAAATTAGAGAAAGAGAAGTAAAGGGGGAAGACAGTGTACAGTGGGAGTACTTGACTGCAGCATTGGTGGTATCCTCAATCACTGATGACTAGTGCCTGCCAAACAAACAGATGTACAGAAATTTAGTAACACAACGTCACCTAAAATATAAAAATGTGAAACAGACTAATGGAGGGATGCAAAAAAATAAAAGACATAAGGGGA
Organism: Atherinomorus stipes; assembly: GCA_023101725.1. Taxonomy (NCBI): domain Eukaryota; kingdom Metazoa; phylum Chordata; class Actinopteri; order Atheriniformes; family Atherinidae; genus Atherinomorus; species Atherinomorus stipes. Next base: position 404,539 of record JALJCO010012583.1, on the reverse strand, counting down.
AAGAAAAGGGCCAGAGCAATAAACTGTTGCAGGGAGATGTAAAATAAAAATAGTTAAGAAGAGAGAACAGCAAGAGACAGAAAAAAAGAGTGGTTAGTTGTTATAGTTTAGGGAGGGAGGTTACCTCTTACGAGGGCTAAGTCAGTAGGCTGGTGGCATGTTGTTAGAAAGTTAAAAATACCGGGCTATTATGAAAAATACAGTTTAAATTAACAGATTTGCCTACAGTATGTGATTATCTAATTAACATGAAGTTAAAAGCTTATTTGTTTTTAATTTATAAACTAAAAGAGAAAGACTGGTATTACTACTATGGAGTATAATAAAATGTGTTTAACATAAATTTAATGTTGCGTCTGAGAAGAACACATCTCACCTTTACATCTGATGAAATAATGGCACGTCCAGGTCCTCTCTCCCTTTTGATGATCCGCCCATTCCTTCCCATTTTTGGTTGTACAGACAGCTCTATAATTGCACAAATAATCACAAGTTAGTCTTCACACTGTTATTGGTGATTAACTAACACATGTTTATTTAAATAAATGCCAGTTTAAGTGATTTCTTTTGCTGAATGGAGTAAAACATAAGTGAAAGCCCTTGCATTTCGGCCAAGAAGCCTATTCATAACATGGTTTTAGTGACAATTTTCCTGGGAATTTTTTTAGAGACTGCGCACAGGTAGTGCATTTTAACTTTACCCACAGATATATAAATGTAGAACAGTTCTATCTCACTCAGCATTTGGTCTGCAAAACAAAGCAGATAGAGCAAACGCAACAGACTTCAATTTTCTGTGTGAAGGTGAAGCAGTCTGGCCTACTGTTTTTTTGGTTTTTTGTCCTGCAAGCACTATATCACAGAGGCAACACTTTAAATCATCAGGTCAAGTGAGGTCAGAAATTACTGTTTATCATCACAGGTGGCATCGCAGAAAATGAAATGCAGATTGAAATAGTTACCTTTACTGTCTATTTTTTAGCTAGCTTCTATTGAGTCTAAGGATGCCCAAACATTATCTGATCTCCAGAACTACTCCAAACCTGATGTACTGGTGATAAACTTGCCTGTATTTGAAAGGACTTTTAAATGAAGTTAGATGAGAAAGTGATAAGTTACACCTTACAAAGGTCAGAAGCAATGCCAGCTTGCTAACATTAGCTAACTGAGTTCAGAGCTTGCTTTGCCAAGTTAAGCAGCCTGACCAGCTGAAACAGACCTAATGCTCTTTTTTTTTAATATAATGTCAGTTTAATAATCTTCACACTGTAAGTTTATGGAGATAAAAATCATTTTACCTCTTTGGATGAAGTCCACATGTACTGCTCTGAATGATGAAGAAGCTGTGATGTTCAAAGTCAGGTCCAGGAATATCCCATCACATCTCATCACTCAAAAATGACTTGAGTAAAGTTAAAAGTATGATCAACAAGAAGTAAAATCATCAAAACAGAAACATAAGCCTACAATTATCAGTGAGATGCTGATGGATAGTGACAAGACTTGTGAAGAAATGTGGGTCCAATTCCACCGTGTGACAGAAAATACTGTATTATACTGTTAAATTACAGTTTGTTAGCATTCACTGTTAAAATACAGTTTGTTTACATTAACTGTTAATTTACATGCAGGGATGAATATTTAACAGTATTTTACAATTATTTTGAAAAACAGTAAGATACTGTTGTAAATTCACCGTAAATTTACAGAAATTTGTTACAGTGTGGTATTCTCCATGAGTCACGTGACCGCTTTTACATTGATGTCAACACATGTCGCAACTCTGTATTTCCATGACCCTGGTCAATGTATTAATTAACTCTGGGTATTGACGGTTCTGGAGGTTGGCACCTGTTTCTGCTGCTGTCAGAGCTCATCCAGCTATTGCTGATTGTGTGACTTGCGATAATATTAAACCTGTTTGATACTGTCAAAAGCCCAAGACAAGGAAAAGATTGCTATAAATCAGTGCAGATTACCATCTCTAACTTGACGATGTCGCGGGGGCGCTCCTGAGATCTAAAGACCTTCAGTCTTAAGTCTGTGACGGTGAAAATCGTTTGGTGTAAGCCCGGCATAAGAGAGTGCTCCATCTTTGACATGCTGCGTTTGCCTTCCTCTGTTGCCTCTTCTTCCAGCTCTGACCCTCAGCCTAGCCCGCACTACAGTCCATATCGGGTTTGTAAAACAATAAAATATGTCTAATGTCATCAACAATGACCCAGTTAACAAGCTACACTCCACCTAAAATGGTGGGTCAGGTCAAATACAAGTATCTAACTAACATTAGCCCGTGAAGCACCTGCAGCATCACTCTGAAAATATTACAGTCAGGTTTTCAAAAATAAAGCCCTTTTGTGAAGTGTACCCACGTGAAAAGAAAATTTATATTTATGTTCAAGTTTATAGATATTTACTGTATATACTAATTGAAAACAGTCCAATGAGAAATTCTTAGTGAAGTTTGAACTTCTCCATGAATTTTAATTCAATTAACTTTTTACAGAGTATTTCATCCGGAAAGGTCTGTGGTTAGTTCTCTCCTTTAAAACGTGTCAATTTTTTTCGCCCTGCCTATAAAAGGAATCAGAATTGAGAATCCTTAGGAACCAGGATCGAAATGAGGGATTGGAACCGGAATTGGAACTGTTGGAATCGTTCAAATTCAAACATTACCCCACTCTACTCAAACAAGTTAAGAGGTGAAATGTGCAGTCCAGGTATTTTGCATCACCACTTTGGATTAGTATGACTCTTAAATGGGAATTGCCACAAACATTTTGCCAGATCTGTCCACATCATACTGCTGCTTCTTGGATTCAACAGGACTCAGAGATCCGGTGAAACCTCACTGACCACAGGAGGGTAGCTCCAGATGTCAGGTCACAAACTGGTTTTTACTGCTACTCTGAAAGCTCTGGGTGAAGACTGATGATTTTAAATCATTATAATGAACAAATCTATAAACACCCCTTTTCTCATTGGCTGTTCCTCCAGCTAGAGTATTTAGAGCTTAAAAGTGTCTGATTATATTATATTATATTATATTATATTATATTATATTATATTATATTATATTATATTATATTATATTATATTATATTATATTATATTATATTATATCATTTCATTTCATATTATATTATAAGCCAAATACCTAACCAGCATTAGGTTAATTGGTCCCTCTAAATTGCCCCTTGAAGTGAATGTGAGCGTGAGTGGTTGTCTGTCTCTCTGTTGGCCCTGCGACAGACTGACGACCTGTCCAAAGTGTACCTGCCTCTCACCTGATAATAGTTGGGATAGGATCCAGCAACCCCTGCAACCCTGAATTGTATCAACGGTACAGAAAATGAATAAATATTACATTATATTATATTATATTTTATTATATAGGGCTGTTTTACTTGATATTTTTTAAAATATTTTGTTGATTTAGAGACTTATTCATTTGCTCTTGTACTGCACTTTGGTCAACTTTGCTTTTAAATGTGTTGAACAAATAAACTTGACCAATTCTGTTGACCTCCTGATAATGACTTTCCTGGACTCTAGCAGAGAAAGACAGCTTTGTTTCATTACACACAAGCGGCAACCTCCAGTGGCCAACTATGAAGCTACCCTGAAGAAGATATTATTTGCAGTTCTTTCTTGATCCAACAGAGGCTGGCTGCAAAACGTAGCAAATCCCCAGACTCCCATGTTAAAAAGACCAACTTCACAGCAGAAATAAACATGTTTACAGCCTGGTTAAAAAAAAAAACATTTTAGGTTTAATTTAATTTCATTTTAAGATGGTGACGATGGGAACGCCCAACTAGCTTCATTTTTAGCTCTTCAGAAACCAATGGGTCCACTGGTTTAATAAATGTTTAAAAAAAAAAAAACTTCCTACAGTACCTTTACTGTATCTGATCATGTTAGACTCACAGTGTTGGAACAGATCTGGAAGTTTGTAGATTTCTTTGGAAGCTATAACACTGTTATTGATGGTAGGTTACACATAACCACAAAAAGAAAAGCAGACAGGGGGGCATGCAGCTGCCACCGTCAAACACAACATCATTTCAAAGTATTTAGAAAAACCACCATGTTTTGTTGCACACACCAAGATTTGGAGAGCAGAGAGAAAACGTCTGCTGAGGGATCAGATTCATACAGCAAACAAGGTCGAGTGTGAGATCACAAGCTTCGTCATTCTATGGAGAGAACAAGTAGTCAAATCAAATATTTGGTCCATCAATTTAGAAAGTTTGCTGAAGTGTTTTGTCTCAAATTGCAGTAAAACCAGCAGATGTGATGACTCCAGTTATGTTTCAAAGCAATATAACGCCTGTTGTTTAGCTATGGCTGCCGCAGTATCAACATGGTGTTACAGACCTGATGATGATCACATGCAACTTTTGTCCTGTCACATAAAAATCTGAACCAGTTCAAAATGGCAAATGTTTGAGCTGAACCGGCTGCCTTTGAACAAAGATAATTGAGCTGCTTGTCTGATCTATTTTAGATAATAAATTCAATTTTCTTAAGTGGCATAAGCTGCACATGAAAGTTTGGCTATTAAACAAGAACGGATGCCAAAAAGAAAAAGAATTGAAGGAAAAATCAAAGTTTCATGACCAATTTTAAAACCTGGCATATCCTGAAATATCTACTTCAGTGTGCCACTGTTAGAAGAAAATAAAGTCATACTAATGTATCTGTATCATTAGAATTTATTCTGTGTTATTACTGATATGAACATCTATTAACACAATGCAACCCAAAATCCACTGTCCAATTTGTTTATGAAGCACTTTAAAGGTGCAATGACAACAAATTAAATTTTTCTGTGGTTTTGTGGGTATATCGTTATTTGTTGTGCACCGATGAGCCCATGTGAATGTCAAACGCGAGTATCAAAGTTCCTGTTCATGGGTGGTCAGCTTTGTTTTTTTGTTAAAAAACGGTTGAATCAGACAACAGCTTGTCACTCTACGATTATATTTCTACGTAATTCATATTCATTAGAGCACACCATCAACCAAACAGCCTCAACTTGGTCTCTGGGCAGAACATAATTACTGCAACCAATCCTTTTTTTGTGAAGAGAGAAATATGGCATGTAAAAACAAATTCCCCTGAAAAAAGTGACATTATTTTTTCTTGGAGAATTGACATATGCAGCAATATCAACTACATGGAATAGTTTAAACTGCTATGTCATCATTACTTTAAAACAACTGCACCAGACCAACCGTCATATGTACGGGAACTGAAATAAAAGCCACAAATAAGACATAAGATCACACGACATAAAAGAGATAAAGCACTATCAAAACAGCCCTACGTCACAAACATCAAAACAATTAGAAGAAATAACTCTGAACAAATAAAACAACAACTTCAATAAACAGCTTACATGGAGATTAAAACTAACAACTTACTGGGGGAGTGGGTAGTGTAGTGGTAATGTTGCGGGCTTTGGTGCGGCAGACCCGAGCTTGAGTCCCCGACATGGCAGCCAGGTAAACCACTGTGGACCCTTGAGCAAGGTCCTAAACCCCCACCACCTGCTCCCCGGGCGCTTTAATTAGCAGCCCACTGCTATCAGGTTCAACCTGAGATGGGTTAAATGCAGAGAATGAATTTGCCAATTGGCACTCGAATTGGGAGTGCCCCCCCACGCCCCAATATCTCACATGGAGGTAAAAACCAAAACATCTTACTGTACATGGAGATGAAACAAACAAACATCTTACATGAGGATAAAAACAAACAAACGTCTTACATGGAGATAGACACCAAATGGAGAGAAAGCTTTAGAAAGCCTATCCAATGCCGAACAGGAGAGGTTCCTCTGGATCTTCAGGATCTCCAGGAATCCTCTTTGACGAATCTGTCATTAATCGCTGCTCCACAGCAGCTAATCAGCTGATTTGATTTCAGGTGGGTCAAGAGGCGAGCATATGTTAGCAGCTTCTATGGAGCACGTCATCCTGGTGGAGAAGCCAAATCACATACAGTGGAATGGGCGCTCATGCGGTTAATTCTGGTGTAAACAAAGAGCCCACACAATTAAAAAACGAAGCCACTTTCACACTCTGGAGTTTCCAGAATGTTTTACCCGAATTCCTCTTCCAACGCGTTTTAACATGAATAAGTGTGATTTTCAGCAATATGATGTAAAATGCAGTTATAAACAAATGTTCAACTAAATAAAAGAAATAAAATGAATAAACTCAGAATATCCAGAGAAGCCCTTCATTCATAAAGCTCCTCTTGACAAAGCAAATCTGTTCAACACAACAAAGTGGCCAGATCATCATTCTGCTTGCTACGATGCTGGACAGGACAAGTAAAAAAAGGAGAAAAAAAAGTGTGATTTCCGGGTGTAGAGCCCTATGAAATCCATTTTATTTTTTCTAAAATTCCATTTAATTTTTCCCATTTTCGGTGTTTTTCCATTTTTAATTTTTGAGAATTCCATTTTTATTATTTTACACAAATTTAACATTAATACAGTATATAAAATCGTTCAATATAGGCAATTTACTCAGTTATAATTGAAAACTTGAATGCTTTCACACTTTTAAACATATTTAAGGCAAAAACATGGCACAAGTTTAAACAAAAAAAATGACAGCAGTAAGAAATACATCAGAACAACATTAATTTACAGATGGTGGTCCACACCATAGACCAAAAGAAACATATGTCCAGGTTAGATCCCCAGACTGCTCTGTCCTGTATTCTGCTGCTTTGAAACCACGTCCATTCAGAGCAGAGCAGATGGAAGTACGTAAGTGGATGAAAAGCAAAGTTGAACTGCAAAGACTCTGGATCACATTTTTCTCTGAAACATCAGCATTACGTCCTGACCTGCGGCACCAAGTCATCGGCCAAAAGAGAATCTTAATACTAGCGTACATGACACAATAGATGACGAGACATTCATATATTTTAACTCAGCAGTAGATGCACAACAAACAAGGAAAGTGGATCAAACAAAGAGCAAGCACGTGACACGCAGGTCGGACTGGCTAAATAACCAGGAGCTGGGAGAAAAGCTGGCAAAGCCGCTCTGCAGAGCTTCATTGAGGAGTACTGAGGTGAGGTGTGTGTGTGCTTTAGTGACACCCCCCTGGGCATTTTTCTGACCAAGGCGTTCCTTTTTATTCTGAAAAAAAAAACAAGCAAAAAAAACATCACATTTTTCAAAATATTTGCTCATTTCCATGACATTCCGCGTTTATAATGAATTCGTTTTTTAATATTCAATTCATTGACTCCATCCACGATTCAGTGATTGCGGATTTTATGTGGCCCTACGGGTGATGATACCTTTAACGTGTGTGACAGTATGAGGTCCTGTCACTATGCTTCTGATTGATCATGCGACCTGGCTATCTGGCTAGTTGGCCACAGTGATGTCCCTTTGGCTGAACGGTTAGCATGCATGACTCTCACCTGGGAGTCTGGGGACTGAATCCTGCCTGGGCCCTCATTGTGTGCCTTGCCACACATGATTAATTTTTACATTAAAGAAAGCTGACAGATTTGTGGTGTTCATGATCGTATACCATGGCTGGTCTGGGCAGAAATGCCAGGGCTCGTTTCTTGTCCCAGTCTGTCCCTGGAACAAGCCCATGCAGGAACTTAGAAGCAAATAAAAGAACTTTAAAACAGACCTTAAAAGGATCTGGCAACTAGTGAAGACAGGCTAGAATAGAGGAAATGTCCTCATATTGTCTCAATCCAGTTAGGAGATGTGCAGCAGCATTTTGCACTCTGCATACTGGCAATGGAGGGTGAAAATTGCATTAACCCCTGCATAGAGGGCCTGATGGCAATCCAGCCGGTTGAAAACACGTGTGTGCCCTGTTTCAAAGTGCTTCCTTTATAGGAATGGTTTTGTTTCAGTCAGCTGCCTCAGCTGGAAAAAAAACTTGATTTGACAAGTGCTTGTGAAAAGTCAGCATTCCCTATGACTCCCACGTTTGGAAGGGTTTGCTTGACATATTTCACCAATGGACCAAAAACCATCACCTCCAACTTATTGTCGGGGAATATTGAGGGATTTCCAGGCCTTTACAACATCAAGACAGCAGAGTAATAGTTTCACTGAATTTGAGGGCTTTTGTCCTAAAGGAAGATAGATTTGGAAGTAATCTTCATAACAGTGGAAATCAATGTTGTGCCAATATTCAGGGATAACATCTGTCATTGCAAATATATCAACATGAATGGAGCAAATTATGCCTTTTCTATCATGCATTCTGCTCCTAGTGGTGATTCTCTATTTCATGGAAGAAAGTGATATCCATCCATCCATTCAGCCTAAATCGCTTCACCGCTGTGTCGCTGTGTGTTTCTGATAAATCCGGTGGACATCGTCCACGATGATGTGCGGCAGGTCAAAAACAACAACAACAACAAAAAAAACACGTGTAAAATGCCGTTTTGTCCAGATGTAATGTGACAGTTCTGAACTGGAAGTGATCGCCGGGTATCTCTCCCGTTGGGAATGGTGACTGACGGAGCAATAACTGTTTCGTAACAGCATCTTCACTATAACACTCAATTATGTTGTTTGCTCATTAATAGTTTTAACCCACCCAAATACTTTGAAAAGCCTTTCTTGCACGTAGTCCATTGACGTTGATAGAGATACACTGGCCTCTGGTGGCCACAACATGTACAACTCTTAAGTTGATGCCAATACAAATTTAATGGTTAAATTATTATTAATAAATGTTCGGATATATTCGAACTTCGTTATGAAAAAACAAACGAACTTTGAATTGGATTTGTGAGCAAAAGCCAAAGCCCTACTCTGAGCCCCTCCCAGATGACCGAGCTTCTCCTTCTCACCCTATCTCTAAGGGAGAGCCCTGCCACCCTGCGGAGGCAACTCATTTCGTGAGGCGGAACTTTACAACACGTCTTTTTCAGCAACTCAGTTCTCTATCCGTGGCGCGTCTAAGCGCGTTACGTGTGGTGACTTTTGAGATTTTCAGCGTTTGACGCGCATTCCAACTCCAGCGCCACCGGGCGGCAGACGCTGGAGTTGGAAAATCTGAACTTTGGCTTCTTGACGCGGGGCGTCAACCAATCAGAGTGACTCAATGTCATGACACAGACACAGATTTTATGACAGGACGGGAAACACCCAGAGGAGCCAGGGGAATCTCCTCTCTCTCTGAAGACAGAGGAGGATAAACTGTGACTTGTGTCCAGTCCCTGTGTCTGAACGGTGGTTTGATGACCTGCTGTGCTGATGGGATGTAATGGACTTATAATGCTGCCCCACATCGGGACAGCAGGTTGTCAAACTGGGCCGGATCAGACGTCTGAAAGTGCCCTTCACCAGCACGCAGCACCTGGAGTAAATGGGGAAACTCATTACACTAAAAACACCTGGAATCATCTGGTGAACCCAGACACGGAGCAGAGATGCCCGACGACGACATTCCCAAGCTTTGTTTATCACATAAAGCCGAGACGCTCTCTCTACTGCATCTGTCATGATGCAGACAGACTGGTGATAGGAAAAAGAAACAGGAGGGGCTCCTCCCGGGGCTGGGCGTCCCTCGCCACGCGTACAGGGGGTCACGATGCTGGAAATCAAGTGTCTGACTTTTTAGCGACCCAGCATCTGGGCATCAGGCACGATTTTGACACCAAAATCGCATTTGGTGTGTCACACCGTTAAATTCCTCCATCTGGGGCAGGACCTCACTTCTGACCCCAAGAGGGCACTCCACCCTTTTCCGGCTGAGGACCGTGGTCTTGGATTTGGAGGTGCTGATTCTCATCCCAGCTGCTTCACCCTCAGTTGCAAATTGCTGCAGTGAGGGTTGGAGATCACGGCCCGATGAAGCCAACAGAACCACATCATCTGCAAAAAGCGGAGACCCAGAAAATGATAAATTGATCAATAAAAATAAAATGCAATGAACAGTCAACTGGCTATGGGTCAAGATGTGACATCTTAGCATCAGTCTACATGATGCTTCCCTATCCAGCTCACAAGGAGCTGCTGCATATTTCCAGCCATCCTGGCATAAATGGCTGCAAAAAAACTTAATTCACAACCAAAGTGGCATTTGGGGGCTTTTTCTCCATTTAAAAACTGACAGAGTCCTTTTAACCAAGCCTCCCAGAGTTGGAAGTGAGAATAGATTGAGTTTAAACACTTTTCTTCCAATTTTGTACTCTGAAAAGAAAACTCCTACTAAGACGTGGAACAAAGCCTGATTAGTTGGTCTTATCACTAAATTCCAAAAAGTGGGGGTTGGTTTGCACTGGCTGAGATGTTCATGTATCTGGCCACAATGTTGCCAAAAGTATGTGGACATCTGTCCACAGTGGAATGATATATTCAAACAATACATGTGTCTTTCATTTGGTGGCAGACGTTGTTTTGACATGCTAGACATTAAGCCAGGTCCATAAAGAGCTGGTTTCCTGTATTGGGATGAAAGAATTTGCTTGGCCTGAGCTGAAACTTAGAGGAACTGGAATGCAGTTTGAAAGACTGAATGTCAGAGCTGCATCTTACCAGTGATCTGTACACGAGTGGGAGAAACATTCATATGGCCAAGTTCCAAGTAGACAGAAGCATAAAATCATTCACAGGCAGATAAAAGATTAACCCTTTTAGAATCAGATGTTTTACCACAACATGAAGATTGCAAAGATGTTTCCACTTCTGATCAATGTAGTAGTAGTAGTAACCTTTATTTACCGGGAATAAAACTCATTGAATTAAAAACCTCTTTCAAGAGTGATCTGGCAATCAAATATTGATAAGTGGCTAATTAGCAGAAACATGACCCAGTTGTAGAAAAGCCTCAGTGGCTTTCTGTCTGTGTTTTGTCCCACATCACACATACTTTGACTGAATCTAACTGCAGGAACAGATTTAGTGGTGAAATATGACACGTTTATTTATCCTTTTTTTTAAAAGATACTATTATGATCCCCGAAGGGAAATTAAGGCTCTGCATTTCACCCATCTCCATACTGTATGTGTCAGAGAGCAGTGGGCTGCTACTTAAAGCACCCGGGGAGCAGGTGGTGGGGGTTGGGGACCTTGCTCAAAGGTCCACAGTGGTTCACCTGAGTGGTGTGACGGGGACTCTAACCCAGGTCCTCCGCGCTAAGGCCCGCAACATTACCACTAGGCTACCCACTTCCCCCTTATGCCAGCACTGCTTACTTCTGTGGGCCTTGGAACTTTTGGACAACTGGATCAGAGACTGAAACAGCTGCACCACAATGAGGTAGTGGACCAGCTCACATTAACACACAAGTCCAATTCAATGAGCAGACAGAGGAAAGGCGGCAGGATCCACTTATCTGTATTTTTCTGGCATATTTGAAGCTGATCAATAAGACACTCTCCTTCCTGTATCAAACCTGTCAGGGACGCGGATGCAGCGTCATTTGATGTCACATCCACAACACAACGCGGGAAATTCGGCTACTGAATTGCAGCGCATTACCCTGTGTTCACACGGGCGAATGAATTACATGTTAAGTCAATGTACAGATGTGAATAGATGCGCGTTTGCTTGGGGCAGCACGTTTGACGCAAATTTGCACCGCGACAAGCCCCAAATGTGCGTCTTACTTGCGCGAATGAGTTGTCCTACGCCTATTTCGCCTATTCGCTCGAGTTGAAAAAATTGAACTTGAGCGTTTTATACTCTCGAACAATACGAGCCCCTTCACTGAAAATGAATGAGACGTGATGTGAATGGACCGGCGCTCTGCAGCTCGCTGCTCTCTTCAAGAAAAAGTGCTTCTCACAGATAAAATCACAAAGTGCCGCACATAAAAGCGGTGTAATAATACCATAAATATAGGACTGAAAACCCGGTCAGCCAAAACCTCATTAACCAAAAGCTGCTTGTCTCTGCAGCCAGTGTTGAACGGGATGAAACGCAGACACTCTGCAGCGGGAACAGAGAACCTGTAGTTCCCAGAGGAAGACGTGGCTCTGTCCTAAATAAATAAATTGAGGTTGCTTTTTTGTTTTTTTATTAAATGTCAATATAATTAAATATGAGTCTGTGGTCAGACTAGTGTAGGATTCAGTTTGGTCACAAGATGACACCCCAGTACCAGGAGTTCAGCCTCAGCTGATGTAAACAAACACTCGGATGAAAAGAGCGGAAATCGGTCAGTTACGAGTTGCATTTAAGTAAGTAAAATTTTGTAAAATTTTGAGAGGTGGAGGCGAGGAGACTGCAGAGACTGGTTAAATTGAGCTACAATAGCTAGCGACAGCAGCCACAGTCTTTTGCTGGAAGTTGGAAGTTTGGCTGGAAGCACGAACTAGCTGCGGCTAGCTTACTCACGGAAGGCAGATGGAGAGACGCCCTGCAGTCGGAGGGAAATGCAGCACTGATCCTCCCAGACGGATCATCAAACTGGGCTCAGGAAATCCCCCTAGAAGCGGCCGTCATCCAGACGTAACTCCTGGATCAGCTGATGAAATTCACCAGCCTCCAAGCGCCTCTGGAAAATGTGCTGGACCCAAGCACGGCGGCATCTTCAGTTCTCCAAAAGCAGGTACAACCCCACAACTCTCTCAAAGTACTCTAAATAACCGAGTGCTGCCATGGTCACCTGACTGAAGTGACTGAGGAGTGACAAACCCCACGCGAATGAAGCATCTAATTCGCGCGTACTATATGCTTCATTCATGAGTATTATTTGCTCCATTCACGTGAAAAAATCACTCGAATCAAGCGATTAAACATCCATCATTCGCGCCTTGAAATCTAGGCGCGTATGCGAATGGAGGCGTCCAGTGTGAACACAGGGTTATGCAGCACACAGCGTGTTCAAGGCAACGGAGAGAGACGTGGGTGGGCTCGTTATCTTTGTCTTTTAGCGCTTCATCACCCATTAGTATTAAAAAACTGGACATGCTTGTTTATTCTTTCACAATTCCTGGTTCTAGTCCCATTAACACAGGTACTGATAGACATTTCGGTCACTCCTCTGTATCCAAATACACTTTGTGATTGCAGAGGTACAGTATGCTCAATTCAGGCTCTGAGGGTTAAGTGCTTTGACATGTTCAGCTTGAACGTTGAACTGTTGAACATTTTTGTGAAGACATCTTTGTCATGATCCATAGTCAGATGCTAGGAGGAAGATGATGTGAAGTGATGGGCAGGTGGTCATAAAAAATAGGATTTATTTAAAGAAACTATAGCTGTTGCTGAAAAAACCCTGGACCATACAGGCTTCTGATCTTTTTCTGTTTCTCTTTTAGACTTTTTCATATTTCATAAAGCTACTGTGGCATTTCCTTGTCATACAGAAAGGGTTATTTGTTAGTCATCTTCCATCACATAGAAAACAGTGATGATGTACATTAATAGTTTTCTACATTATGACTGAGTAAATTTACACAGGTTGTAGTACACTAGTATTCAGTCTATTTGGCAGCATGTTTTTAGTAAACTGTTCTTCATTCTGTTCTTTAAAAAGGATCAGTTGTCTACTAAGAGGTCGCTGTAATGTCACATCACAGTCAGAAGAAAATAGCAGCCAGTGAGTCCAGTTCAGGGTTCATCGACTCATAAAAGGTAAAAAGCACCAACATGCTGTGGACACAAAACATTCTACCCAGATTAAGACTAATGCTACATCATTTCTCAAGTTTCAAAACATGTATCCATTTTCCCAAACCATCTTTATCCAGTTCAGGGTCCCGGAGGGTCTGGAATCGATTCCAGCTGCCTTCACATGCAAGAGGCAGAGTAAACTTTAGAAAGTTTGCCAGTGCATCACCGAATTCTGCACAGTCAAGGCCAGTTTAGTATCACAAATTAATTTAACATGTGTCTTTGGGCTGTGGTAAGAAGAAAGGGTATCCAAAGAAAACCAATATACAAACAGGGAAAACATAGAAACTCCGCGCAGAAAGGCTCCAGCTGGGATTCAGACTGATACAGATCTTTTAGGGCCGATACCGATACTTTCTGGGCTGCACAGTGGCGTGGTAGTTTGCACCACAGCCTCACAGTAAGAAAGTCGCTAGTTCAATTCCTGGCTGGGGAGGGGGTTTGAACAATTCCAACAGTGGCCTTCCTGTGTGGAGTTTGCATGTTCTCCCCGTGTATGCGTGGGTTCTCTCTGGTTACTCCGGCTTCCTCCCACTATCCAAAGACATGCATGTTAGGTTAACTGGTTTCTCTAAATTGTCCCTAAGTGTGAATGGTTGTTTGTGTCTCTGTGTTGGTCCTGTGACAGACTGGTGACCTGTCCAGGATGTACCCCGCCTCTCACCTGATAATAGCTGGGATAGGCTCCCACAACCCTGAACTGGATAAAGGGTACAGAAAGTGAAAAAATGACTCATCAGCCTCTGCTGATGCAACCGATACTGCATTACCAGTATTGGCCCCGTATAGTATACCAGCACCCCCAGGATTTTCAGTTTCTCCCTCTCTCTACCAGAGTCAGTTGTCCCACACCCTCCCTGCTGTACACTCGGAATGCTTGCCCCACCTTCTCCACCTGTTCATCCTTTTCCAAATTAAATAATTCATAATTTAATTATTCTCCATAGTCTTTACATGGAAATAATAATTCCGAATTAAAGTTTACATGAAAACACACACATCTATTTATTTATCTATCTATCTATCTATCTATCTATCTATCTATCTATCTATCTATCTATCTATCTATCTATCTATCTATCTATCTATCTATCCATCTATCCATCTATCCATCTATCTATCTATCTATCTATCTATCTATCTATCTATCTATCTATCTATCTGCCTTATTGATTAGCTGCAGAGGGCTAAACGCGGGAGATCACTGATAACGCGCACTAAGGGCCCGATTTACGAAAGGTTTGCGCTTGTTAAAACAGGCGCTATCTTCATTACGCACGCAATAATCCGCCAGAGCTGATTTACAAAGCAGGGCAAAAGGAGGTTTGCGCCTGTCAAGGGGCAAAATAGCGCCGCTGTCCATTTTGCGCATCTGCTGCAGATGAATATGCAAAACTGGGCGTTTCTGCCAGAAGGCGCAAAATATTGGGAGGAGATTATGCAAAACCTCAGTTTAACACGCGCAATGTGATCTATCAACTGTTCAAAGGAAAGCGGGGGCAAAAGATTGCGTGTAATTTAGCACGTCTGAAAAGCAGGTATAACTGGCCGCTTTACGCACTGATGGCTGAAATAATGCTGCACACAGGACTGCAGACATCGGGTCAGAATCATTTCTCATCATGTGTTCAGGCGACACGTCAAGTTTTCATTATTTAATTAAATAACAATCAACATCACTGTTAAACACGGTTTTTCTAGACATGAACCAGAACATCTGCAGCTGCAGCATCATGGTAGTTAAAGCTGATATTAATTATGTCTTTTTATTTTCTTTTACTTTTTGCCAATGGCATATTTTTAAATTAAAATCATCTCCTGCTCCTCCACACCCCAGCAACTGCTGCTGCTCTGAGGTTGCTTTCCTGCGTGAAGTTGGCCCCCACCCCACAAAAAACTCAGTGAAAATAACCAGTAACGTCGCACAAACTAATGATACTATTTTTTTACTGAGTTTTGCATGGGGTGGGGGGCAATTACGCAGGTCCCGCGCCTGGCATTGTGCCAAAGAGCGCGCAGTCTGTGCGTAATATCAGATCATCTTCAACAGCGTGTCCTTATCCATGTCCTTAAACTGGCCTCTTCTTACGACCCACAGGGAAACCTGCTGCATTATTTTTATTTATAGTTATTATGAAGAGTTCATTTGCAAAAACAGACAAACGCCACTGTGGAAAAACGGAGTTAACTGCTTTTGTTGCTGTTGGGTACAAACGTCATATCTCCATTTTACATCATTAAAACCCTCACTTCATGTGAGCTTGATTTTCTGAAAATATTCAAAAGTAAATGAAGAGTTTATTTGCAAAAGCAGTTAACTCCGTTTTTTCTAAATGGCGTTTGTCTTTTTTTGCAAATGAACTCTTCATATTTATCTTGTATTCTGTTTTTTATTTGCCTCATTATATCTCTGAAACTAACATCTCTCTATCAGGATGAATTTCATTTTGCGTTTACCACACGCTCTTCTGAACTTTCCGTGGCACAGTCGGAGCGCACGCTAAATCCTCATTTAAATCCTGCTGTTTGCGCCTGTTACAGATTGCGCGTGTAATCTTTGTAGATCACCCGCAAACGCTAAAATGACAGCGCACGCTATTTTTTTGCGAGGCAAAAACATTAGACTCGCAATTTGGAGTCTTTGTAAATCAGGCCCCAAGAGCTTCTTTGTCTCACGTTTATTCTTCATATCATAATCAACGTTATCAACTCTATGCAAGGAAAACGGCCAACAGCACAACGCAAAAACTTAACTTAGCTGTGTGATTTACGGTTTGCGGTCAACAACAGATTTCACTCCAGAGGTCACCCCACTCCTAGATCCTCCAAGCAGCTAGTGCGAACAGGTGAGTTCAACTATTTGTATTCATGGATTACACACCCAGAGTGACACACCCACCACCAAAGTGCCAATCTGGCATGCACGCAACAGCATATTAATATACACAACATTACTCACTAGGGATGTAACAATTTCAGATAAAATGGTTAATCGTGATAAACTTCCCAACGATTAGTAATACCATTTCAAATTTTAATTATCGTTAAAACCGTGACTCATTACTGCACTTTGAAAAACTCTCTATGATGCTACTTATTGCCAGGAAAAGCATGAACAGTCCCAGTTTGCATTACTTAATTTATGAAAACATGGTGGAATGCAACAAAGGCACCCACATGGACAGTGCTGTGGAGATTTTCCCCCTTTAAAACTAACAAAGTACACGTCTAGACCCATTTTGGATATTTTTAAAGATGGTGGTGGGATATTTCAATAATACCGCGATAATAATAACCGCAATCATTTTGGTCACAATAACCATGATATGAAATTTTCACATCGTTACATCCCTATTACTCACACATATGGCTCCTACAATATAGATTGTCATTTTCTCAGTCCACATCGTACGGAAGAGGATTGGGGCCACTAAAGAAAAAAAAATCTGAGATTAAAGTCAGAATTCTGACTTTTTTCTCAGAATTTTCTTTTTTCTCTTCAGTTGACCTAATCCTTTTCCGTAGCATTGTGCTCATCCTCACAGCAGCACAAAGTCCGAGACTTAAGATCCATGAGCTTATGGATAAAAGAAGATGGTTTGGAACACAACTGAGCTTTTACCCCTGAAATTAATTAATTTAATTTTAATTTTTAGTCAAATCAGAGGCGCTTTTCACTGCTATCAATTATCTGGTTGCTGCTGTTGCTTCACATAATGAAGGACACAATGAAAAGTGACTTTACAACTGTTAATATAAAAAGCTTCAGTTGGCCAGAGCTGCAGACTTCTCGCTCTCCTGCAGGTGGAGGAGAGGGGAGTAGCACCTAGCTGCAGCCAGAGCCACTAAAAACCACGCCCCTACAAACCACACCCACCGTTGGAATGAGTGGAACCTAACCCTAACCCCTTCCTTAACCCTAACAACCACCCACCCACATCACTACAAACTACACCCATTTTCACTACAAACCACACCCAGTTTCATGACAAGCCTCTGGGTCTGTGGCTGCAGCTGGGTATACTTGGGAAAGGGTTAGAGGAGGAGGGGTGGGTGCAGCGTCTCCAACAACTGCTGTCTGTATATAAATTATGCTGAGGGGGGCGTATCGGCCAACACATCCGATGTATAGGCCGATGCCGATACCATCAAAAAACAAATATTGGCCTAAAATATTGTCCGGCCGATGTGTCGGTACATCATTATGCTAACCAACACGCCACCAAGTTTGAGATCAGTGATGAACAAATAAGTTACCTTTCATGTACGGCTTACCATCCGCAAGACGTCAGTTTGACATCACAAAGTGTTCATTCATGTCACAACGGCACATTAATCTGCAGCGTTCTGAGGACTCAGCAGTTTTCCAACCCTGAATTGTGAATTCTGCCCATGAGTTTGTTTACAGTTTAGTTAAGCAGGATTTTCTCTGTCACTGTTTAAGGTCTGGATCTGGAAAGACTTCTTTAGCAAGAGCACCTGGGGGGCCAGATGGCCACCAACCTCAGTCCCAGAGGGAAATGAGACACCTTCCCTTATATGGTCACATGCATAATGGAGGGCAGAGCCCAGTGGTAAGAGGAGGTGGGACTGAGACTGGGCCTTGGTGGTGATTCATAAAGGGTCATGGTGGTGCCAGTGTAAACTGCCTGGAGAAAAGACCAGTTTGTGCCACTATTCACATGGAAAATGTGCAGTTTAGAGGAACTTTGAAAACAGACAGACATTACTCTGAACTGCAGGACCATTTTTAATATGACTGAATAACTTGTGGTTCAAACTGTTTTGATGTTGAAGGAAAACCAAGCAAAGGATCATCTAAGAGGGCTTTAAGAACGAAGCAATCCCTCTGATGAATGATGATGTTTCTGGTTTGTTCAACTACTTTCCACTTGATGAACTTGGCAGGGTTAAACTACAAGCGTGGGAGCTCTGCTCCATTCCTGGTGGCTTTTGCTGCCAAAAGAGCAAGGGGAAGGAAAAAGAGAGGATTTTTACTGCTGTAGCAGCACACATCGATCCATCTATGACTCACACTGCTGGCCCTGAGTCTTTCCACAAGATCCATAAAAGCCAGAGCCTGTAATGACTTTCACATTGAGCAGCAGAACTCTAAATACACTAAATACTACTACAGTATCTGTTGCTCCCCCCCAAAAACATGAGGAACCTCTTCTCTTCCCTCTCTCATGGTCTCTGTTGATTATAAATGCTCAGTCTGTGGTGCCCCTCAAAATGCTTGTCAGCTATTATCCAGCCATGTTTGAGATAAATGCAGAAGTTGTCTGCACTGGTGAAAGTTGTGATCTGTCTGGCACGAGAGAAGAAAACAACTTCACAAACTTGCATTTCTTTTTTTCCCCCTTATGAAAACTATTGATTTAGATTTCTTTATGTCTGATGCTGAATAGAACATGAAATTTTTCATGCAAGGACATTGATTGATTCATTATAACAAGACAAAAAACATTGTCAGAGCACACTAACAACAACAACAACAATATTGATAATAATAATAATAAAGACCTAGGACCGTGGTATGGATTTTATTTGCTCCTGTTTCCAGATTTCAGGTTTGATTAAAAATAATGGACATACGATGACCTGAATAAATACCAGTTTCCAAACCCCATTTCTAGAAACACTGGCTAATTTTCTCAAAAAAGATCACAACTTAAATCTAACATTTCTTGACACTTTATTTGACAGACACGTGGAAGAAGACATTTTCAGTGTCTTGACTGTCCAATGTTACAGCATTTAACTAAAATCTGATGCCAACAACTCATTAGTAAACTTTAGGAATTGACCTTTGGCAAAAGCCCCACCCCTCGGTAACTCATGCTCCTAGGGATGTCACAATCAGATCACGTGATCGGAAATCGAGGCCGATCACTTTTAAGCTTGATCGGAATCGGTTGTTACATCCCGATCAGAGATCATGTGTTTCGTTTATGTTGACTCAGCAGCTGCGGCTACCACCGGCTATACTGTTAGCACCATACCCTCACAAAGAAAATGGTTCACTTGTACAATGTCAGCATTTCTAAATTTAAGCTGCATTACCGCCCCTACCTGCAGTGGCACGCTGCCAGCCATCTGCTCTGCACATGGACACATCTTGCAGGGAGTTGGTGCCTCTGACACCCTCCTGGTGTGAGGTGATGCCCGCAGGGGTCAGAACCAAACCGCAGAGCAACAAAAGTGCCATGTTTCCACAGAATGTGACCTCATGTGAATTGGCCAAAAGGTTTTTAACATATCATAAACTTCATAATGAATGAGGATGAAGAGTTTGTTTTTTTTTGTGTGTGTGTGGATTCGGTTCACCATTTCACAAAAACACCTTCAATCACAAAATCAGCTTCTTTCAGTGAGAAAACACAAAATTTTATTACTTAAATCCACAACCAACATATCTGGAATCCAGGGCAGAGAACGACAAGGACCAGAAGATAATCAAGCCGCTTTCAGACCTGCAGTGGGGAACATGAGCGTGGTAAAGTCCATCCGTTCTTTAAACAGACATGTCTTTTTAAACACGTCACTTCCTCACGGACTTATTGCATCCCGCCCACATTCAGACATCAGGAAATATTCTGGATAAGTCAACACAGTCACGCTCTCCCTTCAACTCTCTCCAGAACATTTTCTTGTGTATTCAGCCAAAACGACGTGCCGCACTATTTCCGCTTTTATGATAGGGGGGCCACCAGGTACATGTGCACTACATCTCTGAGTTAAAAGAGCGGTACACATGTCAGAATGCGAGCATTATAAAGGACAATGTCCGCAATATCACTGCTTTCCAGCGTAAGTCTGAAAGGGGCTTTATTTTCTCTCCGTTGACTTCCATTCATATTTTCTCGTTTTGAGGCCCGTAGGGCTCACCGGCTCCCCATTGAGTATCTTATCCCATAACAGCATCTGATTGGTTACAAGAATCTGTATCAACAGCAAATTAACTGTTAATTCCACTGTTTAAACCAATCATATGTGGTTGTGGGAGGGACATGCTCAACTCTACCAGTGAATGTTGCCTCAGTGCACTCTCCCGCTGCGTGAGTGTGTGGGCGCATTAATGCTACATTATGGGGACCATTTTCTGTATTTTACCATGACCATGAGGACGTTTTGCCTTCATGGGGACATTTTCCTGGTCCCCACGGGTCCAAACCCCGTTTTGAGGCTCAAGATTTGGTTTTAGAGATTAAGTTACAATTAGGTTTTGGTTAGGATTGGGGCAAGGGTTAGGTTTAGGCAATCAGTTATGTGCATTAGGTTTAGGGTAAGAGGCTAGGGAATGCATTATGTCAATGGATGTACCCCGCGAGGGTAGAAAACCAGACGTGTGTGTGGGTGTGCGTGTGGATGTGTGTATGTGTTTGGGTGGACAGAGCAACAAAGGATAGATAAGAAGCAGCTGAATCCGTCTAATGTCACTTCAGCATCGGACAGTTCTCTTTGTCCCCATCAAGTTTCCCTTCACAGAATGATTGGGTAGAAATACAGTTTATGGTTTTCTCCAAAAGCTTGTGCAGACCTGCCAAAGGACTGAGGATGGAAATTAGCCCTGCTATAATCCTGCGTATTTACATTTTATGTTCATTAATATGCATTGTCCCTTTTTATATAAATAAACTCAACTCAAACTCAACTTAACCTTTTTTTTCCAGCTTCTAAAGCCTGTAGCTGCATCACAATCACACTAACAGGCTGGGGCATGTAAAAACATTCACGGTGGATATTTCTGATCTGTTTGGCTGTTCAAACTACTTTTAAAGTGATGTGCAGGCTGCAGAATACTCCCTAAAGCAATGATGTAACATGTTTCCAGAGTTCCTTCCTGTTTTCTTTATCTGAGATTAAATAAGGTTACCTGATGCAGATCAGTCTTCAATCTTTTAGTGAAATTATCTTCACTGCTAAAACTTTTCACACTGTTGACTCAAGGTGGAAGGAATGTTTTCTGTCAGACAGGAAATTAGTTTTACTGCTCTTTGGTTAAATTGCTACAGCGTGCAATGGAAAAGGTGAAAATAGAAGCTCTAGAAAATGTGTGCTGGACAGTGGCTCACGGTGGTTAGGATACAATATTTTTGTGCTTTCTTCGCTGCAACAGGCAGTTAATTTTTCTCGAAATTCAAACTGTGATCTTCATTCATACATGGTAAGTATTCATAAGTTGGGAGGGCTATCAGTGCGTATGATAGCCTGCAGAAGCCTTTCCAAACTGGGGTTTCCACTGGAATTTTGTGAAGTTGGCCGCTTATAGTTTTATAAACAACTAAATCATTACTGATGCCATATTAAAAATCCTTATTTGGCATTTTCTCATTGAGAAAAACTCTTTTGAACTGTACGGGGGTTTGATTCAATGGTAAACTGAATCTACTAAAAAACACTTCATTCTCCTTATTCATGAAGTTTATCTTCAAAGCCTTATCTCAGATACACAGCCTGTGTGTGCCATGTTTTGGTTGTGCAGCAGTTTAGTTGAAACATCCACGGTGCGGCAACTCACACTGGGAGTATTTCAGATGTTTACGCACATCTTTGCACGACCTGTCTAGGCACAGATAACCGAAAACAGCGTTGGCTACAGCTGCTGTGCTTCTGGACATGAACATAGCCTACCCACACACAACCAAAAAAAAGACAAAAACAACTTATTTATTTATTTATTTAAAAAATACTGAACATACCGACATGGTCAAAATGGGTTGGTAGCCATTGTAAATTTCGGTAACGAGAAATTTTTGATGAATCACCCAGGCCTGTGTAACACATGGTTGGTAAACCGCATAAAGCATTTTGCTTGTAACTTGAGGCACTTGCAAGTGCATGTTTAAATGCACACACAGATATTAACAAATTACCCACACAAAGTACATTTACACATGCACAAATTACAAAAATGTACAAAATTTAAAATTCTACATACATTTCTTTTTACCTTCAACCTTAGAAATCTGATATTTTCATGTTCAAAAAGGTTTCTATGCAGACAAATTGTTAAAAGTCTCCCAGCTTCCATCCATCAGGATGAAGCATGGCATAGGTGGGATGTGAACCCCATCCTCCCAGGTAAGAGTCCAGAAACCAGGCCACATGATTGGTTGGAGGCAACATGACAGGACCCTCAACTGCCACTCTTCTATCTATTCATCTATCTATTTTGAAGAATGAGCTATTCTGTAAAAGAAAACATTTTTCCCACTCGAAAATAACTGGAGAAAAAAAAAATCTGATGAAAAAACAGGTGACCCAGCTTTCCACGGCACTTAAACTCACCATGTATGCAGGAAGCTGTAGAGCTGGAAGCAATAAGTCTCAAAACCTCTCAAGCACTTGTAAACTGATCTGTGTGTAAATGCAGTTTTGTCCATGCGTACCAAAAGATTTGTGCACAAGTATTTAACAACTTGCCCGCGAAGGAGCCTCAATTACCTCAAGTTACGCCCAAAATGGTTTGCTTCAAAGACCATGTGTTACATACAAGTACCCAAAGTTACATATGTATTAGTTTACACAGTTTACCATGTATGACCAGTTTACCATGTATGACAATGATATAAGTCAATTCTCTCTCCATATTCAAGAGTACTGTAGTACTGAAATCTACTGGAGTGTGCAATGTTTTTGGAGGAATGTTGGGATTATATTATTCATATAATGTCTAATCTGATAATACTGTAAGTAAAGGAAAACATTATGAAGGCATAATGAACTTACTGTTTGGACTGAAACCTGTTTTTATTAAAAAGCTGTTGTATATGACTGTGTCCAAGTACATCAGAAGAAGCGCTGAAACTCGGCTGCAGCTTTACAAACAGTGTAACGAGGTGCTTGGTGGACAAATGAAGTCTTCCTGGCAAAGTTGCGCTCATTTGGAAGACGTTGGACTGAAAGCATGCGATGCTCTGTGAAGAATGCTCTCAGAAAGCACTCCTTATCACCCTGTGTTTCTAATCTCATTTTCTGAGCTCACTTCCTCTTGGGATGATGGTGTTAGTCTAACAGGAGGTCAGGGGCCCTGAGGAGTCTGTCATCGCAGGCACACTGGAATCTGTCGCCGCTGTTCTACAGTATTTAGCTTAGACTGTAATGTAAGTGGAGTCTGTTGTTGGCAAATGTATTCTAAGCTCGGATATACTTTTGTTTTAATGTGTGAGTTGTAATTAAGTACAAGAAACACTGTATGTGATCAGTTTGTACTCTTCATAGGAAACCTCAGTGGGTTTTAACACCATAACTGAGATATTATTATATTTTGATTGAGGAAAATAGTTGGAACACTGCTGTGCATGTAAACATAGTGATTGTGTTATCCCTTTTATTTTCCTCTCTGTCTGCCAGTTTCCTGTTTGTCTCTGTGGCCTTGTCCACATGCACGCAACTATTTCCACAAAGACAGAATCTTCCACTTGCACCTGTTGATCACATGCAAATCAAGTTTTTGGCATCTGAAAGTTAATGTTATGAAAATGCTGGCCAGAGTGAAGATATGTACAGACTCCAGTTACATTAATCATGGCAGACCGATTCACCACCCTCTCCTTGTTAGATGTCAGTGCCAGTCTCTCCTTGTTGACATGACAACAGTAATCTCCAGCAACATAGCACCTATGCTAACCAGCCCAACAAGACTTCCTTGAGCATTGACAAATTAGAAGGGAAATCTAAAATAATCAGATCTTTAATGTTTTCTGGACAATGTGAGATCTGTGTGAAACCAAACTGAGTCCATTGTTTCTCCACTTTCTCATTTTTATCTCAAAAAGTGAAAGATGCTGAAGGGCTCAATTAGCCTTGTTTTAACTTTCAACAGACATCTCTTAAAGCAGAACTCAATAATTCACCTCAATAAATGCTTTTCAGAATCCCTGTGGGGCTAAATAAAGTGTTTATTCGATGTTTCCTAGCCTCCCCCTGGTGTCTCTGGCCAGTAAGCAGCACTTGCAAGTCTGCCTGAACAGACCCGACACAGATGTTGCAACAACGGACACCGCTGTATGGCACTCAGCTCCCCTATCCACCGAGCTGCCTCCAGCGCTGGTTTGTGCCAGAACCAGACTAAAAATCGGTTCTTTAGCTTCCAACCACCTAAACACAGACTCCTGGCTCTCAAAACCAACTTTTTGCTGGACCAGAGTGAAGATCTGGTTCACATAGCTTGTGCTGCCTGGGCGCCGGGTGGAGTCGTACCAAGCCTCATGGTTGAATAGGCTCAATAATGAATTTTCAAAAAGTAAATAAAAGTTTTTATTCTTAGTTGCTACCCGCAAACACCAGAGAAAAATATAATCCACAGCATATTTACCCACAAAACGCGGGTAAAAGATCCCATTGCAGGAGACACAGGACTCTGTTTGAGCAGAGGGAGACGAGCTGCTGCTACCAACGTAGCAAAGTAGCATCAACAAGCTAGTAAAAGCTTAGAAATATATTCAGGGATCAAAATAGAAGAAAGACAGGTAGAGAAGACATCTGTGTGCTGCGGGGGTGTAGGGGGAATACAAACTCTACGACACTGAAAAGACGCCACTAGGGGGAGCCCCGAGCTGAAGTTACTGAGTTCTGCTTTAAAGCTTTTAAATAATTTTCAGATTCCCTGAACTTTCTTTTTGATTAGAAATCAAAGAGTTCTCCTTGTGAACTGGATCAGTTTTCCTTTCCAGCCTCTGGTAAACTTGATTCATGACTCTCATGCTGAGCTCAGGCAGAGCAAAAGTTCCCCACAAACAGACTATTTTTACGTGTCGTCACTGATCACGTGACAGACATGTTGGCGGGTGGCAAAAAGATCAACAGAGCAGGCTTTCTGCTTCTGGCTTGGCTGCTAAAGCTAAGATTTTGCCTCAAAATATAATAACAGTACATTTGTGCTTTGTCTTCAGGTGTTCCGACTGACATCCCAGGATGGGATTTAATTTTACAGGCCGCCTACGGACCCTGAACAACGAGCTGAATGGGATGCTGCCATTAAACTTTATACCTGGAAGCCATGGGAGAGCTCTCAGCTGTGTAGCAGCACTTTGCCGGTGGTAAAGTCCCTGCTAATTCTGTTTTCCATGTTTTCCATTAAATATTTATCTATAAAAAAGTCAATACATTACTAAAGCAGAAAACCGCAGTGCTTTAACGTTATTGGGACATGGGACTAAGGATGATGTTTTTTTTTTCTTGGACAGTACCAATTATTAGTATTCACGGAGGCCAATAACTGATATGAGCCTATAGTCATTTACAGTAAAAATGAAAATCTGGCTTGTAAATAAATGCCGGCTCCGGTCAAACTGGCAGATTGTATATTTCATGCAAGGGCTCATGGGGGCTAGGAATAAGGTGGATATGGGTGTGATTTTTTTTTTAGGACTTGTCGACTCAACATTGCACAGTTTTACGTGTCAGTGGCACGTAATTTGAAACAGATAATTTCATGTCTGGGACACAAAAAGCTTCACCAATGACTTTACATTGCACAGCTTTACGTGTTAGTAGCACGTTATTTGAAGCAGTTAGCTACGTGTCGGGGACACATAAATGAGTGATAGGACCTCAAGGTTGTTTGAGCTCATTTCACATATTTTTGTGAGATCAGGTTGTATAGAAATAGTCATGGATTCCACATTTCTGTGGAAAAAGGTTAATATGTTCTGTGCAACAATTTTGTGCTGACATGTCAGATCAGTCATCACAACAGTGTTCTCTGATGAATGTCTTAAAAATTTTCAGGCTCAGGATTTTTTTCTGCCATCACCATGAAGATGGAGAAACTAGTTTCCGGTAAGACTGGCTTCGTCTTCCAGGTTTATGAGCTTTGCGTGCTGTTTCCTCTCAGTCGCATCATTTCCCCAGCCTCACACTTTCCCTAAAGTATTACCTAAAACTACACCTGTCTGCATCTTCACAGTGTAATTGTCGACCTTAAAAATGTGTCAAATAAAAGCAGTATTTTGTGTCTTGCTGTTGTGTCAGTGACCGTAGTTCTTTTTTCTCCTTTAATTTACTCTGCTTTCACACTTAGTGTAAAGTTGGCGCTCTCGGGAGCAGGCCATGATGGTGGACTAATAAAAGGGCCATTCAAGTTTGGCTGGCAGCAGGACAGTTAAAGTCCTGCTGGATCTCCACTTTCAATAGCAAGTTAGGAAATGTGAGAGGAAAGCGATTATTATTGGAAGTCTGAACTGAGGTCGCATGACCTGGAAAACAGGGAGTGGGAGAAGGTGGAGTTCTGGTGGTTCCTGGGAGTCTTTCAGGTGTTTCATGTGTTGTATGTACCCATGTTTACATTTTTTAAGCCCTGGGATGATTTTCTTTACGAAAGTATATGTTTTAATGTGAAGTGTGAGTAAACACAAAATTTACAGAAACTGTCTGGATGTGGCCAACGATGACAAAGGCGGTGATGTATGATAAGAAGCTGCCACATGCTCATCCTGGAACATGTGCACTTTCTTTCCTTTTCCAAGCTCTTTCTGTTTGCCCCTATGCTGAAACACCTCCGCAATGTTTTCTCCTCTTCCCACCCCCTCACGCCATATTTCCCCCTTCCCTCTCTTTTTTCTCATAACCCTCCCCTCGTCTGTTTCCCACATCCTCTTGGAGTCTCCTCTTGGTCTCATGCTCATGACTCATCATCCCACATGGAAACATTTTCTCTGTGGATGTGAAGGAGCTTTTCCTGCTGGTACTGAAATTCTCAGTCTGCCCCTAACAGCCACAAGTTAAGGAAAAGTAGCTGTATGAAAAAAAGTGACAAAAATGTCTTTCTCATCCACATATTGTCATTTTGAAAGAAATCTTAATGTTCTTATGTGAAGCATTACAGCCTCTGGTAGATGTAGCACCTTCAAGTTATACCAAACAAGCATTTATCCAGGGGGAGATCACTCCATCTGTTGGTGAACGGTTCCCCCTATCGACTCAATCCCTCTCTTATGTAACCTCCTTCTCAAGCCAAGGCATTCCCTGTGAGGTTAACCTTCTCCAGCAAAGCAATCATTTCCCTTTGTAATCTTAAATTGTCCATACTACATGAATTTTCTTTGGAAAAGAGCATTATCTAAATGAAACTAAACAAACAAGTGTCCACTTGGGCTTTCCGGCCAGCGTTGGTGTGGATGGTTGGCGTTTTAGATTCCAGATGTCTGATTGCTGCAGTTCGCAGCAGAATGAGTTAGTTAGTGACCTTTATTTAAAACCAGGTAAGTCAGTTGAGAACCAGTTCTCACTTACAATGACGGCCTGGCTAAGAGGCATGAGAATGAGTCAGCTTCCTTTTAGTCATCATTCATAAATGACATTATTTCTCCACATTGTTGTTCACTTAACAAAAACTAAAAAGGTGTGTGAAAATCAATGCAATCAGCTTTGCAGCATCTGCTGGGGCAGCGGGATGAAAACCAGAGACTTGAAGAAACTGACTTTAACAAACTGATCGAGAAAGCTGGTTTTGTGCTTGGATTAACTCTGAAGCTGCTGGAGCCGATTGTCAAAAAAGATGCTGCACAAGCTGCTGAAAATGACGGAGGATTCTTCACATCCTCGCCACAACACGGTGAAAAACAAAGTGTGTTCAGTGGGCAGCTTCTTCAGGTCCGCTGTAAGTCGGAGAGGTACAGAAGATTATTCCTGTCAGCAGTCATCGGTCTCCAGAACAAGACTCTTATTACAGTAATTATTTATTGCTATACTTGTTGTTGGGAAAAAAAACAACAAAAACAAAAAACTACCACAATATTGAACTACCCCTCTGGGATTGATAACATTTTTCTCATTTCATTCAGTCATTTCATTCAAATCCCACGCTCCCTTCCTGCTTTCACAGACAACAGGCTGCTGATCAAATGCAGAAAAATGGTCATGTGATCTCCAGAAGAAAGGTTTTGTCGGTTTTCTGCTCTGCAGAGAAAATAAAAACCATTAGAAATGATCTCAGAGAAGGGTTAGGAGTAGTGATGTGCAACATGAAAAATTTCAACAGATCACCAATGATGTTCTGCTTCTCATGGCCGATACAGATAAAGCTGAAAATTATGTAATATTTACTCCATGTGCAAAATTAGAAATCTACTTCTGCTGCAGATCCAGTAGTTGCCAAAGACGTCATATTGCACGGTGGCCTGATGTTGTTTCTGTATTTCCCCATTTCAGGGAGCATTTTAAGATCTGGCGAGGGACAACAGATGAAAACTAGCCTTTGGCTAAATCTGGGGCATTTAGAAGTTTTCTTTTTTTATGCTCTGTCCCAATCAAATAAAAAAATCCATCCATTCATCCATCCATCCTTCCATCCATTTCCTTGTCGATTATCCGACAGCCAGTGCTGCGTTGCGCTTGGCCTTCCGATACCAGTCAGCTACCTCTGGAGTCCCACAGGCCAGGATGGCCCGATACGACTCCTTCTCCACGGCATACCTCACTGCCGGTGTCCACCAACCATTTCAGGCACTGACAACTTTACGGCCATCGCTCCGACCAGCAGCTTCAACAAAAGAGCTCGCAAACGTGACGTAAGCACCACTGTAAAACGCAATGTATTGTGGGAAGTAGAGGCAGTGGAGGAAGCAGCGCAGCACGGTTGCTTTGAAACTCGTCTCACAGAGACTCTTCACCCTCGCGGACATACTCAGAAGCTATAAACTAATAAACATTTTTCCCTATTTTTACATTTACATCGTGAATGCTGTAATTGAAGTTGTTCAATGAGGTTTTGAGCTCATGCAGAGAAGAGGTTTGTGGGGATTTGCTTAAAACATTAACTTTGTGCGTATGACAGAGGCAGCTGCACACCTGCAACATGCCGACCTGACATAGATCAGACTTGCCCAGCAAACAGCCGGAGTGCTAAACTGCTGCTAACAGCGATGACAGTTACCTGCTCCTTCACCATCAGCTGCTCCACCTGAACAACTGTTTGCAGAGTGACTTATGGAGTCGTGAAGCTGCTGCATCAGACGCGCTTCACCAGCTTGACGCACAGCGCGACCCAAGCAGGCATCAAGGACTTGGTTTGGAGGAGCTGGATTGGCTGTTTGCACAACTCCTCAGATAGAAAGTGGACGGGGGACATCAGTTCCGTCCATAATGGAAGTGTTAGACTCATGTCAAGTGACAAAGATGTTTTTCCCAACATGGACTGTTTACTGGTATTCTGAAACACTGCCAATTCCAAGTTGCGCTGAGCTCGCGGAGAAACTGGACCGGTTTAATAATAAATGGTCAATCCGCTGTCTTCCCTTTAAACTGAGAGCTGCAGTGCGCACAAGTAAACAGGTGAACAGGTAAACAGGTGAACAGGTAAACAGCGATATGGTTGTGTCTTTTACTGCTCCTGAGCCGACAGCTGTGTTCAGATGGTTAAATGGCTGTTTGTCGTGCATCACGGATCAGTCATGGCTTTATGCGCATGTGTGTGTTTTATTTCACTATGTTGGTCTTATTGGGCAGCAAAGACTGATAGGGATTTTTTTTAAGATTGCAAAATGTGCTCTTTCTATTCGACTGCTTTATTGATTTATTTGAGATCATGTCACATGTGAGCTGATGTAATACAGTTGACTATTACTGATAAAACCCACACATCATGTGGAGACGTTTTGTGTTAATAATGTTGTATTTGAGAGAGATACGTTCTTCTGAATGTTATGGAGGTGGAACACTGTTGAAAATAAATTTGGCAGTATTTGCTGGTGTACACCTAATATCTTTGTTAATGCAAGGCTAATGGTGCATACAACAGTTTTCTGACCTTTTTTCCCACAATGCATTGCGTATTCATCACGTGGTCTGGCGAGCTCTATAGAGGCACAGAACACAGCCCATTCTGACTCAGTGTCCCCCGCCTCCCTTGCAACATGATTTAAGCTCTCCTGGAGGTGGGAGTTGAAACTCTCTCCCAGATGTTCCCAGCTGACCCTCATAACATGTTTGGGCCTGCCAGATCTGACCGGCATCCTCCCCACCATCTGAGCTCACTCACCACTCATCACCGTGTCCAGGATAATGGGCCACAAGTCCAATGACACAACAATAAAGTCGATCATCGTGCTGCGGCCTAAGGTGTCCTGACGCCAGGTGTGCATGTGGACACTTATGCCTGAACAGGGTGTTTGCTATGGACAGTCCATGATGAACACAGAAGACCAATAACAGAACACCACTCAGGTTCAGATCAGGGGGGCCGTTCCTCCCAATCACGCCCCTCCAGTTCTCACTGTTGTTGCCCACGTGTGCATTGAAGTCCCCCAACAAAATGAGGGAGTCCCTGGAAGGAGCGCTTTCCTACCCGCCGTCAAGGACTCCAAAAAGGGTGGGTACTCTGAACTGTTGTTCGCTGCATAGGCTCAGACAACAGCCAGGACCCGTCCCCCACCTGGAGGTGAAGGGAGGCTACCCTCTTGTCCACCTGGTTAAACCCCAATGTACAGGTCCCATTCTGGGGGGGCAATGAGTGTACCTACACCTGCTCGACACCTCTCACTGGGAACAGCTCCAGGGTGGAACAAGGTCCAGTCCTTTTGAGAATGCTGTTTCCAGAGCCCAAGCTGTGTGTCGAGGTGAGTCCATCTAGTCGGAACTGCTCAACGTCGTGCACCAGCTCAGGCTCCTTTCCAACCAGAGAGGCGATATTCCACATCCATAAAGTTAGCTTTTGCAGCTGACGATCAGACCCCCAGGGTCTCCCCTGCCTTCGGCCACCGCCCAGCTCACATTGCACTCGACCCCTACGGCCCATCCCACTGGTGGTGAGTCTGCAGAAAGGGGGGCCCATGTCATCCTTCCAGACTGAGCCCGATCAGGCCCCCTTTGCTATATTGTCTTTTCCTTACAGACAACACAGCTGCTAGGATCCTCAGAACACGCAAACCCCTCCAGCACGGTTAGGTGGCAGCTCATGGAGGCTTTTTTTGTTGGTTTTGTTTTTAGAAAAATATTTAATTCAAAATGACCTATGAGTATTTGTCTGTCAGATGGGGAAACAGGTGAGGTAGAAATTTCTCGTTTTATTACAGCTTACTCAGGTATAGTAACAGACATCATGCTGAGCTCCCCAGATGTCCCTGGACACCAGAAACCTGATTATTGTGGAGCGACTCTTAGTTTACTTTGGGCTGAAGGGCTTAAGAGAGCTATGCACAAATAATGAAGATATATAAACAATGAATATAATTTATAAATAAGAAAATCCACAAATGTAAATAAACTGAAGCAATGCCGCAAAGACGAGCAGGCCAAAATGATTCCACAACAATGCAAGACTGAGAACATGATTAAGAAATAGATTTTAGTTGCTGAATGATGCGGGTGTGTTTAGTTTTTCATGAACTATGTCTGCAGCTTGGTTTTACATCATCTGTAAATCATCTATTTTCCTGTTACGTTCTGGTACATTAATGTTACAGGACTTTATCACCAAACATGCAGAAAATAAAATTTCTAAAGTCCAAGAGGCCGATTAATCCCCATGTTGTTGCCACAAGTTGAACACAGAGTTAAGAGGAACAGGCAGGAATTAAATCTCTGCATCACAGATTTGTGTTTGCATATTGTCTCATCACAAAGCATCGTGTCAGTGGCGTGCTGTGATGTGAGGCAGAAACCACGTCTGGTCTTTGAGAAACCGGAGCTGTCTGACAGCAGACGTGCAAACAGAAACAAGGAAAGGACCAAAAGTCTTAGTCTTTTCTTTTACTTCTAGGTTGTAAATGTACCACTCATCCTGGTGCAGTCTTGGAAAAGATGCTGGAAATGGAGAGTACTGGATGCAAAGAGAGGATGTCCGCACACTTCATCTGTGTCAGTTTAAAGTAACATCTTGCACAGATAAAGTGTGCAGAAATCCTCTCTTTGCATCTTAATCTAAACTAAAAAGGAAAAAGCACAGAAACGATGACCTGTGTGCTCCAGTCATGATGATGTCTGTCATCTGTCCTGTTGCTTTCTGCAAACAGAGTGGGGGTTGTATGTCAAATGAAAACCAGATCTGGGCCACTTCAAAGACCGAGGCCAGACTGGTAACATCTGAATAACAAAGACGTCTGCAATGTGGCGAGCTTGCATGTGAGGTGTGAACTGCTCAACAGAGTGTCACGGCTGGTGGCATTAACATACATGTCACGTGATGTCATACCAAACACAACATGTGTGCAGATTTTGTTCTGCTGTTCTAACAGAAAATCTAAGCATCAGAAAAGGGACAATGTAAGCTTGCTGCAGGAAGAAAAAAATCCCAGAGGAACATGCTGACCTCGTGTCCTCACATCAAAGCCGTCTCCCAGCTGGACCTCATCTTTGTTGGGAGTGGGACTGATTTCATGTATCACATGAGCCTGTAAAACTCTGTTGGTCATCCAGAGGTTTGAAGTTAGCCTACACCGTGTCACTGATCTAGGCTTATAAAAAGCACCAAATCTGTAAGGCACAGGCTGATTTAGTATGCAAACTCAGGATTGCCACATGACCTTATTTCTGTTATGGACAGCCTTCAAGACATCCAGGGCTTTTGGCTCAAGAGAGTTTGGAAGTTGTCAGAGTAAATACCAACATTTACGCAGCACTTCCCACCTTTCAGGGACTGAAGAACTTTACTGAGACCCTTTAGTTCACCTCTACATCCACATTCACATGCCACACTGCACAAAGGGCACATCTACACCAGCCGATTTCATCCCAGTCCTGCTCCGTTTGCTGGGTAAGTCACTTTGGGCAACTGTGAATGCACAGTGATCCAGATCAAAGACCCGGTCTGCCTACAAACACAGTCCCAATCTGCTTCAAGCGGACTAAATACAAGAACCGGACTTCCACAGTGCTTTGTGGGTGAATGCAACCAAAGCATACGTGTGGGACAATAGCACAGAACAGGAGTTATGAGCACTTTGTCACAATTAGTCCCAAGTTATAAAAAAAAAGGTTAAATATTCCCTTAAAATGAAACAATGAAAAATCAAGTCAACTCTTGATTTTAAACCTCAGACATGCTTTATTGCAGAAAGGCCACTGAAAAATTAAATGGGTCACAAAAAAGTACACTTTCAGTTATTTTACATTTATTGTAGTGTTTATAGAATTAAAGTTTAAGTTTTATGAAAATTGTGGATTTTGGCCCAAAAAGACAAAGACAAA
Source organism: Atherinomorus stipes (assembly GCA_023101725.1). Taxonomy (NCBI): domain Eukaryota; kingdom Metazoa; phylum Chordata; class Actinopteri; order Atheriniformes; family Atherinidae; genus Atherinomorus; species Atherinomorus stipes. The sequence continues at coordinate 370,775 of JALJCO010012583.1, read as the reverse complement.
GTTCGCACATATATATGGCCATCAATCTGCATTTAATGTATATATATATATATATATATATATATATATATATATATATATATATATATATATATATATATATATATATATATGTATGTATATATACTGTCTATACTGTGCATCAGACTTTGATGTTTGATCCTGAAAATGATTCTAAAAGTTTCTGAAAAATCAACTTAAAAGGTGCAATTTACATATTGTATAGACAAATGATATGTTAATCAATATATTTCAAGCTTTTATTTGTTTGGATGTTGCTGATTAGAAGTTGCAGCTTAAGAAAACCTCAAATTCAAAAACTCAAAAATTAGAATACTGGATAAAATCAATCAGAGAAGGGTAAAAATACAAAAATATCAGGCCTACTAAAATAAAATCTTGCATCTGTACTCAGTACTGGGGGCCCCTTTAATGACTGCCTTAACCCGGCGTGGCATGGATGCTACCAGCTTGTGGCATATCTCAGGTATTATGGAAGACCAGCATGCTTCAATCACAGCCCTGAGCTCTTCTCTATTGTTTGGTCTCTTTCTGTTTAGCTTTCTCTTGACAATGCCCCACAGATTTTCAATGGTGTTCAGGTCAGGTGAGTTTGCAGGCCGATCAAGCATGGTGATCCCATGGTGAACCAGGATTTTGTAGTTTTGGCAGTGTGGGCAGGTGCCAAGTCCTGCTGGAAGATGAAGTCTGCATCCCCATGCAGCTGGTCCACAGAAGCAAGCATGAAGTGCTCCAAAATGTCCTGATAGACGGCTGCATTTATGCTGGATTTGATGAAGCACAGAGGACCAACACCAGCAGCTGACATGGATCCTAAGGTCATCACATGACTGGGAAACTTATCACTGGACTTCATGCATCTTCTATCTAGCGCCTCTCCAGTTTTTCTCCGGACTCTGGGACCTTTGTTTTCAAATGAGATGCAAAACTTGCTCTCATCAGAAAAGAGAACTTTTGACCACTGGGCAACAGACCAGTCCTTCATTTCTCTAGCCCAGCTAAGGCGCTTCTGGCGTTGCTTGCTGTTGAGGAGTGGCTTGACAACAGGAATTCGACATTTGAAGCACATGTCCAGCATCCGCCTGCATGTTGTTTCTCTTAAAGCAGTAACTCCAGTCTCAGTCCATTCCTTATGAAGTCCTCCACACTTTTGAAAGGCCCTTTCCTGACCATCTTTTATGATAAGAACATCCAGCTTCTTTTGCTATCACTTTTTGTGTCTTTCCCACCTTGTGCAGGGGAGTCAATGATGGTTTTCAGCACAACAGTCAGATCAGCAGTCTTCCCCATGATTGTGAATTCTTCTAAACCAAGACAGGGACTTTTTAAAGGCTTGGGGCACTTATGCAGATGTTTTGGATTACTTATCTGATTAGAATGTGACACTCTGAGGCTACAATACTGGAGATCTTCACAGGATTCTAATCTTTTGAGTTTTTGATTTAGAGGTTTTCTAAAGCTGCAACTTATAATCAGCAACATCCAAACAAATAAAAGCTTGAAATATATTGATTCACATATTATTTGTCTATACAATATGTAAATTGCACCTTTTAAGTGGAATTACAGAAACACGTGAATTTTTTCAGGATATTCAAAATTTTTGGGTAGTACCTGTGTGTGTGTGTATGTATATATATATATATATATATATATATATATATATATATATATACACACACACACACACACACACAAAGGGCATCATTTAAAAATAAATAGTCAAAGATGACTGGGTAAACGTAGAGTTGAGATTCTCCACAGCAGCCTCATTTTGCTTTGATAAGAGCTTTGAACTCCCTTTATTCTGTCAATCTGCTTCTTGAAGTCATTGCATGAATCTTTTCCAGTACTCAGAAACTACTTCTCACATATGCTCAGCACTTGTTGGCTGCTTTTTCATAAAGCTGTAGTCCAACTTATTCCAGACTGTCTGAGCTGGGTTTATTTTATTGATTGAGGAGAGGTAATGTGATGCATCGCTTCATCACTCTGCCTCTCAAACATCTGAATTAAGAGCCAGCAGTGTCTCTTGCAAAATTCTTGGTGCTAACCAAAGACTGTAAAATAAAATTGACGGTTCTGGTTACGTCTGAATAGAGGAAAGTGAAGTCAGGTGGGCGTGTCCCACCATCGCCATCTTGCCGTGTTGCATGTGTCGTCACTCTGGGAAAGTACTAAAATGGGCAAAGCGCAGCTGTGGGGCAAATGACACAGCCAACGTACTCTGGGCTAAATGCAAACAGAGCTAACTCGAAACTAACAGGAGCTAAAAAAGTATTAGCCTCCCAAGCGGTGGGATAAAGGTAAGGCATGTTTAGACTTGCTATTAGCTGACTAAAAACCACCATTTTGCTACTCTGACTGAGACCTTACCGAGAGCAAACAAGGAGCCACTGGCCGTCAGGCCGTCTTCCGGTCTGCCGCATGTCAATCAAAAGGATACGCCCCTAATTGTGTGTAATTTTAAGATTAAATAACATCTAAACGGATGATTTTTTTTTTTTAATTCACCCCCCCTCACAGTTGACATGAGGGTAAACCTGACCTATTAAAATGAGTTTTTGAACCAGGCTGTAAACATGTTTAATTCTGCTGTGAAGTTGGTCTTTTTAACATGGGAGTCTAAGGGGATTTGCTCTGTTTTGAAGCCAGCCCGCGGACGAAGAAAGAACTACACTTCCTGGTCTCACACATTTCCCGCGGAGTTTGCCCCTTGGTGCTAACACAGTTCCCCCTCCATGCTTAGCTCAAACCAAACTTCTCCATTGAGCATGATGACTGAGGACCTGATAGGCTTTAACATCTGATGGGAGGAAACCACATCACCCTGAACTTCCTTCCCAGCTAAGATTTGAATGGAGACCCTCTAGAATGTGCAGTGACCCCTGGCCACAATGCTAACCAACTAGCCGGATGGGAGAGCTGAAACATCAGGAACCAACTCCTGTCAGGGAGAGACGGATCTTCAGTCTCTCCTGCTCATCTCAAATGGTATGATTCCAGTCTGACCTCATGTGAGCTCAGACTGGAATCATACCATTATGTGAAAGAGGAAGGAAGACAGACACTCCGAAGATGGCGGTTATGGTGGTACAGGCCAGGTTCACAGTGATAGCAAGAGACAGGGAGTCAGATCTTAATACAAGCACGTTGGGGAAAGAAAACTGAAGAATCATCAGCATCTGGTTGCATTTGGTTGCTAATTGGGGTGCAAAGCTGAGAGCCGAACTTGTAAAATAAAAATGTTAATCAGAGCAGTGTTGATGACGTCTCTGCTCAGATATGGAAGCTCTGCCACCCTTAAATAACCCTGGAAAGTGTCCTGTTCCAGCCAAGTACCTCTGTGTACTGTTTTCTAACAGAGAGTTTTACTTTTTAATTAATTAAATCACTCTCTGTTAGAAAGTGTCAGAATGAGGTTTTTTTTCATTAGAATCCTGGTTTGTTTGCTGGGAAAGTCGCCTCCTTTGGGGAATGTGTAAACAATTAAATTCGGATCAAAGAGGTTGACTTGGTACACCCACAAATGCCAATCCTGTCTGCTTCGAGTGCACATCAGCGGGTGTGGGGTGATAGGTGTCTTTGGACGTCTCGCAGTTAGACTCAGTAAAAGTTCTGACAGAAACCTGATCAGCCCAGACCGCCAGGATCTGATGCAGCTCCATGTTTTACTCTGATGGAAACAGTTGACCTGCAGAGGAACCAGTTTTGGTCCAGAGGAAGCTGATTTTGGTCATGTAGGTGCCGTGCCACTGTGCTACACAGAATCCACCAACACTTTATCCTCATGCTTACGAGGATAGAGGTTCATCCCCAGGTTCAGAATCACAGACAGCTGCCTTTTATAGTTTTTATGTGTGTTTCATTCCCTGCCTGCTAGATATGAAGATATGAAGGGTTGGTTTGTGCTGCTATGTCTATGGTTTGTGTGTTTTGGTCATGTGACTGCAACAAGCTATATTTGACTGGTGAAAGAGAGGCATGTAAGATGACTCACTCAAAAACGTGGGTTTGACACGACACAGTACTTTAAAGGTGCATTACCCAAGTTTAAATGTTAAATTACATTCTTTTCTTTCCGGCCACATAATATTGTTCCATGATCTAATGTAATCATTATGTTGACACTGTGCTTTATTCCAGCTTAGCGTCAAGCTGCTGCAGCTTAAAAGTTAAACAGCATATTTGATGTTAGATAAAACCACTGTACACTGGAACCTCAAAGCACTTTGAATATGTACTAAATGTGCTAAACTTGCATTGCCTTTTCTTCCTCCTTTTTCTGAAAGCCGCTCTGAATTGTTGACATCTCGCAGTTAACTTCTACCTGACATGCGCCCCACCATATCTCGCCTCCCCTCTCATAATGCAAAAAGGTTCCAGCCTGGATGATCAAGACAAAGAACAAGAGGTGGGTGGTGGTGTTAGTATGTTTCTGCATCTGTTTACCTGTTTTCGAGACACAGCACAGGGAGTGATGGCCAGTTGGGGCTATTTTCCCCCTATTATCTATTCTATTTTTTTGCTTTCGAGGCCTGACAGTGGCCACCACCAGTGTGTCCCCCCCCAGTGTATGGCACCCACCTCCAGCGTGCATCCAAAGCCCCCTCCCCCACCAGCGTGTTACCCTCCAGTGTGCAAAAAACTCTTGTCTCAAGGACAAACTACTTCTCTTTTTAAAACATGGAACTGGATTTTGCATGTGACATGTAGGAAGATGTGAAGGTCCAGAGAGGCTCGATGGTCTGAAGCATGGACTGAAATATCTGAACCAAGGGAAAAACTCTGCAGAACAGTGAAGCCACTTCTGGGCTGCCCAAAAATTGTAGTTCTTTCCTCATCCACTGGGGGCTGGCTCCAAAACAGAGCAAATCCCCATGAACTCCCATGTTAAAAAGACCCACTTCACAGAGGGAATAAACATGTTTACAGCCTGGTTCAAAACATCATTTTAGGTTTAACAGGTCAAGTTTACCTTCATGTCAACTGTGAGGGGGGTGAATTTTTTTTTTATATAACTCATCCGTTAAGATGTTATTTAATCTTAAATTAAATAAGGCCTCAGCCTGTAGCGGAGTTGCACAATGGCGGTTTTTAGCTGGTTACAAGAAGTCTGAGTGTGTCTTACCTTTAAAAAGCCTGTCTTAGTTTGTTCCTGTTCACTTTGGAATAGCTTGGTTGTCAATTATTTGCCCGATGGCTCGGAGCGGCCTTGCCTTTGCCCATTTTAGTATTTTCCGGGAATGACAAGACACACGACACGGCAAGATGGCGACGGTGGAAAACGCCCAACTGGCTTCACTTTCCCCTATTCAGACGTGACCGGATACTACATCCATTTTTTTAGTCTTTGATCTCAACACATTTAGGATAAGTGGAGCTTTATCTTCCACCACGTCATTTCCAGGAGCTGTAAATCACTGCATCATTTTTATTTATTGTCATTTGTCATTATCTACAGTTTTTTTCCTTACATTATTCTTTATTTTCTAATGATGCACTGCTGATGGTGACTGCATGATTGCATGTATGATCATGTTTGGCTTATAAAGAATAAACTAAAATTAAAATAAACAGTTCACCACATCAGAAATGTCATGTTTTTTTTTTAAAAGATCATTTCTTGACCAGATGGACCTCTCAACACGTTCTCTCTCCAATATGAAGACAAACAATAAGACTCACCATGTATTGAGGAAAACAAATAGAATGCATGTTTATTTAGGATGCTTTAAATAGTTTTGGAATCGTGGTGCTTACAGGGTCACAGGAGTATTTCTCCATCATAAAATATATTCATATTTAATAAATCTGTAGTGGCCCAAACATGGATCAAACCAGCAGCCTTGCACCGCACTCAGAGCCAACCGGCCCCGCATCAGATTGGCTGACCTGTGTTTGACAAAGTCACCATTTCCCGCTGCATTTGCAGACATTGACAGAACTCTGCGCAGAATAAGGCCACTGCACGTGCACACCTCTGTATCTATGGAGCGCAACCTGAACGTGGACGCTGAATGTGGACCTGTGACATCTTCAGCGAGGTTTCCCTCCATGTCTGCTGCTGATTCAACATGTGCAAGAGGCTTCACGTGCGTCTCTAAAACATATGGAGCCCAGATACCATAACCCTCCTAAATATAGACCGAGACCGGCTAAACCTGAGATAAACTCTGCCCCCTCCACGCAGACGATGTAAACAACTTGTTTAGAGTCGTCTAGGAAGCTAAAAATAAGCAGTGTTGATGCAGCAGACGGCAGCCAGATACGGCTTCACATCAGCTGCAGCCTGATCAGAAAGCATCGCTTCTATATGTCGGCCCAGTCGTAACACAGCATCACGCATGCCCTCACTTCACCCTGCTGTTGTACTTCCGCATATTAAATCTGCTCCAGAGTGGGATCAACATGAAACCAAACCCTTAAATCATGGACATTAAATCATTCATTAGAAAGAGAGAAATATTTATTCAGCAGTGAAGACGGAGGAAACTGGCGCAGGGATGTGTGCACGCCGCGTTGCCTGGTGGAGCGAGCTAAGAGCCATTTTCACTTTTCAAATCAGAACCAAATTTACATCCTGTGGGTTTCAAGTAGCAAATAAACAAAAGCGAGTATCTGGTAACTTTGTACTGTGGGTGGAAAGACATTTTCAACATGAAGAGGATGGTGGTGCAGTCGTTGTTGAACACAGACATGTCCAGAAGAAGACACCTGGGATCAGGACCAGGAGCGTCATGCAGGCCGTTCCTGGTTCCTCCGTAGCAGGCAGGTCCGAGTGGCTGGCGGTGGTCCTGGTGGAGCATCAGTTCTCCAGGAAAGTCACATAGTCGGTGAGTCTGGCCAACTGCTGCTCATTTGGAACCAAGGAGACGGGGGGAGGATCTGTGGAGGAGGAAGACAGGCCAGCTGATTCCTCACTGTCTTATATCTGTACTTGAGCAGCCCACGAACAACACTGCCACCTACCGGGCTTCTTGGGCATCACCATCCTGGTGGTGGGATCTGCCTGCCAGCCCTGACTCACCACACCTTTGGAGAAAGGAAACACTCATTAGTAGATGTAGAAATGTCAATGTTATGAGAGTTAAGTGCATTAAACACAGCTGTGGATGGCCATCATGTTACCTTTCACTGCCTCTTCTACTGAGTAGCCCACAAAGGCAGCGAAGTCCTCTGCTGTGATGGATGTGTACGCCTGCGCCACTAAGCTGTACGCCCGCTGCCGCGTGCTCTCTGTGAAGGCAGAAACATCGGTCATGTGCATATGGAGACATCAGTGATGTGCTGTCATCTTCCAGCAGCAGGAAAACATGTTCAAACATCTGATGGCGGTGCTGACACAGAACGTAAACAAAGCTGCAGACGAGCAGCAGCCCGGAGGTCTACGCTGTGAAAACACCCATCAGGATGAAGCCGGGGGACTGATCTGTGCCACGATGCTGTTCTGGTAGGATGTCAAGCCAACACTGGACATCCGCACAGAACTTTGATAAAAACAAAACTAGAGGAGAAAAAGATTTTACTTAAGTCATTCCAGGAGAAAATGATAAAAGCTTTAAAGTCTCAAGCCATGGCTTTATCATTTACTCTCCACATTCATTTGAATCTACCTAAGTATTTAAAAAGTAGTGGAATTTTTAAACTAAAGTTGTGACATTCGCCGTCAGAGCGGAGGGAAGAGATGGAGGGGTTTTTCTCTGCCTGGCTCCTGCTCAGCATCCTCCGTTTCCTCTTCAGCTCTTCTGGGATTTGCTTTGTTTTTAAACTCTTTCGTATGTGATCCTGCTGGGAAACATCCTTTCTGTTGTCATGGATACTCATCAAAACAGATTTTGAAAAGAGTCCAATGTATGAGAAGAAATCATTTGAGCATCTGAAACAATATGAAACAAACCGTTTAAAAATGTAGAGAAAAAAGCAACTGCTGCCACCTGGTGGCATTTTCTGGAAGAGGTTTCACCATTCAGACAGAAAAAGGCTCAGAATTGCATCTTTACCAGCAGTCTGTCACAAACAACCAATCTAAACTGGATCTTTACCAGCAGTCTGTCACAACCAACCAATCTAAACTGGATCTTTACCAGCAGTCTGTCACAAAGAACCAGTTTAAACTGGCTCTTTACCAGCAGTCTGTCACAAACAACCAATCTAAACTGGATCTTTACCAGCAGTCTGTCACAAAGAACTAGTTTAAACTGGATCTTTACCAGCAGCCTGTCACAAAGTACTGGTTTTCAACTGGATCTTTAGGCTCTTTGTTGCCATTTTGTTAGTTTGATGTGTGAAAGCAGCAAAGATCCGACAGAAAACAGGACTCTAGCAACAGCTGATAGCCGGAAGTTTGGAGATTAAACTTGGAGAAGAGTCTGGACTGAAAACTAGCTACAGCAAAGACCTTAACCAGGACTAGAGAGGTGCATCTGGACTTTCAGCTGTTCAATCTCTTATTGGCCGAGGCCTCATCAGAAATGGTCTCCATGGAAGCGTGAGTGTCAAGAAGCCAGAAAAGGCTGAGGTATGTGACATGACCCAAGAACTGGACTGAGGGTCATTGGAAACAGGTCTGATGGATCCTCCCCAGATACCTGAACCTGGACCTTAAAGTCTGATGGAAGGACAGATCCTCCCAAGAACCTGGACCAAAACGTGGACCTCAACGGGTTTGATGGAGGGATGGATCCTCCCCAGAACCTGGACATGAATATTACTGAAGAGGAGTGGGATCATCTGGACATACATGGAACTAACAGAGGATCTTTGGAAAGTCCTTCAAAGATCCTAGAGAATTGGTCCTGGAGAATACTGGAAAACAAAATGCTTCGCTAAGAAGGTTCAGACTGGATGAAAAATAAAGCTGTTCAGACCAAACATTCACTCCAAGATCTTCAGAACTGGACTGAGACTCAGATACTGGGTTTATGTTAATGGAAGACATACCAATAAATCACTGCAGCCATTTCCTGTTTCACTGAAAACAGGAAGAAATGAAGCTGGATCGGGAACTTTCCACAGTCCAGTGGAAGTGGGAAACATGGAAATGATGAGTGGTGCCTATGACCATTGATTAGCGGTCGATCTCACCCACGTTCAGTAGATGCTACCAGTGTTTCTCACAGTCATGGAAAATATTCTGCTTTACCCTCAGAAATGTCCCGGTACCTGCAGTGTAATGACATCATCTGGGTTTGCTTTCCTTTTATTCCAGCATTGTCTTGTTTTATGCTGTTTGTGATTAACTTATTAGACATAATTAGTTGGTGTTTTGCAACACGTTAAAGATGAATGTTGAGTGTTACTGGCAGCAAAGTGCTTCTACCACAGACATGTTTATCAGCAGGCACCCAATTCAGCTCCCAGCTGCCCTATTTATCTAGTGAATGTTGAGATTAGTGTGAGAGTGACGGGGCCTCAGAGCAACACATGCTGCTGCCCCAGCAGCTATCACATAAATGCCTCAAGGTTATGGCCTTTGGTGCTTTATAGCCTAGCAACTGGTTATGTATACCAACAATAAGTCCCCGGTCTGCTGCAGCAGTTAATGGCAGTAACAAAAACAAGTGGGATGAGAAGAGACAGCTGTGGAGGAGAAGGCCAGAGATTTCCCATTCTCATGTCCAAGAAAACTTCCCGTCCTCAGTGGTGGTGGGTACCGATCTAAAAGGAGGCTGAAAGACTGGCTTCACCACTTCTGTCATGTCTCAGCGTAGTTCTGTTAGTGTTCACTTAAAAGCTGGAGATGAAAACTTTAACTGAGAGTTTATCTGGATAAGATCGGCCGTGTCTGTAAGCTCCTCCTTAACCTTTCATGGGAAGTCTTCTTCTATCAAAGAAAACTGGACCCTGATGTGAGCCTGGTCCAGACCCTGATGTAAGCCTGGTCCTGAGCCAGACCAGCGGGCTATTCTGAGGGTGCTTGTGACTCAGTCCTTACTAAGACGTGCATATCCTCGGTGGCCTCTTGACCGATAGAAGATGACTTGCATTGCAGATGGATAGGCCATTCTTAGCTTGGCCCTCTGACACTTCAGAGCTGGGTAGGAGATGCTGAGCAAGACGTCCGTGAGTGGGAGGATGGGAGTTTTATGGAGCAGAAACAAGACCTGGCCTGTCCTTGCCTGTCGGTCTATTACAGGGCCGCTATCATTTCTCACCCTCTCACATCTTAAAAATAGCCCCAACTTTTCACCAGCAAAGGCAAAGCTCACAGGACACGGCAAGGGCTTGTATTTTTAAAACAGCCTATTGCCAAGTAAGATGAGCAACAGATGGGCTAAGATTTCAGGGGAAGCACACAATAGAAAATAGACTGCATGCAACCTAAAAATAATATGAGGCAGCCATAGTTTCTCTCTAAAATTTTAAAGGAAGCCGAACAGTAAGACAAACTGCTCTTTAACTTCATGCAACTTTATTAAAACATATCAGTAAAGACAGATTTAGTGACAACAGGTTTTCAAGTTAAAGTGAAAAAGGAAACATTTCCTCAAATGAAGAAAATGATGTGCAATCTTCAGATATTCTGTATTTACATAACTCTACATCCGTATTTCCATTTCACTGGCTTTTAAAATACAAAAAACAGTATCAAAAGAAGTTAAGAAAAGGGAAGGACATGACATTCAAGGTAAATATTGCACTGATTGTGAGGGTGTGGTTTCAACCACCCTAACCTTAAATCAAATTCTGAGTCCTTGAAATAAACTCCTATTAAAAAAAAAAAAAAAAAAAAAGAAAAGCAGATTAAAACGTCTAACTTCAGAACCACTTCAGCTTTGATTACTCTTCCTCTTCTTCATCCTCTGCATCCTCAAACTCATCATCATCACCACCTATTCCAAAGTCCATTTTAGAGAGGATTGCTTGGACGTGATCAGTAGCCAAGGTGAAGTGGTCCATCTTCTCGAAGCCGGGCTCCGGCCTCTCTTCTCCCAGCGAGGACTTGGCTGCATCTTTGGTCTGTGTGATGAGTCCTTTTGAAGTCACCAGGAACTCAGCAGCTCCGCTCTGTTCCAGAGCCCTCACGGCCGTATCTGTCAGCTCTGAACTGGCCTGCAGCCGCTCGCCGTAGCGTTGAGCCAGGGCCCGCAGAGCCGCCACCTTCTCATCTTGCTCTTTCCCAATCTGCTCCAGGAGAATGGACTTGCGGTCTTCTAGGACGGCGTAGAGCAGATCGAAGCGTTCGGCCAGCCCCTGCTTTGCACGCTGAGCGTTCTCCTGCACAGCACGGCAGGCGTCTTCCATCTGGTTCAGCAAAGCCTGCAAGCGGCCGTTGCTGGCCACTAGCGTATCGATGGCGTTGCTCAGCTCACCTTTCTGGGTCTGGTAAATGCTTGCTAAAGGCGCTACCTCGCAGTCTTTATGCTGGCCAAACACCTTGCACATGGAGCATGTGGGTACCTGGCAGGTCACACAATAAATATTGATTCTCTCGTCCTCGTGCTCTTGGCACATGGGTTCTTTGGACTCTTTAGGCTTCAGGGAGGTGTCTGTGTCTCCACTTTTACTACCCTCTTGCTGCTGTTTGTAGAGGTCGATGATGTTTTCCACCAACAGGTTGCGCTGCAGGCCGTGAACGCCATGTCGGTCGAGGACGACCTCGAAGCGGCAGGTAGGGCAGCGGAAGACGCCGCCAGAGAAGCGGTACGGGTTGCGGGAGTCATAGAGGTCGCTGGCACAACTGCGGCACAGGTTGTGTTGGCAGGGCAGGATGACCACAGGCTTGGTAAACATGTCCAGACAGATGGGGCAGCTCAGCTGCTTCTCAAGGCTATCCATGGGGCTGGGAGGCCGAACCACTGATCCTGTTCTCTGCACGTCCATAGTTTAAAAAGTCTCTCTCCTTATCCTAAACTACTGGCTTTCCCCACTCACAAGTTTATCCTCTCTTAAAACTAGCTTGCAGTCCAGGGGCGTCTCCTCTGAGTCTGCACTCGGCTGAAATGTTGATTTCTATTCTGGTTGAGAGCTGGAAGCCCCGTCCTTTATACCAGCCCTTACAGCCGGTGACACCTGATCCTTTCCACCAACGACAGCATGCATTCCTGCCTGCCTGCTGGTCTGGGATCTTTTCACACAAACACTCCCCACCACCCCGTCCATCACAGGACTGCATGTGTCACATGTCTCGCTGGGGAGTGAGTCCCCTTGAACGGAGACAGAAATGGTGGACTCATCTGAGACAAACATGGTGCATGTGACCGGTTCAGAGAAGCCCCAACTGAGCGAGGGAGTTCAGTCTTGTTGGTAAACAAGTACATGTCAACATTATGTTTTTCCATATCACTTTTTTATTGGCTGTCACTTGCCTAACCTTTAAGTTTTTTATTACCTAACCTATTATGACAGAGACTTTATTGGTACTCTGATCTCATTCATATCTAAAGTTACTTGCCTTTTTCTTACACACACATCTATATGTCTCTCTCTTAAATAAAAATAATAATAATAATAATAATTAGATAGATAGATAGCTAGATAGCTAGATAGATAGCTAGATAGATAGATAGATAGATAGATAGATAGATAGATCTACCTAAGAACTGAGCAGAATTAAGCATTCTATCGCAGCCTCGTGTATAATGACTTCCTCTTGTGGCATTAATTTATATTAAACCACTTAAAATATCTGCTAACATCCACGTTGGACACAGTGATCAACAGCAGTTACCCAACAGTCTTATGAGGGTGTTTGTCAACATCAGTGGCTGATAAACACAGAACTGTAAACACTGGGAGAAGCTATTCTTAAACTCTTGCACAACTACTGCAAAATACAGATGTCACAATAGTAAGACGTCATTTCATCAGAAGGTGAATCCATGAAATTATTCTTTAGATAAAGAGTAATCAAGAAAATGTAAAATGAAGTTTATCAGACTGAATTTTATCTGTTTTCTGCTGGTAGCTACAAAGGTGGAAATCAACACTTCTAAACTGGTGTAAATATTTTATTTATGTCTGTACAGCAGCAGAAAAGAGTGTCAACAGAACTTAATGCTGAAAATTTATAAATATTATTGGAGATGTTGTAAATCTGAGGAGATTCTTGGCAATGTCAAAATGGTGAGTGATGGGCCAGATGGACATGTTTTTTTGTTGTTACCTCGAAGAGCCTCCATGACTGGGAGGATACTCTCTGTCCACTGGTGAGCCGCGATGGCTGTGTAGATGCCTGGAAAGTCTCTCTGCCAAATGCGCTGGCCAACAGCCCAAACAGCTGCTAACTCAGGGTTGGCCTGCATGCAACAAGGGAGAAGCATTTTAGAAGACTTCAGTATTCAAAAGCCGACGGGGCACAGATTCTCATACAACTAAGACGCTGCACACCCAAATGCTTTGGATGCTGAACTGTGGTGGTTAAAGTTTTAAACCTTTACGTGAGCAACAGCTGATGAGTGTTCCCTCCATCCATCCTTCCCTCTGAATACAGCATGACCCGAACAAACTGACAAACAGTTCGACACATTATGTTTACTAATCAGACTGCTGACCTCATTCACTTTTCATCACAAAACGGACAACAGATCAGCTAGAAATCAAAAACACAGCTGATTCCCAACTACTGCTATAAATCTTAAACATGGTTTAAACTTAACTAAATTTACTAAATTCCAGGCTATAAGCAGCTATTTTTGTCACAGGCTTCCAACACTGTGGGACTTGAACAACAATGCAGTTAATTGTATTGTTGCGAACAAATGAGCATCATGAAGAAAATCAGGGGGGAGAAACACCTGGTCCTCCTCATTTATGATGTCTCTCGTAGTGCTTGAGCCCTACATATCAAATATTCATCATCCGCTGCCCACAAACAGCTTAAAACTGCTGCTGTATGAGGGATCTGGATTTGATGCTTATTCGGGGAGAAAACATTAAATGCGGATTAGACTTCTTCACCGGGGTGACCTGGAGCCACACACAAACACTCATGCCTTCTTATCAAAGACATGAGCTAAGCCGTATAGTTGGAACTTTGAAGATCAGACACGCTGAGGGAAAATGATAAGCTCTATGTCTAGCCAGCAGGGCCAGACGGAGCTACTGGCACAGTTAAAAAAAAAAAAAGGTACACAGCCTATATTTAAAAAAAGTATATAAAAAAATAAAATTTAAAAAATCTTTGTGCAAGTACCTCATGTTACAACGTGGAAACCTGCAGCTTATGGACAAGTGCGGCCTGTACATACATGTACAAATGTCATTTTCTAGTGGGTGCTGTATTCAAGTGTGCCAAATGGTCTGGAAAGTACAGTATCCAGTACTGTAACTGCAAATTTTCATCAGATTTCGAACATTAACAGATAAATTACCTGCTGAATTCAAGTTCAAAACCAACTGTGAAGCAAACCAGTGAAAAATCTCAGTATTTTAAAGGTAAAGACATGGTATGCGCTCATCAATACATTCCCCCACATGAACTAGCCTAGCAGAAATAAACTAGCCTACAGTCTGGAAGCCTTGAAGCTCAAAACAAAACTGGACAGCAGGAGAATACTGCAGGCGATTTTGGCCCACATTTTTGGGCAGCATCACCAACATGTTTGCTGTGCTGCTCATTCTGCAAATGCACAATTCTTACAAGTTATACCTCATCGTAAAGGTAACTAAATAAGGCTTTCTAAATATGTACAGCACAACTCCAACTGGATTTATAAAAGGGGATAAAAAAAAAGAAAGAAAAATCAACCTCTTACTTTTTGTCCTATCAGGAGAATTCCACTCTGTATAGAAACACATTTCCTGTAACAGACTTACTGATTTTATTGCCTGAGGAATCCTCTTCCATAGATATCTGGCATTATTCCTGAAGAAACAAAGTTAACAAAAATTAGCTACTAAAAATGGAAAATGAACAACTTCAGCAGCTTGTACAGCTCATATGTTCATATTACATTACTCACAAAAAGTTAAGGATATTTGTTTTTTGTATGATGTCAGAATGAACCTAAAATTGACTCTTACCTTTCTGGGTGAACTAATTAGACTTTCTCTAAATTTTGAATGCACCTATACATTGTTCAATGTTTAAATATTTATTGCACATCATGTTGTTCAACAAAAAGTTGTAACAGAAAAAATACAAACAAGTCTCAGAAACCATGACATGACTTCTAAATGTTCTGGTCTAATAACATCTTGTTTCTGCACAGTCCTCTTCATCATCCTGTATACATTTAGACATAGAGACCAAGACAACACCAATCACATGACAAGTTATTAAGACATTGTCATTTTTATGTTGGGGGATACTCACCATTGTTGATAAATTTTCTTTCCACAAATAATTTGAGATGGAGGAATTACCACATCATAATTCCAGCTAAATGTCCAACATTCATAATATCAGTGATGTATGAACTTTTTACATTTTCCTGAAATTGGAATTGAAAGTTGAATATCCCTAACTTTTTGTGAGTAGTGTATGTCTCACATAAATGTACTATTAGTAATTTAATCCCCTTTATGTCAATGAGATGGACACTATACTCAAAACAAATAAGGCACAATAAAAATACACCAGAAAGACTTACATATCATTGTTAAGTAGATAGAGAGCCAGCAGCTGGCCATAGACTTGAGGTGTTGCGATGCCCCCTGGAGCCTGTTCATGTTAACACAGGAGATGGGTTAGATCTGAAGTTAAGGTAAATACAGTTCGCAGGACCACATGGAGTCACATGCATGACGCTGACTGAGGTCCAGCTAGTTCATAGGACCACGTAGAGCCACTGAGGACTCAGGTCCATTTAGCAGGACTATGCAGAATCTAGCTCTGTGAGGTTAATCTGGGTTCACTTGCCGTCATTATTCGGAGCTCTAACAAACATTCATGCAGATAGATAATGATCAGATGTGAGAACAACCTGACGTCATACCTCCGACCGTCAATTTCTGAAAACATCAACCACAATAACAGGACATTATCTGGAGCTACTGGCTAATAACAATGAGACTTTAGCTAGCAATCTTACGAAGATAGCAAAGGTTGGCCTGGAATAAAGTGGCGTGGTGTCTCGGTCACTTCCACACATGTTTATGCGTGATTCTCAGCCTTTAACGTGGTCATTAAGAAGAAAGCATCCTGGTAAATGAGTCTGGCAGGGAGCTTCTTAGCTAAACGCTAGCTTAAAAAGCTCTTAACTTGTTAGCGACATTATGTTCACACCGTTACAGAAAGTCAGTCGGTATGACGTCATTTCCAGAAATAGAACAAAACATTTAGACGTTTTCCACTCACCTCTAGTTCTTGAGCTTCACACTGCTCTAATAATTTATCAAAATTTTCCTCCATGTTCACAGCAGTAGGCATGATGATAATGCCTATGATGCCGAGCTGTTGCGCCGGAAGCTTCTTCTTCGGCTGTTTGGTTGCAGCGTATCAGCCACAGATCAGGAGGCCTGCTGCCCCCATGAGGCTGAGTCATGATCTACACCTACCAGCAACGCAACTGGCTACAGTCAATTTTCACAAATGGGATAGAAAGACTGAGAACGTTTTGAAATAACTAAAAGGAAGATTGAAGTGGGTCTTTTAAGTTTTCAATGCCACTGACTTATTTACTTGTGTTATGTTTGTCTCACATTTAAATTTGTCTGATGATCTTTTTATTTATTTATTTATTTATTTTTTTATGGATCCCCATTAGCTTACGTCATATCGAAAGCTAATCTTCCTGGGGTCCTACACAAATAAAAACATCACATAAAAATACACCAATTACACAATTATGCAGCACTTGTATACAAAGTAAAAACAAATAAACAGAATTATGCTTTATGAACCATACACCAACTTTTGCGCCTCAAAGATTTAATACAGGCTTGTTAGCATTAGATGTTTTTTTTTTAACTTTTTCTTAAAATTTAATTTATTGCTGGAATGCTTAATGTAATTAGGCAGTGAATTCCATCCTGTAATAGTTCGATAGATAACTGTTGATTTAAGTAGTTCTGTTCTGGGTTTGGGTGGTTCAATATAACCAGAAATGGCTTGTCTTGTCATATGATAGTGTAAATCTCGTGTATATTCAACTTGTTCATAAAAGTGTTGTGGTCTTTTATTGATTAATGCATTCCAAAAACTATTGAGAAGATGCAAAAGAACTCTGCACTCAACAGGAAGCCATGAAAGATTTTTGTGCATTTCTGTGACATGTGTGCGCTTAGAACACTGGAGAACTAACCTTGCAGCTTTATTTTGAGTTGTTTGTCATTTTTGCAAGTCTGAAAGTGTGACAAACAAAAAAAAGAAAAGAAATGAAAAGAAATAAATCAAGAAAGGAGCAAACACTTTGTCACACAACCATATATATATATATATATATATATATATATATATATATATATATATATATATATATATATATATTACAATGTAAAGTTCTTTTCTAAAAACAGTTAACTCTGTTTTTTCTAAATGGTGGTTAACCGCATCTGCAAATAAGCTCTTCATTTACTTTTTGAATATTTTCACCAAATCACACTCACATGAAGTAGAGGGTTTTAATAATGTTAAATGGAGATAGGAGGTTTTTACCCGACAGCGACGAAAAGCAGATAGATAGATATAGATACAGTAGATAGATAGATAGATAGATAGATATAGATAGATAGATAGATAGATAGATAGATAGATAGATAGATAGATAGATAGATAGATAGATAGATAGATAGATAGATAGATAGATAGATAGATAGATAGATAGATAGATAGATAGATAGATAGATAGATAGATTATCATGACCACCAAGGAGCTCGGTCCTCCCTCATATGTCCCTTTGTTGAATTGTTGAATTTTGATTTCATTTTATTTAAACCTGGAAATAAACTACAATGACTAGACAAACTAAATGTTTTTTTAAATCATTATTTCAAAGCAGTTTTTAATGATTATTCAATGTTTTCCCTACAATAATTCAACACTCAGCTCCTCCAGTAAGAAACTGTGTATGACACGTCTGCAGAGGTGACATAAGCCTTAGAGGACACTAATGAAAACCAGTTCAGCTTCACACGGAGAGGTAGACTAAAGCTGAGACCAAATGCCGTTCCAACCATCTTCATCATCCAGCGCCGAGGAGGAGGAGCAGAGGCCAGCGAGGAGGACACATCTTATCTAATATGAGAACACAGTGATAATTGGTTTCCACTAATGATGAAAACTTTAAACTGAGGTATGGTTTGTTATATTACTGTGGCCATGATACCTTAACCATTGCTCTCTCACCCAAAGTGTTTGGGTGGATTATGAAAGCTGATGTCAGTATCTTTCTCCTTAGCACTGCAACCCATTACAGCACATACATGTTGGTCCGTCATGTCTACTCCTCAGAATCTGAACGGGCGGAGGGGGTGAAGCAGGGCAGCATGTGACCCTCCCAGTGGCTTTGTGACGTGTGAGTGCCAGTTTGTCTGAGCCTGCCATTAGTTCATGATGATTTGGATGCAGAAAAAGTCAGAAATGCATATTTGAGTTTAGTTTTCTCAAGAAATGTCCTCTATGTCCATTAGAAAAATGACATATGGACATGTAAACAACATGAAAACATTATTTTCATCAGAGTGGGTCTTTAAATCTTCCTTGTCCTGCTCTTCTGGTTATTGAGGTGGTTTACTGCATGTTTGAATTATTTTCTTTAGTCAAATGGAAAAATACTGTAGGATTCATTGTGTTGTCGGCAGAAACCTTTACGTTTGGAATATTTTTCTAAATGTCATTTCTGACAAGGGAACCTGGTTTTGATGAGCTCCATCATTTCAAGAGAGACAACCTTCCTCCTAAATTCTCTCTTATTCTCCTCCAGCTGCAGGGATTTTTGTATTTTAATTCTTTTGATCTTTCCATGTTCTTTGATGCTGACGCCTGCCTTTTGCTACACGCCTCTAAAAAGCACCGTGGCACCAGAGACTATGCCCTAATATGCTTTCACTTTTTTGTCAGATTGTGTTACGTGGAGAATACATCTGCATTCAGCAAGCTGCAGTTTTCCACCTGAATTAATGGAAAAAAATTTCACTTTCAAAGGCTTTGCAGCCGGCTGTTTCACTTCAAACGCCTCTGTTAAATAATGCTAAAGCTGCAGTTTAAAACTTGGGAATCATCTTATTTTTCTTTGTGAATTTAAAATAGATTTTATAATGCTGAGATCAAAAGTCTTTTCCAGTTGTGTTTTCTGCATCTTATAAAAACCTCCTAAATACGGATTTACCTTACCTGAAATATACAGTTATCCAAGGACTTTATTAAAAAAAAAAAAAATCCCGAACAAATTAACTTAATTTCATGGATTTAATTCTAATTCACTGCTGCCATTTCAAATGTCTAAAACGCATTCCGGCTAAGGGAAGAAAAGTCTGGAAAATTCTAAATTGTGAAATGATAACTAGAGATATCCAAAATCCCCCCTGTAAAAACTTTTGTCTTTAGTATGTGAACAAAATTCAAAAGGAACTTTGAACCTGGCTTAATCCAGTGTTTAGATTTTTTTTTCTCCCAGAAATGTATTCAAATTAGCCCATATTTGGCTATATAAGTCCTCATTTGCATATTTGAACATAAAATTTTAGAAAACTTGCAATACAAAAAATGATAGCCCTAATGTGAGGAATGAACCAGGAAATTTTCATGGCTAAACATTTAATAATAGCTAATCAATCAATCAATTTAATGATTAGTGGGCTAATTGGCCATATTCGCCAGAAACTACTTTTGCTTTAGAAAAAATTAATATTACACCATTCATTTGTCTTACTCCAGCATCCTCCCTCTCCAAAGTTACTGCATGCATAGGTTTTTTTCACAGTGAATGAAACAGCACACAAGATTCAAATCATCATCTCATTTATGGTGTTTCACTGGGATGAATATGAAGACTCCAACATCTGGTCGCATGATGATGAACCTTGATTCAGAGATTCAAACCAGTCTGCTTTAATAGAATGAAGCAGGCTTTGGAGTCTCAGAGTTAAATGTCCCATCATCGCTCCTCTAACCTTTACATGAGGGATCCTCAGTCCTGGTCCTGGAGGGCCGGTGTCCTACGTGTTTTCATGTTTCCCTGCTGCAACACACCTGACTCAATAAATGGCGAATTAGCAGACAAGTCTGAGTTTGACCCAGGAGTGTTGCTGGGAGACCATGAAAACATGCAGGATTCCAGCCCTCGAGTACCAGGAGTGAGGATCCCTGCTGTACATGCTCATGTGCAGACCCACATACGTGATGATGGTTTTAATGAATGTATCTGGGTGTTCAAGGTGTTGATTTGGCCCAGATTGTATTGTGGTGTAGTGTCATAATATATTAATGCCCTAAGTGCTGATATTCACCTCTGTGCCACTTCTGTAAATGTGCTTGTGTAACCAGCACAATGATTTTACAAATATTTGTCAACAGATAAGAATTTTTTTTATTATTATTTAAACAACTTCTCCAGCCTTTGAATATGGAGAAGGATTAGGGCCACTGAGGAAAAAAAATCTGAGATTAAAGTCAGAATTCTGACTTTTTTGCAAGTTAGAAAATAAAAATAAAAATACCTGAAAAATAAAAAAAAAAAAAAAATTCTGGAAAAAGTCAGAATTCTGACTTTTTTTCCAGAACATAAAAAAAAAAATCAGTAATTTTTTCCTTTTTTAATTTCCCAAAAAGTCAGAATTATGACTTTTTTCAGAATTTAATTTTTTTTTTCAGTGGCCCTGTTGTTCCTCTTCCGTATTTGAAGCCTTTCACATGGGACAGATGAGGTTCGCGGCAGATCTGAACCACTTTTCGGAGCAGCGAAGCTTTGGATTTAATCAGTGATGTCACTCCTCGGACATGATACAAGCTTTTACACGCTTCACGGGATTACTGTATGGATTACTCCACACACTGTCAAGCCTTGGCACAGTACGCTCCATCACTACTGTTCACTGCTGGGTTGGAATGAACCATCCCTGGTTGAATGCAGCATTTCTGCTTTACTTGAGATTGTGAAGAGATCGTCTGCAACCTTCAGAGATTAGAAGTTTTCAGACATGTGCCTACTTTTATCTGTACCACTTTCTTCATTACACTTCTTCTCCTTCACTGGAAATAATCATTTCTTCTATAATGTTGAAAAACAGATTGTAAAAAACCATCCTGCCCCGTTCTGAGAAATATATTTTCTCCATTCTGTTTACAATCCCAACTCTTTCCACATTGAATTTGCAACCAGTCAGAAGATGCTTCCTCAACATCCTCTCATTGTGACAGAGATGAAAGAAGAGGAGAAAATGGTCCCTCCACAAACCTACAAAGAGGCGGCAATTATTCTAAAATAATAACCTTTTTGGCATGGAAATGATCCCACCAGGCCCATTAAGAAGGCTGGGATCATCCCAGTATCATCCAACCATCCGCCATCTAAACCCGCAGACTTCAAGTCAAGAGACAAAACTGTGGGTTTGTTGCAGGCTTTTAGTAGAACTCGCCTTCACACAGAGGATGACAAAAAAAAGCTGCATGTGCAAATCCATACTGTCACCATGATCCATTATTCATTCACATGGATGTGAGCTGGCTGCACGCAAATTATAGTTTGCAGTTCATGCCGTAAATGCTGCTGGGAAAAGGTGCGTTATGAGCCACTAACATACTGAGAAGCAAAACAAACAAGTGGTGAAAAAGCCCTATTTTTCTGTCACTCAGTCCCAATCTCACACTGGATAGTCCTACTAAATAAATAAACCTCTGGAAGAGGTTGACTAATATTTAATAGAATGATGAAATAATAATAAAATACCAATGCTGGGAGGAAACAGTCACCACATCTGCACTCAGTGGTGCATGATGGGTGAGCTTTCCAGAGTTTTTGTGGCTGCAGTTCAGCATTTTCAGCAGGTCGGTTATTAATCAGAGAAGGTGTTTCTGTACATGTCGGAGTTTGCTTTGCACCCAGCGCTTAGACCAGCTTCCTCGCACAACAGTTCACCACCAGCAGTGTCTTCAGGTGTCGTTCTGAGACCGCTGGTGGCATTTACAGAAACAGGTCAGCGTGCTGGAGAATGAGCCAAAACAATGTACACGGAAAAAGATTTGACTCATAATGTTTTTTTCATCATCAGCCTTCATGCACCATTATGGGTTACTTTATCTGAGTTCTGCAGCCTCGCCCGGACATTGTGTTTTCCATGATGGCCTCGTCTGAGCGTTTGGGGAGTCTCCCACTTTTTTCTTATCAGTGTTCATCTTATGGTGGTTCCATACTGTAGGCGGATCCAGCAGTGTCTGCTCTCTAGGCAGATTTGTTGCGATGCATTTGTTGCCCCTCTGATCTGATGGGGTTGGAGGTGCGATAACTGCACAGTCAGCAATCTGTCGTGGTGTATGTACTCAGCAGCGCACAGAAAACCCACTGATGAGAATTTCCTGTTGAGCTGCAACAAAAATGTTTATTTAACTTCAGTATCAATGATAAATGGTTTAAAATGTGTTTGTGTGAACAGTCTTACTCTGTCTTATTACCCAGAGACATACAAAGACAGCCTCTTCAGCTGTTTGATCTCACAGAGGGTCGGCCATGCGTTTACTGAAACGTATGATAGTGACCTGAAAACTGTTCAGACGAGGCATGCGCACACAAATGCATTCTGTAGCAATGGTATGTGGGCTTTCTTTTCTTTTTGGGGGGGGATAAGTAGTATTTAATGGGATGGTCAGTCTCAGAGGTTGGTTTTTTTAAAAAAATTCTCAACTGATTCTGAAATGGGAGACTGTAGCTTTAAAAGAGGCCGTGCAGCTCAACCAGTACAAGACTGAAGTTTTAATCATCGGTCCTGAAGACAAGAGAGAGATCATTTTATGCAAACTGCAGAGTTTTAAACCCTCTCAGTGTGTAAGAAATTTGGGTGCTCTTCTTGATTCTGAGCTGAATTTTATCCAACATATCAGAAATGTCAAAGACAGGTTTTTATCATCTTAAAAACATTGCCAGAGTCCGCCCATTTCTCTCTCTTGCCAGCACGGAGGTGCTGGTGCATGCTTTATTTCCAGTAGCAAAGATTATTGTAATGCCCTGCTCTCTGGTCTTCCTAAAAAGAGCCTTTCTAGTTTATAACTACTTCAGAACTCAGCCGGACGCGTTCTGACGAGGACCGGGGGGCGGGAGCACATTACACCAATCTTAAAATCGCTGCATTGGCTCCCCGTGCGTTTCAGGACTGATTTTAAGGTTCTTCTAGTGGTTTATAAATGTCTAATGGTCTTGGGCCTTCTTATTTATCTGACCTGGTTTTATATGAGCCCTCGTGGACTCTGAGGTCTTCAGGTACTGGCCCTTGGTTGTTCCCAAGGTTTGGACCAAAACCTATGGTGAGGCGTCTTTTTGCCATTATGGTCCCTGCCTTTGGAACAGGCTGCCTGAGGGCCTCAGGCCTGCAGAGACTGTCCATGTTTTTAAGAAAAGGCTCAAGACCTACTTTTTTGGTTTAGCTTATAATTAGGTTTTATTCCTATTATAAGTTGGTCTTTTTACTCTTTTCATCTATTTATTTATTTACTTATTTATCTTATTAACTAGTTTAAGGTTTTTATAATTCTGTTTTGATCACTGACCTTTTTTAACCAAGTGTATGATTTAGATTAATTATTTTATGTATACTGGTCTTATTTGTTGTTACTGTTTTTAGGTCTTTAGGTTGTCTGATTTTTATTTGATTTTTTTTTTTTTTAGGTATTTTTAATCCCTCCAGTGTTTTCCTCATGGGGTCCTCCATGTCGGGGCCTATGCCTGCTTTAGATTTGGGGCTGTCGCCGTGGTCCATGTCCCTGTCAGGGTGGTCAGCGTCCAGCACTGCAGCCTAAGCTGCAGCACAGCTGTGGTGTGGGCCTGGTCTGCCCGGATCTGGGTGGCTGCCTGTGGCAGCAGCCTTTGTGGCAGTGTGGCGGGATGGGCCCTGATGTGGATGGACCCCAGAATATTGTTCCTTCACCAGGTGCCAAGACATGTCACGTCTTTGGGATAGTCTGTTCTTGGGTGGGGGTGGGGGGATTTAATCGGTGTGCATATGAGAGAGATTATGTATGTGTATGTGTATGTCTGTTGTTTGAGATAAATTTGGGGGACTGTTGATGTAATGGGTTGTTTTTAATATGTGAATCACTTTGTAAAGCTGTTATGCATGAAAAGTGCTATATAAATAAAATTGATTGATTGATTTATTGATGGACTCCTGAATTAAATTTTATTCAAATGCAGCTGAGAACAGGTGGGTCTTTAACCTGGATGTAGATAAACTGAGTGTTTCAGATTATCAGAGGCTTTCTGGGAGTTTGTTCCAGACATGTGATAGTATTTAAAAAAATACTACTGCAAATGCTTTTAAAAATACCCCCAACCTCCATTCACTTTTCTGAGATGTATTTCTTACGTCAGGTAGCAAAGGACAGGAAACATCTTGGATTCTAAAGCATCACTCCACAAGCCACCAGATTATCCATAGCTTCAAACAAATGTGCTCCAAAAATGAAGGTGTAATCCAATCCAGTCCAATTTATTTATGAACCACATATATATAAAAAAAACAGCTTTATACCAAAGTGCTGTACAATCATAAAATTTGGAACAAACTAACAAATAAAATAGATACAAATGACATACTGGGTAAAAGATGAAATCCCCAATAAAAAGCACATAAAACACTCTCACAGAACAATACAGTCATATATTAGAAAAGGCCAGCAGGCTTTTAATAGAGATTTAAAAACACGTATTGAAGAGACCTGACAATTAAAGGCAACTTGTTCCAGATTTTCCACTGCTGGAAATGCTCAACGC
The DNA here is from genome assembly GCA_023101725.1 of Atherinomorus stipes. Lineage (NCBI taxonomy): Eukaryota > Metazoa > Chordata > Actinopteri > Atheriniformes > Atherinidae > Atherinomorus > Atherinomorus stipes. Next base: position 345,947 of record JALJCO010012583.1, on the reverse strand, counting down.
CCTCTGAGTTCAAGCCTTGTCAGTGGTACAACCAAGGTAAGCTGCTCAGCAGACCTTTGCAGCCGAGGAAGGACAGGAAGCTGAAGCAGTTTGGACAGGTTGGGTGGACCCAGGCCATTTTGACATTTTTAAGCTAAAAGAAATTTACATTCATTTCCATTGCGCACAGGGAACCAGTATAGGGAAAATATAACAAGAAGAATGTGATCACGTCTGTGTTCCAGTTAGCAGACAAGCAGGAGTTTCTCAACCAACTGCAGGTGGGAAATAGAAAACTGATCTACTCCAGCAAAGAGAGTAGCGCCTGGTACAATAGTCCAGGTGGGTATGCTTACGTGTTTGTTCTACCTGAAAAAAGTCCGTCTGTACCACAAAGCTGATGTGACTGGCAAGTTTAAAACCCATGCAAACCCCAAGTTGGTAAACACATTTTTATTGCAAGGCTCGAGGAAACCAAAGTTAGCATACAAGGCTATATTGTTACCACTTAGTCCAGGTAAAATAACTTCATTCTTTCTCATAGAAATTCAAGAAATTCAGAGACATCCATAGTTTGATGTCCTCCAGACATTCTTTGTTATTTTGCTGGAGAGGGACATAAAGTTGACAGTCGTCTGCATAAAGACATTCCTTGTTTCCTCATTATAGAGTTTAAGGGAAGCAAAGATAATGACGATAGGAGTGGACCCAAAATTGAACACTGTAGCACCCCACACAGGAGAGGGAGCTGTACACAGTCTTTAACAAGATAAGACGCAAACCAGTCCAGGGCTAAATATTTAATGCCCACCCAGTACACCAGGAGGTCGATGAGGGTACTGGGATCAAGAGTATCGAAGGCAGCAGTAAGTAAGGCAGCAGGATTTAAGAGCACCAGTAAAACCAGAATCAGTGGCTAAAAAGTTTAAACCCCTTTAAAACCAATATATTCATTTTAGAAAAGAAGAAAGGTCAGAGTACATCTAATTATTTTGCTAAATAGTTTTTCTATATAAGTCACATAAATAAAATTTCAGGCATTAAATCATCACTACAAAATTACATCTCATTGTGGATTATGGAAAATACCGCGGCAGCAGTTTTATTCTTTGTCCTAGGAAAGCTGCCAGTCTGTGCTGAAGCTCAGTCTTTTTAAAGTCTGCGAGCATCAACTCATATGTGACCGGTAGAGAAGTCTCTGCTGTAGCGCGGACCCTGGTTATTGATTGAAATCTAGTGGAGTGCACTGTTCTTCAGCTTTGTGAGGGCAGTAATGGAAAAGTTGTATTCTCTAACCAACCTCCAATTACTTGCTGCACTGACACAACACAATACTTCAAAATATTAATTCTGGAAGGATTGTTTACCAGGGGCTGCATTATGCATCACAATTATTGGTTTCTAAATAATTTGCTGACTTAATGCAGTCTTGGATGTGCAATCAAAGTCAGATTTTTATCAGTAGCTTTTATGCTTCTGTTTGGCTGTTTGTGAGGGCTTCATGTGCTTTTTTGATGAGCTGATTTATTTGTTTTGGTTTTAAGTTCTTTGGGTCTGAGTCGGGTCATTATGGTTGTTGTTCTCATATGAATCAAAAGAATAAAATTAAAATCTGTTTTAACACAGACAAGCGGATATTGTACTTCAGGATCTTCAGACTTAAATTTTCCCGGAACATCAAAGCTGTGAATCTTCATGTTGCCACTTCCATCATCGGCTGTAGACGTGTAAATCACTGTATTTAATCCTTTCAGTGTATAATGGTTGAATGTTAATATCATATTTTCTGTAATTATAAGATTTTATTCAAATGTGATTCAGAATCCAGCCTTTCCAGGCTTCGTCCCAGAATCAGATCTTTTATCGGCATTGTTAATCACAAATATAACAAGCCGCAACTTCATCGCTGCCAGAGACATCCTCTTCTCCTTGGACTGACTTATGGTGCGTTCCAGTTGTCTCTGGATTTCGAGCAGACGCGAGTTGGTGACGTCATTACCAGGTATTTTGTGTTCCAGTTGCACCAACTTGGGGAAAAAACAGTCTATTTGTGAGCTAGAACAGCTAGAAAATAACACATTTCTAGCTAGAAAAATAACACAAATGTTATAACACTGTTACCATGATAACAACAGCTAATTTCAGTGTGTGTGTTTATTAAACAACACATAGTCACACTGCGTTTTAAACACAACTATGGTACTTGACGCTGCCATTTTTAAATCTACAATCACGGGGTCCTCTGCAAATTATGAGCTTGTATCTCGGAAAAGCGAGTTCATCACGTCACTTCCTCGGAAAATTACCTCGGAAAAAACGAGGTAATTTTCCGAGAAGTGACGTGATGGACTCGCTTCCTCAGAACAAGCTCATAATTTGCAGAGGAGTTCCGAAAAACGAGTTCCGAGACAACTGGAACGCAGGATCACCCACAGCAGGGTCCTGGCAATGTTAGCTTAGCTTTAACTTAGCTTTAGCCGGCGGAGCTGCTAGAGCTTCTGCCATGTTTCAGTGTTTGTTTCTCGCTATTCCTCTCAACATCTCGAGCTCAAAGCCGGAGGCAGGACTCACAAATGCCCATACACATGATCCGTGGTAAAAACGCTTTCCACTGGCCGTCTCATTGATTTCCAGCGGAGAGAGCAGGTGTCGCCCGGCTCATGGAGACCGGGAAGAGATTACTCACTCTGCCCGAAACCTGCAGGACTGCTGCCGCATCAGCACGGGATACTGTGTTTACTCCGCTGCCTTTTCAGCACAAAATCCTTAGAAAAGTGAGGATTTCCAACCGCAGAATAACCAGAAGAGGAAAGAAACTCCCGTCCCTCCAGACTGAGCTCATGTTTGGCTTCCAGGACATCTTCTCTTCCTCCCAGGATGGTTGATATCAGCTCCTCGGTCATTTTCAGCGGCTCGCACTGACTTTTCCTCCACATTTTCACACTCCTGGTAGGTCATGAACTCGAAGCTCACCAATCAAAATTTAACGCTAAGTTTAACGCTCACTTAAGCTATTTAAATGCATCCAGTATTTTTGTGTCCAAACTTAGTCCGGAACTCGGTGCAAAATAACGGCCGCACTCACAGTCTTCGGATCCAACGCAACGCTTAGCATGTAGTGTCAGTTAGCTTTACAGCAACAAAGTTAACTCCTCTTACAATACGTACATGCAGGAAAGAGCTTCTGGCGCTGCTCCTTTTCGACCTCTCTTAACACTGAACACAAAACACAACACAACCAATAACCTGGAACGGACATATCTGAATAGTTCACAAAATGACAAATGTAGGAAATTACAATCTTCATACAAATCCATTTTACAGAAAGAAAATGAGATACTCAGAACTGATAGCAGAACACTTAATAATAAAATAAACATCATGGATGCTACAGCAGATTTTAGACATTAAGGATGAAATCAGTGGTCTTCACTTCTGTAGAATTTTCTGTCCAATTAAGAAACGACACAAGACTTTGACCACTGATGTATCTACAACATGTTGGCCAGTATGAAAACATTGAAGCCTATTCCCAGTTTCAGTGTAGTTACTGCTCTTTTCCTTTATAGGGTATAAACCCACTACCGCTCCCCCTCCCATCCCAGAAACACCATCATAAAGTTTGCAGATGACACCACTGTGGTTGTACTCACCTCTGATGGAGACAAAGCCGCTGACAGGAATGAGGTGAAAAATGTTTCTGCTTGGTGTTCTGCAAATAATCTGAAGCTTAATGTTAACAAAAAACAAACAATACAACAAATCGGGTCTTCATTCATCAGGAAGTTCAGAGGGGACCACCCCCCCCCCCCCCCCCCTTCATAAAGGGAGAATGTGTAGAGGTTGTCTCTTCATTTGAATTCCAGGGTGCCCACATCTCTGCTGACCTCTTGTGGGGAATCAACACAAGAGAAATTGTGAAGAAGAGTCAGCAGCAGCTGAACTTCCTCAGAAACCTGAGGAAGAACAATCTGGGGGAAAAGCTGCTGCTGTCCTTCTATGACAGCTGGAGAGCATCCTCACCTTCAGCATGCGTGTGGATGCCGTCTGCTCTGCAGAGGACAGGAAGGCGCTGTTGAGGATGATCTCTGCCACCCAAAAGATCATCTGCTGTCCTTCCTGGAGGAGATTTTCAAGTCCTGCAGCCACAAAAAGATCCTAACCATCACTGCTGACCTCTCTCGTCCCGACGATCACCCATTCCATCAGCTGCAATCAGAGAGACGCTACAAGTCAATCAAATCACGCACAACCAGACTCACAGACAGCTTTTCCCCATGGGCCAGAAAATAACAAGGACTTCTGTTCTTCCCACAGGAAATGTGTTTTAGATTGTTTCCTGTCTTTTAGCTGTTTTTATTTTTTAACTGCCCATTTATTTTCATCTGTCTTTTATTATTACTATTATTATTCAATTCAATTAGATTTTACATGAAACTTTGGCATTTTGGACTTTTTTGGTGGAAAACATTTTGCTGTTAGATGCAGATCTGCATTTACAAACTCAGAATTATATAAGTGGCGTGTGTTTAACGCACCACTGTTAAGAAAGAACTGTCACTTTGCCAAGTTCTACATGCAGGTCATCGCTCTTCATTTCTGTCTGAGTTAGCCGCTCATTTATTATATATTACACTAAATACAGAGTCAGCCGATTCTCTGTCTGAAATCTCAACTAAAATTTGTATTCATTATTTAGTGTACTCCAAACTTTTATACTTGGTGCACTAAAAGTGAAGTACAGAAGTTGTATGTGATAAGACAAAAAAATACTAAGGATTTTATACAAGAAAAGCAACTTTTTTAACAGATTTTTTTGTCATTCCCTTCAGAAAGCACTAGTCAAAAACAGTTTAATGACTTGGTAACCTCCACCAGGAGATACTAAGAAAAAGTCCTCATGTTAAAGAAAAAAAAAACCCTATTTACAGCAAGAATTTGGCAAAATTGGATGGAATTGGAATATTCAAACTAATAAAGATGATAAAAAAAAGATCTATTCTCTGGATATCTTTTGATCCTTGTGAGTCACATCTCATAAGGATACCTCGTCTTTCTGTGTCTGTGCTCTAAGTTAGATGCAAACCATCACTGTAGATGAGCTGTCCCAAAATAGAAATGCTGTTAAGTATTAGCACTGCATAAATTCATAGAGACACAGAGCAGGTGGATGCATCTAATTTATTTACATGCCATGCCTGTGGGACAGGACAACTGATGCAACACAGTGGGATTAAAAATCAGAACAACATCAACCGTTCTAAAAGCAAAGTATGGAAAACGAAGTTTGCAGAAATCATCAGAAAGGTTGTCACATCCTCAGATATCAGTAAAAGAACAGACTGACGCCTGACTTAGTTTCAATTAAAAAATGTTTGAACCCCCAAATTTCCAAAATGCAATAATGAGACAAACTAAAGCAGTTTACAAGCTGCATGCATCGAAAAGTTTTTAACTTTGTCTCACAATTGTGTGAAACAAAATGTCACCTTAGTTTGATACAACTACACATTTTCATATACAGATTTTACCAATGCAGTTTTTTTTTGTATTTTCATAATTAAAACATGAATACATATTTCATATTTGTATATCTGTCAACAATTTTTTTTTGCTGTGAATATAGATTATAAAACCATTTGTGAGCATTTTTATTTTTTTCTGTTAGTGTTGTGAACATTTGTCATGGAATCTGCAAAAGCCCCGTTAGTGCCATTAACAGGACTCGTTAACTGAGCTGGTGGAGGTTAGATGTTTATCTGTTTTATGATGACAATTATCATAATACAGTCATAATAAAAACTTAATGTTTATGTGTATCACAGAAGTGTACAAAGAGCATAATGGGAAGATAAAAGCAACACAAATCAAAGAATAAAACGAGAAGCTCAGCATATCAATCAGCTGACCTTATTAATGAAAAATAAATAGGAATGGGACTTTAATATGTGTCAATTGAAATGGGAAAGCTGAATTAAAACAGAATGAATGAATAGAATAGATTAAAATAACTATAACTTACATTATACGTAGTAGTCACAAGCAAAAACAGGAGAAAACACTATCCAGGCAATTATTTACTAAATTGAGTACAGTATGAAAATAAATCCCTGGAATTTTACTTGTATGACATTTCAGTATGAAACAACAGTGAGAAAACATGAAATGGTTTTTATGACTTTTCATCCTGTTGGACTTTTATACCGCAGGAAAGACATCAGAATGTTGTGTTGTCATACAGGTAACTCACATATTTACTTTAAGGTCAAATTAGATTCATCATCTCCAAACATCAACATTTATAAAGATATTAATGTTTTGGTCGCTACGTATGCAGTTAGATATTTACATAAAAAAAACGTTTTGCAGTCAGCTCCCTTATTATAAGATCAAATACGTAGCAGTGGTAATCTTAAATAGTAGGTCAAACATGGTAAAATGTAGGATTTCTCTGCATTACCAGGTCTGTTCTCCATCCATCATCATGACTTACTGGGAGGCGTATTCCCGTTGTGGATACCATGTCTGTTCCTCTGTTCTCACTGTAATTACTTAAAGTCTTAAATAGAGCTGTGCATTAATCATTTCCTGTCAGCAATGCAACAACATTCTTCAGGAAAGTGTGTCAGGGTGCCAGTCCTGAACGCTGCAGAGAACCCAGACCGGTAGGATCCTGTTCTTCAACGTAGGCTGAATCTGTGTCGTCACTCAAAACCAGTAATACAGTATACTGCACATCAATGTGCAATCCAAATCAGAAACATTAGCAGAATTAAAAGTTTAGCCTCCCAGAGAGACCAACAGAAACCAAGCGGCAACCTCAGGGGCCAACTATGAAGCTACTTGGAAGAAATAAATATTTGTAGTTCTTCCTTCATCCGCTAGGGGCTGGCTGCAAAACAGAGCAAATCTCCACAGACTCCCATGTTAAAAATACCAACTTCACAGCAGAAATAAACATGTTTACATCCTGGTTCAAAACATTATTTAGTTTAATAGGTCAAGTTTATCTTCATGTCAACTGTGAGGGAAGTGAATTTTTTTTTATAACTCATCTGTTTAGATGTTATCTAATCTTAAAATTCCACATAATTAGGTGCGTGTCCTTTTGATTGACATGTGGCAGACTGGATGCCTGCCGACTGGTGGCTCCTAGTTAGCTCCTGTTTGCTCTCGGTAAGGTCTCAGTCTGTAGCAGAGTTGCGCAACAGCATTTTTAAGTCAGCTAATTTCAAGTCTAAGCGTGTCTTACCTTTATCCCGCCGCTTAGGGGGCTAGTCTTTGTTAGCTCCTGTTAGTTTCGAGTTAGCTAGGTTAGCATTTAGCCCAGAGTATGTCAACTGTCAATCATTTGCCCGAGGCAGCGCTTTGCCCATTTTAGTATTTTCCAGGAGCGGCAACACCCACGCGACACGTCAAGATGGCGACGGTGGGACACGCCCACCTGGATTCACTTCCCTCTATTCAGACGTGGCCGGATACTACAGCTACGTCCACTACTATGTCCATTTATTCTACAGTCTTTGGTAGAAACTCATCTATGGTTCATCTCCAGCAGACTGGAATAATCTTTTAGATGAACTTCCCAAAAAGTCATGCACCAACCCGATACCTGGATCAGATATCGGCTCTGATATTGCCAAATTACCTGGATCGGATATTGGATGAATGTGGCTGATCCAGTATTCTGATCTAGTCATTTGTTTTTATTAATGTCATAATAAATGCACACTTTGTTATTTGTTAATAAATAATATTGAGTACATTTATATCTGTGTTCATTTGTTACCTTTTTGTAACGAGGCTAAATGTTTATGTGAAGCCCGATGCCTTCACTCATATGGCAAGTTATATACGGTTCATTCATTCAACAGTAGTATCTGATCGGTATCAGCCGATAAGCTCAGCCCAGGTATCGTATCGGATTGGATCAAAAAAAAAAAAAAAAAACTGGATTGGTGCATCTCTACTTTTAACCAGGACTAAAAGATCTGAACATATCTCACCAGTTTTAACATCTGTACTCTGGTTTCCAGTTCATACTGCTTTTTAGTTAGTCAGAGAATAGATTATAAAATCCTACAAATCCCAGAATTGTTAAGGCCCAGATTACATCTGTGATATGTTCAGATAGTATAAACACAGCAGGGCTCTTAGATCCAAGGATCAGCTAGTCAGCTAGTCCAGACCAGAATCAAGAGTTTAGGCCAGAGTCCAGACTAAATATGGAGAAGCAGCCATTAGCTGTTATGCTAAAGTCCAGGGTGTACCTGCCTCTCGCTGATAGTCGCTGGGATAGGCTCCAGCAACCCCCGCAACCCTGAATTACATAAACGGTACAGAAAACGACTGACTGACAGATAGAAAAATAAAGTGAAATATTCAATTTTTCTGAGGTCAGACTTTAAAGGGTTAAACTTGTTCCAGTGAGGAGCAGCTGGTACAGTCTCCTTTGTTTACAGGCTTGGTTTACACGTTTATTGGAATGACTGCGGTCTCATTAAATTTTAAAAAATGTCAACAGTGATCATACATTAAAAATGTGCTGGGAAAAACTTTCATTCCACATTATGATCAAACACGTGTCTGTGGAAAACAAAATCCTCCCGACACATTTCATTTCTGTGGTTTCTCTCATTTTCGTACTAATTCTAATCATATTGGACTAAACGATGATCTGGATAATCTTCAGGATCAGCGAGGACCCCGACCGTAACACCGACTTGAGCAGCTAAACAGACTCCTCTAATCAGACAAAAGCAGGATTCACGAGGAATTTCCAGCAGTTCCAGGAATCTGTGACTTTGTTTCCTCATCAGTCGGAGGAACAGTTGCATCCATCTCAGCCTGGTGTTTGTTCTCGCTGCTAATGAAAGCACCGGACACAGATGGCGGGCGCTCAGACTGAATCAGCCGCTGTTCAGCTGGCTGGATGAAATCTCTGGTGCATGAAACTAAAACAGTTGCAGAACATACAAATGAACATCCAGACTCTGGAAAGAAAAAAAAAAAAGGCAGATCATGAAAGGAGAACATGTTTGCTCCTCTACTCTGTGGCTGATTGAGGGGAGTACAGCCAACAGACTGATGGACAGATTGGGACATGGGGAGGTCAGGTTTGGTCCACCACAGCATTGCTCTCTCTGGCTGAGTCCATCCTCCTCCTCCTCCTCCTTCCTCTGTCTGCATTGAAAAGCTCTTTTCTGCATCAGCAGGGAATAATTCTGTCATATAGATCAAAGGAGAATCAATCATCAGCCTATAAAAGTATCCATGAGAAAGCAAGTGAATGAGAGCTGAATGGCAGCCAGGAGAGGATGAGCCAGATGAAAAGGAATTTTTGAGCGGACAAAGTCAGAATTGTGCGATGCTGCAGAGGAACGTTGTACATCTGACTACAACAATAAGTATTGAACTTGAACTAATGTGCTGCCTTCTGAATACAAATATAGACTTCATGTGGTGTCTAAAAATAATTAGAAGTTTTAGAACAAAAATAATTTGGAGTGAGAGTATAAATATACTTAAAAGAAACAAAAATAGAGTGGCTAGAGTGACTTAAATAAGGTAGGTCTTTAAAAAGAAGAAAAACTTTATGTAACATGAGGTAAAATATCTGCAAGCCGCAGATTATAAAGGACTCAGAAGGATTAATAGACTTGGCAGAAGCAGCGTGGCAGCACAGACCTGAATCAGCTTATCGTAAGCTGTAGATCCACAACAACAACAACTGATCTCTCTTTACAGATTTATTATCAGAGGTGAGCAAGTCACATTAATGTTTCATTTAAATAAAAGCAGGAATATTCAGGAACAATCCTACATTATGTAGAACTTGTTAAAGGATATGAAAATAATCAGCTGCAGACATGCTAGAAGCACATCAGGATCTTCTGTGTGACATTGAACACTAAAGAGTTGAGAAACTTATTTCATTTTGTTCTTTCTTTCTCCAAATCTCTTGAGCTGAAGCTTTACTTTCAGAGCTTGAGGCCACAAGGACAAAAAAAAAAAAAGAAAAGTACACTCTCTTTCAATTCCAGTGCTTTATGGATCAGGAATGAATCAAAACAGGATGATGGGGTTGTTGGGAGAATCTTATATTATGATACTGTGATTCTACTTAATGACTGATGAGTTGAGAATCGGAATGTTGTTTGTCTAAGTTTCACCATGCCTGACTCAGGAATGTGTGACCCCAAGCTGTCAAAGACTTTTATCTCACGGCTACAGGATCTAGAGATCGTAAATGTTCCTAGGAGAGTTCTGTTGGGGGCCGAGGTATAAAATGTCCTGAAGAGGAGAGTTTAGGACCTAAAAATGGTGAAGTGATGTATATGATGCGCTTGATCCAAATGTTCATCTTGTCTGGGACCAGTGGGCTCCTTGCTGGCAAATAAAACTGAATCTCAAATGTGTGTGGTTCTTCATTGAGAATTTTTCTAACACAGATCCATAGCAGGGCTTACAATAAGCAAATATAACCTCTGATGAACAGCTATACATCACATATTTGATATTAAGTTGTTTTTGTAAAATGGAGCTGAAATACAGCATTGAGAAGGTTAGAGGTTTGCTGGTTTGGAGCATTCAGGAATGTGTTGACACAATGTCAAGGAGGAAAGACATCAGAAATGGTCTTATAGGGGCACTGATTCTGGAAGGATGCAAGTGTGACAGTCTGTCACTATGCCTCCGACGGATCATACACCCTGGCTGCTTGGCCACAGGGATGTTCCCTTGGCTGAGGAACATTTAGCGCGTGTGGCTCTCACCCAGGAGTCTGGGGATCAAATCCCGCCTGGGCCCTTGTTGCGTACCTTGCCACGCAAAGTCACATCCAAACAACTTACAGCCATCATTCTGCCATAAAGTGGATGTGTCCAGGTCTCAGTGAGACCCCACATCTCCATCCCAGACTCTTCAGACCTCAGCCAGACCCGAGACCCTCCAGACCTTATGCCTGGCTGCCGCACATGGGAGCTTTCTGCTGAGCTGAAAGTCATTCAAGGCCATTTCCTCAGCAGCTCGTCGCCCTATGCACCTGATTTTTGGTGAGTTTTCTGCCTCACAAGGCCTTGAGGTGAAAATCAAACACATTTGATGTTTTTTTGCCTCATGAGGCGAAAAACTCACCGTGTTCACGCAACTTGAGCTGTCTGCTGCGGGCAGAAGTTCTAGCGACCAATCAAAATGCTTCTGGAGATCACATGATTTCAAGATGGCAGCCGTCTGTCATCACGTTAGAAGAATTTGACTGCTAATTTAAAAAAAGACAAAGACTGAAGGCAGAAAAATTTTGAGGATCTTTTTGTTAGAGACTGAATTGTGTTGTTGCATTTAATTTTTTACTTATTTTGTCTTTTTTTAGTAAATCGTATGTGACATACTGTACTATAGTATAATCATACCAGCTGGTGGCGGTAATGGACCTTTGAGTTCACCAATCACCATTAAACTCAAAAGAAGAAGAAATCATGAAAAAATGAATGAAAAATAGACAGAGATGATATTTGGATGGATGTTTTTGAAGTCCGATGACACGTCATATAAGCAGGTATAGTCTGGCCGTATTTCCACCAATATATCTAAAATGTAATGTACTACGTCACCATGAGCTGCCATCTTAAAATCATGTGATCTGCGGACGCTTTTTGGATTGGTTGCTAGATCTTCTGCCCTCAGCAGACAGCTAGTCAGACCCCAGATCTCCATCCCAGACTCTCTGGGCTACAGGTGAACCTTGATGAACTGAAACAACATTGTAAATATAGGAAAAGTACGAGGATCATCACATTGGGCTCTATGCCTGACTCCTGACTACTTCCTGAACTTCAACCAGCACCTTTGTTTTCTGTCTTTCATTACTGGACAAACTGATTAATCCAGGTCTTGGGTTGCTTTTCCGAATCAGCCCTGGAGCGTGCTTAAAATAGCTGGCATGCTGATATCCAGCATGTGATGGAGTGCCATAAAGCCAAATGCGGCTGTAAAGAAATGCAGAGAGAGGAAAAAAGTTATGAAGTTAAGGGGCCGTTCACACGAGGACGATAGCGGGTAAAAACGGCATTCACATGGCAACAGTGTTATTCTCGGTTGAAGACGCAAAAATCTGAAGACTCATTTCAAAGTGGAATTCCTGAGGACGCAACGCTGTTGCCCCCGCGACCCTGAATTGGATAAGCGGTACAGATAATGACTGACTGACTGACAACGCTGTTGCGCCCTCGTCTGCACGGTCCAAAATGCAGAGATGATGGTGGACCCACAGACCTGCTGACGCCATGCTCATGAGCATGTGCGTGATGTCACACAATACAGGAAAAACAACAGTGTCGTTTGGAGAAGTAATTCTACCTCATCTGTCCACACAAATAAAATATTGTCGCCATAGTTGTTTTGATTTTGAAGCGAACACAGACGAACGATTGTACACATGCGCGCGGACATGGTGGAGTTCTGTCACAGCACCACCTAAAGGCCTGGCGTGCATATCCAATCAAATTCCATACACACTTGCGTCCTCGTATGTTTGCAGATTTCTTCATGACGATGCTCATGTGAACGTGGATAAAAAGATGAAGACGAGACGTCTTTTGCATCTTCTCTTCTGATCGTCGCCGTGTGCACGTAGCCAAAGTTTCTCAGCTTCAGGACGCTGCAGGTCAACGATGCTCCAGAAACGTACATAATAAGTTCAGTGTGCCATCAACATGAGTCAGAGGCTCAGAGTTTAAATGGCCTGGCCAGGATTCACCCCATCACTGGAGAAGGGTCTATCTGCGGCTCGCAAGACAGGGGCGTGTCATAGAGTGGGCGTGTCGTAGTGTGACGTTACGCGACGACACGCCCACCAGGCCAATGAGAGCACGGTAAAATCTAGCCCTACCCCTACCCTTCCCCTAAACCTAACCAGACCCACCCACACTACGACACGCCCACACTACGACACGCCCACTGGGTTGCAAGCCGCAGATAGATACACTTGCATCACTGGCCCAGAAGCAGATGAGGTTACGGAGGGTTGTCATCCACCCATAGATGGATGGATGGATGGATGTAACCAGGAAATGAGGTTGGTGACACAAGTGCATCTCAGCTCTGGTTCTACAGGAGCTGGTCTTTGTTCTGTTTGTAAATTTATTTTAATTCCGAACCTTTATCAGCTTGAAAACAGCATTCTTGTCATGAAGAAAGACAGAGCTAATGGGTGTTTATGTACAACTCCTGTACTTGGTAGAAGCAAGATTTGGCCGTTAACATTCATAAAAAAAAATAGATTAAGATTGTCTAAGATGCTTAAGAAAAGAATCCTAGAAATGGTTTGAGTATCTATTGTCCTGAAGCTGTAAGAGCAGCACATTGAACTTTCACTACACCGTAGCTTGTCCTTTTTTGATGAAGCTGTCTTTGTACAGAGCTGCACTTCCTGGTGACATTTTGGTGTGTGATTGTCGGACAGTGACACATTTCCTCTCACAGCTCGACCTTTCATGCATCAAAAGATCACATCTCCTGTTCTATAAAAGCAGATACACACTTTGAAGTGAAGGATAGCGGGCCCTCAGAGTGCTTTTACTTATTGATGTTCGCCAGGCAGAATTGATGAAGCTGGAAACTTTACAGCTCACTGTGCTTGTACTATTACTCTTCAGAGTGCAGTATAACTGCGCGACACCTCAGATCTGAATGAGGCTAGAGATCTTCTAGCATTTAAAGCTAATTATCCTAAAATGTCACTGCAGTCAAGTTAAAGGCAATTTCAGGTTGTTCAAGCTGTTGGTCGTCATCTAGTAACTGTAAAATATCGGTCCTCCCGGGAGGGGGTCTGGTTGGGGATCTCAGGGTTTCAGCTCTGCTTTTTGCAGATGATGTGGACCTGTTGGCTTCCTCAGACCAGAATCTTCAGCATGCACTGGGGTGGTTTGCAACTGAGACTGAATCGGTTGGGATGGAAGGCTGTTGCGATATAACATTGCACAGATGCACTCAAAACAATAATTCATTGGATGAACGTGATGTAATCATGCCACCTAAATCTATCTAAACAAACCAAGTTAACTTAACCAATCTTGATTCTTTGAACATCATATTCATTTGTTGGTGCTACACCATATGAATATGTATATTCAATTAATTGACTTTTTATTGAATTATTTACTCTCCCTCAGTCTATTGAAACTAATTGACATTTAGCTATATATTCATTAAATATTTAGATTCAACAAGATTCAGCAATGTTGTCTTGACTACACTAAAAAAAAGTTGTTTTGTTGAACACAATTCAATCATTGCACATATTTCCACATAACTTATTTGTGTCAAATGAACACATTTGGCCATTTTTCCTAAACTGCACTTAGGGATACAAAGAGCATATCAGTCACATCAGGTGTGTTTTCTGGCAATAATATTTGCCATTTGTTCACCATTGTAGGAAGAATTTGACCTTTTTTAGCAGGTTTACATTTGTATAATAGCATATAACCTTGAGTTGATCTGAATCAGGTGTGGTGGAGTTGGAAACCTGAAATACATGCAGAGCAGGGGTCCTGAGGACAAGGATTGAGAAACCCTGTGTTAAATTAACAAATTTCTTTTCAATTCACCAAACAAGTGCCTTATTTGACTTTTTTGAGGGTGTAAGTGTGCAGAAATCTTCTCTGCTTTTAGATCTTTCTGTTTCCACCCTCACCAAGATTGTATCGGTTAAAGCTGTGGTGCATTTACTGCTTCGTTTTTGTTAAAACATGTTGTGATGGGCCATGTGTTGTTATCATCTGAGATTATTACAATAAGTAAATATCAGATCATCTTTTTTTGATAAATGAAATGGTTGGAAGAGTTTTATTTTCATTCTCACAGCTGTCTCTGTGTTTAAAATGAAGCAGAGTTACTGTTCCGAGTGTGTTTCTAAAAGAATTATAAGGCTTTCTGCATTTAATTTACCAGACTGACCTCTGAGCCAGACAACAGGGATCTGCTTTAGACCGTTATGTAATCTCTCCCCGTGGAATGAGAAGACCGAACGAGTCCGGCGACAGTTGATGAGTTGTGAAACAAAGACAAACAGAAACATATTCTGGATGGTTTAAAAACCTTTATCTGCGCGTTAAGTCCCCGTCAGCCAGATCGCTTGTGACCTGTCAGGTTATGCGTCGGATGAAAACAGCCCGCGCGCCCTGACAGCTGGCGCAGCCGCGCGAGCCCGTGCGCGCAGCGCATCATTGGCTGAAAGAAAAAAGAAAAACCTCTGCATGTCACAGAGAAGAGCTGGAGTCAGACACTTCTCTCTGCTCTGCCTCTGATCCACGGACTGATCTGGGTTCATCTCCACGCTGGACCTGCCCACGGAGCTGGAACTGCCCACGGAGCTGAACCATGAACCAAAGCGCGGGAGCGGTGCAGCACACCCGGAGATACTCAGTAGAGGGAAAGGTAAGTGAAGTGATCGCTGTCCTGGTTCCGGTCCGGAACCATCTTCATCATCCAAGTTAAACCCCTGAAGCGCATCTTTTTCTAGATGCGCAAATTCGCAAAGTGACGCAAAACTTTCATAAAGTTCGTTGCTGCTTGGATAAGATGCCAGGACTAAAGCACGTGGAAGAAGTTGTGGAAGTTAAGACATGTATCTGTTTGTCGCACCAGCAGAAAAAAATAAGATGTGTGATGTGTGGCCGTGGCGCGCGCACAGCGGTGGATGAATGATTTAACCGGATGGGATAAATGGTGTCCCGTTTGAAGCAGTCTTTCTTTCGTCCATCCACTTGGTTAAATGATTGATGAGATTGTGGATATTCAGACATAAATGGCCAGGCAGATATTAAGATTTAATCCTCCTGCTTCATGTGGAGTGAAACCAACTTTGTCTTTTAGAAAGTTAAATAAGTGTTGAGTTCTACAGGCAGGACGGTTTAATGTTGATCCGAAGAGACAGACCTGGTATACCTGCAGAGGAGCGTCTCATGTCCGCTCATGTCCATAATTGGTATGGACAATAACAGCTGTAAGTTTGAGAGAGAACTGGACTTGTAGCACCACAAGTTTCAGGGTATTGCAGGATTATTTGTGTTCTAACAAAGTGGCGGATCTAGAACATTTGAGGCAACGAAAGAGCGAGAGGTCTAGGCATTAGTTGCGTTCAGGTGGACACTTTGGTCCAAATGACTGTCCAATCAGCATAAAATACATCATGCAAACGTTTCAGTTTATTCATGGGTCTCGATCAGAATGAAGTTTTGATCGGATCCAGAGGATTTAAAACTTTCCGATCAGTAAAAATAAACTGGTCGCCCATCATTCTGATTTCTGTGATGGATGTTTCTGCTCATGCTTGAATGATGGGGTCATGTGATGATTTTCAAGAAAGATTTGATCAAAATTTATGCTCTTTTTTTTCTTCCAAATTTCTATGCACACTAAAAACTCCTGGGTCAAATTGCTGGGTTAAAAACAGACCGTCTAATGTCTGGGTTATTTCAACCCAGCTATTTGGGTTGCAACTTCTGGGTTAAAATATCCCAACATTGTAGTCAATATAACCCAACTTTTGGGCCAAATATTCCACCCAAATGTTAGGTTAAAAAAAATAATAATAGAAAGACCCAATTTTCTGGGTCGAGGGAACCCAGAAATTAGTTGGTCCCTTTTAATTCCAGCAGTGGGTCAAAATAACCTGTTATGGGATATTTTTGACACAGGAATTTTTAGGTGTAAGACAGCTGGGACAACTGGGATTTGTATTCACAAGTACATATTAGTACATATTCATCTAAAGTTGTGCATAAACATTTGTAAATTGTAAATCTGTGAAAGATAACACAAAATGCTTTTTGTGTATTTTGTCTGTGAGAATACAATTTTAAAAAGTTACAACTACAAAACTTACATATATAAATGATCATTTATGATTAGAAACTTTTCATTCTGAATTGATGAACCACAGCTGTCAACAACACGTCACAAGGTCACAGACATTGCTAATGGATAGAGATCAGTCAAAAGGTAACGTATCTGAGAGAAAGTAAGAAATGTAGGGAACTGAGCTGTTGTTGCAGCACTGAGCTTCAGCATGCCAAAAGTCACGTCACCACACAAACAGAGGCTTCCTCATGTCACACTTGTTGTAGTGACTTCCACAGTCACTGGAGAGGCAGGGGATGAGTCCGATCTATTTGTATGACGCGCCGTTCGCTTCCTTAATAATCATGCAAGGCTTGGCTGCGTTTCTTGGTTTTATTTGCGTGCTTTGTGGCTCACAGGATGCGGGATAAACTTCACAGCACACTTAAACATAGCGCCCACAAGCTTTGTGCAGCGGTCAACAAAAATTATGGCTACCCAGCCCTCCTCTCTCTGACAAAAGCACCTGTGTGTCTGTGGCAACTCCTTTGACAGCTCGGCCTGTCACTGATTATCACCACGTGACCCATGTTAACCATCACCATGACAACCAAAAATTAAACTAATTATCAACCCTGTGATCAAAACCCAAAACAATATTTGTGGCTCCTACACTTGTCTCTGTTTCCAGCTGCCTCTCTGGGATTTTAAACAGGCTGATGTAGTTAGTGTCAACTGAATTTTAGAGAAGCACAGTTACTATCCCAGTGGCATCAGCACCCTTTTCTCACGTTTCCTGTTTTAAAACAATGCTGGAAATGCTTCCAGTAATAATAATAAAAAAATCTAGAGACAGAGATGTCCACTCTGCAGGATGTCTCTGTCTCCTACTTCTGTGATGCACCACCATGCGTCCGTGGGCATTGAAAACACCAATTCCATTTTGCGAACATGTTAAGAGATTTGATGGTATAGAGTTGTTTTGCAAAGGAACGCCAGGGTTTAGCAATTTGTTTGTGATGTTTGGAGTTTTGGGAAGTTTTGAAAAAAATGTAAAGTTTTGAAAAGTGTGTTTTGGCAATCGAAAAAAAAACTGTAATGACAACGCCCACTTCTCTCATAGACAAACATAAAACATCACACAAATTTTCAGATAAAACATTTTGTTTTAAAATCCCCATAAGCTGCAGTCATTGGTTGCAAACTGCTCGCCAGAACTGAAAGTTTAAAGATTTGAATATTTGTGTGTTGTGAATTGATGCTTTATTATTGTGTTGTGTGTTGTATTTTGACAACAGGGTGATGTGAAATTGACATCAGAGTGTAAAGAAGGAAAGTCAGAGTTCTAATATGATAAGGAAATCTAAAGTAGAAACAGACTGAGTCAACCGATTGGGAACAGAAGTAAAGGTTGTGAAAATTGTGCCTAATTTTTGCTTTTTGGGTTTTAGCGATCGAAAAAAACTGTAAAACCTTCCTGGATTTGCCCCTGCCCTTCTCTGCTGTGTGATATTGTAATGGCTCATCACATGTATGGCGAGCTGATGACCTCTTCTGTTCCATCCATGCTCCAGTGCTGTTCGGTGGTTTTCCTTGAAGACATGTGCAGACCTGTCCCACATGACTGCAGAGAAACAGCTCTGGTTAATGGTATTTAGACAGAAGGACAGAGTAATGACTGGTGGCACTGGGTTCGTGGTCTTGGCGAGTTGACTGATTTTGAAATGATTTTCAGAGTCTGACGGGAAGAATCAGTGCTGGTGAGTGAACTGAGCTTTGTGCTGGATTCCGTTCTATAAATAAGATACAACAACAGTGTAATCTGTGTGAAGAATGATAAAAGTCCATGATTTAGTCTGTGAGTGGAGACATAATCCATCTGTAAGAGAGGGATTAAGAACTTGCTGTTTAAGTCTTAGCATTTTGTAACCAGCTGTTCACAGCATGGAGACCACTGCAGGTACAATAAGGTCCATGGTATTTATTTTCATTCAGCCTTTATTTATGGTTGTCACTTTCACGCTTCCATCCCCACATGGCAGCAACAGGATTAGCCTCCCCCAGCATGAGTTGATGGGATCTGTGGGAAGCAAACCAGACCCCATCCCACAGCCTCATAACAGCCTACCAGTCACTCCAGGACACCCTCAGATGTTCTACAGAGCTTGTTTGACATCATAGGATGAGTAAAGTGCTGCCAGGCTGGTGGTGGCGGTGTTTTGGCCAATGATGAGCGTGTCCAACAGCACATAGCTGCAGGTCAGACTGGAAATGGAGCCAGCTGCAGTCTGGATGTGTGGGCTGCAGAATTTACCAGACAAGCTACAGAGTTGCCCTGAACAAATGGAAACCGCCATGTTTATAACCAGTGGATAAGTATCATTAAGCTCCTGTTTTACCCAAACCTGAATGTCTCCTGTACTGGGAGAAACCCCTCTGGAAGTGTTGGATTCAATAGCTAAAAGAAGCATTTAACAACCAACTCTAAACATGCTGAAAATCTGTCTTGGCTTTATGTCCAACTCTGTTGTTGTTGTATTACTCTCATCAGACTGTAGTGATCAAACCAGCAGAATGAAACAATTTAACCAGTTATTTTACCAGCAAAAACATCCAGAAGAAATTCTGATCTCCAGTGCTGGCCTGGCAGGTGAGAGAAAACACCCGTAAGGTAGAGGAAGAATTGTTGCTGTATTTATGTGAAAGAATATTGCTTGCTATAACAACAGCTGAAAATAAGCAGCTTAATATCTGCTGTTGAAATAAAGCTGCTCCAGGACTTCCAACCCACCAGCTTGTACTGTATACAACAGGCACAGAGTTTTCTCATTGGTCACTAAATGACACGAAGGCCTTGATTACGAAAGGTTTGCGTGTAAAACTAGTGAAAATGTGATTGCACACACAAAAATCCTGCTGCAGCTGATTTTCAAACAGGACCAGTGAGGATTGTGCCTGTTAAACGGGAAAAATAGTACCCGCAGTCCTTTTTGTGCTACTGCTGTTGATGAATATGCAATCTAGACATTTCTAGAACATGCAAAATATTGAGAGGAGACTACAGAAATAAAAAAGCTTTGCACACACAATGTAATTTATTAACTGTGAAATAGATTGCAGCAGCTATTCTTGCACTTAAATCTAGCAGGTCTGAAAAGCAGCCTTTAACTGGCAGCTTTACGCAGGACTGCAGACATGCAGCATTGTATCAAAATCATTTCTCATTAAGTGTGAGGGCAACGCATTAAGTTATCATTATTTAATTAGATAACAATGAACACAGTAAACATCACGATTTAACGCAGGCTTATTATAGACAAATGAATCAGAACATTTGCAGCTACTGTAGCTTAATGGTAGTTAAAGCTGACTTTAATTATGTCTTTTTATTTATTCTTTTTCCCCCCAATGTCATATATTTTCTATTTAGATCAGCTCCTGGGCGCTTCTTCTCTCCAGACTCGGCGGTTGTTGCTCAGCAGCTGCTGACATTGTGCCACAGAGCGCACGAGCGTGTAATGCCAGAGCATCTTTAAGGTTTCATTTGTTCCTACAGCAACTCCTTATCCATGTCCTCGTAAACTAGCCTCTTCTGCTCTGCTAGGATAGTTGTATTATTTTTATTTTATAATTTCAGACTTATTTTATATTCTAGATTTTATTTGTCTTTCATGCAACAACTTCATTTCATATTACCTCAGCATCATTACTTGAGGTTCCCTGGAGCTTGAAAATGCGAGTCAATATTTTCAAGCTTTTGTTGGATGTTTCTTGTGATGCAAAATTCAGTCATCTAGTGATTTATATTCAGGCATGTTTCAGGCATGTTCAAGATTTTATGGTGAAACATACCAAATTCTCAAAGTTAGGGCTGGCAATCTTGGAAAAAGTTTAAGCAAGCTACATTTTGAAAAAAAAAAGAAAAAAGCCATACACCTGCCCGAAACCACACCTTCAGACCGCAGGAACACATGCGGCGGTGGTTTATGAGCAGGTTGGCGAAGATAACCAATAACAGTTGAGTGGCTAGCTTTTTTGCTAGCTAATAAACAGTTGATGAACCACGTTTCTAAAAGCATTAATACGCTCACCTCCAACTTCTTCTGCAGTGTAAAAGTCCATTCTGGAATCGTCAACGCCTCCAAGACTTGATCCTTATCTTTTTTTTTCCTTCTTCTTCTTTTTGGCACAGCAGCAGTTAGCAGTCCATTAGCGATGCTTGTTTACAATGAGCCGCACACAGAGTGGTGACACATGGAGGGATGGGAGGGACAGAGACGAGACATAAAGGTATCGATTGGTTCTTTCTATACGGTGCGAATGACCAATTCCTGCCATGAGGTGCAGATGGCAGGGGTTGGTCAAAGTATTTACAGACCGGCAGCTCTCACAATGGTCTTTCCTTCTTTTTTATGAATACATGATGTATTGACTATTGTCAGGATGGAAGGACCATTTCACCCAGTATAACAAAAAGTGTTTCTGAGCTAGCCTGCCACACCAGTCTGACCAGCACCATGTATGAGATACACAGAAAGTCAGTCTAGGTTCCCTCCATTGGAAAGTGATTTCCACTCCGGTAAAAAATTGACTGGACCAATCACAGGCAGGACTTTACAATACATCTATTTTGGCGATTCAGTCCTCTAACCATAAACAGTCAGAATGGCGGCTGCAGAGGAGCAACGATTTAATGATGCCCTTTCTGATGTCTTAAATGAGCTGCACATGTCCTTAAACCTGCAACAACTTGCTGTTCTGAGGGCTTTCCTCTTACAGAAAGATGTTTGTGTCACTTCCGTGTTTCTCTGATTGGTTCTCTCCCATTCAATTTGTTCCTGTTAGTCCCGCCTCTCGTCTTGAATTGGAAATCAGTCTCCAGTGGAAGGATCCCAGACTGACTTGCCGTGTAACTTGTAAATGGCGTTAGTCAGGCTGGTGTACCAGGCTATTTCTGAATAGGATTACCAACTCTGGCTGTAAATATGGAGGATCCTCTGCTGTAGACTTACTTTAGCATAAGTGGTCAATTAAATAGGAGCTTAGATTAATATTAAAATGAGAACAGCATTAAAAAGTCAGTCCTTAGACAACGATGCAAGTGTTCAAGGGATGAATATATTCATGTAGTCACAGTAATGAGGCTAGTGATGCAATCAGGGTGGTAACTAACTGGGTTACCTCAACCATCAAACATCAGGTTAACTTGGGTACCTAAAACTAGTATGGGCACGAGGGAAGTAAAGTGGCATTACTGTAGCTATGAACAGATATGAGTTTCAAACTAAGCTTCTTGGTTGGTTAATTTAAGCTGACTTCACAATCTGGTGAAAAAGAAGAAGCAGTTTAAAAAGCTGCAGTGATTTGGGGATCTGATGAGCATTGACATGAACAGATCCATCACTGAAGAGAATGACTCCGTTTACGTATCACGTCTGTACAAAAGTCAAACTCCGAGAATCACAGATGGTTCAGGACTTTATTCAGTTTGGATGCTTAAACCCCCAGAGAGGTTACTTGTCCATCTGAACCAACTTCAGTCCAAGCTGTTAATTACTGCTGAGGTCATCAGGCTTACATGACAGCTTTCACTTATGCCATGTCTTCTTTTGATTCCCCATCTGGAACAGTTTCCACATCATTCCCACATCCAGAAAATCGTCATTGGGATGGTCATCCCCATAAAAGTTAGATCCAACAGTATGATTGTGCAACTTTTCGCTGGATTTGGATTTTAGGAAAAGACCCAGTCTGATAAATAAAGCAGTTAGGCTAATAACTCAGCCAGCTAAGCACCACATTCAAATTGAAACTTAGTTGTTTTTAACCTGTAGAAATGACCCGAACAACCAGGCAGAACAATCATCTGGCTTCTTATGTTTCCTGTTCATGAAAGTTCTTTGTTTGGTTCTTCATTTGAAAGGCAGCACTGTCCTAGCTGCCATAGGAGCAGTTGTGGCTGCACACCTGGAGCAAAGGGGACAAAAAGACTAGAAAAGTGCAACACAAGAACATTTACCATTATACTGAACAACTGGGGACATGGCCCTGGCTTTGTATAACAATGTGTTAAAGTGCTATATCAAGGTGTTACTGCCCACTTAGCATTTCCTGCACCACATCACATTAAAATCATCTCTAGATTGAGCTGGATAGAAACCTGCTGGCTCTTCGTCGGGCTTCCATTCTGAAAGATTTGCACGCTGCATGCAACAGCACTGCAGGCTGATTGGAAGCAGTTCTGAATGAATTGGTGAAACATTGAAGGATGATGACATGCAGATTTGATCCAGTACACTGAGAAACAATAGAAGGAAAGGCAAATGAATACAGACGACAAACTGCTGGAAAATTAGAAGCATGGCAGAGATGGCAGGAAGGTGGAAGTCTCCGGAGACCACCATGAGTGTATTGGGATGTTGTGTTTATAATCTGCCAGCGACCCAGGTGATGAAGCAACATAATCTCATGGCAATATGTATAAATAGTATCTCACGCTGGGAAATTTCCTGTTATTTAAATGTTTTTTAGGTGTGCCATTTTATGTGTTGCAATAACAATCTAAGGGGTAGGGTTAGGCTATAGATCCAGGAGCGGATGCATGCTCTCACAGTTCATAGCATGAAATGCTAAACTACAAAACTGCATGCTGATAATATAATTTACCACTCAGTTTGCAATAACTGCATCTTTTTATGAAAATAGACTTGAGGGTGTGACATTTGGCATCAAGGGGCAACATTGGTGAATAGTTCCTGCCCCAGGACCCAGACAAGTCCTCGTCACCTTGTCAGGATTTGAGGTCTTATTTCAGGCATTTGGTTTCCGCTTGAAAGGTTAATCAGTTCCTTAAAACCTCATCATAACACCGAGGGGTCAAACTCTGGTCTTCCAGGGTCACTATCCTGCAGGTTTTTTACGTGTTTCCCAGCTCCAGCACACCTGACTGAAATGAACGGGTCACTGTGAGGAAGTGGACATGTCGCTGTTTGATCCAGCTGATTGGAGGTGTGTTTGAAACATGGAAAACCTGCAGTAAAGCGACCCTGGAGGTCGGAGTTCAACACCGCTCAGAGTTAAATAAAGGTTTTAATCAATCATTCCTGCCTGCCCTAAAACATAAACACACAGTGGTATTCCCAACATAACTAAAGCGATGAAAACCTCCATGTAACTGTAAGAAGATTGGCCTGCATCACTGCTTTGTGTTAACATTCTTCCAAACTTCACTCCTTCCCTTAATCCTGTGACATTTTCCCACAAATTGAAGGGAAAGTAGAAGCTAGGCGGTGGCTTTCCTGACTGCCCTCATTCAACGAGTCACCAAGAACATCAGGAAACATGGAAGCAGTAACAGAAAAAGAAAACACACAAAAATAAGACTAACCCAAAGTATTAAGTATAAACCATGATGATCCTCCAGAAAAGATGCATTTTATTTATTGATGTTTTAAAAAATTCAGCCAAATTCAGTATTTCTATGTCCCCTTGGAAGAAGCACACAATCAACACTTTTCAGCGATGCTACTTTTTAGGGAGAACAAGGAATACAGTTGAACAGAAATCCCGCTTGGCAGATTAGCATACACCTGAGAGGGATCCAGGCGGCACAGCGAGCTCCAACCTCAGCACAGATGGGCAAACAGTTGGGCTTTTGTGCTTTATTCCCCATAGGGAACGTTCCAGAACGGCTGAACAAGAACTTTTAACGAAGCACTAGAAAAACGTCCCTATACAAAGTTCTCCAGGGGTCTGACATGTTCAGTCATCTGTAGAAACTCCTGCAGCTTCCACAACTTTGCTCTCTGCTCACACTCAAACCACTGACACTCTCTGAAAGATCAGTTAATGGCAGGATAGGGGATCCTGGAAAAGCAGTTCGCGCAAGCTACATTTTAAAATATACACCCGGGACACAGGAATGTGTGCGCCGATGGTTTAAAAGCAAAGATTACTGATAACAGCTCAGTGGATAGCTTGTTAGCTGGCTAATAAACAGATGACAAACCTTTTTTCTAAACATGATAATTCCCGCACCTCCAACTCCTTCTGTGGTGTAAAACATCCACACTGCAAACATCAACACCTCCATGGCTTGATCCACATTTTTTTTTCTTTTTGATGGATTTTAAGAGCAAACAGCTACACAGATAACAGCAGAGGGGGAGACAAAACAGCTTTTGAGTTTGATAGACATATCATCATTCAATCAATAAGTACGGGGCGTTCAAGACATTTTGATGGGGTCTTTTCAGCTCTCTCTGTTCCACAGGTGACTGAATTTTTCATTTTTGTGTCAGAACATTTAATTATTTAGCTACAATTGGGGTGTGAAGGAGATTTTAAGCAAAATACTCCTGGAAAACATCATGCGCCAAACATTTAAACTGAAGTGATTGTCCTCCGTTGAGCAAAGTGAAACAACCATGGCTTCAGAGTACATCTGAAATACTTTATAAGAAAATTTAACGGTGGGTTGAACGAACCTCCGTAGAATTTTATTTAGCTTATCATTTACACGACTGACGGACTGCATTATGGTTTAAAGACTGTCTATATGACAGGCGTTATATTCAGGTAAGTAGTACTGTAGCAGCACTGTGATGGTTGTTTTCCACATCATGAAGAAATAGGAGAAATTTCCATGAAGTGGTTCAGCTCTTACTCAGTTCTTACTCAACTGCTGCCATTTGCAATTTATCATACATATATATATATATATATGTCCTGTATAAGCTTGTTAGACTTTGTAAAGCTTTTGTAATTGAAAATGAAACAACAAAGACAGAAGAGCGAGAAGCTCTTTTCATCAGAGGAATCTGAACAGTAAGTATGGCTTTGATATTCTTTTTATTTGCTTTTTACAATGACATTTAGAAGAAGCGTTATTAGAAAGTTATTTTTCCAGAAGCACTTGGAGACATCCTGAAATATCTAATATAACTTGGACCTTTTACAGCAGACTGCAGAAGAGCTTCAGTCTTTGAAGTAGCTAATGTGAGATTTTCTGTGAAAAGAAATGATTGTAATTGCAGTTTCTGCTGTGTGAAGCTCTGCAGGCAGACGTGATTCTGACTGACTGCATCTCTGTGGAGAGGGCAGGTGTGGAGTGTTCCTGCTTGACACCAGATCATTTCATAGCATCTTACATGATTTTGACTCTTCTGTTTATCCCTGCTATCGTGTGCAGGGCTGTGCAATAAAGGAAATTGAGTGGATGAAAGTGGGAAAGTGCTGTAATGGGATTTCAATCCTAGCGAATTTAATTGTGGTGGTAAATGTGGTTCAGTTTAATTCCACAGGCTGGTTAACGCAGCTGTCTTTAGCATCAGGAAAAATACATGTCTGTTCATCCTGTAAGAAAAACCTTACAGGTACACCAACAACCTGATGTTGACCATGTTCAAGTCAAACGTATCTGCTTCTTTACCAGGTTTAGGTGTTTAGGTCCACATCCTCAGTCATGGTAACAGCTCCACATTTTGTTTCCAAGGAGCCAGATGTTCCTGCAATTTGTTCTAAGGTAATTTTGAGTGATGTTTCTCCAGACTTTCTGAATGTCTTTAAGATTTTCTCTTCGGACAAAGTCAGCTTTTTCACTCATTATGAGCTCCGTTTTCACAGCCAAACATTTTCAGGGGATTTGATATTACGAATCTTTCCAGTATAAAAAAACACCTAACTCAAGTTTTGAGCCAGATTAGTTTCTACACACAACAGACAACTTAGCAAAGAAACATTTCTAAATAATTAGCCACTTTGTGACAAGCAGCACACAGACACAGAATGAGTTCCCATTTACAGGATTTATCTGCATCCACTGACGGATATAAAGATAGCGTAACGTGACGTCCATAAAACCCGATGTTTGGACATTCATTTAATATTCAGTTCAAAATGGGAAAATTAAAAATAGTGATCAGCTTGTTTTTCATTATTTTGATAGAACTTTAAAACTGAAAGCTAAAATCAGGCTGTTTATAAACTTTTAATTTGAAGTTGATTTCTGTATAAATTTAATTAAACTAGAAAAGAAACTGATTTTAATATTTAATGTCAGATTTCTGTTACCCGGAAGTTGCTGTTTCATTCCTTGTGTGTTGTATAAGTGGCTATATAGTATCTAATGGGCTCAGAGTGGTCGGGCCAAACTTTTTAGTCATGACCCCCATCATAACATACATGGGTTTTAAACGGGTTTGTCAGATTTTTCCATCGAGCTCTGGCAACAAAACCAAATATTTTCCCTGTTCCAAGAAAAATATAAAGACATGGTGGATCTGACATTCAGTTCAGTACTATAAAGCTTTAGCTTTTAGTGTAGACGGCAGATATCTACTCTGGTTGACACCAGCTTTAGAGATCCATCTTACTTTATTCAAGTTTATTTCATATTTTTTTGTGGGTTTTTTATATGGTTTTATACCTGAATAAATTAAAAAAGCCCTTCTCATAGCCACAAGCTTTTACTTGTATCTAAATTTGCATCTGCTCTTTGAAATGGGTCAGTGAGGCGTGCAGTGTAATGCAGTACTTTGCAACTGCCCCTCTGGAAATACTGTGGGTGAGCAGAGATCATGCAATCGTTCTATACAAGACCATGCTACTTTCTGTCAGTTACAACCCAGGACCAAACAACGTTTATTCTACGGAGGATGTGAAAATGCATCTACATGCATGTTTAATGCTACTGCCATTATTTTTTTTTTTAACCTTTACTTTTACCAGGAAAACCTCATTGAGATTGAAAATCTCTTTTCCAAGAGTGTCCTGGCCATTATAATATATTGTTATAGAGGAATGCTCTGATACCAGAGTTATTTCTTTAAAGGTTACACCAGTTACACACATTACAATGCTACTCTCTGTATCAGATGATTGCAGATTTTTGGGCATGTCAGTGAGACAGTTAGTCAGCAATGCTTAATATTTGGTCTGGAATTAGATATAAATAGATACAGATGCAGTCATGAAAAAGCTCCCCTTTCTGCCGACTGCCAGCCACTTACCAGCGACTTGTCTGCTAATTCAGTCGCACAGAGAAACGCCTGTGTGCCCAGGGGAAACGATTTCAGAGCATAAATGAATGCCCGGAACAAGGACGTTTCCACACGCCAAGTTTGGACACCGTGCGTGATGACGCATTCGCAAGACAAATCGTTCAGCCAGTGATAGTGCAGTAATAGTGCACTATTACTGCACCACTTCTGGCAGAAAAAGGCAGAACTTTTTCATGTCCGCATCTGTAGATAGACAGACAGACAGATACTTTATTGATGCCCGGGGGGAAATTCATGTTCAACCCATCCAAGACAAACAGAAACACAAGCAGGATCAGAAAGACTGAGGCCACGCAGCCACGCAAGGTGCACCTGTGCAGATATGGAAAACGATAACATGAGGACAGATAAGTAAAATAGGTATCCAAACTCTACACCAACACAGGTGGAGAATTGGGATACAAGAAAAAAACAAACAAAAAAACCCAAAAAACAAAAAACACACCATTACAAGAAAGCACATATTCAGACAATCACAACATGATACAGAAAGGCAGTGAATCAAGGAAGTGTTGTGGGTGTGTGTGTGTGTATGTGTAAGCAGGCAGAGGGGTCACTTCAGTTTAGTCTTTAGTTTACAGAAATAAGATAGGACCACTTTACGAGGATGATTGGACTTATGCAGAACTTTACATGATGATTGTTTGCAAAGAGCTTCCTAAAAAATGGTCCAAGGCAGAAACCCAATCTCTGATTCCTGTTTCCAAGGCCAGTACAGTGTGCTAACAGCTGGCATTCAGTTGCACGCTTGTGAACTACTGATGATGCATACTGGGACAAACAAGCCTGGAAGGCCTCTTTAACTGCTTGATGCTTCCTTCATGATGGCCTCAAACAGCATATGGTTGCAGCTGGCCGAAGCATCTGAGGAACTGCAGAGGATACAGACACATGATGGAAGATGCCGTCATTGATATGAGAAGGGAAGCTCAGGTAGATGTGCAGGAAATAAACTGCAGGGGCTCTCCTGACCAAAGTTCATCCTGCAGGGCTGTTGTGTGGAAAGCTAAATCTATTTTAGAAACTAGCAGATATGACAGCAGAAACTTTAAGTTTATACATCATGTAATAAAGTGATCTCATCCTCAAATATTCCATGATAGTAATTTTTGTAACGACTGTTTAATGAGCTGCACAGCAGCAGCTGAAATAGAAGTCCAAGCAGGTATCTGCTGCGAGATGAGTAAAGAAAAAAAGGAAAGCTTTTTGTTGTTATTTATAGATGCTTCAAACGACCCTGACGCAAAGTGGACGTGCAGGAATGGGAGTATTCATTTCACAGTGAAAGTAAAAGAACAGGCTGATTATGTCTGACAGACAGGCAGCATTGTATGCATTAAATAATGCAGAAAATAAGCTTTTGAAATTCTGCAGGTAATGAAAGTTTGGAAGAGCGAGAGAAATGACAATGCTGCTATTCTGGCCAAGCAAACACTCAAATGGCAAATAATTTAACAAAAATATTCAAATTCTTCTGATAAAAGATGAAGCAAAAAAAAAGATATATATATATAGCTAGTATGAGACCAGTGAGACCAGTAGTGACACTGAGAAAGGAAGTGTTGATTTGGCTTTGATTATATTGTCACACTTCCCTCTCATTCTCTCTCTCACACATCATTAAAATCCATGATTGTTCGCTTTACCCCTTGCACTGGTTTGATCTCTCTCACCGCTTTCAGCCATTTGTACATCTCGTTTCTGACTTCTTTGAACTTATTTTATTGTCTCACCCATTCCATTTTACACATCTTATTTATTCCCTTTGTACTGTTTTTACTCTTTGCTTGTGGGTGTGTGGATATGCACTGTAAAAAAAAAATAACGTAAAAAAAACGGTGATATTCTGGCTGCTGAGGCGCCAGAAAAATACTGTAAAATTACAGAGAAAAACTTTCTCTGTACAGTAATACAGTAATTTTCCATGATAAAAATACAGTTTATAACTGCTTTTACATGAAATCTCTGGGTTTTTTTGGGGGGCATTTTGAGGTTTATTGAAGGATGTTAGATGTATAATAACAAGAAAGTCACCTAGACGTTCAGTAAAAACTGTTAACATTACTATTGCCAAGTCCTCAGGAAGAGAAGTCACTATTGGCTGGTAATAATAATAATTAATAACTCATAAGCATTTGTTTCTAGCGCAGATTTACGCAAAAAGAATTTGCACCACAGGCAGTACAAGAGTCTGTGATGGAACAGCAACACAACTTTCTAATGAACTCTATTGGTTCCATCCTGAACTTTAATTAGCTTTAAATATGATGATGGGTTTATCTCCTTGAACTGTCTTTCAAACTAATGGTGCAACTTTAACATCCAAACTTAACTGACTTTCTCAGCAACTTCTTCTGAATGTGAGCATAACAAAGGCAGTAAACACTTATCTCAAATTTATAGGATAACAATCATAAGAGGGTCATTTCTGTAGAATTTGCTTTTCCCATGAGCCTTTGTGGTTCTGATATGTTGTGTTTTGAAAGTAGCCCCGCCCCCTTTGTTGTTCATGCATGCTTAGCTGAAACAACTTAATAAATTTAGTTTGAGTGAAAGTACAAACATGTTGTCAGATTAGAGAGAGGAGTTTTTAAGTTGATTTGACTAAAATAATAATAATAATAATAATAATAATAATAATAATAATAATAATAATCCCCAAACCAAAATAATAAAGTTAGATCAATGTAAAGAATTCTTTAATATCAACTACAGCACAGTTACTCTTTTTAGTGTAAATACATGAAATTACCAAAAACATTTTTCTTTTGCTAAGAAGAAATTTTTTTTATCAGGAAATACATTGAAAATGCATTGAAAAAGCGCCCGGGGAGCAGTTGGTGGGGGGTTACCTTGCTCAGGGGTCCACAGTGGTTATATATATATATATATATATATATATATATATATATATATACACACACACACACGCACACACACCGGCCACTTTATTAGGTACACCTGTCCAACTGCTCATTAACACAAATTTCTAATCAGCCAATCACATGGCAGCAACTCAATGCATTTAGGCATGTAGACATGGTCAAGACGATCCTCTGCAGTTCAAACCGTGCATCAGAATGGTAAAGAAAGAAGGGATTGAAGTGACTTTGAACGTGGCATGGTTGTTGGTGCCAGATGGGCTGGTCTGAGTATTTCAAAAACCGCTGATCTACTGGGATTTTCCTGCACAACCATCTCTAGGGTTTACAGAGAACGGTTCGAAAAAGAGAAAATATCCAGTGAGCAGCAGTTCTGTGGGCACAAATGCCTTGTTGATGCCAGAGGTCAGAGGAGAATGGCCAGACTGGTTCGAGCTGATAGAAAAGCAACAGTAATTCAAATGACCACTTGTTACAACTGAAGTATGCAGAAGAGCATCTCTGAATGCACAACACGTCCAACCTGGAAGCAGATGGGCTACAGCAGCAGAGGACCACACTGGGTGCCACTCCTGTCAGCTAAGAACAGGAAACTGAGGCTACAGTTCACACAGACTCACCAACATTGGACAATAAAAGATGGAGAAATGTTGCTGGTCTGATGAGTCTCCATTTCTGCTACAAAATTCGGATGGTAGGCTCAGAATTTGGTGTCAACAACATAAAAGCATGGATCCATCCTGCCTTGTATCAACGGTTCAGGTTGTTGTTGGTGGTGTAATGGTTTGGGAGAGATTTTCTTGGTACACTTTGGCCCCTTACTACCAATGTAGCGGTTTAACCACCACAGCCTACCTGAGTATTGTTGCTGACCATGTCCATCCCTTTATGACCACAGTGTAGCACTTTCTGATGGCTACTTCCAGCAGGATAATGCACCATGTCATAAAGCGGGAATCATCTCAGACTGTTTTTTTTTTAACAATGAGTTCATTGTACTCAATTAGCCTCCAATCTCAATCCAACAGAGCAGCTTTGGGATGTTGTGGAACGGGAGGTTCTCATCATGGATGTGCAGCCGACAAATCTGCAGCAACTGTGTGATGCTGTCATGTCAATATGGAGCAAAATCTCTGCGGAATGTTTTCAGCACCTTGTTGAATCTATGCCACGAAGGATTAAAGCAGTTCTGAAGGCAAAAGAGGTCCAACCCGGAACTAGGAAGATGTACCTAATAAAGTGGCCGGTGAGTGTACAGTAGATATATTTACCCATAAGAGCTAAGAATGACAGAAGCCAATTAAAACAAATACAAAACACAAAAAATGAGGTCTTGGAAGTGGAAGTGAGTAGGATGCAGAAGGTCAGAAAGGTTCGGTGGGGTAATGCCATTTAAACACTTAAAAAAAACCAAAAATTTTCAAAATCAACTCTAAAATGCAAAGGGAGCCAATGGAATGATACCCAGCGGTATTTCATGATTTGCAATACATGTTATTATATAGTTTTCTGTTCTTCTTTTTAATTGATTTTAGTGGGTTTCCAAAAAACACAACACTTTTTTCAAAAGTGATAAAATAGTGAAAAATAGTGATAAAATACTAATGTTTTTGTCAATAAAGACCCTTGCATTTGCAGTCAAAGTGCTTGGGATTGATGCCCTCTGCCAAGCGCAGGCCTTAATTAAAAGCCTCTGGAAATGAATATTTCAGCAGTAGTAAATTCTTAACCAAAACAACATCCTTGAGAAACTAAGGATTCAAACTGGGTCACAGCAACACTTCCCCCAGAACATGCTCATTATTCTCTTCTGTTATTAAGTCTCTGGGATTCCAAGAGTAATTAGAATCATTTGTTTTCTTTCATAGTTTTGAAATGCCAGGTCTTCACACAACAAATGTTCCACATGCAACACTATTATGTATGGAGGAAACTTGGAGAGTCTGCTTTATATGCAGTGAGATAATGACATTTACAGGTAACAGTGGGATACATAAATACATATAAAATGTGGACCCTAACTGAATTTTCACAAGATTGATACTATTTGTGCACAGTCCCAGTGAAATGTATAATCCCATCTTTCCAGGAGTTAATGAGCTCAACATTACAGGAAGACAAATATTATGATTTGAAAAGAGGCTTTAGAAATGACTGCATTGTTTGTCAAGAACAGATTTCATGAGGACAAAATTATGTTGAATGTTGGGTCGTGAAAAGGGAAACTGAGCGGATGTCATGATATCATCTCCAGTGAGTTTTGTCTACTCTCAGCAGCAGCTGGTAGGAAGAGGTGGAGAGCTGATGCAGAAGAGTGGGATGTCTCCAGACTCTTGGCAGCTGAGCTCCAGAAGCTCAACCCTGACGAGTCAGTGCTTGCATTTCTCTGTACTGTCTCTAAGTGGACTTCCTGAATTATTACAGAGTTCTCAGTGAAAATCTGGGTCAGAAGGACTGTGGCCAGAAGAAACATGGACTGAACTGAAATGGAAGTGCCCCACCTAGACCCCCTCACAACAACACGCACCAGTCAAAGAACAAATTATGAATGTTTTCATAATAGCATGGATCCTGTAGGGCAGGACTACTCGCCTCGGTCCTACGATGCAGTTCTGCAGGTTTTCCAGGTGTCCCTGCTCCAACACGCCAGACTCACACTGATGAGTCATCATGCAGAACTTCAAAGGCTAATGCACGTAATTTGAGTCAGGTGTGTTGGAGCACCGAAACATTGAAAACCTGAAGGACTGCAGCCCTCACAGGACCGAAGCGAGCAGCCTGTTAAAGAAAAAGCTTCATACAAACTGAACCATGATCCAGGAGTCCCAAGAGATCCTGCAGTTTCAGTCCAGTGTATATGATGTGTTCGGTTTATAATGAGCACAACTCACAACACAGTCAGGGACTTGAAATCCAACATTTAGAAAAATGTTTAAAAAGTCATTTGACTGATGATTTATAATATTTTATTTGTGCTCGTATTCATTGCTTAACTCGTCTTAACTTTGGATGCTTATTAGTAGGCCTACTGATCAGCATATTCTATTTGTATCATTTCCTTTTGGTTTTTTTTGTCATTTTTAATCATCACCATTGCTGTTTCTTTTATTAAATATATTCTTTAAAATCCAATTTGTCTTTTTTTCTTCTCAATTTTTCTCTTTTGTTAAAGGTGGAGGTTTGCTATAAGCCAATTCAGGCTTTTTTTTTTCCTGCACCTTATTATTAGACTTCTTTTTATGCAATGTATATTCAATGAGCAAAATAAAGTAAACTAAAACTAAAAGTTTATGTGATTTTCACATGGTGGTGCCAGCCTAATGGTGGCTAACTCAGCCACTGTCTAAATCCTGTTTCTTTTCCCAGATTTCCCCTAACGACGGCTAACCCAGCCTCTATCTATATCCTGTCTCATCACTGAGATCCCTCCAGCCCATAAAAGTGCATCTGATGCTGAATCTTGTCCTACAACTTGCTCTGTAACTTCTGTTTCTTTTTTTTCTCTTCATCTGATAATGTTCTCCTGGGTTTCTGATGAATGGTGCATGCTCAAAACAGCCATTATGTTTATATCCACCTGCTGGTGGGTGACGTTCCATAAAGTGAAACGCAGCTGTGGTGTGATGCTGAGGACTGGGGGAGAGCGTGGTCTTGAAATGAGTCAGAGGCACCAAAGTTTCAGTTCAGAAAGTTGCTTCAAAGCTGCTGTTATCAGTAGGCGGAAGGTTTATGTCACCATCCATGTATCAGTGGTGCATCTGGTAATTCCGGGAACAATACCATGGCTACCATGTTGTTCTGAGCGATGCACTCTGTGTTACCACGCCGATGCCTGGATGTTGCAGCTCTGCTCAATAAAAGGGAAAACGCAGACATTAGAGTCTGTAGCTCAGACGTTTCAGTTGTTGTCTGCCAATAAAACGATAGATGGTTCAAACTCTGGCTTTTCAGGAAAGAATCCTGTGTTTTGGGGTAAGACGTACCCAGTGTTGTTCGGTTAAAGTTGTACTTCCGTGGTCATTTCATTAATATTTCTGTGTTCTCCATTATTATTGAATGCATTCTGCATCGTTTCTGTTTAAAAAAACCCTTCTGGTATCTTTGTATCCAGCTGTATTTGTATACTAGAAGAGAGGCTTGTGGTCCAACGACAGGCTTTTCCGGGTCCTTCTCATGAATTTCCGTCTGATTGGCTGCCTGCCATGAGTGTATGAAGGAAGCTCCGCCCTCCGCTCTTATTTCGTTACAGACAGGAAATAGAGCCGACAAACAAGTTTGTTCCGCCATGCTAACAAACAGTTAGCTAATTAGCTTCTCAACTCCGAAGCTACAGTCGTGCTGTCTTCACTTCTAGTGTGTAGTGGAGGGTTACCTGCCTTCCAATGGACAGATAGAAACCCCACGTGGGATACGCTATTTGCAATGTGACGTAGAAGTGTGAGGCTGTTCCCGATTCGCTCTTTTCTTCGTATTGTTTCTCTGATGAGAAAGCACAGCCGACTGGGGGGAACACAACGCTAGCAAGTCAGCATGTGTAAGTAAACAAGGGGAAACCCTCCGTATTTCAGAAGGAGCAAGTTAAACGGGTTTTCAGTGGAAGGAGGCGTTTAATAAGTCTGTATGAAGCAGAGTCCATGCTGCCTATGAACCAAATTCTTACAAGCTACTTGGTTTTGTTGTCAGCTGGATGTTAGAGAAAGCTTTTAATGAAGATGTGTGCTTCTTCTGAAGCTAACTGGACCAAGAAGAGGTCATGTGATTGTTCTTGAAGTCCTGCTGAGCTGCAGCTTTAACTGCTGCAGAAGTTGTCTGAGACAGAACTGGAGCAGATAGAACAGAAGAAGAGGGAAAAGACACAACCAGCTCCTACAGAGTGTAGCAGCCTGAAGTTTAGCTCCTGGCAGCTGATCCAGTTTTAAGAGCTTATAAAGAAGCAGAAAAAAAGTATTCACATTTAGATTTGACATTTACCAGTTTTCACTCAAAGGTTGATTCCAATTTGAGAGAAGAATAGGATTTCTTTGATAAATATAATTCTAATATATTTGTATCTGTTACTGTCAGTGACTTGCATGATGTGACATAATAAGCCCCGTTTCCACCAGCGGGTCTGGGTCGGGTCGGGCCGGATCGGTCCACGTTTTTTTGCGTCTCCACAGATAAAAACCTGGACGGGTACCCTTATATCCGACCCGACCCGGACTACTTTTTCGGCACCCTTCGGTAGGGGTACTGATCTAACCGATCCGGATCAAAGAGGTGGAGCTAACACAAAGCAATGCATTGATTTGTTGAAAAATCTCACTTCCCGCGTGACCAAGCGTAAAAACAAAGCCGGGGTGACTCCTTTTGTTTCTGTCATGTGTGGCGCGGTGTTTTGGTTAAACGGCGTTGCACAGCGATGATGTCACGCGATCACGTAGCAGCGCTGTCCAGCGCCTCCAGAGTAAGGGTACAGGTTGCTGTGGGGACGCAGCGTGAAATCAACACATCCGTACCAAAACCCACCCGATCCGGCCTGGCCCGACCAGACCCGACCCAGACCCGTGGGTGGAAACGCTGCTTTACGTCTTCAGATTTCATTCTGTTGCTCTTCTCCAGATAACCGAGCTCTACGCTGGAAACCAAAAGCAAAATGAATGCTTGTTACACACATTGAGCCGTCTGTCTCTGATACCTGTCAATCATGATTGCAACCAATAAATTCTGTCTGCTTTCCTCGTCCCAGTTGTTCAGATGGGGTGATTTAAATTAAGCAGCCACTGGGACGGACGTGCTTCTCCTCCACTTGCTAACAGTAACATCAGTCCACGACAGCGTTTTCAGAGGAGATGGTTTCTGCCTCTGTGAGACAGAAAAATTAAGTCTTCCATAGAAACTCAGGAACGGAAAGGGCTGTTGTGAAATGTGCCTTCGCCTCCTCTCCTGGTGGCATTTTAATGTTTATTTTATTTTTCCTTTGGGAAAACTCTCACAAAACAAGCTTACTTGAACTTTAGTTGAGAACTTTATGAGGTGCAGATAGAGAATTATTCTGCTCCTGCAGTTCAAATGTGTCCAGTTTGAGGTGCTGGTCATTGGCTGTTTATCTTAGACTCGGCTGCATTATTAAATTTCCCTGTGCAGTTCTGGCAGTGTGTGCTTCAATAGAAAATACCGTAAATGCACCGATGGAAAGGTTATAGAGAGGTACTGCTACTGTACTTAAGCACTGTGTATTTTGCATTTAGATCAAAGATAGAGCCCGTAAGCCCAGCTGATAATGAGGTTTAGAAACGTATCCAAACGGAGGTTGAGAGGAAAGGCTCTCGTGTGGATTTTCTGTTTGATCTTGGCCAAACTTACTTTCAGCTCCTGAATCTTGTTCACCTTCAGGTGACTGCACTTTTCTGCAATCGCTGTTCGATGTCATGCTTAAGCTCCGCTGATTTTCTTATCTCCCAACACACACCCATACCGGCATCTTAAAAAAACAATATTGATTATGCTTGTCCTCTGTTAGCAGCTCTGCAGCACTTAAAACACATTCCAGTTCTCCGTTTATGCTACCATCCTGTCCTTCATTGCACCCTTAATCTCTGCAGCTTCTCTATATCTATGTGTGATTACACATTAGTTTACCGGCTTGATTTTCACCCAAAGTCAGAAAAACACACACACACACACTGTTATCATAATACCTTCAGATGTCCTGAAGATGGCAGTCATCGAGCCTGTGAGTGGCAGACAAGATGAGAGGTGCAGGTGAAGAAAGGCCTGAAGAGGCAGCTGTTCAATGTGCTGCAGCGTTGCCTCATTATGCTAATCCTCCTAAAGAGAGCCTGCACAGGATGCAGACATGCATGAGATTGAATGGCTTTGAAGAACAGAACATGCTCAGGGAGTAGATTCTCAGGGGGCTGTGCTTCCACTTTCTGTGAAAATATGTATATGAGAGGAAGTTTATACGCTTGTAGTTTTTTCACCATGCCTGTGTCTCTGTTGGGTTTGGTAGAAATAAGGATGCCACGCTGTGAATTGGTTAGCTAATTGACAGAATAAGCTCCGACTTGTTCTCTATCTTAAAGGATCACATATGTCACAAAATGAGGATGGCGTGTCGATGTAAGGATAGAGAGACACGTCTGTGTATGTCTATGGATTCTGCTCTCAGCCAGTATCCATATTTGGCGTGGTACTTGCAGCTTGATTCATTCCTTACAATCAGTGTTTCATTCATGAGTTGCTTGGCTGCCATCCAACGAGTAACGTGACAACATTCATGAAAAAGCTCATTGTTAACCTCGTTCTTTTTCTTTCCTTTACAAGTTAACTTCGACTATGATGATTTTCCCTGATTCTTGGGAAGACCGAGATGTTATCCCTGAATCCCGATGCCCTCAGGAAGCACTTCTTCATTCAAGCACGTCTTAAAATTACATGCAGCTACTACAGAAAACATTGTAATGTATTCACTAATTAAATTCAGGATAAAAGTTTAGAAACCAAGCTTTTTTTTTTTTTTTTATTTCTAGGTGTCTAAACCACATAATCTCCTAACCTTAAACAAGCATTATTCAACCTAACTTAACTTCAGGTATCCTTGTCCCTTGATGGCAGAGGGACTTCAGGTGTTGTTGTTCCTGAATGGCTGGAGAAGTTCAGGTAATTGTTCCTGCATTGGTAGGGAACTTCAAGTGTCTTGTTTCTGCATGGCAGAGGAACTTCCGGTGTCCTTGTTCCGGCATGGCCAGGGATCTTTAGGTGTCCTTATTCCTACATGGCCGGGAAACTTCAGGTGTCCTTGTTTCTGCATGATTGTGGAACTTCAGTTGTTGTTGTTCCTGCATGGCTGGAGAACTTAGGGTGTCGTTGTTCCTCAAAGGCTGGAGAAGTTCAGGTAACCTTGTTCCTGCATGGGTAGGGAACTTCTGGTGTCTTGTTCCTACATGGCCGGGAAACTTCAGGTGTCCTTGTTCCTACATGGCCGAGGAACTTCAGGTAACCTTGTTCCTGCATGATTGTAGAACGTCCGGTGTCCTTGTTCCTGCATGGCTGGGGAAGTTCAAGTAACCTTGTTCCTACATGGCCAGGGAATTTCAGGTGTCCACCAGTCAGATTAATTTGCCTATGGAAAATGTGTTTTTTCCATCAAATGTCCACTGACATTATTGTCCCCATTTCCAGCACACTGTGTCACAGTTCTGTGGTAATCTAGTAATGGTAATGTGGTGGCAAATGTGGTGTTTAAGAGGTCAAACATATTTGAAATGTTGTGGACATTAAAGTTTTTTTTTCTTTTGTCATTAAGAGCTGTAAACTCAAACAATGATGGGTTTGGAGTACTTGTTTACCAGTAAGTCATCAACAGTTGTTTGAGGTTGTGCCGAAACACCTTTGCAGAAATGCTCCCTATGTTTGGCTGAGTTTGAATTTAGCGAAGAGAAAACAGGAATAAACACATCTGTGACCGATGCGGCCACAATCTTGTTTAACAAACTTCAGCGGGAACTTTTTGTTTAGTATGCAACTACAGAAACTGCTTCAGGTGTTCAGCACATAGGAGAGGTATCAAAACCTTTTGGTGCAATCACTTCTGGAATACTTATTTTATCCCTCGCCATGAGGAGTTTTCATGCTATTTAGTGAAAACCATGTGATCACCTCAGCATTAGTATTCTTTCCTGAGGCAAAGGTTTGAGATTGCTCACCCTCTGGCAGAATCTTGACTAGCTTCACTCAAAACATAACGTTCCTTATGTCCTCCTGAAAAAAAGATGTGTACATCTGTTTAAACATCTTTAATGCAGCTGAAATGTTAAGTGACTGAAGAGAAAGCATTTAGCATGAGCATTTATGAATGTCACACAGTTCAGTGATGGGAGGCATTTTTATATCTGAAATATAGAACGTCATTTTTGAAGTGTCACATGAAGGCTCTGCTGCAGGGCATTCACTGACAAAGCTGCTTCAATAGATTCACAGTG
This sequence comes from Atherinomorus stipes, assembly GCA_023101725.1. Taxonomy (NCBI): domain Eukaryota; kingdom Metazoa; phylum Chordata; class Actinopteri; order Atheriniformes; family Atherinidae; genus Atherinomorus; species Atherinomorus stipes. Next base: position 306,218 of record JALJCO010012583.1, on the reverse strand, counting down.
TGTTTTGTAGAAGGGTTGCTGCAGGGCAGATGGACAATAAGAGCTGCAGGTTGGTCACCAGTTATGTTTGGATTGTGCTCCGAGCATTAAGCGTTCTCAAACCATTAACTGTGACAAAGGAAATAAGCCTTTTAATACCAGTTTATGGGTTTTGAGTGATGAATAGGTTCAATGGAAAACCGAGATAAACATACATTTTCTTACATATGTCAAAGGCACATTATAAATACACAAATGATATTGTCACTGTGTTGTTTGTCAAATAGCTTCACTGATATGGGCATTGGAATAAAATGCCTACACATTATGCCCAAGGCTCAGTGACAAGAAGGTACGTGGCTGACTTTATACAGTAACACCTCTGCGTCTCATAGCCTAAACTCAGATGTGGAGGAAAATGGATATCAGGATGATTTGATTTATTTATTTAACCTTTATTTAATTGTCTTTATTTGATTGTCTTTTCTAATTTCATGCCACAGTTTAAAAGTCAGGACACAAACATAGACCACTGTCCTGCATCATTTTCTTTTTCTTCTGGTGACTGGGGAGCAGTGGTGGAGCTCAGCTTTGGGGCTATAGGGTGGACACAGCACAGGATTTGAGTAGTCAAAGCGGTACCGTCCCTCTAAGAAAACCATGGCCTTTGTCAGAGATGGGGAGCAGGCAACCGCTGCAGCCAGAAGAACACCTGCAGGCGTCCTGACCTGTTGTACAACAATGATAACAAAGACCATTCTGATTTTAATGTTGGGGATACTCACTGCGTAGGTCAAATCATCATCAAATATGTACATCAGCATTCTGCAGATATATACACGCTGCAGCACAAAGCAACCAAAATGCTTGTGCTGGAAGTTATCACATGGTGATGGTATGGATTGCTTGGACTCTGAAATAGTAAGAAGTCCCCAAAACGCCAATTCTTATATATATGTATATATATATATATATATATATATATATATATATATATATATATATATATATATATATACACATATATATGTGTGTGTGTGTGCGTGTGTGTGTGTGTGTGTGACAGTGGATACAGAAGGTATTCAGACCCCTTGAAAGTTTTTACTCTTTGTTTCATTGCAGCAATTTGCTAAAATCAAAAAATCTCATTTCTGTACACTCAGCACCCCATCTTGACAGAAAAAAATAGAAATATAGAAATTTTTGCAAATTCATTGGAAGAGAAAAATTGAAATATTACATGGTCAAATGTATTCAGATCCTTTGCAGTGACACTCATATTTAACTCACAGGCTGTCCATTCCTTCTGATCCTCCTTGAGATGGTTCTACTCCTTCACTGGAGTCTAGCTGTGTTTAATTAAACTGATTGGACTTGATTTATATAAGACCTTACAGGTCGCAGTGCATGCTAATGAAGCAAATGAAAGCAAATGAAAATCATGAGGTCGAAGGAACTGTCCAAGGGGCTCAGAGACGGAATTGTGGCGAGGCACAGATTTGGACAAGGTTACAGCAGAATTTCTGGCCTCCATAGTCCTTAAATGGAAAAAGTTTGGGACAACCAGAATTCTTCCTAGAACCGCCCGTCCAGCCGAACTCAGCAATCGTGGGAGAAGAACCTTGGTGAGAGAGGTACAAAAGAACCCAAAGATCACCGTGCCTGAGCTGCAGAGATGCAGTAAGGAGGTGGAGAAAGTTACACAAAATCCACTATCACTGCAGCCTCCACCAGTCGGGGCTTTATGACAGAGTGGCCCAATGGAAGCCTCTCCTCAGTGCAAGACATATGAAAGCCTGCATAGAGTTTGACAAACATGAAGACATGAACTCCCAGACTGTGAGAAATAAGATTCTCTGGTCTGATGAGACCAAGACTGAACTTTCTGGAGTTTATTCTGAGCGGTATGTGTGGAGAAAACCAGGCACTGCTCATCACCTGCCCAATCCCAACAGTGAAACATGGTGGTGGCAGCATCATGCTGGGGGGGGGGGTGTTCAGCTACAGGGGCAGGACGACTGGTTGCAATTAAAGGAAAGATGAATGCAGCCAAGTGCAGAGAGATCCTGGAAGAAAACCTCTTCCAGAGTGCTCAGGACCTCAGACTGGGCCAAAGGTTCACCTTCTAACAAGACAGTGACCCTCAGCACACGGATAAAATAACAAAGGAGTGGCTTCAGAACAACTCTGGGACCATTCTTGACTGGCCCAGCCAGAGCCCTGACCTAAACCCAACTGAGCATCTCTGGAGAGACCTGAAAATGGCTGAACACCACCGTTCACCATCCAACCTGACAGAACTGGAGAGGGTCTGCAAGAAGAATGGCAGAAGATCCCAAATCCAGGTGAGAAACACTTGTTGCATCATTCCCAAGAAGACTCATGGCTCACGAAATGTGCTCTAAAAATAAAATTAGCTTTAATTTATGAAGTAGAGATTATACACCTAGCCCTGTAGTTGTAAAGGTTTTATTTATTTTGGGTGAGTCATTTCAGACAGGAGAAAGAAAAAACAGGTCTTGGAGTGACATATTTATTCGCCAGGAAAATATCCACTGCTGGTAAAAACAGTTCTGTTTAATGGATGAAAAAGAAAACTGCTGCAAATGCAGTTGGAATTTGACATATTTGATCCAGCAGTTTGCAGATTAAGCCTGGACTTCTGTAACTTGCCTATAATGACGTCTCAGTCTTCTCAGCTTTATTTCTTCCATCTGCATTTCAGAACAAACCAAAAGAAACAAATGCAAATGATAATAATTGTGTTTCAGGATCTTTCCATCATATAACATGATCATCCATCAGATGGATTCATTGTTTGATACTGAGCCGTACATCAAAACACTGACTTCTTATGTCACATTAAAAAAATTGTTGAAAAGAAAAACGCTATGCTAATCTTGCTGTGATGTGGTGTGATGGCCATATGTCAGATAACCTTACTGCTGCATGTGAGGACTCGTACTGGTTTGCTTCAATAATTGATCATAATATTTTATTTTTAATGTACACACACACACATCTTATGCAATAACACTCATTATCTATGTATGAGTCCTGAAACATTGCTTCAACTATAATTAGAATAATGACTTTATGTTTTACTCTTTGTATTTGTTTTCTCTGCCAACAGAGAACTAAATGAAAGGATTATGACACATAGAATGAAGATGTATTGTATCCTCATGTCATCCTGCAGGGAGATATTTGCTCTTTGTTTCATTTCTTTTCTTGCCTCGTGATTTTCCATTCGCCCCCTCTGGTCATCATAAACCTTTTATGTTTGTGTAACGCATGTTAACATTTACATATTCTCAGCTGAAGTAGGAAAAGTATCTCCCGATTCATGCAGCTGTCCCCCCTCAGGCACATCTTATGGATCAAACTGAGATTTGGGTCAGAGTGGAAATGAGTGTGATGACTGCGTTTCACCAGCAGGGGGCAGTAACACACCGCTGAGCTGTGGTGGTGCATGTCAGTGCAGCGAATGATGAACGAAATGTGAATGTGTGTGTGATTTGTTGCAGTGAAGGTGTGTACAACATCATAATGCGATCCCAGCTGTGACAGATATCTACATATCGGCTGATCTGCGTGTTTCAGCGAACACAGTGGCAGGATTTTACTCTCAGCGTGTGAATGGCATAACTGTGCCTTGATTACAGCATTAGCCCCAACACCTGCCTGGACTTCCTCCTCTATCCAGCTGCACTGCACAGGACAATGAGAGTAATCATATCCCGAGATAAAGAGCATGTTATTGAATGGACGATGCAGCAGGCTGAGATTAAATCTGCTGTAACTTAATGATCAAACTCAAGGCTCGTCCTTGGACCCACTTTGTTTTGGCCATCCAGAAATAGATCTGTCTCTGACAAACCGTTTCATGTTTATCTTCTTGTCTCTTGATTGGTGTTTGAGAACAAAGAATGCTGTTTCTCGTAACAAAGCTGTTGTTTACAGAGATATGAAAGTGTGCGGCTAAGAATGAGGAGAGGAGGTAAGAGCAGGACACTTTCAGCCTTTAACAGCTCATATGTGAAGCGTGTTGTGCTAAAAAAAGGATATCAGCAGCTTGTCAGCTGGAAGAATGAATCTGGGCCTGGATCGCCCCTCTCACCTATCTCTTACTGGATAGCTTAAATTTATTGGCAGAGATATGAAAGGCTGCATTCAGGAGATAGCCTATCTATAAATACATCCAGTGCCCCCTACTTCCCTCTACAGGAGCTGGGGGCTCTCCAGCTCAATCACACTGGCTTCATGCATATCATATTATTGCGCTATCTGATAGGAATACAAATCTACAGGGAGGACAATATATACACAGAAGGAAAGAAGCACTGGATGCGCCTTTGTTTCTGTCTCTATGCTGGCAGGATTACAGCAGACACGTGGCCACCAGTTCCACTTACGGCTGGGAAAAGTCATCCAGGAATTGTAGGAGCTTCCCTCTATTATTCTCCCCCCTCCCCTTTATGTAGTCAGACACTTAATGGGCAGGAACTGAACCCCAGCGGGGCAGACTTGGAACGCTGCTTAACAGTTTATGCTAATAATCTGGGACAGAACAATTAAAAATCCTGATTAATTGCCATAATGGGGATTAAAGAGTTGGCATTAGCAAAGTTCATGAAATATGAGGTTCTCAATAAAATGAGCCTTCATGAAGAAGTATATTGATTAGAAATGTTATTAAGCACAGTGTATTATCGTAATATTCAGAAACAAAACTGTCCATGTTGCAAGATAACATGTCATAAATAGTAAATCTTGACTTGAAAGGATGCCAGTTATGTGAAACAATCAATAAACTCAAAGATTTGTCTCTGCTAACAAGCTCAGAAGCTGAGAATTAGAAAATACTGCAAGAGAGAGATGCTTTGCCAACCAAGAAAAAGTAAAGCCTGTTACAGAGCAGAAGATGCAGCTTTTTCCGTCATTCTGTCAGGTGAAGCTGCTTAACAATAAACAATTTTAACAGCTTTGCATCAACCAGGTCTTTATTTTCACTGCCGAGACACCAAACACAGCAATGTCATTCTGAAACTCGGTCTCATTTAGACTTTGCACGGTGGCCAACGACGACGGACCAGGAATTCAGTTTCATTTCATTCAGTTTCATTTTCACAACCAATTCCTCCCAAAGCACCTGGGAACCAGAAAAAGACACAGGGCATTTACATGCAAAACACATACAAGACAAATTTAAAAAACATGTTTAATTTCCATGTGAACTGCATGTTTCAATCCTGTGATTCACGTGATTCACATAATTGAACCTTAAGTGTTTGAACAATGTGTCGATCAGTGTCATTCATACGTGAAACATATGGAAAACATATAAAACACATTAGTCACATGTGAACTACTTTTATAAAACATAATTCATGTAGTGTATACAGTATGTGGTTTATGTGTGATAGTGGAACAAGGAAATGTTCCATAAGAGCAAACAAAATCAATTCAAGCTAATTCATCATGATCCAGTTAAAACAAATCCACATCAGTCCAGTTCATGAGCTCAGACAAGACAATTCATAGAAAATAATTACCTGGCTAAGGAAAACTATCAGATCTCAACTTCAAATCAGTCCTCCACATTAGCATACAAGGTGTGGCGAGCAACAGTGGAAAGGCAAAACGTTTTACAAAGGAATTAAAAACCTCCAGCAGAACTTGGTTTAGGGAGGGCAGCCATCTGCCCGGACCAGTTGGGGTGGAGAAGACTGGAAAGAGAGACCAACAGGTACTGCAACTTTTGTCCAGGAGACCTGCTTAGGGAGAAAAAATACAAGTTAAAGGATAACTTGCTTCTTTTTCAACCTGGACCTTATTTCTAGGAGTTTATACGTGCATTTACTCACCGGTAAAATTTCTGTATCATTTTGCATGTACTGTATGGTCACGCTGTATACAGTACTTGCAAAATAAAGAGCAAAGGGACCAAATGGAATAAAGGACTTTGTACATCATGGTGCATCCCTCACAATAATAAAGACCCCAGAGCCTAAAACTCTTTCATGAGCATTGTCTGTTGAAATGGAGGTAGATATTGTGGTGGAAGACAAACTAAATGTGGCAAGGTACACAAGAAGGGCCCAGGTGGGATTCCCAGGTGAGAGTCATGTGGCCTTACCAGCCAGTCAAAGGGATATCTTTGTGGCCAATAACCAGGGCACATGATCAATTGGAGGCATAGTGACAAGACCCCACTCTGTGACATCAAGCTACTTTTCTACAGCAAAAGACGACCAAAGAATGTCCAACATGTGCAAACAGATGAGGAAAACAAGCATGACAAGTCTATGAGATCTACTTTGAACAGTAAGTTGTGGCTTGAAGAGCATGTAGCTGAACAGTGAAACCTCTTCCAGTGTGTCTATTTCAAAAATAATTTTAGAATTTAATAAACATTTTAAAGTACATTTCATATGTTTTGCAGAGGAAAACCACTAAAAACCAAGTTTTATTTTTTTCACCAAAGCAGCTGCAAAATCAGACATTTTAGGTCCCAACAATCCAAAAAACACGCTTTGAATCCCAGTGGGACTGATTAAGTTTGTCTGACACCGCCATCTGCTGGATGGGGTGAAAACTACAGAAATAAAGACGATCAACACTTGGTTCTCTCTGATAAGCTCTACCAGAGATTAAAACAGCTCCCCCGATTAAAACCCGCAATTCACGTGCAAACACGTGATTGGCAGTTAACGTTCAGATTTGAATTAACGTGTAAACATGTGAATGGCAGCCAGTGAGTTAAAAACATGAAGATCCGACCTTTTTCATTTTAAGAGTATTTGTTTAAATTCTAAGGCGTGTAGTTGAGAAAGCTCAGACAGAAAAATCTTCGGACCATCTTCAGGGATCAACCATCAGCTTTTACTGTATGAACATATTTTGGTACATGTAATTAGCCTGGGGTGCATGAGCCAGGCAGAGTGGGCAGCAGGTTGCAGACAGAATATATCCAAGGTTGGAGACAAGCTGGCAGCTTTCCTGGGAGACAAGGAGACTGGAGTTAGAAATGGCTACAGCTAGTATCAAAATCTAAAATCACTGAAAGGCTTTCGGTCCCAAAACAACAGTGAGGACAATCTGGTGTTGAATAGAAGGCAGGCTGAGTAAATATAGGCTGTAGGGCTGAGAAAGAGATGGAGAACAGGTGTGTCAGTGCCACAGCTCAGGCGGGGGATCCATGCCAACATGTAGCACAAGAAACTAAAAATTCCAACAAGATGGGAGAAAATCAAAAGGAAATATTGCAGTTTTTAAACAAAGGCAGAGTCACAGGAGAACACATCAGGAGAGTTTTTTACAACTGGAATAAAACCAGCAACAGCAAGAGCTGATTTCTACTTGGCTACTAGGTCTCATAGCTTTTGTCCCACAGTGATGAGACGGACATCTTTGTAATCAGCAGAGTCTCTGCTTTCATTTGACACCTTGTTTGTGTGGTTTACTTGAAGCTGATAAATGATCAGAAGCTCTGAAGTGGATGTAATGTATTGCCTCTGGAATACAGTTCTGCTTGTTCCACCTCGCCAGTAGAGGGCAGCAGTGTGCTATATGTGTGCAGTGAACAGGGTGCCACGAGAAATAAAGAAACACACAGTAATGTCCGCCAGTCCGTTGGTCCGTGTCTTTGTAGCTTCCAAACAGTACATGGTGTCAGAAGTCTGTCAAGAACAGATTTATTAAGTGCAGCAATGACTTCTCAGTTCGATCACCCCAAGATTGACTGGGACGCGGCTGACTTATATCAAGAGTTTGAAAGATTCAGGAGCCACGCCACATTCGTCTTTGATGGGCCGCTGTCGGAGCTAACTGCTAAACAGAGGGCAGGTTGGCTAGGAACGTGGATCGGCGAACAAGGCCGAGAAATCTACAAAACACTAAACTGGGCGGATGGAGAAAAAGAAGACCCCGTGAAGGTACTGGATAAGTTTGCCAGTTACGTAAGGCCGAGGAAGAATAAGAGAATCGCTCGTCATCGCTTCAAGCAGAGAAAGCAAGGGGCAAGGAGAGCTTTGACCACTTTTAAAGGTTTAAAGCTGCTTTTAATGGACTGTGAGTATGCTGCCGGAGACATGTTGGTGACGCCATTATTGCAGGAGCCGTGAAAAAAGAGTCAGGAAGGCTTCTAGAAAGAGGTGAAGACTGTCTCTTCCAAACCATAGTCCGCAACAATATGGTGCCAGAGACAAGAAAATCGTCAGAACGATGCTCAACTCAAGTAGCATCAGTAGCACAAAGCTAAAGTAGCAATGCCCTATAAAAACAAGCCTCGTTCAGAAAGCGCGGAGCTCACGTCGCAGAAGCCAGCAGCTAACTTCAGAGTTGTGGCAAACATCCGCAACATAAATGGAAAAGGGCAAGTGTCCACTAAAGGCTCCTTTGTTCATACTTCACAAACCCAATCACTGAGGCTTTTCCGCAGAGGAAAATGCACACCTGATTGGAGCTTCTTAGATGAAAACACTGATGACGACATTTTAACTTAACTAACTCAAGCACACAAGCAGCTCATAACGAGCAGTGGCGTGTCTTCAATAACTGTCACAAGAGTGAACTCAGGACACAGTGCTAGGTGAACACGCTAACACTGACAGTACCCGCTTAGCACGTGTGAACTAAACATCCAACGCTTTACGCTCCTACTCTAACCACAACTCAAACCCGTCCGACTCAGCACATTCAAACACAGCTCGCGGTTACTTTGACGCCAAGTGTCTCAGTGGACAGCTAGCCGCTTAAACGTGCGCCCCCCGACCACGCCGGCGCGCCAGCCCACAAAATTTCACACTCCCCCCCCCCCCCCCACATACCCACCCACATTCACCCCATCCCACTCCCCCCTCACCCCCCCCCCCCACCCCAACAAACAACAAGCAACCACCCCAAACCACAAACCCCCCCATCACCCCCCCCCCCAAGAACCAAACCCCCAACAAAACAAGCCCACCCCCCCCACCACCCCCGCCCGAACAGAAAAAAACCCCCCCCCCCCAAACCACCAACCCACAACACACCACCACCCCCCACCACCCCCACCACACAACAACCCCCCCCCCCCCCACCAACCACCCCCCCCCACCCCCCCCCCCCAACCCCCCCCCCCACCCCCCCCCCAAAACCCACCTTACCCCCCCCAATCTATGTAAAATTAATTAAAAAAAAAAAAAGATGAACCCCCCCTTTAAACCACCAAACACCAGGGGGGGTTCGCGGAGAGAAGACAGAGCGAGAGTCACAAAAAAAACTGAAAGTCTGCAAAACAGCACCAGGGTGGCCCAGAACAGAGATGTTGCAGCCGTCATTCAGCCGTACTGGACTCCGATGCCAGCTTTCAGTTTTGATGGAGTGGTGTACAAAGGGCTCCGATAGTAGTTCCACCCTCAATGAGGAAGAACATGTTGACCTCATACATCAGTCTCATTTAAATGTGAAAAGCAAGCAGAGAGCTCGTGAAGTCCTCTACTGCCTCGCATGAGTGCTAAATAGAGGAAATGATCAGAACTGCAGCAAATGCAGAGTTTCAAAACAAACTCCAAGCTTCCACTTAAACCAACAAGACCCCAACTTTCCCTTCGAGCAGTGGTCTATATTTTTAGTTTAGTCAAAGCATTATGTAGTGCTTTGACTACTATTCTAAGTTCATCGGTATGAGCTAAAATCTCGCAGTCGGGCTGTCATCGAGGTCTAAACTCAGTTATAGACCGGCATTCCCTCCATTCTCGTACAGACAATGTCCGCAGTATTCGGCAAGGTTCAAAACTTTTTCACTATGTATCTCACACTCACCTCATCGCCTCACCTCCTCATTCCAATGAGAGCTGCGCGGGCAAACGGTGAGACTCTGAACAAAGCAACAGACAAACATCTGGCATTCTGATTACAGAACCACCCCGCTCGAATCAGTTCTTTTCACCTCGCAACTCTATGGCGAGCCAAGAAACAAATTCCTCAGCTCAAGAGCTTCTTATTCCAAAAGCGATACCCTACTAAAGTCAAACATCTCTTAAAACCAAAGAAACCAGAAGTCCTACTACGACAAGAAAGAGCATCAGCACACCGCGTTTCCCTGCTCCAGAACGAAGTCAGAGTGCAGCCCCATCCTGTAATCCACATGTCACCTCAGTTTTGTTCGCAGGTGTGATGCTCCTAGACCTACATTTTGACAGTGGGGAAAGGAGTTTCGACGGAACAGCCAGCATCTTCGCAAGAGCACAGCTGTTGCAAACCAGTCACGCCATCTTCCAAGTATAAGTTTGACTGGTCAGCTTCTTCTCCAGAGCAGGAGTTACCTTTGCGATGCCTAACGGCCAGCTTGTCAGCAGAAAAACTTAAGGACACTGGTCAGGGTCAAGTTTCAGTGCCAACACTACCCAAAGAGGAAGAGAGTGAAACCACCCAAAAGACTAACTTATGATCATTACAAGGTTCTTTAAAATATAGTTTAGTTGAACACGAGTGTCGTAGCACTAGAACTGTGTTATCTTACAGCTTATTAATTTTCATTTATTAGCTCTAGTTCTTTTCTCTTTCAAGTCTAAAAAAAAATAGTGCTACAGAATTCTCTAACGACATTGTTCTTAGTATTAAGCTTAGAGTGTTTTTTTCATTTAGAAGGGGATGTAATGTATTGCCTCTGAATACAGTTCTCTTGTTCCACCTCGCCAGTAGGGGCAGCAGTGCTATATGTTGCAGTGAACAGTGCCACGAGAAAAAAGAAACACACAGTAATGTCCGCCAGTCCGTTGTCCGTGTCTTTGTAGCTTCCAAACAGTACAGTGGACAGTGCTGTTCTCATGCTTTTCTTGCATTCCCATATAATTGTTGGGGTTTGAACTGTGTTTGGTTTGGATGCCAATGAGTCTTTTAGCTGACTTTCTCCCTTCATGTTGCCATGCTACATGCTAGCATTGATGCTTCCTGGTGTCTCACCTGTTACAAATCATGAGTAGTGACCACAGTGTGTTTATTTATTTCTTTTTGTCTGAGATGTAAACTAAGAGCAGCAGCTTGTCTGACTTTGTGGGCTTGAGAGTAAACATCTTGTCTAAGCTGTTCATTAATGTTTCCAGGTGTTGTAACCTCTTTCTTCATGTGCGTCTGTGACGTAGCGTACCATCAACAGCATTTGGAGGTGTTAGAAACTACAAACGATGCATAGTTGAAGACACCCCTGCTGAAAAAACCAGCTAAGACCAGCTACCAGCTTCACCAGCTAAAACCAGCTTCACCAGCTTAAGCTGGTCTTAGCTGTTTTTTTCAGCAGGGACTGTTGTGTTGTTCCCATTTTCGTAGCATGTTGGTATTTGAGTTTGTTGCATTTTAGAAGGTAAAACGTTCTAAAATAATTTTAAACTTACTTCTCTAATGCACACATATCCTGACCCACAGTCTGCTGAAAATCCATTTCCACAGCTGTAATGTCTGCATCCAAGCTGCATCCTGCATGCTCCAGACCTCCGCTCCTTGCACCTCCCCATCCTCATTTCCAGTCAGGATGGTGCATCTCTAGCAGAAAGCCTCCCGCTGGGATGTGCTGCAGGAAAGAAGTTCAGACCAAACTGTCTGCTCTTCCCTCTGAAAATCAGCTTTCATGTGTGAAAATGGCTCCAGGGGGTTTACAGCAGAAATATTTGTAGCGATGCGGCTGCACTGGATTACATAGTTTTCACAGTATTCCCAATGATGTCATCTGGGAGTACACATTACTCTCACAGAGGGATGACATAAACAAAGTCTCTTTTCTACAATTTGAATAAAAAAGTTGGTGTTTAAAGTTTGGTGGGGGAAGGTGTCCCCCAATTAAATATCAGATTTCAAATAAGAAAAAAAAAATTTTTCTTAAAACATTAGTCCACGCTGCTGTTCTTTTCCTTTTTCCTTCTGCTTCTGAACTACTCTATGCAGCAAAAACATTTAACATAAAAACAAAAAATCCCAAGAAGTTTAGGATGCTCTTTAGGAATTTTCTTGTGAAAACACCACTGCCAAGCTTTTTTTGGCTGAAACACCTGTCTCTCTATCATAGTTTAGTGATGAAGCATCATCAGATTGATGCTTCATCAATGGGCTCGTTCCCAAGCTCAGCCCCATTGGTTTATTTGTTTCAATCAGCAGTTTCAAATTTGCATATAAATTTTTGTGTTATGTTGACAGGAAAACTGACAAGTTGCATAACAATTTGTATTTTTATGCAATCCCCCCCCCCAAAAAAATTATAGCCCCTTGAACTCTGTTGGCTGCTGGGCTTCAGCCCTGGTAAGCCTGTGCATTAAGGGGGCCTTGCTCAGTTTGGAGGCCCCTCCCTGATGATGAATATCCACTTCTGGCAGAAAAAGGCAGAACTTTTACGGCATCCTTCCGTTTTAGCTAGTAGCTAACATCAATTCGTATGGAAGACGGCGGGCGGCTGTTCGCCTCAATATGACAACAAATCACGGCAGCACGTATACATAAGGTATTATTTATGGTTATATTAATATTCATCCGTATTATATACGGATGAATGTAGGTGTGGGCATTACTGACCGGTGATGAAGTGTTCACTGCTAGAACATCTGGGTTCCGGGCTGCTGGTATACTGTATCCGGGACCGAGGTGCGTTTGGTAGAACTGATCAACTGATCCATTTCTCCTCTCAGGGTGTCTTTATAGGTTGGAATGTAGTAAAAACCAGGTAAAAACACAACCCCAGCTTTCCCCCCTCCTGGCGGTTTGTGCACCCGATCGCAAAACAACCGTCTAGTATTTTCCAGCAGCGTAACTGTGTGTTTCTCTGGCTTGTTCTCAGCCTGCAGGTGGCGAGCTAGAGTGTTTTTTGCCCGCCAGGGGGGCATTCCCTACAGACCGTGACATCACAAAATAACTATCAATACAGACTTTTACATCTGCAAGCATCACATACCTCTGCAAGCCTCTGTGGGGGGCAGGAAGTGGGTTTGAAAAGTTTACAGGAATGTTTACGTGTGTCTCTGCTAATTTTAGTTTGTCAAAAAATGGTGCCTAAATTTAAATTCTGCACCCTAAAAACAGATTGGTCAAATTAACCAATCTGAATGGTAGTTATGTGTCCATCCAAAGGATTGGTTAGATTAACAAATATTTTTAACCATTATCTTGGTCAAAGTGACCATGATATTGGTAATCTAACCAATCTTTTTGGTGTTTTAACCAAAAAGACTGGTCAGAGACATAACTACCAGACTGGTTGAATTCAACTAACCTATTCTTAGAGTGTGAGATGATGTCACTTCTTAGACAGAGTCAGCTTATCATTGAAGACGTGAGGATGGATTAGTATTGAAGCTTCATGTGTAACAGTAAGAAAGCTGACTACTGTAACTCTTTAACTAAAAACCATTAAAAAGTCACCCAGTCCAGCCAACATTTGCCTTCTGTTTTCTTTTGTCAGCTAAAATTCACCTCTGAAAATCGCCTCCTGTCTAATTACACTGCTGAAAACGCTTTCCTTTTGCTCATGAAAGCCGGCCGAGGATTTACGCTTAACATCCTGTAATGAAAAGATTCTCCAGGTGCTGCTGCGACAGAATATCCTCGATGATCCTGATTGAAACCAGTACAGCACAAAACCACTCAAATGAGCACCTCAGTGACCAGCTGGTTTCATTATTCACCTTTTCTTCCACCGGTCTATTATTCCAACCTCATCTGGATGATACCCAACATATCTATTTCAGGCTTGCATATGAGGTCACTCATCTGCTGCCCATAACTGAATCCCTGGCTGGAAAAGGCGTATTTATTGGGACTGTGTCTCCATCTGCTGTACTGTCTCTGACCTTATCAAAAGCAAATGGGTAAAGAAATGCTCCATGAAATATCAAAGGCACCATCGGGGCTTTGTCTCATATCTATGGAAATTTATTCCTCCAGAATATTCATCTCGCTTCTGTGTGATACTTCTGACTTTTTTGCTTTCCCCATCGCTCACTCAGCCTCAAGCACACCTCAAAAATGTTTTCTGCAGGTTTCAGTCCAACAGTTACTTCCTTCATGCAGCAGCTCAGCAGTGTCACTGAGACCAAACCTTTTGTGTTATGTTGACACAACATATGACGTCTGATTTAGTTTTCTCAACGATTTGAGGACAAAAAACAAATACTGTGATGTTCCCAGCTGTTATTTGTCTTCACAAAAACACGATTATATGTGCTGCAGTCGTGTGGACAGATGATAGCGCCTGTTTCATATTGACTTATTAGAACAGCGGGGTTCTGCTGAAAGAAAGGCTGCATATTGGATTTGAAAGTCGTTTTCACCAGCAGAGCTGTTTTTAATGTTATGAAACAGCTTTAAATTGTATTTATTTTTGTCTTTTGCAGACACACATGAAATAAAAATCTATGATGAAGGTGGAGTTGGAAACATATGAATACAAACCAACAAAAGTGACATCCATAACTCAAATTTTCACTCAACAAGTGTGTGGCAGCAGGATCACAGGGATTAAAGCAAGACAACTTCCATGCCTCGCTACAGCATGAGAGCAGCCACATACCCAGCACTTCCCACAGATGTTAGAACACACTTAAACTGCACTAGTTGGATGGTTGGTGGCAGTGGCTCAGGTGGTACAGCAGGTTGGCTAATGATCAAAGAATTGGCGGTTCCAATCCCGATTCCCCCCCAGCCGTCTGTTGTTGTGTCCTAGGGCAAGACACTTAACCCTCCTTGCCTCCAGTGGGGCCACTGGTGTGTGAATGTGGTGGTCAGGCTGCCATGCTTCCGTCAGCCTGCCCTAGGGCAGCTGTGGCTTCATATGTAGCTTACCATCACCAAGTAAGACTGAATAATTGATCTACTTTGAGTGCCTTGAAAAGCATAATATAAATCTAATCTGTTATTATTAAAGACAACATATTTGTATATGCAGAAAATTTTAATTTAAATTTTCCGTCTTGCATTTATTTCATGGAATTTTGATGTTTTCAGCTTTTTGCAAGGTTTTTTGTAATCTTGTAATACAAATCATCAACCATCAGTTGTTTTGGTGCAGGTTTATAATCATTTTTCATTTTATGTAACAACCAAAAACAGCACAAACACCCGGAACAATAAAACTAATGTGCTTTTTCTGCACAAAAAGTAATTTCCTCCAGCACAGCTACACCTGAAGGGCATTTTTGAGCAACTGATACCAGGGCTCGACTGCAGCTTTGGAAGGGGATGTTGCAGCAGCTGCAGGGACTCAGAGATGGAAGCTGAACGCAGTTCATCCATGTCTGGTTCTGACTCTGGGAACTGATGAAAGACTGGATTCAGATGACCGAGGGGTCTGGTAGCATATAGGTGGGTTTCTGAGCAACGTCACAGATGGCTGATTTAGTGATTGCCTCAATGTGGTTATAAAAGTTTAGGTCTGAGTCCATTAAAGGAATAGTACACCCAAAGAATAATGTGCGTTCTTTTTCTACTCACCCTAATGCTGAACAAGACTCTGGAGCACTTTTTAATATCTCAAATGCAGCCAGAGATCTGACAAGTTTTCGTTTTCCCCCAACTTTCATATAATGGAGTTCATCAGCAACAGAGCCAAAAATGTCCTTTAAAGTCCACAAAAATTTGGCAATATTCCTCCATACTGCTCGTCCAATGTAATCCAAGTGTCCTGAGGGTGGCAACCATAATTTACTCAAAATGGCATTATTTAGGTTTTTTAAAATTTATTTCTTTAGTATATTTTTTTAATTTAGTCTATTTTTATAGCTTAAACAGTACATCTAGCTGCTGCGAAGCGCGTCCTTGTGAGTTCACGACACTACCGAAGCTGCAGCAGGCGAGATCGCACGATCTCTTTTTCTTTCTTTCTTTGTTTTAAACCAATAGCCAACCCCTCTTGTGTTTATCCCGGTTTGTCCGAAGCTTGTTCGCTCTTGGCACAATGTTAACAGCAAATTTCTTCTTCTACGCTTGCATTATTGACAGAGTAGGTGCTTGACACCACGGCTTTCGTAGTGGCATGAACACGCATGAACGTGAGAAACGGCAATGTAGTATTGTTTAGGTTATAAAAATATACTAAATGATGTCGTTTCGTGAAAATTATGGACGCTACCCACTCAGGACACTTGGGGCCAATTCCAATTCCTATCTTAACCCTCAGTCGCAGGTGGAGCGTGAGTAGACATATCCACACTGGCAGTGGATCGAAGCAGAACTATCGTTACTAGAACTATCGGCTACAGGACATGACATTAGCCTGGTCGTCTTATACCATTATCGGCACAAGCACGTTATACAGGCTGTTATCTTGATAAAACAACATCATTAGAACCAAGAAAAATGAACGTTTTGTAACGTTAACTAACTTAAATGATAGCAACATGGTTTGACCCCACCGGCTGCTATTGCCAAAAGATCGTAAAATAAAAATTAATATTTTGCAACAAGGAGGTAACTAATCCATAACATGGGCCTAAACTAAGATAATACAATGGTTTTCATAATTTTTATATCTCAATTAACAAAGAAAATACTTAAGATTTGTAGCTCGCCTTCGTTGCCGCTTGCATTCTGGGTAGCCCTTACTCACAAGGGTGGTGTCGGAGAATGTCAATATTGAGGGCGATTCAGCCCTTAAACTTGCCCCTCAACTTAACGTTCTTAGAATCGGGACAGTACTTGCACTTCGCGGGAGTGCTCATTTTTGAGATTGAGGGTTAAGACAGGAATTGGAATTCACCCTTGGATAACACTGGATGAGCAGTATGGAGGAATATTGCCAAGTTTTTGTGGAATTTTAAGGGCCTTTTATGGTTCAGCCACCGGTGAACTCCATTATATGAAAGTTGGGGGAAAAAGAAAACCTGTCTGATCTCCGGCTGCATTTGAGATATCAAAAAGTGCTCCAGAGTCTTGCTCAGCATGAGGGTGAGTAGAAAATGAACGCACATAATTCTTTGGGTGTACTGTTCATTTCATACACTCAGATTTCTGGCCCAGTTGGTAGTTTTTGGGTCAGAGTCAATGAGATTTCTGGCATGGTTGGTGGTTTTTGGGTCTGAGTCCATCACTGCTGCCAGATTTGGTATTTAGGTGTATGGACTGAAGCTCTGTTGAAACATGCAGTTGACTTTCTATGGTTCCAAAAACAATCACCTCTGTTTGATTTTGTTCAGTTGAAGAAAGCTGAAGCCCATTCAGTCATTAATCTCCTCAATGCATTTACCAAGAGCCTGTACAGGGCCTCGGCCTCCTGGTGACACTGTAATGTTTATCTATGTCATTTCCGTTGCTATGGCAACTAATGTTGCTGTTCTTTATAATCTGGGCAACTGGGAGCACGAAAGGGCCCAAAATGGAGCCCTGGGGAACTGCAGGTAATTCTTGTCTGCTCAGATGTAAAGTTACCTACCGACACAAAGTACTTCCTGCTCACTAAGAACTTTTTTAACCAGTTTAGTACAGTGCCAGAGACAAACCCAGTTCTCTTGTGGTTGGAGTCCTATAATGTGGTTAACTTGATCAAATGCAGCACTGACAACCGGTAAAACCAACACTGAGATCTTTCCAGCGTCTGTATTCATGACCGTAAAGTCATTAAAGGTGCCATGACATTAAATTTCACTTTTCTGGGGTTTTGGGTGTATAATATAATCTGTTGTGCACTGATGAGTTCATGTGAATGTCCAGAGTGAGAATCAAAGTTCCTGTTTATGGTCTGTCAGCTTTGTCTCTGCTCGGAAACGGTTGAATCAGACAGCAGGCTATCATTCTACGTAGTTCTATCATTCTACGTAATTTAATTGCTCCAATAAGAGCACACTATCAAGTAAACAGCGCCCCCCCCCCCCCCCCCCCCCCCTCTCTCTCTCCTAACTGTTTATGCACCGTCCGCTCCCCCCTCCCCTCCCTGTCTGATTCAGCTTCGTATGGAGCTAGTAGTAACTTCTGTGCAGTCAGGTCTGGATTTTCAAACAAATGGATTTAAAAGAAAACTTCTGCAGCAACACTGAGGGAGGCGACCACAACCTTGTCATTACCTGTAAGTTTATTTATTTTCTAAATGCTGTCTTGTCTGATAAACGTAGCTCACTGTCTAAAGTGCCCATGTTGCTAGCAGTTAGCCTTTAGCAAACTCCGACCGCAGCTTGACCTAGATTCTCCAAATAAGGTCATAGCCAAATAAGGTGTAGCCAATCAAAATGAAGTCAACGTGTTCTCCGGGTAAAGCTCCATATCATCACCGGACCCAACTGTATTACTGAGGAAGTGAGGTCTGGCGTTTCAAAACAATACTCCGCTGTAAAAAATGATGTTTTTTTCTTTGGAGTATTTACATATAAAGTAATGCCAACAACATAAACTAGTTTTTAACTGCTATGTCATCACTCCTTTAATGGGGTATGTCATTGATGACTTTGGTCAGAGCAGTCTCGGTCCTGTGGTGCTGTCTAAAACCTGACTGGAAGACATAACAGTTGTTTTTTCTTAAAAAGTCATTTAACTGATGAAAAACAGCTTTCAATGATCTTACTTAAAAATGGAAGATTGGAGAGCAACCTGTAGTAGTTCATCTTTGTCTTGTTTGGATTGTCCCTTTTTCAGCAGAGGTTTAATTACAGCTGTTTTCAGTGGCTCTGGGAAAACACCTGAAGTTAAAAGATGAGTTCACAAGCAGATCTGGCTCTAAAGATTTTTTTAATCTTTTTTTTTTTTTTTTTTTTTAAAGACAGTGGGCAGAATGTCCAACCAGCAAGAGGAGGAGTTCGTTTGAAGTAAAATATCCTCCAGATCTTTGCTGTTAATCGGATCAAGCTGTGTAATGGTCTTTAAACTTGGTTGACACAACACATTTGTACAGGCTCTACCTCAGTTAATACCGTGAAAGAAACTGAATTGATGAATCAAAACATAACCAAAAACAAACAAACAAACAAAGAAAAAAAACAAACAAAAACATGCAGATCTTTGTTTCCTTCATATTTTTTTTAATTAATGGAAAACTTTAATCCCTGCGATCCTCATATACATTGTGTCCTCAGTCAGCAGCCACTTGTTGTACCTTTTTACTTCCACATTAATACACTGGTAGATAAAAAAAACAAAAAGAATAATACATCCAGCACTTTACCAAAATGAGACAGATGTAAGTTGTAATGAAGTAGCTTTGCAGCAGGACAGATTATGGTCCTTTCTACTTGTTCTCCTTGGGGGCTCTACAGTACTCCATGGCACAGCTCTTTTTTGGTCAGAGCCCGCCTTTCCTCCCCAAAGCAGCTCCATGACGTATCTGTTCATGCAGAAAATAAGGTATTGGATTTTTAGTGGTTGTGACTGCAGTTACATGTGATGTGTTAAGATGGCATCCATCAGTGATGATACCAAAGTACAAATACGGAATTTGAGCCTTAAAAATGAAAGAATATTTCATTTCTCACTAGAAGTAAGTGATGTCATCGTCTAAACACAATCAAGAAGTCAGAAAGTGCCATTGTACTGTGGTCTACTGTGTTGACATGATGTCATTCATTAATATTTCTGCCTCTGAGTCATATTTTCCTCCTGCTGCTACCCTCATGAGTTATATTAGAAAGCAGGGAGGTACAAAAATGTGCAGCACAAATATGGGCAGTGTTCACTGTATTTCAAATGTGTGATATAAATGCACCTGACTGTGACCTTGAGTTTGACCGAAGGTAGGCTATTTTAGCCTGGGTAACTAATGCCCAATTTAAATGACGAATGTAACAATTACCAATAAAAAATCAATTACAAAATAATTCCTGACGGTCAGTTATATCGATTTTAATGATCGTAAAACGGTAATCATCACACTTTGAAAAACTGATAGTGATGCTGTTCATTGTCTGGAAAAGCAGCAGCAGTTTGCAATGTTTGGCCTCTGAAAACATGGTGGAAGGGACTGAAAGCACTGCATGGAAAGCTCTGGAGATTTTCCCCACAACCACTCTGGTTGTGTTATGGACTTGTTAAGGCTGCTGGAAGGAAACTTTCTTTTTTATTTATTTATGCTATTATTTTCTTGTTTCTGCCACATGACTTTGTTTAATATAGTAGTGTTGCTTTTATATACACATTTGATTAATGTACAGGAAACAGTGAAAGTGTCCTTTTATGTACCAGTTCTTCTGAAATCTGTCAGACTAGATCAAATCCTGAACACCTATCCTAAATGTAAAGAAAAGTGTTTTGGTTCTCATTTACATTTTGCACAAAGTGCAGTTTCCTCTTATGGCCATAACATGCCATCTTTAATGCACAATTATATATTTTATGATAATATGTTATTGTTTTAATGTTGCCGCCAACAGAATTGTGCTCTATTTTTAATAAAACTTGGTGAAATTATTTCAGCAAATACTTTTTTGTACATTTTACGGACATTTCAACAATACTGTGATCATAATGATGATATGATCATAATATCCGTGATATGAATTGTCATACTGTTACATGTCAACTATAAACAGATGTTGCAGATGTACCAGACTGTTAACGGCAGCATTTTTACAGAACCTGCAGAGAACAGCAGATCTTGCCCAATCTAGTCTCCACATGGAGCACAGGCAAGAGAAAATACATAGTTTGCCAAATTGTTTTAAATTAACCACATTTGCCTTCTAATTGTACTTAAAAAGTTGGTGTAGCCTACCATGTACCCACCTCAGAGGGCATTTTCTTGTCAGTTGTAACAGATCAGATTGAATTTTCAATTCATCGTGTTCATATTGTGCCAATTTACAACAAAATGTCTTTGGTGCTTAAGGGAGAAAGCAAACAAGTTCAAATCACATCCAATTAAATGTGATCCAGTTCAATCCAACTAACTTTCTTTCTTTTTGTGGAGAAATCTGCTCAACAGCTCTCCCCAGACTGATATGATTGCTGGCAGTAACATCTATCACAACAAATCAGACAAGCTCAACCACCATGCTTTCTAATGAACACTATCTCTTGCTTTCATTCCCCTTTGCTTTTGGTCACAATTCATCCCGTCAGCGTTCTTGGTCTAATTAGACATAGTGCTAGGTCTGAATGGAGGTCAGCAGACAGTTTTACAGACAGGGGTCCTAGTAGATGTACTTGTACATCCCTTGGCCTTTCTCTTACACCCTCACTAAGCAGCATGTTTAATATTATTGGATCAAATACTGTATAATTAGAATACTGCTGGCCTCACTTGAAATCAACACTCTGCAGCTCTCCCCGACTTTAAACTGTTCTCAGCTCATTGTTTTGGTTTGCTGGTTGGTATGATGAAGTCCCAAAGGCTCTGGATGTTGCATCCACCCACTCAGCCCTCTTCCTATACGGAGACAGCACATGAGCAAACTGTACAGTTTTACACACTGCCCTGCATCTGCACTGTGGGCCAAATTAACAACCAAGTCTGAATAATACAATGAACCAAAGAATCGCTGATGTTTTGCTCTTAAGTTGATGAAAGAAGAAAAAGAAAATCCAGGAATTCATATTTCATTGTTCTGAGAGAAACATGAATCCAGAAGTTTATCATCATCCAATTCTGCTTGCATTGTTTACCAAAGATATTTTCAAAAACAACTTAATAAGTAACACAATATACATGAAATCAAATTAACTTCAAAGGCATATCAGACAAAATATTACAGAAAACTGACTAAATACAGTATTTCAAACAATAAGACAGGAATACAAGATAGTAAATGTAGAGCAAAAATAAACAAATGACCCCATTTTTGCCTGCTTCAAGTATTTACCCCTATATGTCTTAGCATGGTGGTTATGCAACGTCTTGCCAGTCTTTCTCTGCCTATGTGGCTAATGGAAACATGAAGTTGTTGCTTTTGCAATTACTTATTTTTCCTGCTTCATGGTTATAATTTTGAGGTTAGACTGGCACAAAGTTGCACTTAAAGTGCTAATGACATGATTATGACATTTCTTGCCATGTTTTATTAGACAATGTTCTTTATGGTGATCTATGTAACAGAACAGTTGTGCCTGCATAAATTAGTTATTAGGAAACATTGCTGCATTTCAGCACATCTGACCAGACTGTGGTGCTGTGTGCCGAAACTGGATGTGACGTTGTGGGAGGACGCTCCAAACCTCTGTCAATATGGATTTTAATGGGTGTACTTTATTGTAGTTTTAAGGAACTTTTCCAGTTTTACAGACGGACAGTAACAACTCAGCCTTCAAAAACATCAAAACAGAATGTTTTGATGTTTGATGTTTAATGTTTTGATGTTTTTGAGGAAGAATCCTTGTTTTTCCAGACAGACATGAATCACCTGAAGCCATGTAACTGTCCTCTAGATTTAATCCCTTCTCGATTATTCAACAATGTTTTTAAGAGTATAGGGCCTTGTGTTGTGAAATTGATTAATTCGTCACTGAGGTCAGGTTGTATTTCCGCTGCCTTTGTTACAAGCCTTCGATGGGTCCTGTGTTTTGCAGGTAAAAGAACACAGAAGACGCATGAGGTGTAGTCTGTCGACAGGCAGGCTCTGGTCTCATTTATTTACAATCTAGTGATTTACCATCATATATTTTACTCAAATGCTTCCACAACTTTACTTGTTCCGACTTTAACCACATTATTTACTTTAACATAACATCAATGTAATTTACTGGCTTTTTAAGCATTCCTTAGCACTGCTTCTTTTATATAAACACATGTTACAGCTTCTGTCACTGACTATAAGTGCAGCATGTTTCATTCTGAAGTTAACCCACATCCTTTGACATTGACATTTTCTTATTAAATTATATGTTTAAAAAAAGACAGGAAAGTCTACACACATCTGTTAATATCACACGCAATAATAATCTGTAACAGGAAATAACTTAAACCATTAATGACACGCAACTTGTCATCAAAAGTACTTACATTATAAACTGCCGGTAATCATTAAAGTAAGTCTTGGAGCCACACACCATCACCACAAACGAAACAGGTCCACCATCTTAACTCTACGCACGCGGAATAAAGACAGCTCCACAATGCAGAACTCGGTTTTTATACTATACAGGCCCAAAACATTTAACTTCAGACAAAAGTATTGCTCCAGCTAATGGAGATTAAGTTTATGCACCTTCATACTAAGTATGAGTTGGAAAAACTCATGTTACTAACTTGTATTTTGCAGGTAAAAGAACACAGAGGACGCATGAGGTGTAGTCTGTCGGCAGGCAGGCTCTGGTCTGAGCATGCAGCGCCCCCCCCCCCCCCCCCCCCAGATTACCACACCCAGTGCTCACATAGGGAGAGATTCCCTCTGCTGGCCTGAAATTGCTATTGCAGTTGAAATAAAGTTACTGTAAATCAATGCACTCTTTGGAAAATGGACCTTCTTCATTACAAAAAAAAACGAATTACACTACACTTGTGATGTTACGTTTGTAGGTGTCACACCTTTAAACATGTGGTTGTACAGCCTCTCCTGAAGAGGTGAGGACTTGATTCTTCTGTCTTGGCTAGCTACCATCCTATATTTAAGCTTCCATTTTTATCTACACTAAGATCTTGGAGAGCAGTGTATAATCAGTTGCAGTTTTATCTTGAGCACAATGGTATCTCTGAGAAATTTCAGTCGGGTTTTAAAGCATTTCATAGTACTGAAACAGCGTTGATGATCTGCTTTTAACTGCTGACTGTGGTAGCTCAGCTGCGCTGATACTTTTAGATCTAACACCTACCTTTGATAGAGTTGATCATCAAATCCCTTTGTCCTGTTTGGATACATGTGTTGGTATCAGAGGCATAGACTCTGGTTCCAGTCATATCTGGCAGGCAGGAGTTTTTCTGTCAGTTAAGGTCAGTACTCATCTGCTGCCTCCCCTTTCAACTGTGGGGTCCCCCAGGGTTCTATTCTGGGCCCCATTTTATTTTCACTGTATCTGCTTCCGTTGGGTTCTATTTTTAGTATGTTTGGCTTCTATTTTCATTGTTTTGCTGATGACCTGCAGATCTATCTGCCACTGCAGACAAGGTGCAGACATTGACTCCCTGCTGCGGTGCCTTGCTGAGGTGCATTTATGGCTAACTTAGAACTTTCTCCCGCTAAATAGGGATAAAACTGAAACTATTGTATTTGGTGAGTCAGATGTGTTGGATGGTCATATCAGCGTAATTGGCCTATTGTCACAATACTCCAAACATATGTTAGAAATCTTGGAGTGATCTTTGACCCTTGGTTCAGATTTGATAAACAGATCAGCTCTGTTGTCAAATCCAGTGTCTTCTGACTTGTCACTTCCAACTGCATGGTTTATGGATGGGATCTTTGACAGCTTGTATCGAGTTGCTACAGTGCCACAAAGCAACGCAGGTACTCAGTATGGCAGTGGCTAGTAGTTTAAGTGCAGAGAACTAGTATGTGACGTCAGCTGCAACCTATCAATTGTGTCATAATGTGTTGTATCATATTGAGCTGTATCATGTTGTATTTTATTGTGTCATATTGTGCTGTATCATGTTGTATTTTATTGTGTCATATTGTGCTGTATCATGTCTAATTGTCCTGTATTGTGCTGTAATGTACGTATTCTCAGTTTGTAGAGTAAGAAAGGAAAAAAAAAATCTGACAAGCAAGATGACAGGAGAGAATTTTCTTGCTCAAAAATATCTCACGTCTATAAATATTTTAAGCAGTATCGGTGACTTTTACTGTGCCACTCAGGATTAGACAGTTACTTTGCTACTAGGTTTTCTCAGCCTCAGAACTTCTTTATAATCCAAGGTCTGTTGGATGTAATACAAGTTGCAGCACCATCCTGCAACTTGAACCGCGTTTTTGTAGACCATGTACAGAAAATTGATTTTCCAGCATCTGACTGCAGGCTCCAGCAGTAAGACATTAACCAGTCGCAAATGATTTGCACAGCCTCTTTGAAGCACATGCTAGACGCCAAAACTTGCCATTTTGCACCAAATCCTTCCTTTCTGAGTTACTATGGTGATGAGGCCTTTATTAGTGACACCATAGAGCATTTGGTTACAGTGTCAAGGCATCTGTTTCAGATGCTGAGAAACTTCTGTTTATCAGAATACCCTGCATGTAAAATTTGAGCTGAAGTGGTACAGAATGCATTACAATGTTATGCTCCTGAACAAACATTGTTATCTGATGACTGGGGAGTAAGAAGTTACCAGCTTTGCATTCAAGGCACATTCAGTATTCACCTAAGCATTTTGCAAATGTGAACTGGAGGAGGGAGGCAGCCCTGCTAGTTGGTTTACACCAAGCTTATCAACCATTCCCAACATGTATCATGACAAAATGTCCTCTAAACTTTTAGGGACGACGTGCACCTCTAAATGAATACTGTCTAGTTGCACAGCCAGGCATTTATTTAGTTAGATAACAGATACCTTCAGAAGACTAATGCATGAGTTGCATGTCTTTGCCTTGTAAAAGATTTATGCAAGCAAACACGAGCATTGTTTCACAACCTGGACAGAGCTAAAAGAAAGTAGGCTTGAAGGGTTCAGAGCTCCGGCTAGGCAGGGACTGAGAGGGAGAAATTTTCTGCTCCATTCTATTGGAGCCCCGGGCGTTATGCTGCAGAGTCCCCTCTTTGATGTGGGAATCTATTATTCATCTTATGGCTCTATGTGCACATTTGCTGTTTGGGAAGAGCTCAAGGCACGTTGTTGAGTGCTAGCACTGAATTGTCCCACCTCTCTTCGTGTTTCTAATGAGCAAGAGAAGTAAGGCCTTGCCACTCACTTCTCTTTCCTCAAGGTCTCTGCCAATGCACAACCTGGGTACTAATTTGAATGGTCTAAGGGCTGCTGAGTTCACCAAAGAGAAAAAAAAGAGTATTAAAAGAAAAAAAAAAGCTGAGTATATTCAGCAGAAGACTGCAGAGAAAAACCCCCAAAAGGAAGTAAAATGTTAAAGGAACGTGACCGGGGGATAGGTGCTAAACAAATTTACATTTTTACATTTCATGAACAAAAATTCCTCAAAAGGATAAAAACTGAAAAGACTGTACTCCCACACATTATATGATGTGTGTGCGTACTTGTACAGGCACCACTGTGAGGACCATTTTGCATATTTAACCAACAAAGTGAAGACATTTTTAGAAAGTGAGGCAATTTTGGCTCGTCTTCACATAAAAAATCTTAGGAAAAAAACCTTTTTGAGGGTCAAGACTTGGTTTTAGAGTTTAACTTACTCGGTTTGGTCAGGGTTGGGGCAAGGGTTAAGTTTAGGCAATCAGTTGTCATGGTTAGGGTTAGGAAATGCATTATGTCAATGACTATCCTCACAAAGTTGGAAGTACAAACGTGTGGGGAGATGAACAGAAAATGCTAATATGGCAAGAAACAGCATTTTTCTCATCCAGAATAAGGTCTTTGTCAGAGGGAAGTCTTAATCCGGTTATATTGTCATATTGCCACACAAGTAGAGATGAATATTCGATTCAACTTTATTTGTACTGTTTTGCGCCAATTTATGACAATGTCACCTCAGGGTGCTTAACAGACAGAGAAATTCAAGTCCGATTCATAATAACCTAACTAAGGAAACCAACAGATTGGATTGAATCTTGGCTTGACCCGGTCCAATCCCCCATCCTGAGCAAGCATGGAATGGTGGTGACAGTGGGAAGGAAAACACCCTTTTAACAGGGAGGAAAAACCCCCGGCAGAGCCCGGCTCAGGTAGGGCGCCCATTTGCCTCGAGCGGTGGGGGTGGAGAAGACAGAATGAGATATCAACAGACACTGCAACGTCATCCAGCCAGACCTGCTAAGAGAGGAGAACACAGTTAATGATGCAATACTGTCACACGTTTCTACATGGAGAAGCAGAGATGAGTGGGAAAGGAAGAGCCCAGTGCATCATGAACATCCCGCAGCAGTCTAAGCCTATAGCAGCTTGATTAAAGGATGGCTCCTTTTCTGATTCCTCAGCAAGGTCAAGCCTCCTCCAATCTTATTGGTCAGCCCGTCACTGACTGAACAACTGGCTGACGCTGATTACACATGTTCAATTGGCTGAAAAAACGCTGATGGTATTGGCGACGGCTGCAGACGGCCGACGACACAGAACACACCAAACTGACTCACACCCCCGACTTCAGAAGACTCCACAACGACACCAGACAGACAAAATTGGCTGGCATTAAAGTGTCGGGTGGTCTACCTGTATTTTCTAATGGGCTGGTCCATGGTTTTTGGCTCTGTATTAGCCAAGACAGCAGTAATCTTTGTGCCAGTACTTGTCCATCAGTTGTATAACCAGAAACCTCAGTGGACAGCACGCTTCTCAGAGTGGGAAATATGTGGTGTAAACTGGTTTGTTGTGAGTGTTTTACAGTCGGCGTGTGAGACGTACATCTTGGTTGAGTGCTTGTAACAATCAACTGCTTTTGACACTGAAATAAAGACAACTTCATGGTATCATTCCAACATCCTTATGCCTGACAAATTTAGACTGTTATGGATCAAAACCAAGCTGTGCATACATGCTGAAATCCATCTCCTCCCATCTGCAGTGGTGAAGAGCTTGACTGGATAATGGAAAGCATGCCTGAAGGTCATTCGTGATGTCTTCATATACTGTACAGTACACTGTTCCAACATTTCAGGGGAATAGTTATTGAAGATGTGGAACATTTTAATCTTGTATTTCAGGGGCTCTTACTGTTTCCAACATATCCTGAGGCAAGAACCTGTAGAAGAACATTACTACTGCCCTGAGTTTCTCACTGGGGCCCAGTTTAGCAACAAGCATGCAATGGCTGGTTCTGCTTTGGGGCAAATTTTAGCATGTGCTTGTTAAAAACGTAACAGATAGGAAAAGAAGGCTGTTTGGGGACCTTCCATGTTCTCAGGGAGACCAAAACGTCTGATGTTGTGGTGACACCTGCTTCCTGAGACAATAACCTATATTGTAGTAGCTCTTAGCTTAGTGGCTGCTGGCCACTACTGCAGCCTGTTTCTGCAGGTTTGCAGATTATGACTGGCAGTATTGACCAATGATTACAGAGACTGAAGTCTCTGAAGTAGTTTTATGGGCACTGCATATCAAGTTATGCTTCTCTAGAATTTAGGTTTGCATAGCATAACAGGGCTAGCTTCTTGATCCCCATTCTTCACTGTGCAGAAATATTTCTGGTGTTGTGGGATATTGTCATTTCCAAGTGTCTATGGCTGCTTTTAGCTTTTGACTAAACAAGGAACATTAAAAGTTAACAACTTGGGAGCAGAAACATTCCTATGTTGACAGACCACGTTTAAGCTAGCTTTTCCAGTTGGTAAAAATAAAGCAGCTAAACATAGACATTATTTTCTCAACTGTCTTACTAAAAGGAAGTTTTGTGAAATAATTCAACCAGATGAAATATGAAGATTTTTGGACTAGGTCAAAAAAGACTTCAATTGAAGACAAATAATCATTTTCAGCCCATTTTGTCTTGGGTCAGGCTTCAAAGGGTTATAAATAATTTCAGATGCCAGGATGTTGTCTATACCTTGCAAAGAGTCAAATGAAATAACAAAAAGCTGGAACATTTTCACATGCATGTTTGTTTCATGTTGCTTGAAGAGAGTTTCATGAGACATGTCTGAAGAGAAATGTAGCTCCGGCTGTGTTGTTTAGATGGCAGTCCGTGTATTTAAATCACCAGCGAGCCCTTCTTACCCCCATACGCTTTTTTTTAAAGTGGCAAACATTACTTTTTGACATTTTATATTTAATGAGGCAAAATAATTCATGAGGCCTTTTTAAATTGTCAGCTTGTCGTGAGTTCAAGTGAATGCTCCAAGAGCTTAAAAATAAATATGAAGCACACACAGTTTTTATGTCTGTTAAAAATGCCACCTGATCAATAAATCATGCAAGATGGTGAGATGAAGCAAACTGAAGGAAAGCCTTTAATCCAATCACTAGCTGGTGTGAAACATAGATTTACTGTCATCTGACATTTACAAAGAGCTGCTGTACTTCTGGCCCAGACAAGGAAAGGAGCGGAATGAAAATAGAATAAAGGGCAGAAATGGCTCATCCAGGTGAAAAAGACTTGTCTGTCACATGCCTTCCACTTGGGCTGTAATTATATCGGCGTACTGAGGCTTACACTGCTCTTTGGATGTGAGAGCATTAGCATAATCTGCCCAGCTGATTATGTTTGGGCAGCAGTGACATACAACCGGCCCTATGATTAGGTTTTGTACGGTTGTCAGCCAAGGGCAGCAAAAAGCAATCAGCAGTGCAAATTAGAATGTGCCACACATTTCTGTTTGCAAGGATGGGTCAAGAGATGATGAGTGACAAGTTGGTTAATAGAGGAGTCCATCAGCCTGTTCCCAGGGTAAGTTTAAAGTTAGCCAGTGGTCTGAAGCAGGAATGGGGGTCTGTGCGTGTGAGGATGGCAGATATACTGTATGTGGGATGATCACATTGCAAATGACAATATGACAAGCTCACTGCCTTGTGGCCATGTGCCCCAAAATACCATGTGATAGATGAGGGTGTGAAAATGATTTCATCCATATCCATTCACACACACTCTGAAACTTTGGCCTGAGCTTCCACCACTCTGTCAGGAAGAAAGAATGAATCATGAATATTTATGAGCGAGCTGAATTAGAAACCGATGCCACAGACGCCCATGTGGATTGTGGGTACTAACGGCGTATTGGAACCCATCTGTTCCTGCAGGCCTGCGATCCATTAGTGTGATACCACAGGTGTTCCTCTGACAGCTACAGAAACATAACAATTCATTTGGCATTAAGCAGTTTGTACTTTTATTTACACAAAAGAGCATATAAAGATCAAATAAACATTCTGATTCAGTTTATGAGCAGATACTAAATCATTATGGCAGGACTGACGACTTGTTTTCTAAATGTGTTTTAGCAGATTTTACAGTTTAAGTTTAAGTTTAAGTTTATTTGTTTATATAGCCCTTTACAGTACCCATTGGATACACAAAGTGCTTTACAGCAGGGGTAACAGAAAAAGAGACAATGTAAAACATCATAAAAATGCAAAGTTAAATACTGGGAAAAATTAAGAACAAAGAAGATCAAGAGCTATGAAAACAACCAACAGAGAATCAGAACAGGCTACTCGGGGGAGCGCAGGGTGTACCTAAAAGAGAGTAAAATCTTTAGTAAATAAACTAGTTAGAATTAAAATTATTAAAAGCTAGACGAAAAAAATAGGTCTTTAGCCTCGATTTAAAAGATCCCAGCTCAGTCGTGAGACGAATGTCGGGAGGCAGCGAGTTCCATAATCTCGGGCCAGCAGCCGAGAACGAGCGGTCGCCCCACTGTTTTAATTTAGTTCTTGGGACTTCTAAGAGAAGTTGCCCAACAGAACGAAGGGCCCTGCTGGGGTCCCGGCGGACTAGCAGGTCAGCCAGATAAGGGGGGGCCAGGCCGTTGAGGGCTTTGAAAACAAACAAAAGTAATTTAAAATCAGTACCTCAAACATTTGGGTCACTTGTTGAAACAGCAACTTGCTGTCTCATGTTTGTGTTTCTTAATGTTAAAAATACTCAGTCATTGTATGAAGTTATCTTTATAGCAACATATTGGACCACTTTGCTGGTGTGTAACTGAGATCTGTCCATCACAGTTAAAACGTAAAACTGCAATTCTAAATTGACCGTTCTAGGGGTCCCCAAGGAGCACAGGAGTCAAAGAGGGTTCAACTGTTCAGAGTCAAAATGAAGACCATGTCTACAAAAAGACGAGTCATCCACTTACGTTTTTCATCATTCAGACATTTCTGGTATTTTTGAAGCCTGAAAACACGAACTTTTGAAAGCAGGTATCAAAGGGGACCAGCGAGGTTCATCAAAAGGGAGAGGGACCCAACTGCAGTCACGATTAGTCGCCATATATCCAATCCACGCCACAAGTCCCAATCGGAAGTTTGTTCTTCTAGTAACTTCCTAAAATCTAACCCTAACCCTGACCCTTCCACTAAACCTAACAACCCGACTACGCCATAGCATCTGTTCAGTTGATGTTGTGGTCTGCTGCATAACTTTGGCTTGATGTGACATGGTAAAAGGCAAAAAATACACCTAGTCGCCCAGCCTCTCAGGATACCTAGTGTCAGAGTTGCATGTACCCCATGCACACGGTTTGACCATTTTAAACTAAAAAGAACACATAAAAACAAACAAAAACGGACTAACTTCAATGCATTTCAATGGACGTTCAAGCTGAGAATGTCCGAGTGTATGGGAAAGCTGTGCGCACTGTGATTGGCTCATCGCGTGTGGGGGCGTGGTTTTACATATTTTTTAGACAAATAATATGCAAATCAATATATTTCAAGCTTTTATTTGTTTGAATGTTGCTGATTAGGACTTGCAGCTTCAGAAAACCTCAAATTCTAAAACAAAAAAAAAAGAATATTGCATGAAATCAATTCATAAAGGACTTTAAATACAAAATAGTCAGGCCTCCTAAAGTAAAATCTTGCATCTGTACTTAGTTCTTGGTTGGGGTCCCTTTTGCTTGAATGACTGCCTTAACCTGGCCTGGCATGGATGCAACCAGCTTGTGGCATATCTCAGGTGTTATAGGAAAAAAAAAAACATGCTTCCATCTCAGCCTTGAGCTCTTCTTTATTGTTTGGTCTCTTCCCGTTCAGCTTTCTCTTGACAAAGTCCCACAGATTTTTGATGGGGTTCAGGTCAGGTGAGTTTGCGGGCCAATCAAGCATGGTAATCCCATGGTTGTTGAACCAAGATTTTGTACTTTTGGCAATGTGGGCAGGTGCCAAGTCCTGTTGGAAGATGAAGTCTGCATCCCTATACAGCTGGTCTGCTGAAGCAAGCATGAAGTGCTCCAAAATGTCCTGGTAGACGGCTGCGTTTATGCTGGACTTAATGAAGCTCACAGGTCCATTCCTTATGAAGTCTTCCACACTTTTGAAAGGCCCTTTCCTGACCATCTTCTCCAGGCTGCTGTCAGCCCTCCGGCTTGTACACTTTTTTCTTCTGGGTGGAGATTTGCGTGTTGTCTCCAGTCAGTGACAGAGCTAAGGGGATAGTGTTCTGATGAGATAAACTCGTCGATTGGAGCAAACCTTTTTTTTTTTTCCTTTTTTTAAACGTCGACTGGAGCCGACAACAGATTTACTCGAATTCTCGATAAAAATATTGGATCCAGCAAAGAAAAGGAAGTATTTTTTGGTGAAAAGAGCTTTAGATAGTGCACACTCAAAAACTATGGGTTAATATTGGTTTGGCTTTCACCCACTTTCCAGCTTTGAAGGACAGACTTGGGGCTGAAGAGCAATGTGACCATTGGCCCGAGGGAAGGAGCTCTCAGTTTGAATATTGTTTACAAACAGAAACAGGGGAACACTCTGGACTCTTCCTTTAAATATTTTGATATCTTTGAATATGATTACACTGGTGGAAGAAGATTTGTGTTATATCACCTGAACACCCTTTACTAAACAGCAAAGTCAGATGTTCCAATCTCAACTTTCTGTACCTCTGTGGGGATGCTGGTGGCCTCCTTCTGACTTTATTGCCCCAGAAGGCAGATGATATCAGCAGACATTTGCTGTCACACTCATTTAATAGTCGTCTGTTGGTGATGAAGTTCACAGAACAGTTCAAATATCCTCTAATACAGAACCAGTTCTCCTATTTCATGAGTGACTAAAGTGTCATCCAGAATGATGACTTTAATCATGAAGAGGCTGGACGACCTCCCACTGAAAGCTTATCATCATCCATCAGAATTAGACCTCAAACTGCCCCGACTTCTTTTTGCCTTCATGACAGTAATCCACTCAGTAATCACTCTTTTCTATATTCCAAGATGCAAACATACAGGAAGTGGAAATATCACCGTATCAGATATGCTTAAAGTATGAGTTAGACTGTGCTAGGAAGTAAACAGTAAGCAAGAAAATAGTAGCATCTGATACTGCCAACATCCACAACATTAACATCCTGTGTACAGGAAATGGGTCTGTGCAAAAACTAAACAGCTGAATGGCCTTGGAAGCGATTTGATTAGTCCCCATGGCTTCAGGCAGTTTAACAGAGATTTGTGGTGTGATAATTGGATTAAACTGAATGTTGGAAGCCTGCATCCCTGCAAGTACAAACACTGTAAATAGAGTCAGAGCAAAATGATGAGCAGATGAGTCAATGCTGGGATTTGTGACTGGTGAAACCAGAAAGTAGCACCAATGGGTTTCCTTATAAAGGGCTGGTTTATAAGAACGATGCCCTTTTCACACTAGCACCTATTTAGCCAAACCCAGCACCACACAGCCCGATTTGTTTGTGTTCACATTACTATTTTCCCGGAGAGCATGGACGTAGCTACCATTTAAGACACAATTAATCAAATAACCACAAAGCTCAAAAGCATTTACCTGAGAATGCAGATTGATAGTGAAATCTGACTCTTTCCCTACCAACAACTTATATTCTAGAACTGATCCTCAAGTTAAATCAGATGTTATTCATTGTAATCATTAACATGAACACAGTAGAAACCAACTAAACTGTACGAATAAGTGACGAAACGCCAGCGATCGGCCTGGATTTGTGGTGAAAACTTATTCCTCGTCTAGGAGAGTTCTCCCCTCGTCGATTGCCAAAAATGCCCAAAGTGTCGGGCAGTGTAGTTAACCCCATAAAGACCAGTCACTATTCTATTCCAATGGACTTCCAAAGCTTTTTGACCGTCACGGGCAGTTGCAAGCATGTGTGAGTGATGTACAATGGTTAAATTTAGAAAATCATCCATTGCTCTCAACTGTAATGTGAACGAATGAAATTGGGGTGGTGTCGTGTTGGCCCAGTGAGGGCCAGGCTAAGTAGGTGCAAGTGTGAAAGGGGCATTGACTGGTCTGTTATCATGCTTTTTTTTTTCTGTGATCGCAGCAGCGGAGGCATTTGCCGAGAAACAATGTAGTTGCACGGCTAACTGTTCCCATCGCTCTGGGGCTCATCACTAAGTTCGGGCAAACCTCAGAGTACAAGTTATTTAAGTAAAAGGTTCTTATTCTCCATGAATGAAAAAGGACACCAGATGATATTCCAGGATGTTCCATTTTTCTGTTAGTAAGGATAGTTTTTCTTATCTGGATGATTGTGTCTGATCTACTTTGAGTGCTTTGAGTGCCTTGAAAAGCATGTTATAAATCTGATCTATTATTATTATTATTATTTCCACTTTTATCTGGAATAAAAAGGTACCCAGAATATGAAAGGAATATTTGGAAAGAGGAAAGGGAGATGGAGGTCTGCCTCTTTCTAACTTTCTTTACTATGACTGCACTGTAAATTCTAACAAGTTGAGTTAACTTGAAAATATTTAAGGAGCCGACTGCCTTCAGAAAAGTAGTTGAACAAACTTAATTGTCTAAATTATTGTGTAATAATTATATTTGAGTGAGCTTTATATTTTTTATTTTTATGTAACCACTTTATATATATATCTCAATATAGTTAAATTCAAATCAAACCAAAGAGGCTCAAAGTATGAATGGAGGCGAGTTTGTATGGACCGATGACCCACAACCCTTTCTCTCTCCGGCTCTCCTGGAGTATATCGAAGTGCCCCTCAACCAGAAGGCTATATTCCCTCTGGTGAGTCCTGGGTCTGCTCTGGCTTCATCTCCCAGAGGGATGTGGCCAGAAAACCTCCAACAGGAGGCAGGCGGGAGGTATCAGAGTCATCTGAATCACATCAATTAACTCTGTTAAGCTCTACAAACTCCTCACCTGACTTTAGACTGAGCCTGGCCACGCTCCAGTTCTTCCTTCTCACTTTGGCTGCTTGTGTATGTGATCTATGGTTTTGGTTACTACCCATAGGTCCTTTTTCACCACTGTGAACAAGACTTTAAGATACTTGAAGTCCTCCACTTGGGAGAGGATCTCATTCCTAAACCAGAGGGCTTTCAACCCTTTTCCTTTACAATAATATTTAATCAAGTTTATCAGCTTACTTGCCTGACTTTTTCTGAACAAAGCTGAGTATTGTGATTAGCATTTTGTCTCATTATTCATTTCAGTGCAGATAACATTGTTATAGGCAGGAATGTGCCCCATATTGTGGTGAATAGATCTACATTTTCCTACAGACTATTGCACGGTCAGAATAATGTGAGTGTAGATACAGTATAATGCATGTGTGATGGTGCAACAATCCGTAGGGGAGCGGTAATCTGGAGAAGAAAGAGAAAAACTGCAAAATGCAGGCTAGTATAGTAAAGAATGGCTGGCTATTAAACTGTGATGAAGTGACCTCAGATGAGTAAGAAAGTTCGGGATGAAGGCAGGAGAAGAAGAGGACCCCTGGTGTGTAGACGCTGAGGGGTGGCACAGCAGGAGATGGCCTAGATGGTTGAAATGCCCCGAGAGCCCAGTCAAGGAGGAGATGGGGATGTAGAGGGTTGGACAAAATATGCTCTGAGAAGATGAAGTCAGACTTACAACCATAGAAATAAAGAGTAGAAGCAGCATTGACCTCTCAAGGGCGAGAAACATAGCCGCCATCTTGGACCGGTCACAGCTCAGTTAGCAGCTACCGTGGATGAACGATACCAGAGCTCTGTTCAGCGTTTTCTTGCTGTGATCGGCGGAGCATCGAAAGCAGCCAACTGGGAGTTACTTTTCACAAGTAAGCCTGAACATTAGTATTGGTTGTATTTAGTGGATAGAATAGTTGTAATAATCTGTTCACCAGTGGCATCATGCTAAGCTCAGCGTCATGCACGTTTCTTTGCTCACTGTTAAAGTTATGTCATGTAAACATCTATGAAACTTTATAAATCACATTAAATAAGACAGGTGTCGATTACAGCTGGTATTTGAACGCTGTGGTAGAAATAATCCCAGTGTGACTGGTACTACCCTGTTTGATTGGAGTATTTTAAACAGGAGACGTCACACAGAAAGAATGCATCCATCTCTAACTACAGGAAAATGTTTCTCATGTTTCATCGTCTCATCTACTTTCATTCAAATCAACACAATTCTGATTTTACACTTGAGTGTATAGACCAATATGTTGTTGAGTATACAGTCCTGATACACACTCAGAGCTAGCAGTGACTGACAAATGATAACTGGAGGTGTGATGTATTATAATGTAAATCAGACATAAATGATGTCCAAGTTATTTGTGTAAAATAAGACAATGTTTGTCCTTCTTTCTACCAGGATCATAGCTATGCATCGCCTGGTTGTCTGACTTCTCTGAAGGCCACAATCACCAATTTATGGGAAGAGTGGAAAGTATGGAGCGAGAAAGAGAGAAAAAAAATACCAAGGCATGGGGGGAAAGATGAAGACTTTAATAAAGTGTCTTCTGGAAGATCTGAGGGAAAAGAAACTCATAAATTAATAACATAGGAGTTAAATATAATATTTATATTTCATTACAAACAACAATTTATATTGAGGTTTATTTCACTGATATTTTAGTGAAATAAACCAATACAATGTGTATATATTGTTCATATGTGTCTATGTAGAAACTCATTTTACCACCCTGCACCACCACAGGAAGTGATTCCTGCCAGTGGTCATCAAACGGTACAATTCATCTCTCTGACAGTCATTTCATTATTTACTTATTTGGGATCTAATTATGTGTAATAACCCGGTCATAATAATTCCCAGCCAGCATTTCCATGTGGGGCCCATATGTGTTAAATTTTTGCTGCATATGAGGGACCCAAGTGAGTTTGTCCATGGTTTCCATGGTATCCCCACCTGTGTTTGCCCATATAGCCTGTAGGCATCGGTTTGAACTGGGTAAATTTGCAGATCTCATGGTTTAAATTACATGTTCCCCATATGTGGAAACCCACATGGGAAAAACACAGGTGGGGCCACCATGGAAACCGTGGACAATCCCACTTGGAATATGCAGCCAAATTTAACCTACGGGCCCCACATGGAAATGCTGGTTGGGTGAGGAACACTGTAAACACTGCCTATGTATATACTGAGATTTTATCTAATTCTTGTTATCATATATTGATATTCTTATTATATTCTTGTCTTATTTTACATTTTATTTCTTGTATAATATTAATATAGGAAGGGTTGCAGTTTAATTTTTTTTATTTGAGTTTATTTTACTTTATTCTTACTTTTGAACTCATTTTTTTATTTAAACTAGTCTTACTCTCTCTACGTCTGTAAATAGGAGCAATGAAGAAAAAGAATTTCCCACAAGAGATTAATGAGGTAATTCTGATTCTGATATATATTGTTACAAATGTAATTAAACATTTTGAATATTTAATAATTTTTTCTGTCAGTAATGTGTAGGATGGGTAGATAATTAGGTGTCATCTTAAGTTTTATTTGTGAATGTTATAATAGTAGAAAAATGAGGATATATATTTATGTATATTTGCATTGTTACTGTTATTATTAAGTGTCAAAGTATTATCAGTGTGGAGATGATAGTAGTGGGAGTATTAGTATAGTATTTAGTATTCCATTACACTTATTCTATATTATTATGTTGTATATGTGATGCAATATCATACGCTATTAAGTTATATTAGTATAACTGTTAGCAGTAGTCATGGTAGAAGTAGTAGTATTAACAGCAACTATTAGTAGTACTGTTTACATCAAAAACTGAATAATTAATTGAATAATTAATTGAATAGTATCGATTTGCTAACAAAATAAGTTTGTACTTCTCATCCCTTTTCAGATGTGTAGATTGAGTATATGTTCTTAATGTGTTTACTATTTTTGTTTTTCTAATTTCTTTCATTGATTATGTCAGTCCATTGATGTATGATTTTTGTTTTGTTTTACATGCCCGAAATACATGCTCATACACCAAAAATATCTGTTTTGTTAATAGTGATTTGAAAAATCTTTAATGAAGTGAAACAGACTCGTACAGTCTCAGAGGATGCAGACATCATGTAGCCTACCTGAAAACAGACACAACATATTACTGTTAAGCCCACTAACTGCACGCAAACTACATAAATACGTCTTTTTGATGTAACTAGCATTGCATATCACAGCAGTATGTCTTTTTTGCAATGGAGGAAAATTGATGAGTAATCCAGTTAGTTCTGCTGGTTTATATCACTTATAAACAGGTGAGGGAACGGAGCTGGTGACTGGTCCAAGATGGCGGCCCAACGGCTCGTCAGCTCCCATAGGCAGCAGCGGTCAATGCTGCCTCTAGTCTTTATTATTTCTATGCTTACAACTACATTCAGAGAATGACGGCTTGGGACTGACATGCACTGAAAGATGAGGTTAACATTTTCTAGATGTAAGCAATGAGAGAATTCAAGGACAGAATAGAAATGATAGAAAAGAATGAAATAGACCTTTATTGTCATTGTACTGCACACGCTCAGAATAGCAATGTAACTAGCTGTAGTGATGAAGGGGACAGGAGAAGCCTGACAGGAAGACAGACCCGATGACAGACCTGCAGGGACAGATACCGGTAGACGGACATAATGTGCCAGATCTTTGCATTTAACCTTTTTTCCAATGGCGTTTAACTTCATTCATGAATTCCTGTGTCAGCATATTTAACTGCCCTAAAGAAGCAGACCAACTTCAATCACTTCTGCTTTATAAAGAAAATGCTTAGAATGGACGATTTAGGGTTCAGTGTGAGGTGAAAACACTGCGTCATTGTGACTGGTTTGATCAGAGAAATTTCTGAGTTGCCAGTATTTTCCAATACTTTGTGCACCTTGCCCTTGTAGACGGTTGTTTCGCCTTCTGCAAGTGTCTCCATTGAGTTTTAAAGGGACATTTTTGTTGTTTTTGGGGGGATTAGGATCATGTGAGGTACTTCAGAGACACAAAGGGCAGCAGAGTGCTATCAATTTTAAGACAGGCAGAAGATTGATGGGACAGACAAGCTACTCAAGTTTGGGACAGTAAAGGAGCATTTTCTTACCCATCTCAAATGAACAAACCACAGAAATTTTCATTGAAGTTCATACAATTTAGATTACTATTCAGTTTTTACACTTTGTTTGAAATGAAAGAGTTTACTTTGTCACTACAGTTCTGAAACCAACCTGATCTCACGGAAAACTGATGCTGGTCCACGGAAAAACATGCAGCAGACTCAAAAACTGTCACCAACATTTTGCTTCTCCAGTTTCTTACTTTGATAAAAACTCCCGGCATGCCGCTGATCACATGTGAAGGCATGCCCCACAGGGCATCCACGCGAGTCAACGTGCACAAAGTTTGAGTCTGAGTGTTGGTAGCTCGGAGAAACAGCTCGGACGGCAGCCTGCCCACAGCTGCCGTCAGCTTCAGAATTTCCCGATGAACCAGGTACCAGACAGCTCCAATCAGCAGGAACCCAGTTATCATACAGTAAATCCAAACATGTACAGGTCTTTAGTGTGACCTGCTGGGACCGTCCCGTCCGGACAAGATGCCGCCCCCTGCACCTTGTCTCTGGGTAAAAAAATATTATCCGTTGTGATGAGAGACCTGCTGTCCAGATCCATAGTTGAAGTTTTAGGATTTAGGAGAAGAATGCAGAGAGAGGCTCAGAGGAGTGACAGGACAAAGATTGCAGGAAAAACAGGGAGGGAGGGAGCAGAGGAAAGCACGTCTGCACTCGCTGACAGCCGAAAGTTTACCGTCTTTCGCTCGGCTTCATTGATTAAAATGACATCTGGTTTGTTACCAACGGCCGTCTGCCCGACTGCACGTGAACCCAACATCAGCGAGACGCTGGTTTCTCCCCACTGCAGCGCGGTGACTTTTCAAAGGCATTACCTCGAACTGAGCTGAAAACTCTGGTGTGTCCGGTGAGTTTCTGTGGTGTCATGCTTCTCCTGAACGCAAAAACATGGCGATACGATATGGCAGCCTCCACCGAGCCGCCCTGCTTGATGTGTAAATGAATGATACGGACGGCAAATTTAGAACTTAGAGGAACACTTCAGTTTGTTGATGGGAGTGATTACTAATTAATGAAAAAACACTTTTGAACCAAATAATCAGTTTTTGTGAATAAATAACAGGAGAACTTACACAATATCCCTTTAAAACAAATAAAGAAGGAAAAAGAGAACACACAATCTCGTCTGCCACTGCTTCTGAAGTGTCATGAACTTGCATGAACATGCAAATAGGAAGTGCAATGTTCTATTGTTTAGGCTATAAAATATACTAAATAATGTTGTTTTGAGTAAATTATGGACGCTACCCGCTCAGGACACTTGGATAACATTGGACGAGTAGTATGGAGGACCATTGTCAAGTTTTTGTGGACTTCTATGGACCTTTTTGCTTCAGACACCGGCGAATCCCATTATGTGAATGTCAGCATTTAACGAACACCCCCAGGGATCTCTGGCTGCATTTGAGATATTAAAAAAGTGCTTGCTCAGCATGAGGGTGAGTAGAAAATGAAGGCACATCATTCTGTGGGTGTACTATTCCTTTTACCTGTAACGTATCACAGGCCACAATTTTGTGACAGCAAAATTAAACAATCTGTCCATGTTTTGGAGCTGATAGCAAAGTCATTGAGCCATAAAGCAAAGCACTCCAGGTCACATGATCCCAAAAAATTTAAAAAGATTGATTCGCTCCGGCAAAGTTACAATGTGTGGTTTTTGAGGAGGGCTGCCCACATGGAGCACCAACATGTGTCAAGTGTTGTAAATTGATCCAAGAAATCATTCACTATTACTTACAATATGCTAATGTTTGGGTCAAAAGTTACGCGGTTTCCCTTTAAGATGTGCCTTCAGACAGAATTCAAAATTGAGCACAGTTAAAAAAAAAAAAGAGAAAAGGTTGTTTACCTTTATTTTACGAGTTCTGCTTGTCCTGAGGATCAAAAATCAATTTCAAGTCTGAGGAAAAGTCTTGTTGATATAGGATCAAAGCTGTTAAGCTTTGCAATGGACAAGTCTTTCAAAACTCAATGACTCTACAGTATAACCCTCCATGGCATACAGGGATGGCTATCACTGGGAGTGAGCATCAGGCTTCGGCATAACGAGTAAAATAAATGAAATGGAGCAATATTTAGATGCGATGCACACTGCCTTCACATGTGATGTTTGTCTTTCACTCCGACAGACTTTCATGCTGTTGGCCTCCTGAGAGAGATAAAGTAGTTCAAACCTTTTATTTAGTGGATCTTTTTGAAGGTCTTTCAGAGCAGAAACATCAGTGGATACGAGCTGAGCAGAAATCATATTATACGCATGCACGCATGCCATGACTGCTGGAATAAATAGTTTTTTTCTTCAGGCTGTTTTGCAGTGCAATAAACTGATGAGCTCAAAAGGAGTTGCAATCGATTTGATGAATTGAAGGCCCTCCGGCTGCTGCTAGGATGTAAACAAATCCCTGAATCTTTTTGTCTGAGGAGCTGGGATTTGTATAAATTATTTATTACTTAAATCAAATGAATGAGTTGCAAAATCTGCTCTTGTTTTCGAGTCTGAAAACTGCAGCAGTCCAGTCACTGGAGGCCTCTTTAAACTTAAGCTGTTGTATGTGTTATTGCAGTATCATGCAGATGATCTACAGCGGAACAGTTAAGACTTTCGTTTGTGATGTGGATGTAGGACTTACAGGGCTGATCCCCTTGTCACTCCTCTGCTTTTAGTCGCTAAACCTGAGATTAAACTGCACCACTTTAACGTTACATTTGAGGAGACTGCATCCTCCCCTCTACTGCCCCAATCATTTAGACTGTCAACCAGAGACACAAGTGTCTTAAGGAAGATTCATTATGATCCCACAACCTACAGGGTGGCCAAGGTAATGAGATGTGCCAAATGGAAAGGTGGCAATTCATCGTCCTTGTCTGTTACAGTGTCCTGTCTCATCTTCATGCTACTCTGCAAAAGATCCCCCACCTTCCCACATAATGCGTTGCATAAAAGCCGAGAGGGAGAAAAGAAGGGATGCATAGCTGCCAGGAAGCATTGCAACACAGTGACAACCTCATTATTGCATGCGACCACCTTTCAGTTCTGCATTTTAGTGCTGTCAGATTAGATAGGGGGTGGCATAAGACTAAAAACACAAGGTGTGTGTCATGTACCATCAGTGTTATTTGGTGAGAAAATAAAAATAAAATCTAATATTTCTCTGGAAAGTTGGTTTCCAGTCTTTAATTTCCCTAATGCAGTTGTGTTTACTGGCTTGAAATGTTTAGCACCTTCATTCTTTAACTACAGTTGTGCATTGTATTCTATTTAAGATGTTTTTCAGGCAGTAGTGGCTCTTATTTGACAGTAGCTGCAGAAAAAAAAAAGGATGACATGCAGTTGAGGACCATAGGCTGGCTCTCAAACCCAGTTGGTTGTGGCAAGGACCCACAACTTCTGTACACAGAGTTACCACTGATCTAGTTGGACTCCACAAAACCCAGTGTGTTCTGTGTTTTTAATAGTTGTTGTAAAGGAGTTCTTTTCAACCTAATTATCTTTTTAAGAGTTATGGTATACCCTGCGAAGGACTGGCAACCAGTCCAGGGTTTACCCTCTCTTTTAGAAGGTTTTATTAGATTCCCTGCTGCGACACTCCTGACTCAGATGTCTGCCAGTAGCGTACTGACTTGAGTCAGGTGTGTTGCAGGGAACTTCTAAAACCTTTGGACACCAGCCCAAGAGGACCAGGTTTGAGGATGCTCAGTAAAGACAATGGATAGGCGGATGAAGTCCTGAAATGACTGACCGAATGTAATCTGCCATTATAAAAATAATTTGTTCATGTTTTTGCGAGTTTAAAAAGTCTAATGAACAATTTTAAAACATTTCCTTGCAAAAGGAGCATATTAAATTTCCTTTATGTTTCTAGGAACAACAAATGGCAAAAATAGCACAGCCTACTCTTGTTAAAAATTTCATAGCTGTTGCAAACCAAGTCGGCAAGTGGTAGCAATATGCTTTTATTTCAAACCACTAACCGTGAGGGGGAGAGTTGATGTGTTACATTCATTAACCAGAATGAGGCAGAAAAGCTTAAAGAGGGGGTTTCATGTCATTATTAGGCACATAATTCCCTTTGATGGCACAATCAAATAACTGTATTACCTTCAGTAGTTTTGAAAATACAATAAACAACCTAAAGAAATGTGACATCACTCCATATCTGTATCTGATGCCTTAAAAATTCACTGCTGTCCCTTTAAGATGCCTCCTGCTGTTTCTGACACGCCCACTCCCCTCAACACAACAGAGAAGGGTCTATCTGTGGCTCGCAAGACAGAGGCGTGTCATAGAGTGGGTGTTTCGTTGAGTGACGTCACTCGACGACACGCCCACCAGGCCTATGAGAGCACGGTAAAACCTAACCCTACCCCTGACCCTTCCCCTAAACCTAACAACACCCACCCACTGTGTGACACGCCCAGTATAGGACACGCCCCCTGGGTTGGAAGCCACAGATGGATGCACTTGACACAACACTCATGCTCTGGTGGGGTGGAGCTCAGCAAAGGAGGGGGAGGAACTTCGTGGTCTCAGAGGTGCTATGTAGGAGCAGCCATGTTGGTTTCCACAGGAGATTCAGGGCTTTTTCAAATGTGCGGGAATGAGTCAAAGTAACCCCCAGGGCATGTTTTATGGGGAGGGAATGTCATGATTACATGATAAAAAGCTCAAAACAGCCAATTTTGTATGTCGTCCCCCCCCCCCCTTTAAGCAACACAACTAAGCTATGGCAGATAACAGCAGTTCTGTTCTCCCTGCATCGGCCCCAGTCCGGTTCAGAACTGGTGTGACCTCATCACACCGTTCCAGGGGACGGAGCTCCTCTCCTGAGGAGGAGACGGAGCTACTGAGAGATTTTTAATTTATTCTGTTAAGTTTCCATTTCATTCAGTAGTCAGATCAAATATCCACTTTTTTCATGAGCAGTTGGAGATCATTTTAATTTACGTCAAAAGGAATAATTGAAAAGTAACAGAAGTAATTAGTTATTTTTATTAAGCTGTAACTTTATTATTAACTCTGTTACTTTTTTGGAGAAGTAATTAGTAACTATAATTAATAACTTTTTTAGAGTACCACCTGGCATGGTAAATGGGGCGATTGCTCCTTCTCAGTGGCCAGTCCAAAACTGTGGAACTCACT
Source organism: Atherinomorus stipes (assembly GCA_023101725.1). NCBI lineage: Eukaryota > Metazoa > Chordata > Actinopteri > Atheriniformes > Atherinidae > Atherinomorus > Atherinomorus stipes. The sequence continues at coordinate 262,159 of JALJCO010012583.1, read as the reverse complement.
ACCACCATTTCTGCCTTCCATAGCCGGGGAGCCAAAGTCAATGAAATGGGCTGAACCTGACGTGGTCTGCCAAACTATTGACCCCATAGGTATGACAGGAAGAACCAATCCTTGGAGGGTGTGATCTGCCAAAAAATATTTCCAAACAAAAATTCTGACCATTTAATGACTGCACACTGTATTTTTGTCAAAAGTGGTGGAAAATATTTTTTTACCCCTTAGATCCTTACTGTGTTGGTTATACTGGCAATAAATGCATTCCAGATGCACAGAACAAGTGCTGACAACATCCACTAAAAAAATGACTTTTAAAGACATTTTCTACATGATTTTACATCAATTTAATGGCGTTCTCTCACTTTTTTTTCTTATTTTTACTTAACTGGCAATTAACTACTTCCCCAAGTTATGACATCAGTCAATACGCCATTCTTTTATTCAAACAGAAAAATTCTTCCCACAGAAAAAATAATAAAAATCCAACTAGAATCATTGGACCTGTGATGATTTCACTCGTAGTTGGTGATCAACAGGCTTAGAACCTCAAAAGGATTTTAGACTCCTCTAAACATACTGGATATTTGGTAATGGTTGTCATTTTACCTGTTTTAAAGGGAATAGAGGCAGGAATTTTAAATAACAAACATGCATGTCCATTTTTTTTAATGCTAATGAGTGATGAAGCGCTAAATACCAAAAAGAACGTTTCCACCCACGTCTCTCTCCGTTCCCTTGAACAGGCTGTGTGCTGCAAAATGCGCTGCAATTCGGTGCCCTGAGGACGTGACGTCAAATGACGCTGCATCCGTAGTTTTGATACAGGAAGAAGACGGTTGCGGTAAATTCAAACACTGTAAGTGATAGTTATGGATTCTTCTGCCGTCAGCAAACGATCCAGATCAACTGAAAGACACTAAAAAGTGTAACTACGAAGAAAAAGGTGAGTAAACAACATTATAGCTTCAGTTTGTGCACGCTCCTTTGACGGCTTGGCTCATGGCTGCAGTTACCTGAAGCGCCAGTTGCGAGTTTCATTTCTTAATCTTGCCTCAAGTCCCTTTTACTATTTTATTATTACTGAACTTTATCTGTAGGTGTGTTTTATGTGATGCACTTTGGTCAGAACGAAGACTGTAAAAGAATGGACGTAGTATCTGGTCACATCTGAAAAGCTGCAAGTAAAGCCAATTGGGCGTGTCCCACAGTGGCCATCTTGCCGTGCTGCCTGTGTGACGTCACTCCCGGAAAATACTAAAATGGGCAAAGCGCGGCCTCGGGGCAAATGATTGACAACAAACGTACTCTGGGCTAAATGCTAACTGAGCTAACTTAAAAATAGCACAAGCTAACGAAGATTAGCCTCTGAAGCGGTGGGCTAAAGGTAAGACATGTTTGGACTTGCTGTTAGTTGGTTTAATACCACCATTTTGCTACTCCGCTGCAGACTGAGACCTTACCTAAGAGCAAATAAGGAGCTAACCGTTAGTCACTGGTTGGCAGGCCGGCATCCGGTCTGCTGCCTGTCAATCGTACGCCCCTAATTATGTTTAATTTCAAGATTAATTAACATCTAAACAGATAAGTTATAACCTAAGGACAGCTCTTCTTCTGATACATCCCTGCATGGTTCATGTCTTCTTCTCCATTTTTGGTGTATTCTTTGTTGCAGCGCCACCTACAGGCCTGGCCTGCACCAGCATTTTTACTGGAATAGTGTTGATGGACACTCTAGGAAAGCTTCATCTGTTCAAACAGCTTTTTCTTGAAAACGAAATTGTTTTGTGTCTGTGTGGATGTGGGCTGAGTGAAATGACCCTGGACTCTCCACCTGAGTAGCTGATAGTTGTTTGAGCAACCTTTAGAACTGCTGTGATGCAAACCCACATCACATTAAGAGTGGTATTTTTTTTTCTGCAAAGCTGTCTTTTCTGAAGTCTGTACTCATCTCCTCGGCTATCTTGGATAAATTTTGAATGGCTCCATGATAACATTGCTTGTCTATTACATTCAGGCTGACATTTTATTCTGAGGCTGCAGTTCGTCTGCACCACATGGAAACTGTTGTGGTAGCTGGAGCTACTTATTGCATCCCCACTTCTTATAACTTGTGAACAGCCTGTGGGCAGGCTACAGTACATCTCGGTAAATAAATGAACAAGAACAACACCTCCCAGTTGTAACTACTGCTGCTATGATTAATGGCTCATGAGAGTGCTGTTTCACACAAATATCTTATAAGTAGTATTGTTCATCTGTATTTATATTCAATCCGCTGTTTCTAACTGTTGCATTTATTGAATGTTTTCTGTTGCCTCAGAGAACCAATATTGATTAGCATACATACCCTACTAAAATAAACAAGTAGAGAAGATTATGAGTTAAAGATCTGATAAAATACTGAATAATTTGTTTATTTTCATGTTATTTGATGTAGTGAAGAATAATGGATTCAGTTAAAAGAAACGGAATTCAAAAGGATAGAGCTCCAACGATTAGTCGAATAATTGACCCGATCCAACGTTGGATGTCAGCAACGTTCAGACTGCCCAGCTTTCCCAGACAGAGTGGGAGAAGAGAGGGGTCTATGATTGTACTGTGTGACCAGGTCAATGGGATTTACAATAACACGAGCTAGTATAGGGGGCTGGTGGACTTTTCTGTGCAACACATCTGCTAACCAGACTTCCAGACTGGAAGGACAACTGGTCTCTATCCACACTGTTCTACCAAAGTTTTACTTAAAACATTCAATCAACAAGATGAGAATAACCATAACATACGTTAACAACGCTAAATATTAGCTCGTTATCTCACCAAAAGGTTTCTTTCATCCGAACGTGGTTGCCGTGTGCATGTGACAGTGTAACCAAACTGAAAATTAAAGGCAGAACTAAAACCTTAAACGTTAAGGTTAAATGATGCCATGTTAACCACTGACTGTGCAGTAAGTCACAAAATGCGCAGTTTTGATTTAATCTCCAGAAGGAAAAAAAAAAAAGTGTATTATTTTTTAGGATTTATCCTCTGGAAATTTAACAAGATAAAAAATGAAAGTGAAATGAAAGTGTCACCATGACAAGACAATGCAGCTGGCTCACATAAACACGATTAGTACCATTCTAAAAAAATGTCTGACTCTAGATATGAAAAATGGAGTTTGTGCAAAGCTGAAACTGAAAACAAATAAAGAGATTTGGCTTGTTCCGCTCCTAAAAACCAGCACTGCTCCAAAGAGATAACGCGTATGATAATCTGAGCCACTCTATATTTTGGGCCAGTGAATCAGTTTGATCTCTGAGCGCACCCTCTCAGTACACTTCACCATTTTTTATGTCCTTTAGCAGGGAAACAGTAACCACTGTTTAGAGAGTACACATTCTACTTTCTCTTATGGACCACAGCTTCTCGCCTACATTCTACCTCCTGCGACTGCGCATCATCCGCAGGATCATTTACACAATATAGTCAACTTGTTCAATGTGCATTCCCTTCTGTCAGGGGGTTTTCCGCTCCTCTGTTGCAGTGCGGTCCAAGTTGTTCAGTTTCCTGGCAGTGCTGGTTGTGACAGAGAGTGTCCATGTTCTTCAAATTTCCTTGTATTCAAAACGTTTACTCATCATAAATTATCATCCTAATTAAGTTTGTCCTGTATATGTACAGTTATCCATGACTGCTAAGATTTTGTGGCTCTGCAGACACGTTCTCATTTAAGATTTACCTTCTCAGAATCTGAAGTACATGTCTGACACCACTGATTTCCTCAGGAAATCAGAGGTATGAGGAAAAACTGAGGAAAAACTGAATGTGTTTGGAAAATGAAATTAAACAGTAATGTATTTTACAGCTTAATAACAGGCAATAAATTAGCAAAAGCTTGGCATTTGCTTCTTCTGTACATAAACAGTACCTGACCAAAGGCCTGGAGGAGTGATGACTATATTTTGTATATGACCATAGCATGTGGAAGAACAATTCCTACCAACCGGGTATCATTTACGTGAGATCCTGTTAATTTCCACAGCGTTACTGCTAATGACAATTTACGTTTACATTTGCATTTACCTTAAATCAGTCAAATATCATTATTTCCTCCACCAAGAAGAGAATGTAATTGCCAGGATTTGTCTGTCTGGTTATTAGCAAAATAGCTCAAAAAGTTATGAACGGATTTGGATTGAATTTTCAGGAAGTGTTAATATTTATATTATGAAGAACTGATTAAATTTTGGTGTCGATCAAGATAACCATTTGCATCACTGTGAGATAAGGCCACATGGGGGAACTGAGCAGGTGCTTGGTGGAGGTCTGTGGTGGAGGTTTGTGCTCTCAGAGTGATTTTCTAGTTGCATCTTCAAAATAGATGCAAGATGCTCCCTTTATGAAATCACTACAATGCCCTTGAGCATCGCCATGCAGCTGGAAACAAATCATCATCATCATAATTGCAGTTCTTCAGAGAGGCATAACAACAGGGTTTTAAAACAATATTTTTCTATCTAAAATAACTAATAAAGCTAAACTACTGTAGTGATCACACTACTTATGAATTATGCACACTGATAAAATATTAATATTATGTTTTAGTTGGGGTATATAATTTTTAATGAAGAAAGTGGATGTAGGCTGGCCATATTTACGAGTTGTAGATGGGGTTGTAAAAACAAATGCTTTTATTTATAATTTCAACATATTGTAAAAGTGTCAATTACTCGCGAACTAAATGATCTGTGCTGAGAAAAAGTAAATATGTTGATTTCTGATAATCTTGTTCCAAGCACTGCTTCTGCACGATGAATAGCATCGCAGCCAATAGGAAGAGAGAGAAGGCCACTAGCTTGCACATAAAACACAGTTAAAAACCACTAAAAGCCATGCTAAAATCAAGCTAGTGGGCGGCAGTCCAGTATCTTGCAGCAGCTGTGACATTTATATGTCTGTAAACACGTATTTGTTTTTGTCAGAAATTGTTTTTATTGTTGTTTTTATCATGTAAATCACCTTGCGGTGCGTCTGCATGAAAGGTGCTTTATAAATTAAATTTGATTTGATTTGATCTGTCTTCCGTTAGCAATAAAGCTCGGTGACACACTTTGTACCAAAGTGTAGCAACGGTGAAGCATTCAATCCTGAGCTGAACTGTAATGAGCAACAGAGGCTGGAAACAAGCTATGCACTGTATACCTGGCTGTCTTTGGCCCGATGTGTTCATGTTTCAATAAAACTGCACCAAAGTTAATTTTTCATTGGACTGAGATGTACCTTTTGAGGGTTTTGTTTGTTTTTTGTTATCCCAATAAACCTAAACAATCATAGCAGTTTGTTTTAATCAAGCTGTCTTGTGTGAAAAAGCCTCCTTTCTTCTGTTGGCAATTTAAAACATTGTATTGCAGCTGTGGCACTATGTTCTGAAAAAAATATTCATCAACACCCCATCTGCATTCTTTTCTTTAATAATCGGCAAAAAGAAAGAAAGAAAAAAAAAGTATGTTTTATGTTTTTGCTTCAGGAGGAAAGAATCAGCAAGTGCTGCACCAATCCATCCAGATGTCTTTGTGACCTTATTTTCATAAAGTAAATTACACTTATTAATCCCACAGATAAATCAGATGATAGCCCTCCCTCCTCCTTCCCCTCCTGCTTCAGCAAGTCTGCCTTTAATAGACTTTCCTTTCTTTTAATTAAAAACCTCATTGAAAAGAGATGGATTGGCTGATAACAACACTACCTTATTCTTGACCTCAATTTAGCTTTGCTCACCTCTGCAAATGAGTCTGGAGAACCTGTCTGAGCATGAAAACTCACTTTGTTATAACCCGTCAGATTAATTCATTAAATTTGGCCGGGAGTTTTCCCTCTTTAATAGTCTGAATTGTTCACGGTGGTGGATCCCGGGGATGGTGATGGTAGTTGGCATGGACTCATCTAACTTATTCCAGTTATACACTGAAAACCTGAGAGATTTTTGCTCGCCCTCTGAATACAACACATGGGAGTGTTTCCAGATTATTCTTCCAGGAGTCACTGGATTTAAATCATGCCTGATCACCAGGGAAAATTTTCACTCATCACTTTTTTAAAAACTTTTTAAATATTCTATAATATAAATATGGAAAAACTGATCAGTTTAATTCTTCCGTAAATTAACTTTGGGATTGACTGAAAATAGGCCCTCTGAGCTTCTTTTTTATGTGGAACAGCAGTGGCTGAAGGTTTGAATGCTGAATATATATATATTTATTCTCAGAGTAAAAAAATATAGCAGATTATATTTTTATGTGGAATTAAATCATATCATCAAGCATTTATAAAATAAAATTACGCTTTAAATAATAGAACAAAAACAGAAAAAGCTAAACAATCTCACAATACATCACAGCACAAATTTTATTATAGTACTCTATACACTGCTACTGTATATAAGATGATTAGGTTTGTTGGATGAATTGTTTTTGGCCATTTCTCACCCTTTTTTCAGTCTGTTTACCATCAGTTGCTGATCATCTGAGTGTGCATGAAGGTGCAATGTGTCTCTATAGCCCCTTGAAGACTTGTCTGGAAAGCGGTAAAAGTGCGGACTTTGTCCTTTATACTGTTTGCATTCAGACATGCATACAACTCTTTTGCCTCGGAAATATAGCGGGCATACCGGATGGACCCCATGTCATCAGAGCAGGAATGTTGCGGCACATCGCTTTCACTGGACACACAAGAAAAAGTTCCAAACAGGGTTGCAGGGAGAGTGTGGCTGTGTTGACTTTTCCGGAACATTTCCTGATGTCTAAATGTTGCCAGGATGCAATAAGTCCGTGAGGAAGCGACATGTTTGAAAAGACAAGTCTGGTTAAAGGGATAGAACACCCACAGAATGATGTGCATTCATTTTCTACTCACCCTTACACTGAGCAAGACTCTGGAACACTTTTTCAATATCTCAAATGCAGCTGGAGATCGGGGAGGTTTTCGTTATCCACCAGTTCACTGGTGCCTGAAACGAAAAGGTCCACAGAAGTCCACAAAAACTTTGCAATATTCCTCCATACTGCTCATCTAATGTAATCCAAGTTTCTTGAGTGGGTAGCGTCCAAAATTTACTCGAAACAAAATCATTTAATATATTTTCATAGCCTAAACAGTAGAACATTGCACTTCCGCAATGGCGCACACGCGAGTTCACAACACTGGATACTGGAAACTGATAAGTTGGGAATGAAATGTAACACTCAGGCACCCAAGAGTCACCTCTATTCATGTCTTTCACAATGAGGACAACAAATTATCAAATTAAACTAAATACCAGCAGATTTCTATAATTATAAAGTAAGGTGAGCATTGTTCTACTCAGATAAGTGGGTAAACAAGTGAGTGGTTTAATAAGCATCAGGAAAGCTGATGAACCCAAAGACGAATAAAAGTCAGCACTTGCGGCAATCACTGGCATTGTAAACAACAAATCTGGTAATTAGCACAAGTCTTGTTATTTTTTATCGACAGTAATGTATCTACAGTACTTACCATGAGAACATCAAGGTCGAATCATCTGAGCAAGGCATTGGCAAAACTTTTCCAATCTCCTCAGATCCGAAGCAAACCAACAGACCTGGTCAGGTCTGGCACATCAGGGGTCCAGAGTACGGTTGTGCTCAGATGTTTAAATCCCCTTCCAGAAAAGAAAAGGCTAAATTCACAACAGTTATTCAAATAACTAGAAACTGAAAAAAGTAATTATAAATGAAAATGTACTAAATTATAATTTAGTCAAATAAAATATTGATTTTGAATTGTTGCTGAAAAGAATCTGTAAAAAAAAGAAGAAAAAAAAAGACAAAGAAAGAAAAAAAATGTCCCAGAAAAATTAAAGCACCTTGCTGATAAACAGTGGACCAAAATACCTGACAACAGGTGCAGACATCTGACTGAACATTACAGAAAACACCTGATTGGAGTGATTGCCTCCAAGTGTTGCTCAACAACATTTTAGTTCAGGAACCCCCAAATGCTTGTTGTATTTTTCTTTTGTTTTTAATATTTCCGTTGAACTACAATTCAAAATCGATGTCAAAATAAAAAAAAAAAAAAATATTCATTATTATTTTTGTCATTTTCAACTTATTTTACTGACTGCTGATGTTTTTCCTTCATTAATGGGAGGTGATGTAAACATTTAAACACAACCTTTAAAACAGGTCAGAACATTACATGCATGATTTTACAGATCGTTTTTGTTTGTCAGTTTTACAAACATTATTACAAAAGTGGACCTGTATTCACAGAAAAAACACAAAATAAAAGCACGAAACAGCTTAATTTAAATGCAGCAATGTCTCACAAGATGCCACAAATCATTGATGTCACTGTAAAAATGTATTCATGTCCACTAAAAGACAGAAGACATCCCAGGCCGAGTCCTCCTGTCCACTAGGGGGCAGCACTTCATCTAATGTCACCCCCACAACTTTCCCTCTCCCTCAGCAACCAAATGCATTACACTGTCAAATCATTTTTGATTGGTTGATGTGATGCACTTTGCCATCAATGGATCAGCACAAACCTGTCACAACCCAGATTTCACGTAACCACGAAACAGGTAGTATGTGAAAGCAAACCCCACATCTAAACTTCATCTGATGGACTGTGAATTAAAAAAACCTTTTTTGCACCCTTTTTATGTTTTCTCTGCCAGTGTCTTTAAAATAATGTCGAAATGTCATTCAGTTATATTGAAAGTCTTACTGCCAAAGCTAGAAAAACATATTAAGCAAAAGTAGTGTCTGTTGGACTAAATGAATGCCCATTGTCTGCCTGACGGTGGTTAGACAAGCAGTAGTTGGTTTCATTGGCAGGAAAGCCCTGTGTTCAGACTTTTTTTTTTTTTTTTTTTTTGCCGATCATTTTTTTCACCCAGATTTTTGAGAAATTGTGGCATTTCTTAGCATAGCTTAGCTTTATAACACTGCAAATGTTTTTTTCTGCCATTTCTTTCCTTTTAGTCCTATGTTGGAATATCGATGGCACGTAATCTGGATGAATGTGATCTTTTTCAGCGCGTCCTGAGGAGACAAAGGGAACAAAGCGGGCGGGGCACTTTGATTCTATGCATCCATTAATTTGATAGTATTTTCTAGCATCTGTAAACTGTAGGGTTTAAACAGTGATACCAAAATACAGTACATGTTTTACTTGTCAGTCACATAGTGATCCAAACATATTGTCAGAGGTTTTATTGCACTCCAATGTAAACAGTCAGCATTGACACACTTGATACCTGCTGGCAACTTACTGTATCACATCATTCATGGTTTTTCTGTTGTTATTGGAACTGGAAAAAACCATCTTCTCTTGTCCGTGTGGTAGTTCTGTATATGGCAGCCATACAGCACAGCTTCTGGGCATTTCCAAAGTAGAATAAGGGAAGATTAACAAGTAACAAAGCAGGTCATTAAATGGCTCCACTATTGGGCGAAGGAATGTTTTCATCCACCAGCTAACGGGATGTGACTAATTTAGCAGTTTCCAGGATGCTTGCGTTGATCCATAGGAAAGAGAGTGTTGTTTTTTTTTCCCATCGGCTCTATAGCTCTCACACTCTTCATTTAATCCATTGTTTTATCTAAAAGATATCTTTCATCTTCTTTTACCCTTTATGAATGAATTAGTTCCTTTGATATTGTCGTTTTTATGTTCTTTGCTACAGTGTTTTTTTAATGTCACCTTGTTCTGGCTTGTTCTGTACAAATATACTTTCCTTGTCTTTAAAGGGACTTGAGGCAAGATTAAGAAACGAAACTCGCGACTGCCGCGACTGGCGCTTCAGGTAACTGCAGCCACGAGCCAAGCCATCACGGGAGCGTGCACAAATTGAAGCTATAATGTTGTTTACTCACCTTTTTCTCCGTAGTTACACTTTTTAGTGTCTTTCAGTTGATCTGGATCGTTTGCTGATGGCAGAATAATCCATAAGAATCGCTTACAGTGTTTGAATTTACTGCGACCGGCTTCGTCCTAAAACAGCGGATGTAGCGTCATGTGACGTCACGTCCGCATGGCAGAGCTGGAAAACTATAATGTTGTTTACTAAGCTTTTTCTTCGTAGTTACAATTTTTAGTGTCTTTCAGTTGATCCAGATCGTTTTCTGACGGCAGAATAATCCATAACTATCGCTTACAGTGTTTTTATTTAACGTGACCGTCTTTTTCCTGCATCAAAACTTCGGATGTAGGTCATTTGACGTTACGTCCGCAGGGCAGCGCGGGAAATTCGGACACCGAATTGCAGCGCATTTTGCAGCACACAGCCTGTTCAAGGCAATGGAAAGAGACATGGGTGGAAACGTTATTTTTGGTATTTAGCGCTTCATCACCCATTAGTATGAAAAAAAGGGACATTTATGTTTGGTTTTTTTCAAATTTCTGCCTCAAGTCCCTTTAAGCAGAAATCTGTGATTTGGGGGGGGGGGGTCTGAAACTTCAGAGCCTTTATGTGACCCCACCAGCTGTGATAACAATGCAGTCAGCTTAGGTTTACAGGCAGGAAGAACTCAGCAAGAAGCACATTTCACGTTCAACTGTTTTTGTTTTGTTTTGTTGTTTTTTTTGTCATCAACAGAATCACATTATGACTCCAAAACAGATCCATGAGGTTTATGCAAAACCCAGAACACAGCAGCACTCTAAACAGGTTCAACTGTAGGATCATTGTATAATAATAAACCACAACTATGCAATCAACGAGACAATAGTACAATCAACACAGGACCAAGAATACAAAGAAAACCATAACGTACAGTGTTTGCTGTGCGCCTACCCTCAAAGGACATTTTAATATGCACAAAGATAGTGTTATCAGACTGTTGCATCTTTACCTGCCAGATGACCCCATTTCTGTCTGAGATGACTAATGAATCCATTGTTGCTCTATCTGTACAGGACAGTTTTATCTCCCTACATTTGTATGAAAAGATTACAATGTTCAGAGATGAACCTTGCCAACCTCCTAACACAAGCAGAGGACATCTCCTGCTTTCTCTTAATATTCAGTGTCCTGGATAACTGCTGGAGCACAGCATCTTCCTGCTCTCAGATGACAGAAATGTCAAGTGTTCCTGCTTCACACTCAAAGCCAGGTGATATATTATCTCTCAAACTCAGCCTCTATATTTCACTCTGCAGATTTATCATGCAAATGTTGCCAAACTGCTCAGTAAAATGTACAGAAGTGCAGCTCTCCTCATTTCTTTACCTTGTCATGGTCAGTGGATGAGTGTGCCAAAGGAAGAGGGATTAAGTTTCACAGCAGAAGAAAGTTCATATCAGACAGAGGATGAAGAGGAGTTGTCAGTTGAGGGAAAGATAAATTATAAAGGTGAAAGAGAGCTTTCTGCACCAATAATGCATGTTTCTACTTAGTTGTATCTCCTTGCATGCTTTGTATTTCACGTTATGAGCTCATACTTGCTGCTCTCTTCATGTGTTGTGCACTTTTTCCCTCGTGCTCTAATCTGCTGCTTGTACTGAACTCTAAGATAAAGGTAACGTCACTTGACATGCTGTTGCTGTCACAGCTTAACATCTTAAAATTTCAATTATCTGTTTTCTGAAAGGGTGTCCCTTGGTATAGTTTTCAGCATTCATCATATGTGAAAGACTCTGAGGATCAGTGGGGCTGTATCACAACAAAATAGAAGATAAAGGCAGCTAAAACAAAGACATTTTACTTTGTCCTTTAACTTTTTTCAGTCATAGATGCCAAGGTTTCTTACAAGAGCCTTTTAAACAGAAAAGTTCAAAGGGAGAAGGGGATGAAAGAAATATTTGTCTGAGGTGGTGGAGTAAACACTGCATCCAGTTTGACTGCTGCAGCAGATTTTATTGTCTTGGTTTTGTGTTAATGTTTTGCATCCATTGCATTTACTCCGTCTAACTATGTAGTTTGGTCCTGAAAAGGTCATGGCTTTGCTTTGAACGCAACATTTCACAAACAGCTCTGTACTGTGGGAAAGATAGACACTAATATAAAGAGTAACCATAAAAATACCCCAACTGTTCCCACTGAGCCAGTGGTGTGTGATGAACTGGGAGGGAGACTGGGCCCATCAACCTGTCTTCCTCAGATTTATGCCTACGCGTGTTATTTGTGCATGCACCAAACTACGGACGATAGTTACATTTTCAGTTAAGCCACCTCTAGCGGTCATGAAATGAGCAACTTTGTGGTCGTTTCTACGGGCATACTTTAGGTCACATGACTGCACTTTGAAAGTTTCTCCCTGGTGTGAATGAAAAACATGGCAGACATCCCTTCACTTTCCGGTGGAAATTGCTATTTTTTTTTAGACAGATAGTGCCTTTAGTTTTGTTTTGTTAACTTTTCTAGTGACAGATATACATTTTATTTTCATAATATATATTTGATTTATGTATACAATCCACAGTTTTGTTTTGTTTTTCCTGTTTAAACATAAATTCTTTCAGGTTTCTCAGCAGAATACTACATTTTTGTTAATGCTATGGTGGTCGCTAAAGATGCTGTTATCAGAAAACCTGAAGAAAGCTGATGTTCTTAGAATCAGGTCTCAACCCAGCTAGATCGTAGTGTGGGGCAGTCCCACACTACACTGAATCAGAAAAATTTCCAGTCTTTTTTATTATATTTCCCAAGATTATCTAAGGTGTTGCAAGATTGCTGCTAACATTGTTTTAATGGACATTGTTATTCACCTTATTCAGCCCCGCCTACTTTTTCAACAGAGGCATTTCCTCATTGGCTTATCCTGCGTTCCAGCTGTCTCAGAACTCATTTTTCCGAGGTAATTTTCAGAGAAAGTGACGTGATGAACTCGTTTTTCCAAGATATGAGCTTGTACTTTGCAGAGGACCTAGAGATTGTAGATTTAAAGATGGCGGCAGCCAGTACTGTTGTTGCGTTTATTAAACTTCTATATGAGATTTTCTGATCATAATTTCCTACTGTAAACAGCACCGAATTGTTGTTATTGAATTTTATGGTCTCACGGTGGTCTTTTTTTTCTTTAAAATGCAGCGTGATTATGTGTTGTTTATTAAACACACACACTAAAATGAGCTGTTATCATGGTAACAGTGTTATGATGTCTGTGTTATTTTTCTTGCTAGAAATGTGTTATTTTCTAGCTGTTCTAGCTCACAAATAGGCTGTTTTGGAGATTTCTATTTTTTCCCCGAGTTGGTGCAACTGGAACGAAAAATAGGCTACCTGGTAATGATGTCACCAACTCGTGTCTGCTCGGAATCCCGAGACAACTGGAACGCACCATTAGCACTTTTGGTGAGGCGTGTTCTCAATATTGGACAATGGAAAACATTACATTGGAAAAATCAAAAACCTGACTGAAAATCTCCAAGAAAACATGTCTGGTTCACCTAGTTCTCATAACAGAGTGGGAAGCTGACATTAACACCAGTCCTATTTCCCTGAAAACTGTTGGTAGCCAACTAGAGCTACCATTTGCTGAACATGTTCAGTGGTGTATTAAGTCGCCCTTTCTTATGTAAATTCATCCAGGAACGCACCACCCAGCAGAATCCATCCATCATTAGCACATACTCATCTCGACTCAATCATCCTGGCACTCTTTCAGATCAGATGTAATGAGGGAGTCAGATCTCTCCACGAATAAGTCACCAAGCAGGCAGCCGCAAGCCGCGGCAGGAATCAAGTGAGAGCACAGTTATCAGCTGATTTCTGGGCGTTGCGGCAGCAGATATAATAGACCACAGTGAAGTGCCATCTGATTTTACTGAAAATCAAACTAAAATAATTTCAAGGGTGTAAAGGTTGTTGTCAGTCCAAGTCAAGCCAGCAACCTCTGTCTTGGCCTGGGTGTGGGTAAGAGCAAACAGAGTGCTGTACAGAATGTGTGGCTACAGAACGGTCCTGTAGCCACGCAGCTGCGATGTTGTGGAGGGTATGTTTATTTGAAAAAAAAAAAACTTTATGATAACTACAATTATTATTTCCCTAGGTAGCGATTTTCTTAATAAGCAGTAGTGTAATCTCCTTATTACGATGCTCTGTGTTGTTGTTTGCCATTATGCTAAGTTAGCTGTATTAGCTAAGGTTAGGGCAGAAGCCTTGGTTGTTTTAATGACACCACTGTAAATATGATCATGTTCTGCCCAAAAACTAAAATCCCTAAAAAAGGCAAGCGTTGAACTGATTGTTAAAGCTGCTCTTAGAGTATACAGTAGGCTGTAAATAAAGGTTTAGAGTCTATAACAAGACAGAGCAGCTACTACTGTTGGCAGCCAAGGATAGAACTGTTAGCTGTCGGAACAGAAATTGTGATGGCGTCAAAATAAAATGTCGGATTGCTCTTCTTTCAATTGTTGTGGCACCTGCGGACAAAGCAATAAATGCTGCTCGTGTTAAAACACTTCTAGCATTAAGTCTATTTGTGTAGCTGATCCGCGGAAGCAGTGGTAGACTACTGCAACACTGACAGAAGAGAAGTTGTAGGACAAAATGGCTGCGCCCATCCTGATTTCCTGTATAAGGTGAATATGCCTGGCACGTTCCAGTCCTATTTGGAGCTGTCTGCCATGAATGGGCTGCATTCCATTTTCGAGTTGCCATCATCCAGCGGTGTTCGGAGTTTTATAAGCTCTGTAGCTACTTTCAGGTCTATTTCAGGAATTTATGCAAGGTTTTATGTCTGACTATCAGATCAGATGTACTGAGGGAGTCCGATCTATTGTCATTTTTAAATGTGCTATATAAATAAACTTGAGTGAGATTGCTCAGATCAAATTTGAAACTTTAACTTGAAAACATTATCAGCATAGGGTTATAGTTTTCATAGACCACATCCCTCATTAAACCCTGCCCTTATTCCAGTTAACCTAACTGGACATACTGCATATTATTAAAACCCCAAACCACAAGAAACCACAAGAAAAAACTGAAAATGTTTTCTGTCCCATTGAAAAACTTTATTGAAATGAAAAATGATTAATTCAACCCAGAAGGGAAATCTCAATATTGTTTTCTTTTTTTTTTAAATAAATGATAAATAACAATAAGTCTTAGGTCGTTTTCACACAGGACCCATTTAGGTCAACCTAACTGGGTTTTGGTACCGAACACGGCGCGACAGGGTCTGTGTGAACACACCACTCGCTTTCGTAGTCGACCTAACTCGCCTGCTCTCGGACCTGCTGAACGGTTTGGTTTCGGAGCGGCTTGCCTCACCCTGAAATGGGGCACGAGTGATGTGTAACCGTGCACCAACTTTAGCTCAGCCTAAATCCCACATACTCCGCCTTTTTGAACTAAACAAGTGTCCGTAGGCAGCTGTACTGTTGTGATATCTTTCTTATTGTTACATATACAGTGTTATATCACAAATAACAGGGTTACGGCATGCCTACCTGTAACGTTTAGTATCATCTTGTTTATACAAAATATGAGAGAAAGCAGCAGTTCCATCCTCAGCTTTTCAGCAGGAAAGTAAAACGGAAGATATCAGTGTTGACTCTTCTTTTCTCCTTAAAAACAATATGAGAAAGTAAACATGAAACCCCCCCCCAACATAAAAAACAAGGCTGAAGATCGCAGCAATTCCTTTCCCAGCTTCTGTTTCGATTTTGACTTAAAGGGCAATTCCACTCAAATAATTTTCTACTGACAACATTTAACGAGGTCCTGTGTAAAAATTACAACACATAGACTTTTCAAACCTGGACTCAGATGTTCTTTAGGGACTTTAGGTTAATTAAAGCACCATTTCTGATTTTTGAAACCTATAAATAAATAAATGAGGAGAAAATGAGAACAAATGAGAAGAAGAAAACAAATGAGTAGGAGAAAAGGAGAACAAGTGATGAGGAGAAGAGAACAAATTAGGAAGAAAAAGAAGAGCAAATAATGAGATAAGAAAAACAGGTGAGAAGAGAACGTGATGATGAAGAGGGTCAGTGATGAGTCAAAGAGCAGACAAAAGGTGAATACTGTATGAACTGTTCTGCGTGAGTGCAACGAATGTGTTAGCAACACAATGGTCAACATTTCATTGTTGATTTTGTGGTTAGTTGTTTTTTTTTTTATTAAAATGACAATTTATCCACTCCATTATGTTTATTATTGCTTTCTAAGACACATTTTTGTAGCCAAAGACTAGAGAAAAGCTCGTCTAATTTTTTTTCCAATTTATGCCTAGGCACTTACCTCCGGGCTGGAGACGCCCCTGGCTGACAGTGGACATCGAGTGGGGTATACTGTGGGCAGGTCACCACAGCACTGACACAAAGAGACAGATAACCATGTGCCAGATCATCCATGCATAGGGAGAACATCCAAACCCAGGGGTGTAGGGTTCAGTTGTGATCACCCCCAGAAGATACGCAAAAGCTTCTGAACTAACAGCCTGAATTCATGTAGAAAATGCTCTTCAGTTGTGAGTCACTTTGGATGAAAGTGTTTGACAAACCAATGTATGCGTGTGATAAACAGTGGATCTGGGTCACATTAAGAGGATACGGTCTGTCATGGAAGCTGAAGCATGCTTATTACAAGCAAAGAAGAAAAATATTGGCTACTCTTAAAATAAGTGAAAAAAAAAAATTCTTTGCTTGTAATAAGCCAAAAAAAAAAAAAAAAAAATTCTGCCAATAGAACAAGCACAATTTTCTTGATAAAGTGTCTTGAAATAAGATGCATTGCCTGAAAACAAGTTTCTATATCTGACTGAAATGTTTCTCTTTAGGTACTTTGTTATTTTGAGTGTGATGAGATATTTTGACTAGAAATTGGAAAAATATACTTGGTAAGACTTAATTTTTACAGTGTTGACCAGGAGCTTGCAGTAGTCATGCCAGCAGTCATTTCACACTGGTTCTCCCACCAGCAAGACTTTGAAGCCAATTAATTTAAAACAATTTGCTACACAGTATTCATTCTGATTTTACAACATTTTTACAAACTTTTGCCAACACAATGTGTTATTTTGACCATAAGGTCACTGTTTACAACTGTGTGTCAACTGTTTTCAAAATATAGAGTTTGAGTTGACAGTTGCATCTAAGCAAACAATAAAATCTGTCATCGTTTGCAAAGTGTTGTGTTTGGTGTTTTGCAAAAAAGTGTGAAGCTGATTTTGTGCTTTCAGTTTTGCAAACCCAGGCCATTGTTTTGAAATTTGAGTGTGAGGTTTGTCCAGTTGGGATCTATCCTTGATTCTTCTGTGTATTAGCAAACGGTAAAAACTGTAAATGAAATGAAATGAAAAATACTTTATTTATCCCAGAAGGGAAATTCGACAATGTAAAAAGCTCTCTTTTTTTTGTTTTTTCTTTTCTTTCTTTCTTTTTTTTTTTTTTTGGTTGTTTTTAACAAAATAACATTGATAATAATAATAATAATGTCAGTTGGTCAGTCAGTCTTATTCTTTAAGATGATGGCTGCTGGTAGGAATGAATTTCTGTATCTCTCCGTCCTACAGTGAACCTGACGCAGCCTCTCACTGAACACACTGTTGATTCTTCACCGTGTTGTGGAGAGGATGGGAAGAATCCTCCATCATTTTCATCAGCTTGTGCAGCATTCTTTTCTTAACGATCATCTCCAGCGGCTCCAGAGTTATCCCCAGCACAGAACCAGCTTTCTTGATCAGCTTGTTTAGTTTCTTCAAGTCTCTGATTCTGATGCTGCTGCCCCAGCAGATGGCTGCAAAGCTAATTGCACTTTCCAAGATCTGCAACATCTTGGTGCAGACGTTGAATGATCTCAGCTTCCTTAAGAAGTAGAGTCTGCTCTGACCTTTCTTGTAAATGTAGTCAGTGTTGCATTTCCAGTCGAGTCTGTTGTCCAGCTGAACTCCAAGGTATTTGTAGTTCTCCACCACCTCCATGTAAATAACTGAGATATAAATTTCAGTCAAAATAAACACGATTATCATTTTTTTTATCATTATCAGCTCTACCTAGGATTACTTTACTCAATCTTAGGACTACTTCACCCACTGGCTATTCTCTTGTTTCCAAAGAAAGTAATGTGGATTTCTTTAAGGAGGAGACATTAAAATATTCTACCGTGTTCCAGCTAAATTTATTCTGATGCAGTATCACATATCTTGATTCTGACACTTCTTTAGTAATCTCACATGTCTCAACTTTCTGTAGAGACCAGGATTATACACACAATCCTGTAGCAGCGAGATATACTTTAGTTATTTTGAAAATGTTATTTTGAACAGGAGGTACATAAAAGATTCTGTTAGTAAGAAGTTAAACGTATCTGGTTTGGGACTAAATAGTTGTAAGTTTATACTGAACGAACAGTGACAAAATAGAAATTCATTCTTTGAGTTTTCCTATGAATGTTGCATAGATGCGATCATGATAAGAAATACTGTACCATATGAATGAGAAGGACACAGCAGCCATCTGCTTAGCATTTAAAACATGTCCAAAAACTCTACCAGCTGGTTTGACAAAGAGATGAAAACTAAAACATTGTAAGCTACAGGTTATCAATGAGCCAACACTGTCAGAAGTTCCCTTTGGAGAACTTGAAATAACGTGAACTGAATGAAACCTTTTGAATTGACTAATAGGATTTCATTCTTGGCCTCTTTTACTGTGGATTTAACTGACTGAATGAGTTTGAAGATTCAGAAATCAATGTATCCAAAAATGCGTGGAACATTAATAGTGGTCGGATAAAGATAATATCAGGGCAAACAACATACCCTGATGCGTAATGAGAGTAATCTGGTGACTTGTGACCAAAAAAAAAGCTTAAAAAAAATAACATCTAATATAAATGGTGGGAGATGATAGGAGAAAAATGACTTCCTGTTGTGACACATCCTGAATTTTAATAGGACGCACCACAGGGACCGGGTCTACATGGCTGAAGTTGCAGAGCAGAACAACAGTAGGATGTAAATGTGGCACAGCTTCGGGATATTTGTCTTGTGATCATGCTCCCAATTAAAAGACTTGGAAAGCAAATAGATCCATAAATACACAGACGGATTTTCAGTAGCCTGTGGTGATGCTGGCAAGACAGATTTATTTATAACACAGTTCTGTCACTGCAAATGAAATAATGCAACTGATGTCAGGAGGATAAGGGCCTGAGACGTGTCCAGGAATGGGTCTGTTCCCAGTCTGTCCAGTTCAAGCTTTTATCAAATGATGCACAAATGAACAGCTCAACCTGTAAGTGCTTTCACATATACACAATTTGGTCCACTTAAAACGGACTGGAGTCAGTACGGTATGTTTGGACTGGTGTCCAGTTTGTTTTGGTCCGGACTAAAGAACTGTACCGAGACCACCTCCAGAGGTCGATCTCGGTATGGTTTCATGTGGACTTCAGTAGCCGGTTTGCTGATGGTGAGAACGCTGTGTGGCCTAAATTCTGCCCATTTACAGCAATTCCCTACATAATAAGTGAAACATCGCCGAAGATGTCTCCAAGATGAAGATGGATCAGGTTAGGAGCTTAGCCTATTGAACACATCTTCTCCATGAAAAAACAAACAAAAACAAAAAAACTTGCAGTGCTCTCGTGCCGTATGTGAGTTTCATGCTTTAACAACAACAGTATTTGTGCCTGCTGCATAAAGCAATGATAATAAATATAATCGCCACAATAACGAGCAGAAGAACTCAACAAACACAGCCGGATCTTTTCTTCCAGGATTTCTTCACCATTTACTTTCATCACAAAACACAGTATTATCTGAACAGCGCCACCATGTGCCTGGAGCGGGCATATAACATCCATAGCAGTTGTTTTGTTTGAAGAAACACTGGTGTGAATGTGAACCGGACTAGTTGAGAATTGTCACATTGTTACAGCTTTTGGGCCCAACCGAACCACTCTACCGGACTAACAGGTGTGAAAGCACACTAAATCACCAGTAAGGTAAAAGTTGGTGAGATGGAACAATAAGAGGATCAAACTAAAGAAGAGTTCAGAAAAAAACTGAACTCTAAAAACGTTTTTCTTGAGAAAACTGCATTAGTACAGTTTGTCGTAATGTTAGCTTGAAAATGTTCATCACGTATACTTTCAAGTAGTTCTGTGTTCTCTATTCAGACATCAGTGGTAAAAAAAAGTAAGGTTTGATTTTTTTACCTTGACAGTTTCGGCGATCAGCTGTCGCCTTCATCAGAAGTTGTTCCACTGACAGTTCCTGACGTGTCATCCGGCAGATTTTGACAGCCTGCAGGAACTGTCAGTGGAACAACTTCTGATCAAGGCGACAGCTGATCGCCGAAACTGTCAAGGTAAAAAATCAAACCTTACTTATTTTCACGAATGGAGAACATGAAACTACTTGTCGTAATGTTGTCTTAGTACTAGGGATGTAACGATATGAAAATGTCATATCACGGTTATTGTGACCAAAATAATCACGGTTATCATCTTTATCACGGTATTATAGCAATACCTCCTAGCATCTTTAAATATATCCAAAATGGGTCTAAATGTCTACTTTGTCCTTTTTGAAGGGGAAAAAATCTCAAGATTACTTTACACGTGGGTGCCTTCGTCGCCTTCCGCCATGTTTTCATAAATGAAACACTGCAAACTGGGACTGCTGCTGCTTTTCCAGCCAATGAGCAGCATCACTGGGAGTTTTTCAAAGTGCAGTAATCAGTCACGGTTTTCAGGATAATTAAATTTTGAAACGGTATTACTAACCGTTGAGAATTTTATCACGATTAACCATTTTACCGGTAATCGTTACATCCCTACTTAGCACACATAAAAATCTTCATTTACATTGTCGTAACAGCTACATTTGATGGCAGAGTTGAACACTGTCCTATTTCTCAGTGTCCTTGGGCTTCCCTTATAGGCTTATTGGTGTAGTTGACGGCATAGTAAGAACAAAAACACGATTGAATGCAATGCAGACAGTGAAACATTTATATTTAGTCTTCCCGGTCCTAGATTTTCATATTTTAGAAGGAAGACAGTCAGTTTGTGCATCATCAAATAGCTTCCAAAGAGATAGAAGTGAATTGATGAATTACAGTTGTTTTTATGACACATTTCTCAAAAGTTTCTCCACTTTTCTATAAGCTGAACACAATACCCAATTTAAATCTACATTCACAAAACCTCAGACTCTTCTCGCAAAACCAAACTCTCCCCTCAGTTTAATCTGTGCCCAGAACTGAACTATGTTGTCAAATCATTCCCAGAGTCAATCAAAATTAAACACAACTGAGCAGTCACTAAACACATAGAAAAATAGAACAATGCTCAGGACACAAAGAAATAAATGTTTGTTGTTCATGGTAGGCTAAATGATGCAAAACAAATAACCTTTGCATCCAGCACTTGTGTACAGTAGGCCTATGTAACAATAAAGTACAAAAATACACCAGTGAGAAGTGCTTTATATTCTTTTTTTTTTCTTTCTAACGTGTCCTGTCCAGCATGGTAGCAACAGGGTGATGATCTGGCTGCTTTGTTGTGTTGAACAGATTTACTTGGCCAAGGAGAGTTTTATGAATATAAGGCTCATCGTGATAATCAGAATTTCATTATTTTACTTTTTCTCAACTACTGTACCAGTATAAATTTCTGGAAACTAAGCTCCATTTCTCAAAACTCCAAACATGAATCCAAAACAGTACACGTTTAATTCCCCTAATGTGAAACTTCCAGGTCCAAACCAAACTCTCCACTCAGAATAATTTACTTTTGCTGGAAAACCAAACTTTGCCTTCACAGATCACAAAATCGTAAAAAAACAAACAAACAAACAAAAAAAAAACCTACCAATACTGTGGAGATTCACTGAAAACACAGTAAGACAGCAGACGTCGTTACGGGCAACGCTGAGAGAAATCTGAGCTCAGCAGTGGGAAAAATGACCGGCTTAGGTCATAAAGAGAAAAATGGTTGAAACTGTCCAGTATGTTGTTTATTATTAATCAATATAGTGTTATGTTTATATGAATTATTTCTCTTTTTTTGTAGGACATTGGGCCAATTGGAGCCGACAGAAACTGGAAGGGCATCGGCATCTCTCTGCTGGTTATTGTGGTGGTGTTGTCATTAATTGGACTTTCAATCATTCTGCTGTCAAAGGGTAAGACTCCCATCTCATATTCTAGCAATTTACTGTGTTGAAATGACATTTTCTTAGAGGTTTGAGTAAACTGTGTAAAGTTTTAAGATTAGTTTAAATGACAAATAGTCCATAATTACACTACAGGTCAAAAGTTTTAGAACAACCTATTTTCTTTTATTTTCTTGTTGGAATTCAAGCAGCTCAAGCGCAGGGATGATCCAAAGGTAAAAAATGAGCTGCCAGAGGTTAAAAAGCATTATGTCTCCCTGCACTGAAAAATAATGGACATTTCAGAATTATGCAAAAGGCCCTTTTCAGGTAGCAAAAAAACTGAGTCGTCAATTTAAATCTGTTGATCAAGTCGATCAAGCCTTGAAAAGTAGTGCAACAGTTTCCTTTCCAAACTCTTCTTGATTAGATACAACCCCAGCTATCTTGCCATAAAGACATGGATAAATAGTGGTGGTCTAAAACTTTTGACTGGTAGCATACGGGGCCTTTTTACCACTCTACAGCTATATAAAGTGATTTTATTCACGATGCACATGTACAGCACTAAATGTGGGGTTCAGAGTCTTTAGTGTCTTTTTCAGTGTTCAGTGACACTTTGACATCCAGGCACTGATTAGTAAATGTAAAGCACTTTACACAAATTTTGTACAGAGGAAATTATTTATCTTGATGGTGTTATCTTGATACTGTTACCAGTCTGTCGTCTGTCTGTCTGGTTTCACGCAAACGCAGCATGAAAAGTACTAGCTTGCAGTTGCTTGCGAAATACAATTGTTACACAATGTCCCTTTAATGAACATATGTAGCAACAGAGGTGAACATGTTGGATTATCATTAGCAAGCTAATTAGCATCAGCAGTCCCTTGGCAGGTAAAGAAGCATACACAATACAATAAAACAACAAAATTAAACTTTCAGGTGTCACATGGTTAAATACAAGACAACGCAACGCACTCTCCTCACCACCGACTCCTGTCTTCACTTGCAATGGAACGCAGCCTTTCTTTCTGTTTTCAGATATTTATACAAACCTATATGTTCAAATGTGACTGGCTGCATGGCCTCCATAGTGGCCAGTTTTTCTTTTCTTTTTTTAAAATATAGCCTAACTGACTAAAACTAGACTAAAACTATCAGATACACAGATGACTAAAATGTGACTAAAACTACTAAGCATCTTCTAAGACTAAAACTCAGATACCTGCCAAAAACAACCCCCCCCCCCCCCCCCCGTAATGCTTTTAATGTTCTATGTAAATCCCTGTAAATTGACTACAACATTAAATGTGCTATACATACAACCCTGCTCAATACATCATTTGGGGGGTTTTAACAACAGGCAGATGCAAATCCATTCGTTTCCATATATTTTTCTCTTTATAGATCATGGAGGTAAACCTTTTGGATCTCAGTTGACCCTGGATGACCTCTTTCAAAGAAACTTCCAAATACACGATCCAGATGCGAAGTGGATCAGCGGTAAGTGTGACCACAGATCAGAGATCAGCTCAGATATCACCTTAAATATTTGAAGTAACTCTTTGAAGGGGGGGTTACATGCAGGATGCAGTATGTTGGTTATTTCAGTTACATTGTTTACGGGTACGGTTTATTAGTCCTAATGATTTTGAGTATTAATTGTGTTCATTTTATTTTTTTCTTGAAGAAGACATTTCCTGTAATTTTCAGTGTATATTTTTTTCATAACTGCTGCTCTGCTGGCAGCACACTGATGATACAGTCAGATCTCCTTTCTCTACTCTTCAGCTCAAGCTGTGGAACCTTAAACCTCCTTTGACAACTTAGACAAGTTTGTGTCCAAGTTTCTATGAGCAGGAAGCATATAAAGCAATTCTTCAGTCTCCAGAGAACCAAGATAGCCTTTCACTACCTACTGTAACTTTATGTGATCATAAAGTAGAAAAGATGTAAAAAGTCGTGTTTTGGATGGCTGTTGTGGGCAATCTGCCTTTTACATCTGTCATCAGTATCTTCACACACATGCACTCCACCTCTCCACAAAGTTGAAGACAACAAAGTCTTCATGCACTTAAATACTGTGTAAAAAAAAAAGTCAGAAGGGAAAGAGAAGCTGTATCATGGAGGTGCCCCTGCAGCCGGGCCGTGCAGAGGCCTGTGGAGGGGCGGGTGCATCTGGGGTGCTCCGGTCATCCTGGCCACTGGCTTGGCCTCATGTCTGGGTTGTGGATCTGGTCTTGGGCTCGTGGGGCTCTGCGCCTTGCCTATTCTGGGTGGTCAGCAGGGTCGGCGGCGGCCATCTTGGCATGCCGGGTCCTGTGTCTGGTGGCCATGGGGGCTCTGGCTGAGGCCTTCGCCTGCTGCCTTTTGCATGTCTGTCTCTGTGAGGCTGGGTTTTGGGTCCACGCCCTGGGGTTGCTGCTGGTGGCCCGGGTCCCAGGTCCCCGGTCTTAGCATGGGGAGGGAAGTGGCTGCACTTGCACCATCATACTCACCTTAGAGCACCTTTTTTATTCCTTACATCTTGCATGTGGACAAGGTTATTGTGCTTTCCGTTAAGTATGTACTAGTTACTACTGGCTAGCCCTTTTAACTTTTTTGTCGTTTTTTTTTTCCTTCAGTCTTTTAGGTCTGTTTGTATGCCTGACACCACCATGACTTAGATTATTCTCAGCTTGTTTTGTTGGTGTTCCTGTACATAACTGTCAGCTTTGTTTTCCTGCACTGCAGGGGATGTTCTCTGTTGTGTTTCTTTGAAGGTGCAGCAGTCAGCTGTTTTTGTGTATTTTTGTTTTGGTTTTTTTCTTTTCACTTCATCTTTAAATTTCCCACTCTTTATCCTTCGTTTTCTTAATCTCTCCTTTTCTTTCTTTCTCTCTCTCATTTAATTTAAAATGAAAATATAAAATAATAAAACAATGAAATTCAGACTGGAGCATTATATTAATAAAACTCCTCTTGGCAAAGCAAATCTGTTCAACACAACACAGCAGCCAGAGCATCATTCTGCTGCTACCATGCTGGAAAGGACATGTTGGAATTTTATTTATGTATTTATTTTTAAGACTAATTCAGCTCCAATGCAGATGCAAAACTGTTGACTGACTCCAGCTTACCTGCAGTGTATTAAAGCAGAAACAAAACATTTGATTTATGGATCACTGATTCAACAGGAAACTAATTAGCAATTAATTTGATTGAGTCAATAATTCTCTGAATCTGTAGTTTCTGTTTCTTCAGTATGATTAATTGGCACTTCGTAAACCAGCAACTGAAATAGTGAATTAATTTCTGACTGCCAAAGAATTATTATCAGACAAATATTCACAAGAAATGACAATAAATGGTTGCAGCCCTGAAATCAAACATGTGGGTCATGGACATACAGGAAGCAGCCATGTGTTATATTATGGAGATTTTCCTCACCAGTTTTACTTCCAGAGCGATGAGAAGCACCTCGTGTTTTTTCTTCTTGCCCTTTAAATGTGGTGACAGGTAGATAAATTGTTGAAACACTAACACATAGCTGAGATAACACATCACTCTTGTCCTCAGAATATTGTCGTGCAACATTTTAACTTCTGATTTATTTCCCATTAATCCAGAAAATGTTTCATCCATGCAGGGATCTGATGTGTTGAATGTAAACATGCTGAAAAGACCTGTGGTCTGTTTTACTTTGGAAAAGTTTAAAAAATGACAAGGGCCCTTTGGAGGATTTCTCTTCCTGTTGAGCAGGAGTCCATCTGTCTTTCGTGTTTATTTCCCTGTCATTACTCTCCAGTGCTCCGAGGGTTTGCTGCGGTAAAACCCTCTCAAGATTAAAGCCTAAGAGCTTATTTACAGACATTTCCATGAGATGGGGACCTGGAAATGATTTGGATCTGTCAGTGTGTAAGTAGAATTTAGGCCTCCGTGGACTGGGAGGCTGATTTGGGATTAGACCAGACCGGAGCTGTTGCAGGGTGTCTGGTTATTGTTTCCACAGCTGAAAGCTGAAATATAATCCCACTAAGTGGACCCTGCATATTCAAATTTAGCTAAAGTTTGCCTTCTGTGTCAACCCTTTTTCTACAGCAATATCATGACTGTGGACTTCAAAAGTTGGTCCCCCTTAGTAGAAAACTGACATGTTTTTCAAAAAGCGTGGAAAAATTAGGAAAAGTATTTTGAGCAAGATGATCATTTTGATGTCCAGACTGAACTTTTACAAATTATAACAAAGGAAAACTGTGAGGTCAGTAGTTTGTGACACCCTCTGAAAGATATTAGATTTATTACTAGTTAAAGGAAAGGATAGTAAACCCACAGAATAATGTAACCTTATTTTCCACTTACCCTCATGGTGAGCAAGACTCTGGAGCACTTTTTTAATATCTCAAATGCAGCCGGCGAACAGGAAGGCTTGTCATTTTCCCACAACTTTCATATAATGGAGTTCACCAGGGCCAGAGCCAAAAAGATCCATAGAAGTCCACAAAAACTTGTCAATATTCCTTCATACTGCTCGTCCAATGTAATCCACGTGTCCTGAGTGGGTAGCGTCCATAATTTACTTGAAACAACATCATTTAGTATATTTTTATAGCCTAAACAGTAGTACATCTTACTTTCGTGAAGCGCGCATATGCGCGTTCACAAAACTGGCAGACGAGATGCAGAAGAGAGTTCTCTTTTTCTTTCTTTCTTTGTTTTAAATCAATATCCAACCCCTCTTGTGTTTGTCCCGGTTTGTCTGCAGCTGTCGCTCCTAGCACAATGTAAACAGTGAATTTCTTCTTCTACGCTTGCATTATCGGCAGAGTAGGCTCTGAACACCAAGGCCTCCGTGGTTTCGTGAACGCGCATATGTGCGCTTCGCAGAAGTAAGATGTAGAACCTTTTTTGGGCTCTAAATATATACTAAATGATGTCGTTTCGAGTAAATTCTGGACGCTACCCACTCAGGACACTCTAATTACATTGGACGAGCAGTATGGAGGAATATTGACAAGTTTTTGTGGACTTTTATGGACCTTTTTGGCTCGGACCCCCGCGACTCCATTATATGAAAGCTGGGGGAAAACGACAAGCCTTCCTGATCACCGGCTGTATTGGGGGTATTAAAAAAGTGGTCCAGAGTCTTACTCACCATGAGGGTAAGTGGAAAATAAAGTTAAATCATTCTGTGGTTGTACTATTCCTCTAAACCTTCCAGTGGTGAAAAAGGCTGTTTGTATAAGCCGTTATCTTTTTATATAGCACGTGTTAATGTGGATCCAGGAAAACTAGATTCTGGTTCTATTTTCATATTAAATTGGATAATTGTTTTCACTTCGGTGGCACATTTAACCTCCCTAATACCAACAACATCTTTTGATGGAAACTAGATATTTGAGATTATCCACCGGGCTTCAGGAGTGGTCTTATTCTGTGTGTCTTGAGGTGTTTGGATAAAGTAATGACTTCCTTCTTCGCTAGTGTTTGATGCATTATTTAACAAACCAGATGGTACAGAATTTTAGCAATTTAAAAGAACTTAGCTGAATATTTAATTGATTAAATGTTAATGGATCTGAGCCCACATAGCTGTGTAGGTATATTGCTTCTGCCTAGAGCCACTAATGAACTCTAATATTAGAGCATCCCACTGGTCCTCTGATCTGTCCTGAATGTACCCTGATGGCAGCTGGATGAGCTCCAGCATTCCCAGCACCCTGAACTGGATAAAGTGGTTAAAAGCTGGTTCAGCGCTTAACGACAAACAAACAAAGAAAACAGTTACATCCTAATGCGAATGACGATCTCTGGAGACTTCAACGACGTCTCCCTCTTTGCTACAATACCAACTTTCCAGCAGTTTGGCAGCTGTTCGTTTGTCACTCCCCCTCCGTGCAGCTTCTAGCCCAACACACCAAACCCTCCATGAGCCCACAGCTTTCCTGTCCCACCTCCACTCTGTGACCCTGCAGCTCAGTCATGGACCTTAACACATCCTCATCTCCCTCCACATCAGGACCTCCTCTGTCTCCTCTGAGCCTGACTGTCTCCTGCAACCAGGTCAAGAAACAACTAGAACAGGGCTGCAGGCCCAGATGGTGTCAGTCCCAGAGTTCTGAAGACCTGCTCAGAACAACTATGCCAGATTCTTTAGCACCATTTCAACATCAGCCTCAGACAGAAAAGAGTTCCTGTGCTGTGAAAAACATCCTGCCTTGCTCCAGTCCCAAAAAAAACACAACAACCTGAACCAGATAGACCAGCTGTCTTGACATCTCAGAAATTTTGAATATTTCAAATGGAATCTGGTGTTTTTTGGTTCATGTCTGTCTGTTTCCAAACTTAGTTGAAATATACTTCCAACTATTTTCATGCATATACAGTACAGTAGTCTGGATTGTTTTTTTTTTTTTTCTGTTCTAGAGGAAGAAATCATCTTCCGGAGTTGGGACGGAGATGTTGTCAAAGTCAACACACAGACGAATGAGACAGAGCTCCTCCTGAAAAACACAACATTTGTGAGTCTCCGCATATTCAGACGCTGCTAAGCTGCTCTCCTGTTTAATGTTAACCAGGTTGTCAAAAATATTTCAGTGTAGCATCTCAACAACACTGTGAAAGCTTAAAAAAGAAACCTTTTTTCTGTCATGTAAGACCTTTATTGATTCAAGCTTCTTTTATTTGTACGTTTGTTTTTGCTCTGTTTTGTTTGTCTTTTTTCCACAGGCAACATTTAAGGCATCGAAGTTTGACATTTCTCCAGATTTGAACTTTGTTCTTCTGGCATATGACATGAAGCAGGTAAGATGATGTCTGGTTGTCTGTTTACTAGCTAAAACACGAAGACATGACTGGGCTCAGGAGTAAATGTCGGGGTGTTCTTTTAGAAACATGGAGGAACATCTTCAGCTTTCATTTAGAACATCACAATGTAACTAATCAAACATTAATAGTGACATAAAAGTGACATCTAGTGATACAAGTTATGAATTACATCATAAACCCAATCCTCTTTATGTGATGTGCAACGCCTTGATGAACCTGTATTATAGCAGAGGATCAATAGAAACAATAATAGTTTAGTCAATCTGGTCAGTTTGTTTAGTTAATTCATGTTTTGAATGTTTAAATATATGATGATGTTCTTCATTTAAGTGAAATGCCATAGGTAGGTCTATATGAGCTCATTACCTGCAAAAACCTTAAATGTTACAGGGTTTTTGTTTTCACTGTTATTTACCATAAAGCATTTAAATTAGTCGTAAACTGCACAAGTAACACCACAGATCACGTCTGTTAACATGTCTTTTTTTTTTTTAATCAAAGGTGTCTATATTAAAAGACAATCTAGGTGCCAACAGTCAGAATTTATAATATTACTTTTCATTGTGTCACCAATCAGTTTCAGCTCATCTTGTCTTTGGAAATTAATTCTGGATGGGTCAGTTTCTGCTTTCATTAAACATGCAGCTCAGATCTAAATCAATTTACTGATGTAGGAATTCAGTGACACTGATCAAATGAAGTGATAATTATGTGGGCGGGAATTATTTTCATTTTCTGTCAGTTCAAAAAAGCATAAGTCTTCAGATCTGCACAAACCTAGCCAGCAGGTTATATTTCCAGTTTACTCAACAGCACAATCATTTTACCCACGAAGACAGTTAAAGGTTTATCCATCTATTCATTTGTGTTTGTAGTCTCGTGCCTGTGACTTTTTATATTGTCTTCCTGATTTATTGTCTTCTTAGGGAAAGCATGACGTCAAACCAAATGCAGAGTAATAAACTAAGGGGGGAAATTAATGGGATTTCTTTTAAGATCTACTTTTTGTCAGAACTGAGTTTGCTTTAGTATCATCCAGTTGTGTAAAACCTCTGATAACTCTGGATTAACTATCTCAAACGAAGCTGGTCGATGTGTGCAGAGCTCCAGCCGGAATTGGTATAAAATAACAGTAATTTAACCGTACATAACCACAAATGTGCTGCAGAACATGTGCAATTTCTGCAATGTCCTTCAATAACCTGTATTTTATTGTTCATGCAATACCCAATTCCTGGCTAGTCCTCCCTGTGGATAAAATATGTCTTCATTTGACCATGAAGGCATGTTGACAGACACTTTTATAGTTCAACCAAGATAATTCCATGTTGGATCTGACTGATCAGCCACTACCTTGAGAGTCTGCCTATCTGCAGTTACGGTCAGTAAAACTTCATACGATGCTTGCTGGGGAACAAGGAGCTGGTTCAGTGCTTATCAATGTGTGTCTGTGGAAAGTTATTAAAAACTAATATGGATAAAAAAAAAATATATACAGCTCAAGGCACACAGAGACATGAATGTCCAATGTCAAGAACTGACCAGCTGCATTAATCTCAAAGCAGGTGTGGGTCCAGCCTGGAACAAGTGCTGTTTTGTGTGTTGCATCTTGCAGCGTTGCTATTATTGCAGTGGTCAGTCTTAATGACTTTGTCTCTGCCATCATGGACAGCAGCGTGAATATCTGGACCGACAACGTTAGTAGTGGTCTACAGTTATTGATAACCTATCGCTGTGTCATCTGGAGGCCTCAGAGTTACATACAGTATCATTTAGATATGGGAGCATGAATGTAAACTACTGTATTATTCATCTAATAGAAACCAATGTTGGTAACTGATACTCCACACTGGAACATAAAACATTAATCTTATTATAATAAATGATCAAAAGTTGGTAAAGATATAGTTTAAGACTTTTTCACATGATGTTAATTTTCTATTTAGTCAGATATTTAGCATAGTTTAGTTATAACTAGTTTATACAGTAGTTTAGGCTACAGGACACCAAGTATGTGATCTGTTTGTATTTCTGACTGAGTGATTTATATTTTCTGGTTACAACGTTGCTCTGATCAGAGCAAACGACGTTATATTTCACAATATCTTCCTGATTAGTCATCAACTCTTGGTAACGCCACAGCTCCTTTTTTCATAAGGCCGAGGCTCTGTGTAGGTCTGCAGAGGCTCAATGTGCAGCTCTATTGACCTGATGTGCATCCCACTTTGATTGATCAAAGTGTGTAAATGTGTCTCTGGATGTTTGGGCCTTGTCGCTGAATATACGCCGAAGCCACCATTTTTAAAACACCCCACAATGGACCAGGCGGATGAGCCATTGCTTGAGGAGGTTAGGAAGTATGTGCATGATGCCACAAAAAAATTAACCAAACCATCAAAGCAAAGCATGGTAACTCCACTGTGTGGAGCTTGCCAGTTGAAGTTCAGCACTACTGTACAGCCACCTGCACATCTGGAAAAGAAACTAACACAATGTGTCAGCTAGGCAGGCCGACCTGATGCAGACGCAAAACGAGTATAAACTGGCCTTTTAGGGCATTAGTATTAACTAGCATAACAAGTATTATCTGTTAGCATTAACTAGCATAATGTTACCAGTTACCATTATATAACAATAAATGTTACAAGTTAGTATTAAATAGCATAACAAACGTCACCCATTAGAATTAACTAGAATGGCAAATGTCGGTGAAGGTTCATTCGTCCAGGTAAAAGGCTTCCAAAAAGGTTTTATTTAAAACACTGGACTTTAAAAACTTTTAAAACAAACACAAGACGTTTTGTTGTTCATCCAAACACCTTCCTCAGTTGTTTGGTGAACAGGAAATAGCACTGGCATTTATACACCACATGACTTAGGTCACTCAGCATGGGTCATGTGACCTGAGTCATGTGGTGTATGAATGCCAGTGCTATTTCCTGTTCACCAAACAACTGAGGAAGGTGTTTGGATGAACAACGAAACGTCTTGTGTTTGCTTTTGTTCGCATTGCAAACGTGTATCTGTTCGCATCTGTACATTGACTTAACATGTAATTCATTCGCGGGAATAATTGTATTTGTGTCCAGTGTGAACACGGCGTAAAGTTGACTGGGTGCTGTAGCTGTTTAACGTGGACCTTCAGGAACCTGAGACCACTGCTTCAGCTCCGGCTCTCCAGCTATCTGACGGCTGAGAGGACCAGTGTATCATAATGTGGAGAGTGATGTTGTTGAGACTGTTTTGTGAATCTCTGTCTGATGTCTAGGATGATACAGAAGAGATGTGAAGGGAAGCTGGGAGTCCAGGGGAGGTGTGTTGCTGGGATCAGTGGAGGAGAAAGAGCTGAACTCAACTTATTTAAAAACATGTTCAGCTCTTTGACTATCCCTAGATGATTAAGTCTGATTCCATTTCTGCATCTATCCATCCTTTTTCTACACCTGCTTCCTCCACTCCAAGATCATGAGGAGGGGTGGAGCTTATTTGCTAACAGGCAGGTAAACCTGGACAGGTCATCTATTGCAGGGCCAACACATGGAGACAAACCACCACTCTCCATAACTTACACCGAGGGAGAAATTAGAGTGAACCTACATCTGTGAATGGAGGGAGGAAGCTGGAGTAGCTGCCCACCACAGTGCCAGTTTTCCTGTTTACTTACCTTTTCTCCCTTGTCTTTGTTTTCAGTCTTTTTTCTACCTTTCTCAATAACTCCTTCTCTTCAGACTGTTCTTCATGTTTAGCAGATTTTAGTGCTTATCATTGGGGAAGCACCTCACTGTTTCCATGGGAACTTCATGCAGAGGTTCATATAACCTGCCACTTAGTCACAGCGTGCCTCGCGAGTTCACCACAAGCCAAATTCAGACTCAGTTGTCCGCCTTGTTTCATGCAGCATTTTGTAAAATTGCTCTCTTATTCATGCGACACATTGTTTGAGATTGTTGAGTTTCAGCACATTCACACTACATGACCTGAACAGAGATTTACAAGCTACATGATTTTCCGGCAGATTTGAATAAATCTAGACTTGTGTGACTGAATTATATGGAGCCGTTACAGCTGCCATGCAGACAAGTTTCTTTCATAAGATTTTGGTGTCAGTCTGCTGGATCAGCTGGTTGCTGGGGGACGTAGTTCTGGTAAAGTGAAGAAAGCACAGTTGCCTCCAGTAATGTTAAACTAAATCTGTCGAGCTTTTATTCATTAATGTTATGACCCCTGCTCAGCTAGGGAAAAAATAAAGGGGGGGTAAAGTCAAAGCAATTTATTTATAGAGCACACTAGCAACATCCTTTTACAACTCAACATAATGGTAGGTTAAAAACTACCAAAGAGGAAAAAATACATATTTACATGGCCTCAAGCACACGACCAGATCATAACTGTCATCAGGGAGTGAACAGCTTGGTAGCATGCTACAATATACATTAGTAATTATGTCTAAATCATTTCATAAACATTACTTAAATCAAGTACAATACCATCTCCGATGCAGCAGGGGTCGCCACCATTTCATTCACTGCCATTATTCAGCTCTGAAGGCAGTTTGAAAGTCCTGCCTCTTCCTCCACGTCAACAAGATGGCGTCCGTTTAGTGTGAGTAGTGTGCTTCATTCTGCACTGCATTTTTAGGCGTGATTAGGGCAACATCCTGGTACTTTCAGTGCACTGAAATTGTTGCTTAAATGACACCATGTGTGCACTACACACTCAAAAACAGTGTTTGAAGTGCTCAAGTGCGCGGTTTGGGACAGACCCCTGGACTGTCTCCATGAATCTCTCTCATGACATCGCTGACATGTTTCAGAGATGTGAGGCAGGAAAATCAGGCTTTAGGCCAATTTAGGCTTCTTCAAATACATAAAAAGTAGGGCTGCAGCAATACATGTATTTGTATCTAACCAAACCGTGTATTGGGTGTGTGTTAAAGCAGCACTATGCATTGAATACCAAACAATACAGAGTTTTTCATTTATTAAATCAACTTGTGTTCTGACTCCGAGCTTTGTGTTGAAAACTCAGTGGATCTGCGTTCGACTTCAGAACTAGCATTTGGAACTACTTTGGTGTTCATGTTAAGTATGATCCTCATGGTAAGCCGTTGTGTTGGGCTGAAAAAGGCATGGAAATGTATTTTTTGTATCAAAAAAATATCAAACCATAACACTAATTTATCAAACCAAACAGAACCATGAATTTTTTGTATAGCTGCATCCCTAACATATACAGTAGGTACGTTTGTTTCAAAAGACTGCCGTCATGATTTTTTGTACCTGATGTTGTCATGGTTGTTAGCCAGTACGTCCACCAGAGGGCAGTGCAGCATTCAGAGCTCACCTTTAAGTTTCCACCTCAGATTCAGACAAGAGAATAACCAACATGGTGACGATGGAGGAGATCACGATGCTGTACGTTCTCAGGAAAAGAGATGAGTTGAGGTAAAGCAGACGGTGGTGGTTTGTGTGGCTGTTACATAACAGACAACCCTAAAGTAAATAACGCAGAGCATAGATTACAATCTCTAAGCTTGGTTCCCAAATGTTTTCAGACAGCATCCGTTGGTGTTTGGATGTTTCATATGGCATGAGTTATAACTTTATCATTTATGCATTAAAACATTAACATGTTAAAATCACAGATTAATCTCATTACATTATTGTGATCATTTTAGCAGTCCTGATAAAAATTCCAAATTTACTTGATAAATATTGACTTTATTTTGACCCCCTGAAATTGTGCTGGAACCCCTGGGGAAGTCAGGACCCACTGTTGGGGAAAGGCTGGGCTAGAACATACCAACTTCTAACATTAAACTTTAAAGAAGAGGAAAAGCTTGTGAATCAAACAGAGCTGCGTCTCTGCTGCTAACTGCTCCTTCATCTTTCCGATCCTGGTTTTATTCTCCGTGCTTCCATCTGAATCATGTTCAGATCAAGAAGCAGCAGTGATGTTGGACTAAGACACAACCTGGGACATTGTTTAAGACATCAGAGAATCAAAGCTGTCTTCACAACTAGCGTGAAAGTGCTTGTTGTAAATCTGACCTCTTTCCCTTCTGTTCCCCTTCATGAACCAACTGGAGGACGTTTCAGTAGCAGGGAACTAAGCAGGCTTGATAATGACACTATGAAGGAGCTGACGTAGCTTAGATGTTCGTCTCCTCCTGAGATGGATGGAGTAGACTTGTTCATCATCACAGTGACAGCCTGCATCTATGGAGAGTGATGGTGTACCCTGCACTGCTGTCTCTGCTTGTCTCATCACTTTATCATAATCAGGGTCTGCCTCTGCTTTGCTGTGCAGCTGTGTCTGTTTCCATACATCTTAGTCTGGTTTTCCTCTCAGCACATTAACAACCTCATATCCAAGACATACACGTCATACTTTTGACATGCTGAATTTTCAACCCGATCTCACAAGAAAATGCGATATAAATGCCTTTAACCTCTAAACAAAGCAATGTGACAGTGGTGAACAGAGCTGCTCAGACGGGGAACGTCAGGACATGCAGGTTATGGGCTGCTGTTGCGGATGAGTTAACTTCTATGAATGAAATACAAAACCTGATTTTCATCAACCCTCACCATTAGTGAGGAAGCAGAGGTGAAGACACTTGATTTGTAGACTTCTTTTGTCAACCTTAAACTGGATGAAAACTGGAAAGGCTGAGATCCGCTACTACCTTTGAGACTGGTCAGAGTCACTCTGAGAGGAGTTACCCACATTTTCAGAACTTTTGAATCATCAAGTTATTGATTGGAACAAGCATGTCACTTGTCCTGATTACCTGTTTCACTGGGTCTTTCTGTATGACTCAAGCTTTTCTCATGTTGGCAACTTTTGGCAGGTGACAGTCCTGTCACTATCCCTCTGAGTGATCATGTGCTCTGGCTACTTGGCCAAGAGGATGTTCCTTTGGCTGAATGGTCAGCGCGCATGACTCTCCCCCGAGTCTGGGGATCAAATCCTGCACGGACCCTCTGTAGCATACCTTGACACATTCTGGCGATGTTGGCAGGATCCATGTGACGCTGGTGAACAGTCCATGGATTTAAAATTGGTAGCTTCCTGTGCGGAGCACGAGGAAGTGCTTGTGAAAAGAGGGGGGGGATGTGGCAGTTGACAGTCCTGTCACTATGCCTCCGAGTGATCATGTGCCCTGGCTACTTTGGCTGAATGGTCAGCATGCATGACTCTTACCCAGGAGCCTGGGGATCAAATCCTGCCTGGGCCCCCCTTGCCATCAACTCACTCTTCATTTTCATTGCACAATGTCCAGAATGTAAATATTACAGCTATTTGTGATTGCCTACCCACTAAAATAAAAACAGTTCTTGAGTTACGGTAACAAAAAACAGCACACGCAACATTAGCCTCACATTCTTCAAAACACCAAACACATTTTTCTTGTGTTAAAGGTTGAATATAGAGCATTTCCATTAACAGCTACATATTTTTTTAAATAGTACTTGGAGGTCAGAGGGGTGCAGAATGAAAATACAGCATTTCCTTGAAAAATTATTTAGCCTGAAAATAAAAATAAAATCAATTTTAACTGGTTCGACAATGTTATTATGTTTACAGCTACAAGTCAATACAGGCCGCCATTGCGGGTTACCAAATACAGTCTCTATGTGGCAATAGTATGCTCGGCACAGTTAAACTGGCACTGGGAAAAATGGTGGAATCGGCAAGTCAAGCAGCTGCTTCAGAGCCCCAGAGATATCATTATCCATCTCTGAAGAGGAGTGACCTGAGAAGAGCAAAAATTGGAGTAAATTTAGGTGAAGACTACCCTAAATGGACTAGCAAACAGTGAGTCCAAACAGTAACCAATTCACTCCATTTATCTTTTATCTGAACTTTTTTCAAGTGCAAGTGCAGCCCCCTACCATACTCATGCCATAGCTACAGGCCCCTATTACAATGTTATTCCAAACAGGCTTGATAAACTGGATGTAGCCAGATACCAGCAACCTTAAAGTCAGTGCTCCTGAACTATATCTGTTCATTAACTGGGTAACCTTCCCATCACAGCATGTGATGATAGTTAAATAATCTAAATATCACAGCTACACACTGGAAGTCACGTTACAATTCCAATCTTTATGACAGAATAATATTCCATAAATGACTGAAATATGGCGATTAAACAAACCCTCGGGACAGACCAGTTATTTTATTTTTCTCCTGATGCTACCGTTTCATTTAGTGGACTTGCTCTAAAATATTCTTTCAAGTTCAGCTCTCAGATAACACGATGACGTTAATAAAACCTGAAGAATGACTGGATCCTTATTACTACTGAGAATTACCGTTAAGGACAGTATTCAGCTCTGTGCATGCGATGTTACATCGGCATAGCAGAAGAAATATTCCAGCTGATTTCCACATTCACCTCCGTGGTAGATTTATATCGCTGATATCTGTCTGACTCAGCTGACGATGATGCACGCGCTGCCTGCGCGCTGTGCGATGCACAGCCTGCTTATAACTACTGACTTTCAAAGAGTTAGCAAGCACAACAAAAATGAACTAGACTACACCAAAACTTGATTTATATCAGACCCTGGTAGAGTAGTTCATCACTTCTTACCCCCAACCAGGGTCCACCGCAGGTCTCCCCTGCCGGCGACCTCCGCCTTCGTCACCTGCGGCTGAAAGTTCCTCTACTTCCGTGTTATTTTTATACATTTGGCAGCATCTGTAAGAAGAGCTAGCCTCTTTAATTCCCAATTTTCCCCGTGAAAACTCTCGGTGTTTTCCTCTTCCTGTAGTTCTCTCTGTGTAATTGATTGATTGACCACGGTGGCCCAAGATGGAGGGGGGGCATCGGCCCTCAGCTGTAATTGGTCCAGCCCACAATCACTCAGGAATAATGGGCCAATCTACCAGTTTTGTACCAATAGGTATGATGACTTATGCCATCGACTACAAAAGCTACCATATTAAAAAAAAAGCCCAGCCGGCCCGAAATCACCGTCAGCCCACTGGGAAAATGCCCGGTTTGCCCGATGGTCAGTCCAGCCCTGGTTCTGGCATTCACTGCAGAATACATGTAGTTTATTTGGTTGATGTAGGATTTAGGGACCCAGAGCTCCATGTTCATCCTGGAACAGAGGAGAATAATTCTAACTCTGGTCTTAGCCAATGATGCTGTTTGACCGAGAGAAACACAAACCAGTATCACAGAGTTTCTACACCCATCAGGCCTCTCTGTGAACACAGCCTGAATCCTGGTGCAGTGTCGGCTCCAAATGAAAGTCAGAGCTGCTGAAGCTGCAGGGACGGCTCTCACGGAGGTCACATGTCCAAATAAATGTTTGTTGAGCTCACAGTAGCAAACATAAGGAAAACATAAGTATATTTAGCCTGAATTCCATCCATGTAGTATACGTATATGATGATAAACGAGTATTTTCATCCGTCTGCACCGATTGTCTGTGTACAACTTGCTTATTAAATCATGAGGAAAGTCAAAGTGCTTAAAGGTTTTTAGTATTAACACGTCAGCGGTTAGAAAGGATGTGATTCTATGGAACAGGAGTGGATTGTTCCCCGGTTTGTTCCCAGTCATCTGCTGTTGTTTTCTGTGCTTTTCTTCCTGCTTTTCTCTGTAACTCTGTCAGACTCAACTTGCTATGACTTCTGAAGTCACTGCACTGGTTCAATGGGTTTTTTTTTCCTGCTACGTTTCAAGCAGATCAGTTTTGTCCCTGTTCTTTAAAACTCTCGTCTGCTCTGCCAATCTTCCTCCAGGTTGACTTCCTCACAAGTTCTACTGGAGTTAAAATCATCATATTCAGCTGATTTTACTGCAAGCCATTTTTAAACTTGAATCAAGTCCAGGCAGCGCATCTCTGCCTGCAGCACGGATTGCGTATATTGCTTCCTGTCTTCTCTGTGGTGAATCCTGCTCCAAGCTTTCATTAGATGTTGATCTTTTAGATTCAGGACTCAGCGTTTTCCCATCTGCAGGTGTTTCAATCATTCACAGATTCTTCTTCAATCCTGCCTCAGTCCTCTCTCATTTTTGCCTTGGCTTCATGATTTAGTAACAAGCTTGCTTCAGTCAATGATCGTCAGAAAACCGAGATCCAGTCCAGGCCCCTCATCCCAGGACTGTTGCTCCTCCTGCCAGTAATGCACTGATCCTGGTCTACCTGTATTTAACCACTGATGAGTTACAGTAAGGTAAAGCTGTCTGTCCCTCCTCATCTCGGTCTCACACGATCAGAAGTCTTTCTGTGAGGTTCTGAAAGTCAGAGCACTTTACTCTGAATTAGAGCTCAACATCTATATTATATGTTACTACTAGAGCTGTAACGGTACACAAAAATTACGGTTCAGTATGTACCTCGGTACACAAGTCACGGTTTGTTTGTTTTTTTCGGTACTTTAATGGAAAAAAAATACAAATGTTTTATTAACAAGTTCACTAAAATTTAACATCAAAGCTGTTTGTTTTGTTTGTTTGTTTGTTTTTCTGCCATATTGTTTGAATGAGAAAAAAATAACCATAAATGAAGAAAATATTTTACAATATAATCCTGTTTGGTTTTTTTTACACTTTTCAATGGAAAAACAAAAAAAACAAAAAAGAACATGCTTTCACATCACCACTTGAGTGTTAAGAGCAGCATTTAACAGAAACAGCTCCCCATTCATTTCACTCATCCCAGAAACCAAACATCACAGCAGGTTACTCTTCTGGTCAGATTGCCTGAATAAAAAAAATGCATAAATAAGTAACATACTGCTGTTTTTACACTTGTTTGTGCTAAATTAGTCTGTTTTCTAATAAAAGAAGAAGGTGTTGTGCTCACAGGATCAAGTCTTAAAAAACAATGGCCGAATGGAAAATAAAATAATGTGAATGTGAATGTTTTTTATGTTGGCCATACTAAGAGGAGGTTCAAGAAGAGACTAGCTGAGCACAAATACGCCATCACAACACAAAATCTGCTTTATCCCATGGCCAAAATTACAAGCAGGCTGGCCACAGCAGCCCCGACTCTTTTAAAGCTCTGGTCATTGAGGCGGTCCTACTACCTGCAGGAGGTGGTGCTAGACTCCAACAACTCCACCGTAGAGAAACTTTTTGGACAGATCGCCTGAATGCCATGTCTCACCCTGGAATTAATTAGGAGACAGACTTCTCCCCTTTCCTTTAAATTCCCTTACATTTAATGTTCTTTTCCTCTGATCATAATTATTATTTTGTGCATCTCTCTTGTACACAGTACAGGTTATATTGTAAGAATGACAGCATAATAATTTATGTGTTGGAACTAGTGTTATCCATATAGTCTACTTAGACCTGTACAGCTGTATCGTTTTACACATATGCTTTTTACGTTTATTGTTCAACATTATTTTTACATATAGGATGTCACCTTATGGATATGAAATTCAAAATATTACTATCCAGCATCATCTTCATCCTACCTGTACTGC
Organism: Atherinomorus stipes; assembly: GCA_023101725.1. NCBI lineage: Eukaryota > Metazoa > Chordata > Actinopteri > Atheriniformes > Atherinidae > Atherinomorus > Atherinomorus stipes. The sequence continues at coordinate 221,828 of JALJCO010012583.1, read as the reverse complement.
AGCATCAACTTCACCTTGTACATATATGATGACCGACTGACCGATACACATATTATGAAGTTTAGACTATGGAACGTAGAAAGACCCCCCACCTCCTTAAAAGAATCAAAATGAGGAATCATTAGAAACCAGAATCAAAGAGAGGAATCAGAAACGTGTAGATTAAAATGAAGCCCAATCCCAAGCATCAGGGATGTAGCCTGGTCCTTGATGATTGGTGGGAGAGCTGCCTGTGGGTCTATGGTTTCCCGGTACAGCTGATGATGAGGAATTTTGTTTGACCTAAAGAAGTGATCAATGCTTATAAAGGGTTAAAGGAATAGTTCACCCTCAGAATGATTTAACTTTATTTTCCACTTACCCTGATGGTGAGCAAGACTCTGGACCACTTTTTTAATATGTCAAATGCAAAAAAAAAAAAAAAAAAAAGTCAAATGCAGCCGGAGTTCAGGGCGACTTCTCGATCTTACTTTTAGATCAATATCCAACCCCTCCTGTGTTTGTCCCAGTTTGTCTAGAGCTCTCGCGTTCTCACCACTATGTAAACAGTGAATTTCTTCCTCTACGCTTGCATTATCGGCAGAGTAGGCTCTGAACGCCGAGGCTTCCGTAGTTTCGTGACCGCGCATGTGCGCATGGATGTAAACAACACTCCCTTTTAGGCTCTAAAAATATACTAAATGGTGTAGTTTCAAGTAAATTCTGGACGCTACCCACTCATGGCACTTGGATTACATGTGACAAGCAGTATGGAGGAATATTGACAATTTTTGTGGACTTTCATGGACCTAATTGGCTCGGACCCTGGCAAACTCCATTGGGGGGGAACGAGAAGTCGTCCTGATCTCCGGCTGCATTTGACATATTAAAAAAGTGGTCCAGAGTCTTGCTCACCATCAGGGTAAGTGGAAAATAAAGTTAAATCATTCTGAGGGTGAACTATTCCTTTAAGTATCCAGACTGGGGAAGCAGATTTTTCCATATTTGACATTTTGCATAGATTTGAATGTTAATTGGCATTTGTCAGTACTTTCAGGTAAAACTGAGGTTTTATGCATCCATGTTCAAATGACCCTGGCCTAGAATGAGTAGAAGAAAATGGATGGATGATTAACATTTACTATCTCCACCACACTGTGTGAGTCGCAGATCAACTCCACAAATGGATCATTTTAACACAAGAAATGCATCAGGATTTTTTTCTGTTGCCATCCTGATTGTGAGCCCAGCACTGCTCATGGAATAATTAAAGATGGTTAATATAAATACCAGGGATTATTTATAGATGGCCCCAACCCCAGTCTTCAGACAACACATGGCCATGCATCAATTTTAAAGAAATAATCTCACCAAACACATCCCTTCATCATATGTCACCCAAGGCTGATGGTTTTATCATCTCAGAGCTGCCAGCCATGAAGAGCATTATGCTGAATGATGTTGGCATCTATTTAAGTCAATTTACAACACAAAATATTCATTTTTCCTCCTGGGACAGTATCGTGCATGGAATAGTGGGTTGTAGGAGTAAAAACTGGGTGAGATGTAGCTCAGCCCAGAAGACTGAGAGGAAGGAAGATGCTCCGCAGTATTTCATCATGGAGCTGCAGAAACTGCTTACTGTGATATTGTTATGCTAATGCTGCAGATTATTACCATGCTGAGACACACTCAGGTACTGAACCAGGATATCAGCAAATCCTAAAACAAAATCACTGTGAGAGGAGTTTCTGCTTATTTCATCTCACATGTGCAACTGTTGGTAGAAACTGAAATTTTAAATTAGAGTGCAGTGCAGAGTGTACTTAATGAATGTCTGTGCATGAGCTGGTTTTTCTGGCAGCTCATATTCATGCTTAGCTTCTGCATCTTTTCTTTAACCTTGGACAGTTTGTCCATCATTTACATGGCTGACAGTGACAAACAAGACTGGCAGTCATGTGTGTTCATGCTCTACATGTCAGTTTAGGGGAGAGCAATCCAAAGTGTGGAACAAATTTAATTGTTGGGGTTGGATTTGAGAGATTTTGGGGATTATCTGATTCATCATCTCGGGAGAAGAGTGACAGTCACAAAGGGGTTGGACAAAACCAGCCCGGAAGTCTGGACACTGCTGATGGATGAGCAGGGATAGGAAGTGGAAGAGACCTGAGACATCTGGGACATCACAAAGAGGTGGACATCGGGATATGAGGAGCTTGAATACTGTAAGGCTGGAGGGAGAGAGACAGAACAAAGTGAGGATGGTGTTGTGGAAAAAAGGATCAGAATCGCGATGAGAAAATCACACTGAAATTTATTAAGACATGCAGCGCAGCCGTCACACAGATCCACAAAGCATCTGAATGAGGACTCTCGTGCTGCATAAGTCTTAATAAATGTCAGTGTGATTTTCTCATCGAGATTCTTGATCCTTTTTTTCCCACAACAATGATGAACAGATCTTTCTCATTCAACTTAAGCATACATTTTTCTTAGGCCACATCTACGCACCAAGGTTATCATAGCTAATTAAATAAATAAAAATGAAAACTAAAATTGAAAAAACATTTTTGTTAACTGAAATAAAAGTAAAAATGACAGTTTTTAAAAAAACGATAACTGTATTGTGTCTACAAAACTTATTAAAACTAACTAAATTATTACAAAAACATCCTTAGTTTTAGTCTTTGTAAATTTCTAAGCCTTTTGGGTTGATATGAAATCTATTTCTTTTCTTTCTTTCTTTCTTTTACACACACACAAAAAATATTATTTAAAAAAAGACATTTCTATTTAATCTGTTTTCTTTGCTCTACAGGTTTTACTCCAAGTGACTTTCTGATGATTTTGAATGTAATACCAGACAAAAACCTATAATTAACAAAAGAAAAACCCCAAAAACTAAAACTAACACTGAAAGTAATAAAAACTAAACTAAAAATAAGCATTTTGCAAAAAAAAAACTAATAAAAACTTGCAAACCTGCTAAAAAAAAAAAAAAAAAAAAAAACTAAGTGGATTAAAAAAAAAAGTTAAAACTAAATAAAAACTGAAACTAATTAAAAATCCAAAACTATTATAACATTGCTACGCACACTAGGCAGTGTACGCGCTTTATCTATGACCAGTTATTCCCACATGACTAATGGCTAAATGGCCGTAGCCTGTTAGCTAGAGTTGGACCACAAATCCATGTTTGGACACTTACTGATTGTTATCGTCTCTAAAGGAAAGATGAGTCTCTGGCTTATGTCCACTCAACATTTCCAACTGCTTGGCTGCATGCAGTGTTTCTAATTAAAGAGGTGAAGTGTTGGCCTCCAAATAAACCCTTCTTTAAAAAAAAAAAAAAAAAACGAAGTCTGTCTGCCAATATTTTAATCTTATTTCTGTCCTGATGGAAGCTTATAAAGGTAATAAACTGCATGACTTCAACATAGCAGCCAAAGCAGGGCACCGAGGATGGACTACCCTGGGTGAGGTGGTCTTGCTGAAACTGTACATCTTCCATCAGGAGATGTGTGTGTTGTGAGAGGAAGAGGATGTCTTGTGTGGTTCTGATGGTGAAACTCTTCTTTAGATCTTGGCTCTAGAAAATGAGCCATGTTTGATTTATTACTTGTCTAAATCTTTCTGTTTGTTGCAGTTGTTGATGAGGAAAGAATCATCTCTTTTTCATTTTGTACTTGTTTTGTTTTCTTTTTATTGAACTTCAGGTCTACCAGCATTCTTTCTTGGCATCATATCTGATCTACAACCTATATACCAGGTGAGAAGTAAAATCATTACATTGATTTTAAATTGTGGTTCAACAAAATGATTTAAAACTATAAAATAAATGAATGAATAAATAAATAAAAGACACAAACAAGCATGATGGGGTATTCCAGAAAGCAAGTTATGTGGTGAACTGAGTATGATAACCCTGAGATGAGAGAAATTCTGAGTCACCTGTTCCAGAAAGAAAGGTATCTGAAACTCTGAGTCAATCACCATGGTAACAGACTGTTCACATAATCTGCTCACTGGCAGGATATCTTTAAGAAACGCTGAGTTCCAAACCGTCTCCTCCCATCTGCAGCCGCTGTCAGACATACATACAGTAGATTGTCTGCACTAACATGATTCCAGAGATTTAGAAGCTGAAATAATACACAGCAACAATAAAGATAGTTAGAGGACTTTTCATAACTTCAATATTTAGGATATAATTTTACAGTAAGATTTGTACGTTCTGCTGCGATGCTTTTTTGCGAATGGGATCTTTCCTTATAATGTTGGTATGCAACATCTTAGGATGATAATGATGTGTCGAGTCATCAGGAAAGGCCTGACACATGTCTGAGATTATAATTCCATAAATGTGTGATGGTGGAAATCAGCTGTCGCATCTGGATTCCAGTTTATCAGCCAGTGTGAAATAAAAATAAAAGATGTCCAGTCATGGTCTGGTAGTATGATACATTACCTTCTAATAGATGTCTTTAAACTTAACTTTCAGTTTTTTTAATGTATGTTTTTCTCCAGTGAAACTTAATCGAAACAGAATTAAGATTAGGTTTTATTCGCTAATATTTCAACCCAGGCTAAATATTCGGTCAGCAGACCAATGGATTCCCACTTCCATGTTGACTCAGGCAGCAATTTTCTTCTGCAGCAGCAGTGATCTATTTTTCTTTCTTTCTTTCTCTTTCTTTCTTTCTTTCTTTCTTTCTTTCTTTCTTTCTTTCTTTCTTTCTTTCTTTCTTTCTTTCTTTCTTTCTTTCTTTCTTTCTTTCTTTCTTTCTTCTCTCTCTCTCTCTTAATACCTTCGTATATCCCCATGCTTGAATAAAAACTTCTTCCTCCAATCAGGTGAAATAACTAGTTTTTTCTCAGCTCTGAATCTAGGTATTGTGGCTCCATTGATGATGGAGAGCTGATTGAACCAAGTCAAAGCAACTGTTGCTCTGACACTGAAAACTCAGAGTTGCTCACTGCAGAGTAAATTAACCCAGAGTTTCCTTTTACACCCAGAGTTTGAACCTCCTACCTAGAATACGCCTCTGAACTAAAATTTTGTTTAGCAACACTTTGAGACAATTACTGCAATCAATGGTTTTCTGTAACATCCAGACTTATGCACCTGCTGACAGGTATGATGGTCCACTGTTTATAAGCAAGGTGCTCTAATTTGTCTGAGATAGTTTTGTTTGTTTGTTTACATTATTTTTAAAAAACGCAATTCAAAATCAGCATTTTATTTTACCAAATGATGGTTTACTACATTTTTATTCATTATTACTTTTTAAGTTTCTTGTTATTTGAATAGTTTGAATTTGAGAGGGTATGTACACTTTCAAGCACAACTGCATATATATATATATATATATATATATATATATATATATATATATATATATATATATATATATATATATATATTTCATATATATAAGGTTTCAAAAGAATTTTTGAAGCACTTAAGGTTCCTACAGTAAGAGCATCGTGGCCTCCATAGTCCTTAAATGGAAGAAGTTTGGGATGACGAGAACTCTTCCTAGACCCGGCTGTCCAGCCAAGCTGAGCAATTGTGGGAGAAGAGCCTTGGTGAGAGGTAAAGAAGAACCCGAAAGATCGCTGTGGCTGAGCTCCAGAGATGCAGTGAGGGGAGGAGAAAGTTCCACAAAGTCAACTGTCACTGCAGCCTCCACCAGTCGGGGCTTTATGGCAGAGTGGCCCGAAGGAAGCCTCTCTTCAGTGCAGACATATGAAAGCTGCATAGAGTTTGCCAAAAAACACATGAAGGACTCCCAGACTGTGAGAAATAAGATTCTCTGGTCTGATGAGACCAAGACTGAACTTTCTGGAGTTAATTCTAAGCGGTATGTGTGGAGAAAACCAGGCACTGCTCATCACCTGCCCCATACGATCCCAACAGTGGAACATGGTGGTGGCAGCATCATGCTATGGGGTTTTTTTTTAGCTGCAGGGACAGGACGACCAACGGTTGCAATTGAAGGAAAGATGAATGGGACCAAGTACAGAGAGATCCTGAAAGAAAAGCTTTCCAGAGTGCTCAGGACCTCAGACTGGGCCAAAGGTTCACCTTCCAGCAAGACAATGACCCTCAGACACAGCTAAAATAACAAAGGAGAGGCTTCAGAACAACTCTGGGACCATTCTGGACTGGCCCAGCCAGAACCCTGACTTAAACCCAACTGAGCATCTCTGGAGAGACCTGAAAATGGCTGAACACCAACATTCACCATCCAACCTGACAGAACTGGAGAGGATCTGTAAGAAAGAATGCAGAAGATCCCAAATCCAGGTGTGGAAAACTTGTTGCTTCATTCCCAAGAAGACTCGTGGCTGTACGAGCTCAAAAGGTGCTTCTACTCAGTACTGAGCAAAGGGTCTGAATACTTATGACCATGTGATATTTCAGCTTTTCCTTTTTTAATAAATTTGCAAATATTTCTGCATTTCTGTTTTTTCTATCAAGATGGGGTGCTGAGTACATTCATGAGAAATAAAATGAACTTTTTTGATTTCGGAAAATGGCTGCAATGAAACAAAGAGTGAATACATTGAATACTTTCCGTACCCACTGTATATAGTAGCCTTGAAGATATGAAGAGCAAAGCCTGCTGGTGCATCGTGTAACTCGAGGTAATGGGATGTATTTGTCTTTTCAGAGAAGTGCGGGAGCTGAATCCTCCAGAAGTCTCAGATTCTGTCCTTCAGTTTGCCTCGTGGGGCATTCATGGTCAGCAATTGGTAGGTACTTTGGGGTCAACTGAAAGACTGGACCCTGAAATAATGAAAAATAGGAGTGCTTGATATTCGCTTTTTTAGTGACATCCAATATACCGATATTTTCCTTCTCTTAATTTCCAATATCCGATATCAACCGATATGGATCAATACAACTGGCCAACATGTGGCTAATTATAATATTTCTGACAACTTGGTAACTTAACCAGCAACTTAAAACTAGACATTATAAGCAGCTTCAAAGCAAGTCACCGTAGTAGTCACATGACTCTAAAAGGAATGCTGGGATATGAAGTTCTTCTCAAAGGGCCTTTTCTACATGCTGGACCAATTGAACAACAAGATCTTGCGAGATTTTGTAACAGAACAAAATCTCATGAGATTTAATTTGTAAAAAAAAAATTTATACAGTGCTTTTTAATATAGAGACGATACACCAACACAACATATTGTTATATTTCAGCATATAGATATTTTCTTACACCCCCAGTGATAAGTGGCCACACATTTTTGTTGTCATTACAAAAGTAAAAAGTATATCTAATATTTTCCGATATCACATTTTAATGGCCGATAATATCGGGCATCTCAAGAGAAAAAGACAATCTGACGGTCACTTTATGTATCCGGGGCATTTCTGTCAACAGCAGTTTAGCAGTCTGTTGTCAACTTTTAAGGCACAAGTGTTTCCACTGAACAACAGGGAGAAAATTAGACGCCGGTAATTGTGGACGAGGTCTGAGAGGCGCTCCTCCTAACAATCCGCCATTGTGTTTACATCTGACCGTGTGTTCATGCTCACGTTTGCAAGAGCACCTCGTGTCAATGCCAGTGGCCTACATGACAAATGAAAGCTGGGAATGCTTGGTAGCCATGATACTTATGCGGTAGCGCTGCTAGCAGCAAGTTTCCCATCCCTGACGCACCGCATGACACACTAGCAAACGGATATAAGCACACCAGCCAGTTTGTTCAGGCCACCAGATGCGACTGAGGTTAAATCAGCCTGTATTTGCATCTCTGTGCTTAAAATATGTACTTTTATATTTAGAGCATCTTATCAACATCTGACCACACACAAATACCCAGAGTTAAACTTTCACACTTGTTCATGTCATCACCCCGACTTCACAAACACAACTGTTGCTGTGTTAAAAACATAAAATGACATAATCCATCATCTACTAGTGTGTGCTTAATTTAAATTATGGGTTGTTTTCTGAGAAAAACTACTAGTGAAATCTCCAAAAAGGGAGATACACAATTGTGGTGTGTACAGAATATTATGGCTCATAGGTCTTAATGCTTCGTAAATATGGCTGTCTCATAAACACTAGCAAAATATTCACAATAGAGTCACAATAAAATCCAGCCTGGGATTTTTACAGCTACAGCCTCAAAGTGTCAAATTTACAAGCTGTGTGAAACATAACATGAATAAACAGCAGCGATAATTCATTCCATCATGGGATATTTCTCTCCATCACTATGAATAATTCATTGCACTGATAGACTCTTCACTGCTCCAATGTAAACACTCAGAGTGTTTCTGATAAGAGAAAGCAGATGGAAAAAAAACAAAAACAAACAAAAAGCAACTATTTAAAAACAAAAGCAGGCAGTTTTTCTAATCGAGTTGTTTCTGTCAAGTTGTTGGACGAGCAGCGCTCTCTGCATGAGTGTTGCTTCCATCATGGAGAGAATTATCACATCATTATTTTCTCCAATGCAGACAAGTGATGAAGTTTTCAGAAAGAAACTAATAACATTTCCTCAGGAGTTAAACTTACTCTGTGCTGCTCTCCAGGAAGATCAGCAGCACTGGATTTTCCTGCTGATGAGGAGGTAGTTCACGAAGCTTCTCCTGTGCTAAAATCTTAAACCCCTGCTTTTTTCATTTCTCTTTAAATGTATTGCAAAAACCTCTTGGGCTTTCTCATTGTATTCTCATTATAGGTCAGTAAGTGAACCTGACCATTTTCAGTGGAATGTATTGTATTCTTTGTATTCTAAAAAGAAAGCTAACCCTTTTCTCTGTTTTACAGATGTACATATTTGAAAATAACATCTACTACCAGTCAACTGTTCAGAGCAGCTCATGGAGGCTCACATCCTCCGGGCAGGAGGGAGTCATCTTCAACGGCATCGCAGATTGGTTGTATGAGGGTAAGACTGAGGTTGCAAAATGTCTCTTTAGCTGTCCTCCCATTAAATTTGCAAATGGTCCCATGTACATTTGTATATACTGTCATGCTCAAAATTCATCCCTTCCAGATAAAGAAAAGGCTAAATTCATAATAGTAATTCAAATAACTTGAAACTAAAGAAACGAACAATAAATGAAAATGTAAAAAAATCAATATTTAATGAAATAAAATATTGATTTTGGATGAATAATAATTTGAAAAAAAAACTGTCCCTGACACATACAGTACAGTAAGAGCACCTTCCCCATGAACACTGGATCAAAATACCTGTCAACAGGTGTCTTTTTGAACAATACAGAAAACACCTTGATTGCAGTGATTGCCTCAAAGTGTTGCTCGACAAAATTTTTAGCTTCGGAGCCCCATCATGCTTGTTTTCTTTTTTTCTGTTTGTTTTTAATATTTCTTTCAAAATACAACTAGAAATCAATGTCATGATTTCATAGAGTTTTTATTTATCATTATTTTTGTAAATTTCAACTTATTTCACTGACAGCTCTTTTTTTTTCTTCTTTAATTGGAGGGAATGAATATGTATGTTTATATATATATATATATATATATATATATATATATATATATATATAACTGTATATATACCCTGCTACAATATTGAATTTCCCTCTGGGTTTAATTCTCATTTCATTTATTTCATTTATTTCATTTCATGTCAGGGTTATCCACCTTATTTGTGGATAAGGTTCAAAAGTTGCAATGACCTTTGAAATAAAGACAGGTTGTTCATTAATAAAATGATTTAAACAATGTTGTAACAGCACAAATCACTGCAGAGTTGCAAACAAAAATTCCTGTTGATGTTAAGAAACCTTGAATTTTCCAAAAACACATGCAGCACGTCATGTCACAACATGGGACAAACAAGAGGGAACCATTTAAAATGGACTCTAAAAAGAGCTTTTATTACGTCATCACGTCATAAAACAGTATTTCTTTTCTTTTTCTCCAAATACAGACGACACAGATTACCATGTCTCTGCCTTTCACTGTGCCTGGTTAGAAAACACAGACTGTATCTAACTTGAAAACTAGTTTTTCATGAGGTGCAAACACATTCCATCTGTCTCTGTGTCATGGAACTATTTACTGATGGACTGAATAGATTCCCTCCACCTAACTCTGATTTTCTTATTTGTTTGATTTGTAGAGGAGGTGTTGCACTCTCAGGTGGCACATTGGTGGTCACCTGCTGGCTCCAGACTGGCCTACCTTACCATCAACGACTCCTTGGTCCCTACCATGATTCTGCCTCATTTCACAGGCTCTCTGTACCCCAGGGGGAAGGAGTACCATTACCCAAAGGTGGGATTAATGTGCCCAGCTGACATTTGGGATGTCTGATTTAAACAGTTTCTTAGTTACATTGTCATCTATTCTTGGAGGGGGGGGGGGGGGGGGGGGGGGGGGGGGGGGTGAATGATGTATTCATAACCTTTGTGACAGTAACCTTCCAGTTACAGCATTCCAGCATTAATAATAATAAAATAATCATAAGCAGCTACCCTGTTAAGTCATGTCGCGTTTCCAAACTAATAAAAAAAAGAAAAAACACAGAGTATAGAAAAACTTAAGGATTGTATAAGCCCTGATAAAAAACTGTTTCATTCCATGAAGTTGTGCTTAATATTCTTAAAGTTCAGATCTAAGAAGACGTACTGACATAATTAAATGTGATTTTAACGGCGCTATCAGCTATGCGAGTTCCCGCAACGTGCTTGTTCTCGGCGCAGCAGCAGGTGAAGAGGAGCGCAAGTGTTTCCATTTTGTGTTTTCACTTGTATTATAAACACTAAAATTCTCATTTTCTGTATTCTGAAGCAAGAGCAGAATAAATATTCAGTTATTCTTTATGACCTCATTGAATCCATCTCATCAGTGACCACTTGCAACATGAAGGCAGATGGCACCACCAGACAGTCATTACTGTTTTACCTCCATAACAGCTGAAACGGAAGGATTGGAAACGACACCAGTAGAAATAAAAACGTGTTGCAGTGGAGTATTTTCTGTCATTTTCATGACGGGTTATTCCCCCTGTCATGCAGATTAATGAGCTCTATTACTGAGAGGTGTTTTAGTGAAGGAAAACAGCTGAGTTGCCCCAGGAGTTTGCCACAAACAATAGTTCATTTTCCACCTTTTTCTTCCTCTCATTATATTCTCTGCTCAAGTCTCTCTGGCATTATTTAAAACCAAAGCATAAAAATAGAAAACAACTCCAGTTTGTATTGGTTTCCATGTATCAAATTATTCCAGTCCTGTGGATGTATTTTACCGTCTTTATTTTCCATCCTAGATGGGCCAGCTGAATCCCACCGTCAGCCTCTTTGTGGTCTCTCTGGACGGCAGCTCCCTCACGTCTGAGCTCAGACCTCCGGACAGTTTTGAGAAAAGGTGTAACTCAAACTAAGCTCCCATAAGACGAAGAGTAGAGTGGACCTGCACTTACATTTTTTCATGATGTTCTCTTCATCTAGTGAGTTCTACATCACCATGGTGAAGTGGGTGACGGAGGAGAGGCTGAGTGTGCGGTGGGTGAATCGAGCTCAGAACGTGTCGATCATTTCGCTGTGTGACACCACGACAGGTGACTGCAGCAAGGTAAGAGAGGGGATGCAGCAGAAACAGCAGGCGTGTGGAGTTACTGTGACCTGACGTGGTTTCTCTGATTCAGAAACATGTGATGACATCAGAGAAGTGGCTGGATCGCCAGGTGAGCTTCGCTTCACAGCTTTTTAAAAGGTCTCTAAACAAAGGTGAGAGTTAAAGCCTTACAGTTGTGTGAAAAAGTGTCACACTTAAATGTTTCAGATCATCAAACAAATTAAGTATTAGACAAAGATAACACAAGTAAACAAAAAATGCATTTAAAAAAAAAAAAAAAAAAGATTTTTATTAGTAAGGGAGGAAAAAATCCAAACCCACATGGCCCTGTGTGAAAAAGTGATTGCCCCCTAAACCTAGCAACTGGTTGGGCCACCCTTAGCAGCAACAACTGTAATCAAGCATTTGCAATAACAGTGAGTCTTCCACAGCGCTGTGGAGGAATTTTGTTCCACTCATCTTTGCAGAATTGTTGTAATTCAACCACATTGGAGGGTTTTCCAGCGTGAACCTCCTTTTTTAAGGTCATGCCACAGCATCTCAATAGGATTCAGGTCAGGACTTCTACTAGGCCACTCCAAAGTCTTCATTTTGTTTTTCTTAAGCCATGCAGAGGTGGACTTGCTGGTGTGTTTTGGATCATTGTCCTGCTGCAGAACCCAAAGTGCGCTTCAGCTTGAGGTCACCAACAGATGGCCGGACATTCTCCTTCAGGATTTTTGGTAGACAGCAGAATTCATGGTTCCATTTACCACAGCAAGTCTTCCAGGTCCTGAAGCAACAAAACAGCCCCAGACCATCACAATACCACCACCATACAGTATTTTACTTTTGGTATGATGTTCCTTTTCTTAAATGCCGTGTTACTTTTATGCCAGATGTAATGGGACCTGCACCTTCCAACAAGTTCAACTTTTGTCTCATCAGTCCACAGAGTATTTTTCAAAAAGTCTTTGGGATCATCAAGATGCTTTCTGGCTAAACTGAGACGAGCCTTTATGTTCTTTTTGCTCAGCAGTGGTTTTGGTCTTAGAACTCTGCCATGCAGGCCATTTTTGCCCAGTCTCTTTCTGATGGTGGAGTCATGAACACTGACCTTAATTGAGGCAAGTGAGGCCTGCAGTTCTTTGGATGTTGTTCTGGGGTCTTTTGTGACCTCTTGGATGAGTCGTCGCTGTGCTTTTGGGATAATTTTGGTTGGCCGGCCACTCATGGGAAGGTTCACCACTGTTCCGTGTTTTCATCATTTGTGGATAATGGCTCTCACTGTGGTTCTCTGGAGTCCCAAAGCTTTAGAAATGGCTTTGGAACCTTTTCCAGCCTGATGGATCTCAATTACCTTGTTTCTCATTTTTTTGTGAATTGCTGAGGATCGCAACATGATGTCTAGCTTTTGAGGATCTTTTGGTCTACTTAATCAGGCAGGTCCTATTTAAGTGATTTCTTGATTGAGAACAGGTGTGGCAGTAATCAGGCCTGGGTGTGGCTGGAGAAATTGAACTCAGCTTTCCAAAGAGGTGATAAACCACAGTTTATTTATGTTTTAACAGAGGGGGGCATTGAGGTTTGGACACCCCCCCCCCCCCCCCCCAACTAGTAAAAATCTACATTTAAAAACTGCTTTTTACTTGTGTTATCTTTGTCACACATTTAAATTTGTTTGATGATCTGAAACATTTAAGTTTGACAAATATGCAAAAAAATAAATCAGGAAGTGGGCAAACACTTTTTCACACAACTGTATAAGCCATTCTGGTTGCTGTTTCTCAGTAATACTGTTGTGGTTGGAGTTATTTCTACTATTTCTACAGTTTCTGATCAATTCTGCTTTTACTACTACCAGTGATAATAACCCCTGAGATGGATTATAGAGACGTACCAGCTGCTGGGATAAACTCCAACCCGCATATACAATTGTACACTGGTTTAAGTGGGTGTAGAAAATGAATGGATGAATAGTAATAAAAAGAAGAGTGAGGGGATAAAACAATACATAATGTTAAGAAAAGGGAAACTCAAAGAAGAAAAACATGAAAAATACATAGATTAATGGATCAACGTAACCACCGAAAAGTTGAAGTCACTCAACTGGGCCAAAATGTTCACTTTATAGACCTAAACCATCTTTACTAAAACTTCTTTCTCTAACTCCAAAAGCATTTAATAGGCTGTGGTTGCAGATGAATTCATGTCATTATGGGTGTTTTCAAGCAGAGGCTCCACAGCTCAACCGGTTAAAGTTGCATCTCTTATACATACAGTTGTCCTCAAAATTATTCATACCCTTGAATTAATGAAAAGGCTAAATTTACAATAATAATTCAAATAACAAGAAACTAAAGAAAATAATATGAAGAATTTACAAAATTACAATTTAGTGAATTAAAATATTGCTTTTGAATTGTGGTTGAAAATAATAATTAAAAAAAATAAACAAAACTGTCCCAGACACATAAGAGCTCTTTCCCATGAACAGTGGACCAACATACCTGCCAACAGGTGTAGAAGATTTCTTGAACATCACCTGATCGTAGTGATTGCTTCAAAGTGTTGCTCAACAAAATTTTAGCTTCGGCGCCCCATCATGATTGTTTACTTGTTTTATTTTTTTGTGTATTTGATTTAAATATTTCTTTCAAACCACAATTCAAAATCAATGTGTTGACTTTCAGAGAATTTTTATTTATCATCACTTTTGTCAATTTCATCTTATTTCAAAGACAGCTGATTTCTTCCTTCTTTAATTTGAGGTAATGAATAATTTTGAGGATGACTGTGTCTTTTTCAGTTCATGCTGCATGGAAAACTCAGGCTGCTTAAAAAGGCTCACAAAAACTCTTGGCCAGTCTTTGTTTCTGGGTAAATATTAAGTAAATCCGTTGAAGTTTTTCACCAGAAGTGGCGTATTTAATGGTATACCAAATTGTTTTCCTCATCATGCTTTTAATGTTCAAAACTCAAGCTTCATATTCTAAAACTGATCTTGTGGTTCGATACATACAAGTTTTTGTAAGCACAGAAAAGTAGGAATGAAAGAATTAAGATAAATCCAGTTACAACAGGAAAAACTTAATCTGAAGTTTCTTGGTTGATGAAGCCAAAAACCAAGAAAAAAGTAAAATACCTGGAGGAAAAGTAGACAACCTGGTTTTATTTCAACAGGTTGTTAGGAAACAACGCACTGGCTGTATAAGGTTCATTTCACTTGGATTTATTTACTGTTTTTGTTTGTTTTTCTAACTATTTATAGCCAGTCCATGTCTGTATGTCTGTCTGTTTTCACAGAATGAGGAGCCGGTGTTTTCCAAGGACTCTTCAACATTCTTCATCACCATGCCCATAAAACACAGCAGCCACGGAACGTTCAACCATATCACTATGATCTCCAGCAAAGTAAAACTATTCAGATGTTTAATAGAAACAGTTCAGTCAGGTGCATTTAACAAATCTATCACATCTTTGTTTCGTTATCTTTCCCAGCTAAAGGAAAAGCTTTCTAGTGATTTACATGATTCATATGAGTCCATTTTCCAGCCTCACTAGATTTTACGACTGTATTTCCCGCAACACCAGTACATGGATAAAGCATTTTTGTTAACGATATGAGCATGAGTGTTGGATGAAGTGCAGAGATCCTGAGCAGGTTTATTCATGTTCTCCCTCTCATGTGCTTTCTCATGCTTCTTAGCTGGATGATCAAGAGGTCAATCTCCGGCACATGACCTCTGGAAACTGGGACGTCTCTCAGATTCTGGCCTATGATGAGATCAAAAAAGTGGTGTAAGGTTAAATCATGACTCTCTGTGGTACTTCTAGCGCTGGTTCAGAAAGATGTGAAATCTTTTCAAATAACTGTGTTTTTCAGTTATTTCCTGAGTACAGAAGAAGGTCCGACTCAGCGCCAGCTGTACAGGTACGATATCCCATCCCTTCTATGGATGTAGAGCACAATCATTCCTAACAATGACCTAACCAGGACCAGATGTCCTAACCAGGACCGAATGTCCTAACCAGGACCGAATGTCCTAACCAGGACCAAATATTCTAACCAGGACCAAATGTCCTAAACCAGGTCCGAATATCCTGACCAGGTCCGAGTGTCCTTACCAGGACCAAATGTCATAACCAGGACCATATGTCCTGACCAGTACCAAATGTCCTAACCAGGACCATACCTGTATGGCCTTATCAGGACCGAGTGTCCTGACCAGGACCAAATGTCCAAAGCAGAGTAAATGTCCTAAGGTCTGAATGTCCTAAAAAGGACAGAGAGGTGAGGTTGATGAGAAGACTGAGACCAGCTGAAGGGGACATTCTCGTCCTGGTCCATTCAGAGTCCATTCAGTCAGAAGTAACCATATTTGGACAGAGAGGAAATAGAGAATTGTTTTAAAACTTTATTGAAGGAAAATAATGAAAGAATTGAAACAATTCTCTATTTCCTCCCTGTCCAAATATGGTCACTTCTGACTGAATGGGCGGGGACAGGAATGTCCTCTGAATGGACCAGGACCAGATTCAATCTGGGTAACGTTTGTTATGGTTGCAGATTATTATCCTGCAACTATCACCTTCATTGTGCTTGAAGTGGTCTATGACCATGACTTGTCAGTGGCCATTGTCATCCAGTCAAACACCTTGACCTTGCAAGTAGAGAGGATTTGCAGTGTGTGTGTTCAGAGCTGAGCCATCTGCAGTCATAATGGGACATATCACACCCAAACACAACAGAACAAATCCATGAAACACAAAGACCAGAGCTGGGTCTGTTTCACAAGCACAGTTCCTCCAAACTGCCTGGTGAGTGTACATGCTGGGTAGAGATGAGAGAGCATATTGATCTTCTCCATCTCAATCTTGGCATTAGACTCCTCCTTTGAAACACCCCCCCCCCCCCCACCCTCCATCCACTGCAGTTCCTGAGATTTGAATCTATAAACAGCAGCTCTGATCTGCAGTCATGTGCTGTTAAACATTTCTGTTCTTTTAAAAATTTCAAAGAAGTTTCATCATCTTCATCACTGCATGTAGATCAGATGTTCTTTGTCTGTTAGAGTCTCTGCAGCCGAGTCTTCATGTTATATTTAAACTATAACATGATTTTGGACACCTACACATTTGTACAGGTGGATGGGAAAATGCAGATTTACTATACTTCGCAAATTGATCTGTTTTTCTTTGATGGCATACCTCTAAAGTTTTCTTGTCTGCTGCTAAAATCAAAGTTTTAACTCAGAGGTTTCAGGTCCTTTGAAATAACTCCTTTTCTTCTGACATAGGGTCTCCACTGTGGATCCATTTCATAAAGAATGTCTGAGCTGCTTCCTCTTCAAACCAGTCTGCACCTACTATGATGCCGTTCTCAGCCCCAACCATCAACATGTTCTCCTCAACTGCAGAGGTAGGAACATTATCACTCATTTATAGGTATGACAATAAAATAAAGATTAACATTACAAAGAAGCTTGCAGTCAGCATCTTTCCTCATAGGATGGACTCTGTAATGGTCTCTTCTAGCATTGGTGGGGTCAGATCATTGTAATGTCCCACAAAGATCTATTATGGAGCGCCGTTTTACTCATAATTAGATAAATGAATAAATTTTTAAATGAATTTATATTCCATGAAATAAAAAACACAGCAATGAAATTGATTAAACAAAAACAATAGATAAAATATACATTCTTCAATAGTTAATTAATTTATTTGATGACACTTTTATTCCATAATGGTATATTTATTTTATTTATTAAGAATTTAATTTATTTAATTTATATGACTGATTTATTTGCTCATTCATTTATTTATTTATTTATTCAATCTTTTATTTCATATTTGTATTTTTAATTATATGAAGATTTCAGATTCTAATATTCAAATGAGGGGGGGGGGGGGGGGCTCCCTGGCCAACACAGGACTCTTTAAACATGGACCGTGATCTTTAAACCAGCAGCGCAATGGATTAAATGATAAATTAAACTTGTCTGAGGATGAGACCCAGTATTTTGGACTTGAGTGATTGCCGTATAAAGTAGATATCATCCACCATTCCTTGTTTCAGCTGTGTTCTGTGTTCTTGTCCTCACTTAACCAGTAGCGGAAACGTCTTCCTCGCTGGTGAAGCAACGCCGAGCTTCACGGGTCAGCCTCAAAACACTTGTCATGTCCACAAAATCCTTCTTACCTGAGACCCTCCTGAACCAATAAAACCTAATTTATGGCACTTTTACATGGAAGAAAGCAGATACCCGACCCGCCGCAGGACTCTGCTTAGACCAGCGTTTCTGCCGGCTGGTTACCAGCATAAAGCTGAACAACATGTTCTGGGATCAGAAGAGGGAACGTGGAAACAGAGATGCCGTAATGGAGCCAGATGTGTTGCAGCAGGGAAACCTGCAGGATGAAGGCCCTTTTTCCAAGCTGTCGTTTCTCAGGGTGAAGTTTGCAGTTCACTTCCTGCAGTGCTGCACTGCCCAAACCCAGACACGAGACCATGTCCCCTCATTTGAATATAAGAATCTGAAATCAAAAAGGCCATGAAATAAACATGACAAAGCTTTATAATCAAAATAGAAATATTGAATAAAAACATGAATGAACAAATAAAGAAATAAACAAATCAAATCAATTAAATAAATAAAGGTGTTAATAAATGAAAAATACCATTAAGAAATAAAAGTGCCATTAAATGAATTCATAAACCATTGAAGAATGATCATTTTATCTATTCATTTTGTTTGTTCATTGCTTATTTCACTATAATTTCATAGGATATTCATTCATTTCAGAATATATTTATCTTTTGAATTATGAATAAAACTTCTCTCTGTATACTATGTCCTGAACTAACCTGTTCTGTAATCTGGTCTTCAGGTCCTGGAATACCTCAGACCACTCTGCACACGCTGGCTGATATGAAGAGTAAGTCCTCTGTCAGGAAAAACTTGAACTATTTGAATTCTTTCACTGGCTTGCATCAGGTAGCTTTATTCATTATAAATGGTAGCACACATGGATTTCCTTAGTGGGTCTTCAGTGTCTGAAAAGTGCATCAGTGGGTCAGACTGAGCTGCTGAGATTACAGGTTTTTACATTTTTATGAACATTTGATTAAATTACGGCTTAAGTGCTTGAAATGGTGGTGAGTTTACATCAGAGGCAGTCAAAGCCGTGTCTAGGGATGTGGCAGGTAAATGATCAATGTGGTCTTCCTCAGGCAGAGTAAGGGATCTTCATCATGTCACAGTTGTAGTCATGGCTCAGCTTAACATTTAATCAGAGGCCAAGTTTCTGACTTGTCTGGTTTGACTTCGGTCATCACTTCATTTGTAAAGTGGATTCTGTATTTATCATTTGGTACTTGGATATACGTTCAAACTAGATATGGATCATTTTGTGGATTTCATGAATGATTTGTTAATCTTAAAGGTACAGTGTGTAAGAATTACTGACATCTAGTGGTAAAGATGGTATTTGAAAGAAAAGATGTTTTCCATCCATCCATCCATCTTCCTCAGAAGTGAAACTCTGACATCAGTAACAGCCTCCACTGTGTGGTATCTCTAGGCATTCCCAGGCCAGAAGGGACACTATAGTCTGTACAGCGTTCAGTCTTTCTTGGGGCCTCGTCTCAGGAAGCGTCTTTGTTAAAAGATAATACCACCTCTGCTGGGTCCTATCAACATGGAGGAGCATCAGCTGGACTGAGAGGAAGTCCTTTTTTATGATTTGGAGCCATGGCCTCAGATTCCCACACTCAGCTGTAAACCAATCAGATGTGAGCTGGTGTTCATGACTCTGAGGTCAACAGAACACCATCATCCACAAAAACCTTAAAACCCAGGCAGAGTCCAGCATGCAGTGTCAGTGAACTTGCCAAAGATGCAGACGCAGCTCTGTCTTCGGTTATACAGGAAGGTAACAAGCCAGTACACTATACGCCCAGAGTGCCCCCCTCCACAGAATCCCTGTAGGAACGAATGGTAAGCTTTGTCCACGTCATCACAGCACTGTTCACTGGACAAACAAACTCCACTACGACCGCAGGAAGACTTGGCCTGCTGTTCTGTGAGCTGGTGAAAACCACCCTGATCCTCTTGGGTCTGAGGTTTGTAGTGAAAATGGGAAGGATGAAGATGGACTGTGTGTCTGGCCTGGCTTCTGTTGCTGTAACTGATATAATTCACTGAAGTCTCTCATTAATCATCTCTTTCAGCAGCTTTCTGAGAAAAAGAAGAATAAGGCGTGCATTCTGTAAATCTATCATTTTGCATTGTCACATTTTCAACTATATTTGTACATAACATTTTTTTTGGTAACTATTTTTGTAGATTTGAAACAGTTACTTATAACTAATATATATGTATGTATATATGTGTGTATATATATATATATATATATATATATATATATATATATATATATATATATATATATATATATATATATATTATATTTGTCCAAAGAAATTCATTCAAACCAGAGAAATTCATTCCTGCCAGCAGCCATCACCCTAAAGAACAGGATTGACTGAATGACTTAATATTGTTATGTTATTATTTTGATATATTGTGAAAAAAAAAAAAAAAAGTGAGCTTTTTACATTGTTGAACTGCCCTTCTGGGCTAAAAATAGTATTTTTTATTCATTCACTTATTCATTCATTCAATAGAACACAAGACTCTGGCCAGAAATGCGGAGTTAAGACATGTCCTGAAGAACAGGACGGTACCAAAGTGGGAAAGAAGATCTGTACAGATAAACAACTTTGGTAAGAAGCTAAAGTTCTTTTTCTTGTAATATGCTTTGAGATTAATTTGGTCCTCTACGTTGCCTGTAAGTGCTGCTCTGTTCATGCATTGCATCACAAAATTCATAGTCATTTCCACCAGCAGAATCTACAGGATGTTATATATTTTGCAGCTTTTCAACTGGAGTTGATTCTACCGATAGATTTGGATGAAACAAAGGAGCACCCACTTCTACTGGTCCTGTATGTACTCTTAGTTAAACTGGCTTTGAAAAAATGTATTTATTTATACATGCTGTATAACAAAGTTTAAATAAAGTGTGACACAGAGTGATACGTTAAACCAAAAGGAAAAGCTTGTTCCTGGAATCATTCCCTTTTCCTCATTAACCAGCGTTAACATTCTTGATAATGCAGATACGTCTCAGATATGTCTCACACGAATAGCTGTGTTGATTCAGATTAATGCAGTGTCTTCTTCTTGGGCAAACCTTTTTCAGTGACAGCGCCCCCGGTGGTCAGGCTGTCAGGGACCGTTTCTCTCTCGGCTGGGAGTCTGTCCTGGTCAGCTCTGAAAAAGTCATCGTGGCCCGTCTGGATGGGCGAGGGAGCAGCTTCCAGGGTCAGAGGATCCTGCAGGAGGTCCACAGGAGGCTGGGGACTGTCGATGCTCAGGACCAGATCACAGCTTTGGAGTAGGTTTTCTTTCATTTTTGCATACAGTTTATTTTACAGGATTATTTTAGTGCCAAATGTCGGACCAATGAAAAAGAAGGAGTTTTGCCTCAGATGTAAAACCTAGAGAGACTGTCAGCCCAAAGGCAGGAGGTAAATACCACCTTTAAAACACACAGAGATGATGGAGGTGGGGAAGAGGAGCATGTTGTCATGTGAGGGACTTTCCTCCATCATACCTGCATATTAAATGAAATAAGATTAAATGAAATAAAAAAAAATAGTACCTTGAGGGAAATTATAAATATAAAAATAAATGAATAAAAATAATCATTATAGTTGTTTAGTTATTTCTCATCTCTGGGTACCTTTAGTCAACAAGATGAGACCATTTAGATAATTTCATTACTTCCAGTTTGGCATCAGGCAACGACGTGACTTAGTTTGGGTTAAAAAGAAATACCGGTTACATCATATAATTTTCTCTTCCAACTCCAAAACTTGTCAAATTTACATGAAAAAATCCCAGTTATTAATTTTTTTATCTCATAAACCTGTTTTAAAGATCAAATCATCTTACTGCATTGTAAAATATTTTATTACATAATAAAAACTACTAAATAGTGATATATGGAATTAATCTAAAGAAAATGTGGAAAATCCAGTGACTTGACTGAGTATAAAAAAACAACTTATAGAGACGGAGTCACATGGAAGTAAAAACAAGAAAATAAAAAAAGCAGTTTGAGAATAATCCGAACATTTCAAAGACTTGATCGTCCATCATCTGCAGGACCTCATGCAAACATCCAGAGAGGCTGAATATGGGATCATTTTAAACAGGCAGGAAGTGGACAGCCTGGAGAACCATCTCTCACCATCTCAGAATAAAATCAGATGAAAGAATCTGTTTGGATGAATTAACTGAGGATGAGGATGGTGTCCCCCGACCGAACAGAGAAGCTACTGTATGAACCGATGTCAGAAATGTTGGTGTGGAAGAACTTTATAAAGCTTCAAACGGCTCAAATGATGCTTTGTAAGGTCACTAAAGATGCACCGATCCAGTTTTTTTTCGATTCAATTCGGTATCGATACCTGGGCTAAACGTACCGGCCGATACCCAATACTGCTACTACTGTTGAATGAATGTACTGTGTACTTCGTCATGTGAGTGAAGGCATCAGGCTTGACATAAACATTATGCCTTGTTAAAAAAAAGGTAACAAATGAACATAGATATACAGTAAATGTACTTAAGATTATTTAACAAATAACAAAGTGTACATTCGTAGCAAAAAGAAACAAACAACACCTCTCTGCTCTGCGTGATGACATAATCGGCATTGCAAACATAGAACTGAAGTGACTAGATCGCTGGAGCTGGTTTACTGTGTATGACAATGAAAAAAGAAATGACTGGATCGGAATGCTGGACTGGCCTCATTCATCCAATATCCAATACAGCTAATTAGTCAATATTGGAGCCAATATCCAATCCAGGTATGGGATCGGTGCATCTCTAGAGGTCACCAGTCTCTTGACTTCTATGATTTCACTCTGAACTTTCAGGCACCTCATCAAGCTTCCCTACGTAGACGGCACCAGAGTTGGAGTTTATGGAAAGGTAATGATGAGTCCATATAAACCCTCAGAAATCAATTCTTTCCTCACTGTTCTGTACTGGTGATAGTTTTCTTGTCTATTTCCTTTTCTTCCAGGCATATGGAGGTTTCTTGGCGACCCTCCTGCTCCTCTCCCACAGCTCGGTTCTGAAGTGTGGCATCGCTGTAGCTCCTGTAACAGACTGGAGGCTTTACGGTGAGTAGGAGGTGAACCAGTCACCTGCACTTAGGGTGCGTCCCATGACACCCAGTAGTAAATTTTGCGCGTTCCTGTTAAGGTAGTGGTGTCCCAATTCCTCTTTGCATGTAGGGGTAGTGGACATAACGGGGGGTATGAATCCAGCCCTTCAAACTGAGGGGTGTCAGATGCTGACTTGCTGAGGAAGGGCCAGAGAAAAGGGAACGATAGCAACCTCTGGAGAGCGACCGGACTCGGAGAAGAAAACTCACAAATGTACATATGTATAGCTTATACATTTTTTCGCAACATTAGCCAGACTAGCCACGCTAGCTAGGCTAAAATACTGATGAAAAGCTTTTGAAGGCTTTTCGGCAGTTCACAAGAGACAACAGTCGTCAATGGCGACTTCTCTCTGTGGTTGCTTTGTTTGTTTATCAACGGAAGCATGATGAGTGATGAGAAAAAGGAAAAAAAAACAATCACAACTGTTAACTTCGTGTTGTTGCTGGGTGTGTTGTCATGTTAAGAGACATATGTGCAAACATCACCACACAGTCGCTTATGTGCTTGAACGTAAATGCAGCAAGTGGTGTCCCAACTCTAGGGAAGATTACAAAGCCCTACCTCTTGTGGCTTCAATTCAAGGGTGTAGTGATGGTGGATGAGGGGTAGTGGTTAAAAGTAGGGGGAACACTGGGATTGGGCCTTACATGACATGAGGTCATCTCTGCTGACACACCTGTATAGGTTCAGAAACATATTCAAGGTTTATGTCTTTGCCTTTCCAGAAACCAATGCGAGAGATGCAGAATGAATCTTAATTATGACGGCAAGAGGGCGGTATAACCTATCGTAGCATCTGTCCGTCAACACATCAAATCAAATTCAGCTTTATTTATGAAGCACTTTTCATGCCATTAAAAGGCAACACAAAGTGCTCAGCATAATAAAAACTAATGCATATTAAACTAAAAACAAGTCTTCACACATCCAAATATATAACATGAAACACAAACATATGCACACGTATACACCCCCTTCTCAATACTACAAATAACTCTTGGCCCTTAATTTCTATCTTTTAAGTGAATAGGCATTAAAAAATACAGGAATTTTTGTGAGTGTTAGATTTATATTCAGGTTAAATGAGAGCATTCCATGTTATTGATAAACTGTGAATGTAAGCGACACTGCTGTTTCTCCTCATTAAGCACTTCTTTCATCCTCATACAGGATCTGCCTGCACCGAGAAATACTTTGGCTTTCCTCCGAAAGAGGATCACAAGTACCAGGTATGATGATGATAAGTTGACTTTAGCAAGTTTAAATGATTATAATAATAAAAATGACTTTCAGGTTGTCATTTATCTGGAACACATCACAGCGTCCTGGAGGACAAAGTAGTTTCTCAGCATCTGAAAGGTTCCAGGAATTCACATAATAAACATCAGTGTGCAAAAAAGAGTCAGAAACATATACTTTTACGGTCAAAAAGTCACGTAGTGTTACTTTAACATTGAGTGAAAATAACCTCACATGATAATAATGTGATATTAGCGTGTTTGGGGACTGGAGGGTTGGTCAGGCGGGAATGATTTTAACCTGAGAGCTCTGAGTCACATTTTATTGGAAAAGCGCTTCATAAATAAAGTTCTGATGTTTTGATTAATTAGTGTGAGAAACTAAGCGCAGCCTCACTGCTTCCAGGGATGAAGACAGTAGCAAGCAGGTGCTGCTGATCAAACCAACCCAATTCTTTGATCAGCCAGTTGGTTAACTTTAGTTAAGTTGGTTTTAGTTAACCAACCAGATGGTTTGGAGCATTCAGGTGTGTTGACAGGAGGAAAGACATCAACAATCCTCTCAGAAAAGACATTGCTGTCCAACAGTCGGGGAGGGCCCGGCTGGAGTCCATTTCTAAACTATCCATCATTCTACAGTGAGAATGATTATCAGCTGTTCATTTTCCAGGAGTGGACATCTCAGCAACCTCAGCTCAAGATCGGACGATTTGTTCAATACATTTCAGACTGTACAGGCCTCAGTTAGTGTGTTAAATGTCATCTACTGCCTGCTAGCATGATCATATGAGCCTTTTTCCTGCCCGTTTTCGTAACCCTTCCACACGGCACGGCACGCTTTATTTGTGTTTCCTCTGGAAAAACCCGTTATGAGCTGTTACGATTATTTCACATCCGCTTCAGAGCTAGCTCTAACCGTGCTGAACCTACACAAAACGTGACGTAGCTGACGGCTCTCCACTGATTGGTCAAAGGAAGTTGTCGTCATACGTGTTTCGCCTCGCCTCTTCTATAAATATCTGGCTCCATTTTCGGTGACTACAAGCCACAGAGAAAACAACAACAGCAGTAACACCGCGACATCGGCCAATGCCTCCATTGTTGTTTTTACTTTACTGCCCACCGCGTGGCACGGCACAGTGACATCAGTGATGTCACGGCAGGCTCGACTGCGTCCACTCAGCCCACTTCCAGGTGGTAGATACCATTTCTCCTGTGTGGAAACAAAAACCATCCTGGTTGTCTTTAGCGTGTGGTGCTGTACTGTGCTGTCCCGTGTCATGTGCAGCTGCAATGGAAAAGGCCCAACACACTTCCATGTTCCATTGAACACTGAAGTATTATGGCTCATCGTGGGTGCAAGCGGAGGTCTCTGGCAACATGAGCACTCTATCACCTGCTCAGTATGAAAATGTGACGTGGACTGTTTCTGCAGTTCTGGACCTGGACCTTGCAGCTGATGAGTGGACCATCAACTTCGTAAAGCAAATTATTATTTTGCAAAAATCAATAAGAGTCATGAGTCGAACCAGGTGTGGGGAGCCATCCAGTCCATTATGCTGAGCTACAGTCATTAAAACTGAGTGAACTGGTTGATCACAGTATTCTAAAACTGATATGTGAAGCTCATTCAGTGTTTACCAAGAAATATACAAAGAGATTTGTTCAAATTTGAAAATGGTTTGAGATATTTATAAAGCCAGGACTAAAGTGTTGGAAAGTTGAGTTCCTATGTATGGTGTCAGTTTATGGAACAATCTGGAATCAGAAATTTAAAAAGCAAATTCAATTATTGCATTTTAAAAAGAATGTAAAAGACACTAATAAGAAAATACAATAATTTGTTTCGCCCTGTTTTGCACTGCATTGATGTGTTAGAGGGAAATATAAAGTTTCTGTTTGTAAATCAGCAGCATGCTGGTCTGCAGCTGCTTTAAGATCAGTTTTTTCGTTAAATATATTTATCATTAGTGGTTAGGCTAGTTTATAAGATTTTATCCTTTCTGCTCCTTTTCATTCAGGTGTTTGAAATTTATGTTGTCTGTTTTTTTTTTTTTTTTTAAGGATGAAATAAATATTTGAAAAAGTGAAATCCATTAGGAACAGTTAAATCAGACCAGATAAATGATGAGGTATTAGGTTTGTGAGAGGACTGAGTTTGTGACAACTGTTTTTTTTGTCAGATTTCCAGTCTCCTCAGTGACATCACAACACCTGATCTCCACAACTTCCTGATCATCCATGGCACCGCAGACGGTAAGTATGTTAATTGGGATTAATAAGGTATATCTTTAGTTAGAGTCATTGTTTCCTTTTGTATCTGTTTCCATGTTGATGTTACACTAGATTTGCTAATCACTGAATTCATTATTGCATCATCGTTATTACGTGTTATTGGCTGATTATCTGCTGTGATATGACTTATTAATCCTGTTTGTGCTCTTTTCCAGCCACTGTTCATTTCCAGCATTCTGCTGAGTTGGTCAAACTGCTGTCAGCATCAGGTGTTAATTACACACTCCAGGTAAAAGCTGTCGTCTCCTCTCTGGATGAGCAGACATGTATCAAACCACCTCCTAAAAATCTGTTATCCCATGTTCAAAACAAAAAAAACGTGTCCAGATTTCACACGCAGCCATCAAAAGCATCTTCACCTTGGATCATTGGTTAGATACAATGTAAAATAACAGCATTCAGAGTGTGTATTTTACCAGAATAAAGACAAAGACGAAGCTACATCTGCATTCAGCAGCAAATGAACAAACCTCACAGTCCCTGAGATCCAGTTTCTATCCTTGTTCATGTGTGGGATTGTTTATGAACATTGGATTGTTCTGGAAAGATCAATGGGCCTCATTCAACAATCTCTTCTTATGAGTCATCTTAAATGTGTTCTTAACTTAAGCTGTACTTCAGAAGCTTTTCCTGAAAATCCTCCGTCAGTTTCATGAATGTGTTCGTAGACCGTGAAATTGTTTAGATCAGTGTTTCTCAGTTCTGGTCCTCAGAACCCACCGTCTTTCTTCAATGTGTTCTTACTCCAACATACCTGATCCAGATGAATGAACTTCATCTGAAATGGCACAAATATAATAATAGTAATAATCATAATAATCATAATCATAATACTAATAATAATAATAATAATAATAATAATAATATTATTATTATTATTATTATTATTATTATTATTATTATTATTATTATCATTATGTGAAAGTATTTGTAGAAAAATACCAAGTGTGAAGCTGAGTCTGTACTTGTTGCTGTTTTGCCTCTTGTGCGTAGTTGTCAGTTGTGAAAATTTTCATCTTAGTGTGCAAACAATTGTCAAAAAAAAAAACCTGCAACAGAAAACTTTGCGTAAAATTGCTGAACTTTTGTATAAGAAAACATCATCACAAAAAGTAATGCTCATCTTTTTTCTTCTGTTCCTGCACAGATTTTCCCTGATGAAGGACACATCATCTCCACCAACAGCCGCCACTACATGCTGAACTCCATGCTGACTTTCTTCAAGCTCTGCTTTAAGGAGGAGCAGCTTGTCGTCCAAGAGATGTCTAAAGAAGATGACTAGCTCAATGAACTTCTTACGGTTCACAGAGTTCGCCAGCAAATGCTGTCACGAGCCAACAAAGAGACTGTTTTCTGGAAGGGCTGCTGTCTGCACAAGCATGCCACAAATATTAGTCATTAACTCCATATGTAAGATATCTTGCATTAAAATTTACATTTTATCTCCTTTAGAATTAAAACATTATGTTTTAAGATGTTGCAAGAAAGTTGTATTTTTGCAGACTTATAATCGACTACAGACTAATGTGAATATATATATGAAAACAAAAGAAAACTAAATCACACGACATCCATTGTCATGACCATCAATCACTTCTTGCAGGTGCCTTTACCTCATTATAGTCACCATCAGTGTCCATGCTTAAAACCAACACCATGTCTGCAGCAATACAAAAAATATCAGATGCCAGGACAAAACAAAGGGAATGATGCTGAAGATATACAATCAGACGTACAGGATCTTTCATGATGAAGTGTTGAAAAGGAAGTTAGCGTGGGTTTGTTTTTTTTCTTTTTTTTCTCATTAAGATGTTGCATGCATTTATTTAAAATACATTCATTAGTTAGGTTAAATTTTCAAATTCCCACTCTCAGATTTTCTAGGAATCATATGAAATACGATTAATACTTTAAATGTACGGTGTAAGAATTACTGGCATGTAGTGGTAAAGATGGGTATTTTTAAGAAAAGATGACTTCATATTCCAAGCATTGTTGTGAATGTACAGTAGTCGTCAATGACCAAAATTCTCCCAGACATAAAGATGTTTTCATCTGTGAGTGGATCCAGTGGTCTCACGTGCAGTTATGACTGTACTATGAGTTACTGTTTATAATGTCTTGTAAGGTATTACTTATCCCAAACAGTGCTCTAACCCCCATTAAACAAAGCTGGTACAGCAGTTTTAAAGTTCAGAGGGTTCTCACTTCACACACATTGCTTTGTCCATTCAGGGACACCGTAGTAAAAATGGTGGCACAAATATGGCAGCCTCCATGAGCCTGTCTCAAACCGCACACTTTCCCGAGTGCACTGGAATTCAGTGTGTAGTGCGCACTGTGTACTTCGTTTGTAGTGCACACTATTGTCGCTAAATGCTGACCCAAACAGAGCACTGCACTTACAGGAAGTGATGGATTAGCATTGCCCGGTAACGTGAGCTAACTCAACTGAGCCGGTATAACCGCGGCCTCAAACACACGATCAGATCATAACTGTCATCAGGGAGTGAACAGCTTGGTAGCATGCCACAATATACATTACTAATTGTCTAAATCATTTCATAAATGTTACTTAAATCAGTACAATACCGCCTCCGATGCAGCAGGGGTCGCCACCGCTTTGTTCATCGCCATTATTCAGCTCTGAAAGCAGTTTGAAAGTCCCGCCTCTTCCTCTACGTCAGCAAGATGGCGTCCATTTAGTGTGAGTAGTGTGCTTCGTTTTGCACTTCATTTTTGGCCATTTTTAGGGCAACATCCTGGTACTTTCAGTGCATTGAATTGTCGCTTATATGACACCATGTGTGCACTACACACTCAAAAAAAGTGTTTGAAGTGCTCAAGTGTGCGGATTGACACAGACCCCATGTTTGCACCCCCAAGGAAGTAGATATAAATTACTCATTCTAAGAAAATAAACATATAACAGTTATTCTAGTGCAGCAATAACACACATCAATGGAAACACAGTTTTGGATTATACGTATATCACAGTTTTCTGCCACTGACCTTTGATTTATTATTGATTTATTACACACTGTACCTTAGAAATGTGTGAAAATTTAACCAGAGGTATAAAACAGCCATGGAGCCTCCGGTAGTACTGGGTCCACGTCTCTGACGTCTGGTTCCTGCTCCACACATTTACACAGACCCTAATACCTCTATCCTTTCACTCATCACTATCATGCAGTGGGAGAAAGTCTCAAGTAGAATATATTTGTATATGTGACAGTGTGGGGTCCTGTCACTATGCCTCCGATAGATCATGCGCCCTGGCTACTTGGCCACAGGGATGTCCCTTTGGCTGAATGGTCAGGGCGCAGGACTTTCACCCGGGAGTCTGGGGATGAAATCCCACCCAGGCCCTCTGTTGCGTACCTTGCCACACAAACTTGGAATAATTTCTAATTGAAATATATTCTTAAACTACATCTATCTCTCTCTCTCTCTCTTTCTCTCTCTCTCTCTCATTTTCCCTGAATTGCTTCATACTGTCTGATATTGCATTTCCAGCTGATGCTCAAGCTGAACATCAATAGAACACTCATGTATGTAATCGTACTGAAGTCTGTCCCAGCATTGCTGCCTCGCTGCATGTGTGTGCACAGCCGAGAAAATGTGGGTTGCTCAACATTTAGCATGAGAATAGAAATCAAAACCGGATTCCTGCTCCTCCCATTGGTCTCCCTGCTTGGCCTCACCCTCCAGTTTGCATGTTCAGCTGAGCGTTCCTGTGTTTTGGGGGTGGATTAGTAGAGGTCCTCAACCACCCTAATGACTAAGAAGTTACAGGGTAAAGGTGCACTCATGCACGGTGCATTGGTCATTGCATGAGCAAATTCTGGCATCAGCATCAGACAGAGATTTCTTCCTGAGTCCATGCAGTGGTTTCCAGTAGAGAATCGTGTCTCCTTTTAATGCAGAAGATCACCAGCATCCAGCCTTGTCCCATGCACATAGAGATTCCTCCTGTTTCTCTCAATCTTCTGTTGATTTTCTGAACTGTAGAAGGTGGATCTTCAAAGTCTGAGGAACATTTTCGGAACTTGTTCCACAACTTTTAGAGCCAGTTTTTGTCAGATTGGTGAACCTCTGTCCATCTTTCCATCTGAGAGACTCTGCCTCTCTGAAATGCTCCTTTCAACAGTCATGTTATTGACCTGTTGCCAATTAACCTGATTAGCTGTAAAATGCTCCTCCAGTTGCTACTTTTCCAGCCTTTTGTTGCTCCTGTTCCAACTTTTTACAGACGTGTTGCTGCCATCACATTCACATTCAATGAAATTTTCCATCAAATGGTAAAATGTCTCAATTTCATCATCTGAAATGTTGTTTATGTTTCACTGGGAATAAAATATGTTGATGAGATCTGGAAATCATTCTGTTCTATTTTTTTTATTCGCATTTTACACAGCAAACCAACTTTCTGGGAAGTAGGAACAGAAAAATAAACATTTTCATCTACTAACTTTAGACTTTCAGAATCCCTTTTTCTTTACTTTTTAACACAATTATTTATGTTTATAACTGAATGAGTAATACAGGAGTTGAGATTGTCGTACAAAATATATGCAAGACTATTTCCAGCATAGGTAGTGACTTATTTTGGTCTCTT
The DNA here is from genome assembly GCA_023101725.1 of Atherinomorus stipes. Taxonomy (NCBI): domain Eukaryota; kingdom Metazoa; phylum Chordata; class Actinopteri; order Atheriniformes; family Atherinidae; genus Atherinomorus; species Atherinomorus stipes. The sequence goes on along the minus strand of JALJCO010012583.1, from coordinate 190,814 downwards.
CACTGTTGTTGAGACAGATTGGAGCTTTGTGTTTTACCTCCCGGGCTACACTAACCATCCTCCTGCACATATTTATTACCAAACAGTCATAGCTTTGACAGGTACAATACAATTAGAAATGTGCCATTTGTACATTTACATGAGTACTCTGGTCTAAAAAATTGTACCAATTACTAATAGTTCTAACTCGTGCCTTTGTTGAAGTTGCTGTTATATATTTTTGCACCTACGTGGGTGGAATTAAAGACTGCAGGTGACAAACTGGCAAACAAGCACAATGCATCAATGAAAACCTCTCATGTGTGCAAAAATAACTAAATTAACTCTGGTTTTTCAGCTCAGGCATATTTCAGAACGACCATCTGTCTGACCATCCAGTCAATTAAACACAGACGGTGATTAATACACACAGACATGCTGTGTTGATGCACCCACGTCTGACTTCAACAAGCAGAGCTTTCCAAATAAATTATTAGTGTCTGTACCCCGAGGCACCAGCCAGCCTCACTTTTTAATCTGACTCCTGAGGTGAAAAATACACTAAACTGATTAAAAAGAAAACCAAACATTATATTAATTTGGTGAAAGTGGACAGGGACAGAGGTGGCACATAACTGTGGCAGGTTTGGTTTAGTTTTCCACACATCAGCATAACCCACAGTTTTCATTGTTTTATTCATTTATTTATAATCATCACTAGAAGACAATCACAATAACCCAAAGATCTCGACCCAACCCTTTCCCCTTTAAAACAACAAAAAGAACAAGCTTTACAAAATCCCTCCAGAGAGGAAAAATCAAACAGTGAAAAGAAAACCAAAAAAATAAAAAGAAAGAAAGAAAACAACAGTAAATCCAGGTCAAATCAATCCATCCCCATAGACTAAACTTTCTATGAGATCAGACATCTTAAAAATAGATTTATGTACACACTCTGCTGTAGGTATTGCACTGTACAAAATAGGGCAACACTTGACACATTCCCTGTAGAAGACATGCAAAGACCTTACTGACTCTGTAAAATTCTCCATCTTAGTAGATTCATTTTCCTTTATGTCCCACTGGTGGGTCGTTTCCCAATCAGTGCTCCAAAATCGGAGAAAAAAAATCTCTCCGTTCTGGGAAAGACTCACTGGAGAATCATCTCTTAGATTCTTACATAGATTCTTTCATTACTTTGTTTGATTGAACATGTTTCAATGACATATTAAGATGGAGAACTTTTGCAGTGAGGCTTAAAAACTGAAATTACTATATTGCCAATATCCATAATCCTAATCCTGAACTCCTAATTTATTTATGAGCCGACATGTTTTAACGGTTTCTAGACTGACTGCAGCGCCGTGTCAGGAGGCCTGAGTTGACAAAGGTTAACGTGACAGAGCGAATGAATGACTACTGCTGCCAGCAAGTAATATTACAGTATGTTCTACCTCATAAGGCATCGCACATGTCTACACCAGACTCCTGTACAATAACGTGAGACCTCTAAAGCCTACTAGTATCTAAGTCAGGAGGTGGTGGTGGGGTCAGGAGATGGTGGTGGTGGTGTTGGGGAGATCAGGAAATGCTTGGGGGGTCAGAAGATGGTGGTGGAGTCAAGACACGGTAGTGGGGTCAGTGGAAGGTGTGTGACGAGAGGGGGTGGGGTCAGGAGACGTGACGGGGTCAGTACAAGGTGGGGGAGCCCAACCACCATCTCTTGATGGTGGTTGGGTCAGGACAAGGTTGTGGGGTCAGGAGAGGGTGGTTGGGTCAGGAGAAGGTTGTGGGGTCAGGAGATGGTGAATGGGGGCAGCAGAAGTTGGTTGGGTCAAGAGAGTTTGGTCAGGTTTAAGAGAAGATTGTGGGGTCAAGAGATGGTGCATGGGGCTAGGAGATGGCGGTTGGTGCCAGCTCAGAGCAGCACTGTCCCTTCTGGGCAGGGTTGGTGGTGACCATGGTGACTTAACCTTGTTTTGCTGAAGGCTGGAACACATCCATATGATACAACAAGCAAAGTAAAGGTGAGATCAAAGCTGTATCCTCTTGTATTCCCGAGCGCTAGCCACTGCGGGGACTAACGTGATCATACTGAGTGAGGTGGAAAGCTGGGTGGGGGCCATGCACTTGGTTAAGGTGAGGATGACTGCAGTCCAGGGAGCCAGTGACAGATGAAAGCAGTCTTCTGTGTGCTCTGCCGACAAACCCAGCATCCCAGAACTATCGTGGATTTATGCTAGGAGGCAGTTCTGGCTTCAAGTGTCGGCAAGTGTCTGTTGTGTCCTTCGCTTTTCTTTTCAGTACATTTATACATACGTACACAGTCACACCATGGTGTGCTCAAACACACAAACACAAACACTCACACTAACTTTTAGAGCATCAGAAGCTCCATCCCCGCCTCCATTTCTGGCTTAACACTTGGTCCAAACAAAAAGGCCTTGACGGATTTTAGTCGAATTTTCTGATCTCTGCCAAGGGTTTGACCCTGAAAGCATCATGCTTACTCTTCTTCTTCCTCTTCTTCATCAGGCAGCGGTACCAGCTCCTCCTTCAGACACTCCCTGTAGAAGCTGGTCAATGTAGCGTAGAGGTGCTGGCGGCTCTGCCGAGACAGGAAGTGACCTTCATCTGGGTAGATCTACATGGAAAGATGACATGTTCTGGTTATAAAACTTGTGTTGCGTAAAGTTTCTGAGTTACTGTTGTCCAGACAGAGTGGGAAGGTGATCAGTATATTGAACATGCACACTTGTATACTGAAGACATATGCAGAGGTGGACATTTCTGGTGCCAGAAAGTGAAACTCCTGCCACATTTCATGATCTGCCTGTACATTTAGAACAGGTGTTTTCACTAATGAGCTCATCTACCTCCAGAAGAGCTGTGCTGTTTAAATTCAGCTGGTTTGGTTGGAACAACTGCTTGATAGGATTTTTGCTTTCTAGTCCAGGGATGTCCATCTCTAGACATACATTGGTGATTGCAAGATCAAATGTAAAACTGCACACTTTGTCCTTTTCCAAGTGCAAGTAGTCTTTTTGTAGAAACTTCCGGCCAATCAAGTTCACAACACCCTTGTTGGTGTTTTATTCAGCAAAAGGCTTTGGCACCTAGACAAACCTTTTTGCCTTTCATAGACCATCTTCTGCAGGTGTCCTGTGGCTCAATGCCAGAGGTAGAGGATACCGTGTCCACTGGCTTGTTGTCCAACCACCTCATGACTGTGAGTCCAGGAGGTCTTTGTCTGACCACCATCTCTAATGCCCTAAAGGGCCTAGCCAAAGGATGAGCAACTCTGGCCCTTGAAGGCCCCTGCTCTGTGGGTTTTGGATGTTTCCTGTTCCAACACACCAGATTAAAATCAAACAGATCCAACAGCTTGTTGTCAAGTTCTGCACAATGACCCATTAATTGAATCTGGTGTACTGAAACTGGAAAAAAAAGTGAAAACCTGTAATACTGTGGCCCTTAAGGATCAACATTGTGTGGCCCTGAAGGATCAACATTGCCCACACCAAGCCTATCCCCTACAGCCGGTGTGTCAAAGTCCAGTCCTTGAGAACAACTGTCCTACAACTATTAGATGCATCCCTTCTCCAACACACCTGAATCAAATGAATGGCTTGTTACCAGACTTCTGCAGAGCTGAATGACATGCGCATGAGGAGATTCAGTCATTTGATTCAGGTGTGTTGTAGAAGGTATGCCCTAAAAGTTGCAGGATTGTACTCTCAAGGACTGGACTTAGGCACCCCTACCCTAGAGGTTGCCTATGAAACTGTTCTTTGTGGGGTTCCTGTCCCTGTTAGTCTTTTACTTTTAGATTGTCCAGTGTGACAGTTGTAAAGAACCAAAGAACAGGTGGGCTTCTTGGGAAATGGACTGGGCCAAATGATGGACAGCTTCAATGCCCCGTCCTTCTGTGACTCTGGACGTGGTCTTGCCTTGGTGAACCACTAAGAATAAGACTAGACCAATTTATTTGGCGAAGACCAGCAACTTTCTCCCAACCCTGGGTAAGGTTGTGATTTCGATTTTTGATTGTTTGGATTGCAATTCGATTCAATTCAACATTGATTTATAGCTTCGATACTGATTCAGTAAGAAGCAGAAGCTCTGCTGTAAATTTTTGAGTATGTATTTTCATGTCAATGTGAATGTATGTTGTATGTTACCTCATATTTTTGAGTAATAAAACATCTGAAAATAAAAAATTTGTATTCATGCATAGTATTCATTGACCAGAGGGACTCTACGGTCTCCTAAGCGCTCGCTCTGATTGGTTGATCACCTATTGCAGATGAAAATTTGAAATACGAGTGCTGATTTTTTCCACAGGGCCTGACATGCTTTGTCTTTAAATTCAGCTCTTGTATGGTTTTTCTTTATAACAGAAAGTTTTGATATACAAGTTCAGATTTTGGTTGCACATATTCTCCCGTTGTATTCAGGTTATCAATCTACAAGTTTTCAGATCAAATCTTCAAGCTCATGCATTTTGGAACAAATAGCTTCATACGTTTGACTTTCCCACAGTTTTCAGGAATCAGGGATTTTACGTGGCCTTAAGGTAGCTTCATATGTCCGTTGGTCGGGAACGTTGTCTCCGCTACTGGCCTATATACCTCCATCCGGTTTCAGCGTTAGGGTTTAGTTATGAATGTTGCTCCATACAGCCATTAGGGGGCAGCGTTGCGTCAAAATTGACCGCCATTGACAATTAAGAACATGGCATTGGTAGAGGAGGTACTTTTGCTGGGTCTACTTCAGAAAAGGCAGAAAAAAAATAAGTGTACATGGTGGTGGCATGTCCGACCACTTAAAAGTGGTCAAAGTAACTTAATCTTTTGACATTTAAATGCCCTTTTCCTCCTCTTCTTCATCAATTTTTCACAAATGGCTAAACTTTGACTAAACTGGCGCCACGATATCCTGTGGTATCGCTCCATTTGCCCAGAGCACTCCGGATTTGTAAGCTCTCTCACAACAGACATACTGATGGACAAAACAAACTCTGGATATGGATGAAAGCGTATCTGCATTTACCGTAGGGTATAAATGGGCTTTCAGCTGATATTCTGGATCACACCTGTAGCTCCAGCATAATAAGTGAGGGGGGGCGAACCAGCATAAGAAAACACCAGAAGCGCTTTCTAGTTGTTTCCAGTCAGTTTTCATGCACCAGACTCAGCTTCCACCTAACCGGACCTGAAAGAGCCTGGTGTGGATCTGCACAGTAAATGGACCTGCTACAGCTGTTCAGCTCTGGTCTAGCTCTGATCTCACCGAGCATGTGGACTTGACTCAAAACATTTGGACAGTTGTGTATAATTCTGTTGCTGCAGCGACTCTAAAGAAAATGTGATTTGGTTCATTGTTTTTCAAAATGCAATAACTTGTCTGTGCAACTCACCTGCATTGAGTAGTTTGCTCCAACTTTTACTAGGTTCTTGACGAGCTCAGCAGTATGCTGAAAATGAATGTTGGCTAGAAAGAAAGAAATAAAACATGTCAGCAAGATCTGCCTGAATACTAATCAGGAAAAGATACAAAAAAAGGAAACAATCGCTCAACAAATCTGACATGCATGGTCTATCCAGGAATGTTTGCTTCAGGAAATTCTAGTTTCAATTTAAATAAGCCGTTTTTTTACTATTATCTTTTGATTAAAACCCATTTGCCTCATTACATTCTAAGATTACATGCTTCTTTGTGCTCAGCTGTGATGCACCACAGACTGTATTTCCATTTTATCTGTGGTTTATCCTCTCTTACCATCTGCTGTGCCATGCACCAGCATCAGTGTCTGCTCCCGAAGAGCCTGAACGTTCTGCAGCAAACTGGAAAACTGCAAGGAAACCACAGCCCATGAGCAGGTAAAAACTCATAGATGCTAACTGGATCTGAAAAATGCAACAGCATGAATAAATGGCTGACATTGTGGAGCAACACCTTCTACATGTAGATGTACTCAGTAGAACTAATTCAAAAGAAAGAAATTCTTTGTTTATATTGTAATAAGAAGGTGAAGATCCTGCTACACTAAAGCTAAAGCTGAGAATTACTTGTTAGGCCCAGATTACGTCTTTGGTTGTGCTTCCAGAAAACCTGTTTTGTTATTTTCCAGAACTGTCACAACAAGGTAAAAACAGACTCCACTTATAGCTAAACATCGTCTGAAGACGGAGAGCCAGTAAGTGGGTTGTAAGAAGAAAAACAGTCTGAAACAGCAATGCACACGGTAACCAAAGGCAGATGAAAACAACAATAACAACTCTGAGAAAAGCAAGACATGGCTGCCTCTGCTGGTGCTGGAAAATGTGGAGCTAAAGCCAGAAGAAGGAAAATGCACCTGATATCTGTTGTCATCCCGTAACGGCATGCCGAGGTATCGCTCAGAGATCGCTGACGCTGTGCAAACAGGAAGCCACACACTGTTAATTCATATGGAACTCATCCAGAACCTACATGACAGATCTCTGTGACACCCTGTGATGAACTGTCTTTCCTCTGAGCTACCCATTCACTTCTCATTAAACAGTTAATATAAGATATAAACTGGACCTTTAGTTGATCTATAACTTGTGCTTAACATTGTGTATCCATGTGCATGAAGTTTGGGGGTTTTTAACTCACCGTAGAGCTTCCAGTCTGTTATTGGTGTCATTGCACATGCGCACTTAAACAAGCTGTCGGTAGACTTGAGCATCATTAATGTGAGGTAGGCCCCATAACCCTGAGCAACAAAACACAGGCATTATTCACAAGTCTAAGCATATAAAATACATTCAGTCAGAAATGGAACAAACAGGAAATAAACCGAAACATTTCAGAGGCAAAAACCTCATTTATTTTCACTGCATTCACCTTTTAAAACATGCCTCACCTTTCCAAATACTGCTATCCGTGTCCGATCGATGTACGGAAACTTCATCATGTATCTGGAACCAACACGTGCACACCAGAAGAAATGTCATTCACAGCACATTCATTATATCCAACAAGTCCAGACATGACTCTCTGACTAATCACAATCAATACTTCAGTACTCAAAGAGCTCTGGCAAGTTTTGAATTTTGATATTTCAGTTTTGGAAAGTTCAACTCAAAGTCGCTCATTGTGTTGACTATTTGATACTTTTGTGACTTCTGTGAGAGTTCATTCAACTAAAGACTACAATTTTCAAGTTATTGGTTTGGAAAAAAACGAGTGTGTGTTGGGGATAGGTGGGAGATTCCCAGCATGCCAGCTGATGCTGTCAGTCTATTTAGTTCATGTTGCTGTTGCACCATGAGTGAGACTGCTATGATAAAGGTCACTAGTTTGATGGAACTAGTTTGCTGTTCGTCTTTTAACATTCCTGAGCAGACTACAAATTATTGATCTTTTTTGCAAAGGACCAACATCTCATGGGGTAACGCTGACTGAGTTGATTTTGTTGAGTTATTCGGGTTAATATTTTTACTCATAAATTAAATTCAACATAGTATCCCACTATGGTGCCAGGCAAGGGAGAGAGATGTGATGAATTTACATGCAAACTTAACTCACAGTGCAGAGCAGAACAATAGAACAGAAGCTACCACAAATCAAGATGGGAAATATATAAATGAGTCCATCCAAGGGACCAACATCTCATGTTTACATGAGAGTTTTAATTCCTCCTTAATTCCAAATAAGTGTTAATTTCACTTTAAGAAAACCATGTAAACCCCTAATTCTGAGTGAAAACGATAATTCTGAATAAAACTTAATTTCAAACTAAGAGGTTGGTTTATTCTTCTTTTAGTTCTTAAAAAAATAAGTCCCCAGTTGTGCAAACTGTTATTCCACTCTAACTTAATTCCTGTCATTCTGTGCATGCTCCCTCCCTTGTCCTGTTGTAATGGCGCTTGTCGAAGTGCATGTTTGTGTCAAGCTGCTGCTACAAAACTACAATCAAAGTACAGTGAAAATCTGTTATTATGTGGTTTTCATGTTGTAGCTGAAACAAAAAGGAACAAGAACCAGCGTCTGTGTACTTCTGGGTAGAGGTAAACAGACGTAAATACCCTCAAAATCCTTCCCCACCCCCAGATCTACAGCGGAAAAACATAAGCATGTTTTCCATGTAAGCCTCAATTCGGAATTATTACAGTATTTCCATGTACAGTAAACACAAAGGAAAATATAATTCTGAATTAAAAACATCATGTAAGCCGGGCTAATACAGTTATAGTTTTTTCTCCCCCACCCAAACACAAGACTTTCTTGTAACTGATTTACAGTACAAGCATGTACAAGTTTTCCAGTGATAAAATGTAATCCTATTACAGCGATCAGTGGTACTTTTTACAGATTATTGGCAACTTTTTACTGTAAAAACTGAATCAATTTGTAACAGTGTAGATAACAGATTAAATTTACAGGTACAGACATGGGTGGATATTTATTTAGTGTTGGCAGGTAGGGGTGAGGACAGGATTTTAATTTCTGATGTTGGTGGACATGACAATTGTTTAAAGCGCCAGAGTCACCTTTTATTAAACCCTGCATTTCCAAACCTTGCCCTTATTGCAGGAATGTTCTCACTATCCTGGCATTGAGTGCAGTGAGAGTTGTTTCCTCTGCTGGTTATGTGATGCAGGGACAGAGAACACAGTTAAAGGAATAGTACACCTACAGAATGATGTGCCTTCATTTTCTACTCACCCTCCTACTGAAAAAGACTGTGGAGCACTTTTTGAATATCTTAAATGCAGTCGGAGATCGGACAGGTTTTCGTTTTCCCCAAACTTTCATATATTGGAGTTCACTGGTGACTGAAACAAAAAGGTCCATAAAAGTCCACAAAAACTTGGCAACATTCATCCATACTGCTCATTCAATGTAATCCAAGTGTCCTGAGTGGGTAGCGTCCATAATTTACTCAGATCGACTTCATTTAGTACATTTTTTATAGCCTAAACAATAGAACATTGTACTGTGCTTCCTTTTTGCGCGTTCATGCAAGATTACGACACTACGGAAGCCGTGGCAGACGAGATGGCGTGTTCTTTCTTTCTTTGTTTTAATCAATAGCCCCCCCTCTTGTTTGTCCTGGTTTATCCGCAGCTCGTTCGCTCTTAGCACAATGTAAACAGCAAATTTCTTCTTCTACGCTTGGATTATCGGCAGAGGAGGCGCTGAACATAGGCTTTCGTAGTGTCGTGAACTCGCACGAACAAATAAGAAGTGCGATTTTCTACTGATTATGCTATAAAACAAATACAACCTACCCACTCAGGACACTTGGGGTACATCGGACGAGGAGCATGGAGGAATATTACCAAGTTTTTGTGGACTTTATGGACCTTTTTGTTTCAAGCGCTGGTGAACTCTATTATATGAAAGTTGGGGGAAAACAAAAACGTCCCTGATCTCTGGCTGCATTTGAGATATCAAAAAAGTGCTCCAAAGTCTTACTCAGCATGAAGGTGAGTAGAAAATGAAGGCACATCATTCTGTGGGTGTACTATTCCTTTAAATAAAAGGCTGATGGATGATAGTTTGCTTATGCAGCAATCTCCAAATCAAAAGAATAGAATATACAATTAGGAACTTCATGTTTTAATGTGTAGGTCATGTCCAGATTTAACAGGGAGATATCCGTAGGTCAGGTTTGGTAATCATCTGTATGGGTTCCATGCGAAACCTGTGCTGGACTCTGATGTAAGCCGCATACCAGGTGGTGGGCATGGCCAAACAAGGACAGGATGCATCAACATTACTGATGATGCTGATTTTTTAGCTTTTGACCGACAGATTACCGCACAACAGGCAGAATGTTGTGTAGTATGAATGTCTGACAGACCACACATTTTCATCCAGTCTCGTCAACTCACATACGTCTCATCATGTTTTAGTCATCAAAGAGCCATGTTCAGCTTGTCACCATCTTGTTATTGTCATGAAAAAAAAGGGCATCCATATATAATTGTGTCATCTTTAAGGAAAACAACACGGGCATAAAGGTCGTTTGTGTTGTTTGAGAGCTCTGAGTGGTCAATGAGAAGAGAGCTACAGAGGGTAAATACATGTCATGCCAGCATGTGGACACATCACACAAACAGGTCTCCACAGCTGCTTGTTAACAGAAGCCGGGCACCATGCAGTCATTAGTTCAAGCATCAAGTCCTCTGGATGTCAGAGTCTTCTACAGTTCAATCTGAAGCATCCGTTTGAAGGCTAAAACGGTCGAAACTGGCCCATCCAGCAGGACTACGACCCCAAACACAGCAGCAGATTCTCCAACAGAACGACTTCAGCGTTTGGATGCTGGAGGGGCTTCCGGAGGTAACCAGATCACAGGTGGACCAGGTTTCTCACACCACTGAACCTTTGCTTTTTATTATGGAAATAATGACAGCGCATAATATGCCAACTTAGCTGTTTGGAGGTTTTAAGAGCTGGTAAGGAGAACATTTTTTATTTAAATTTCCTTATTTCAATCTGTGGAGAAACAACTTTAAACGTAACTGAATACAGTTTCAGATTGAAAACTGTCTTTCCTGCCTGCTGCTCCCACAAGAAAAACTAGCAGCAAGTTTTAAGTCTTTTCTTCCACTTTGACTCTGAGAAACGTGGCCTTTGGTTTATAGGTTTATTACCATAGAAACTACAACATTACAGAGCGATCTGAAATCACGGCGCATGAGTAAAAAGTTTAGTTTCATACGGCTCTGGATAAGGTTCAGTCGTGCGCTTTGTTACTTTGAAGTAGAAACAACTGAAACTGAAATGAAGTGACAACATACTCTACTGCTGCGACCTGGTCCTGAACATCAACTGTTCCCAGTCTCTGGTGGACTTCGTGCAGGATCCTTTGGCCCTGGAAACCGCTGCCTCGGCCATCCAGACGGGCCACAATGACGCTGTCGGAGCTGACCAGGACGGAGTCCCAGCCCAGAGAGAAACGGTCGCTCACAGCCTGACCACCAGGGGCGCCATCTCTGCACACAGGAAGTACAGCTTAGACACCTGGGAGGGGGGGAGTCACCGGTCATTCACTGGTTAATAGTTTCTGTTTGCATCTATGTTACAGTTAAACATGGTTAGGGATTACATATTTTACGACTGATGGTCACATTTCCCATCATCCCATGTGGATGCTGCCCAACAGAAAACAGAAGCGGAGCCTGAATCAGCCATCTGTGGTTTAAAGATTGGGTCAAAATGCCGTCCAACCCAATCTGCCTCCAATAGAGTGGTTAAAATCAGGAATTTGAGGGAACATCATCACCAGCATGATGGGAAATGCATCATAACAGAAAACTGGGGAAGTAAACTGGAAGTTCTGAATAAGTTGAAGTCCTTCTTTGAGCTTTGTCAGGAGCTGCTGGATGTAGTGGAAACATTGCTGGTTTAGGGTGTCATCATTGCTGAGGTTTTTTTTTTTTTAAATGAAGCAGAAGCAGAGTGCTCTCTGTATGGAGACTGGAGGCGGAAGTTTGGGCTAGGCGCTCTGAAGGTGGCCTCAGAAGAGGGAATTCTCTGTTGCATATTGTAGGTGATGGTTGCTGTTAGTTCTGCACTGAGTGTATTTGTCAAGTTGGATGTGTTCTTTTTTTAAAATGTCAAGTTGCTTGTGTTTTAAATTTGTCTTATGTATGATGCCTGGGGGGGGGGGAGTTCAGGCTATGGACAGGGGCACTCTGTTAAAGGGATATTGTGTAAGTTCTCCTGTGTTTTATTCACAAAAACTGATTATTTGGTTCAAAAGTGTTTTTTCATAAATCAGTAATCACTCCCATCAACAAACTGAAGTGCTCCTCTAAGTTCTAAATTTGCCGTTTGTATCATTCATTTACACATCGAGCGGGGCGGCTCGGTGGAGGCTGCCATGTCGTATCGCCATGTTTTTGCGTTCAGGAGAAGCGTGACAGTAGGAAAACACAGAAACTCACCGGACACACCGGAGTTTTCAGCTCAGTTCGAGGTAATGCCTTTGAAAAGTCACCGCGCTGCAGAGGGGGAGAGACTAGCGTCTCACTGATGCTGGGTTCACGTGCAGTCGGGCAGACGGCCGTTGGTAACAAACCAGATGTCATTTTAATCAATGAAGCCGAGCGAAAGACGGTAAAACATGGGTCAGGGAAAACAATACGACATCGCCATGACAACCGAACAGATGTGGACTGATGTCACTGTAACTGACGGACCACGTCTTCACATAGAGGCTGGTGATAACTCTACATGCAGCGGATGCCGTCGGTCTGCCCGGTTTCACGCGAATGCAGCATGAAAAGTACGAGGGAGCTGCTCCCGATTACACAGTGTCCCTTTAAGTCTTAGTGAAAATACCTGCTCCTAGACAATGTCTGCAGCTGTACAGCAGGTGGCTTCAATTATTCAATCAGCTAATTGAAGGAGGCAGCAGTTCACCACCTTCAAAAGGAGCTCTGCACTGGTGACCCAGGAGATCTCTGGACAGGACAAGTGTGGGTGACAATGTGGCGGCTGTGAGGATTGAGTAATCCAACACTCTCTAAGTATACTTTAAGGGATGTGTGCCCACCTAAGGCTGTGAATGCGTAGCCTGGTACACCAGCCTGACTAATGCCAGGTATGAGATACACGGCAAGTCAGTCTGGGTTCCCTCCATTGGGAAATGATTTCCACTCCGGTGAAAAATTGACCGGACCAATCACAGCACAGCAGTCGAGTTAACAGAACGTAAAACTCCTCTGACGTCTCCACCGCTGTTTCTGCTCTGTTTTGGTGCTTAACTAACAGCTTCCGGGTCATAGTCACCTGACGTGCGACACAAACACTTTCTCATATTAGTAGTTCGGCAATAAACATTGCTGACATGTAACAGAGTATTTATAATAATAAAACCAAACATTCTATGTTAATATACACAAGAAAATTACATTAAATAGAGAGAAAAACAACGTGTAAACGCTGACTTCCGGCGTCGCAATAGCAACATAGCAACAGAGAGCCGAACTACGCCAGCTACAGTCACCTCTGATTGGTTCTCTCCGGTTCACTTCCTCCTGTTAGTCCCGCCTCTCGTCTCACATTGGAAATCAGTCTCCAGCGGAGGGAATCCAGACTGACTTGCCGTGTATCTCATACATGGCGTTAGTCAGGCTGGTGTACCAGGCTAGTGAATGCGGGCTTGGAAATTAGCCAGTTGATATTGCCTGTGTGTATTCAGTGCTCCTGTGTTTGACAGCTGCTGCCAGCCATCGGGGACCAGCCAGAACGCTTTGTCGGAGGGGGCCGACTGATGTCGGCAGTGGCGTGAGTTGAAGGAACGTGGATCCCTCTGCCTTCAAACGCATGTGATCCTGCTATTTCTTTGACTGGAGTGTAACTCCATGCCTACTTCTTTAGAGTCTGTGGCAGAGTGGAGCTTGGACACGGACGGACACGGACGTCTGTGGACTCTGGCGTCACCTCGGGGTTCCCTTGCCCCTGGAATACTCAAGACTAAGGAGAGACTAAGCTGTTGAAGCCCCACCCAAACCGAGCAGGTAACCCGTTATGTTTTTTTTTTTTTACTGGTCCATTTACTTTGACCAGAATAGTTTTTTTTTTTTCTTTGAAAACTGATGCCAGGAGCCCCAACTCCCATAGCAGGAGGGGGAGACAGACAATTGCCAAGAACTTCCCTTTTATGAATGATTACCCCTTGGTGATTTTTGATGCTAAATTGTGTTGTGACTCTTGGTGATTTTATGTTTTAATGATTTTTGGGATTGTGCATGTTCGGGTTAGTATGTAGTAGTCCTAAGGGGAGGGATAGTGTTCAGAGGGAACTATTGAAGCGTTTCTGCTCAACCTGGTTATTTATCTTTTAATAAAACTTTTTTTAAACTTGACGCCTATGTGCTGTCTCTTGCTTGGGAGGATCTGGTGACTGGTCGGGAATAACCACAACATTCTCCTGTAAACCCTGGACCAGGTTGGGAATCCATCCTCTTGGGTGGAGTCTGGACTTCAGCTCTTCTGCACTTTCCGTTTGCTGATCAAGCTTTTCTTTAGTGATGCTTTCTCCTTCTAAGCAGCTTTCTGCTGTGCTTCCTAGTTTCATTCAGTGAAATTCCTGCAGATTATCCTTAAACATACTTCTGCTCTCCTGTAGCTCAGACGCTGTGGCTATGGAGTTCTGTTGACCCAGCTCAAACCCCCTTAAACAAGATTTTACACTTTCTGCTGCCTGCATTGATTACATTAGTTAGCATTGCACTGGCTGTGCTAGCTGTGACAGTTCCCCAAGTATCCTGCTACTCATCTGTTGTAACCCAAACGTTTTGGAGCTCTAATTGTAAAATACAGGAGAAATGAAAAGCCTGAGCACCTGTAATATTCTACATGTCTGCAGAAGTGCGGTTTGGCAGTATGTGGAGCAAGCCTGCTGGAGGTTGAAGGAATCCGCAGCAGGGTACAGTGGGAAAGCCAGAGATGCAGAATAACATGGAGATTCATTCAGAAAACTGAAAGCAACTGTTTCCTCACAGTATTTTTTTTATTTTTTTTTTAAAGCAAAAAAGCTCTTCCCAGCTGTTTCGAACCACAACCCTAACCCTCAAATTGACGTACAGTATCCTGGTGTTTGCAACCCCCATGACGACTGACTGACATCAGATGGTCATCCTGCAGCATTCTCTGAATGTAAGAAACTGTATCTTCATGAATTACAAAGTGATTTTTGGTGGAATATTTTCACAGCTGTGCAAATGACCAGTATGCAAAAAAAAACACAGCTTTTCTCATCTAGATGATGCCAAATTGGGATTTTTGAAATTGCACAGGTTTCCAGACACCTGATGATTGAAAGAAAAAACCTCAATTTAAGGCTTTAAAGATATCAGAAACTTCAAAAATGAGGTTAAAACATTTTGTTGATTCGGTTAACACAGTATTAAGTTATCTAATGTATTATAGAAGTATTGGATTGGGACTCGGTATTGGCCAAAACCAAAGACTGTTAATGAAAATAAAAAAATGGACGTAGTATCCGGTCACATCTGAAGACCTGAAAGGGCTACATGCGAACGGAGCTAACTCAAAATTAACAGGAGCTAACGAAGATTAGTTCCCTAAGCAGTGGGCTAAAGGTAAGGCATGTTTGGACTTGCTGTTAGCTGCTCAAATCCACCATTTTGCTACTCTGCTACAGACTGAGACCTTATCGAGAGCAAACAAGAAGCGTTAAGAGTTAGCCACTGTCTGGCAGGTAGGCTTCCGGTCAATCAAAACGACACGCCCCTAATTATGTGTAATTTCAAGATTAAATAACATTTAAATGGATGAGTAATAAAACAAATCCTCTCACAGTTGACATGAAGGTAAACACGACCTATTAAACCTAAAATGATGTTTTGAACCAGGCTGGAAACATGTTTGTTTCTGCTGTGAAGTTTAACATGGGAGTCTACG
The DNA here is from genome assembly GCA_023101725.1 of Atherinomorus stipes. Taxonomy (NCBI): domain Eukaryota; kingdom Metazoa; phylum Chordata; class Actinopteri; order Atheriniformes; family Atherinidae; genus Atherinomorus; species Atherinomorus stipes. The sequence continues at coordinate 175,418 of JALJCO010012583.1, read as the reverse complement.
GGGATTTGCTCTGTTTTGGAGCCCCTAGCGGATCAAGAAAGCACTACAATTATTAAATTCAACTTCCAGCCTTCACACTTTTCCAGCAGAGTTTGCCCCTTGGTTGCTCCAGGCTTTATCGATGAAACCAGTCACTCTGGGTCAGAATGGGTTAATCTAATGTGTTAATCTTCCACAGAACCAGCAGCCCCTGTTCTCCAAAGATATATGTTACAGTATAAACCTGGAGTTACTGTCTAGAGTTATTTACTTGCTACTTATAAAAGCAAATAAGCATGTACTTGCTATTCTATGTTGGCCCTTAGATGACAATAGAAATGTGACCCGCCAGATGCAGACTTGTATGTCAGATATAAAACATTCTTTGTGATCATATGATACGTACATCAGCAGCAGCAGGCCGTAATGACGGGAGTCCGAGAAATCGGGCGGGTAAGATATCTTTAAAGGTAAATCTGGAAAGAGAAGAAAAGAATGGATGTATCTGTGCTGCAGGTCTTATGAGTCTCAGCAAGACCACAGAAACCAGATTCTCACCAAAATGCTCCATGGGAACAATCCGGAAGTCTGTCAGCTGGATGCGTTTGTACTTTAAAGCTGCCTTCAGCACAGAGTTGTTCTCCAGGATGTAGTAATCTGAGAAGATGAAGGTGAGAAAGAAATCTGAACATACCAGCAGAGTCACTGAACGCGGTCAGATGTTTCTGATCTTACGGGACAGAATCCACTTGTAAAGACTGAGCAGTTTATGACGTGAGAAAGAAAATTCTTGGTTTTAATACATGATCAAAACTTTTCATTTATAGACGCCATCTCACACACGTTCATACTGGCCTAAAGAAGAGCAACCATTTCCTTTACTCGGATACTTACAAGTTTCTAAATGAAATGGAATTCATCCAGCATTTCTAATGGAAAACCCAAAATCAATAGACATCTCATTATGAAACCGCCAAGGGTCTCCAGTTCCCAGCTGTGGACGGAGGTTCTGTCCAAATAACCCGCAGCAAATTGCTTCCTCTCCTGCAGCACAGCTGTTAACGTGTTGCGGGCCGCTAAAGCACTGACATGCAGTCATGGATAACAACAGGAGGTGTGTGTGGTGGGAGGGAATCTGTATGCAGCACGTGTCTGCAGCATTTAAAAGTCTGGAAAGAAAAAAATCAACAGGAAGGTAACAAAGACAAAAAACAAGATGCTAATTTTATCGGCTAACAGTATGGAGGGAGAAAACTATGTTGGAAAGCGAGAGAGAGCAGTGGAGAGGGAATGTTTGACTGCTGGGGACGTTGACATGCTGTTTATTTAAAAACACAAACCACAATTAAAGCTGGAAGGATTGCTGCATTTTCCCTCAGTTGGCTGCTGGGTGGGGTTTGCTAATAACAGAGAAACGTGAGCTAATGTGAGATTAACTGTGGCTTAAAATTGTCCCTGAAACACATTCATGTCCCACAACTGAAACTCCAAGTTCATAGGGACACTGTTTAGACAAAGTGTGACATTTTTTACCTTAAATCTATTGAAATTAGTGATGCACAGTATGAAAAGTTCCAACTGATACGATGACCGATAATTTTCTGCTTCTGATGGCCGGTATCGATATTAGAGATGAAAATGATGTAATATTCATTCTTTGTGCAAAACTAAAAGAAAATACTTCTGCTGCAGATCCAGTAGTTCAACACACCTTTATTTATAGCGCTTCCACGTCACCCCTTACAGTTAAAAACTTCCCCCCCCCGCTGCCCCCCCCCCCCCAAAAAAAAAAAAGATTTGAAACCCCAACCAAGACCGCTCCTGAGGCTGAGACAGTGGAAAAAGTGAGGGAACCCCATCAGAGGAGCCGCTGCCCGGCGGCAGTTGCCATAGCTTCCTTTTTTTTTTTTTTTTTTTTTGAACGTTGCATGGTTGGTGTGGTCTTATGTTGTTTCCATGCCCCACGGATTTAAAAAAAGAAGAAAAACAAACAAAAACAACGTTCTGTGAGTTCGCCACCAAACAGCACCTGTTATATACTGATAAATTATGTTCAAAACTATTTCATTTATAATTTGATATCTCTTTTTTCCTCATTTCAGGGAGCCTTTTAAGATCTGGAACAACATATGAAAACTACTTTTTGGCTAAATCTGGCATATTTAGAAGTTTTTCTTTATTTATATCCTCTGTCCCTATCAAATAAGAAAAAAAAATAGATAAAAATATCAGCCTATCGACGGCTAGACTAGCATCCATCTTGCATCGTACCTGCACTGTGAGCTCACTCCAGCCAGTAAAAGACAGTCTTGAGTCTTGTTCTGTCCCTTCCTTTGTTTCTTTTCCTCTCTTCCTCCGGTGATGTTTCCTTGCGTTTCTTTGCTGAATCCAATATGATGAGCGTTCAAAACAACCACTGTGTTCATGTCTGTTTAATTTCCGTTTGCTAGCAAATGACACGGTGCGCAACCAATACAGTAGTTCCCTGCAACGTCATGGCTCTGTGACCTCCGTCCCGGGCGCAAAAGTTATATTGCAGTTTCTGAACCTCGGGACGCCTCTGGGCAGTGGCAGCTCAAAAATGCGCATAATGAATGTTGCTGTGCCATCAAAACGAGTCTGAAACGCATATTTTTAAGGTCTAAAAATTACATTGTGGGTCTTTAAAACCAACATTGTGTCTCCAAAATAATAAATATAATTAGATAAACACAAAATAAATAAAAATTTTTAAAAAAGCTTAAATAAAAAAGCTAATTTATGGCATAATGATATTAATAAAATGTCATGGTGTCTGAAATGGTTCTAGCTTAAAGGCTAATTGTAAACAGTAAACCAGAACAGAGAAATTATAGTTTATATACCTTTAAAATCTCCTGTTTAAAACAACTGCAGCTGAATAAAAAGAAGACAATTTATCAAATTAAATGAAAACAAGTAGAAGACGTTCGGTGTGCGCTGACTTACTTGTATTATTGAGGCTGTGTAAGATCACAGTCGGGGCTCCTGGACCTGAAAAACAGCTGAATGTTAGCTCTGCTACTGCCGGTTAAAGAAGGATTAAAATGTCAACATTTTATTAGAAATATATTAAAGGTTGAATATGGAACATTCTTATTAAAAGCTATATTTAAAAAAAAAAAAAAAACCTCTACAGGTTGTTTGGAGGGGTACAGAATGAAAGTACAACATTTCCTAGAAAAATTACATTTAGCCTTAAAATAATTATAAAATAAATTTTAACAGGTTCAATAATGGCATTATATTTACGTTTATAAGCCAATACACGCCACTATTGCAGGTTGCAAAATACGATCTGTTTGTGGAAACAATATCTTGGGCACAGTTAGGCTGGTACAGGGGGAAACAGTGAAGCAGCGGCGAGTGAAGCAACTGCTTCAGAGCCCTGGAGATGTTATCTGTTTCTGAGGAGGAGTGACCTGAGAAGAGCAAAACCTGGAGTAAATTTAGGTGAAGACTACACTAAATGGACCCACATAAACGTTTTTCACAGCATCAAAACACGGGAATGGCGACTTTTCTAAGTAAGCTAACTTGTTTGCTAACGTGGCTAACGTTAGCTGTCAGTTACAAACTCCTCTGCGTTACTTGTTGGAAATGCTGCAGACTGTTGGTCACTTGCGTATCGCCAGCGAGCCTGGTACTCAAACGGCTGGAGTTGTTTTTCTGCCGTTGCAACTACAACCTAGACACACGTGATGTCGCTGTTCTGTCCGTATTACATATTTAACCTTTAAGAAAATTCAGGAAATGACAGGAGGTAGCTTTGTTTGCCTCCTTCTCTACCTTCCCTGAATCAATCCATGATTAAAGGTCACTAACTCACTTTCTAATAGCCTCAGACTGGTGATGAAGTCGCCTCTCACCGTCCTTTAGAAAAATCCCAGTTAGAGGTTAATGGAGAGGCTGGTTTCCTCCAAAGCTCAGCTGGAGGAACTGAAAAGCTTCAGCCTTACTTTCACCAAGCCTCAACACAAACTGCAGCCCTTCCTTAAATTTCCTGTCCTGCACCCGATGGTGATGATGATAATAGTCTGGACCAGCTTTGACTTTTATATCTACGACACGCAAAAAAGAGCTCCCTTGGTTTATAAGGTCAAAGATATACAGTTTGAGATCTGATAAGGTTACAGTCTAATATCTGATCGGTTGTTATAACTGGAGAGGTGACAGACTAATATCTGAGGTAAGGATACCTGATACTGTTACAGTCTCATATCTGATACGGTTACAGTTTAATATAAGGATACAGTCTAATATCTGATAAGGTGACAGACTAATATCTGAAAAGGACAGCTAATATCTAATACGGTTACAGTCTAATATCTGATAAGGATATAGTCTAATATCTGATACGGTTACAGTCTTATATCTAGATAGGTGACAGACCAATATCTGAAAAGGACACAGTCTAATCTCTGATATGGTTACAGTCTAATATCTGATAAGGTTACAGTCTAATATCTGATACGGTTACAGTATAATACCTGATAAGAATACAATCTAATATCTATTAGACCAGGGTTCCCCAACCCGGTCCAACAAGGGCCGCAATCCTGCAGGTTTTCAATGTGTCCCTGCTCAAACACACTTGACTCAAATTAAATGGATCCAACAGCCATTATGTTCAGGACAATGACTCATCTGAGTCACATTGGAGTCAAATGTGTTTGAGCAGGGACACTTAAAACCTGCAGGATTGTGGTTGCCGTTGTTGGACCGGAGCAGGAACACATTGTGGCCCTCTTCGGACCGGGCTGGGGAACCTGTATCTATATCTATTCCAGAGCTATTATTTACCATGTATTCCTATAATTACCTGGCCATTACTGGAAATATGCCATGTGTGCCATATTGTGGTAATCAGAAACCCTTCTATGAACCAGTCAACTGTGAATTTGTCGAGCCCACCGAAAGACACTTCCAGTGGGACCTCTGATGTCCTACCTTTACAGTGGAGGATGATGTGCTGGTTTGTGGGGCTGAAATCAGCATCCAGGTACAAACAGTGAGCTTTGTTCAGCTCGCAGGTTAAACACCGCCGAGGGAACAGACCCACGGTTTTCACACTGGGAGGGAAACCATAAAGAAAATACAAGTCAGACAGAAAAACATGTTTAATCTGTTGCTTTTTTATCCATTTTTCAGAAAGAATTTCCATTTTATTTAATTAGAGTTTAGAAGATCAACCAACAAATAGATTTTTTTAGATGTGCATTTCAGAGTTGAAATAGACTCGAAGCTGATGAAATTGACACATGAATAAACCAAAAAATAAATCAAAAACAGAAAGGATTTGAATAAAATGAAATTGTCAGGGCACCTCTACATATTCAAAAATTGTTTCACTTTTTTTTTTTTGTAATTTGTTTCACAAATACATACTGAATGCTTTCAAGTGACAATTTAATTGATTTTTTAGTAACTGATAATCAGTGAGTAGGGTAATGTTTCATGTAATACCATGGTTGTTTAGAAAGACCCAGTCTTGTAATAATAGTCATAACAGTTAGAAAAGAAAATGATTGGAAGCACAAAAATGAGACAAACCTGAAAAGTTGCCGTCTTCGTGGTGAGCCTTCTGTGCTGAGGAAATAACTATCATGAAAAGAAAAGACAGTTAACACGACTGAAACATGCTATACAAAGTCATCACATTTGGTGATACATTTTCCTGTTCGACACATTTTTGTCTGGAACGCGAGGGAGGTGCAACTCTTGGTGTTTAGACTCACAGATCATCCGTGTTCTCATCGTAGGCCATGATCCTGGTCACCTCCCAGTTCCCTGACGTCAGGTGGCGGACTTCACTTTGATCTGCTCTGAACTGAGAGAAGACAAAGTAGAGAGCAGACAGAGGAGTTTTACTCTGACTCTACTCTGGATTCTACTCAGCTGGAAAAGTAGGAAGAGCTGCAGAAACATTCATCATCCCAGATCAGGAATGACAGATGAATGGATGGATGGATGGTTTTTTTTTGATGGACAAACGGACAGACGGACGTATGATGGATGGATGGATGGATGGATGGGAAATGGATGGACAAACAAATGGACAAATGATGGATGGATGAATGGATGGATGGAAGACGAGGATATGATGATGATGTGGTGGATGATGCACGAAATGTTATTGGACAAACGGACAGATGGACGTATGATGGATGGATGGGTAAATGGATGGATGGACAAACAAACGGACAAATGGACATATGAGGGATGGATGGATGGATGGACAAACGGACAGACGGACGTATGATGGATGAATGGATGGATAGATGGGTAGATGGATGGATGGACAAACAAACGGATAAATGGACATATGATGGATGGATGGATGGATGGACGGATGGATGGATGGATGGATGGATGGATGGATGGATGGATGGACAGACAAACGGACAGACGGACGTATGATGGATGGATGGATGGATGGACAAACGGACAGACGGACGTATGATGGATGGATGAACTCAGTGCATTCAGGTGGGAACATATTTCTCGGTAGTCCATAAAGATAAAAAAAGAAAAAAAAAAAAAAAACCCCATTTCATTAGGATTTTCCTTTGTTAGTGCACTTTGAGTTTACCACGTTGCTATGACAACTCATTGACACTGTGACTGTGTCAGATACTGCAGCAGGGTTGTCTTGTCTGGGAGCAGCTGAAGATGATAAAGGGCCATTATTAGCACTTGTGAGGAATTTATAGAGCTCACAGTTGTGAGTGTGGTTGCTCTTGAATGTGGCATCTTATGATTCACTTTCTGCCTCAGTTTCTTTTCTGCCCACAACATGAGACCAAGGCCATGTAGAGGAGTGATGGTTGCAAAAGTGGGCTTGGGTCTCGGGACCCAGGTTCAGGTCACCAGTGTGCTGAGAGTGTGTGAGGAGGAGGAGGAGATGTGAAGAAGTGGTTCATCAGTTACGGTAACTTAAGTCCACATCTCTGATGTTGTCAGGGCGATGTTGTATTGTTTTCCCTGACCCATGTTTTATCGTCTTTCTCTCTGCTTCTGTGATTAAAATGACATCTGGTTTGTTACCGACGGCTGTCTGCCTGACAGCGCGCAAACGCAGCATCAGTGTAACGCTTGGTTCCTCCTCACTGCACCGCGGCATCACCTCGATCTGAGCCGAGAACCCCGGTCTCTCCGGTGAGTTTCCGTGGTTTCCTACTGTCACGCATCTACTGAACGTAAACACATGGTGACACGGCATGTCATGTCTGCTCATTACATCTTCACAACGACACTGAATATGTTGTTTGCTCAATAATAACAATTTTAACTCACAAATACTTGGAAAAGGCTTTCGTGCGTGTAGTCCATTGACATTGATAGAGCTACACTGCCCTCTGGTGGCCAAAACATGTACAAGTTCAGTTTGGTGCCAGTACAGTATAAATTTAATGGTTAATCGTTAGTAATAAATGTTTGAATATATTCAAGCACTGATATTAAAAAAACAAACGAACTTTGAATTTGATTTCTGGGCAAAAGCCCTAATGTACAAGTCAGCTCTGACTCTCAGGTCCACCTGCTGAATGCGGTATTTAATCAAAATGTATTAACATTTCTTTGTGATATAATCAAAAGTTTCACTAATAAATCAGATTTGTCGTGACCGCCTGGTTAATAACACCTGTCAGATTCACCTGCAGCAATCATCAGCTGCGGAACTCCCTCTGTAGGCGAACCGCATCTTAAAATACACCACAGCAGATGGAAATCTACTTTACTAACTGTAGAAGGTTCAAATGTTCCATCTTCCATTGTTGCTGAAGGCAGTTCCAAACATTGCAGGTAGAGTTACAGAAAAACTCTGTTTAACTGTATTTTATGATCGGAGGCTAAAAACGTGTTGGATTGGTTTAATATTTGGCCCAATCACGTCAGTTTAAACATACACTGCATGAATCTTCATTTTGAGAATTTATTCCTGTAACAGGACCATGTTCTCAGGAAAAGCAGAGAAAGATTTAATGGTTCAAATAAAATCCCTTCAAAATAAACTCAGTAATTTTTTTTACCAGCATTGTGGAAATCTCAGCATGTTCCTTTCAGTGGTTTTATTGAAAACAGACTAGTTTCTGGAAACTTGTGGTCATTTTCGTTGAAAAAACGATCTTGAATCAGGTCTAAATTGGCTGAAACAAAAATGAGAGTATCCAGGACTCAGCACACCTCGTAGATCAATCTGCTGCTTTATGTAGTCAGACAGCACAGCTAAAAGGAGAAGGTCAAACACCATCAGAGGGATTTGTTTTCATGAATGAATGTGAATTGATCTGAAACTCTGTCTAAATAACGTGTCCAGGTTTACCTGGTGCTATTTAACAGGACATAAGTCAGCCAAATATCAATGTCAGCAAGCTGGTTGCAAATGAAGGCCACTTAAGCTGCAAGTATGACCGGTCTTGCTCTGACATAAAGTTCTGGACATGTTTGAGCCCATCAACATTTCACTGAAGTCAAAAAAGCTTCAAGTCTGGAAAAGTCTGAAAGTTTTTCTTTAAGTATTTTTGGATACAACAAGACTTCCACATACATTTTTGGTTTGCAATGAAGTAATGCTGTAATTAACAAGCATATTAACATACATTAACTACAGCTGTCAGAGGTAGTTTTGTACATTTAGAGCAGAAAAGACTATGTTATAATCTCTTCACAGATAACTGAAACACTAAGGCCAAACCCGGGCTACTTTTAGCACTCAAAGCTCAATTATGACACAGCAAACAACATGTGGGCTACATGTGGTCCAGATGTCAGTTTTGGGCCTGGACATGGGTTATCTAAAGCCTGGGATACACTGTGCGATTTTTTCAGTCGTTGCTCGCAGCCCCAACTAAAATTGTGAGAATCGGTCACAGAGTTCAAAAGTTCACAGCCTGTGATGTCTGTCTTCATACTGTACCAACCGACGCTTGGATGCGATGTGACTACTTTCACTGTACATCCCCAAAGACACGTTGGGGTCTTGAACAATCTCGACGTGCAACGCAATAAATACAGCTAGGAGTAGGAGAAGAAGAAGACGACAATAACATCAACAGCAGCAACAGTATACTATCACCAAAAAAACCAAGCTGCCTTGGTGATTTGCACTCTTCTTTGTAAAGAATTCGCCAAAAATAAAAGGAGACTACGTCGTGTGTGGACGAGGAATTGGCTGAGCAGACATGGGCTGTACAGTCTGTCGGTTTTACGACATCTCTATCCAAATAACAAGCTGGGTCACCATGCTGCCTCTGGTTTACTTCCATTCTTGTTTCACACATGCAAAATGTGAAAATATTCGAGGAAAGAGTTCTCAGTCTGGTCGTGGCGCCGCTTCAACACGAGATTCACTCACGACCAAATTATCAAACAGGTTTGATTTTCTTGCAACTCACGATTTCTGATCGGGAGCTTTTCGTGAAGTACCAATTGCCTCTCGTGACCCTCTAGTATACTGCACGACGCACGACACATGATTTGGTCAAGAGTCGGCCCGATCGCCAAACTTGTCGCACAACTGGAAAATCGGCTCAAAAACAGCCAAAAATCGCACAGTGTATGCCGGGCTCTACAGTTTTAATTTTCATCATCTGCTGACCACAAAAAAGTTAGAGGGACTAGAGGCAGGAATTGCGAAAGAATAAATAAGCATGTCCAGATTTTTGATACTAATGGGTCATGAAGCGTTAAAAAACCAAAAAGAATGAGCCCACCCACGTCTCTCTGCGTTGTCTTGAGCAGGCTGTGTGCTGCATAATGCGCTGCAATTCGGTGGCCGAATTTCCCGCACTATCCTGCGGATGTGACGTCAAATGACGATACATCCACATCCCCGACAGTTTTGATACGGGAAGGAGACGGTCGCGGTAAATTCAAACACTGTAAGGGATAGTTATGGATTCTTCTGCTGACAGCAAATGATCCAGATCAACAGAAAGACACTGAAAAGTGTAACTATGAAGAAAAAGACTATCAGCGTAGTAAACAATGTTATAGCTTCAGTTTGTGCACGCTCCCGTGACGGCTTGGCTCATGGCTGCAGTTACCAGCAGCGCAAGTCGCGGCAGTCGTGAGTCTCATTTCTTAATCTTGCCTCAAGTCCCTTTAAGACAACTTTCATATGAAAAATCTGAACTTGAGCATAACTTGGCAAGAGAAAACTGATACGGAACAAAAGCGAACAGGCAGGGGCAGCAACGGGCAGGTTAGCCTGTTATACTGTTGGCCCACTGTTGTGGTAATTTTTCCCAATAAAAATGTTTCTCAAAATGAACCCTGATTAAGGGACATCAGGAATACCTAACACTGAACACTCTGCCTATTCACAAACCTGGTACCCCGATATGAGTACTGACATTTCGTAACACATTGCTCTTTCTATCAAGATCAAGAGATGCCTTTCAAGGTAGAATATGGAATATTTTTTATTAAAAGCTATATTTGAAAAAAAAAAACAGCCTCCATGAGGCGTTTGGAGGGGCACAGAATGAAAGTTAGAATGACAGCATTTCCTTGAAAAATTATATTTACCCTGAAAATAAATATAGGCTATAAATTTTCACGGGTTTGACAATAGCCCTATTCTGACAGGATTAGTATTACCTAGGGACCACATGTAATAAATAAATTACCCCCCGACGTCTGTTTTTTCTGTGGCGCATTCACACGGGATAACTGAAGTCTGAGATTTGACTGAAATTCAGACATCTAGCAGATATGATGTCAATGTGCTGCATATTGCGTAACATCTGCTCTTATGAGCAGCGTTTCGAGCTGCAGCAGCGGATGATCATTCAAAGACAAATGTGTTAAATAACTCACGGACAGTCGTAACTAACACTTTAAGAACTTGTACATGTTAGCATGTTGTCCAAACCTAAATGTTTCTCGCTGCGGGAACGGGACTAGTGAAGCTCCACTGATCACTCCGATTCCAAAGCTAATGCTTTAGGCTATATTATCATAAACATGATAATTTGGAAGGAACACTTATTTTGAAACCTCCATTTTTCCCACAAAAGGAAATGAAATGCGTCCAGCAAACAAATACTGCCAAATTACGGGTCATTTCTGTCCAAATCACAAAGATGTCCATTCGCATTGGATTAGTATTATCAGAGGACCTCTGAGTTTTGCAAATTATAGTAGGTAATTTGTGGGGGAATTATTGCATCGCAAATCGCAGACATGGTCAATTCACACTGGATTAAAATCAGTCAACCTCTGTAATTATTACAAATTACATGTGGTCCCTATATAATACTAATCCAGTCAGAATAGGACTAAAGACATATTAATTACACCTACAAGCCAATACAGACCGCCATTGTGTGTTGCTGAATACGGTCTCTGTGTGGGGATAGTATGTTCAACACAGCTAGACAGGCACTGGGAAAAATGGTGGAGTCGGCAAGTCAATCAGCTGCTTCAAAGCCCAGGAGATGTTATCTGTCTCTGAAGAGGAGTGACCTGAGAAGAGCAAAAACTGGGGTCAATTTTAATGAAGCCTACACTAAATGGACCCACATAAACATTTTCCATGCATGACTTTTCTCTAGGATCAGTAAGTTAGCTCACTTGCTAACATGGCTAACGCTTGCTGTCAGTTATGAACTCCTCTGCAGTACTTGTTGGGCATGGAGCAGGCTGCTGGTCCCTTCTATCGGCAGCGAGCCTGGCAACCCAGTGGCTGAGGTTGTTTTTCTTCTGTTTAACTACAACCTCGACACACGTTTTAATCTAGGTTTTCCATGTAGTTTCTGGTCCAGATGTCAGTTCCGGGCCTGGACATGGACATGCGGTGGTGAGTTTTGGAGTCAACGGCGTACGTCAGTCACATATGGGCCAAACATAGCTGCAGATGTGGGCCATATTTGGGCCACAAGTCTTTGCTCAGATATAAGTCACATATAGCCTAGCTCAGTTTACTCTTTAATGTTGAAACATAACTTCTTTTTCAAACATGGGCTCTCACAGAACTCTCACTGTTGCTATGGAAACTTAGATTATGAGATTGCTGCAGTCTGACATGAACTGAAAAACAACGCTAGAAGCTTTTCCTTCCCTCTTTTTTTGGATGAATGAATCTGTTTACAGAAGTGATAATGTTAGGCACAACTTGTCACCTTAGCAGTTCTCACCTTGGTAACCAAGCAGGCTGGTTTGACTAGTAAACAAGCATGACTCCTTTATAGGCTGCAGTCAGAAGGAGAAGCTTGTCCTCACACCTCATCTTCACACCTGTCATGCCTCCACCAGGCCTGGACTTGGTTGTTAACTATGATATATTTCTGCAACCAGGATGCATCTGCACATCATCCAGCAGTGGTGTGATCCTCGGAGTCAAAGCTCTGGCTCCAGGACTGACCGTAGGAGCCGTGTGGACATCCTCACCTGGGTTGTGAACATGGCGATGTGATGAAACTCTCCACGCCCTCCTTGTTTCACCGGGACAGTCAGAAAGAATCTGTTGCCATCTTTGGAGAACACGGGCTGCTGGTTCTGTGGAAGATTAACACACTAAATTAACCCATTCTGACCCAGAGTGACTGGTTTCATCGATGAAGCCTGGGCCAACACAAGAAGCAACAACATATTCAGACACTTAAAGGTACAGAATGTAAGAATTATTGAGATCTGGTGGTAAAGACGAGATGTTTTCATCTGTGTGTGGATCCAGTGGTCTCAGGTGTAGCTATGACTGTACTATGAGTATCTACTTTTTAAATGTCTTTTAAGGCATTGCTTATCCCAAACAGTCTAACTCCCATCAAACAAAGCTGGTACAACAGTTTTAAAGTTCAGAGGATTCTTACTTCACACACATTGTTTTGTCTATTCAAGGACACTGTCGTAAAAATGGTGGAACAAATATGGCAGCCTCCATATGTGCACCACCCAGCAAGTAGACATAAATTACTCATTCTAAGAAAATTAACACACAACAGTTATTGTAGTGCAGTAATTACACATCAATAGAAACACAGTTTTGAATTATATATCACATTTCTCTGCCATTGATCCTTGATTTTTTTTACATACGGTACCTTTAAGCTATCACTTCTAAAAATATAAAGATGAAGGCCGGTCAGGAATAACACTGAAGAATAAACCTCTGAAGTGATTTTAATTTAAAGTTTCTAGCATCTTCAGAGGTTGGAGAATAAACTGGGCAATTTTATAAAAAAAATCTTTCGGCTTTTAAAGAAAGAGTGGAGTTAAATGTGGACAGAAACACTGAATAGAAATACGATTTTCCAGCACATCTGCTATTTGGGTGATGTAATTATAGAGGGAGAAAGTAGCATAAACATAAGAATAAAACTGGGAAGGAATGTTCTCCAGAATCAAGCTGCAGCTCTTCTGAGCCTAGCAATCTGGAACAATTTCACGTTAAGAAAAGTTACTGTCGTTAGAGAAGCTGTAATTGCTAAGAGAACAAAAGCATTGAAGGCCAGCAGAGAGAAGAGAGCAGCATTTTATTCTCTATGAAGCTCCAAGTAATAGCAGCCATGCATTTCTATAAGTTTAATCCAGCTTTTAAAACCTACGATCCAAGGAAAAATCTTACTGATGGTTTGACTGGTGTTTTGGGTGTATTTTAAAGCAGACACGGGGAGATGGAGTCCAACATAAAACTTGATTACTACAGCTGAAATATGGACGATGGCAGATGTGCTGTATGATTATATGGATAGCTTACATAAACCCATTTAAGAAAATCACATCAAACCAGTTCTGTTGTCCCTGCACTGGCTCCCAGTTCAGTTCAGAGAAGAGTTTGAAATGTTTTTGTTTGTTTTTAAAGCTCTGAATAGCCTTGCATCCTCTTATTTGTGCGAGATACTAGAGTCTCATCTGCACAGAAAAGCTTTGTATTCTGCAGGTGAGAATCAGGTCCCAGGCTCAGGCGCTGGGACCTGAGTTAGCACCGCAGCCTCACAGTAAGAAGGTCGCTAGTTCGATTCCCGGCTGGGGAGGAGGTTTGAACAATTCCAACAGCGGCCTTCCTGTGTAAAGTTTGCATGTTCTCCCCGTGTATGCGTGGGTTCTCTCCAGGTACTCCGGCTTCCTCCCACCATCCAAAGACATGCATGTTAGGTTAATCGATCACTCTGAATTGTCCCTAGGTGTGAATGGGAGCGTGTGTGGTTGTCTGTCTCTCTGTGTTGGCCCTGCAACAGACTGGTGAACTATCCAGGGTGTACCCTGCCTCTCGCCTGATAATAGCTGGGATAGGCTCCAGCAACCCCTGCGACGCTGAACTGGATAAGAAAAAAATTCCGAACATACATGGCCCAGTGTGAAAAAGTGATTGCCCCCTAAACCTAGTAACTGGTTGGGCCACCCTTAGCAGCAACAACTGCAATCGAGCGTTTGCGATAACTGGCAATGAGTCTTTCAGCGCTGTGGAGGAATTTTGGCCCACTCAGAGATCACAATTACTTTATTTCTCATTTGTTCCTGAATTTCTTTGGATCGCAGCATGATGTCTAGCTTTTGAGGATCTTTTGTTCTACTTAACAGGTGTGGCAGTAATCAGGCCTGGGTGTAGCTGGTGAGATTGAACTGATTTTTAAATTTAAACCACAGTTAATTTATGTTTTAAAGGGTGGGGGCAATCACTTTTTCACACAGGGCCATGTACGTTTAGATTTTTTTTCCTCCCTTACGATTAACATCTTCATTTGAAAACTGAATTTTGTTTACTTGTGTTTTCTTTGTCTAATATTTAAATTTGTTTGATGATCTGAAACATATAAGTGTGACAAACAATAAAATAAGAAATCTGGAAGGGGGCAAACACTTTTTCACACAACTGCATTTTTTTTGGAGCTTGAGCATAATGATCATAATCCCTTCAGCAACCCACTGCAGATCGCCTCAGAGTGTGGAGATCTGTTTATCTGACATGTTTTAAAGATAGTTTCATCTGTTCTGGAAACAAGTTTGGATTTAAATATTCTGTAATTTTGAGCAGTAGTACAGTAACATCATGAATATGAGCTAAATGGTTGTATAAGGTATTCTGAAAGACTTGCAGTTCTTGACTCAGTACTGTACATGTCTGTTGACAACACCACAGATGACACAGAAAAAGGATTCAAGAGTTTTTCTTGTTCACAACATCAGTTGTTGGAGTTTGGGGATGAATGTAGACTTTCCTAAAGATACAGACGTTTCTGAGAGGTATTGCCTTAGAATAAAGAGAAAAAAAGATGACAACTACCCTCACATTTTAGCTGTGCATGCACAGAGGCAAACTGAACATCACTGGAGCACATTATTTTTTTTATAAAAGGTGGCTACAGATCAAGAGAAAATAAAGAGAGAACTTTACCTGCTTGGAAAGCCAGAGTTCAGAGCTTTCTTCATGTCTCTGTAAAAGATGGAAGAGCACGAAAACACACAAATGTTAATTTACACACATGAACCTTTTCTGGTGACTTATGTCTTCCACATAAATACATACAGTACTATGTATGTACATAGTATGTATGTACACATGTTTCTACATACACATTCAGGATTAGAATAGCAGAAAATACAACAGCATGTATAATTTTCTCCCTAAAGGCTTTTTCTCTTTAATTCAGCACAACTTTAACAGAAATGGAATATTTTTTATGCTGTGTATAACTGACTGTGGAAGAGCTCTTCAGTGGCTCATTGTCCAGACACAATCATCTGTCACATAATAGACTCCCTGTTTGTTGTTTATTTGAATATACCACTGGGACCAGCATTCCCAGTCTGCAACCATGTTTTAAACCAATATGCATAAGCAGAAGCCAGAGTTTTGGCAGGATTATCATGGAATTGTTTCCAAGCCTGAGTTAAGCTGCCCCTTGGCTGGGTGGCATGTTTGTCCCTGCAACTCTAAACCTAATGAGCTCCAGAGTTTGACTGCAGGGTGAAGACTCGCTGCTGCAGCAGATCCAGCTCCAGCAGATCTTATCAAACTATTCATGAAGCACTTTTTATACAAAAAGTAGCACAAAGCGCTTCACATGAGAACAGCCACGACAAATAAAAACACTTCTTCAGCAAGCGGCAACCTCCAGCGAGAAAATTGAAGCCACGCAGCCATGCGGAATAATTGTAGCTCACTTTTCATCCACTAGGGGCTGGCTCCAAAACAGAGCAAATCCCCATAGACTCCCATGTTAAAAAGGCCAACTTCACAGCAGAAATAAAAATGATTACAGCCTGGTTCAAAAAATCATTTAAATAGGTCAAGTTTACCTTCATGTCAACTGTGATGGGGGTGAATCTGTTTTATAACTCAACCATTTAAATGTTATTTAATCTTGAAATTACACATTATTAGGGGTGTGTCTTTTTGATTGATTGACAGACCGGATGCCAGCCTGCCAGCTGGTGGCTAATAGCTAGCTCCCTAAACTTGCTCCCGGGAAGATTAGCAGAGCAGCACAACAGTGGTTTTTAGCCAGCTAACAGCAAGTCCAAACAAGCCTTACCTTTAACCCACCGATTAGGGTCTAATCTTTGTTAGCCTCAGTGAATTTTGAGTTAGCTTGGTTAGCATCTAGCCCAGGGTACGTTGGCTTTTTTTTTGTTTGTTTTGTTCTGTTCAAAGTTAGAAAATTTACAGACATCCAAGCCTGTACTGTGCATCTTCTAAGCAGTCCTGCAATGATTTTACAGAAGATTGGGGTCATTTACAAACTCAGGCAGGTAAATTTGAATATCATCTGGAACTACTTTGGTTTCGATGCTAAGTATGACGCTGATGGTAAGCTGTTGCAGGCAAAAGAACATTGGGTTAAAAAAGGAATGGATTTCTTTTTTTTTTTTTTATTGAAAAAATATTGAACCATGACACTAAAGTATTGAACTGAATAGTGAACCCCGAGTAAATATGTATCAAGTATAAGTAGTTAAGAAAGGGTTGATTCATAGAAGTTTGTGCTTAAACAATATAATCTCAGGAAGATTAACTATTCTCATTTGTTTTGAATGTTTCTTTTATATTTGTAGGTTTTAGTCTGTTTTTGATGTATGTTTTCTTGTGTGACTAGCACATGTTCAAAATAAAGCATTCATTCATCCATTTATTCATTCATTCAAGTCTCAAGTCTTTTGAGCGCAAGTCAAAGTCAAGTCTGAAGTGTCTGGAAAGGTGACTTAAGTGCAACTCGAGTCCAAGACCCAAGCTCACGTCCTCATCTCTGCTTTAAATCTTCTGTTTTAGTATCTGTGAAATATGCTGAAGCTTTTAGACCAACATGAAATAGTTCTGGTTTCAGAAGAGACCACTTTCAGGGTTTAACAGATGCACTAGAATAATTTGAGTAATGGTGATAGTCATGAATTTAGTCTACCAAAATAACCACTCTGCTAAAAATGAAGCCTGAGCTGGAGATTTGCATCTCCACTGCTGTGTGAAATTAAGGACTCTGTTTAAAAAGAACCAGAGTTTCAGTGTTATATCTTATAGACACGCAGCACAAGAGGTGAAAGCTTAGCAAGAGTAGCAACAGTTACCGAGGTGGCGGCTTAGCAAACGGTCAGTTTAATCCAATAAGAAGTGAGGAGGGGAAAAGCTCTTTCAGCTAACAAGAGGACTCCACAGCAGAGTGAATCCATTAATTGCAGCAATTATAGAGAGAGATCGTCACTGATGCATGACGGCCTGACTGTAATTATGTGGTATACATATAATGAAGTGCTGTCCAGCCATTTTGTTGAACCTAATGTAAACCTCTCTGACACACGTCAAATAATAAACCCGCCATGTGCAAACCATGGCGTAGAAACTTTTTACATGGGGTACGTGATTATCATCTCACCGGGAGGTTGACATAATCCTGTGCCTGTACAGGAAAGATCATGTTCATCCGTGGAGCCACTGGAAAGGTTAATGAGTTTCTCTCTTAAAATATCAGTGTACCTTCATGCCTGTACTTCTGTTGAACATGAATAAATAGCACCTTCCTTCTTCCTGTTCTATTTAAGCCATTATCGACTCACAGTGGGAAAGCTCACGGACGTCAGTTAGAGGATACAAAGAAGATAATTACATCAAAAATGCTTCAGTTAAACAGAAATGGATGGTGAAAGAAATATTGCACAAGTGTTACTGTACAAATGGGAGGTGAATACTGTATACAACAGGAGGCTGGATCCAAGAAAAAACACCAAAACCTCACAGAGAAACTATTTTTACTGAAAGGCTCACATCACGTAACAGCAACAGGTAGAATTTCCTTCCTGTGTTTAGTTCAGCCTAAACATCGTCTGACTAGAAAACAGTCAGCTGGTTGGTCAGTCCTGCATTAGGTGTGTTGAAGCTGGGAGGCATAGAAAACCTGCAGGATTGTGGCCCTCGAGGACTGGAGCTGGACACCCTTAATGCAAACTGAGTAGCTGAACAATGTTTAGCTGTAGATGTGGTCAACCAAGACAGAGACAAAAAGCTCAGTGTGGGGAAAGTGAGCAGAGCAGCAGGATTAGTGGTTCAGAAAATCTGGATTTCAGCTACTATACCAAGCTCCAGATGGATCAACTTAACGTTGTTGACCGATTCCATCAGCTTTTTTACTTGTGGTTCCACATAGCAGGGGCACCACATTGAGCATCGCTCTCTGGTTGGTACCTTCCCTTTTAAGGAAGGCTTGTTTTTTCCTTCTGCATTTTACCTGCATGTGTGAGCAAGTCAACTATACAACTACAAACTCAAGCAGACACTTTGTTACCTGTTCCATAAACCCAGACACATGGCCTGTATTGCGATCGTAGACTGGGTAAAATGGACGGAACCTCTGACATCACCCGTGAGTTTCTGACCCTTTTAGTAGCCAATTCATGCATGTGTCACTCGTGCATGCTTGTAACTGCACACAGCAGTCTCAGCAGTTTAGCTGTCCATTGAAACAGACCTACTTAGTGTCTTTATTGAGTGAATTTAAACTATGCCGAGCACTTGTCGCATTTTTGACTGGATTAATCGACGAGGCAATATCTTTAGTAAACGGAGAATCAGTTTTCACCGCTATCAAGAAACACCAGCGACCGGCCTTTGTCACGGGGGGTGACGAAGAACTCAGATGCAGGCTCAGGTTGTTGGCAGATAAAAAGGTTTTATTGGTCAGACTGGCAAATGCAGGATCTGAGGTGAGTGACTGAGACGATCTGGCAAAACCTGAGGGAGAGAAGGTTGTATATATACTGCCCTCAAGTGAGGAAGGCTGATTATGCACAGGTGAAGCTGATGAGGTAATCAGCTCAGGCAATCAGGATGGGATTCATGACAGCCTTGAGTTGTACAGTCGGCCGTATAAACTAGAGGGCGTTGCCATGGCACGGTGTCTGCAGTGTACATTTCACCTGCAATGCAACCACTTAAAAACATCCACCACACTCTGCTAATGAAAACTTCCAGTGGCCGGCAACGTACATTAAAGGGATAGAAGACCCACAGAATGATGTGCCTTCATTTTCTCCTCACCCTCACACTGCGCAAGACTGTGGAGCAGTTTTTTAATATCTCAAATGCAGCCAGGGATCAGAGGGGTCCGCCGAAATTCATATAATGGAGTTCACCAGCGTTCAACACAAAGAGGTCCATAAAAGTCCACAAAAACTTGGCAATTTTCCTCCATACTGCTCGTCCAATGTAATCCAAGTATCCCAAGAGGGTAGTGTCCATAATTTACTCGAAACAACATCATTTAATATATTTTTATAGCCTAAACAGTGGAACATAGTACTTCCTATAAGTGTGTTCACAACGCGAGTTCACAACATTAGGGAGGCCGCGGTAGTCAGCGACTACTCTGCCGATAATGCAAGCGTAGACGAAGAAATTTGCTGTTTACATTGTGCTAAGAGCACCCAAGCTGCGGACAAACTGGGAAAAACACAAGAGGGGTTGGCTATTGATTTAAAAGAAAAAAAAAGAAAGAAAGAAAGACGGAATGTGTGATCTCGTCTGCCGCCGCTTCCATAGTGTCGTGAACTCGCATGAACGCACATGTAGGAAGTACGATGTTCTACTGTTTAGGCTATAAAGATATACTAAATGATGTTGTTTCAGGTAAATTATGGATGCTACCCACTCAGGACACTTGGATTACATTGGAAGAGCAGTATGGAGGAATATTGCGAAAGTTTTTGTGGACTTTTATGGACCTTTTTGTTTCAGGCACCAGGGAACTCCATTACATGAATGTTGATGGATAACAAAAAAACCCCGATCTCTGGCTGCATTTAAGATATTAAAAAACTGCTCCACAGTCTTGCTCAGCATGAGGGTGGGTAGAAAATGAAGGCGCATCATTGTATCCCTTTAAGCTTCATAAATTTGATCCAATCTGTTGGTTTCCTTAGCTAGGCGGCTATTATGAATCTGACCTGAATTTTTCTGTCTGTTAAGCGCCCTGAGGTGACACTGTCATGAATGGCAAATAAAGTTGAATTGAATTGAATTGAATTGAATAAAAGGTGACATTTGTCAAATAAGTGGGTCAGTTATGTTTTCAAATGCAGTAAACATGGTGAGCACTGGTACTTTCCCAGCAATTGACTCACTGCTGCCTCCTACTCGAGCCACTGTGTCTCTACTTCCCCCTCATTTACACAGAAGGGATATAGTCTATAGTTTTTGTGGTTATCGGACAGCCAATGTACACTGCAGAGCAAGTGTCTGGCTAAGGCTTCCAGTTTACACTGCCGAATGCTGGTGTTTCTTCAAGGGAAACCATTGAAAACCGATTCTTCATTTACTAAAGATCCCCCCTTGTCGACCAATGCAGTCAAAAACACAACAAATATCAGGCATAGTTTTAATTAACTCGAACAAACTCACTAGTTTTATTTCAATGGACAGCCAAAATGCAGAGACCACCATGTGCAATACAAAAATGGGGAAGAGAGGGGGGCTGTGAGTGTGGGCCTGAATGATTGAGACCCAATGAACATTGATCTAGCTTTAGCTAAGAGCTATCTTAGCTAGGTAGGTAGGCTAAAGTTTAGTGACGCTGTTAACTGGCTAAACACTGTGGTTGTGCTACTCTGCTATAGGCTGAGGCCTTCCTGTGAGCAAGCATGGAGCTAGCAAATAGCAAACAGCGCTAACACTGACAGTCTGTTACCTGTCAATCAACATGGACGAGCTATTAAAAAAAATTCATACAAAATCATCTTCAAACTTCCATGTGAAGGCACAAAGCGGCTTTCTGATGGTGGAAGTAATTCGGTAGTGGTAGTAGTAGTAGTAGTAGTAGCAGTATGTATCTGGGGTGGTAAGCATCAAACCAGAGGCAGAAATCTGTGGTAAAGGACTCCTGAAGCAGACTCTTTCTTTGTGAGAAAGGAGATGCAAGTTTTAGATTTGCATGAGTGCACAGGAAGTATGGAAATGCAGGGATTGAATTATAAATTGTAGTATGGACATTAATTCCATCATTCTGTTATTATAATTTCACAGTTGTAAGTATTCCGTTTTCGGAGCAAAACAGCAGACATAAAAAGAGGACGTGATAAGATGTGGAGTTGCTGTTCAGTAGAGAACAGCAGAGAAAGCTTGAGCTGTAAAAGCCTAAAAGAGTGCTGATCCCACATTACGGTCTACACAAGATACAGTCAACGTTTTCATCCTGTCCCCTCACAAACACAGACCGTGACGCAGGCTCCGGTGGTGGTGTCACACACTGTCAGGATGGAGATGTTCTGGGCCCGGTTCAGCCACCTCACTGCTGTCCTGGTCTTGCTGATCCACTTCACCATGGTTACATAATGTTCCCTGTGGAAAACACAACGATTACACTGGTCACACTGAATAGCCGTGTCTCAAACCGCACACTTGCCAGCGTGCACTGGAATTCAGTGCGTAGTGTGCACTGTGTACTTCGTCTGTAGTACACACTATTGTCACTATATGCTGACCCGAATGGAGCATTGCACTTACAGGAAGTGACGGAGTAGCATTGCCTGCTAACGTGAGCTAACTCTACAGAGCCGGTATAACCGCAGCAAAACATGACCAGATCATAACTGTCATGAGGGAAAGAACAGCTTGGTAGCATGCCACAATATACATTAGTAATTATGTCTAAATAATTCCATAAAAATGACTTAAATCAGTACAATACAGCCTCCGCTGCAGCAGGGGTCGCCACCGCTTCATTCACCGCCATTATTCAGCTCAGAAAGCAGTTTGATAGCCCCGCCTCTTCCACAATGTCAGCAAGACGGCGTCCGTTTAGAGCGAGTAGTGTGCTTCATTTTGCGCTTTTTTTTACCGCTGAAACATTGGGAAATCCCATTCAAGTCAACGGAGCATTCTAAAGAGCCGTATGATAAATTCATCTAATTTTGTGGGTGTAATATATACATGCATTAGCCATTCCTGGTGTAATTATCTAATTAATAGTTTGTCTTTCAGCCTTTGAGCATGCAGACTGATATTCCTCCTCAGACTAGGGATGTAACGATTACCGGTAAAATGGTTAATCGTGATAAAATTACCAACGATTAGTAATACCGCCTCAAAATGTAATTATCGTGAAAACCGTGACTGATTACTGTACTTTGAAAAACTCTCAATGATGCTGCTCAGAGGCTGGAAAAGCAGCAGCAGTCCCAGTTTGCAATGTTTAATTTATGAAAACATGGCGGAAGGGAACAAAGGCACCAAGGTGGGCAGTAATCTTGAGATTTTTCCCCCTTCAAAAAGGACACATTTAGACCCATTTTGGATATATTTAAAGATGCCGAGGGGTATTTCAATAATACCGTGATAAAAATGATAATCGTGATCATTTTGGTCACAATAACCATGATATGAAATTTTCATATCATTACATCCCTACTTCAGACAGATCGATGTTCAGACCTTCATGCCAGGGATAGCACAGGGTGGCTTTAGTTAAACCACCATTTTCTTTTATTCTAATATAGTTCCTGAATTGCAAATATTTCAAAGCTGGTTGTGGGAATTTTGTGTTTATGTTTAATTTCTTCAAATGACATTAAGTCACTGGCCGACAGAGATGTTCTTAGCAGTTTGTTAAATGAGGGTTTGCAGGACACCCCGGGGAACTTTTTGGTGAAAATCAAGCTTCAATCATGTTATGTCATTATTACCTGATCCGGTAGATGGCAGTGCCAGAGAAGCTTATAAATGGTGGTGAAGCAGGAAGTCGAGGTTGGGAGAGAGATCTGAACAATATGGTGACGAAGCGATTAAAATTTAAGCAGTTCAAGCAACAATGTGATGCGGGGGTGCAGTGAGGGAGATTTACAATCGATCGAAGACATGATCAACGACAACTTTAGCTACAATGTGTGCCAGCAGCCTTAAAGAAAAGAAAGTGGCCGAGGCATTAGCATCACAGCATCATGTGGGGGGGGGGGGACTTTCATCTGAGCAGCCCTGCTCATCTGCTGATGAGAATGTGCATCAGAAGCTAAACCTGACCCAAACTCATCAGGGCAGATGGCTGGAAGGCGGGGCGGGGGGTAAATAGACAGACTTTTTTTCTTTTTTTTAATCAAATGTTATAATGTGAAACTGCTATTGCTATAGTGAATAAATTTCACTATTTTGCTACCAAACCCTTCTTCTGTATTCTTTTTGTTTGTTTGTTTTGTAGTTTTGTAGAAGTAAACAGCTGTTTAGACATTGGAATTGTCACTAGAGTATTGGCTTCAAATTTTCCACTTTGAAGTGCCTTGTTGTTATTCATGGTCTCCCTGTAGCAACACTCCTGAGTCAGACTTTTCTGCTTACTAGCCATTGAGTTGAGTCAGATGTGTTACAGCAAAAAAAACCTGAAAACCCACAGGACACTGAGCCTAGAGGACCTGGATTGAGGATCCCTGGAATAGGGTGTACATTCGGACACAGGCTATGGCTGGAAGCCAAGTTAATGTGTCAGAGTTCTCCTGATATAAGTCATAATTTATTTTTGTTCAGCCATTGTTTAAATACTGCATCTGTTCTTCATGGACAAAGTCTCGATTTGCCCAAATTGGACTAAACTGAGGCAGATTGGTTCCCAAATACTTTGTTGACATGGAGCCATATTGGGATGATACTTTAACTATAGGATATTTGGAAAAATATTCATTTAGTAAATGTTTATTGTGCCAGTTAAAAGTGTGTAAAGGGACATCTATCTGTTAACATCATCTGTTTGTGTTATTCATGGATCATAGTTGGCTGCTGCTATTCATTTTATATTGAAAGTTAATTGTATTCTCAAATGTGTGAGTTCTTGCACCACATTAAATTGTTGGACTACTTCTGAAAGGTCATCCCCTGTGCTCAAAAGTGAAATGGAGGATTTTTACTTAATATTTCCAGATGCTTGCTTTAATTTTAGCAAATCCAGAATGGTTTCATCTTATTTTTAGATTAATAGAATAATGTCATCTGCATATAATTCCAGTTAAAGTTTCCTCTGACACAAGTTGTCATCTGATATTTCAAATTCTGAAAGCATCCCTCTGAATGCAGTGTTTGACAGACATGGTGCAGCTTCTCTCACCTCAGCTTCAGCGTCTCTGGAGGCATGAGCTCCAGCGTGTGGGTCGGTCCATAAAGGTTGACAACGTAGAGTTTCACTGTGGGGTTGGGTTGACCGGCCTGGGTGGAGAAACAAAGATTCAGGGTTTCTTCTGCAACAAAACCCACAACAGAAGCTGCAAGTTTCAAGCGAATGACTAATTCATTTAGAGCAACACTTCAGAAACACACTAGTTATGTAATCCAGCATGTGTTGACATGCAGAGACTGACCAATGACGGAACAGACATGAAGAAAGCTGAGGAGTCTGAAACCAACATCTCTTCTTCAAACTTATTACAACACGTACAGAAATTGTTTAGTGGACTATTTCCCTCTTTCCCTATGCTGGAAAACCTGCACTGTAAAAAAAAAAAATTTTCAAGAAACAATTATGTTCAGGCAGCTGGGTGCCAGATATATACTGTAAAATAACAGTAACAATACAGTAAATTTCCATTGTAAAAAGGCAGTTTATAACTTTAGTTTTACATGAGATCTTTGTTTCATCATGGTATTTTAATGTTTAATGAAGAGTATTAACAATTAAATTGCTATCATTACCAATATTAGCAATTAAATTACTTATAAATACAGTAAAAACTGCTGGAATAAGAAGACTTATAACATTCTATCCATTAATGTTTGTCCTGCTTTATGCAATTTTGCAGAAAATTCTTGTATTCAATCAGTAGCTGGTGCAAGATGTGCATTAAACTATTTGATAACAGTCATTTTAGTTCAGTCAATCACTGATTATATTGCATGACTCTGTTTTAGCCATTACAGCAGAATCTGACAGCTTGCCGTGATCTTACTTCTGCAATGGTCTGGAATCAGTCAAATAGACTTTTGAAAGAAGTTGTGGGACAAAAAACTGGAAAAAACTGCAAATTAATCCAGAAAAAAATCTGTCATATTAGGTTTTTTCAGACAGTGTGTTTATTTCCTTTCTTAGGCTGGACAGGTCACCAGTCCATCACAGGGAGACAAACAAGCACTCGCACTCCGGAGAGAACCCACACATCAATGGGTAGAAGATGCAGAAAGACTCCTGTTAGAACCCCCCCTAACTGAGGCTGGAACCAGGAACCTTCATGGTGCTAGAGGTGCTAACGATCACACCCCCGTGCAGCACAGCCTGCACCTCAGTTCATTCATTTAGTCAATGTCAAGATTCATAGATTCAAAAAGCATCATTATACCAGATATATAATCCAAAGAAAAGTTTACAAAGTTCCTTTCTTCTTTTATCTAGTTCTTTTGTGTGTGCAACGGTGAAAATAAAGCTTACCTTGGGATAGGGATACTGCTTCCCTTTGGGGTATGTCATGCCGGTGAATCGAGGCAAAACCATGTTGGGCACCAGAGTGTCATTGAGGACCAGGAAAGCCAACCTCTCTCCATCTGGGGACCACCAGTGAGCCACATGTGTCTGCAGGATTTCCTCTGTTTGAAGAGACATGGACTCTCAGATCAATCTATAATCAAGTTTTACCTTTATTGATCAAAGGCAGGAATTATCACCAACTATTCACAAATGCATCACGATTCAGTCAGAAACTAACATGTCAACCTGTAGCACAGCCTACAGTATGTCATCCGAGTTATCATCCATGGGTTACATGTACTGTAATTGTCCATTTAATTAAGAAAATGCAGTGTTTTGCAGCCCCGTACAGACAAACACAAACACACTGGAGTCAACAAAAACAGATGCTAATTCAAAGATGGGCCTCAGTTACTTCATAATTTGGGGTCAACAATTACAGATTCCTAATTATACTTCATAAAGCAATTAACTTTAATGGAAACTCGAAGACAACTTAATAAGAGAACAGGCTTGTCTTTTTAGATATAGAGAAAATTTACATTCATTTTTCTTCCATAACGTAGTCAGAAGTGGTCGTGCACGTGCAGTGTGTTTGTGTAAAGTACATAAACTGATTCGTCACAGCCAGTAGGGAGCTATCTGCTCCCAAACAAACCTCATAGCTATGTAATAACCATAATATATCCAACAATTTCAAGGTAATCAGTGTCAACCTTTTTAAAATCAAGTTGCTGTAGATGTTATTTGCTGCATTTGAATATTGTTGAGAACAGTTTGATTTCCTGACATTTAAAGTATATTTACCCTTTTCTTTATGATTTATTCAGAAAGCATGAAAGGATGTAAACTGGACAGTGTTGTACCTTCATAAAGCCAGTCAGCAATCCCATTAAAGATGACCCCCTCCTTCCCTGAAGATGTTAGCCTCAGGGAGTTACTCTTCACATCAGATTGGTAATAGATGTTATTTTCAAATATGTAGATCTGTAGAGACAAAGCGGACACAGCCACAACTTCAATCTTCCAGAATGTAAATGCACCACACTAAAATGCAGAGGCGGACACATCCACTGAATTACCAGTTAATTATATCATGCAGATCCTAAAGCATCCAAACATCTTTAATGGGATTAAAGGTGTGAGATGTTATTTGTGAAGCTGTTTTCACACATGAACCCCAGAGGTTCTCCAGAGAAAGTGCAGTCCAGACAGTTTGGTCCAGTCTGTTCACACACACACATCACAGCAGGATGCTGCTGCTGGAGATTCACTTACTCAGCTTGAACTGTGAGGAGGAAGGTGTGGGGAAGATGAGAGGGGCAGCACATGATGCACAATAAGGCCATGAAAGTCACTCTATGTTCTTTACAGGTTGTAAATAGAAGATGAAGTGTTGATGTGTGTAATGTATATATTTTTTTGTATTGAATAAAGTTAAGTATGTTTTAGATTGTAAAACATTGAAGATTTTGTACTGCTCACTTATTCTGCAGTGTTTGAGCTATTGTGCAGAGTGGGGAAATACATATATGAGTAATATAATGCCTTTGTTCTTATTGCAGAAAAGAGTAATCCGAATTATTCACAAAGTTAAATTTGGTAAACATACCAATGGTTTATTTACTAAATCAGGGTTATTGAAACTTACAGAACTCCAGACGTTACTAATTATGTTGAAAGCCAAAAACAGAGTTTTACCAGAAAACCTGAAAAAATTATTGGTGTGTACTTCGGAAGATGTAAATCATAGAAGAAGATTTGATTTTAACTACAAGATATAAAAGGTTGTACGGATATTTATAGATTTACACAAAATGTACAAATGAAGAAAACATTGTGAATATGTACTTGAAACTTAAATTGGATGTTAAGGATCAATTGTGTTGAGTTGTAAAATTTTACTTGTGTGTCTTTATTTGTTTTTTTTGTATTTTTTTCTTTGTTTTACTCTGTTTTGTTGTTATAATCAAAGTGTTAATCGGGTAGGTTGCTGAAAATCAACTATATGTGATATCGGACCATCTTTTCTTTATTTTTATTTTTTTCATTGTATTTGTTTAAAGGTACAGTATGTAAAAAGAATCAAAGGACAATGCCAGAAAAATGTCATATATAATTCAAAACGGTGTTTCTCTTGATGTGTAGCAGCTGCACTAGAATAGCTGTTATGTTTAGATTCTTAGAATGAGTCATTTATATATACTCGTGGGTGGTGCACATATGGAGGCTGCCATATTTGTTCTACCATTTTTACTACGGTGTCCCTGAATGGGAAAAAAATGTGTGTGAAGTAGGAAACCACTGAACTTTAAAATTGCTGTACCAGCTTTGTTTAATGAAGTTAGAGCACTTTTTGGGATAAGCAATGCCTTAAAAGGCATAAAAAGTAGTTACAGTCATAGCTACAACTGAGACCACTGGATCCACTCACAGATGAAAACATATTTATGTCTGAGAGAATTTTGGCCACTAACAGCTACCATACATTCACTACAGTACTTAGAATATTAAGTCATTTGAAAGAAAATATATTTTCTTGCAATTCCCATCTTTACCACTAGATGTCAGTAATTCCTACATACTGTACCTTTAAATAGAGGGCATGCAAATATAAGAATGTTTTTTCTTCTTGTTGCTCCTTTCCAGTCATGGATGTGATGATTTGAAAGTGTAGAGTACATTTATGTACAAATAATGTTGCCCACCTTCATGAAAGGAACAAGTTAATATATTAAAAATATGTATATATATATATATATATAAATATACTGTATATATATATATATAGCTATATATGAGTAGAAAACAGGTTAACCTCACCAGCCTGCACACACTCCATAACATGCACAACAGGGCCAGATATTCCCTGGAATATTTCCTGACACATGCATTGCACCCCTGATGATCCAATTGCTGACATTTGTGTTCTTGCTTCCATCGTTGTGAAACATCTCCACAACATTTAAAGACTCTGGTACATGTGTCTGAAGACGTGGTGGAAGCAAATTTGTTGTTCTGAACAGTCAATGTTGGCCCATGTTTCATCGTGTCTGTCATGGCATCTGGGCTGAAGGCAATTTTTCATAGCTGTCGCATCTGAGATACCACACTGATACAAGTGTCCTTCCCACCTGTGCTGCAGCACTCTTCCCACTTTCCACAGCCAGATCATCAGAGCCGCCTCCTGTGCACATCCAGCCCAATCCTGTGTTTTTGATCTCCCATAAGAACCTGTGATTTCCCTCCTTGGACTCCGAGCCTGCTCCTGCCTTGTAAATTAATGCTCTCCCTGCCTTTCTGGTTTTTGCACTGTGGATCCCTTCTTAGATTGTATTAAGGATTTTGGATTGGACTTGTTTCCCCTGGAAAAAGATCAAACAACCTCCACCAGACTCCTGAAGCACCAGCTGTGAGAGCCAGTTTTACCATTTAAAGAACCGCATACATCATGATACATCTGAGTTTTCTGTGGGTCCAGGCTGCTGAAGTCTTACGGTATATGAAAAAAGAAGAAAACAACAAAACTGTAAAGTTACATCTAGTTTAAACATGCATTTCTGTACATTTCTGTATCACTTGGACTCCTTTTGATAATATTTTGTTGAGTTGCCCTCCGGTGTAAATCCATATAATGGGAGAGACGGGGCAGCAGGAGTGGACCTCTCTATAAGGCATTATCTGTTGCAAAACTCCTTCATTTAACCAATACTTTAAGTAGAATTAACAAGCAATATATCAGATATCAATAAAAAAAAAGTGATGATCGAACATCCGTATGAGAGGGTTAGGACCCAGAAATTTACCCATGCAGCTTTATTTTAAATTAAGTTTCAGATATCAGAATTCAGTCACAGCTGTTCTCTGCTTCTAAGTTTGGTGTAAAACTGTCACACAGTATAACGAAACTCGCAGCGTCTCTTGGTCCCCTTTTTATTGGTGGCACTCAGCTGAGCCCACTTCCTCATAAAAAACACTTAATCTTTGTATAATTCTGTTTTATAGCTCTAATGGCAGAAATTCAGATCATTTTAAAAGATAAAAATGATGCAATAGACTATGGCCTGCGTTAATGTACTTTAATGATCCGAGCAAAGTGAGTGGAGAATACATTTTACTGACCTGCAGAGCAGCAGCAGTAAACAGGTTGCTTGGTCTTTATGTGCTATATTTACCAGCTAATCCAATATCAGTTTGACACATCCTTAAAAGCAGCAGAGGTAACAGATCAACATCCTTTGTTGACGTTAGTGAAGTAAGACTTCTTAACAAACTTTGTTGATTTCAGTAGTTGGTGAGACATTAGGCTTGCTAGTTTCAGGTTCACTTTCCAAACAGTTTTTCTTTGTATGCTGAAGCTGTATGCATGTTTAAAATTATTATATGGACCACAGTTTCAAAAGACCTAGGCTGCATCTCACTAGGATAGTCCACAAGACTTGATACGATCCACACCAGGATAGTGCACCACACTTGATACCAGTGGGGCAAAAAGGGGGTATGCAGCATATGCGGCGCATAGGGGCGCTGTACTGGCGGGGGGGGGCTAAAGCGATGGTAGAAAATGTATTAAAGTATGCATTTCTGTATATATCAGCTTTTGCGCACGAGTAAATGATATGATCATTACTAATTAGCCAGCAGCCAACAAGCCAGTAGAAGTCATGTTTCTAATCTCAGTATGACCAAATCCAGACACATTTATGATATACTGTACGATTCTATGATAGTCACAACTCAGTGGCAATATTCACATCAGACACACGCAACTCATCCTGCTCTGTTTATCTAGTGCATCAGTCCCTCAAGAGAAAATCCTGCAACTTTTAGAGCATACTGTACCTTCTCCAACACACCTGAATAAATTTGCTGAATATTTTCATGTGCATGTCATTTAGCTCTGCAAAAACCTGGTAACGAGCTATTCATTTGATTCATGTTTCATTGGTTTTTCTATGTGGTTGGTCTGCGATGTAACTTAAAACACGTAGGGCTAGAAATGTGTTTGAAAAGGGTGGGGGGGCGCTGTGTGATGCTTCTGCATACCCCTTAGAAAGTAGGTAGTTGCACCCCTGCTTGATACGATCATAAGGACGTGATCGTGATCGGATAGTGCACCAGACTTGATACGATCTACACCCAGATAGTCCACCGGACTTTATACGATCCACATCAGGACAGTCTGCCAGACTCAATACAATCCACACCACAATACTCTGCTAGACTCTGTACAATACACACCAGGATAGTCTGAGTACTCCGCCTGTGGCTTGCAGTAGTCAGATATTCGGCTGCATTGTACATCTGATGGGTGTGGCCTGGCCAGATGGGTTGGTTAGGGTTAAGGCTTAGGGATAGGGGGAAGGCTTAGAATAAATGCCTCAAATTGGTAATATGGGCGTAGCCAGACAGCCGACCCCATCCGATGTCTGACTCCACCTCATTCTGCAAGCTGCAGACAGGACTTTCTCCGATAGTCCACCAGGCTCGATACAATCCACACCAGGATAGACTGTATGATTGGGGACACTGTTCAGTTGGGGGGGGGGGGGTGGAAGCATTCTTCCAGACTGAGTTTGTGTTCACACTGCTCTACTCAAACAAACCAGACCTAGTAAGTAATGTGTTTCCCTCTTCACCAGAAGCAGCGCTGCATCAAGAATTACTGAAGGACAAGACAAGACGACCAATGAAGAAGAAAACTGCTTCTTCTTCTGGTTAATGCAGGATGACTTGTTTTTTCATCAGAATAAAACATGGAGTGGCATCAGATCCTGGCGGTCTGGGTTGATCAGGTTTCTATCAGAACTTTTAGTTCTTTCATTTGACCACGAGACATTCCTCCTGTCCAGATCCGCCTATCGTCTTACTTGCATGTACAGTATGTTTTGCTTGATTTTACCCACAATGCAGTTTACTTTGTAGTCCACTTCCTGCACTCTAAAAAAAGAGTATTTGGGTTGCAGTTGATATGAAAGACTTATTTAGATTGATCTAACTTGTTTTGGTTTGGTGATGAAATCAAATTAACTTAAGAACTACATTCTCTAAGTTTTTTTTTTTTTCACTTAAAGTAAATTCATGAAGTTGTTGCACTTTTAGCATGCATGAACAACAAAGGGGATGGGACTATTTTCCAAACTCAACGTATCAGGACCACAAAGGCTCATGGGAAATGTAAATTCATCAGGAAATAAACCTTTTATGATGCACTAAAGAGCTAAAAGATCTTGTTTTCAGTTGTCTTCTTATCACCACAAGGACTTTCTATTGGAGTTATGTTTGATTCCTGCAGGTATTCCATACTAGAATTAGAAAACATGGGCAACCCAGCTGTGTACTCATTTACGATCAACAGCATACTTCACTATTTGTCTGGTGGAGGTACATGGAAGAGAGAAAATGTGCTTTCAGTTACGTCTCTAATAAATGCTAGCCTGAGCATGTAATGGGGTCAGAGAAATTCTTCATTACAAATGGCAGCACAGACAGCTTAGCAACATCTAAACAGCACACAGAAGTCCAGTGTTGTGACTATATCCTGGTACATAAGGCACAACATTATCTAGACTGGTTCAGGTCTGGACCTGAACAGGAATGGTAATAGCAGGTTTCATGAATCCAGGACTTGACTTGAATCTGTTGCCTATCAGAAGTCAGATAAAGCTTGAGGGACTCAATAAATCTGCTGGAATTTAAACTAAAGGGGATGGAAAATTGTGTGTTTATACCCATTTAACTGAAAGGACTGAACAGTATTTCAAAGGTTTATGAATCATTTACAGCTGCCATCAAATGTAAAAGAGATTATCAATACAGTAAATACCAAGTTCTTGACAAAGAAATATACTTTACACTAACTACTTGCTATTAACTATTAGCTTCAGCAACTGTGAGATACTAAAAAACAGAATCTGCCCAGTTAAATCTTAACTAACGCTGAATAAAGACATTGTATGTGGAATGAGCCAGGTGGGATGTTTGATGGTGTGTTCTCACCAGTTGTTGGCCTTGTACTCCCCAGGCAGCGTACTGGAGAACAGAGTTCACCACTTCAGGAGGGTCCAGCTCCCAAACCTCCCTGAAACACAAGATAACACACTTCATCAAAGTGCGGGATTAAGATACTGATTAGTCAGAAGTTTCTGAAGATGCAGGCTAAAAAGTGGTTGTGATGGTGCAGCTATGCTTAAAGGAAGCCAATTTGAAATGAGAAAGGAAGTATTCTCTATGTTAATCTTATGGACTACAAAAACATATCAATCAGGATTAAATTCCAGTAAAACTGTGACAATAAACTAGTTGCACAATGAATTTATAGGATTCTTTGTAAGGAAAAACAGTCACAGTGTATGGACACTGCTGAGGGTGAAATCTGTGCAAACTTTCAACAAGATACATCAAGTCTGAACAAAAATCTGGTGATTGATAAAAAACAACTGCTTCTGTACTATTTATAGTTGGTGGGGAACTAAAGTTATACTTATCCTCCACACTTAAAGACACACTACAGAACATTTAGCAATTTTCTCAGTGACACACCCCCTATCTACAGCTAATCTGGCATCCATCTTGCATCCTGTACCTGGACTGTGAGCTCACTCCAGCGAGTAAGAGACAGTCTTGTCTCTTGTTCAGTCCGTTTCTCACTTTCTTTTCCTCTCTTCCTATAATGTTTTCTTGCGTTTCTTTGCCAAATCCACAATGATGAGCATTCAAAACCTCTAGTTTGTTCATATCCGTTTGCTAGCATGTGTCCCGGTGTGCAGTTAATAGTCAACTTCAACGTCATGATGCTCTCGGATGGAAGAAGCTACATAATGCGGTTTCTTAGCCTCAGGACGCCGCTGGTCAGTAACAGCTCGAGAAATATACATAATGAATGTTGGTGTGCCATTGAAACGGGTCACAAACGCATATTTTTAACGTCAAAAAGTTACATTGTGGGTCTTTAACTCCATACTTAATGCTTCTCACACACAGACTAAAGGCACAATGTTGTATTCATAATCCTCAGCTTTAACTATGCTGTAAAAATGATAAGAAATATAAGCCATACTGCTGATGGCTGCTGTTTCCATCACGCTTCAAAGCAGCTGCTGCAAAGTGCTCACCGTGTGTGAATATTGTAGATGCTGTAGGAGGCCATGAAGGAGTGGCGGTAAACCTGCAACAAAGAAGGACACAAAGTGGGACAGATTAAAAGATGACTGTCTGAAACATCCACTGAAGAAGTAGCAGTGTCGCATGTAATGACATTATGGGATGACAATGGAAACAGAAGTTGGCATAAAACAAAACAGACTGCCAGCTGTTCTTGGTGATACAATCTCTAGACAATGCCATTTGCATGGGTGACAGCTGTGGGAAGAGACACTTATCTGAGTCAGAGAATGCTATCAACACAACATCTTTGCATGGAAAGCTTGGGAGAGATGAGGAGAGAGAGGCATTCAAAGTAACAGAAGGGAACATGTAAAGCTTTCTGAAACTCTGGACCCTGGTGATCAGGCATGGGGAGTAGGCAGGAGTTTTTCATTCAGTTAAGCAGAGGAGTCTACTATAAAAATAGAAAATAAAACAGTCACAGAAATGTTCAAGATGGATGGGTGGATGGAAGGTTCATTCATGATGAATTATAATTGTTGTTTTGTTGCTGTAAAGTTTAACCATTAACTTCTAACTGACTAGTTTTAGCTCCTGTTAAACTTCCATACATGGATTTGTTCTACTGATAAATATATTTAATGATAAATAGATACAGACAAACTCCCATAAATTTCTGGTCCAAACAGCTTATTATAATGTGCAGTTATGTTTTTATTGTCACAGCAGCATCTGGTGAGTGTTGTAATTATGATGCAAACAAAGGGACAGAAAGTTTCAGTAGTTATGAAGCAAAAAGGCTGCATATAAAGAATATGCAGAAGATTGATGGATCAACAAAACATCCGACCAGACTAGCAGATTTCATTAATTTCTTGCATTAACTACTGCTGCTCAGCCATAACTTTCCATCATTCTGACTGCAAGTATGTCGCAAAATATTACTATTTCTTTTTGCCATTTTTTGACACTCTACTCCTCCCAAGCCTTTGGCACCACCCCCCAAAAAGTTATTTCAAACCGTATGTCTTGGCCAGGAGAAGTGTGCTATCTTTTTCACTGTACAAAAGTCTTAAGTAATTCCCCCAAAACTGGAACATTTTAGCCCATAAAATGAATAGGATTTGGCCAAAACCCCAGGTCATTTTGGAGCTCTATTGGTCAGCAACACTGTCACATAGAAGCATTATTCAAAGTTTGAACGCGTCACGAAAGATAAAACTTTTACTGTCTGAAAGGAAATTTGATATCTTTTATGGTTTTTGACACAATCGCAAGTTACATTTTAGAAAAAATCAGAAAAAAAATCCCCATTTTTCCTCCTCTCTAGCCTCTGTCTAACTTTTTAGCCTTTTTCAAATCTTAATCAAATCTTAAACAATTGCTCTTTGCAAGCTTTTATTGTACAGACACATTATAAACTAAAATGGAGATTATCCGCTCATCGAATTCAGGGTCGCGGGGGTTGCTGGAGCCTATCCCAGCTATTATCAGGCGAGAGGCAGGTACACCCTAGACAGGTCGCCAGTCTGTTGCAGGGCCAACACAGAGAGACAGAAAACCATTCACACTCACATTCATTCCTAGGGACAATTTAGAGTAACCAATTAACCTAACATGCATGTCTTTGGATGGTGGGAGGAAGCTGGAGTACCCGGAGAGAACCCACACATACACAGGAAGAACATGCAAACTCCACACAGGAAGGCCACTACTGGAATTGTTCAAACCTCCTCCCCAGCTGGGAATTGAACTAGCGACCACCACGCCACCATGCATGTGTTTTTAACTTCTTTTGACTATTCCGGCAATGGATAGATACCACAACCCAACTTAAGGGTTTAAAACCCAGCAGTGTGGTCAATGTGAAGCCTTAATTGGGTTATATAAATAACCTAGTTGTCGTATGAAGGGAACCAACCCAAATTGTTGGGTTAAATCAACCCAGCATGTGTTCTCTCCACTATTTAACCAGTGCTGGGTTGAGAAACTACCCAAATTGGGTTGTTTTTAACCCAACATTTTTAAGTGTAAAGGGAACTCATCACTGCCACCACCTCCACACACATTCCTCCCTCCATCCACCCCAACCCCCCACACACAAAACACCTCCCTCCTTCCCCAGCACACACACACACACACACACACCTCACTTCCACATGCACATTCTTTCCTCCATATACACCCTTGACACACTCCACTGACTACCCCCCTTCATGTGTGCCTTCTCGCCACCTTCATCCACACACACACACACACACACACTCCCCCTCCATCCCCATAGATCACACCCCCATACACTACTCCTACACACACCTCAACCCTCCCACACAGTCCTCCCTCCCACCACTCCCACGCGTTCACTCTCACAAACACTACCCCTTGTACACCTGCATACATCTCGCCCACACACATGCCCACTGATACCTCATCCCCTGACACACAAGCACACACGTCACCCCTCAAACACCCCTCGGTTTCACATCTCAGACAATCATTTGCTTGCTTTCAGACATCCTCATCACTCTTCTGATGAAGCCTTTCACAGAATTCCACCACAGAAGTTTCCAGGAAGTCAAGACTTAGACTAAGACTTAAAGAAACTGATCAAACCAATGCTGAATGCTGGTGTGAGGTCTGGAGCCTCTAGATCTGACTGTGCAAAGAAAAATGTTTCAGAAGGTTCGCAACTGTCTATTTCAGCTCTACTGAGATAATGAGCTTCCCAAAAGGTCATTCCTGCATACCGCAGTAGCCTTAACTAATAACCCCCTACACCACAATCAATAACACATAAACCTCTCCAGCATCATTTCCATTCTGGGATTTATAAAGTGTTTAATTTAGTTCATTTTAAATGTGAGCAAGCCTCCTTCCTACCGCTGACATCAGCCAACTTACAAGTAAACAGAAAATGTGCTTGAAGAACATTCAGCCCAAGTAACTCATAATAAAACTTACAGATATGCAGTTTGCATCACACAGAATCCTCAACCTATATGGTTCCCATGGCAACCCTGCCTCTAGGAGTTTTTCTACTTAAGGCCTTTGTATTCCTTTTGGAGGATAGGTTATTGATTAATTATTTCCACAATCTTCTGTCGTGGACTATCTTCTCCAGCTGTTTCCACATCCGTCCCTTCTTCTTTTTCTTCTTCTTGCTCTGTCTTCCTACTCTGCAGGTTTTTGGGCCTCCCTCTACCTGGTTTGCCCTGAGGGTTCATATTGCAATCTGATTGGTTATTGCCATTGTCGTAAACAGTCCATCTCCACCTTCTCCTCTTCAGCTGTATCTTCAATGCTTCTTGTTGGTGCTTTCCCACTGGGCAAAGTTCCTTTTGTCAGGCCAAAAGATCCTGAGGATGTGTCTAAAAGCCCATTTTTTTGATGGACACAGATGGATGGACAGTTTCCTCCGTCTCCTGTGTTGTTTGTGCATAATGTGGTGTGTTTTCAACCTCCTAGTGGATCCATCACTTGGCGCAGAAGACAGAGCAATACCAGTGGAAACAACAGGTTCAATGTTGAGCTGTGTCGCTGACGTGACCAGTTAGAGGGAAAAATGGAGGAAGGAGGAAAATGGTAAGAAAAAAAGCAGGGGAAGAAGAAGGAGAAGACAACAGCTGTACTGCTGTAGCTTTAGAGGAAAGGTTATGAGAGTGTGGCAGGCGTATTGGGTGGTTGTAAACAACTTTAAGGCAGTGCATTATCACCACTGACTGAAGTCTGACACTGACATCAGTTGTGGAAGTGAACTCTGAACTCAACACTGCAGACTAGTAGACTAGTGGACAAAATGGCTCAACAACCGACAATGTAAAACATGCATGGAAGTATGAAAACAGTGTTGCATGACGACGTTTGAAATGGATGTTGCTATTTACGTACGTAAGGGAGGATAAATGGACCCTTTAGGCAGCTGTTGATGAAAGATTTCATGTTATTTGTGATGTCACTGGTGCTCCTCCAAGTGAGAGACTCATCAAGCCAGATACCAAAGTATTTGTAAGAGTGAACCAATTCTATGGCATTTCCTTCGAGAGTGAACACAGTAGATGAAGCTTGAGAAGTATTTTCAGCATTGAGGACCAGTAAAAGCTGCAGAAGCATGCGTTGAACTACATCAAAAGCTTTCTGCAAAGACTCAACCGCTTCAGCCGGGGGTAATCCAAAACAATAAATAATTGTGTCCTCAGCATAAACAGGCAAATATGCATTTTTATCATGCTTCTTTGAGATTCATTACAAACTGCAAATCCTTGACCCATCATTCTGAACTATATTCCAGAGTGGGATGGCCATCTTTGTCTGACAAAGGGTTGGGCCATTGGTACATTTTTATTTATAAGGCTATGCTTGCTCTGTTGCCATTGTATATTTGTAGCTTAATCAAACAGAGAAGTGTTGAATCTTACTCTTTGTGATCAAATGATCACCTGCTGCTCTCTGTTCCATTTGCCTGTACAGAACTGGGAAAAGGGGCTTTTGCTTACGCTGCTCCATCTGCATGGAACTGTTTCCAAAAAGACTGGAAATTACCTGAACTTAATTCTTTGAATGCTTTTAAGCCTAGATTAGGAGCACTTGAGACTGCCTCCTTAAATTAAATTAACTGTTTTTAACTGTTTTTGTTGTATATCTTTTATAATGCCATATAATTTATAACTGCTGCCTCTTGGCCAGGACTCCCTTGTAAAAGAGGTTTTTAATCTCAATGGGAGCTTTTCCTGGATAAATAAAGGTTAAATAAAAGAATAAGGGAAAAAAAACAGCAGTACGGTCTTTAACTTTGGAATTGGAGACGTAGAGCTCAGTATTAATGTTTGGTTTTCCAGATTCCATTAAACATGTTAAAAGTGGCTCTTGCTTTTCCCAATCTTGTCTTTACTTCCTCTTGTGTTCCGCCATTTACAGTGCACAGGGGATACCTGGGAAGTGCTTGCCAGGTATGTGAATTTGACCTCCAATGTCGAGTCCCTGATGGTTACAGTAGAGTACATACATTTGTTGTTGATCTGCATGATTTTGGTCCATTTATTTTAATCCAAGTGTGACTGCAGTAGTTTCTATCAGTTGGGATTTGTCCTGAATCTGTTGGTAGTCGTGGGAGAGTAGTGCAATGTCGTCTGTGAAGTTGAGGTTCTTGAGTTGGTCTGTCAGACTCAACTGGCCTGTGTGGATTGTTTATTTCACAATCCAGTCGATGCGCGGGAGGAAGAGGCGAGGGTAGAGCAGGCCGGCTGCCTTGTTTCCCTCCAGTGAGCATGTTCATCTTATCATGAGCTCATCCCTGGCGTAGTACTCGCCATTGCAAACCATGATACACCGTCCTGATGATATTGATGTACTTGGAGGAAATTCCATGTTGTGCCATTAGTCCCCATAAAAACATGATGTCTACACTGTCAAATGTCTTTTTAAAGTCAATGAACCTGACATAAACTGATGCTATCCACACTACATTTTGCTCAATGATGATCCCAAGGGTGGCAGTTTG
The DNA here is from genome assembly GCA_023101725.1 of Atherinomorus stipes. Taxonomy (NCBI): domain Eukaryota; kingdom Metazoa; phylum Chordata; class Actinopteri; order Atheriniformes; family Atherinidae; genus Atherinomorus; species Atherinomorus stipes. The sequence continues at coordinate 135,953 of JALJCO010012583.1, read as the reverse complement.
GTCAATGCAAGGTCGCTCACTCCTAAAACCTGCTTGGTTTTGTCTAAGCTCATCATCAACCCCTTTCTCTCTTTCTCTGTGATTGAATACTTTGCATGATGTTGATAGCAGCATGACCCCTCAGTAGTTGTTGCTTTGTGTTTTTTTCCAGATAAAAACAAACATCCATGAAGAGTCCAGTTTTCAGACTTCTATTTGGACAGGAAATAAATGACACCTCCTAACCTTGCAAAAATATTAAAAATATGAGATAAACACCAAATGGTATTCACCTGGACTGGAGAGATTTAAGTTTGTGTGTGACTTGCATTCAACACATAGCTCATTAGTTCTTTTATCAGCAAGTCATCCTCCAGGTGGGATGAACTCATCTCTTATGAAAATGGAAAATCGCTGCTTGTTTTCTTTATCACAGCTCCATTAACATTATTCAGTGTGATTCAAAGGCCCAGTAGGGGGATAATAGCATTTTTACTTTTTCACCAACAGAATGGACAGCAAACTGGTCATACTGGTTTAATACAGTTGGAGAAACACATGCAAGTATTAAATCCGGCCTTGCATTTACCTGCAAATAACCAGCTTTTCATTCAGGAAAGTAGAAAAAGCTGTCAAATTCTTACCCGCACACTGTCATGCCTGAACACCTTAAATATTGTTTTTTCCTCTTTGTGGTAAATTTACCCACAAATGCTGTATGGCTGCAAAGATTTACAAGAATAAAATGTTGAGACACATTTTCAGCAGTGACAGAAAGGAAAGAAACCAGAGACTGAACTTTCATTGAGCTTTTCTCAAGCCTCACTGGTGCCAGGTACAGATGTAGTCAGATTATAACGTGTCTCTAACACATCCTAACAATAGCCTTAAATGACTACTGACTCCAGAAAAGAGCCATGTAACCACCTGAAAGCACAGTTTAGTTCCAACCCTGCAAGGGATCAAAGTAACTGATTAGAGAAAAAACAGTGTGCTGTTTTGTAAGTACATCTAGTGTCTTTGTTGTTCCTGAACAACAAAGGGACCATTCATCAGTGAATACGGGTTACTATTAACAGCAAGGACAGACGTCTCAGATGAAAGGCTGAGATTACACAAGGCTCACATTTAAACCATCACAAAACCAGAAAAAAACGAAAAACTTTAGTAAAAAGGTGCAATCATTCCCATTCATCTTTATGATTCCAATAATGACCCAAAACTTCCATGGTTTTACGACTTTGGAAAAGAAGTGGGAGTGCCTGGACATGTTTAAAAAAAAGTTAATCGGGCAAAATTTAAACGCAATAAATCTACTACATTTAACAGTAAAAGCACAAGTTTGTGTCTGTACATGATTTTATTTGGTTCTTACGTTGAAAGCCTTTGTTCAAATCACAAGATATTCCACATAATTTCCTTTAGAGAATATATTGAAGTTATCCTGGCAGCTGGCCTTTATGTGTTGCCACACAACAAGCAGCGACCCTTGTTTCATTTTCTCTGCTCTGATCTTCCCTGTGGGAGGAGACTCTACTTAAAGGGACTTGAGGCAAGATTAAGAAACAAAACTCGCGACTGGCGCTTCAGGTAACTGCAGCCACGAGCCAAGCCGTCACTTGAGCGTGCACAAACTGAAGCTATAATGTTGTTTACTAACTTTTTTCTTCGTATTTACACTTTTTAGTGTCTTTCAGTTGATCTGGATCGTTTGCTGACGGCAGAAGAATGCATAACTATCGCTTACAGTGTTTGAATTTACTGCGACCGTCTTCTTCCTGTATCAAAACTGCGGATGTAGCATCATTTGATGTCACGTCTGCAGGGCAGTGCAGGAAATTAGGACACCGAAATGCAGCGCATTTTGCAGCACACAGCCTGTTCAAGGCAACGGAGAGAAATGTGGGTGGAAATGTTGTTTTTGGTATTTAGCACTTCATCACCCATTAGTATATAAAAAAAAATGGACATGCATGTTTGTTTGTTTAATTCCTGCCTTTAGTCCCTTTAAATCTGCTTATGTGTCTTAACAGACCATTTTTGTAATTTGTGCATACGTCACTCACGCATGATCAATATTCGTCCCGACGGTCGCTGCAGTTTGGCTGTCTATTGAAATATGGACAATGTTGGCTGTCTGATGACTACAAAGACGTGGACTATAGTCTTTCTCTGGAAATAAGGGGAATAAGAAACAACGGCTTGAGCAGGAGGCAACACCGAGTTGATGACCAGGATATTGTGAAGATACAGTAACTGTGTTGTTCTATCAGTTTGACATATTGTCAAATCGGCATACATAAAGGGCCCGATTTACGAAAGGTTTGCGCTTGTTAAAACAGGTGCTATCTTCATTACGCACGCAATAATCCGCCAGAGCTGATTTACAAAGCAGGGCAAAAGGAGGTTTGCGCCAGTTAAGGGGCAAAATAGCGCCGCTGTCCATTTTGCGCATCTGCTGCAGATGAATATGCAAACTGGGCGTTTCTGCCAGAAAGCGCAAAATATTGGGAGGAGACTATGCAAAACCTCAGTTTAACACGCGCAATGTGATCTATCAACCGTTCAACGGAAAGCGGGGGCAAAAAATTGCGTGTAATTTAGCACATCTGAAAAGCAGGTATAACTGGCATTTATAACTATAATGGCTGAAAGAATGCTGCACACAGGACTGCAGACATTGGGTCAGAATCATTTCTCATGATGTGTTCAGGCGACACGTCAAGTTTTCATTATTTAATTAAATAACAATCAACATCACTGTTAAACACGAGTTAATTCTAGACATGAACCAGAACATCTGCAGCTGCAGCATCATGGTAGTTAAAGCTGATATTAATTATGTCTTTTTATTTTCTTTTACTTTTTGCCAGTTTCATATTTTTTAAATTAAAATCATCTCCTGCTCCTCCACACCGCAGCAACTGCTGCTGCTGTTCTGAGGTTGCTGTCCTGTGTGAACTTGGCCCCCACCCCACAGAAAACTCAGTGAAAATAACCAGTAACGCACAAACTATTGATACTATTTTTTTACTGAGTTTTGCATGGGGTGGGGGGCAATTACACAGGTCCCGCGGCTGGCATTGTGCCAAAGAGCGTGCAGTCTGTGCGTAATATCAGATCATCCTCAGCAGCCTGTCCTTATCCACGTCCTTAAACTGGCCTCTTCTTACGATCCACGGGGAAACCTGCTGCATTGTTTTTATTTATAGTTATTATATGAAGAGTTCATTTGCAAAAACAGACAAACACCACTGTGGAAAAACAGAGTTAACTGCTTTTGTTACTGTCCGGTACAAACCTCTTATCTCCATTTTACATCATTAAAACCCTCCACTTCATGTGAGCTTGATTTGCTGAAAATATTCGAAAAGTAAATGAAGAGTTTATTTGCAAAAGCAGTTAACTCCGTTTTTTCTAAATGGCGTTTGTCTATTTTTTGCAAATGAACTCTTCATATTTATCTTATATTCTGTTTTTTATTTGCCTCATTATATCTCTGAAACTAACATCTCTCTATCAGGATGAATTTCATTTTGAGTTTACCACATGCTCTTCTGAACTTTCCGTGGCGCAGGGAGAGCGCACGCTAAATCCTCATTCAAATCCAGCTGTTTGCGCCTGTTACAGATTGCGCGTGTAATCTTTGTAGATCACCCGCAAACGCTAAAATGACAGCGCACGCTATTTTTTTTTTGCGAGGCAAAGACATTAGACTCGCAATTTGGATTCTTTGTAAATCAGGCCCAAAGTGTTTAACTGCGGTAAGCTAAGCGGTACCATCTGGGTTGCTATGATTTCTAAGTATTAGAAAAGGAAAAAAATAAAAATGTAAACATCCACCAGACTGTGCTAATGGGGAATTTGCAGCGGACGTTTCCTTCTTTTTAAGGGTTGCATTTGTCAAAGAAATGGGTCAGTTAGAAATTGTATGTTTTCAAACACAATAAACTGTTAGGGCCCGATTTACGAAAGGTTTGCGCTTGTTAAAACAGGCGCTATCTTCATTACGCACGCAATAATCCGCCAGAGCTGATTTACAAAGCGGGGCAAAAGGAGGTTTGCGCCTGTCAAGGGGCAAAATAGCGCCGCTGTCCATTTTGCGCATCTGCTGCAGATGAATATGCAAACTGGGCGTTTCTGCCAGAAGGCGCAAAATATTGGGAGGAGACTATGCAAAACCTCAGTTTAACACGCGCAATATGATCTATCAACTGTTCAAAGGAAAGCGGGGGCAAAAGATTGCGTGTAATTTAGCACGTCTGAAAAGCAGGTATAACTGGCAGCTTTACGCACTGATGGCTGAAAGAATGCTGCACACAGGACTGCAGACATCGGGTCAGAATCATTTCTCATGATGTGTTCAGGCGACACGTCAAGTTTTCATTATTTAATTAAATAACAATCAACATCACTGTTAAACACGAGTTAATTCTAGACATGAACCAGAACATCTGCAGCTGCAGCATCATGGTAGTTAAAGCTGACATTAATTATGTCTTTTTATTTTCTTTTACTTTTTGCCAATGGCATATTTTTAAATTAAAATCATCTCCTGCTCCTCCACGCCGCAGAGACTGCTGCTGTTGTTCTGAGGTTGCTGTCCTGCGTGAAGTTGGCCCCCACCCCACAAAAAACTCAGTGAAAATAACCAGTAACGTCGCACAAACTAATGATACTATTTTTTTACTGAGTTTTGCGTGGGGTGGGGGGCAATTACACAGGTCCCGCGCCTGGCATTGTGCCAAAGAGCGTGCAGTCTGTGCGTAATATCAGATCATCTTCAACAGCGTGTCCTTATCCACGTCCTTAAACTGGCCTCTTCTTACGATCCACAGGGAAACCTGCTGCATTATTTTTATTTATAGTTATTATGAGGAGTTCATTTGCAAAAACAGACAAACGCCACTGTGGAAAAACGGAGTTAACTGCTTTTGTTGCTGTTGGGTACAAACGCCATATCTCCATTTTACATCATTAAAACTCTACTTCACGTGAGCTTGATTTTCTGAAAATATTCAAAAAGTAAATGAAGAGTTTATTTGCAAAAGCAGTTACCTCCGTTTTTTCTAAATGGCGTTTGTCTTTTTTTGCAAATGAACTCTTCATATTTATCTTATATTCTGTTTTTTATTTGCCTCATTATATCTCTGAAACTAACATCTCTCTATCAGGATTAATTTCATTTTGCGTTTACCACATGCTCTTCTGAACTTTCCGTGGCGCAGGGAGAGCGCACGCTAAATCCTCATTTAAATCCTGCTGTTTGCGCCTGTTACAGATTGCGTGTGTAATCTTTGTAGATCACCCGCAAACGCTAAAATGACAGCGCACGCTATTTTTTTTGCGAGGCAAAGACATTAGACTCGCAATTTGGAGTCTTTGTAAATCAGGCCCTTAGTGTCATGCTTACGCTAATTTCCCAAAAACTGACTCAGTGTTGCCTTCTGTTTGAGCAGTTATCTCTCAGTTATCTCTCCTGTTCCAATCTGCACCATAAGTTAAAGGATAACTTTCTTTTCTTTTCAACCTGCAACCCGGACTTTATTTCTAGGAGTTAATATGTGCATTTACTCACCGGTAAACTTTCTGCATCACTTTGACTCCTTAGGACTATTTTTCATTTCATCGCCCTTGACCATACATCCATATAATGGGAGAGACGGGGCAACAGGATTGGACTTCTACATAAGGGATAATCTGTAGCAAAACTCTTTCATTTCAATACTTTAAGTAGAATGAGCAAACGAATGACTACTATTGTCCTGTGAGTCCAGATTTAGCTCTCCATTAGTTATTTGGGGCTTTCTCCACATTCTACAGGCCGCGCGCACCCCCTGCACACCGCCACAATTCTACCGATGAGTAAATGCACATATAAACTCCTAGAAATAAGGTCCAGATTGAAAAAACAAAAGTTATTCTTAAGTGTATACTGTATGTAATCCCCTGAGCTTTTCCCAGTGTGTAAGTCTTCTAACTATTTTGGCGACTGTATGGAAATTGTATCTCCATCCTAACAGGGTGTGCATAAACATCATGCAGGCAGAATCACAGTAATTCATAAATTCACTTAGTCTTCCATAAGTCCAACCAGAAATCCAATCCTGACTGTGCCACCTGACCTGATAACTGTTATACTGTGTTACAGATTTTCAACATGAGGACAATGGAAAAAGGAAATAAATAAAATTTTAATTGAAGGGTACAAAGACTGGAAAAACTTGAGCAGTTCCCACTTTAAGTATGTAAGGAAATTAGAAAGCTTTATGTGGTTTTACTTAAGGAAACTGAAAAACTGAAGTTAGATGTTTGAAATTCTCAAGAGTAGACCCTAACCCACAAACAATGACATCAGAAGAGGAATGATAAAATCAAGTTGACATCACTCAGAAATTTATTCCTTGTGCTTAGCAAATATAGTAGTTTAGAAAAAGACTATTCTTACTCAAACTACATGATAAATTATGCAAAAAGTTCCCTTGATATTTTTAAGTAAATCATGGGAATTATTTTTCTCAGCGCAGAACTCCACACAGAAAAGGTTTAAATCAGCAACCTTCATGCCTCAAGGCAGCCACACTAACAGTCAGCCAATGAAATACTCTGTTGAATGAGTCCTAATAAAAAATTGTCTTAGTCTGCTTACTGAATCATTGGAAACACGGGGTTTGAAAGTCATTGGACTGGATGTGAAATGCTGACGACCCCTGACTGTGCAACATGAAAAGATTCTGTCACACAACCCACCAAAGAGTGAACATTTGCTTTGTAAAACAGTCAGCTGATCCCGTGTTTACAAGCATAATGTCTTAAATGAAACATGATATTTTCATGCATTTTTAGCCAAAACACAAAGCTGGAGAACAGGAAAAAGTAAAAGCAGCACATTTAGATATCATTAAAAACTAATTAGAAACCCAGCAATCAGTCTGAGGGAAATGAAAGAGGTTCTCCAGTCCAAAGTAAACTTGATTTAATGTGATTCACTTTGGAGGAGGAATGCTAATCTTCCAGCAGGAGGGCTCATGCCCCCAATTCATAGTCAAAAAACGGCAACTCGTTGCTTTAAATAAATCAAATTTTACAAATTTAAGTTTACTGGAAGGATTTAGTAAAACTTGAATTAACTTGAACTGTCAGAGTCTGTTGTTAACATGGAAACTAAATGTAATCACATCTGTGTGGATTACAAAAATCTTGGTTTCATTTTCAACACACGAATTCAGATTCTGCTGCTCCTGAGGTCGGGGGTGCACCCTTAGGTTAGGATACACCTCTCTGGACCATGTTCTCACTGCTCTGTAACTGAGGCCGGGGGTGTGACTTTATACCCCTTTCCACTGGCCAAAAAACATGTTTAAACCCGTGAACATTCGGTTTTTAGTGGCAATGGGAAAGGCTCAGTGTCGACCCGCGTCAAACGACTTGGAAAGTGACGCGAGTTGAAATTGCCTTCAAGCGGTTCGGCTCTGATCGACATGCAGTGGGAACATCAGACCCGGGTTGACCCGCATATTTACGTGATGATGTTGGGCTGTACGTGGCTACATTGTGACATCGCGCCAGTCACGTATCATATGAAATACCAAAACAACTCTGCTTTGGCCACAAATTCAAGTCGCCTGCATTACCATCTACACAAGAAAATCATCTGATGGTTTTCCTCCATTTTGAGGACGGACAAAGGTGCAACAAGAAAGCACACCCACCATGGCCAGACTCGCTCTCCATTGTTTACTTTCCTGATCCCTGTCGCACAGCTGACATCATCAACACTAACCCAGCATGATAGTGTCACCGGACACAAAGCAGTGGGGACAGAGGTCACGCAGCTTACCAGCAGGTGATCAGACCCAGCTTTTTCTTGTCAATGGGAAAAGAGCCAAATGCTGATTATGAGTGGGTCCATGCGCGTTTGAAAAACCCATGTGAACCCACTAATTTCAGTGTGAAAGTGACTTTAGGTTAGCATAGACCTGTCCGTACCATGTTCTTGCTCCCCTGTAACAGAGGTCAGGGGTGCACCCTTGAGTTAGCATAGACCAGTTTACATCATGTGGCCTCTGCACCTGGGAGGTAGAAGCCACTGAAATTGCACCACTGACCTCTATTACAGTTCCAGCTAACCTTTTCAGCAATGTCCTGCAACTGTTTCTGACTCCTGCAAACTTATTGCACCTAGAATGAATTGCTTAAAGTTGTACTTCCGTGGTTATTTCATTAATATTTCTGTGTTCTCCATTATTATTGAATGCATTCTGCATCGTTTCTGTTTAAAAAAACCTTCTGGTTGCTTAGTATCCAGCTGTATTTGTATACTAGAAGAGAGGCTTGTGGTCCAACGGCAGCTTTTCCGGGTCCTTCTCATGAATTTCCGTCTGATTGGCTGGCTCCCGTCAGTGTATGAAGGAAGCTCCGCCCTCCGCTCTTATTTCGCCACAGACAGGAAATAGAGCCGACAAACAAGTTTGTTCCCCCATGCTAACAAACAGTTAGCTAATTAGCTTCTCAACTCCGAAGCTACAGTCGTGCCGTCTTCACTTCTAGTGTGTAGTGGAGGGTTACCTGCCTTCCAATGGACAGATAGAAACCCCACGTGGGATACGCTATTTGCAATGTTACGTAGAAGTGCAAGGCTGTTCCCGATTCGCTCTTTTCTTCGTATTGTTTCTGTGATGAGGAAGCACAGCCGACTGGGGGGAACGCAACGCTAGCAAGTCAGCATGTGTAAGTAAACAAGGGGAAACCCTCCGTATTTCAGAAGGAGCAAGTTAAATGGGTTTTCAGTGGAAGGAGGCCTTTAAAGCAACATGCTTCCTCTTCCTGTTTGCACGAATGTCATGCGTGATGTTGATTTGATGCATAGAGGAGCAGATGTAGAGCAGAAACACCAAAACAAACTGAGTGCAGCAGCTTTAACAGGGTGTGTGCTCCTCTGGTTGTCAGAACTGTTTGAGAACACATGAAATAAAAATCTCCCATGTCCCCCAGGCGTCTCCATATTATTCAAATGAAGTTGTATCCACCAAATCCTAAAGCCATGTTAGACTTCACAGTGAGTTTCTTTGGCCATACAGACTGAGCAGACTACAGAATGAGTAAATTGGGCTTTTTTAGTGGAAGATTGTATTATATTCACACTCCATTTAATGAAGACAGTTTTCCTTCCTAAATGGAAATCATTTCCACAAACTGTGACCCCCACAGAAACCTATGGACGATGGTTAATAAACTGATTAAACAGCAGCTGAACACGGGTTGTGCTTGTAAAGCCTGGCTTATCTTAATCTTCTGCACCACCGTGCTCTGTTTTTATCCAACTGCTAGAAAACATTAATGAGCTGCATGTCCCTTCATTAACATGAACAAACACAACACAGTTTGCTCTGAAATCTCTGCATTCACAGAGGTGTCTGCAACATTTCACACTTCTCTGAGGTTTCCAAAACTGTGAAATTCAGCCCATTGCTGAAGGAAAAACCACAGATAGTAAGCAAGACAAGCAAACATATGTTCTTATTTGGTGAATGTCAGATATGTTTGTCTAAACTTGACAGGTCTGGAAAAGGTGTGTTGAAAGAGTGCTTTTATCCTGGATTTTGTCAAATCATTAGCTGCTAGTTATCAGGGAGTAGAGGAAAAACAGCAAGTTATTATCTCAATATTTCTCTACAAGAAACCAAAATCAGAGACAATGAGACTGAGGACTGGATGAAAAACGTGCTTAAGAAAGAATGATTGAGGTTCTCTAAAAAACAACAGATAACTAAACACATTCAGATAAATATTCATATCACTCACAGAGCTTTGCTCTCACTTCTTACTGCACTCAAACATCTAAACATCAGACATTTGCTGTTAGAAATTCTGTGGGAGGCACTAAAACTGGCAACTAGGCCAGTCCCAGACCACACCGTGACATGTACAGTATTATAATGGAAAGCTAAAAACAGTCCCCATGAAATGTCCTCTGAATCTTGGGACTGAATCTGACTGAAACTGACAGAGTGAATGAAAATATGAGATCAGCTAATAAAGAGATATGTCCACTGTAAGAACCACAGTAATGTGATCTCACGTCAAAGCCTCATATAGACCAGCTAATAAAGCTGTGACTTCTCTTTTCTTCAGACTTCCACTGAAAGTATAAAATACAAAGATGTGTGTGTGTTAGCCTTCAAAATGACAGCTGAGATTTTAATAATGATTCTCACTTATAATGTGGCAGAAGCAATGATCCTGATCCAGCTTCTTCCTTCCAGATGCTTCTCTGACTCCATCCACTCACAGGATTGGACTGAACCTTCCAATCCAGCCAAGGTCAAGGTGAAAATATTGTAGTTTCTCTTCACAGAAACTATTTCCTGCTCACTAAATCCAAATGCTGAACTAAATTATGACTACTTGAGGATTCAAAACACAAAAAAGCAGAACAAAGGCCTGCAGGAATGATGGGAAGGAAAAACATGTAAAACTCCCACATCACTCGTGAGGTGCGAAAGTTGGCCTCACGACATTATTAATGTGACAGGATCCCTGGAAACCTGCTGGAAAATCAATTCTTCTTCCTACAACCGAAGCTCTTTTTGCTTTTCATGACCAGAGTTTTGAGTGCTTCTAAAGAGTTATTATTTTCATAACTTTACAGCCAAGCTGTCTGGTTGTTTCAGGTGCGGGGAAATCAAATAAGTCCAACTAGGATACAACAAGGTTTCTATGAAAAATGATGATGATGGCAGCTTCTCTTCAGTCACCATGAAACGAACATCATCTATTTTCCTATGACTATAGGTCAGGTCCTGGAGGCAGTGGGACTCAATCTCCCTTCCATCCAGCAACACCTCCTCTTACTGGGGGATTCTGGGGATCCAAGCCCCAGAATCCCCCACTGGATATGATCCCTGCAGTGAGGGATCTGCTTGAGGCAAAGAAAAATGAAAAGGACCACAAGTCTCCAGTAGCTGAGGAATGTACGGTAGCTGGCAAATAAGATGGAGGAGTCGGCAGCACTGGTGAGGACGCAGAAGGAAAACCATGAGTGCAGTTTGATGTGCTGTACTGAAACATGGCTGCACTCGCATGTCCCGGACAACAGCATGGCTCTGCCCAGCTTCAGGACGGTTCAGGCTGACAGAGACGCTATGCAGAGCGGTGAAAAGAAAGAGGGGAAGTTGCACTGTGTGTGAGTGAGAGATGGTGTAATCCTGGACATATTACGGTGAATGAGCGCCTCTGTAGCCCAGACACTAAACTCAAAATATGTATTATGAGGTTTTTATTCTATTTCATTCTGAAGCTTCAGCTATAAAAATATTCCATCCTTGTTATGTACGAGGAAAGTAGACCATACCAGGTTTTTATTTATTTCACTACCACCAGATCAAGTCACTTCAGCTCCTTGTCTGTAAAACTCCTGTCATGTTGAGTCCTCAGGCAGTATTAGGTCTGTAGTAAGTTACATGTCACATCACATGAATCCAAGTCAACTCCTCTGGGAAACGCATGGCTGATGATTTACAGCTTTAGTTTACATCTAAAAGGATGACCGCATCTGCACGTTTTACCTTCTATTTATATTTCTGAAGGGAATATTTTCTGAGTGTGAAATGCATTTCGTGTGTCATTTGACCATGTAGTCTTGTTTTTGTGCTAAGGTTTAGGTGGCTGTAGTCTTTATGCTGTGCAACGAAAGATGGTACAAGGCCCAAGGATCTTTTCACTCGCATCCTTCAGTAAAACCTTGCTCTAAACGTAAAAAGGAATGGCTTCCAACATTTGGCTGTATTGTTCTAAAGTGTAAGTCTAACCTCTCATGCAAAATATGTAAATGAGTGCTGATTAATTGCCATGTCACTAATCCTCACAGTTGATCCCCTCCAGAGTGGAGGGTCCAATTTGCATATCTCATTTTGCATCTTCTCTTCTCTGATGGAAAGGTGGTAATTATGGTTCCAGCTTGTCCTGCTGCTCTATTAGCGAATGAACGTGACATACCAGTCTCACATAGGCCACAGTGGAATTTTAATCATCCCCTGACCCTGCTCCTCCTCAGAATTTCTTCAGCCCCATAAGACTGCAGCATAGATGCTTGTTCAGAAGGGTGTTTCAGATGGCTTTGTTTTTAAAACCCTGAATGGAGTCTGAATGACAAGAGGAAAAGAAAGTCTCTGCCTCTAAATGGCCAAAGGACCACTGAAGACTGTTTCAATACAGCTGAGGGGCAACTTTCTCTCTCAGCAGCGAATCAAACAGAAATCTGTCTACCGTATCAAATTTTGCAACAATTGTGATGCGTACACCCCAAAGGTGATTTTGGTGTCGAAAATGCGCCTGACACACAGAGTTGGATGCTGGTTCGCTAAAAAGTCAGACGCTTGATGTCCAGCATTAAGATGCCCCCAACGCACGTCGAGGGATGTCCACCCAAGGCAGTAGTTTAATGCTTTTTATTATTATTTTAGGGCTCTCAAGACAGAATGTAGTGAGTTTTATAATGCAAATAATTAGGCTGATATATATATTTTTTATCATCTATTATCGTTGCCATGATAAGAAAATAAATTATCGTGATATATTTTTTAGTCCATCTAGCCCATCCCTAGTCTGCACCATGACATTGAGTCGCTCTGATTGGTTGACGCCAAAGTTGAGATTTTCCAACTCTGGCATCTGCCGCCATTGACGCGCATAGAACGCTCAAAGTCTCAAAACTCAATGCGCGAAACACATCTAGACGCGCCGCAGGGTTTGAGATGCCTTCTAGATGCGTATCGGCCATTGACTTTGCATGTAAGGCTGATGCTCTTGACACCCAAAAAAGAATTGAAGTGCCTTGTTGCACAAAAAGCTCGTTTTCTCAGTTTTATGGTCAAAAGCAGCATTTTTGCTGCAAGTAGCCTACGTTCCACTGCAGATTACTAAAGAATGGAAAAAGCTGTCTGACTGTTTTGTCTGATTAAAGAAGAGATTCTAAGCTTTTTTTGGTAGTTTCCATGTTTCTGTTGTCCACAGAACTCAATATTATGTGGGAGCTGAAAGATGAGCTAAAATGCTCAAAATGCTGGCAGTATGGGGCTCTCTGCTGGAACTATGGCTGGCAGCCAATGAGTTAAAGGATCCTATTAAATCTATGTGAGAATGATTTCATTCAGCCATAAATAACAAACGTGAAAAACACCAAATAACCAGCAGAGCAAGGAGCTTCATTATAAACTCGTTCTAAACAGAAGAGCAGCTTCTGAATCTCTCATGAAACAGCGTGAATGCTTCGAAAGGATAAGTTAATGATTGGTTCTCTGGCCAACAACAGTACCACCCATACTCATTATTATGCAGGAGTGAGAGTCAGCGAGGGAGAAGTTTCAGAACAGGTGTGAAGAAACTTACCTGTTTCACATCATATGCAAAGAGTACATATTTTAGATCAGGAGACACGGAGTACTTGGCCACGTTGAAGTTAATCTGTAAGAAATCATACAGAAAAGATTAATACCTGTTTTACAGGACGGTGTTAACTGCTTACAATGCAGCACCAGTTAATGTTCAGACATGATTGTTTTCTTTATTTCAATTTTTTTTTTTACTTCACAAAGAGAAGCTAAAGACATCCAAACTATTAAACTGAGATCTTCATTATTATTTGTGTTCTATTCATTTTGCTAAAAGCTTTGAGATTCTGTGTGTATTGTTTGTCCTGGTGTTGTCCCCCGTGTCTGACTGGCAACATGTCCCCGGTTCACCCTGTCCAGAGTCTGAAACATTCCCCTCCTTGGACCAGTTTAGTTTATTTTTTAATCCATTGCTCTGCTGGCTTGAAACACTCTTGTGTTGGCCAGGTAACTCCCCCCGTGAACTGGTTCTTCACTCTGGCCCAGCAAAGGCTTGGTGCCTGAGTAGAACCAGTTTTGAGAGCCAGAAGCCGGTGCTTAGGTGGTCAAAAGCCAAATAAAATGGTGTTAGGGCTGGCTCTGGCTCCGAACTAGCACTGAAACCAGCTCGGTGGAAAAGGGACCCATGGGAACCATGCATGCAGAAAGTCTGGATTTCCACTGGATGAGTCATTCCATGTGAATCTTGGTCCAGGTCACTCTTCTCTCATTCTTGGTTCAAGGTTCCTTTGCAGTGAATGATGAGATGTGTCTGCTTGTTAAGCTCTGGGGAGCATCACTGCAAGCTGAACTTTGAGTGGGCAGTTGGCTCGGGTTAACAACCTGCTGAGTATCCTTCTCCAAAGCCAGCAATCACAAGATGATCCCATATGAGCCTGGCAAGAGGACCCTCTCATTCATCCATACCCTCATTTCTAATTCTCCTGTATAAGGAGAATTACTACGCTGGCCTCTCCTTTAACTAGTAAATGACACTGTTGTAGTCGTTACTGTATGTCTCATTTCATAGAGTTGATGTCTTTAGTTTTATCCTATTGTGTGGATACTAGTTAAGATAAATAAAAATCCTTCAATCAGACATGTCCACAGGTTTAACTGGAGCTGCACTCAGTTGTACGTCCCCAGTCTATATACTTACAAATGTTGTATTTGTCAGGATTACATCTGTTTTGTTTAAGAGGATGTTGAATTTGATGACATGACCCTCACTGTTCCTGTAGATGACTTCAGAGTCTGTGAACAGAACCAGAGGAAACAAAAAAAAAAACATCTGTGAAAGCTGAAAAGCATCCACAACATATCAGAGCAAAGAAACCATCCTAAAGCTGTTAAATGGCGAAAACAAACATATTTTCAGCATCTCTGCCACCTCGAGTCAAAGCAGAATTGCAGCACCTGAGAAAAAGGCTGAGTTTGAGCGACAGTAATGTTATGTGATTAATTTTGAGAATCTGAAGTGAGATTTAGCTGCCAGACAAACACCAGGGGAAAGGTGGGGGTTTTTCATCTTGCAGGTGACACAGCGTGTCATGCATTGAAAGCGACAGCTTTGTGTGTTGCTGCCAGGAAAACATCTTTTTGTGCTGGGTTTGATTGGTTAGACGTGACGGCATTGTTTGCTGAGTGTTGGAGCCAAACAAAAGGAAACACAGCCCACCTCAAATGTCACACAGGGTGGGGGGTTGTCACAAAGGGAAATAACTTTATGCCAACACAATAGCATGTGCAAACACTCTGAAGTGCATGTCTGCAGTTACACAACTAAAAACTGAGAAATAATCCATATTCCAGGATACTTTAATTATCAGGAAGTCTAATAATCAGAACAGATTTAGGAAAATGAGCATTTAGATGTCTCATCACCACCCGTGTGAAGAAAGCTGCTTTTCAAATCAGAGCCTCCTGATCTCACAGCACATTTCTACTGTAGAAGCTGATGAAACCTGAACCCGATGAAAGGTG
Organism: Atherinomorus stipes; assembly: GCA_023101725.1. Lineage (NCBI taxonomy): Eukaryota > Metazoa > Chordata > Actinopteri > Atheriniformes > Atherinidae > Atherinomorus > Atherinomorus stipes. The sequence goes on along the minus strand of JALJCO010012583.1, from coordinate 120,621 downwards.
ATCAGTGTGAAAGAATGGATCAAAGCTCCCAGCAGGTTGAGACTAGGGTTGTCACGAATCTAAAATTTCATTCTCGATACCGATACTAAGGATAGTGGTTGATACTCGATACGATTTTCAATACGATAGGGGAGAAAAATCACCAAAAAATAACAATACAAACAATACAACAAAAATATATTAATAAATATGAGAAAAAAAATCTTAAAAAATGTAAAATAAATGCATTATTTTAAAGATTTAGTTTGTGCAGAGATACAGTCTCCAACAGTCTTCTCATGCTCTCTGTGATTCAGAAGAGAAAAACTAAAAAACTTCAACCACTAGTTGGTGTACTTATTTATGTGTCCTTCACAATACTTGAGACCAAATCAAATAAACACAAAGTAGTTAGGGTGAACTAGTTTTTAATAATTAAACATTTTAAAAGATAACTTTTTAAATGTTTTTGTCTACAATCTTAAAAGGCATAAATATGTGAGTGTAAGCCAGGATGAGACCATCAGTAGCAGTTTCAGGGTGTTTGTGGAGCAGAGAACATCTCCTGCTCTCACTGCAGTTGAAGCAGAGGTGCTGCTGCGCGAGCACGAGGCATGTGTGAGCTCTTCTACACAGGGGGAGCCGGGCTCACTGAGATGACACACACTTATTCCATACGAAAATATGTATTGTTGCACCCCTAATAAATCTATATTTACATATTTACATATTGTACAGATAAATGATATGAAATCAATATATGTCAAGCTTTTATTTGTGTGGATGTTGCTGATTAGGACTTGCAGCTTTAGAAAACCTTAAATTCAAAAGCTCAAAAAATTAGAGTACTGTGAAAAGCTCCAGTATTGTAGGCTAAGAGTGTCACATTCTAAAATAAATAATCCAAAACATCTGCAAAAGTGCCCTGACCCTTTAAAAAGTCCCTGTCTTGTATCCCACGGGAAGACTGATCTGACTGTTGTGCAGAAAACCATCATTGACTCCCTGCACAAGGTGGGAAAGACACAAAAAGTGATAGCAAAAGAAGCTGGATGTTCTCAGAGTGCTGTCTAAAAGCACATTAATGGACAGTTAAGTGGAAGGAAAAAGTGTGGAAGAAAACGGTGTACAAGCCGGAGGGCTGACAGCAGCCTGGAGAAGATGGTCAGGAAAGGGCCTTTCAGAAGTGTGGAAGACTTCATAAGGAATGGACTGAGACTGGAGTTACTGCTTCAAGAGAAACAACACTAAGGCGGATGCTGGACATGGGCTTCAAATGTCGAATTCCTGTAGCTGGGCTAGAGAAAAGAAGGACTGGTCTGTTGCCCAGTGGTCAAAAGTCCTCTTTTCTGATGAGAGCAAGTTTTGCATCTCATTTGAAAACAAAGGCCCCAGAGTCCGGAGAAAAACCGGAGAGGCGTTAGACAGAAGATGCATGAAGTCCAGTGTTAAGTTTCCCAGTCATGTGATGACCTTGGGATCCATGTCAGCTGCTGATGTTGGTCCTCTGTGCTTCATCAAATCCAGCATAAATGCAGCCGTCTACCAGGACATTTTGGAGCACTTCATGCTTGCTTCAGTGGACCAGCTGCATGGGGATGCAGACTTCATCTTACAGCAGGACTTGGCACCTGCCCACACTGCCAAAACTACAAAATCCTGGTTCACTATGGGATCACCATGCTTGATCGGCCTGCAAACTCACCTGACCTAAACACCATTGAAAATCTGTGGGGTATAGGGGATTATCACGCTTACCGGAAGTTCCCGGATTTTGACACTTCCTCTTCCGGGCCATGTTAACGACAGCTGTTCCTGCTCTGTTATACTGTTTAAATCGGATAAACTCCAAACATATTTAAGTTTTCATTCTAGACTTAAGTGATACTGGATCAAAAGCTGGATCAAAGTGATCTATTCGCCGCGGTGAAGGGCCGAACTTTATAATAAAACACACGTTTGTTTGTCGCCGGTGGGGCACAACACCGGCACTTCACAGCATGCTAGCATTAGCCAGCTAGCGTTTACTGACGTGCTTAACATTGTGCGTCTTAAAACACACAAACATCTGAAAATCGGGTCTGTACCTCCCCGTTTCCAGTGGAACAACTGGGGACTGCAAAGAAAGGAGACGCTTTCAGATGCTTGTGTGTTTTCAGCCGCACAAAGTTAGGCACGTCATCAAGCTGGCTAATGCTAACCTGCTAACAGTAGTCCGCCAGCTACTACTCTGTTAAACTTTGTAAATCGGATAAACGCCAATGCCAAGTTTTCATTCCAGACTGAAGTGATGCTAAGGAAGAAGTGGATTAAAATGACCGATTCGCCGCGGTGAAGGACCGAACTTTATAATAAAACGACACACGTTTGTTTGTGGCCGGCAGACTGCGCAGTCGTGTTAGCAGGTTAGCATTAGCCAGCTCGATAACGTGCCTAACTTTGTGCGGCTGAAAACACACAATCATCTGAAAGCGTCTTCTTTCTTGGCAGTCCCCAGTTGTTCCACTGGAAACGGGGAGGTACAGACCCGATTTTCAGATGTTGTTAAGCACGTCAGTAAACGTTAGCTGGCTAATGCTAGCATGCTGTGAAGTGCCGGTGTCGTGCCCCACAGGCGACAAACAAACGTGTGTTTTATTATAAAGTTCGGCCCTTCACCGCGGCGAATCGATCGCTTTGATCCACTTTTTCCTTAGTATCATTTCAGTCTAGAATGAAAACTTGAGTATGTTTGGAGTTTATCCGATTTAAACAGTATAACAGAGCAGGAACGGCTGTCGTTAACATGGCCCGGAAGAGGAAGTGTCCAAAATCCGGGAACTTCCGGTAAGCGTGATAATCCCCCATTGTCAAGAAAAGCTAAACAGGAAGAGACCAAACAATAAAGAAGAGCTCAGGGCTGTGACTGAAGCATGCTGGTCTTCCATAATACCTATATGCCACAACCTGGTAGCATCCATGCCATGCCCGGTTAAGGCAGTCATTAAAAGAGCTCCCACCAAGTACAAAGTACAGATTCAAGACTTTACTTTAGGAGGCCTGATATTTTTGTATTTAAACCCTTCTCTTATTGATTTTATCCAGTATTCTAATTTTTTGAGTTTTTGAATTTGAGGTTTTCTTAAGCTGCAACTTCTAATCAGCAACATCCAAACAAATAAAAGCTTGAAATATATCAATTCACATATTTTTTGTCTATACAATATGTAAATTGCACCAATTGCATTGGATATATACACGACTGGTCAAAAGTTTGGGATCACTTTCCCATTAAATCCAATAGGGCAGTGATTCCAAACTTACAAAATAACAATAAAAGATTTTCTTTGAAAATCATGACAGGATTTTTGGATTGTTTTTCAACAAAAATACTAAAAACAAAGAATAAAACAGGCATGATGGGGTTTCTCAATGGAAATTTTGTTGAGCAACACGTGGAGGCAATCACTCCAATCAAGTGATTTCTGTAATGTTCGATAACACTTCTGCACCTGTTGACAGGTAATTTGGTCCACTGTTCATGAGCAAGATGCTCTAATTTGTCAGAGACAGTTTTTTTTGTTTGTTTGTTTTGTTTTTGTTTTAACTGCGACAGACTGGCGACCTGTCCAGGGTGTACCCCGCCTCTCGCCTGATAATAGCTCGGATGGGCTCCAGCAACCCCTGCAACCCTGAACTGGATAAGCGGTACAGAAAATGATGATGATGATATTTCACTTAAATATAATCTATTAATTCATGTTTGTTTGTTTCCTTCTTATTTGAATAAATATTGTGAAATTATCAATTTGAGGTAGACTTTCCCATTAAAGTGATCCCGGTAGTGTATATATACATTTTATGCTAAACTGTCCCTTCCCCTTAAGTGAGAGAAAATTATTCTTCAGTAGTGCAGAAGTGGCCACAGAGTGGGACACAGCCTAATTTTGGATCTGCTCCAGAGGATGGAGGCAACATGAAGTAGAAATGCTCGGATTTCAGGCTAAACCTGTTCGCTGCAGCAGGTTTTCTTCAGTGTTGCTGCTGAACTAGAATCATCTCACATATCAGAACTTTGTTTCTGTCTTACTGATGCTGGTCTGGTTGACTTTTCCTGAGGATGTTTTTGGTCTATTTACTTGCTTGTGAGTAAACCAACAGTCTGAAAACTCTTCATGTGAAACATTAACAGTTACTTAATGAATTGCAATTACCTGCATTAGCCTACAGGAGGGGAGTTAATATTTAGAAAAGAAGTCATTTCAGTGATCTTTAAAACATTACCGTCGGTCTTTGCACTGCTTTGCTCTTGTCTGTTTAAATAATGGAATATCAGTAGCTGAAAAAGAACAAGCTCAGACTCTAATGTATAAGTAATGTCCTACGTCTGTAAGCCAATGAATAATGAAACACCTTCCTACCAGGCCATGTCAGCTAAGTAATGGCCACTGTACACGCCACACTGCCTGCAGCTTTTACTCTGTTATTGAAGGCATGCAAATATTAATTCTTCTTCAGTGAAGGTCAACACAGCTCAATTTAAGACAACTGCATTGTGTTATCATCTGTGGGGCAGAGCCGGCCACTTCATCTTGTCACCAGAACTGAGTTTCAGTCAGAAAAATCTTCATTAATATTTTTAAACAGTTTTATGACTGGAAACAAACAAGCTGTAGTAGGAAGGTTTATCATGAAACCCGCAGATTCATAAAGGAGCTGAAAAGGGTAGATGGACCCTGTGTTTTAAAGTTTTATTAATATTGTCAAATCTCTTGTTAAATTTGAACTTTTTTTTCTTTATGTGCAGGTTTTCAGTGATTATCCAGAACGATTCCAGAGATTCCTTCAGGCAGACTGTCTGAGATTAAGACTTACGAAAACCATAAACAACAATCCCTGATTCAGACCAAACATAGAGGTATGAACTATGTAATGCAGTGATTGTCCAAACAGGAACACTGCTCGTTATGATGCATGCTCTGCTGGGAAAACCTGGCATTCAGATGGATGTAGATACCAGGACAAATAAATACTTCTTAAGCAATTTCTTTAAAGGTATTTTATCTTCTTTAATAGAAAAATGTACACTGAAATATTTCTTTTTCTTTTTTTTTCCCAATTTTTTTTAGTTTTTTGGAACTGGTACAAACTTTCCACTCCGGTTGTACTCAATGACAAACCCATGTGTTTGTAATTTGCATGCCTCTACTCTCAAATTGTTGCCCCACATACCTTAACATTTTACTTTTGAATGGATATGTGCTGTGTTAAAGGTTGGATATGGAATAGGGGAAATTTTATTATTAATAGAAAACGTTAGCCATGTAAGCAAGCAAGGTAGCTTAGCGATCCAGGAGAAAAGTTTCCATTTCCGTGTTTTGATGCCGTGGAAAATCTTTATGGGGCTTGTGTACTCTTCATCTAAATTTACTCCAGTTTTTGATCTTCTCAGGTCACTCTTCTTTAGATACAGATAACAATATCACTGGGGCTCTGAAGCAGCTGCTTGACTTGCCGACTCCACCAGTTACCAGCCAAACTGAGCGAAATATACTGTTGCCAGAAAGACCGTATTTAGCAACCCATAATGGTGGCCTGTATTGGCTTGTAGATGTAAATATAATGCCATTGTTGAACCCGTTAAAATTTATTTTATATTTATTCTTATGCTAAATATAATTTTTCAATAAAATGCTGTACTTTAATTCTGCATCCCTCCATGGAAGTATTATGTTTTTAAAGCTTGTAATAGAAATGTTCCATATTCAACCTTCAAATTCAAAACTCAATGAGAAAAAATGTGTGTTGAAAAAGTAAAACACTAGTTAATTTTCTGTCTGAGTTCAGGATCTGTTGTGGGTGGTAAACACAAGGCTGTCGGAAGAGGTGAACAAGACTGGGGTGGGGACATTATCCGTCCATTCAGGTGTTTCTGTCCTCAGCTGACTGAAAAATATTATCCATGAATGTAAAAGCAGATTCATCTGTCCAGTTTAAGTCTGCTTCCCATATCACTGTTCACACAGTAAGACAGTGAATCTGAATCTGACTCCAGGCAGCTGAGGAGTGAAAACCTCCAGTATGACAGCCAATAAAAATCTCTGCTCTTCCTTCCCTATTTTTTTCTTAAAAAAAAAAAAACCTCAACAACACAATGTGAAAAATATTCTGCCAAAACTGTAACTGCTCAGCTGCCTTCCTCTTTGGTAGCAACGACAGGAAATCCTTGCTTTAGGAGGCTGACAGTGAAAACCTGAACTTGCTGATATTTATGAAACCAACATGTAAACGAATGATATGCAGATGCATGCTGTTTTGTAGAAGAGTAAAAATAAATATATCCTGTCTGATGATGTGAAGACTAGAGGATCCTAAGCCATGTGTCACTGTTAGTAGCTGTATGAGACAATTAATTCCCCCCAAAAGACTTTTTGTACAGTCTGATTATGGTCAAATAAAAGCAGCTTTAAGTGGCGAATTCAAAGAATGGAGGATGGAGGTCAGCTGATGCTGCCTGCAGCTCCATCAGTAGTGACGAGGCGACCTGATCTCACCAAAAATACTTGACATGAGCACCAACAGTCTTGCTTATTTACGTGTCCCCGACACGTAACTGCTTCAAAATACATGCCACTGACACGTAAAGTTTTGCAATGTTAAGTCAATGGTGAAGCTTTTTGTGTCCGCAGAGACAAACTTTTCTCCTTCAAATTACGTGCTGCTGACACGTTAACTGTGCAATGTGAAATCAACAAGTCCTCTAAAAAAATCACACCCATATTAGGTTGTTAGTGGAACAAATACATACCATATTACATTTTTAATATCCACTCAGTTTATATATGCGATCCACAGTGCCTCTCATTTTGATGTATGCCTACATCCTTTTAGGTGTTTTGGCTGTATGTTGCCTGGGGAAACCTGAAATCGATCTCTCCAACTTCTGAATGACGGACGACTGCTCTGTGTCCAACTCTACTCCTCGAGAGTTGCTGTCATGCAACTTGGTTCGTTACGTCTGCAAAGCTGAATGACAGCACATGAAATAATTCAGGTGACAGTGGGGTAGAAATGCCTCTAACTGTTGCAGTCAAGCTTCACCATTGACTTAACATTGCGCAATTCTACATAATCTGAAGCTGTTACGTGTCGGGGACACATAAATGAGTAAGACTGTTCGTGCTCATGTCACGTATGTCACGTATTTTTGTGAGATCAGGTTAGTGGAGGCCTCTGGAAGCTAATTGGTTTCTTTCTTAAGTCTCCAGCCTGGCCCAATCTTTACCAAAGCACCATCATTAAAACTTTGTTCATCTTGGCTTCTCTCCTACATCATTCAAAACCAGGCCATGCCACACCAGAGCAATGCCCTCTGTATGTTAGTCATAAGTTCCACATACAGCCATGAGCCATGCAAACCATACTGCAGACAGATAAGCTGCAGTATCTTAGTTGCAGGGAGGTGCAGGGCTTAAATTATAACTGTTAACCTACAGTAACTGTGAGCCCCATCTGGCTAGATAAGGATGCAAAGGGTGAAGAGTCCAGAGGCCAAGTGGGAACTCTGGGCACAATGTAGCATGCAGAGCAAAGCCTGAATTATTTAGCCTGGTTGTGTAAAGCCTGGATGGTGTGTTTGCAGTCCTCGTGGTTCCACTAAATGTCACAGCTGGTCAAGCTCAAAGCCGACTTGTTAAAGATGAAACACTGGAGCCTGGTTCTGCAGATGCTAACAGTAAATATGGCTGCATGTGCCGAGGGGTGAGGATTCATTACCACCCACTGGTAGCTGATGGAACGTGACATCTGTGGTTCACAGTTTAGACATTTCAACTCCGTTTAGTAAAACAGAATAGACTGATTTACCAGTATTTTCTTTTTTCTTTTGAAAATGTGAATTTATGAACTGTCAGTATTGGAATCCAAGTTAGAATAGCCATGCAGCAGATTTGACCTTGCTATCTCACGAGCATTTGTTTTATAGAAACAGATTTATAAAAATAAGAGTGGCACAAAATAAGAATTTAATTCAATATTCTGGATAAGATAAGTCTCATCATGTTGCGTGGAGGAAGTTGGGATGTTTTTTATCTTTACTAATGCAGGTGGAATAAACACGGCTTTAGGGAGGGAAAGACCTGAGCTTAATGGAAAATTTATAAGACAAGAGCTCATTTAGAGCTGCATGGCAACAGCATTATATATGTAGAAAACGCTAAGTGCAGCAGCAGTGGATGAGGACTAATGAGGACCAATTTAAGGAGAAGGATCCGAGCAGAGCTGGAAGTGAATCCAAACGGAGCATCAGTCAGCCAGTCTTTCATTTGGACATTTCATTGTATACAGTGGAGAGCAGAGACATACAGTGTGACTTATCCTCCTGCTGTATGTGCTCTTCTTTCCCTCTGAGGCAACCAAAATAAGTAAGAGTTATTTCCAGTGACTCTAAGGGATCCTGCTCTAACTGTACGCTCCAAAGACCCAATAACTAAAAGAGTAACTCGGACTTCTCTGCTCAGAAACACCTCAACTTCCAAGTAACGTCTGCATCCTGACTGGTACGATGATAACAGCCTCCATCTCTGTCTTTTTCACCCTCGGTCATTTTACTGATTTTACTGACCCCCTGAAGTTTAGAAATGAGCAAACTTTTAAAAAAATGTTTCTCAACTACATAAAAAAAATATATATGAGAGAGACAAAGCATCACATTCATGTGATGTATCATAGTTGCTAAAAGTGTGTTTGCATGTGTGTGTTTTCCCGGCTTTCCACCATCTAATAATAATCCATCCATGATTAGTGACAGGAGACACTTCATAGGCCATACTTCACAGTTAAGTCCTGACCGCCACACCAGAGAGGGAACAATCAATCACTATATTTATATGAGGTGTTTTGTTTCCTTTTAACTTTACTCTGATAGCAGAAACTGAAAATAGCCTTAAAGTGCTGGTGACACGATTTTAACATTTTTTGCCATGTTTTATAGACCAAAACGTCCTTCATGATGATCTATGTAACATAAACAACCGCAGCTGCATAAATGAGTTATTAGAAAACATCGCTGCTTTTCTGACCAGACTGTGGCGCTGTTCACCACAGGAGTACAAAACCGGATGTGACATCAGCGAGAGACTGCCCACCCGGCTTGTTGACTGGAGAGCTAGCGGTTTTGCTAACAGTTTCTCCTTTTGTTTTAGCTTTACTGGCTAAAGGTTACAGATATGCCGTCGTGTTGTGTTGCAGGTTTTTGTCCAAACACTCATAAGAATGGCGAAGTTTATTCAAGTTTCCAGCTACGGGACTTTTAGCTGTGCTGTCAGCGCTGTGTGCTGTCGAATGGGATTCCAAACTGAGAGCGCTTGTTTTAAGACAAGGAGTGTCTGAGGGTTGAATTTAGACTAAAACGGATGTGGACACTTGTTTTGCAGGAGGGAGAGTGAGGAAAACAAGCACACCCCAACAGCTACGTTAGGGGTCGAGCAAGATGTTACTAAACAAACCGTGTAGCTGTGACGAGCGGACTTTTTGGACGGTGAAAAATTATTTTTTTTTTCTCTGTGTGTCGGCTATTTTCACACTACGGAATCGTTTTCATCAAAAATATTTTTGATTACTTTAAATTGGTGAACCCTTACGAACTTACGAACAGAAGGACTGTGAACAATGTAAACAATTGAAGATTGGACTTATAAAATGGCTTCTGGGTCCACTTCAAAGGTAGGAGATGCAGTTGCTTCTTTTTATTCATGTATTTATTTATGTATTTATCTAAGCTTTATAACCATGTATATGTCCATATAGTGGCTTGCTGTTGTTAATTGAAAACACAGCTAAATGGGCGCTGGTGTCCAGGTGGGTGTGGAGAGGTTAAAAATCAGTTTTTTAAATAGTTACATTTATTCACAAATTACTATATAAACAAATCACTAACAACAAAAAATGCTAATCGTAATGTATAACAAAGACATACCAATCGGTGTTCCCCTGCCATGTGTTTCCCTCTGCTGCTGCAATGACCATGTCATCTTCTCCGGCACTCCCCTTTCAGAGTCTTGCTCACTCGGCATGAAGTCCGTTTGATAAGGCTCAAATCTATAAGGTGTGATGCCTCTATATTCCTCAACATCACCTAACTCTTCTGAACTGTCTGATGATTCCACCAAACAAATCAATTCCAGGCTGGGACTATCGTTACCGTCCACCGCTTCCATGTTGCTTGTTGTTAGCTGACCGAGTAAGAAAAAAAAAAAAAAAAAAAAAGCCGACCGAGTTCTCCCGCTGACGTTGCAATATGGCGGCGTGTTTTTCTTAGTCGCTGTTGCAGAGCTCCTTTCAAACTCAGAAAACTTAAGATATTTCTGTGAAAACAAGTCTGTTTGACTTACAATTCCACTGAGCCACTCATTTAGTGTTGCTGTAATATTGTATAGTAGCATTACATGAAATAATAATCGTGTCACCAGCACTTTAAAGTTGTGGTATACCGGGATGCACTTCTACACAAGCTTGCCACCAGTAAGACTAAGACCCAATGTGAATTCTCCCCCTAGCCCTTCCCCTCCATTTTGCATGTTTACATGTAGAGTGTGCAGGTAGTGGTATTTCAAACCTGATAGGATAGAGGGGCAAAGGGTAAGTAAGTGGTACTGGGTATATACCCCTTCAAATGAAGGGCTTGCTGTTGCACACTTAAAACAAAGGGGTATGATCAATTTGCGAATAACTGGCAAGATGGCTGCTACCGAGTCAAAAAAAAATCCACAAATGTAAATATTTTCTCCAAAGATAAAGTTTAAGAATGTATGAAAAGTTTTGTATGAGTTTTTTAAGTGTTTAACAATCATTTTCTTTGCGAAGTGCACAAGAAAAAAAATCGCTAGTACGACGTTGGAGCTTCACTTACATAAACACTACCAGAATGACCAGTGATGTTCTGTAGGCAGCCCCGATAATCTGCAGTGATAGATGATCAAGAAAAGCTTCGGCAACATTGCGGCTGGTCTTCCACTTCATGGAGGGCGTCGTAGGATACAACACAAGCAGGAATCGGACTTGCTTGGTAAGGTTAATTAACAGCTGCAGACAGCTTGATTTCTCGAGATTTGCGGCAACAGCTCACCGTTCATACAAGCCAGCCGGGATCACTGATGACGTATGCGATTTTTAAAGGGTATTTCAATTTGAAGGGGTTGACTTTCACCTCTACCCCTCCAAGGGGCAAGGGGTAGGGGTATAAAAGAGAATTGAGATTGAACCTAACCCTCCCAAAATGAGACTCCAAGTTACAGCAAGATGGAAAGTGGCAAGAACTCAATTTGTATTTGGCTGGACAGAATTTAAACATGGTTTTCTTAACCTCTGAGTAGCACCACTTTCTAACTCATTATACCTCATAGGTGTCGCCAGACCTCTGTTACCAGTACACACGTCCTGGCTACAGAGGTCCATGCCCAGGTAAAAGAAGTCTGTGGCGTAGTAACAGAGGTCTGCGCCCTGGTAATAGAAATCTGCACCCTGGTAACAGAGGTTCGCACCCCGATAACAGAAGTCTATATTCCTGTAACAGAGGTTTGCGCCCTGGCAAGAGACATCCACAACCCGATAACAGAAGTCTGTATCCCAGTAACAGATCTCAGTATCAAACCCAGAAGTTAACCATCCAGCAGTGGGGATAAAATGATTTAACTGTAAGGGCTGGAATATACTTGCTGCTGGCGACATGTACACATCATGACACCCATGCGTTCACAATGTACCTACAGCACATAGGTTGCACACGTTGATGCGAGGTAATGTGACACATGCACATGGTGCAATATTGACTTTGTGCTCATGAGCACAAATGTGTGAACATGAAGCCAGAAGTAAACACAATGATGAGTTGTTCTGAAGAGCATCTCTTGGACCTCGTTTACAACTACCGGCATTTAATTGATTTTTCCTCCTGTGACAAACATACGTGTCATAATAACTTGCAACAGATTGGAAATGTTTTGGGTGACAATGCTACCCCAGAAATAGTCTGACTGGCAGATTGACCTTGTCAAAACTTCAGTGCCCAAGTGCTGTGTACTGCTCCTAGTGGGGACCTCCAGTATTGCGTGTTTCGGCTGTGACATGCAATGGCAAATGTATTTGTCACGAGGTGTGGTCCTTTGCCGATACCGGTACCTGTGAAGATGTGAATCATCAAATATCTTATTAATTGCACTAATCTTATGACTTTGAGTAAACAATTCTGTATAAGTTCTCCTACTGATGGTTGCTTTGCTGTTAGAGCAGATTCATGTTGTTTAATGTGTGCATATACATTTCGGTTAAGTTCCTTGTCTCCACATTTCCGCAGCTTTCATGTCTACATCAGTGGAGATCAGTGAAAAGTGACTCAGCACAAGCTGCAGCCCATAATCTGACGGCCGTTGCTTTGAATCTACCCATGCATTGTGATTGACAAAATGAGAGCAGACGCGAGCCTTAAATTAGAGCCGGCTGCTGCAGTCCATGTGGCCTCTGACTGACTTCCTCTCTGCTGCAGATGAATTAATGAGCAACATCTCTGATTAGATTAAAAGATTAAGAGATAGATTAGGACAACATCTCAGCAATCTGCACCTTTTACACTTCATCGATGAAGAGATTTAATTAATTACACAACCTTATTTAACAAGCCAGTCTGAATCGTTCCGCTGGCTTGCTGGGATTGTTTTATATATAAAATGATAGTCCGTTCTTTGCAAATAGACACAGATTATCCAACATTAACCGGGCCTATCATGATCTCCCTCCACTAATTCTAGCTTCTGGCCCATCTATGGTGATAATGGGGATATATCATGTCAAATAAATGGAATATATGGAGCTCCAGCTGTGATGGATCTCTGACATATTTGGGGGTAAATTTACCATCATTTTGGGCCCGCTTTAAACTCTGCTTTAGCCTTAGGTTTCTATTTAGATTTGAAGAGTCAGCATGGCATATTGGCTGCTGAAAAGCGCTGATTTTAAGCTAGGCCCTTTGTGTTTTCCTTCCATTGTGTTAATTAAGGGAGGAGGGTGTGTAAATGATTTATGTAGAGTAGTTAGCTTTGCTTTGGACCGCACAGTGCAGCACTAACTGCTGCATTATTTACCAGCAAAAAGTGCTCCTCTCACTTTTGTGTTCATGATTTGCAGTACAGAAGCTGTTCAACAGAAGTGGGTGGAGTGAGTGATAAGAGAGAGAGAGAGAGAGAGAGAGGCTGTCCTCGACTCATGAACTTATCAGGACAACTTTCAAGCTACTTCACTGATGGAGAAAATCTAACAGTCCATCTTCAGTAAGCTGACACTTTACCATTTTAACCATTGGGAATGTCTGGAGCACCGTGAACATCTGCTTCTCTTGTAGTTTTGGTGTGCACCATTCCATTCCATTCCATGTCACACCACACCATGCCATGCTATACCAGTCCATACAAGTACATACCACAGAGCAAATTCTATTCATGAAATAGAATTTTGAACATTTTCTATGCTGACTAATGAGAGCTGGGGGCCTTTTTTGTCTTATTTTATTTCTCCTGATGAACCAAATATTTTTAATTGAAGAAGTGCAAAGATGCCAGTGCAGCAAACACTCTTCTTCAATAAGACCATACTGTTGAAGTCAATGCAAAACGTAGCCTAGCATTGCCGTGTTGAAGTATGCAAGGCCTCCCCTGGTATAAGCACATTGTTCCAAAGCACTGATGGTGCCTCTCCAGATATGCAAGTTGCCAGTTCCACCTAGCATGAATGCAACCCCATAGCATAAAAGGCACAGGGATTTAAACTAAATGATGATATCAAGCCAGATAGTCCTTTTCCCATTTAGTCCAGAGGACACGCATCCATTATAACCAAAAAGAGTTTAAATGAATTTATCTGATCAGCCTCGTCTCAGTCCAACTGTCCAACTCTCTGCAGATGCAACTTTCTATAGAGTCCTCTCTCCTTTACTCAAAGACGCTACCTCTCTGAGGTGCTCAGACAACCTAATTAGCTGCAGCAGGTTCCTCCAGCTTTCCTCTTTGGACCATTTATTTTCTAGTCTTCCATTTGCCCTATCCCAACTTTTACTGAGACGTGTTGCTGCCATCAAGTCAAGCTGTGCTAATATCTTTCATGAAATAGTAAAAAGTCTCCTTACATATTTTATATTCTCCATCAATGCTGTTTCAGATTTGAAACCATTCACTAAGTTGCTTGGACTCCAGCTGCACAGTAAGCTAAGATGAGACAGAAAATGATAAGTTACATGAAATAATTTACTCGGTGTGTTTATTTCAGAGAAAAAGTTGTTTTTATTTCTGCTTCTACTTTAGCTTAATTTTAGACTCAACTTTGTGCCTCCTCCTGATGGCCATGTTCTTTCTCTGCTGATTTTTTCCACAACTATTAATCATAAATAATCTCAGCTACAGACATAGTGTAGGTGAAATACAAAATATTTCCAAGGAGATTCCTTTGGAGAATTACATTACTAAACTGGTTCCAGTCCCTCTCTCAAAGGGACGACTTCATTACTTCAGTGCTTTCCAGAGGTGCCTTTTTTACCTCCCAGTGTGCACCTGGATGCTGTATTGTTGTGTATAGTCAGCAGTTATTCCTGTAACCTGCAACTCCCCTGTGAATCTAACAAGAACACTTCTATTATCTCAAGGTCTTTCATCACCAGGTCACAGCAGCCGAGTTCGTGACGAACAGCTCAGCTTCACAGATACAATCCTGACACGATGTGAATGCACAACAACCACATGGAGACAAAACCACCACAGAACACCACAACAATAAGCCACGTTACATATTTCTATGTTTTATATGTATGTATTTATGAAAAACTGCTTCTTTTATATGAAAACAGCCCTGTTTTTAAATGGAAATCCTAAACCTACACTTCATTTGAGCTGAGTAAACCAGTAAAACATTATTTCCTCTGGTTCACAGCCACCTGGAAAAGCCCTCAGTACAATCAAAGAGTTTTGGGTTTGACCTAAATGGGGAAAGAATTTACTAAATTAACTTGTTGATGTGACAACAATAACTGATATTAAAGGCGCTGCCATAGACAGCTAATAGAAATGGACGTATCCGATTATGTCTGAAGACAGAAAAGTGAAGCCAGTTGGGCGTGTCCTACCATCGCCATCTTGCCATGTCACGTGTGTCATCACTCCTGGAAAATACTAAAATGGGCACAGCGCAGCCGCGGGGCAAATGATTGACGGCTGAAGTACTCTGGGCTAAATGCAAACCGAGATAACTCAAAACTAACAGGAGCTAATGAAGTTTAGCCTCCTGAGTGGCGGAATACAGGTAGGCATGTTTGGACTTGCTATTAGCTAACTAAAAACCACCATTTTGCTTCTTTGCTGCAGACTGAGACCTTACTGAGCGCAAACAAGGAGCTAACTGTTAGCCACCGGCTGGCAGGCCAGCTTCCAGTCTGCTGCATGTCAATCAGAAGGACACGCCGCTAATTATGAGTAATTTCAAGATTAAATAACATCTAAACAGATCAGTTATAAAAAAAATTCCCCCCTCACAGATGACATGAAGGTTTGACCGATTAAGCCTAAAAACGCATTTTTGAACCAGGCTGTAAACATGTTTACCTCTGTTGTGAAGTTGGCCTTTTTAACATGGGATTCTATGAAAATTTTGCTTTGTTTTGGAGACAGCCCCTAGTGGATGCAGAAAGAATTACAATTAAAAACTTCACTTCCTGGTTTCACACTTTTCCAGCAGAGTTTGCCCCTTGGGCGCTACAGAATATGTTTTAGCATTTCAGCGAGCAGAGACTGTCAGCAAATTTTTGCAAAGCGCATGCGCAAGACCAACCTGCTAGATTCACAGCTCCCTCCCCCAACAACAGAACAACTTGCATGAGCCACTCCATGTTTAGCAGACAGCAGGTACAGATTCTCCCATCAAGTAAAACAGGATGTCGTTGTCTGAACGTCGCTAACTGCTAGCAGAATGATTGTTAGCTACCTCCTGTATACCGCAGATGAGAGTGCGCCGCTTCAGCACACACTTTCAATCACTTTCATTAATCATTCTCATCGATTACCTGTTGAATTAACTGTCAATCACTTACTATGGTAGTAAAAGTGATTGATGAGTCAATAGAGAAATGAAAAATGTAAGGAATACAAAGATGATTGGTGGAGGTTTTTTCAGCCTCATTACTTTCACAGCTGACGTATAATAATATTTATATAAACAACCTAAAGAAATGTGACATCACTCCATGTCTGTATTTGACACCTTAAAAATTCACTGCTGTCCCTTTAAGATGCCTTCTGCTTTTTCTGGTATGCCCACTCAACTCATCACAACACTCTCATGCTCTAGTGGGGAGGAGCTCAGCAAGGGAGGATCAGAATGCTGTCTGGACCATGCAGCAGCAGACCACACCGGGTGCCACTCCTGTCAGCTAAAAACAGCTGAAGCTACATTTCACACAGACTCACCAAACCTGGACAATAGAAGATGGAGAAACATTGCCTGGTCTGATGAGTCTCCATTTTAGCTCCACATTCAGATGCTAGGCTCAGAATTTGGTGGAAACATCATGAAAGCATGGATCCATCCTGCCTTGGATCAAATCTTCATGGCTGCTGCTGGTGTAATGGTGTGGGGGAGAATTTTTTGGCCCCTTAGTACGAACGTGGCATGTTAACCACCACAGCCTACCTGAGTATTGTTGCTGACCATGTCCATCCCTTTATGACCACAGTGTAGCATCTTATGATGGCTACTTCCAGCAGGATAATTTACCATGTCACAAAACTCAGCCGACGTGCAGCCGACAAATCTGCAGCAACAGTGTGACGCTGTCATGTACTGTAGTGATCTCAAGTCCAAAGGTCCCAGCAAGAGGATACACACATCTAACTAAATATACTTTGGAACACATACTGATTGATAAAGGCCACGTTTGGATGTAAAACAGACGTCCCAAGGAGGAATTTTGCTCAGAGAAGGACCTTCTCTGAGTAATCACTAATTTACGGTCCTGAGAGCAACTCAGGAGAGGACCTGCATTTTGGTAAAACAAACAGTCCAATTGTTGAACTTTGAACCCAGCCTCCAAGCTTGGAGATACCAGAGAAAACCTCCTTCACAGTATTTACGACCTGCTATAAATTGGTTCCTTATAGCCAATTTTGTTATGGTTTTTAACATCCAAGAACTGTTTTATATTGTTAGGAAAGTAAGCTCATGTTAATCCCATGATGAAGACTTTTCTTTTGATATGCAACATGACATACTTAGGTGATTAGAAACTACATGTTTCTTCCCCAAATTCACATCACATGCATTCCAGGATTTGCTGCATAAAGGTGAAGAAAGAGACACTTTACCCAACTGCTGAAATCCACTTTTATGTTAGAAATGGACTTCCTCATATCAAATGATGTCTAACACATGTATTTTCTTTACAGGAATCTTAAGGCATCAAGATTAATCCTGTTTTATCTGTTTAGCTGATTTGTTTATTGAATGTCTTCCTTTATTCATATAAGTCAGATCTTTGCTTTATTTTATTTTATTGTGTTCATTTTATTTCATCATGTCTGAATAATTGATCCATTTGTACGCATGCCTCACTTAGAATTCACAGATGCTTATAACCATTACGCTTAACTGATAGTCAAATGATCATTTGAGATGTGTCTGACTATTGGATGAAACCTGACTCTGTCAGCTTCCCATTGGCTGACAAGCTGCAACCCACATTCCACTGCCAGGCAGAGCGCGAAGCTCTGAACTGAGAGAAGCAGAATTGGAGAGATTGGAAAGAGAACGAGATCTGATGAGAAGAAGAACGAACAAGGCAGAACTGAAGAAACTTGGAACAATGGGGAAAGAATGAGACAAAACCTGCTCTGAACTCAGCAGAGTTCAGAACCACGGATCACTCAGGGAGGAGTGATGCAGAGAAGACGACTTTAACCCAAATCATCTTTACTATCAACCATCCCGTGACATCAGTCCTGAAGCTGCACGTCTCTGGGGAGACGGATGAGAGAGAGAGGACGAACCAGAACCACCACTGAGCGGACAGCCCGCAGAGAGCCGGACGAACTTCCAGGAGATCGGGAAGATTTTTGGGGGACATCCACCCGACAATCTTCCAAAGGATTTGAGGAACAGTCCAGCAGAACCAGGGCGTGAGTGAAGCACCTCAGTCAGACGGAACCTCTGAGGAGAATCCTGATCATTTGCTATGAAATATGATCTGATGTCACAAGAAGTTGGTGATAGTGAATTAATCCAGGCCTACGGTTTACCAGACCCAGTTTAACTTTGTTTAGTTGGATTAAGAAATCCTTCCTTCTTTTTTCTTTGAACATTTATTAATTAACTGAGGCTTAATTAATTTATGTTTTCATTTTCATACCATCTCACATTTCTTTCACAAGATAACTTTTGGTTGATCATCATGCTCACATATTTCTTGTATATATTTTGTACATACATTATCTCATATAGTTTGTAGACTAGTTAATAAATACTCCGTATTATCGTAACTAGTCGTTGTTTGTGGTTTTTCTGATGTATCATGAAAGGTCACTTCAAGCGAGAACTCATGAAAGCGTCCTGAGACTGATCACTTAATCAAATCAATCTAAGAGTTGATTTAAGACATTAATGGTTTTCCTTGCTTCCATTACATATCAAATAAGTAAGGTGGTGCTCCGAGGCTGTATTAGTATTGATATTAATAGAAATATTAATATTAATATCATACAAAGTGACGCTATATATATTGTGGTTGCCCAAGCTAAATCACAACATGTACATATGGCGCAAAATATCTGAGGAATATTTCCAACACCTTGTTGGATCTCAGCAGGAACTAAAGCAGCTCTGCAGGAAAAAATAGATTCAAGGAGGACCTGATGAAATGGTTTTACACACATATACAGTATATATATATATATATATATATATATATATATATATATATAGAAGAATAAAATGTATTTGAAGAGCGCTGCTACCACTTTCTTGATTTGCATTAGTCATAGAAATGTCTCTTTCGTGTCTATTTCCTGCATCTAGTAATAAACATCTCTACCTTTTATTTGCTGAAGTGGTTATTAGTCATGTCATATCCATCCTGTTGTAAACAGCGGTTGAGGGCTCCTTATATGACCTGTATGCGTTAAAGCGTGCTGAAAGACAAAGCTGATTTACTGCAGCTCGTTGACTCCTCGTATTAATTTCCCCTCATTCACTGCTCTCCAAGCAAGCCTGCATGATGCTCAGTTGATCTGCATTCACTAAACCAAGTGCACGTGACTGAATATGTTCAACAGACTTCCTTTTAAGAAAGGCCTGACCAGAGGAAATGTTTTTTAATCATTATACATTTAAACTATGGGCTAAATCTAAAACTGTTGCTATGACGTAACGTCCTTGCAACAGCTCAGAAAAGCTGAACTCACACTGAGGTGCACAAATGCAAACACTGGATGGAGAAACTATTCTCAGCATTTCCAGATTAGAAACTGCACTAAAATCATATTTTATCCTGAATTGAAAATGTGTAAAACTGCACTCACAGGGATGAAGTCAAGGATCAGCATGAAGCAAGCAGCAAGATGATGCCGTGAACATGGTGGAGTTTATGGTGAGGCTGACTGTTCTCTAAAAACAAAGCTCACCCTGAACTCTTCCTCTCCCCCTAGAGTCTTCTATCCTGCATCCTTCAGATAAATACATCCTTTGAGGGCTCTTTTTAATTAAGACCAAATCATACTGGGAATTGAAAAATTGCTGAACTTTTCCCAAAGGGACCTTGGGAAGCCGATATGGCAGAATGGAGGTAAACTTCCACAATCAAAATTAAATTTCCTCCATCATATCAAAGGCTCAAACAGAGCTGGGAACATCTGGAACCTGAAGTTCAGGACCAGGAATCTGAGGCTACTGACAACTGAAAGCAAACTGCCTTAATAAACTGACATTAAAAATGACCACCATCCACTTATATTGCATCACACACCCTCTGTTCTTCTCTGTAGCAATGAAAAACTCATCACACCTGCCTGCTGGTAGTTTCTTACATAAGTCCTCTTCACCATGGTAGATGTCCTCTTCCTCCAAAAGGTTTCATAATTCTACATCAAATTATTCTATATATACACATATCTTTAAAATGATGACACGGCTGCATCTCATTAGGCTTCTCATAGCTGAAGCCGACTCAGTCATGAAGCAACACATTCATCAACATCAGTGAAGCAGTGATACCAGCGCATGAATAACACAGCTTAAAGTTAGCTTAGAAATACACTCAGTATGTTTAACCCTTTAAAAACGGAACGGCCGCGGGCGGCCGCTAGCGGCCGCTAGAAGTTCCCTGTTAGCATAATCCTGCTTAAACTGCTCTAAAATAAAAACTATAACAGCTAGAACGATAATTTTTTTTTTGTTTGAAAGCTAAGACTGGCGCCTTTCAAGCTGAGCTGGCGTCGCGAGTCGATGACGTCATCATTTGTCGCTACGTGCGACGCAGATCGGCAATGTAAACACAAGGTGGCGCCAAGAAGTCATAGCAGAGTGGAGTGTTAAGTGGTCACTGCCAGAGAGACTGACGATGGAAAGAGAGACAAATAATGAGGAAAATAAAGCGAGAATAGGTTGTTCTGTCATTTATATTGTGTTTTACATGGTTTTAGCTGGTTTTCAGTAGTTTTTTTTTTAATAACAGTTGCTAATTTTAGCATATGAAGTGGCTTAGTTCTACTACAGATCCGCAGCAAGATTAGTGGTTTCTTGTTGTTTTTATGACATTAGTGGCTTAGGGTTTGTTTGTTTTTTTTTAAAGATTTTTTTTATTTTGCATTTAGGCAAGTCTTAGCATAGTTTATATTTACACATCTGGAGTCTGCAGGAAATATTTGGCAGAGCAGGTAAGGGTTATTAGCTGCTTTATCTTGAAGCTGAAATCAAATCGCCTTTGTACTCTGCAACCAATAAGGACTGTATCTCAAAAACTAAAAGAGATAAATGGTTGCAATAACTTGTAAAGTGTTAAGAAGTATTTATTTTAATTTTGTACATTTAGAAATGTTTTGGATCACTATGTTTTGTTTTTTTAGTTAGTAAGATGTGATGAAAACAATTCCGATTTTTGTGTATTTTTAATATTCATGGCATTTTTTCAAGAGCATTGCAAGTTATTACTGTCCATTGATGTTCATAACCTTGTAGCTTAAGTTGTACAGATTCTAAAAATATAAAACACTTGAGGATACCCCAAGAAATGACCCCACTATGCCCAAAAATAACAGAGCAGGCATAGACGGGTCATTTCTATTGCAGTTAATAAAGGGTTAATTCAGCATCATTGTGCTCTTTTTACAGCAGACAGAACATCACATACTGCAGACCCAATGAAGTGGAAAGCTGCAGCCCTGTGGTGGGTTGTGCCTGTTCTGGATGGGAAATGGATGTTCTTCCATAATGCATCAGCTCTCAGCACCTGACAGTGGCAGGGGGAGCCTGAAAATGCTCAGATTATGCTGAAACCTGGAACAGCTGAACCAACTGTTGCAATGGAAGAGTTGTGTTCTGTGTCAGAATGTGTTTGGAGAAATGATTTTCTTACTGCAAAATCTGCACAAATGTTCAGTTCTAACATGAGGCCTAAAAGTTGGAGATTTTAGCAAGTACACGTGACCAGGTGTGGTTAATGAAACAGATATGGCCCAAACACATCCTGCTGTTTGACAGCATACAAAATGGAGTAAAATGTGTGCACAAGGAAGACAATCATATACCTCCGTGCTGTTGAACTACTCCAGCTGAGGTTATAATAAAAGTCTCAATAAGTAGCTCATGAGTTATTCGTTATATTGGTTTTTAGGCTTCATCATGGCCCATATCTGATAACATCACAATTCTTCAGCCTGTCCACCTTATTGCTAGCCCCCATAAGCCCTTGCATGAAAAATGCGACCAACTTCCAGTTTGACCGGAATATTTATTTGCATGCTAGATGTTAGCACTACTCCACTTAAAACAAGCTTGTTAGGTAAACTATGTGGTAACATCAGCTGTCGGAGCTCAGACAGGACAACGTTACAATCCCTTTACTTTGTGGAACAGAGGGGTGGGAGATGAGATGAAAATCTGGCCAAAAATAACATACTGTAGCATTTTTATCTACTCAACTCTGTACAAAGCAGACAATATTACAGATAAACAGATTGCAGATAAACATTACAAACAAGCTAAAACTCTAAAAACAACTTTGGATCGATGCATATGGAGTTCAGTGGAAGAAGACTTTCTGTACAGATAAGTTTTGAGTCTGGACTTGAAGAGAGGGAAGAAGTAATACGAAGTCCAATAAAAAAAATAGTCTCTCTTGGAATAGAGCTCTTAAAGTTCAGATCGCAAACAACATGCTAACATTATAGTGAAACTTACAATTGATCCATTTCAAGCTGTAATATCATGTAGATTTGCCCACAGCTGTGATCTTCTCAGTGTAACACGCTACAGGTAAAGGGTGAGTGTTGCCATATTCACCTCCTGGTAGAATTTTAAAACTGATATTTGTGTTTGTGTTTCAGGTAGTTGATGTGTTTTCTGATCCATGCTCTGTCCACAGTGCTGGTGGAAGTACATTCAACCGTGAGGATGTGCACAACAATGTCTGTGTGCAGTAGCATCAGAGAGAAACTTGAGAGCAGTGATGACATGGCTTCATGGAAAATCGAATTAATAACACCTGACTGTTTACTTTTAATAGCCTAAACTAATTCCCAATAAAACTTTTGTAGAGGAGATGAGAATTTACATGACTTCTGTTCTGATTTGGCTCTGGATAAAAAATACAGATCTAAATAAATTAACATGACTTATATGACTTTTATGCCATATCTCATAATCAAACATGACAAAAACAACCAGTCACATGAATTAAAAATAATCTGTAGAAAACATGATAAATTTGAAACAATAACGAAGACACATTATTTTTTCCTTCCTCAGTTTGAGCTCATTGTGACACATTTGTAATATGTTTTGTTTTTTGATTCATTTTTTGTTTAATCCAATTATAAGAAAGTGAGGCGTATGTGGTTTTCTAGTTTCAGTTGTGTCTACATTCTTCCTTCCTCATTAGACGAGGACATGAAGTCCTCTGACTGGTTGACTGGTTGACTGCAGGTCTGCGGTTGACATCCTTTAGCAAATGTATCAGTGTCTTCTCTCCCCATCAGGTGTTTGCCAGTCAATACATCTGCCTCATTACAATCCTGCTGTCCTTCATCAGTTTAGCAGGGAAGCAATCGCTCCTTGTTATAGTCATGGCACACCGTTTACCATCAGGCCACAGAAATAAGCTGTAGGTGAATTTTTGATAAAGTTTTTATCAGGACAAAAAGACCATGAGACCACTCTGTAACAGAAGCAGCTCTATACTTACACTGATGAAGTTAAAATCTGAGTTTCTATCATGAATGAATCCAATGTTTCAAATCTTTCAGACATGAGTGACAACGCTTCAGTCTTGTTTGTAGCACCAGGTAGGAGGAACTAAATTAATGACATGTTTCTGAGCCAATGGACTATATGCACAACTCCCCTTCCTGAACTTAAGCCAGCTCCTTTGTTTCCTGTCTTTCATTACTGGACAAACTGTTTAATCCAAGTGTGTTTGGACATTGCCGTCATGGTTACTGAGGTCAGGCACAGCTAGATTAATCAATATTCCAGTAATGGAGGTAGGAAGTAGTGTAGTTGTACATGTAGCTCATACATTTACAGCAGCGAAGTCAGCCTGCTGCACTGGAAACATGAAGCTACAAATACTCATGTGTGATGGTGCCAGAGATGTAGTACATCAAGCTAATCTTTGCTACTTGTGTCAGAGCTTTGGGATCATTCATTACGCCCACTGATGACTGGATTTACTGAATCATTTTGTCTTCTGCACTTTTATCCTAAAACAAGCCCAAATTGGCATGCAGTAGGAAGCGCTGGCTAATGACTTGGCAATAAGTCAAGCTTGATTTGCGTGGGGTGCTAAAACACTGGCACAGTTCACTAAAATGTCACTTTTTTTGGTGTATTTTGACATGAAATGCTTTGAAAAGTGTTCACTTCAAAATTTTTGCAAACTGGACTTATGGGTTTCAGTAGGGTTGTATCATCTGATCAAAACAACATGGTTACAGTTTTGAAGCTGCAAAATACTTTGGTCTATGAAAAAACAAGAAATAAAAGAAAAAAATATAGTGCTATTCTGCAACAATTGAAGTGTTAGTTTCTGCAGTTATGTCTCCTTACGTTTGGCATCAGTGGATGTGGCAATTTTATTATTCATCAAGACAAAACTTCTACATCTCCTTTAAGCTGGATAGCTTCCACTGAAATACAGCAGTATGACAGCAGTTCAGCAGTATGCGAGTCTGTCAAAAGTTTAAATCAATGACCAGTAAAGTCCGTATCATTGCTATCACATTAGCGTCTTAACTTTCTCTTTGGAAGCTGCAATACTTGCACCTCCCTTGCACACTTAACCAGACCAGTCACTTCACAGCACTCCCAAAACAGTAACAACCTCCAAAAAAGCCAAATAACTGCTTAGGAAAGACAAAAGTAACTGAAATGTTTACTCAGCCATTCTGTCCAGATACCAATCTGATGGAAAGCAAACCCGGTCCACCAAATCCTTATTCTGCAGCATCTCTTCTTAATGTTCTGCTGGCCTGCAGCAGCTCCTCAAAGTTTGTTCAGACTATGGTAAACAATTTGAAATGAAGTTTCACACAAAAACGTCTGTTGTGATGATTGTGAGGACAAAAGAGGACAGGAATGCAGCTTTTCCATCTTTTATTCTGGGAGAAAATGTGTTAGAAGAAGCGGTCAAAGTGAAATATCTAGGTCATGTCATCAGGAATGACCTCTGTGATGATGATGATATACAGAGACAGTGTTCTAAATTGTACGCACAAGCAAATACACTGGCACGCAAATTTGGTATGTGTTCTTGTGAGGTTAAAATTGCCTTGTTTAAAACCTACTGTACACCACTGTATACTGCCCACTTGTGGTGCAGTTACAGTAAAGCTAAATTTAATAAGTTGCATGTTGCATTTAATGATGCTCTTCGAATCCTTCTGAAGGTCCCTCGATGGACGAGTGCCAGCCAACTGTTTGTACAGAACTCTGTCCCCACTTTGTATGCTGTAATCAGAAATTTTGTATATAGATTTATAATGCGATTGGAGGGTTCTAAGAATGACATTGTCTTGGCTTTAACAATGCCAAAGAGAAGCAGTGTTCGATACCATTCTGGACTGTGGAAGCACTGGAGAAAGTGCTTATATGGATTATAGATGGTTTTTATATTTTATATATTTTATATATTGTGAGTGTGTGTGTTTTTTGTTTCTTTTTAAATATGGACCTGTGTGAGTCTGAAATAAAGATTGAATTGAAATTAATGCGCTGGCACAGGAGACGTTAGGCTGAGGCTGAGGATATACTTGCTTTTTAACCTTACGTTGACATCAGAAACTATTTCTTTGCACACTTGTTCACATAGTTGAGAACTACATTTTTTACAAGAAAATTTTATTGGGGGTACATTGTAGAATTCAGAACAGGGTTGCTGAGTTTTGGGATCTAAACGAACAATAAACATGAGGACAATGGAGGAGCTCATTGTTGGGGAATCATGGCAGAAAAAATTACCCCAGTGGTGTCGTAGATGGACCCTTAGTCCAAGTTTTCCAAACTTTCCACAAGTTTAACCTCTGCCCTGTGATCCAGCCGCGGCATCATGGGAGGGCCTACCAGGCCTGGGTACACCCACTTTCACTTGGACCCACCCTAAGAGACTGCCGATAAATAACCATTTTGTAACCAAGCCCCCCCCCCCCCCCCAAAAAGAAAAAAACTACACAATGCTGTCAAGGTATCAGAAGGTATCTTACTGTTTGATTTTTTCCTTTAAATAACCTGTTCTCAATGAGATAGTCTGGCACTGTTTCTGTACCTGCTCAGGAATTGACATCATCATAATATGGAAGCAGACTGAGACACAGCAAAAGCTCTGCTCACGTCTGTAGCTTTGTGTTCTACTGGTAGCAGGACAGTGATAGAAAAGCTTATTGTTCTTATCGTTTCTACAATTCTAATATGTTTAAGAAAATAAACCCAACATATCAATAATCAATGTTATCTATAACATGGTAAATTTTCTTGGTTTACTCCAGAGAAGCTGGAAACTGCGCTGGACTCCAGCCATCAGAGTCTGTAAGGTGTTTGTCACTATTACTGATCTGACTTTTTCATGAGTATTGGGTTACTGAAAAGTTTTAATATTATAATGCTAATAATATTTTATTTTTGTTGGGAAAAACATTTAAACTTAATGCATTCCCATAAAAATTTCAAATTCACTTGTTTACTATGATAATGGTCTTCCACTAGGGTAACTAAGGCAACAGCAGATAGAGGCAGGCGATTATTAATCAGACACATCATCACAGATCAATTTTAGATCACACAAAGCATTGATATGCAGAATTTCAAAAGCATCACCTCAATATACAGTAGATTCATTTCACAATAAATGAATTTGGTGGTAAATTCTTATGACTGGTTAACAACACATAGCTGTTGCTGTAGGTGGCCCTGGGGTGGGTTCCTTTGAATATTTCCCATCATGCTTTGTGCCCCACTGTTCTGTTCTGCACCGTGAGTTAAGTGTGTATGCGATCCCTTCAACTTTTCCCAGTGTGACATGAATGATATGAAAAGGTTGATCAAAGCTGTTCTTACCCAACACTTCACATGTTATAATGTCTCCAGTGGTATTTTGAAAACTTGCTGCCCACCTGGAGCCACTGTGACAGCTCCCGATTTCTCTGCAGATTCTTGTATTGGTTACTTGTACACTGCAGCATGTGAACACACGGCTTTAGTTAGGATGTTCACAAACAACACTTCACATATCACAAAATAACCAAGGCAGCCATGATGTATGCTTCCAGTTGTAATCCTAAAAGATGGACCTCCATTACCGTCTCAAGTCTCTTGAAGAATCAACTAGTTTTCCGTGGAAAAGCTACTTGATTTTAACACTTCCCCAGGTACTGCGATAGATATCCCCAACCAATTATACTGCCACCACCGTGCTTCATCATGTGGGCAGAGATCTGAATGAGATATGTTTTTACCAAAGAACTTAGTTTTAGTCTCATGCTCTGATCTTGAACTAAGATTTGTGCACATTTCGCACATCATCTATGGGCATTTTAAGATTTTGCTATGTTGTTTTGTTTTTTCCATTTGTTTGTTTTTGGTCTTGGTAAAAGAACACCATGAAGGATTGGAATTAGGTTTTAAGTATATGGCAGGATGTCATGTCATCCTCCCACACTGCATAATATGAGACACTAACAACGTGACTTGGCCTGCAGCACCCACACCTGTTTATAGGACTGGTCTGCCCTAAATGACTAATCACTCTACCAGTCAATTCAGTTTGTTTTTTCACACTGAGCCATCAACCTACCTTGATTTTCTTTCATTTAATTAATTGGTTACATGATTATGGCAATTAATCCCAACTCCCCTGCCACTTGACGAGATGGCAGCAGGAGTTAGAGATCAGCCACGTTACTGCCAATGATCCGCAAAGTGGTTTGCAGCATATGGATCAGTAGCAAGTAAGCAGGGTCTTAAAAAAACTAAACTGCTTTCTTTTTAGCCTGTTTATCCACTTGCATGCCTTTGCAGCATCATTCTTGGGGGTTAATTAGAAACTGCATGCTCTAGCGCCTCCCATTAATTAACATTAGAGACTCCCCAAGCTGTGCTGGGAACTGCTGCTCAAGCTTCAATGTGATGCTGTGCAAGTGCATAGTGCACATAAATGTGCACGACTGTCTATGTTGATGTGCAGAAGCAAAATGCGCACACACAGATCAGTTAGAGCGTGAAGGTTGTTAATGGCTGCATGCTGATGCTCTTCAGCTGAAAGCAGATGGACAGACTGACCGACACACGTCTCTCCTGCTGGTTGGGAAAACCTCTTTATTCCCGTGAACTCCAATGCCACCGTGCACTAACCTGTGCCCTGCAACACCTCATGTAGCTCGCACTTCTCTATCTTCCATTAAGCTCCTGTAAGCCTATTTTTGCAGCTCCTGACATGCCCATTATCACGGCTCTGAGTGGTGACAGACACTGATTAAAAGGGAGAGATTGGATTCTCAACTGTTCTACTCGTGCCCTGCTCACTGTGTGTGATTTTCAGCAACGCTGGAGTCAGTCACGAAGACAGCCATTAGTGGACTGATGATTCACTGCTGCTGACACATTTCATAAAATATTTCTTTTCTATTGCACAGGCTGAATTCTGGGTATCCTATCCACACCCAGGATATATCTCCCCGATTTCTGGTTTATGTATTTATCAGGATATAGAGAAGGACTGTCAAGAGAATCTCATGTCAGAGCACATGATGTCTTCTCTTGAAATAAAGGAGTAAAGTTAGAATAAACTACTGAAGCTATAGGAAATAAAAGGTCTGTTAAGCTGTAGAAAGTGCTCCGCTTGTCCTTCCACATTAGACCAGAGAAGGAGACAGAAAATATGACAGAAAATGATGATCAGCATCAGCTGACAGCATGAAGCTCAATGTCTCAGACTTCTGTTCCAAATAAACTGTGATGATATGCTGCAAACATGAATATGCTGGGAGTCCCTGTCTATCAGAGACATTCTTCAGGTTTTATCAGTCCACCTTGACTTCGCTGATAGTTGACACACATCAGAAATTAGTTTTATCTTCTGTCTTCAACACGGTCTAGTTCAGTTTGCAGACATCAAGTACTTTACAAGCAGTTGCTGCTTTTCACTGTAACCTAAATGTGCTCCTGAGATTTTAATCACAAAGTCTCATCAGATGGTTTTAGTCAACTTTATTCAACTTTGTTTGTAAAGTGCTGATTCACAACAAATCCATCTCAAAGCATAATTACTTCAAGCCAATTCAGAGTGATTCAACTATAAAACATCAGTATTTCTCCAATAAAATAACTGAAGCCTTCTGGGAATTCCAGTCAACTGGATCTGATCTCCTCAGATCAGTCCTCCATCCTGACCTGCAGGAGGAGACAGTGGAGAGGAAAACCTCCATCAGGGCCAGAACCAGGAAGGAAAACCTCCATCAGGACCAGAACCAGGAAGGAAAACCTCCATAAGAACCAGAACCAGGACCAGGAAGTCATTTATCGCCATTTGTTCAACAAGCATCAGGCTGGAAAATGAAAAGTGACATTTCTCCTGATTTGTCTAAACTTCTCTTTTATAGACTAATCCAGGTAAATGCCACAAGTAGAACGTCCACCACTGTTGAGGTGACATTTTTGTACATGTGTAATCAGAGCAGATTAATCCAGGTGTGACTGGCCAGTTGCTGAGGTCAGGCACACCTAGCTTAATCAGTTTGCCCAGTAATGAATGACAGGAAGCAAAGGTGCTAGTTGAAGTTCAGAAAGTAGTGGAGTCAGGCATAGAGCCCATTGTGGTGAACAATCGTTAATCTGACACTACGTTATACTGTACAGTATGTATCCTTGTTTCCATCCAGCTTAACGTGATGCACTGAGTAATGTTATAATGCTAGTTAATGCTAACAGGTAACGTTATTATGCTAATTGATCCTAACAGACTAAGAGACAAGGAGCTGACAAGGACCAGCTCATCCGGGGGAATCCTGAGGCATTCCCAGGCCAGCCAAGAAACACAGTCCCTCCAGCGTGTCCTGGGTCTTCCACGGGGGGCCAGGAACACTTCACCAGGGAGATGTCCAAGAAACATCCTGGCCAGATGCCCCAGTCACCTCATCTGGCTCCTCTCGATATATTGTAACCAGAAAATAGCTTAGCTAACAGTCCTCGCTCTCTGCTAACAACAACAGCAGCAGCTTTGACATGTTTTCGTCTTGAGAAATGATCCACCATTTCTGGATTTTGGGGCCACAATATAGATCAGCGCCGCCTGCTGTTGTGGCGACATTATAGTTTGCGCATGCGAAGAAGGTACACTCAGGTCTGGAGTCAGCTCGATGTGTTCTAGGGCTTTTCTCACCGTGTCTGCGAGACTGAAGCCGATTGATCAGCCTTACCCCATTTTCTGGCGACGACCATGACGGTTGGCAGTCTGTCCGGTGTGTCTCTGCCCTAACAAGCTCAGAGGTGTGCAGAGACCGAAATGGGGACAGAGGAGGACACAGGAAGATGGAGACAGATGAGGACACAGGAGGACAGCATAAGGAAAAAGAGGAAGGTAGGACCAAAGCAGGACTAAGTGCAGGTCAAGAGGGAAAAAGGAGATAGAAAAATAATATACTGTATTTTATAAGGAATATATCCTAGAGCTGTCAATTTCTTTTGACCTCAATATAAGTGTGTTTTCTACTTTGATTCTCTTTTTATTCTGTAATGCTGCTGTAACACTGCCAGACCGTTTCCCAGTCTGAGATCAATAAAGTTCGTCTGGTTTTGCTTCTGAACTTATTTCTACTAATAGAGGGGGTTAAACCAAGACATGAACTGTGTCATGTGTCAGGTCTGGTCCTGGTCTGAAGATGTCAGACTGTGAAGAGGATGATGAAGATGACCACACAGATACCAGCTGTCATTGAACCAGAACACGTATTCATCCGTTTATGGTTCCGATGCTTCTTTGTGTATTTCCGTGGAAAACTATCTTGTCATGAAACAGCACTTTATGTGATAAATACTTAATCATGGAAAAGTTCACGTGCATTGAGGAAGTCATACTGAGTCCACCTGGACAGGTTTTAGAGGCTCATTCTGACATCAGAAAGCCAAACATCCCTAACTATTGGTGAGTAATTGCGTTATTTTCTCATTCTCATAATAAATGAGGCTCCTCAGCATATCTGAGCACAGCCGGTAAACGTCCACGTGCATGTTTGTGATGTGCTGAGTGTATTTCAGCTTTCTTCCCTTGCATATAAATACTTGATGCCTTGTGCTATTTGCAGCGCGCCTTTCCGCTGTGTTCACAGTCATCATATTTCATTTAAAACATCTTTTTATGCTCAAGCTTGTATTTGGATTTTTGCTTCTAAATTCAGACAGAGGTTGTTGTCTTTGGGGCTGGACACATCAGGAAGCGACGGCTGGCTCCGTAATCACTCTGGATGGTTTTAATGTGAAGTTATTCTGGACCAGGATCTGTCCTTTGACTCACATATTAAACAGGTTTCTGGGACCTCCTGCTTTCACCTCTGTAATGTTGCTAAAATTAGGGGCATCCTGTCTAAGGGTAAGGCAGGGAAACTAGTCCTGCTGCATGGGGGGTTCTGATGAGAATTAGCAGCAGAGATTATATTTCTGTTTTGAGCTCCTTTTCATTGGCTCCCTGTTAAATCCTGAGTTGAATTGTCTCCTTCATGAAACGAGTGTTGAATCCTGCACTGTTACTGTGAAATGGTGAATAGCAGCGCAGCTTTGTAACCACCAGACGGACACCTGCTGCAGTTTAGAATAAATCCTGATTAGTTCTATGTGGATGTTGCAAAGAGCTCACACAAAGTTCTTCTAGCTGAAGATGAGCAGGTTGAAGCTGGTGCGCTGAACCCAAAAACAAGCTGTAGGTGTCTGTAGGCGGTGACTGATGCTGCTCCTGGTGGACCACGTGGGTCATTACTGGGATGAGTTGGAAGCTGCACAGTCCCATCGCTGTATTCATGCCATATTTGGGGAAACTGCTTATCTATGATTATTAATAAAAAAAAAAAAAAAACAGGATTAAAATCTAAATATTTTGAAAAGTGTATGTTTTAGAAAATTCTGCATGGAAGGGCGTAATTTTTTACAGCGTACCATCTGATATTTTAGTCCTGCTGATATTATGATGGATAATGTTGTCTTATACAAAATGGGCCTGTTTGCCCAAGTTTATTATAAAAGGATGGATACTGTCATATTCAGATCCAAATATTTATTACATGGATTAAATATTTCTTATATTGTACTTGAAATTTCTTTATTTGGATAAACCCCTTGAAATCAGCCATCTCGTTTTCAAAGGGGTCCAAAGTCTGTAGTCAAAGTCTGCTGTTTGCGTCTTTGTTGTTTGTTTGTAAATATTTTCGTTCATCCGATAAGCATCACAGCATTCAGTTTTGAGCCACAGTGAGAAAATCCTTTCAGCTGGACATCTCTTTCCTTGGACTAAAAAATGGAGTATCTTTTTCTCTTTTTCCACTTTGCATAAGGAACGTGCAGCAGACATAATTGAAGGGATCTCATCCTTAGGCTATATTACTTTATGTTCTAAACAGCACGGCTCGATCCTTGCATGTAATTTCCCCACTATCCTTCCAGTTTTTAATAATGCGTTGGACCGTTCTGAACCCAGTTTTAGTATATTCTCCATCTCCTTACATGTTTTCCTCTGCTTGATGCCAACGACCTGACTCTTCTGGAACAGACTAACATATTTTCTACAACCACAGGAGGTGTCTTTCCTCATGGTTGTTGGAGAAATGAGAAGCTTCTCATTGCATCAGGTGGGGCTAAATAAAATATCATCATCATGCAGAAATCATACAACAGGAGGTGACTACCTGTTAGCTTCGTTAAATCCAGGTGGCTGTTTATTGTTTTCATCATTATGATCATTTTTGTTTTATCCTCATTTTCCTCATTTCTTAAAAAAGTTAGATCATTTTATATTAAACCATATGTGACTGTTATTTTTTTCTTACATAGATTCATGTAAAATAATATCACCAAGATACACATGTTTGACATGAATATTATTTTCTGTATTCAGTGTAAACATTACAAACAATCCTGTTTACAGTTATTACTCCTTGGATCACATGATGTATCTGTTCATCTGTTATACAGACAAGAAAGACACTGAGGCTCCACACCATTTGGCTTAGGGGGAGAAAAAAAAATCTCATTTTTGCTTTAAATCCTAAGTGATCAATCTCTCCCTTCAGCTGACTGTCTGTTATCTTCACCCATTTGTCTGGGGTCTATTTTGCCCCATCCATCCACAAAACACCCCATAAAGCTGACTTTTCTGACTGCCCCGCAATGCCACAAGACTGCCTCGCTCTCAGTCTAGCCTGGGGTCAGATCACAGAAAGAGATGGCATTGCAAAGATAGTGGAAAAATGTCACCCAGGAATGAAATATTGATGGACAGAAAGGCCTTGCCTCTTCTTCTTGCCCTCAGGCGTGCAGTGAGAGTCACGCAGTCGATGGGCAGCAGCGAAGAACGGCAAAACAAACACGCTAATCTGCAGGAAGAGAGAGAGCGATGCAGCAACGCCACAATCCCATCCGTCCTCTCCCTCAGAGGAATGCTTATCTCCTGCCTTCCACTGAGAAAACTACAATCAGATTCACTTCTGCTGACTTGATGTGGTTTATTTACAGCCGACCTGCTCCAGGCTTAACATAGGATCCCCTTCTAGCAAATAAGGAATCAATACAATGTAAATAAGGAGAGGAAAATAAGTAGCAACGTCTACATTAGCATAAGGAGATGTGAGGTAAGCCTGCCTGTTTAGAAGTCAGTTCTCCTGATCCCTGCTTACGAAGCAGCAGTGACAGACAGAGATGTCATCCCTGCGCTGCTGAATGAAAACATGGCTGCCGTTGGCTCCAGCAGGACTCACGCTCAGCTCAGCCTGCATGCTGCCATTAATGATTAGTAAGGAACAAATATGTTTGCACCGGTACGGAAACCGGTCATGTAAGCAAGTTAGCTTGCTGTCATGCAAGCCTTTGTATAATTCAGGTAATGCTGAGTGGTCCAAGATAGGCTTTGAGACGGCGTCCTCATCCTTTAAAGCCTTTTAGTTAAACTACATCCACACACTACAGACTGGTTTTCTACGTCTTAATTCCTGCAGGTGCAAACTTTGTGGATTACTCACCGCTGATCCATTTAGCTTCTGGGTCGTGGACTTTGAACTCGGGTTTGAACAAATCCTCAACAGTCAGTTTAGTGTCGCTTCCAGCCTGGTTGTCAGCTGCAAAACAAAGCAAAGGGAATGTCTGCTCACATTTTTGGATTCGCATATTTGAGCCAATATACCTTCTAGAAGGCGTCCAGCTTGAATCTGTTCTCCAGGTCTTCTCCCTTCCTGACCTTAAGGTGCTCTCAGGTGGGTAAAAACTGCACCCTGTTTCAGTTCTACATTTTAGGGCATCAGGATAGAATGAAATATCATCTGGTGCCTACTTGGTCTGGAATACATCTATGATACATCAATGACACATTGACCAATACATTGATGTTTCATCGACCGATGCATCAACAAATACATCGATGATACATCAGTCGATAAATTGATGATATATTCATTGATACATTGATGGTAAATCAACCAGTACATTGATAATACATCGATAACACATCAGCCAATACGTAGATGATACATCAACAATACATCAATGATACATTGATTGATACATTGATGATACATCAATCGATTCATCAATCGATTCATCGAAAATTCATCAATGACACCTCCACCGATACATTGACAATACATCGGCCCATGTATTGATGATAATCGATGATAATTGACAGTTCATCAGCTGATACATCAATGATACATTTACCGATACACCAATGATACATCAACTGATACATAGAACAATACATCGGTGATAGATTACCTGATAGACCAAGGATACATCGTTGATATATCCCAGATACATCAACCAATACATCAATGATACATCTACCGATACATCCATAATACATTGACCAATATATCTACCAATACATATATAATACATCAATCAATGCATTGACCAATACATCGGCTGCTGGTATTGGCATCGGCCAATTCACCGGGCCCACGAGACGACTTTTTCTTTGGTATGATTTCCAGACAGGCGTCTATAAGCAGCTCTGCAGTCCCTCCTCTTCCTCTCTCCCTCCCCCCCCTCCTCTCTTAATTTTATTTCATAGGAAATCATCACCAACAAAAATCAGCTGGTCAGACAGAAAATGAAACGAAATCTAGTGATGATCTGCAGCTGATGCCCACATGGGACAGAGTTCTGGAAGTGGAGCAATAGCCATACCTTGCACTATTCTTTTCAAATTCTTTTTGTTTTCCATTACTGTTTATACTTTCCTTATCTCAGACTACATGAAATTATGCAAGTAAGCACTGAAACTTAGACCAGTGCTCAGTTTCAGGGCAAAAGCAATGCTCTGCATTATTCTTTGTTACTGTGTGCAATGCTGTCATTTTTATTCATACATTTATTTTCAAAGAAATTACTTGAGGAGGATTGAACTCTCTTTAAATGTAAGTTTGATAAAGTTCAGCAGAGGTGAAGCCGTTAAATCAGCGGTGTCCAAAGTTGGTCCTCGAGGACTGCTGTCCTGCAGGTTTTCTTTCCCTTCCTCCTCCAACACACCTGACACAATTAAAAGAATCTAACAGTCCATGAAGTTCTGCACAATCACTCATTAATTTGAGTCAGGTGTGTTGAAGCATGGAGGGGAAGAAAACCTGGAGGATTGTGGCCCTCGAGGACCGGAGCTGGACACCCCTGCCATTAAATGCTACTGGATATAAAATAACATTTCTCTTTTTTTATTATTTGTTCAACTTTGGTACAATGTTAATGTTTCTTTTTAAATTTAAAAAACTTGAAACATCAGTTTTCATTGTATCATATTTTATGACAACCGAGGGAGCAAAATAAGAAGTACTGACTCCAAATATCAGCTCAAAAAACCTGTCAGCCATATCAGCCAGGGCTAAAGGAAAATAATTGGTATCGGCCCTACAATCTGTATCATTTGATCCCTTTGCAACAATTTCTGATGGTCTTCCCTTTCGTCAACTCTGTTGATAATAGAGAAGGCCTCACATCTGTCTCCAAAGTACCTACTGTAGGTATATACAGGGACCTCATCTATTCATGCTCCCTCAAGTCTGCAGGTGTCCAGGTCCTGCTGCTGCAACACCAGCCCAGTCATCATCTTTCCACCACCATGTTTGAGACATTAGCTGTGTGCAAAATCATCCACTCATCCACTCACTCCCTACGCAGTATGTGGGCCACTGTATATTGTACAGCATGTAGGGAATGACGAGAGGAGATTTCGGTCACTACATGGGGGGTCAGCAGATGCAGCAGGTATTGCTGCGATGTGCAGTAGCGTTAGCGAACAGTTATGAACAATAGACAGTTTTCCTGCTAAGAAGAAATACCATTATTGTTAAAAGCTACACAACAATGCCACTAAAGCATTTATGCTGTATACCCATTGCATTGTGGTATACAGGTGTAAAATGTGGAGTACATCGCTTGTACACTTACATTCACAGTGCATTGTGGGTATTTTGTAGTGGACGATGTAGTGGATGAAAAGTAGTGAACAGAATTGGAACAACACTACATAGTCCACTACATCCGTGATAGGGAGCCATTTCGAACACAGATATTGTGTTTGGTGTTTATCCAATAGGAAGCTGTTCGTCTTCATTCGGGTGTCATTTATCTGTTATTCCAGAAGACTGGTGTTTTTTTCAGATGTAGCCCTTCCACTCAAGCCTGGTTCAGTCTTTTTTTAAAACTGGATTGTAATGAATTTTTTGTCCTCCATGTTTATAACAGTCAATCTCTAGCAACCCCCATTTAAGACATGCTAACATATACCACTGAACATACTGTAAGCTAACTATATTCTTTGTAAGAATTTATTTGCAGGTTATTAACAATTTCTTTTCATATTACTTCTTTTCCAATGTCGGCATTTGTCTAATAACAAAAGGCCTCCAAGCTTTTAGTGGACACACAGCTGTTTACATCTGCTGAAGGTCGTATTAAACAGTATATTCTACCTAACAGTCCTTCCACACACACTCACACACAAAGAACTTCATCCATCATGACAAAGACACACACTGTCTCTTACAATGGCATTTCATACTCCCATTAACACGATCATTACTGGGCTGAAAAATGCTGGAACCATTCCAGCATTGCCTCTGAAAATGTTTCAGTCCTAATTATGAATGTTTTGCCTTTAGCTGGAGGAGAACCAGCCCACAGTAAACTGGAAAGGACAGCTGCTGATTGGGAGTAGAATAGGAAAGCCAAGTCTGTCTGACTGTCACCCATATTTGTTTTCATTGATCACAGCATGTTTGTTTATGCAGGTAATGGAAGTCTAACGAACTGTGGAATACAGTGGAGATGGTACATTCTGATGGTTTTACATCTCTGTAAAACTGGGTGTTTTCCTTCTTTTGGGAACCTTGTACAAGGATTTTTAAACCAAAGAATGGAGATAAGCTGCTTGCAGCAATTATAAAGTGCATGGTTAGCCAAGTTGATCTCACAGAAATATGCTAAATAAGCATGACCTCTTTAACAACACATTACATGGTGATCTCATGTAATGTGGGAAAATTACATGCAGGCGGCTCAGAGACACAGCCAATAGAAAGCCACTATACTGTAATACATCAAACAGTGCTGATGGTGCCTTCACTGTCTAATAGCATTAAAAAATGAGTAATTTCACACATTTCTGTGGAACCAGCCTGGCATGTACACAAGTAATAGACTTAGTCACGTCACCCTGTCATCACCCAGTTAGAGCGGATTAGCGTTTATTTGGCCGTTGTTGTCTTGGTTTTGTTAGCATGGATGAGTCAACCAGAGCTATTACTGTAGGTCCTAGCCTCTTCACTGATTGGCCAGGACCAAAAACCGTTCATTAACAACAGTAAAACACTACATTTCTGCAGTCTGGTTTTACTTTGATGTTCAGGCTTTATCGATTTTAGACTAGAATGTGATCAGTATAAAAAGCAGGGGTGGGGGGTGGGGGCAACTGGGATTAGTTGAGCTATCCCGAGAAGGGGACCTGAATTATTTAAACTATCCCTGGAAGCCAACCGGGGTTAGTTGAGCTATACTTGAAAGCCAACTAGGGTAAGTTGAGCTATCTCTGGAATCCAGCAGGGGTTAGTTGGGCTATCCCTAGAAGTGGACTGGGTTTATTGAACTATCCTTGAAAGCAGACCTGGGTTAGTTGAACTATCCCTGGAGATCATCCGGGGTTGGTTGAGCTATCCCTAGAAGCGGACCGGGTTAGTTGAGCTATCCTTGAAAGCAGACCTGGGTTAGTTGAACTATCCTTGAAAGCAGACCTGGGTTAGTTGAACTATCCCTGGAAATCAATCGGGGTTAGTTGAGCTATCCTCGAAAGCAGACCTGGGTTAGTTGAGCTATCCCTGGAAGCCAACCAGGGTTAGTTGAGGTATCCCTAGCAGCGGACCGGGATTAGTTGAACTATCGCTGGAAGCAGACTGGGTTAGTTGAGCTATCCTTAAAAGCAGACATGGAGTTAGTTGAGCTATCCTCGAAAGCAGACCTGAGTTAGTTGAGCTATCCCTGGAAGCCAACCAGGGGTTAGTTGAGTTATCCTTGAAAGCAGACCTGAGTTACAGTAGTTGAGCTATCCCTGGAAGCCAACCAGTGTTATTTGAGGTGTCCCTAGAAGCGGACTGGGATTAGTTGAACTATCGCTGGAAGCAGACTGGGTTAGTTGAGCTATCCTTAAAAGCAGACATGGGTTAGTTGAACTACCCCTGGAAGCCAACTGGCATTAGTTGAGCTATCCCTAGAGGTGGATTGGGATAAGTTGAGCTATCGCTGGAAGCAGACCTGGGTTAATTGAACTATCCCTGGAAGCCAACATGCTGTAGTTGAGCTATCCCTAGAAACGGACCGTGGTTAGTTGAGCCATCCCCGGAAGCAGACTGGGGTTAGTTGAGCTATCCATGGAAGTGGACTGGGTTAGTTGAACTACCCCTGGGAGCCAACCAGGGTTAGTTAACCCTCATAGCTCCCTAAGCTTTCTGAAGGGATAGTGAGTGACCTTTTATGTTGTAACTTATTTTCTATTAATGCAAATAGCATAAAACTTGGTCAAAGTGTGTATTTTGGCTTGACTCATGATATTCTATAAGATGGGTTGCCTAACTCTTTTTCTAAGGTCTCTAATAAAAATACACCTTATTTACTCCTTAGTGCCAATCCATGCCACATTGACTTGCATTTGAAAGGACCTTTCTATAATCAAATGCCATTTTAGAATAACTTTTTAGGAAAAACATTTTCACCTCACACACTTGCTCTACACTTTAATGATGTAGTTTGAACTGTTTTCCATCACATGAGACCATTTACTCAAAAGTGGCCCCACTTTTTTATCTTAGTGATAAAAAAACCCCATAGACTTCAATGTTATTTCAGCAAATCAGTCCTTCAAAAACTCAAAAATGCTTAAAGGTGCCATAACATCAAATTTCACTTTTCTGGGGTTTTGGGTGTATAATATGATCTGTTGTGCACTGATGAGGCCATGAGAATGTCCAGAGTGAGAATCAGAGTTCCTGTTTATGGTCTGTCAGCTTTGTCTCTCTGCTCAGAAACAGTTGAATCAGACAGCAGGCTATCATTCTACGTAATTTAATTGCTCCAATAAGAGCACACTATCAAGTAAACAGCGCCCCCCCCCCCCCTCTCTCCCTCTCTCTCTCTCTTCCTAACTCCCCTCCCTGTCTGATTCAGCTTCGTGTATGGAGCTAGTAGTAACTTCTGTGCAGTCAGGTCTGGATTTTTGCTTTTTTTTTTTTTATCCTTAGCAAACTCCGACCGCAGCTTGACCTAGATTCTCCAAATAAGGTCATAGCCAAATAAGGTGTAGCCAATCAAAATGAAGTCAACGTGGTCTCCGGGTAAAGCTCCATATCATCACCGGACCCAACTGTATTACTGAGGAAGTGAGGTCTGGCGTTTCAAAACAATACTCCGCTGTAAAAAATGCAGTTTTTTTCTTTGGAGTATTTACATATGCAGTAATGCCAACAACATAAACTAGTTTTTAACTGCTATGTCATCACTCCTTTAACACATCTAATGAAGAAAATAATTTTTTTTCTTCTTTCATGTGAGGTTATTTGAGCGTGAAAGGGTCTCAAATTTGTAATTTTGGTGTTTTTTTTTTTTTCAAGCATTTTGATCAGTCAGATCACATGCTAATTATTTAGGTCAGTCTTTTGCAAGGGAATTTAGTTCCCTCTCTGTAATGCTCTGCCATCCCAGTTCAAACTAGCATACCTAATAATGGCCTGCCACCTACAGGCTATCTTTTACTTATTTTAACCCACTTTTCAATTTTAGGCAATGGGAATTGCGTGTATAAACTGGAACTTAAAGGGTAAAAATTTTGAACCTCATTGATTTTTTTGGTACTGATGGCTAGGCCAGAAGTCAGTGATGACAGCCATGAAAAAAAATGAAACTTTTAATTTTTTGATAATATTTTCAGGCCATTGGCCAGTCTGTGCCCTTAAGAAGCTTAACGTAACTTTAAAAAAACAAACAAAAAAAACAAACAAACACTGTAACACAAAAAGTAAAGATGCATCAAAAAACATGTTATACCTTTTTTTCGAACTATACCTTTAAAGGGTTCAAATTTTAAATCTCAATGATTTTTTGCTATTGATGGTTAGGCAAGAAGTCTGTGATGACAGCCATGAAAGAAAATGGCAACTTTTCATTTTTAGATAATATTTACAGGCCATTAACGGACATTGGCCAGCGTGTGCCCTTAAAAAGCTTAAAGGGACTTGAGGCAGGAATTTAAAAAAAAATACAAACATGAATGTCCTTTTTTTTCATACTAATGGGTGATGAAGCACTAAATACCAAAAATAACGTTTCCACCCACGTTTCTCTCCGTTGCCTTGAACAGGCTGTGTGCTGCAAAATGCACTGCAATTCGGTGTCCAAATTTCCCGCGCTGCCATGCGGACGTGACGTCAACTGACCTACATCCGCAGTTTTGATGCAGGAAAAAGACGGTCGCGTTAAATTCAAACACTGTAAGCGATAGTTATATGGATTCTTCGGGCGTCAGAAAACGATCTAGTTCAACTGAAAGACCACTAAAAAGTGCAACTACGAAGAAAAAGCTTAGTAAACAACATCATAGCTTTCCAGCTCTGCCATGCGGACGTGACGTCAAATGACGCTACATCTGCAGTTTTGATATAGGAAGAAGCTGGTCGCGGTAAATTCAAACACAAAGTGATAGTTATGGATTATTCTGCCGTCAGCAAACGATCCAGATCAACTGAAAGACCACTAAAAAGTGTAACTACGGAGAAAAAGGTGAGTAAATAACATTATAGCTTCAGTTTGTGCACGCTCCCGTGACGGCTTGGCTCGTGGCTGCAGTTACCTGAAGCGCCAGTCGCGGCAGTTGCGAGTTTCGTTTCTTAATCTTGCCTCAAGTCCCTTTAATGTAACTTTTTCTTACATGTACTACATGTAAGAACTTTTTCTTACACTGTCTACAGTGTTTCTGAGCTGAGGGGCCACCATGGAGCTATGTGATGACCTGTCCACACATTTGTCTGAGATCAGGGTGGAGATACCAGCTCATCTGGAACTGAATACTTTGTGATGGATTTTAGGAAAAACATGAACAAAGTTCAGCGAAAGAAGACGGTATGAACAAAGGTCATGTTGCACACACTCAGCCTGTTAATATGACCAGAAGCTTTTTGGCTGTTTGGTGGTCCAACTCTGCTTCTCAAGTACTGATCATTAGTCAGTCCCCCTCTTCTGGGCCCTCATCATAAAACTACCAGTTTTGACATCATATCAAGGCCCAGTCTGTTCATCTGCAGCTATTTAACTTGGATTACTGGCTTTATTGTCCTGGTTCCACCTGATGCCAGCCTTTTTATAATCTGTACACATTATTTGCCTCTCAAACATGCCAAACACACGGTGACAACAGAATTTGCTGTCTGGTAAAGCAGCAGGAGAGAGTAACGAAATTCAATCCCAACTCATGGGGAAAAGGAAATTAAGTATTAAATCTAGATGCTTCTATTTTCAGATTAAATGTGTGAAGATGTCAGCGTTGGGAGGTTAGAGGAGTCAGAGGGTGCTACACATGACTGCCAGTGCAGACTGAGCTTAGTCTGTCATGGAAAACAAGCCCTTCTCAAATATTTAAGACATATAGATAATTCATATTTTAGTTTTAGATGTTTGCGATCAGGGTGACTTTTTCTCCTCAGATTTGTTTATCAGGTCATTTTTTGGGGTCTGTTCATATTTCATTACTGTTTTCATTCCTCTGCTGCCTGTGGCCTTGGTCACCTTGGTAACCACTGTGTCTTCGACTGCATAAATAATATTACATTCATCTTTTCAGTGGTGAAGCTTTGACAGTCTCAGAATGATCCCACATGAAGCTGAAATAAAGTCAGACTCAGAGAATATGACTTTCATTGGTGGTTTCACTTTATTCATCTCCTTTCAGAGGACTGATGTGACTCAAATGAGTTGAGCTTCGACATGAATTTCCATTCAGCAGCTCTGTTCTTGCACTGTCCTTCATAGTGTCATCATGTGTTTTACACGGGGGGTCAGAGATGGTTTGACAAACCAGATGTTTGAGGAAAATATTAAAATAATCTCCT
This sequence comes from Atherinomorus stipes, assembly GCA_023101725.1. Lineage (NCBI taxonomy): Eukaryota > Metazoa > Chordata > Actinopteri > Atheriniformes > Atherinidae > Atherinomorus > Atherinomorus stipes. The sequence goes on along the minus strand of JALJCO010012583.1, from coordinate 78,043 downwards.
TTCTTACCTCTCACCTCAATACACAAAGCATTCTGAGTACACCTTCCACATGTCTCCTTGAAATAAAGTACGAGATAAAGTCGTACTGAATGGCACAGAAGGAAATCCTGATTCAGTCTTCATTCGCATGAAGGCCTTCTGTGCGACTGGGTTGGATAATATATCAGATTATTTTACGGCTCTTTAGAATGCTGTAGAAGGCTCCGTTGACTTGAATGAGTTTTCCCAACGTTTCAGCGGTCATTATTTTTGTATAATGACCGCTGAAACAATACAATGATCGCTGTCAAGGGCAACTGATCTTTTTCTCCTTTTTTTAAGCTGTAGTCTTACGGTTAACCTGATATTCCTCCGCATCGCAAGTAGTCTGGTCACTTAACGGTAACAAAAACAGCGAGTGAGCACTTACTCGTGACCAAAAATTAATGACTTCTCAATTAATCTGAACAACTTTGGCAAATGTGGAAACTTTGAGTACTGAACTCTTCCGAGTGTCAGGGTCTGCATTCACCCTGTCGGTCAGTATGTCTCGATAATGACCTGCGTTCCATACATCATCCCTTGTATAACATTAACAGAGGAGCATGAGAAATACCAGGACCACAGTGAACATAGTAAAAAGAACCAAGTCTGAGTGTTACCTGGTGTCAGGAGGATGACAGACATGGTGATGAGGGAACAGACCACCAGGATGACCAGCAGAGCGATTGCAATCCCCTTCCAGTTCCTCTGAGGAGGACTGACTCCACCCAGATCCTGCAAAGAGGTGGGTGAGAAAAAAATGATTAGAGGTTAGAAAGGTCCTGAAGTTCATGGTCTATTTCAGATATTATATATAATCATCAAACTAGAGATTTTACTGTATGTCATTGCTTTGTGTTTAAAGGATGTGATGGATTAGAACAGATTAAACCACAGACGCGGGCATGAAAAAGTTCTGCCTTTTTATGCCAGAAGTGGTGCAGTAATAGTGCACTATTACTGCACTATCACTGGCTGAACGATTTGTCCCGCGAATACGTCATCACGTACGGTATCCAAACTTGGCGTGTGGAAACGTCCTTGTTCCAGGCATTCATTTATGCTCTGAAATCGTTTCCTCTGGGCACACAGGCGTTTCTCTGTGTGACTGAATTAGCAGACACATCGCTGGTAAGTGGCTGGCAGTCGGCAGAAAGGGGAACTTTTACATGCCCACATCTGTAAGATGCAAACACAGATTAAAAGCCCTGAAATGTTGCTGATGTTTAGGGCCTTCTGTGCTACAACCACCTGACTGTCTCCTTTTAGATCCAAGCTTGTGCAGGATGTTACTCAAAGGATGAAGCTTCATCTGTAAATCATGTGGTTTCCAAGGGCATCCAGCAGCATCTCAGCACACATATAGCACTGTAAGTTTCAGTTCAACATCAGGGTGTTTGTGATTTCACATCAGAAAAGCTCCAGGTTTAGCCTACTTGGCGGTCTTTCAATTTAATTCAGCTGACGACTCCTGCAGACCATAGACCCGTTGGGACCGACCACATCTATTTACCGTCTGACTTCCTGGTCAGAGGCAGACTATAAAACCAGCATAGCCAAGCTGGAAAAGTTAGTTGACATGACGACATGTAAAATTGATCTGAATGCTCTTCAATGATCCTATTATCTTGGGGAATTCATCTATTCAATTATTTGTAACAGCATCAATAATCCATTTGTTTATCCTTCGTTAAATCTCAAATACACCGTTATCTTTCTGGTTTTTAACATCCGGAATTTGTCTCAGTGAGAGGTTTAACCATGTTTCATGGTCATGTGGTGTGGTTATGTTTTGCAGTGCAGTGCAGCCGCAGTCTGAAGTTGGACAACATTTCTCCATGCAATATTTCAAGGACCAAGATTCTTTGCTTCCAGACAGGTTGTGCTGTAGATAGCCAAAATCAAAGGAATCCTTCATTCTAATTCCTGACAAGTTACATGTGTGTTTGGTATTTCAACCACTTTCGAGATAAACTTTATTAATCCCAATTAGGAAATTAATTCTTAGTGGGCTGCTTATTTAAAGCACCTGCGGAGCAGTTGGTGGAGGACCTTGCTCAAGGGTCCACAGTGGTTTGCCTGAGTGCCATGTCAGGGACTTAAACCTGGGTCTACCGCACCAAGGCCCACAACATTACCACTACGCTACCCCCTCCCCCATTTGGTGTTGATGATGGGAGGGAGACAATGTCATTGATGTTTAGCAACATCCACTGAACATTTCCATGAAAATATTTTATAGCAAGGTCACATGAACATTTTTGTCACAATTGAACTGCTCTTGAGTCTAGAAAAGAGATTAGATCCGTATTTTATGTGACTGTGCCAAAAATTCGGAACAGTTGTAAGAACGGAACAGTTGGAGGAGGTTGGCTGCACAATTGCAAAATCCAGAACGGTTAGGGTGGGGTACCCACTACTGTTGTTAACTTTTCAAGGTTTCAATAATTTGCCTTGGATGAAGGAATTAGCTCTGAATGAACCAACCTGTAATTAGCTATGTTTACATGGATCAGAGATTCCAGCTGATGTGTTACATGGATGCTGGAAAAAGTGATCCGATCAGTTGTATTTACTTGATGGACAGATTTATACGTCCGTAATGCTTTTGAACTGTGCAATGCCTCCTGGTTCGGAAGAAGAGGGGTTTTCAGTTTTTGAATTTATAATCTTTTGACTGTTGGAACGCTCAACAATCTCTCACTCTTTCAGTTTCTAAGAAAACATTGCATCCACCACAGTCCCGTTCTGTTTTGCTTCTGCCGTCCTCCCAATCAGCTTGATGACGTGGTGACGAGGGTTTTGAGCTCAAAACGTTTCAGAAAACAGCCATGAGGCGACGCAGAGATGTCAGACCCCTGCAACGAGAATCCAGATCATTCGAGTGTAGTTTCTTCGAGGAAACCCATGAGACCATGCCCTTAAAGGAGAGGCAGTCCTCAAAGTCAATGTTTGGTGCAGATTGAGTTTGTTTGTAAGTATTTCCTTTTACATGACAGAACATTGAAATTCATCAAGATCAAGCAACAAAAAAAATCATCAACATTTTTGCAGAAATTAATTTTAATCAAAGTGACCAAAACATGCTCAAGTGTTTCCAGGGAGTTTGAGGGAGGGGAGTTTGAGACTAGAAAGACATTTTCTGTCATACTGTAGGTTGAGAGAAATTCCGAAAGTGTTGCACATTCTTTATGCGGGAAGCCAGGAGGGTTTAGGGTTTAGGGGGTGCAGTGAAGATATGTTATCACACACTTCTGAGAATCATAATACTGTAAGCAAGGTTTTATTTATACTGTACATTTCATGAATGAGACAACACAAAGTGCTTTACAATAAAAATGAAAGACACACACTGTAACTTTTAGACCTTAAAAATATGCGTTTCTGACTCATTTTGATTACACAGCAATATTCATTGCATTTTCGAGCCGTCACAGCTCAGAGGCATTCCGGGGCTCAGAAACTGCAGTAAGTTTTCCATCCGGGACGCAGCTGTGATGTTGCAGCCACCTATTGGTTGTGCACCACATCACTTACAAGCAAACGGATATGAACCAGATATGAACACAGTGGGTGTTTTGAATGCGCATCATGCCGGATTTGGTAAAGCAGCGCAAGGAAACATTACCGCAGGAGGAGAGGAAAAGAAAGAAAGGAAGAGACAAGAACAAGAGTCAAGATAAGACTGTCTTTTACTGGCTGGAGGGAATCACAGTACAGGTACGATGCAAGATGGATGTTAGTTTAGCCGCCGATAGGGGACGCGTTACTTAGAAAACTGCTAAAAGTTCTGTTGTGTGTCTTTAAAGCATCAGAGCTGGCTGCAGGGGAACCATCTAAAATAGAATAATAAAAAGATAAAATAAATCAAATAAAATCAGAACTAGATCTATCCATCTAGCACACTGAAAGACCCAGTCTGGTCCTCCACTGAATAACTACACACTGGCTGATTCACCTAAGAACCCAACAGTATATATTTAAAAGAAGAGAATAAAAGAAAGAGAAAGAGCGCGAGAGATGAGACAACAAAGAGTCAACATTCTGGCTGGGGAGATCTCAGAGAAGAGACGAAACGAAGACGATGAAGATGATCATTAGGGGCTGGCTCAAGGAGAAAATCTTTTCTAGGTCATATGAAAGCTTCCTATCATCTGCACAGTGAAGCAAAGCTTTGCATGAGATGCAGTAAACCTGCGAAACAAACAGAGAATATTTCTGGCTCAGAGCTGAGACGCAGAAACATCTCCATGGATGGATCACTGCTTCTTCAACCTTTCCTGTAGATTACAGCTGGTGACTGATGGAGAGCATTCCTGGTGCCAGTGCCAGGGGTCAGTCTTTCTGCATCTCAGTAAGCCGTGATGACGCTCAAACAAAGCTGTTTCTCTATCTGCAGCAGACCGTGAATGCAGCTGGCATCGGCATTCAAGGGCTCAGGCTCGCCAACATCAATCTGAGTGACCATTGAGTACACTGAGGCTGATATTATCTACAGTGAAATAGCTATTCAGGACGTCTGTGAAGCTCCTCCGTGCACTTCCATGTCTGAATCCTGCTATTCCGGAAGCTTCCACATCTGCTGCCTCTGATAAGGTGAATGAAGTCTCCCTTCTCCTATAAATTTATTTTCTATGAAGCTGTTCCTCAATTACCCAGAAAGCCCCGCAGGTGAAACGCTGTGATTACTGCCCACCAACACACCACCGCTTAGTCTGATTGGCTGGAGGAAGGGTGGAGGGGCTATAAAATTGTTCCAGCTCTGATCCTGCAAAACAAAAAAGCCTGAGCTTTTTTCCTGGAAGCCATGATCCAGAACCAGAACCAGACCCAGTCCCAGTCCCAGTCCCAGTCCAGGTCCCTGTCCCAGTCCCAGTCCCAGTCCCAGTCCCTGACCCAGAACCAGAACCAGAACCAGACCCAGTTAGAGTTCAGTTCTGATCCTGCAAAAGACAAAAAGAGCCTGAACTTTTGCCCTAAAAGCCATGACCAGACCCAGTCCCAGACCCAGACCCAAACTCAGTTAATCTTCAGTTCTGATCCTGCAAAACAAAAAAGCCTGAGCTTTTTTCCTGGAAGCCATGACCCAGAACCAGACCCAGTCCCAGTCCCAGTCCCTGACCCAGAACCAGAACCAGAACCAGAACCAGACCCAGTTAGAGTTCAGTTCTGATCCTGCAAAAGACAAAAAGAGCCTGAGCTTTTTCCCTGAAAGCCATGACCAGACCCAGACCCAGACCCAGATCCAGACCCAGTCCCAGTTAGAGTTCATGTCTGATCCTGCAAAACAAAAAGAGCAGGAACTTTCTTTCTGAAAGCCTTGACCCAGAAGCAGACCCAGTCCCAGCCCCAGACCCAGACCCAGACCCAAACTCAGTTAATCTTCAGTTCTGATCCAGCAAAACAAAAACAGCCTGAGTTTTTTCCCAAAAGCCATGATCCAGTCCCAGACCAAGACTCAGACCCAGTCCCAGACCTGGTTAGGTTTCAGTTCTGATCCTGCAAAACAGCCTGAATCTTTCCCTGAAAACCATGACCCATAACTAGACCCAGTCTCAGGCCCAGACCCAGTTCTACAGACAACATAATACCAGCCTTCTGCCTAAATAAACCTTGAGGATTTAAGCTACTTTTCCAAGTCTTCCTTCTCATCTGCTGAAAATGGAAACAAAGCAAATATAAGCAGACATTTCCGGATGCACTCATTCCTCGCAGCCCCCCTTGGATTCATTACAGTAATCAGTTATTAAGACTTGGGCCGCTGCTCCTTTCATTAATACCACAAAAAGCTAGCATGTCCTCGAAAAGTGAGAATAACTCTGAACTGCTCTCCATCACAGCAGGAGATTCCTGCTCATTTTATCTAATTTTCATCTTCTACGTAAGAAACTTTTGATCTTCAACCTCCATTTGTTCCTCTAATTATTATTATTTCTGTGTTTGACCTGCAGAATCTCTTCAGTACCACTGTTGTAGAAGCAAGAGCCTCATTTCTCCATCTGCTCAACTCAACTCATCTTTATTTATAGAGTAACAACACTGGTTGAACAAATCACCGAACACAGCAATGAACCTATGAAGACTGGATGTAGTCTGGGGTCTTCCTCTTTCCTCCCTGGAAAATTCAAGCGATTAGAAAAACAGGCAAAATTTAATGATGACAAAGGCAAAGACTCAGCCAGTGGGATGCTTCTGTTAGATTTCTGCATGAGCTCTATTTGTTCTGCAGACGTCTTTCAGGCAGAAGCCAGCATCACTGCATGAACACAAATGACTGTGTCCACACAGGGTTGGATTCTTTTCCTCTGGAGCCAGGGAGGAAGGGTTGAAGACCTGCATGCGGCTCACGAACTACAGGTTGCAGACCCATGGCATACCCTGAAGCTGCTGGTCAGACTGGAACCAGGACTTTTAGTCTCCTGAAGATTGTCAACTTCTCCATGTGGTATTTACTCCCTATCACTGTCATGTCAACCCGACTGGTCTAAAACTGCGACATGGTGACGTATCCCAGCTGGCTGGACTACAAATGAGAGCAAAAGACAGAACTGAAAGGAGGGAACATGTGAGACAAACGCTGATAAACAACATTCTTTCCTCTGCAGAAGGGACAGTGGATTGTGTCACTGTGCACACATCCAGTACCATCACACTGGAAGGCATGAGCTTCATCTGTGAAGAGAACAAAACCAATAAAGAAAAGATGCTCATTGCAAAGATTTGCAAAACCAAGGCCAAGGCTAACTTTTTCTCATGCAGCACAACCCGACACAAAAACCAGAGTTTCATCCGTGATTCACAAGCGCTTTCATCCGATTCCCTGCCTTGTTTTGTCTCTTTGGCTTTTTGTGTGTTTGCCAATCATCTCCCAATACTTCGCATGAAGCCTGCACCACAAAGGGAACCACAGGGCCATGAAGTGAGTCCTGACACGGTGGATAGTGCACTTAGAAAAACATATACTGTACATTCACCTTAGACAAGAACAAAGACCTGTCTCTGATAAAAGACGTTTTCTATTCAAACTTCTTCACTAGTACTCTTTGAGTATACTCATCACACATGAAGAAAATCTGAGTTTGTCAGATACTGAAAACCTGTGTCTCTACAGTAGTCGAATTATTATATTCTTTGTATTACTGCATCTAAATATCACAGTAAATTACTGACCAATCAGCTTAATGACTTATATTAACAATAATAAAAAAAAAAAATGAATTTTGATTTAAGTTAAATAAAGCTGAAGTTTTATGGAAGGTTTAAAATCCCTCACTAAGAATCCAGGAAATGTGTTTGTGTATTTACTCTAGAATACTGCTGGAGGGGTTGTTGTGCTATACATGTGTTTTACTGGTCAGTTGGTCCTCTTGTTTCTATTCGTTATTCCTGATATCACCAACAGGTATGAAACTGAACTGATAGGAAGAGAGGTAGCATGAACGCATCACTTCCTGTCGTCCGTTCACTGGCTGCTCTGGTCTAGTAAAGTGTTTAGTTTAATTTAATGCTGAAACAACTGCCTCCATATTTTACTGCCTTTTCACAAACAAGGCAGATCTCAGCTTTTAGAATCTAACATTTCTCCTAAATCTGTGCTTTACTGATTTTTAGACTTGTGTTTCTTCTGATTTGGTTGCAGTTGTTAGTTTAAATCACAGTTACACAATTATGTTATTTTCTTTCACTTTCAATCTGTTTTTCTTTTTTGTTTTGTTTTGGGGTTTTTGTCAGATTTACAATAGGTGTCAGAATGCTTCGAGTAAAATACATGGTTTGGGCTGTGATTTGGAAAATAAGTGCAAAATTCTATTTTATTTCTTCTGAATCTGAATTATTGCTCTATTGGATCTGCAACCCTTTCATAGATGCTTTCATGAGGGTCTGAACCAATATCATCATCCTGACAGGCAAATACGAGACAAATACATTTAAAAAATATACAATATAGTCGGACATTAGTTTGGAATCAGACTGTGAAATGAAGGATGCCGTGAGCACCAGCCACACAGGAGCATCCTGCTGCTATGTTTTGAAATGAAATGAAATGAAAATGAATGAGAAATAAAATGGAAACACTGTTTTAATGCCGGAAGGAAATTCAATATTGTAATAGTCCCCTCCACCCCCCACACACACCAATAAAACAATAATGATAATTGCTAATAACGGAGGAAGCCCCCACTGCACACTAAAAAGTCCTAGGTCAAACTGTTGGGTTAAAAAGGGACCAACTAATTTCCGGGTTATTTTAACCCAGATATTTGGGTTTGTTGGATTGTTGCCCCAACTTCTGGGTCCAAAAAATAACTCAATTTTCTGGGTTGGTCCCTTTTTAACCCAGCAATGGGTGGAATAACCCATTATGGGTTAGTCTTGACCCAGGCATTTTTAGTGTGTGAAAACACATTGTTCTTTCTTTTCTGTGTTGTGTAGAGGGTGTGAAGAATCCTCCATCATTTTCAGCAGCTTGTACTGTGTCTTTTTTGGACAATCATCTCCAGCAACTCCAGAGTTATCCCAGGCACAGAACCAGCTTTCTGGATCAGCTTGTTTACTCTCTTCAAGTCTCTGGTTCTGATGCTGCTGCCCCAGCAGATGCTGCAAAGCTGATTGCAGGGCTATGTTTATTCTTGCTCCTCCTGAAGTCAACAGTCAGCTCTAGTTTTGCTGGTATTTAGGATGAGGTGATTGCTACCACACCATTTCACAAACTGACCGATCACTTCTCTGTACTCGGCTTCTTGTCCATCGCTGATATACTATACCCCATAACTGCAGAGTATTCAGAGTATCAGCATTATAGGGTAATAACTTACAGAATGTAAACTATCTCATATCAAAGTAGACTTCTGAGTGGTGGTTTTTGTCATGCTGAGATGATAAATCCATGAGATCTGGGTAATATCCTCAATAACAACCATATAATCTATAATATGACTGTGAAAGTGAACTTCTGGAGATGAAGAGTATTGTTGAGAGACAATTCCATATGTAGCTAGCTGAGATGATGCAGCTGTTAACAGAGATGCTCTCATTCACAATTAAACCCTCCTGAATCTAAAAAAGTTTGCACAAAGGTTTAAGCCTGCAACAAACTTAGAGGGAGGAAAGATAGAAAGAAAAGAATGGCAGAGTTTATTATGGGTGATTTTGCATGATCACTATCTGTTCACGAGAAGAAGTTTCTGGCTTCATGTAACATTAGTGGAAAACTTCCCTGTTGGTTCTTGCATATGGCCAGAGAGGCTGAATCCACTGAGTCCCCAGAAATCCCTTTTACATGAATGATACTCTAATATTTACCATTCTGGAGTGGAATATTCACACATTTAACTTTCGTTCATGAATGGATGGATGGATGGATGGATGGATGGATGGATAGAACCCCAAATTTTCAATGACTGGTAAATAAATGTGTGCAATGGAAAAATCTGCATTTTCTTCTTCTGTTTTTAAATTAGGGTACAAAAAATTGACAGCATAGGAAAAATACTGCTTTTTATAAGTAACCTCTGTAGGAGTACAACACTCTAGGGGTATTTTTCCACTGTTAAGGCTTTGTATCTGAGTTTAGTACAGTTAGTACTTTTCTCGGAGAGTACTACGTTTTCTGTTTTGCTTGTGTATGTGTAGCCCAGGTGAAAAAAAAACCCACTTGACTAAAGAGAACTGGTAAATAAAAAAAGCCATTATTTTCTTCGTTTAATAGTATTAAATCACCGAGAGCTGAAATATCCCACTCAAAGGCATCACCCAGTAATCTCACGCGGGGACACGTATCCCTCAGCAGCCAGTCACAGACTGCACTGTGGAGAAGGGTCTATCTGCGGCTCGCAAGACGAAGGCATGTCATAGAGTGGGCTTGTCGTCGCGTGTCGTCGAGTGACGTCAGTCGACGACACGCCCACCAGGCCTATGAGAGCACGATAAAACCTAACCCTACCCCTGACCCTTCCCCTAAACCTAACAACACCTAGAAAGAAAAGAAAAAAAGAAAAAAAAAAAAAAAAAAAAAAAAACCTAACAACACCCACCCACTATGTGACACGCCCACTATAGGACACGCCCATAATAGGACACGCCCCCTGGGTTGCAAACCGCAGATAGATACACTTGGGCACTGTGCGCATTCAGCCATCAGTGTCGGAAGTAAGATGATCCAGGTGCTCTTTTCGCTTCCGGTTCTCAGAGATTAGCCGCGAAGAGCACATAGAGGACGGACAAAGAGGAAATATTCGGTGAGAAACCAAACGAGGAGTCATACAAGATCACCGACAGCTGTAAACCGGGAGGCAAGCGACCTGACATTAAGAGACGAGTTACGTTGGTAAGACGAGTCGGACATTTGTTGGGGGAAAAAAAGGAGAGATGCTTGTTTGTATTTGGTAAGTGCACATTGCTGAAAGTAATTCAGAGTAATTTTTGGTGCATGCTTTTCTGTTGCACTAGGAGGCCTATAGTGCGGGAGGAGTAATTAAGCACACTTTTGATATCCCTGAAAACTGAATGCATTTTACTTTTGTTGTAATTGCACCTTACAACCCCAGTTATGATAAGTCATCATATCAGTTCAGTATTATTAATCACTTGCCATGATGAAATGTGCTCATTGTTCATAAGAACAGTAAAAATGTGAGTTCTTAAATGTTAATCCTCATACTTGAACTTGTTATATTTTGAATGTTGTACAACCAGAAAGAATGAGATTTGATTTGATTTTAAGATTTATCAATTACATTTAATGTATTAATTATTGCACTTTGACAAAGGAACTTTTAAGATGAAGCATCCAATGATGAACTGTAATGAATGCGTTTGACCTTGTCTACAGGTCAAATTTTTTTTTTTTTTTTTTTGAGCAGACAGTGAATTCCAAGGAGCAGAACAAGATCCCAGATGGCGAGCCGAAGGACCTAGGAGAAGATACGTGTACCATTCCCACATACATTCATCTTTCACTCTCAGGAACCCTTAACACCGGGTGCACCTACAACTACTCAGGGCCCCAACGGACAATTTTATTTTCTGTGCGCACCATCTTTCTTTTATTTAATTTTTCCTTTGTTTTGGGGGTTTATTCAAATATCTGTTATGCTAAACTGCCACTTAAATTGTTCTCTGTAAAAATACATGAGTGGCTACTTAAACTTCATTTCTGTGTTCGTCATTATTGTTGCTAAACATTTGGCTCTTACCTAATCTAGAACTTCTGACGCTAGCCCTTTTGTCTCTATTAGTACATGATTATTATACTGTAATCTATCTCCATATAGGAAAAACAGTTACAGATCTGTAACTGGTGGGCTTGTGGTCAGGGGATTTGGATGGGAAACGTTTGGTTTTCATTACCCCTGGCTATGTGAAGCACTGCTTTTTATGAAAAGAGCTTTAGAAATAAAGATGAACTGATTGTTGAGAGTTAAAAAATTGTTTAAGTTAGTAGAAGTAGGAGACCACTTAAAGTTTAACTTGCAGGTTACTAACTTCAGTCACATTTAGTGTTGAAACCTGCAGGAGGAAATAGATTTTATCATTATTTCTAAATTACATTATAAACAGCTGTTTCATCTTAGAATTTTAGATGACAGGGTAGCAGTGAGATGACAAAACTGAAGTCAAGAATGAAATTTCTGAGTGTATTTAAAGACTGAATTGTTTCCTCATAGATCATAAATCAAGAAGAATAATTGGAAAATGTGTTGAGTCTTTGTGTCCTGAGGTTTCCTTTCTCACCAGCAAGAATCTTCCAGATATTTTCCGCTGATGTGTTGAACTGCTCTCTGTGACAGTAACCACATGTTGCTCATACAACATGTCAATATTTATTCAAGAATCATGCCTTGAATTAAAAACAACACATGGATATTTTATTCCCTTCTACCTGTGAATGCTTGTTATTTTACATGCATCACTTATTATTCATTCATTGGACTGAGACAACGATTAGGACCTTCTTTCAATTAAAGTGATGCAGACGGTAATTGTGCCCGACTCCCTCTGGGACAAATGCCATCACACTCAATCAATACGGTCAATTATTCATCAGGTCAAGTATACTCCAGAAAGCGACAGGCCTGACTGTGTGTTGGAGAATGGCTAATATAATGGTGTTATGTGTTATTTCATGCATGAACTCCATTAGGACCTGACAAACACCGCTGCTGCTAACAAGGCCACATCCACAGGTTTGTCTTTCATCTTTCTGTTACACTACTTTATCCATCTTCACTCCTTCACAGAGATTTGGCTGAAAAAAGGTCTAAACTTGGTCACATCATTAGGTTTATACTGTCACACTTCCCTAAGCATGCTGAATGTTTGGTTCCATCATTAGTTAGCTGATGTGAACATGTAAATGAGTGTAAGACATACTGTAATTATGGTGTTTCTGTTCCCAAACATTCAACAACCACTTTTAGAAAGCTCATTAAAGGAATACCCAGAAAAAAATTAGACAGGGCATAGTTGTCTGTAGTTTAGTTCAGCTTCATTTGTATGGTTAGGGTTGGGTTATACTGTAGTCGTCTAAAGGCTGGACTCAACACCTGGGGACTTGGTCCAACATCCTTCCAGTCTAAGCTTGCTTTCACACTGCTCTTTGAGGGCATTCTAAGGATAGACGGATACATCGGCCGGCCGATATTTGTGTTCTTTGCTGGTTTGGCATGGGTCGATACATTGGGTTTGTTTGCCGATAAGACCACTCAGCATTATACACTGCCCGGCCAAAAAAAAAAATTGCCAACAAAAAAAAAGGTCAAACATTTAACATTTCGTTGGACCGCCTTTAGCTTTGATTGCGGCAGCATTTGATGTGTTTCCAGAAGCTTCTGCAATGTCACCAGATTTATTTGCATCCTGTTGCATCAATTTTTCACCAAGATCTTGATGATGATTGTAGAGTCTGACCACAGCACATCCCAAAGATTCTCAATGGGGTTCAGGTCTGGACTCTGTGGTGGCCAATCCATGTATGAAAATGATGTCTGATGATCCCTGAACCATTTTTCACAATCTGAGCCCGATAAATTCTGGCACGGTCATCTTGGAATATGGCCGTGCCATCAGGACAGAAACATCCATTGATGGAATAACCTGGTCATTCAGTATATTCAGGTATCAGCTGACCTCATTATCTGAGCTCATACTGTTGCTGAACCTGGACCTGAGCAACTGCAGCAACTAGGGATGCACCGATTGTGAAAGTCTGGGCCGATACCGATACCGATGTTTAACGTGACAACTTGGCCGATGGCCGATGTTTTCTATTTTTATCTATTACTTCCTTTGTGCCACAGAAATTTACAAGTCTTTCAGCTCTTCATCAGTCTATCCTTGAATGAGCACAAATTCAATCAGACCAATTTATGAAACAGAAACAACCTTTAATGTCACTTTGTGGTTGACATTAGTTATAACAAGCTCTTTTCTGAAAACTTTTCAAAAACCTGGGACTGATAATCACTAAAAAGAATGCTTCAGTATATTGCCCAACAAAAGTGAGTGGTTTTAGCCTAATAAACAAAAACATACTCAGTGAGAAGATTATTTTCATGGCCCAATAAAAAATATTCGTGGAGCATGTACTGCAAACTGCGCAATGCTGATCTTTTTCTGAAACGGTAAAATATTGCCACATGACCGCCGCCATCTTCGTGGATGCCTTCTACCAGTATCTCCCCCCAGCCGCCCAAAAAAGAGGGGGAAAAAGAGTTTTTCTTAAGCACAGTGTTGATGACACATATAAATCATATATATATATGTATATATATATATATATAGGCTATATAATAATCGGCCACTGCCATCGGCAAATGTCATTTTTATTGGCCGATGGCCGATGGCAGTTAACAAGGCAAATATCGGCCGATACCGATGTCCAGCCGATGCATCCCTAGCAGCAACCCCAGATCATCACACTGCCCCCACAGGCTCATACAGTAGGCACTAGGCATGATGCTGCATCACTTCATCTGCCTTTCCGGCCACATTTCTTCCTGGAAGACGATGGTCCACTATCCTTCCAGTTTTTCATAATGCGTTGGACTGTTCTGAACCCAGTTTTAGTAGTTTCTGCATTTCCTTAGATGTTTTCACCTCTTGATGCCAATGATTTGACCCTTCTCAGACAGACTAACATCTTTTCCACGACCACAGGATGTGTCATTCCACATGGTTGTTTAGGAAATGAGAAGCAGAAGATAATCGCCCATGCAGTAATTATCCAATAGGAGGCTCGTACCTATTTGCTTAGTTAAATCAATGTTGCTGATACGGTCCACACACGCCGACTTCACAACTGTCCTAATGTGAAGCTGAAATTCAGGTCTGAGTCCTGGACTACTCCTGGATGTGTAGCTTGGTTTTAGCCTTTAAGTTGTAAAACAAAAGTTAATGTATTTTCTGCATATAGCAGTAGTAATTAAAAAGGACATCTCTTGTTTGACAATAGGATTAATTTAGGATTAATTTTTTGACAGCCCTAATATATATATATATATATATATGGTAGTTACTTTTCTACTTTGTGATATGAAGAGTTAACTTGTAAAAACAGTTAATCACCATTTACAAAAAGCGGAGTAAATGGTTTTTCATTGCTGTCAGGTACAGACCTATCTCCATTTAACATCATCAAAACCTTCTACTTCAAGTGAGTGTAATTTGGTGAAAATATTCCAAAAGTAAATAAAGACTTTATTTGCAGAAGCAGTTAACTCAGTTTTTTTCTAAATGGTGGTTAACTGTTTTTGCAAATGAACTCTTCATATATTTGGCTTTTGGTATTGTTTAAGGACTACAGACCACGTAGCCTTCACATGTCCTGCAGATGAAACTAAAGGCTGCAGGACACTGTCTGCATAATCCGTTTGTGATTTCTACTGAACAATTTTTATTTTTTGGTCACAACTGTGCCCTGATCAGAGCAATAACGTTATATTTAACAACATCTCCCTGATTAGTCAGTAAGTTTTTTAGCATTAACTAGCATAATAACGTTATGCAGTGCATCATTTTCGGCAGCATAGATATGTGAAAGTGTGTCAGAAATAATAGAAAATAGTGTCACACTAATGAGTATTCACCAAAATGTAATATAATTTTTGTTGTTGGGAATAAAATCCAGTGTTTTCTTTGCCGTGACAGCATCATTCCTCCTCTGCTCTCTGTGTGTCCGGTATTCCTCCTTGATACTAACATTAGTGGACTGAGCAGCACTGAAGTTTACAAGAATTTGCCAAATTTTAAGATTCATGACAAACTAAGAGCACATCAATCAGACGTGTTTTCGCGTAAATATCAATGTTTAAATGATGCTGTCACAGACGTGATGTCGGCGGGATCCCGTCATGGTCGGATGATTGTTCTACACGCAGTTTTAGAAGCAGTAAATACATGAAAGATGGTTTCAGCACAGCTTGAAACTGGTTTGCGTGGCGGAATCAAACCTGCAAGACCCAAAACGGAGCGGACTAGAACTACAGGACTAACTAGGCAGGGACCGGTTAATGGAAGAACCAGGAGTGACGGTGGAGGTGATCAAACATGACGCCTCGCCGTGGCCCCCACATGACACATAATAGCCTTTAAAAATGAGAAGAAAACAACTTACAGTTCCAGCTGAGCTTTAAAAGAATAGTTCACCCTCAGAACGATTTAACTTTATTATCCACTTACCTTCATGGTGACCAAGACTCTGGAACACTTTTTTAATATTTCAAATGCAGCCGGTGATCAGGAATGCTTCTCGTTTTCACCCAACTTTCATATAATGGAGTTTGATCGAGCCCGAGCCAACAAGGTCCTTAGAAGTCCACAAAAACTTGTCAATATTCCTCCATACTGCTCGTCCAATGTAATCCAAGTGTCCTGAGTGGGTAGCGTCCAGAATTTACTCGAAACGACGTCATTTACTATATTTTTAGAGCCTTTTATTCCGTTTGCATTCAGACACTCTTTTACCTCGGAGCTGAAGCGGCATGTTTATAAAGACATCTCTGATTAAACAGCGGATGGACTTTACAGCATATTCTGCAATGAAAGTGTGAAAGCGGCTACATACAGCTTTCATTTAGCGTGTTCTTAAGCTGTCCGTTGTTAGCGTAACAAGCACCGTGGTCAAACATGCCGGTGGCTGTTTATGCTGAAATATGAGTCACGTTTCTGCTTGTTGAACAACCGCTACTTATTGCCTCCTCCAAGGAGGTTTTGTTGTTGAAGTTACAACTCGTGAAGGTTGTATTGCACTAACTGATGTCGCAGCACTCGTTATAATTTCCACCTGGACCACTTCTGTCCTCCTGCCGCCTGCACTCACCCCCCGCTCTCCATCGCTCTCTCTGTCCAAGAGCAGCCCCGCCCCTCAGTGATCAGAGAGCAGCGCTTCATGGCGCTGTGGAAGAAACTGCAGCCATCGGCCACTATCGGAGCCAAGTTCAGCTGATACCGATAGTTTGTAAAACGTCCTATCGGCGCCGATGAATCGGCCAAACCGATTAATCGGTCGACCTCTACTAATTACACATGTACAGATGTGTTCCCTAAGCAATGGCGAATGCTGGCAGCGTTTGGCAGGATTAGTCTATACTGTAACATCACTGTTTTTATATTGCACCCTCGGGAATCTGGAACATTTTAAAGAAATCCTTGTGTTTTTTTTGTTTTGTTTTTTTTCTTTAACTCTTCCACTAGAGATGATAAAACAGACCTGCCATAAATGCACATAAACACCACAGAAATACAGTTTTGCATGTCAGTCTGTGCTGTGATTCCAGATGAATGCAGGAGAACAACCTTTCAGGTACAATGGGGTCACAAAATCATCCAGCACCTGCAGGGCTCGTGCAAACACACTGGGTTAGAGTGAATGATGAAACATGTCAAATTGAAATGGTAATGCCGCCTCTCAGACGATTGATTAAGCCCCTGCCGTCTTCATCCAACTCCTGCTAATCAGCTCATTTTCTTCTGGCCCTACCACGTGCACATGTGTGTGTTTGGCACATCCAGACATATGCAAGGCAGCTCCTGTTGGAGGAACTGAGGTATTTATAGAGCTGTGAGCTTACCCCAGCCTGTACTCTGACCTTGCTGATAGTGTGACAAACGACGAGCTGAAGCTCAGCCATTTGAACAATGACAGCAGGTCAGAGAGGGCAGGAAGATAAAGTACCATCTGGGCAAGCTTATTTTGTTTATTTCCCACTGCCTGTAGAATCATTCACAGACGTGGCCAGAGCCAGTTTGGGTCTTATGGCTTAACATTAGTAAATAATTCAATATCTTAGGAAAATGACAAGCAGCTGAACGCATTGTCATCTTAGCATAACCCTGGTGGTGTCCTGAGGGATGCTACCATCAGCTTCTGATCCCTGTGAGTTCATTCTCAATTAGTCGCTGTTTCTGACATATTCCCATCTCATATATGATGATCAGTTACTGTAACAGCAAGTTCATATCAATTCCTGAACATTGTTATTGCTGAAGAACAGACAGACATAAAGAATTTTGTAATTTGTCCTTTGAAAACACAAAATAGTCCAAGAGGTTTTTGAACAGGAATCTAAAAAGTCTTTTCATCGGTTTGTTTATCTCTTATTTTCAACACCATGCTCTCAATTATCCTCGGTTTGTTTATCCTCCTTTGCTTAAGGCTGCACAATGAGCTGAAAGATAGAGTCTTCTCATATTTAATGCTTCTTTTGTGGATCCCATTTGGATACCTACGATATCTTTTTGAGTTAATAGCCAATACTTTATTTTCATACGTTTAGGTGTCAAAGTAAAAAATATGTAATCTCGGTTATGTATATGGATGAATCTAAATGAGTCTTCCATGTCTTTCAATACTGTCAGTTCTTAAAATGGACTGAGACTTCGGGTGCGTCCCAATACACCCACTAGCCCTACTTTTTAGCCCTACTCCTAAATTTTGCGCGTTCCTGCGAAGGTATTGCTCTTTGCATGTAGGGGAAGTAGACATAACGAGGGCTAGGGGATATGAATCTAGATCTTCAGAGCGAGGGACGTCAGATGCTGACTTGCTGAGGAAGGGCCCAAGAAAAGGGAATGATAGCAACCTCCAGAGAGCGACAGGACTCAGAGAAGAAAGCTCACAAATATACATATGTACAGATTATGCATTTGTTCATAACGTTAGCTAGACTAGCCACGCTAACTAGGCTAAAATACTGATGAAAAGCTTGCGAAGGCTTTTCGGTAGTATACAAAAGACAACAGTAGTGTCACAATTCCTAGGGGAGATTACAAAGCCCTACCCCTTGTGGCTTCAATCTGAGGGTGTAGTGAGTAAGGGCTAGTGGATAAAAGTAGGGGCAACATTGGGATTGGACCCTATTGTAATTTTCAACTGACTAATGTGACAGCATATGTCGTTTTGGTTCTTTGTTTTATTTAACTTCTTTTGTTTCTTTCAGGCAAGGTGATGATGACTAATTGGAGGCAGCTGGCCACTGTCTCCAATAGGCATGAAAGACAGCCCTTACCAGGGAACTGCACGGTATTGCTCACTCTGAGGCTTGCCGTTTGTTTGAGTTGGTTTAGTTTGGTTTAGGTTACGTTGATTTCTTTGGTTAATAAAATTATATTTTATAGATATAAGTTCCCGAGTCTCCTTCTCTTTGTGGTGGTCTACAGGCCGACCATAACACTCATATATGTAGTTTTAATGCATGCCTTAGAATAAATGTGTTCATTTCATCAAAATCTTGAAAGTCCTGAACTATTCATTTAAATAGATTAAAATGCAATTTATTGATATGGCTTGCAAGTGAAAGTCCATCTTTCCATCCACTCATCCATCCACCATGACTCCCTGGCAGTTGCCCTGACAACCTACCTGCCTACCTGTGTGTGGGTAACTAAAATATGGCACAAACTGAGGACTGGGAGATGTGAGAGTGAGAGCCATAGCTCATAAACCATTAGTCTGAGCACATTTGGAGCTGGGTCTGAAATAAAGCAGACAATATTTCCTCCATTTTAATAATTTGTGTCTGTACGATGAAAGTTGTAGGAGTTATAAGCAGCTGTGGAAAATGTTTAAAAAGTTACAGTGCTACTAGAGGGATTTGGGGGAATTTTCTGATTTTTACCAAAACATAACTTTATGGTTAAAACCATAAAAGACATGACAATGACATTTTAGACGGTAAAAGTTTTGTCTTTTATGACCTGTTTAAACTTTGAATGATGTTTCTATGTGACAGTATTGTTGAGTTATATACTGTAGCTCCAAAGTGACCTGTGTTTTGGACAGATTTTGGTCACATTGCATTCATTCCCAAGGGACCAAAAATTACTTGTTCTTTTTTGGGAGGGTTAAGTTTTTCCCAGTTTTCAGCTGCCAAGCCTGAAATAAACTGAAATCTGGGCTTTGTGAGGGCTTGATGACACTGTTGTCATTGTGATGTTATCGATGACCTGCAGTTCTATGTGGGATCACACACACAGACCATGTAATGATGCACATCAGCAGCATACACAAGAGCAGGTGACCTTGATGCAGGCAGATATCCCCCCAGGCAGCTGCTTTGTCGATCTAGGGCTGCTGTGGCTCAGGTGGTAGAGCAGGTCGGCCAATGATCGAAGGATCGTTGGTTCATATCCTGATCCCCCAGCCATGAGTTGTTGTGTCCTTGGGCAAGACACCCAACCCTCCTTGCCTCTAGTGGGGGCACTGCTGGTGTATAAATTTGTGTGTGAATGTTCCGGTGGTGGTCAGAGGGGCTGTAGGCATGACATGGCCACGCTTCCATCAGTCTGTCCCAGGGCAGCTGTGGCCACATACGTAGTTTACCATCACCAAGTACGACTGAGGAGTGAAAGAATGATGGATCTACTGTAAAGCCCTTTGAGTGACTTGAAAAGCGCTATATAAATCTAATCCATTATTATTATTAGCTAAATTTGCTGTGTGTGGGGCAGGGACGTCAGGGTGGGGGCTGGCCTGTCGTCTGGGGGTTCCGGTTGGGCCGCCTGGGCCGGTTGGGGGGGGGGATACTCCTTGGCACTTGGGCCCTGGGCCCGGTGCTGTCCCTGACCCGGGGGCGGCCGACGCCCGGTGGGGTCGGCGGCTGCCGGTCTTGGTCCATTGGGGCCTGGACCCCGAGACAGCGGGGGGCTCCGGCTGGGGCCGCCTCTTGCCGCCCTCTGGGGGATGCATGTCTGTTCTTTTGGGTAGGTGGCTGGGATCTGGGCCTCTGGGTGGCTGCTGGGGGCCTGGGTCATGAGCTTTGCGAGCTTCCTCCTCCTTGCAGAGACGAGGCTGCATTTGCATGATTGCATCACCGTGGAGCACCTCTTATTATGCATGTTGACACTATGGCGCTGCTTCCCACTGCGCTGATTAGGTTTTACCTCTTCTCTGCGTGGTTCTGCGTGTGTTTGTATGATCTGAGGATATTTAAGCCACCCCCAGGTCTTTCTGTAGGGGATTGCTTATTTTGTTTTCCAACAGAGACCTTGGAATGTTGTTTAGGGATTTCTGTACAGATGCACCAGTGAACTGTGTAAGTGGATTCATATTTTTCTCTTCTCTCTCTCTCTCTCTTTTCTCTCTCTCTCCTCCTCTTTCTCAGTCCTTTCTTTCTGTTCCACTAACTTTCATTTCTCCCTTGTCAAGCCCAGCAGTATGGTATGGAATGCTGTTAGAAACAAATGTTTAATTAAAGAAATAAAATGAATAAACAGGATATCAAGGGGAGCTTTGCGTTCATAGAGCTCCCCTTGGCAAAGCAAAACTGTTCAACATAATAAAGCAATCGGATTTCCATTCTGCTTGCTGTGATGCTGGACAGGACAAGTAAAAGAAGAGAAAAGAAGAAGAAAGAAAAAAAAGAAAAGCGCTATATAAATCGAATCCAGTATTATTATTATTATCTAAATTTCCTGAGAAATTTCCTGCTAAAATCTAACATTGTTCTCAGCCATTCAAACCTTCAAAACATGAATAATTAAACTTCAAATAGCACAAAACTACATCACAGGCCCTATTTACACTGAAATTAAAAGTAGCTGATATCTGATCTACAGTATTTGCCCTCAAGTGACACAGATGGGATATTTTCTTGCCAGTGTAAACACTCCAAAATGTTTCAAATCTGATCTTTTTACATCAGATTTGGGCCACATCAGGAGGTCGTCCAAATCTCATCTGTATCCAATCTTTGCAAATACAACCACAGTCTAAACAGCCATGTGACCTGAATCAGATACAGTATGTACAGTATCCGAACCTTGACGTCGTCTTTGGGCAACGTACTTTACTCGTGTACACAGGGAGAGAAGTCAGTACTGTGATGTTTGGTCAGATGGCTAAAAGCTAGCTGCTCCTGTTACATGTTAATTGCTTCTCATCAAGGATGTTTGACGGACTTTACACTTTCCAAACCAGTCAAACTTTTATGTGGAGAGGCCAGACAATGCTTGTTGGAGCCCAAGAGTATTTTCTTTCCCTTTATAGATAAATATAATCAAAATTGGACTATTTTACCAAAACTATAGTTGGAAAGTGTATGAAACAGAATGTGTGGAATCTCACCACTGACATGATACATAGCTGAGAGCTTTCCAATGGTTTCCAGTTAGTTATCATCAGGTTTGATGGCAGCACCCCGTTTAGCCCATTGTTCAGTCACCAGGCAGCCTATGAAATTTAGGGCGCTTTCACAAAGCTTTTTTGATTCGAATCAGAGTCCGTTTGCTCGGAAAGTCCGCTTACTTCGGGGAGTTGTGAATGCGCAAACGGACTCTGATCCGGAACAAACAAGCGGACTCGGTCCGCCTACAAACGTGGGTCTCGGTGCGATTGAAGCGAACCAAATACAGGAAGTGGACTACAGATTGCATAGGCATTGTGGGTAAAACGTTTCACAACGTGGGCAAACGCTACGACAACAAACACACGTGAGGGACTGCGGTATTTATAAAGATGGCTCGTAGTCATACGTGGAGTTACGAGGAAGTAAAAGCTTTAATCGATATCTGGTCTGATGACATCATATCCAGCTCCTCGTACAGAAATAATGTCGCTTAGTGGGGGGAACATAAGTTGTGAGAACCTTCTTGTACGTGCGTCTTGTCCTCTCCTACGGTAAATCCGAGAGCAGCGCCACTTGAGATTTTCATTGTTGGCCCGCTAGGCTCGTTTGGCAATAGTGTAACATGAACGCGATCTCGGTCCGGAAGACCACCCCCGCCCCCAAGCGAACCGAGTCCCCAAACGGACCGAGTCTCGCGGACTATGCTTTCTGAATGCACCATAAATCCTATCCTTGGAATGTCGATTGGAACATCCAGAGGCAAAGCACAAATTTATTTTGAAGGCAACATGCAGTAGCAGTCGAGCCAGTAGTCGTTAGCCCACTTTATTGATCTTTTTGCCACCCAAATATCACTGACATGCCTGTCACATCACCCCAAACAAACTGCGCATGGCAGTCACTTTGGGGTCTGCAAGCGTTTACATTGGAGTCTGAAAAAGGTCTGATTTTACTTGTAATGTAAACAGCCATCCAGATCTGGACAAAATGTCAAGTCACTTTTGACTGCAGTGTAAACGTAGTCACACATGAGCAATCTGGACCTGAACTTAAGACTGTTTTCATACAAACCAAATATGAAATGAGAGTCCCCACCCCTCCGCTCTGTTCCCTACTACAGGTTTACCTTGCAGAGCAGGTGCAGGAGGCGAAGCTCCTTTGTTCGCGCTGAACAGCAGCTGTTGGACAGTCACCAGACTATTCTCCACGATTGGCTTTCCCACCCTTCTCCACTCTTCAATGGCACCCCCAAGGGGTGGCCAGGGGTGGCCATGGCCCCCTGAACAAAAAACTGGCCACCCCAGCAAAAATGTTATTTTTTCCTTGTATATTAACTTTTATGTACTATTAACACAGCACAGCATACTTTGCTTATATTTGAATGTCAAAATATTTATGAGCTAATGAAAATGAAATACTTAAAGGTGCCATGACATCAAATTTCACTTTTCTGGGGTTTTGGGGGTATAATATGATCTGTTGTGCACTGATGAGGCCATGTGAATGTCCAGAGTGAGAATCAAAGTTCCTGTTTATGGTCTGTCAGCTTTGTCTCTCTGCTCAGAAACAGTTGAATCAGACAGCAGGCTATCATTCTACGTAGTTCTATCATTCTACGTAATTTAATTGCTCCAATAAGAGCACACTATCAAGTAAACAGCGCCCCCCCTCTCTCTCTCTCCTAACGGTTTATGCACCGTCCGCTCCCCCCCTCCCCTCCCTGTCTGATTCAGCTTCGTGTATGGAGCTAGTAGTAACTTCTGTGCAGTCAGGTCTGGATTTTCAAACAAATGGATTTAAAAGAAAACTTCTGCAGCAACACTGAGGGAGGGGGCCACAACCTTGTCATTACCTGTAAGTTTATTTATTTTCTAAATGCTGTCTTGTCTGATAAACGTAGCTCACACTGTCTGAAGTGCCCATGTTGCTAGCAGTTAGCCTTTAGCAAACTCCGACCGCAGCTTGACCTAGATTCTCCAAATAAGGTCATAGCCAAATAAGGTGTAGCCAATCAAAATGAAGTCAACGTGGTCTCCGGGTAAAGCTCCATATCATCACCGGACCCAACTGTATTACTGAGGAAGTGAGGTCTGGCGTTTCAAAACAATACTCCGCTGTAAAAAATGCCGTTTTTTTCTTTGGAGTATTTACATATGCAGTAATGCCAACAATGTAAACTAGTTTTTAACTGCTATGTCATCACTCCTTTAAGAAATATTTCTCTAGAACTCCCATTTTCTGCCATTACTCTTTTGCTGTAGTCCCTCACAGGTCTTTCAAGCCTAATTAACTCGGCCTTTCTTATGCAAATTCATCCAGGAAGGTGCCACCCAAAACTGCCCTAACCAGTGTCCAATGCCCCTTTCACATTCGCACCTATTTAGCCCGGCCCTCATTGGGCTGACACCACACCACACTACCTTTCATTTGTTCAAATTACAATTGAGGCGTCTTCAGCTATGGTTTTCAGTGTGGGTGAGGTCGTCATAGTGAAGTGTTGGGAAGTCATTTGCTTGCAACACACACTGAACAACAGTGGAGGAAGTTGAGCTCGATTTACCTGCTGTTCGTTTTGTCAACACCGTTGACCATGGTGTTGTGGGCGCGCAGCCAGTATACGTAAAAAGGAACGCCCCCAGTAACTACGGCAAGCCAAATTTGAAGTCAAAGGAAAATAGTGCTCACTTGTTCGTTCATTCTGCGCAAAGTATTGGTGAAATGAAGCAGTTTTGCTTCAGATAATGCCTTATATAGAGGCCCATTCATTCTGCCCCCTTCACATCCATTATATGGATATACGCAAACCTACAACACATCTGAATACAGTACCATCCAAAGGAGTCAGAGTGATGCAGAAATGTTAATGGTGAGTAATTGCACGTATTAATTCCTAGAAATAAGGTCCACGTTAAAAAAATAAAAAATTTATTCTTAATAACTCTTGGCCACCCTGTTATTTTCTCTGGCCGCCCTTTAGTCACCCCTAAAAAAATTTCTGCAGGCACCCCTGCCACTCTTGTCTTCACATCTTTTGCTATGCCTGAGTATAAATAAAAAAGGTCAAACTACAGTCTTATTCAGCCTGAGACCTTTCAGGGGATGCCAATTTCACATCACTGCTATGTTGTATAAAGAACAGTGGTAAATTATAACTGAAAATCTTTCTCTAAAGTTTAAAAGAGAAAGAAATTTGGAGTCTTCTTAGCATCCATTTTGCCAAAGCAAAGCCACTGGTAATCTTATAAGCCACTCAAGTCCTATTAGGCAAGGTTCATTTGAAAAAAAAAGGAAAAACAAAACAAAGAAAACCTGACTTATCACTTCAATAGTAACCCTTTTAAATAAATAGAGGATTAAGTCATATTATCTAAGCTCACATTGTGTTCATAAGGCTTTACATGCCTCTTGCATCATGTGAAATGTTCTCCTTTCTGAACGATTTTAACTCAGGGGAAGGGGGCGTAACATGGTAAATTGGGCTATGAGCCCTATAAGGCATCGCTGCACCATGTGATCTTAAGAAACCTTTGTTCATAACCTTTGGCTCTGAGTTATCAAAACTATATTTCTAACAGTTAAGAAAATGAAACTGCTTGGGGTTCATTCAGATACAAAGAACTAGTGTCTGCCAGAGCTCTGACTGGAAGTCTGCGATCAAAGATTACGAAGCAGACTGACTATTTTTAAATGTGTTTTTTTTTTTCTGTTTTGAACGAGTCACAGACATTCTTCTCACTTATCAGTCAGTCTGAGTCAGTTACAGGCACGACAGGAAAATAACAGCAGGTATGTGAAGTTATTCAATAAACCAGCTTAAATGAGTAACTGCATCACATCTGTAGAAAATTTATTTTCAGCTAATCAGAGTGGGACAGAGGACATCTCAGGTAGACAACATGCCTACACACACACATCCCATTTCAACCCCTACTCATAACTAATAATACTTCAAAGTACTTTTGCAGTAAGATACCAAGCAATAGAAAAAGTAGAGTGATGATCTCAGCTGTTGTCTTTTCTTTGACATGCACGTCACAGACTAAAGAGTGATGCAAAAAGAGGAAGTCTCCATATCAAACAGATTCTCCTGAGCACAGCCTACTGTGCCCCAAGCTAGCTCAGCCTTGACCGGTGTTGAGCAAAAAGCATGAAAGCAGGAAGTAAAGAGAAATAATGACTGACAAAGTGAAAAGCATGTGAAGTATCAAGTACAGAGATGTTCAACTGTCTACTGAGTTTCTGCCAGGCATTACAAGGCCAGGATGCTGGAAATCCTCTCCATAATTAACCTGAAAATGTGGACCAGTAACAAATTTCTAAATCCCGCTGACTAATAAACACGGAGTAAACTTAAACACAAAGAAACTAGTTTGAAAATAACCCCAAACATTTTATCCAGTTCCTTTTATGAATGAGTAGTTTCATGAGAAAAAAAGCGAGTTAAGTCTTGAAATACAAGAAAAAGCGTGATATAAATCTAATCCATTTTTGTTATTATTATTACACTCAACTCCACAAAGTGGCAGTAATGCATGCATTCAGTGGCAGCAGGCTGTTTATCAGTCGGGAATGAAAAAGGAAAAGGACGTGTATCACATCACTAAACGAGTGGAAACTCGTTGTTCCACTCAGTCTCTCTGACAGCCTTCTCCAGCTCCAAGTTCATACAGGAAAGTCCTGCAGACTGACAGCTGGGCTGCATGCTCCAGTCCCCAACAAGCTGCAAGACCTGCACACTCAAAAGTCCTGGATCGAACTACTAGGTTTAAAAGGGACCAACTAATTTCTGGGTTATTTCAACCCACACATTTGGGTTGTTGCCCCAACTTCTGGGTTAAAATAACCCAACATTGTCGTCAATATAACCCAGCTTCTGGGTCAAATAATCAACCCGAATGTTGGATCAAAGCATAACCCATTTTCTGGGCTGTTCCCTTTTTAAACCAGCAGTGACTTTTTGGTGTGTGCAGGACTGGGTGGGAATCCACAGGACTCCAGTTCTCAACACCATGACCATCACGTACACCTTTTTAAAGCATCCCTACAAACATTTCACCCTAAAATGTGCTTCCTGCAAACCTCAGTCCACTTTTAACATGTTGAGATGTGAAGATTGATATTTTACTTTTGTACTTATTCTGTTGTAAACTATCTCGGCCTCAGGTAAAAGCTCCTGTTTACAGGAGTTGCTCAACTCTGCAGGGCTAACATCAGGTCCACACATCTAAGAAACTTTGTGTCGACTCGTTCCTTCTAAGCTCACGTTATTTCAGTATAAACAGGAATACTGCAAAAGGTTTGCACGGCTCAGGAAATGAGTACTGTTTTAGTATGCTTTAGATTTTCATGTCCCAGCTAACCCCCAGATTCCACATCCTCCGGTCCGCACCGGTCCGTTCCACTGCGCATGGCGCAGCAAACACGTTGGGAAGTGCAACACCCACTACATGCACACAGCTCCGTCCCGCTGCGCTCCGCCAGGTCTTGGAGCCCGGGGAGAGCATGCGCGAGGCATGCTGTGACGGCATGAATCAAATGGCCTTTCACAATGATCAACATGTGTACAATTTAGTGAATAGCAAATCCAGCACACATGAACCACACGAGAACACACACAATATAGAGTTCAGTCTTTTTTTAAATGTCCCGATCAATAGAAACAAGTGTTTTACCTTGGGGAATTTCCTGTTTTCCATTTTTGTTCATATTAATGTCCTGATCTGTACTCTATAATGTATGTAGACTGATGTGAAACACGTACGGTACGGAAACTCTGGAGGTGATTTTTAATCAAATTGTAGTTTTTTATGTATTTTACGTTTGGACAATCAGGGTATAGTCCATGTTCCATGTTCATGTTCCTGTTTAGTGCAATCTGGGCTGCAGGGATTGATCCCGCCTGCGCTGATGGAACAGAAATTGGACTGGCTCTGCAATTTGCGCACCGTGCAACGCAGAGGCCGTACTTCAACGGAGCCGCACGGAGCATGTGGACTGCAGGTCATTAAATAACATAGCAGCGTGTTTGCTGCGCCGTGCGCAGGGGGACAGAACGGAGCAGAGTATGTGGAATCTGGGGGATAGACATGAAGAGGCAGAAGTTCCAGTAAAAAGCTGATCATCACACTGGAAAATGCACTCTAACTTTTCCAGGTAAACTAACTTTGACTGTCTTTGAGCTTCTGGATGCACATGGTCATTGTTCTGTTAAAACATTCATTGCACACCATGCTGTTGTCTAACAAAGACAAGTGTCTGAACTATGAATAGACCGTAAAATGTTCTGGTTCAATGACAACTTGGGTCTAAATGGTCCTTCTCATCATCCTCTTCTTCAGACCTAGGCGACACCAAACACGGTACAAGTTATCAAGATGTTAACATTTTTACTGTATGTTGTAGCTGCCACTGTTGGTAGCTTTTCTTTCAATAAATTGTTTAAAATGAAGGAATTACCACATGATTCCACTTCACTGTCCAACATTCATGATATGATATCAGTAAGTATTACGTTATATTTTCCTCACCAAAAAAAGTTGAATAAAAAAAGTTGTACCCAAAAGTTGAATATTCTTAACTTTTTGTGAGATATCAAAACCTCTGAGGGAGAGCGGGTAGCCTAGTGGTAGCGTCGTGGACTTTGGCGCGGGGGGACCGTTTCGTGTTGGGGACCCAGGTTTGAGTCCCTGACACAACTCCTAGGTGAACCACTGTGGACCCCTGAGCAAGGTCCTTAACTCCCCCAGCTGCTCCCCAGGCTGCTTTAAGTAGCAGCCCACTGCTCTCTGGTACTAATGTACAGAGATGGGTAAAATGCAGAGTCTTAATTTCCCCTTGGGGATCTTAATAGTATAACAACAAAAAAAGAATGTTTCCAACGCCTTGTTGGGTCAATGCCATTAAGCATTAACACAGTTTTGGAGGAAACTGACTCCAACCTGGTAGTAGCAGGTGGACCAGGTAAACTAGTCACCTTGTTGAGTGTAATTTCATTTCTGAATTCAATTTATTTATCTATCAGTACATTCCTGTCACTTTTCATCTAGTAACATCAGCTTCAGTGATATCACATAATGGAAATTACATTCTCCCAGTAAGAACCTTCAACATTTACTTACATTTACCCTTAAAATCAATTTTTAGGTTTAATTTTATCTAAATACACTTTGATATTGCTTTTTTTTTCCTAAGCTTTGCTAAGTTCAATGCTTGTCCAACTGAAATTACTGAAGCAGAAAAAAAGAGAACAAAGTCTAATTTAAAAGACAAAATGAGCCGGGAGAGGATTTAATGAGACGTATTCATGTGCTTCAGACCATTGTGGTGGATAAATCTATGTTTAAACTACCTACACCATGTGAAGGACATGGGGAAAGGAAGCTAATTCCATTAATAAGCTTTACTATGAATTTTGTGCACATATTTAACAGCAATTTCATATCATTTACATGGTGGGTGCTGAAGTCTTTGTCTGTCTCCAGCAGTGAAATCTCTGATTTGAAGGCAATTAGACACAGCTGACTACATTCCCACACAATTACATTTCAGCCGGTGGAGGAGATTCTAGCCATTTCCTCCTCGTTCAGAAACAAATCTCATTCATCAGGGGAAATAAAAATTGAAAGGACAAGCTGACAGCAAAAGGAACAGAAACTGCATGGAGCTGAACGTGTCTGGACAAGACAGGAAATTCTCTGCGTGGGGTTGAAAGTCAACTTGTTTTTCAGACCTGTGGGGTGACATTGGAGGATTCAGCAGGCATTGAGCTATAAAATTGCTAGTTGAGAGGGAATTAGTGGGGATGGAGAAGGAAGGACGGCACCACTGGGTGTCAGATGAAGAGGTGCGTCTGCAGCTGATATCATCTCACCATTGGTTTTGTTTGCAGTGGCTTTTCACCACGTGATCATGAAGTCTAGTGTCTTAGCAACAGTATTTCTTCAGTGCATCTACAAGTTCAGTCCGATGAAAAAAACTCATGTCTTTCATCAAAATGAATAAAAAATAAAAGTATGGGCCTTTTACCTTTAAAAGTCCAAAATATATTTTTCTAATTTTAGTCCATCTGTTGTTTTCATAAACACACCAATTTGTAGAAGCTTAACCTTTAATCCCAGTCAGCATCCAGAACATTTAATTCCAGTCTGCACACAGAACCTTTACTCCAAGTCAGCATCTTGAGCCTTTAACCCCACAGTCAGTCAGTACCCAGAATATTTAATTCCAGCCAGTATCTAGAACATTTATTTCAAAGTCAGCATCCAGAACCTTTTTTTCCAGCCAGCCCCCAGAACCTTTAATCCTAGTTAGCACTCTGCACCTTTAATCCCAATCAGCATCCAGAACCATTAATCTCTGTCAGCATCCAGAACCTTTTTCTCATTCAGCACCCAGAAGCTTTAAATTCTAGTTAGCACTCAGCGCCTTTAATCTCGGTCAGCACCCAGATTCTTTACTCCCAGTCAGCATATAGAACCTTTAATCCCAGTCAGCATCTGGAAGCTTTAATCCCAGTCAGCTTCTGAACCTTTTTTCCCAGTCAGCATCTAGAACCTTTAATCCCTGTCAGGATCTAGAACCTTTAATCCTAGGTAGCACTTAGCGCCTTTAATCTCAGTCAGCGCCCATATTCTTTACTCCCAGTCAGCATTTAGAACCTTTAATCCCACTCAGCATCCGGAACCTTTAATCCCACTCAGCATCTAGAACCTTTAATCCCAGTCAGCATCTTGAACCTTTAATCCGTGTCAGCATCTAGAACCTTTCATCCCAGTCAGCATCTAGAACCTTTAATCCCAGTCAGCATCTAGAACCTTTAATCCTTGTCAGCATCTAGAACATTTAATCCCAGTCAGCATCTAGAACCATTAATCTCTGTCAGCATCTAGAACCATTAATCTCAGTCAGCATCTAGAACCTTTAATCCCAGTCAGCATCTAGAATCTTTAATCCCTGTCAACATGTGATACACTTTAATGTCAGTCAGCATCTAGAAGCATTAATCTCTGTCAGCACCCAGAACCTTTAATCCTAGTTAGCACTTAGCTCCTTTAATCTCAGTCAGCTCCCAGATTCTTTACTCCCAGTCAGCATCTAGAACCTTTAATCCCAGTCAGCATCTAGAACCTTAAATCCCAATCAGCATCCAGAACCTTTAATCCCACTCAGCATCTAGAACCTTTAATCCCAGTCAGCATCTTGAACCTTTAATCCGTGTCAGCATCTAGAACCTTTCATCCCAGTCAGCATCTAGAACCTTTAATCCCAGTCAGCATCTAGAACCTTTAATCCCAGTCAGCATCTAGAACATTTAATCCCAGTCAGCATCTAGAACCATTAATCTCTGTCAGCATCTAGAACCATTAATCTCAGTCAGCATCTAGAACCTTTAATCCCAGTCAGCATCTAGAATCTTTAATCCCTGTCAACATGTGATACACTTTAATGTCAGTCAGCATCTAGAAGCATTAATCTCTGTCAGCACCCAGAACCTTTAATCCTAGTTAGCACTTAGCTCCTTTAATCTCAGTCAGCTCCCAGATTCTTTACTCCCAGTCAGCATCTAGAACCTTTAATCCCAGTCAGCATCTAGAACCTTAAATCCCAATCAGCATCCAGAAACTTTAATCCCAGTCAGTATCTAGAACCTTTAATCCCTATCAGCATCTTGAATCTTTAATCCCAGTCAGCATCCAGAATATTTAATCCCAGTCAGCATCTAGAACCTTGATTCACAGTCAGCATCTAGAACTTGCCATCCCAGTCAGCATCTAGAACCTTTAATCCCAGTCAGCAGCCAGAACCCTTAATCCCAGTCAGCATCTAGAACCTTTAATCCCTGTCAGCATCAAAAACTTTAATCCCTGTCAGCATCTAGAACCTTTAATCCCTGTCGGCATCTAGAACCTTTAATCCCTGTCGGCATCTAGAACCTTTAATCCCTGTCAGCATCTAAAACTTTAATCCCTGTCAGCATCTAGAGCATTTAACATCAGTCCTACCAAGCTGTTGAATTTTCTCAGTACCCCTAGTGAAATCTAAAAAATACATGGTTATGCAAGTGTTAATCCTAGTCAGCATCTAGAACCTTTGAGGGTTTAAATAACAGTTGGTTGAAAATTCTTCAAGACCAAGGGTTCCTGTAAGTATCTTTTTTTGTTTGTTTGTTTTACTGGTAGAGTAATTAAGATGTTTAAATCGTTTTTCTGTAAATCGTTCTAACTCCCAGTCAGCTCAATCCAGACAGCTTCAGCTGGACCTCTCTGGTTTTAAACACTCAGGGATCAGCTCAGAGTCCCCCATCCCGGCAGTAAGCTAGTTATGATAGGCTGTCACATGAAATTATGCCACACATTCATCCACTTTCAATACCCGCCTAATCTGGTTTATGGATTCTGTTTTATGCCAGCTGCTATCAGGTGAGAGGTGGGGTTCAGGTCATCGGTCCATCACAGAGTTGCCTCAACAATGACTCAGCTTTCTTATAAACGCACCATTCTTTGGCTGGTGTGTGGAAGCTGGCGTACCTGGAGAGAAGCTGTGCATGCATGGAGGGAACATGAACGCCTCACTGTCAAAGTCAGACTGCAGACCATGTGAGCTCTGTCTGACCTCATTAGCATGCTGGAAATAAATCCATCTGTAAATAAACCGCATCACCGTTGTTTTTCATATCAGTTTGAGACTGCCAGTAAAAACTGTTTGACCTTTACAAATTTTACTCAACTGATAGCTGTGCAGGCATGAATTCAGACTGCTGCTACAAATGTCAACTTCCTGAATGCAGGGCAAATTTAAACATGGCTGAAAGGTGTGGCGCAGCAAGAGCTGAAAGGAAGGTTTGACAAAAATGCTCAACATTCAGGCCAGGGGTGTCACATCAGAGCTGAGTTGCAAGGGAAGCACAAAGGCAGCAGTTCCAGTCACTCAATCAGGTTATATTTAGAGAATAAATACTTCATGTACGCAGGATGTACAGGCTGATTTCAGTCCAACACACAGATCTATATAAAGATCCAGACTTACACTTATGGTTCAAACATGAACTGTAATGTGTAATCCCAGACATTTCCATATTTACTTAACTGATATACTGTAGAACATTAGAAACACATGGCTGCCAATGTGTTGTACACAGCACAGGGAAATAAAACATTCCACTCACAACCAGAAACCCTGCACTCAAAAAACACATTAAAAGAAAATACACTAATATGTCTGAAATGTAGTAGGGAACTCTTAAAAACTAAAACACTGAAACAAATTAAGACAAAAATACACTATTAAACACATTTTTAAAACTGATATTTCCAATGTATTTAATCATGTTTTCTTTAAAGAAATTAAAAAGCAATTAATTTCATAAATCTATATTCAACCCAGCTCTAACCAAAACTTATAAAACTTATTTATATGCACAGAGATTTTTAAGAATATTTAATATCTGTAAAAGCCAAATAAATCCAAGGTTGAACAGCTTTTTATACACTGCCAAGCCAAAGAACATTACCACTTTATGAAAGGTCCAGCTCTAATGTCCTCCTAAAGGCAGGTACACACTACAGGAAAATCAGCCCGATTTATGTCCCGATCTTCCCTTTACAATCAAAGCCAGCAAAGGTCTGATTGTCGGATGTTTGCAAAAAACATCGCATCTGATCTTCTCATGGTGTGATGTGAGTTACGAGTGATTTTGTTCGATCCGATCCGCTCGGAAGGAGAGATCGAAGATAATGAACGTTTAATATTTGCAACTAGAAATCCTGGTGTGTGTGGTGTTCCGTGAGGACCTGAACACTGTTCACAGCTGTGCAAAATCAAAAACACTGCTCTCACTGGGAAATCACGTGGAGGCTCCAGGAACAACAGCCAATCAAAACGCAAGAGCTAACAGCTGACTAACAGCTGACTGACGGAAAAGGAAGTAAACACAAACAAAGAGCACATAGCCATTAGCTTACAGCCCTGCTCTCCAAGCGATCTAATGCTTGTGGCCATTTTTATTCACCTCCAACTCGCGGTCATACAGCCCACATTCTTATTACTCTCTATGACTTTTTCCACAATGTTTTTTTCTATTTATGCATGTTTGTTTCCAGAATGTAAGAGGCTGAAAAGTCAGCTATGTTTGTTTATGCTAAAGTAGAGAAGGCTCGCCGCGAAATCTCGTCACAAAGTCTCATTTAATATCGTGAGATTTGGGATGTTGACAGTGAAGAAGCCCATTCTCTGCTGACGAATCAGTTAGTGTGGGGTGTTCTCCGTTGTGTACACCCCACACTATATGATCAGAAGAGGCAAATCTTGTGTGATTTGTGTTTTGTAATCATCAAGTGTGCGGTCTCCACATCTATGAAGGTCTCAGGAATCCTGTAGTGTGTACCTAGCTTAACCAACAGACGTAAACATGAACACATCATTCCTGTGCTGTTTTAACAGCACTGAATGGTCTTTGTTCGATTTATCTGTCAGAACTTCTGAAAACCCACCAGCCAGCAGTTTTACAGTCAACATCTGTTGACCTGAGGAGTCCAGGTGCAAGCGGTCCTTTTCAGTAGCAGGTTCAACATTCTGGAATATTCTTCCCCAAGTGGTCCATCCCATCACTGACCTGCTTCTATTCAGAGCTAAACTCAAGACTTATTTATTTAAAGGGACTTGAGGCAGGAATTTGAAAAAAACCAAACATGAATGTCCCTTTTTTTCATACTAATGGGTGATGAAGCGCTAAATACCAAAAATAACGTTTCCACCCATGTTTCTCTCCATTGCCTTGAACAGGCTGTGTGCTGCAAAATGCGCTGCAATTCGGTGTCCGAATTTCCCGCGCTGCTTCGCGGACGTGACGTCAAATGACCTACATCCGCCGTTTTGATGCAGGAAATAGACGATCACGTTAAATAAAAACACTGTAAGCGATAGTTATGGATTCTTCTGCCGTCAGCAAACGATCCAGATCAACTGAAAGACACTAAAAAGTGTAACTACGGAGAAAAAGGTGAGTAAACAACATTATAGCGTCAGTTTGTGCACGCTCCCGTGACGGCTTGGCTCGTGGCTGCAGTTACCTGAAGCGCCAGTCGCGGCAGTCGCGAGTTTCGTTTCTTAATCTTGCCTCAAGTCCCTTTAAACAGGCCTTTAACATTTAATATTTTGATACTTTGTTTTAATGTGTTTTGTACTATTAGTACTTTCTCTGATACTTCCTACTGTAGTTTTATTGTTTTGTTCTTATTTGTTTTTCTGACGCAAAGCACTTTAGTCAACTTAAACATTGTTGGAAAATACCAAAGAAATAAAATGTAGGGATGCACGATATTGGAATTTTAGCTGATATCCAATATGCCGATATTTTAAAACTCATATGGCCAATAGCCGATATTGACACCAATATTAAAGCTGAAAAATAAGCAGTCATTGCAACCAGCAGTCATTCCACACCGCCAACATTTTGTGTTAATCTGTGTGCTGCAGTCCATGTAGTTGCCGAGACATGATAAAGCTGTGCGGTGTGGCCTTTTGAGTTTCTATGCCCGCGGAGGGGGGAGGGGGAGAAGAAGAAGGAGGACGTGGGAAAAAATAAAAATTGTTCATCACCAAACAGGACATTCGTTTTACAAAAATCCGGCTACACATAGGCCATTCACTCTCATCAATTCAGGCTATCTGGGCTTATTAATGTTGTTACTTCCATTAATAATGCTGTAAAAATAATGTTTGGAGAAACGGTGGTGTGCGTTTGGCCGCAGGTGTTTTTGTGCAGATATGGTGTCGGCTGCTTTGCAAATGCGCGGCAGCATGCTCGCGGTGAAATCTGCGCTTTTATCTCCAACCACTCATCCAGGCTCAGGACGCCCATAATATCAAAATTCACCACAAAGTCTTAAAACAAATGTAATCCAACAAGTCAGTTGAACACAGAGCAGTTGGTTGCTAAGCAACGCAACGTCTGTTTATACTGGCGCAGGGATATTTTGTGCTGCGGTCTACCGGATCTACCTGTGGTTACAGTCTGTTTTAGCACGGGAATGCAGCTCAGCCAATCACATTTAAGAATGAGAAACACCCATTTTATAATATTATTTCCTAAATGTCTCTGATGCTTAAGTGTGGAAATATGACTGAAAGACTTTTTTATTATTGACTTTAAGAAAAGATTATGAAATGGTTACTAATTTTCATAACATAAAACATTTCTGTCTACAAGTAAAAGTCAACAATATAAATATAATGCACATGGCCACTCATAATCGGGTTTTTCTAGAAAAGTTGGAAGATTTTGGAACAAACTATTTATTTACTCACAGAGGAGAGGAGGTGATAACTATCTCGAGCGATTAATGAAGTGAAAATGATGAGTTGTGACCTAAATCAATAGATAGCGTTCAACATTCTGAGCCACAATTCTGCTTTTTGCTTTCCTCACAGATTATAGCACCTAGCTGGCCTCAGCACAAGTTTATCATTCATTATTCAGACAACCCAACACAACAGCTGGCTGACAGCATCCATGGCTCCGAATGAAATGTGACGTAAACACCACAGCTCCACTGGTCCCACCATTCTTCACATAACACACTGCAATCCCGTCATTTCCTTACAAATACAACCAAACAAGCTCAGAGTGCATTTACTGAATGTAGGACCTTTTTACCAAAGTTTCCATTATATATTTTTGTTTTAGTTTTATAATTGAACTCCTTTATGAGCATTTTTCTTCTTGTCGCTGTAATTTTACAGTTCTTACTGTTTTTATGATCATTTATTTATTTATTTTACTTTAAAATGTGTTTAACTCCAGTGTTTGGGGATCCTCCTGCTCAGTCTGCAGGGTTGTTGCCATGGTGATCACCTCGGTCTGGGTGGTAGGGGTCCTGCATTGCAGCTCTATGGCTGCGGTGTGGACCCCAGCCAGCCCTGAACCGGGTGGTTGCTATGATGACACCCTGTGGTCATACTATAGGTGGGGAGACTCCTGGTGTTTTGGCGGATCTGGTTTTCTCACAGCTGCATCAGGTCAGATGATGATTTGTGTTTGTATTTTTTATCCCAACATTAAGCAAGAAGAAAGGTAGAGTTCATGTTTGTGCAGAATAGGGGGGTATGTGCACTTTGTTTGCATGATTGTGTGAAAGAGACTAGCTCTGCTTTAAAGATAAAATGTCTTTGATGTGTGGAAGCTTGATTTATTTATTATATACAGGAATGTGTTATTATGTAAAGAACTCTGCGCTGCTTTTTGGATGAAAAACACTTCATAAATAAAACTTGATCTGTTAGGGACTTTCTCTTTTTCTAAATTCATCCTCGTTTTTTATTCTTGTGTTGGAAAAAAACTGAGGGAAAATATAAAAAGGTAAAATAGATGCTTAATACTTGTAAGTAGAATGCACCAAGAATTGTTTTTGGTATTTGAACAGGATTTGTTGCCAGTAAGTTATCACCAGATACCTATACAGACTCGCATGATAGGACTGGGCTTAGGTCCATCTTTGCATATCAGAGGCTTTTAAAAGCAGAACTCAGTAACTTCAGCTCGGGGCTCCCCCTAGTGGCTCTCCCTTTCACTGTCATAAAGTTCAAACCCCCCTACACCCCCACAGCACACAGACGGCTTCTCTACCTGTCTTTCCTCTATTTTGATCCCTGGATATATTTCTAAGCTTTTACTAGCTTGTTGATGCTACGTTGCGACGTTGGTAGCAGCAGCTCGTCTCCCTCTGCTCAAAGCAGAGTCCTGTCTCTCCTGCAATGGGATGTTTTACCCGCGTACAGCGGGAACTGTACATCGGTTTCTATTGTTGCAAGTTCTGTGTCGGGTCGGCTCAGGCAGACTTGTAAGCGCTGCTCGCAGGCCAGAGACCCCGGCGGGAGGGGACATCGAATCGCTCTGTGAACACTTTGTTTAGCCCCACAGGGATTCCGAAAAGCATTTATTGAGGTAAAAAAAGTTACTGAGTTCTCCTTTAAATCTTAACCTGTATGTTTGAGAACAAGACTCCGACAAAAGCTATCAAAGCTGTACAGCAGCAGAATAAAACTTAGAAAGTGACCATATCAAACCTTGACATTACTTAATGATGTTTGTGCGGTTGGTGCGGGTTGGAAAGTTGGTGCAGATTAGTGCAGGTTGTTGCGGGTTGGAAGGTTGGTGCAGGGCAGTGTTTGAATCAGTCTCCTGGGAGGTGTTACAAGCTTGACCTTTACAACCAGGTCACCACTCGGTGAACCTTTGGATCCCCAGCTGAAAGGTAATCTCAGAGATGACTAAAGCTTTTTGTTCTGTGGCTTAAGCTTTGATCACAATGAATTAAATCATACTCAGGGTTGTAAAGATTAAATTATATTGGTACCCAAACTACTGGATCAAATTAAATCTACCATAATCTGCTCAACTGTCCAAATCTGCATTTCAAAGTTCGTTGACTTAGCTTTGCTTTTGATGACACAGAGCTAAAAGGAGGTCTTGCATCCACATCAGAGTATTTGTGGAGCACAACGACACCAGCAGGCGCCAGCAGTGCTGGATGAGGAGAGCCCGTTTACCATTCAAGCCGTGTAGAGGTCAGCGTGCCCACTGAATGCTTGAATAGTTAACTCAAACACAGCGTGTCTGATGACCAACTCTGACATGATTTACAATGCACCATCACATCCAACGTCTGGAAATCATCTGGATTTAATAAGAAGGAATGAACGCTGGACAGAGCATCAATTAAGTTCAGCCACAGGAAGTCAGATCAGAACACACCTGGATATGTCACGGTGAATCCCTGCACGCTATATAACCAGAACATGCAAAAACAACACACAATAATTAGATTACACTACATTAGATCACAACAAATTTGACAGATGAAATTCAAAACCTTCAGCGTCGAATTCAACACTTGCCCATAATTTTTATGGGAATCACTGAAAAGTGTTAGATTAACACTTTTCAAAGTGTTGAGATTAGTAATGCTGTCACAGTGTTAATTAACAAACTCTTGTAGTGTTAAAATTTAACACCAAGATTGGTAATAGTGACACCAAGTCTGTATGAAAGTTTGTGTTTTGGGGTGTGCGTAGCCTGGTGGCAATGTTGTGGGCTTTGGCGCGACAGACCCAGGTTCAAATCCCTGACACGGCATTCAGGCGAACCACTGTGGGCCCCTGAGCTTGTTCCTTAGCCCCGACCAACTGCTCCCCGGGCACTTTAAAGTGCCCATGGCATGAAATTTGAGGTTTTTGATCATATATTTTAGTTTCCCCAGCCTGCCTATGTCCCCAAAGGGGTTAAATTATAGATTCACGTTTCCTTTTTCCCTGGGTGTGTCTGCCTACATGGCGAAGTTAGCATTCACAAATGGGCTGATTGGCAGTACGGTGTATTTTACTCCTCGTCCAGCTTGTGACACCATTGACTTCCAGCCAATTACCTCCCTCCCCCGAACTACACTCTCCAAGTCCCTCCCTCCCAGACCTACGACAACAAACTGACAGCATGGCGTCCAGTTCGCATCAGAACTGCTCTGTACCTGTTGTACAAAGGACACCAATCTTTTTGTCCTCCCCACTGAAAAGCCTGTGGATGGATTTCATTCCTGCAGGAATGTGCCCGACCAAACAAATAGAAAATCTCCTTGCAGCTCCGTCTCCTCCTCAGGAGAGGTTATAACGGCTTCCAGCCACCACAAAGAAACACAAAGTTTCTAATAAACGTTTCTCATCATGTTCGTGTCTTTTATCTCTGAAGGAAACTGATGTTCCAGTTTATAATTCTTCCCGTTGTGCGCGCGTGTTCGGCTGTGGACTCCGGTTTGCAATCAGGCCTTCATCATCATCATCATCATCATCACTGTTTCTGTACTGCTCCGGTCAGACGAAGACATATCTAACGTGCAGAACTAGTGTGATATATCTTAGTATTAACTATTAACTGAATTCGGGTCATGGGTGAAGTAAATAATTCAGGGAAACTTGTTGCTGGAATATGATGCTGTTTTCTTCTTGAACTCTATTCATACTCATGCTGCATCAGCGTCTGTGTCAGGTTGGTGAAGCCGTCACCACTGTACGTCTTGTATAGAATAATCCGACGAGCGTTTTGTGTGTTGCACCATCTTGCAGCGCTGCCATTGCAACGGTGAGGAGTCCCAATTACCTCCTATCTGTTAACATGGAAAGCAGCGTGAATATCTGGATTTACAACGTTGGACAGTCTTCTAAGGTAATGATAACCTATAGGTATGTTATCCGGAGATCTCTAAAGTATTCTGACATTTATTTTATTTTATTTTACTTTTGTAATTTTTTTTTTTTTTACATCGGAGCATTAATTTAAACTATTATCTCCGGAAACTGGTGTTAATGACAAGCCACACTGGAATAACATTAAAATCTTGTGATTACTTAAAAAAGTTTTAAAAAACGAAACTCTTTCAAAGGTCGTTGCTTTTCTATTTTATCATATATTTGGCTTTTGGTATTGTTTAAGGACTGTACAGACCACATAGCCTTCACATGTCCTGCAGAGGAAACTAAAGGCTGCAGGACATCGTCTTCCTGATCCGTTTGTGTTTGCAACTGAATTATTTTTATTTTCTGGTCCCAATGTTGCCCTGATCAGAGCAAATAAGGTTATATTTCACAATATCTCCCAGATTAGTCATTAACTCGCAGTAACCCCACAGCTGTCTCTGTTAGCATTAGCTAGCATGATAACGTTATGCAGTCCGTCATTTTCAGGAGCATAGATATGTGAAATAAAGTGGCAGATTAATGATTGTTCATCGTAATTTACCATGTTTTTGTTGTTTGGGATTAAATCCAGTGTTTTCTCCACCGTGGCAGCAAGTTATTCCTCCTCTGCTCTGTGTGTCCGATATTCTTCCCAATACGAACACACTGACATCAGTGGACTTATCAGCAGCGTCCACTTTTGTCACAGAAAGCAGAAATCTTCATGAAATAAATGTCTGTGATCTTCTTATTCACTTATTACCACAATTAAAGTTTTCCTCTGCTGTTCCAACAACCAGGAATGTGACAGTCCTTCTAGATTTCCTCCATGTTGTTAAGAAAAAAGTCCGATTCTCATCTGTTCTTATTACACATGTACAGAAACGCCACCGTAGCAATGGCGGACGGTCTAGTTGTGGCGTTTGGCAGGATTGGTCTATAGGTCTGCAGAGGATCAATACGAACTTCTTCAAGCCTGACATGCAGCCGTGTTCAACAGCAACTCTTTTTTTACTCAAACATGAGTGTGTGGAGAGGCGCGTGTCTGCAGGTATCTGCTGAGTGTATGGGCGAATGTCTCCAGGTATCTCCGTATCACTCCGCCTCCTCTTTGGAGAGCACATGTTTCAGCACCATAGAGACTCATTGACAACAGAAGCACATGGTGAAAAGCGTGCCTTCTGGTCCCGCCCACCGAACCTCGGTCATTGTATGCCAGTGCTAACAGTAGTGCTAACTAGTAGCGCCTGTTATTCTATGACAAGGCTGAGTTACAGTGAACGATCCTTTCAAACAGTATTGAGGTAGTTAGAGTCTGACTAAAAAGGGACCAAAAGTCGCCGGGAATTTCATGCCACTGGCACTTTAATTAAAAATCAAAGTGAATGTGGATGAAAATGATCCAGCATGTCAGCAGGACCGTGCTGGATAATGATGGGTCCCTGGCATGATCCGGGTCCGTGCTAGTAGGATCTGAACTCTGTGAGACAACAAGAGTGCATATAAAAACAAAAACAACAGGTTTTTAGTGTCGTATGTGTCCTTCGCCTCCTGCCACATTGTTACCACGGAAACAGGTAGTTGATTAAATCAGAATGTCATTTATTAGGTGTTCAGGTTATGATTCAAACCACAAATTAAAACGGATTAGAAGGAAAAAAAAAAACAATTTCGTCATCAGTCCATTGTACTGGACAGAAAATCTTGGATCTATTCTGTTAGATCCTCAACTATACTCTTGAGATAAAGATGTTTTTTCTTGCTTCCTTCATTTCCACTCAAGTGTCTTAGTCTTAGGGCCTGATTTACAAAGACTCCAAATTGCGAGTCTAATGTCTTTGCCTCGCAAAAAAAATAGCGTGCGCTGTCATTTTAGCGTTTGCGGGTGATCTACAAAGATTACACGCGCAATCTGTAACAGGCGCAAACAGCAGGATTTAAATGAGGATTTAGCGTGCGCTCTCCCTGCGCCACGGAAAGTTCAGAAGAGCATGTGGTAAACGCAAAATGAAATTCATCCTGATAGAGAGATGTTAGTTTCAGAGATATAATGAGGCAAATAAAAAACAGAATATAAGATAAATATGAAGAGTTCATTTGCAAAAAAAAAAGACAAACGCCATTTAGAAAAAACGGAGTTAACTGCTTTTGCAAATAAACTCTTCATTTACTTTTTGAATATTTTCAGAAAATCAAGCTCACGTGAAGTGGAGGGTTTTAATGATGTAAAATGGAGATAGGACGTTTGTACCCAACAGCAACAAAAGCAGTTAACTCCGTTTTTCCACAGTGGCGTTTGTCTGTTTTTGCAAATGAACTCTTCATAATAACTATAAATAAAAATAATGCAGCAGGTTTCCCTGTGGATCGTAAGAAGAGGCCAGTTTAAGGACATGGATAAGGACATGGATAAGGACACGCTGTTGAAGATGATCTGATATTACGCACAGACTGCGCGCTCTTTGGCACAATGCCAGGCGCTGGACCTGCGTAATTGCCCCCCACCCCATGCAAAACTCAGTAAAAAAATAGTATCATTAGTTTGTGCGACGTCACTGGTTATTTTCACTGAGTTTTTTGTGGGGTGGGGGCCAACTTCACGCAGGACAGCAACCTCAGAACAGCAGCAGCAGTCGCTGCGTGTGGAGGAGCAGGAGATGATTTTAATTTAAAAATATGCCATTGGC
This sequence comes from Atherinomorus stipes, assembly GCA_023101725.1. Lineage (NCBI taxonomy): Eukaryota > Metazoa > Chordata > Actinopteri > Atheriniformes > Atherinidae > Atherinomorus > Atherinomorus stipes. The sequence continues at coordinate 35,550 of JALJCO010012583.1, read as the reverse complement.
AAAAAGTAAAAGAAAATAAAAAGACATAATTAATGTCAGCTTTAACTACCATGATGCTGCAGCTGCATATGTTCTGGTTCATATCTAGAATAACCCGTGTTTAACAGTGATGTTGATTGTTATTTAATTAAATAATGAAAACTTGACGTGTCGCCTGAACACATTATGAAAAATGATTCTGACCCGATGTCTGCAGTCCTGTGTGCAGCATTCTTTCAGCCATCAGTGCGTAAAGCTGCCAGTTATACCTGCTTTTCAGACGTGCTAAATTACACGCAATCTTTTGCCCCCGCTTTCCTTTGAACAGTTGATAGATCACATTGCGCTGTTAAACTGAGGATTTGCATAGTCTCCTCCCAATATTTTGCGCCTTCTGGCAGAAACGCCCAGTTTGCATATTCATCTGCAGCAGATGCGCAAAATGGACAGCGGCGCTATTTTGCCCCTTGACAGGCGCAAACCTCCTTTTGCCCTGCTTTGTAAATCAGCTCTGGCGGATTATTGCGTGCGTAATGAAGATAGCGCCTGTTTTAACAAGCGCAAACCTTTCGTAAATCGGGCCCTTAGTGTCTTAATCCACAAAGACAGAAGGCAGACTATTGACAAAGAAACTGTCCAAATAGAGGACAGTTGCATGTCAGCAAGCATAGAAGCTCTCATTGTTCCACAAAGAGAGGCAGAACCAGAACCAGAGCCGCAAAGAAACTCAGCAAAGTGACTCAGAAGTTCTGGTTCTGTTCTGGGGACTGATCTGGATCCTGGAACTGGTTCTCCAGAGAAGAATGCTGCACAAGCTGCTGGACACGATGGTGGATTCTTCATCTTCTGCACAACACAGAGTATGTTCAGTCAGAGGCTTCTTCGGGCTGCAGGTGGGAATTAGCCGGTGGCTGAATCTGGTGCTAGCCATCTTTTCTTTCCTGAGATCTATGTTTTTGTGTTTCCAGACAAATTAACAAAGGATTAATGAAAGGTCTGCTGGAGCACAGAAATGTTCATAAAGTCCTTCCTGATAGCGGCCGTCACCTTACGGAGCAACACTTTGACGAATAATTACTGATTTCTAATTCAAGAAAAGGTGCCTCAGCAGCAAAGGTCTGTATATTCCTCTCATCCATGTTCAGAGAACATACAGTTGATTTAGAAACAGATGGTGCTTTATGTGTCTATGTGGAGAGTGCCATCAGTGTCACTGCCCCTCCAGATGAGCCTTTGATTATCTACCCTCAGGAGTGAAATCGATGCCGGCCTGCCCTCAGTGCTTACCATAAGTCCTGGAAGTGCAGAAATTCTTGTTTGCCAGAAACACTCCTACACTTCATCTAAGCAGGGCTGATGAACTGGTGATGAACAGGCTTGGCGGGAGTCAGCGTGTCAATAATGAGAACAATATTCAGGAAGAAATGAAAAATCGTTGTTCATCGTTTATGTTTACAGCTGCTGAACCATATCTGAGGAATCATGCTGCCATCTCTCACGTTTGGTCCCAGCAAGCAGCATGAGGGAAGGATGCTGCACACCGACATGATCACATCACAGCAGGTATCGTGTCAGGTCTGTCATTTATCAGAGCAAAACGTCCACGTATGAAGGAGAGAGGGCTGGGTCTCGGTCAGATGTGAGGTCAACAGCAGCATATCAAACAAAACTTTATTAAATCACAATTCTCACTTCTGTTTTGGGTTCAGACAAATTTGCATGACATACATCAACCCCCCCACCCAAAAAAAGAGACTTCAGTTTGAGTCAAAATTACATTTTCACATCACCTTCATGGATGTCATTATACAGGTTACCATGGTGGCATATTACAGGGATAGAAATCAGTCTAAAAAGATTACATTTGTCTGCAGACAAAGAATCATCTAAGATTCATGCTGCACAGAGGATCACAGATTACACATGGAAACAAGAACACAGAACACAAGTCTCTGAGGACACTCAGGCTGGAATTACTTCTTTTACTGCTTCTGTGGTTCAGTCTGGTGGGAGAATGGTGTGCCTGCCCAGCACAGTGATTTCATTTTGAGCAGCCCAGGCAAATTTACTGCATCACAATTAGAGAAGTGAGAATGCCGCCTGAAGCACCTGCACATTTTCATTTTCAGCCACTGAAGCAAAAACATGCACCTACACCACGCCATGCATTCACCGTACAACTCACAAATGGAATCGCCATTTCATTCAGAATCCACAGACACACGAGGTCTGACTGTTCCCGATGCCTCAGGTAAGACTGTTCCTGCTTTCTCATGTCCGACAGTTCCTGCCATCTCAGGTCTGACTGCAGTCCGTCCCCTCGTCTGTGCCACAACTCATGACTTAAAATATACAACTGCCTTTTACTACTTTCTAAGATATAACGTGTCAGCCTCTGTTAATTCAGGGCAGCCCCTGCGCAAAAGCAGCAGATATACATGTAGGTCACCACCCAGGCCGGGACAATCTGGACATTTCAATGTGGAAGAGCTGAGACTTTGAGTAAAGTATAATCAGAGCCAAGGTTTTAGATTTTTGTTTGCAAAGCCAAACACAACCAAAAAATAAAAGGTCCATTTATAAACGTGCATTCCTTTCAAAAAGCACTTCTCCATGTGCTACCTTAATATTCAGAAAGGGATGAGTTCGGATGTGGGCTGAACATTCATTAGGTTGACCTTATACCACATTCATGCACAGACACATCCTGAATTCAAATCAGCTGCTACAATATTTACAGTAAATCTCCTTCAAAATGGCAATTTTCTGTCCTTTCTACTAACGTGTCCTCTCTATTATCTCTTTCTTTCCTTTGACAGTATACTAGGTAAGGTACGCAAGGAGGGATTCAATCCCCCAGACTCCTCGGTGAGAGTCACATGTGCTTACCTGTCAGCCAAAGGCATAGCCCTATGGCCATGTAACCAGGGTGACGGGACCCCACACTGTCACACTTGTAATTAAAAAGTCACAATGAAAGAGAAAAATACACATCCATCTGCTGAACATACAGTATGATTCAGTGACCACGGGGCCATGGCAAAGGTTTCCAGGTGTTTTGAATTATCTGCAGCGATAAATCCATATACTATCACCTTAAATATCACACAGAGCTAAAGAAAAAAAACAAAACAACAACAACACAAAACCCTTAAATAGCACATCTTAGTACAAGCAATACAGAAGTAACATGATTTTTCAATAAGTCTTGAAATCTTGTTTATTACTTTTTATTTGGCAACCGTGGCTGCAGTCCCATCATAGTTCCTATATCCTTGCATGGTGAAATTCTCCAGGCAGTGCACTCCAGACCGGGCACATTATCCAGTTGCCACTTTAAAAGCTTTCCCCTACAAGGAACGGCACCAGTCCATCCTGTCCATCCAGACTGGGCTGTACGGCTGTGCCTATCTGACGAATGGATGAAATATAAAAATGGCACAGGACACACCCTAACCCTATTGACATTTCCCAGACCAAACAGGCAGGCCTGTTTCCTACAGACCAAACAGCGCTAACTGCTAGCCATTTGGACAGGGCAGAGTGAGCAACAGGCAGCAGCAGCACTGAAGCACCACCTGTCCGCTCTGCAGGCGGGACCTCCGTCCACCTCTCCCAGCAGGCTCTACTGGCCTCTGACTGCAGGCTGAGTGGAAATTTGGGTTGTGAAAGGCAGCTAAAGGAGCTGACAGTTCTTTGTGTGGATTTTTGTTCTCTGGGCCAATTAAAACTTCAATTAAACCATGCAAAAACTTGGAGTCATATACACAAGCAAGCATAGCTTGCATTTGTTATCACAAACACTTCACAAACTGTGTAAAAAACAATTTTAAAAAAACAAAAGCCATTTTGCATCTTAGCCTCAAAAGACGACCTGGGAGTGTGGAAGCAACATTGCCTTTCTAGATCCTAAAAGATTGATAATTACATGAGTGGAAATGATGATGGCAGCATGATGCAACACATGGGGGCACCAGACGTCCCATGTCCCCATATGAGAGCTCTGTGCAGCTGGATGACCTCAGAAGTTAAGCGTCCAGCAAGGCTATCCAACAGTAATCTGTAACGTTCCTGCACATAGGACACGAAGTTCTGAGGGTAACCGCCATACTTTTCCAGTTTGGAAGGAATACTGCAGCGCTCCTTTCTCCTGGAATGGTAGGCATGGATTCATCGAGTTTGTGTTCTCGGAGATGTTTAATGACACTCAGTAAATGTCAGTACTCCAGCAACAGAATGTTTTTGTCCAACATGATAGTGACATAGAACATGTCACCCAGTCTGTAACATGTTAACAGAGGGAAGCAGCACCAAACGAATCTTGGCTGAAACAGTAGATTAAGTAGAAATGTGAAGTGTTTGTTAAAGCTAGTCCTTCTCTGCCTGCTGAGAGTAGGAAATGTTAGCTGCTGTTTGAGAACTAAAGATTTCATGGCATTTTCCTTCAGTTACGTTCAGATGTCAGTCAGTAACTGATTAGAATGATGTCATGCACAATAATTTACATATGCATAAAGTCGATGTAAGCCAGTTTGTCCTTATGGTACTAAATCTGTAAACTACACCACATGTGTGAACACATATTATGGAGTGGCTGAATCAGTTTCTACATTTGATTTAGGTTTTATTTTGAAATGAAGAAAATTTTTTAATTTAACTTTGCTTTGTTTAAGGCTTCTTAACCAGAGTATTTGTTGTATATCTAGAAAAAAAAGCTTCTTTCCTGCTCACATAGCTGATGGAAATAATTTCCCTCATAGAGCCTGTTTCCTCTACCAGCCGGTGTTCAACAGGCGACGTAAACATAACAGCTCTCTATCATACAGCTACTCATACAGATTAGCTTCATCTTCAGAATTCAAAGTCATTTTTATGACAAACAGAAATGAGGCTATAAGTGGATCTCCCCAGGAAACACAGTAAAATGGATTTGTAGATATTTCCAGAGCTGAAGTTTTACAGTTCATGTGTGAACGGTTGTTTTCTGCAGGGAGACCTCCAGGTGACAAGATGGGAGGTGCAACCTATACTTTCCCTAACGGCTTCAGTTTTAGATCTTTACATTTACCAGCAGGAAATAAAAGTGAAGTGTAAAGCTGGGGGACAGTGAGAATGAGTGAGACGAGTAATGAAGGTTGCTTAAGACGGAGGTGCAGCTAGATGAATGGAATTTGTGGGCGAAGGCCTCTCCCTCCTTCCTCATCATCACTGCAGATGCAACAAGACAAATCAGGTCCCGGGACGTCATGTCATCACACAGCAAAATGTTAACAGCTCTTTATCAGAAACGCTGGAAGGAAGATGGAAGAATGGAACTGCGATGGTTTCCATGTTCTGTCTGAGATTAATATGCTATGAAAATGAGCAACTGCCCAAAGTGTGATGCTCCAACATAAACTGGAGGTTTTGTCCTCGTCCAGGGCTAGGGAGAAATTTACCATCTCTAAATAACTAATAAAGCAAAATCACACCAGAGGGAGCGCTGTTGTTCTCTAACATCAGTCTACCCACACCCGTGATGATGTAATAGTACATCACTCCTTCTTGTGTGATATTGCTTTTATACAACAGTTCAACAGCAATTATAACAGCAAAGAAAATGCTGAAGAAAGGTGACAAAATTATTTAAGATCTTTACTGTCCTTTGACAAAAAAAAAACCAGTCCCCTCCATTCAACGTTAGCTCAGCTGCAGCCATGGCAACGCAGCAAACACAGCAGACAAGCCCCTACGCTACCTAGTGTTGACATTTTTCTGAACATTTCTGTTGAGTGTGAAGCCAGTGACACAGGTTTGGGGTGAAAGTGGGTCAAGCTGATTGTTGCTTGACAGACAACATTTGATGAGACTGTGTGTGTCTCCATTGTGTCCTGATGTCCATAGATGCTTCCAGTAGTGTTTCAGTGAGCTCTTTGACGCAGCGCTGCAGTGCTTGTCAGGATCAGCTGATCTGTTCAGTCACCCCATGAAACACATTACTTGCTGTGTAAACTCTGCACCCTGCACTGTGCTTGAGGACCGGCTAACAGGATACTAGATAGGGGTGGGAAAAAATATCGATACACTGAAATATTGCAATATTTTTATATGCCGATATCATATCTATATTTAAAAGCGCAGTATCGATTCATTTTACTAATAAAATCTTGCAATATTTCATCGTTTTGTTACAAAATCTCGCAAGATTTCACAAAATTCCATGATATTTCTTTCCAGAACAAAGAAATCTCACGCAAATTTGTTAGCAAAAATAGATCGAAACAGCATTTTTAAATATAGATATGACATTAGCATATGAAAATATCGTGATATTTCAGTGTATCAATATTTTCTCACACCCCTAATACTAAATAATGCAGAGTAATACATTCAGAGTGCACAAACCATGATGTTGTACTCCAATATCTGCACGTTTTGACAGTCTCTTGGCCAATCAGATTGCTTCAAATTGCTTGGCCGGAACTAACTTTATTAGTAAAGTATAATGAGATGCCCATTATCAGAAATTATTGGATGACACAGAGGATGGTTAGCGCCTCCCTCCATTAATTTCTGATAATGGACAACCTCCAAGGGAATTTTACTGCGTATATGCTTTATCATTAACAGTGCCATAACCTGGTATTTTACATACACAATCCTTCTGAAATTATCTTCAAATGAATTTCTTATCATAGTTGGGTGGGAGGAAAATTCAATAAGCTCAATTTGACCTGTAACACAGGTGTTGCGTTGCATGGCAACCCTTGCTCACGTGACCGGCGACAGCCAATGATGTCCGATATAAGTCAGTGTTCAAAGATGGCCGCGAGACGCGGTGGTTGCCTTGGGGGGTTTTCAGCTGGTATGGTTACAAGTTCTTCGTTTTGCTTAAATATGTAGAAAAGTGGTGCCAACCTAATGTGACTATGAATTGACTCGTAGGTGTTGGCCATCGGGTCCATATCGGGACGAAACAGCGCAGCGATCGCGTGTTATTAACTGGAGTTGGTGAGTCGAATTGTTTGCTAACGTTAGCCGCTAGCCGCCCCATCGGTTTTGTATGGGTGGTTAGCGTCATGTATTGCCTCAAGTTTCTCCTCTGTTTCTGTGTTATTTAGAGTGTAATTCATGTCGAGATTCATTTGTTAATATTCGTACATATTGACGAAGTGTGTGACAGTTTTATGTCTGCTAATTAGTGTGACAGTTAGTGTGATTGTTATTGCTCCATTCATTCTAAATGACTGGAGCAATAGGATGACAACACTATACATCCTGTTATGTTGATCTTGCTATGTTGCATTTGTATTTTTACTATTGATGAAATCTGTATGAAGTCTGATTCAGATATTTAGATTTAGATATTTATTTCTTTATTTATAGGCCTATTTGTTTTTCCTTTTTGGTTTAAGATGGAGGATTAGGAATAAATGTGCACACTGTTCTGATAATGGGGTCCTGTGTTTTAAACAGGCCAGGTCCCTATGGTTGGATGGCGAGCTAAGAATGGGCCCTGAGCCTGAGCCTGAGCCTGAGCCTGAGAACAACATCAGCCCGGATTCCTGCCTGCTCTGGACAGGCCGGTAGGCGGCTTATAGCCAAAACCCCTTTTTGCTCCACGCATTCCTCATGCCACAGCCTTTTGCGCTTTTTCCCACATACTCCTACCTATATGCTAAAATGGACTTTCCCATGGATTGATATTACTCATAACATATCTGCAAGGCTGTATGGGCTGAGGACCATGAACAATGAACTTTGAATGAAATTTAAATTATGAACCAGCGAACTAGCTGGGTTCAGTAGCTGCCCACATTGTTGTACCATTTTCTTTATTATTGTATTTCTTTCCTCTGTTTTTTGCATACACAAATTGAGATATGCACTGTATGTTTATGTATCTTATGTATTATAGTTTCGCACTCAAGGAATGGCCATTCCACTCTGTCATGTTGTTGCGGTCACTGTAAATATAGCCTATATATCAAATGCAACCGGTTTCTGTTCCCTTTCTCCTTGAGCCTGGACCTAAACTTCTGATCTTTGCCCAGTACTTGTTTATCACCCCCTGATCTCTTAGCACAGTACATGCATTCAGTGCTACAGACCTCTTTTCATCCCCCACTTTTTTTCTTGCAAGAGTAAGCATGAGAATTACACTTGTCTGTAAGCATGTTCATGAGGCAAGCATCACAAACCAAAAAAAAAAAAACGAAACTTTACTCAGGATGGACCGAGCAAAGGAAAATGATGTCCCATAAGGGAACACATCTGACAAAGCTGGTCATTAATCAGCTGATGGTGGTGCTCAAGAAGCAAGCTTATGTTAGCAGCTAGCAGTCTCTACGGAGCACATCAACCCCAGAGGAGAAACAAAATCGCGTACTGAGGAAAGCGTGCTGTTGTAGCCAATTCTGGTGTGAACATAGAGCCCACACTCAAAAACGAAGCCACTTTCACACTCCGGAGTTTCCAGCACGTTTTAACTGAGGTCTTATTCCAACAAAAATGTTTTACCATGAAAAAGTGGGATTTCCGGGTGATAACACTTTTAAAATCATATGTTTTTCACAAGCAGCGGCTGAGTGGACTATTTAATGTCTCTTGTTGTGACGCTGGCAGCAGGCTCTGGCCACAAAAGCTGCAGCTGTTGCATTTGGCCCAATCAGTGGAGAGAAGTGAGATGATTGCTTAATGCAGGGGTGTCCAAGGTCGGTCGTCGATGGTCCCTTCCTGCTCCAACACACCTGTCACAATTAAATGAATCTAACAACCTATGAAGTTCTGCACAATGACTCATCAATTTGAGTCAGGTGATTGGAGCAGGGAGGCATGGAAAACCTGCAGGATTGTGGCCCTCGGGGACCGGAGCTGGACACCCCGGGCTTAACGTTACGTTACGTGATACAAAGTTCTATTTCAGAGGGCTCTGACGGAGCCCAATAAGCCTGCAGGCTGATTTCACAGCAACGGCTCGTCACAGACATGAATCGCTGGCACGTCTCCAGCCCGGCGTCTGAGTGTCGACCCACAGCCGAGCTCAGGAGGCTGTTTCTGGTAAATCTGCAACAGACCCACCTTAAATAAACAACAATAACTCATGCTTTGTCTACTTACTATGCCGTTGTGATTAACTGAAATAAGGTATGTCAATGCATGTTCTGACTTTCTGTTGCTATGGTTACCAAATAGAGTTTGAACCAGCATATTGACTTAGAACAACCAGGTCATTTGGCTAGAGCCTTTTTCTAGGTGTCCTACAACACTTTTTAACAAGCACTGCATCCAATCAGAATCGAGTGTTCACCCGGACCATAAACAGCGTTCACTGATCTTAATTCTCTCCTCTTTACATACATGTATGCTGAACAGATGAGGATAAAACTTAGTTAGTTACTTGTTCTATTTAAAAAGGGGCTCTACTCAGGTAAAGTGTGAAAAATGAAGGATGAGGAAGTGGTAACCAGGTTAGCAGCGCTCCCTGCCTAGTACTTAGAAGGGATCGCTGTTACCTGCAGAGAACCATCACTCTGATGAATTTATACTGCAGCGTTGACACTCCACTGGAGACACTGCTAGCTATTTATTTCTCCTTTCTTCTTCCTCTGCATTGAGCTTAGAGTGCAGCAAACACTGTGAGGATGTTAACTGGTGGGAAGTTCCAGTGTCAAGAAGGAACAATCAGGTTATTTAGGATATTGTCATGTGAATGTGAACACAACACTGAAAATTTATTGATTCTTCTTCATATCACCGTTATTGTCAGTTCTGATCATTTGCAACACCTCCACAAGGACTTCATAGCTTTACCTTTCAGAAAGTGGAAAAGCTGCTTGGGCCACGATGGAAAACGCTGCAGGTGAGTCCTGACAGACTCAGCTTACACACCAGGAAACATATCAATGTGGTATCTGTATCGAATCACCAAATCCAAAGGTGTTGGGCCAGGGCTCCACGGGTTTTAGATGTTTCCCTGACTCCAACAAATATAGCAATGTCACATGGACATTTTTGTCAGGATTAAACCGTTCTCAAATCTAAAGATTCAAGATTACTTTATTTAGTACCGAAGGAAATTTGTCTTGGACGTACAGGCTGCTGCATAACACATGACAAAAATAGAAAAATAAAATAAGAGTGCATAGCACACAGTGCAATCATAAAGTGCAGCCATACAGTACACAGCCTACATGGTATTCCGTTACAGAAACCCTGAGTTCAACAGAGTAACGGAGAGTAGAATAAATGAAAACTTGTTCAAATTCATTTTATTCATTCATTCGTTTTCCATACCGCTTAGTCCAGTTCAGGGTCGTGGAGTGAATCACAATCACATTCACTCCTAGGGACAGTTTAGAGTGACCAATGAACCTAACTTGAGGGGTCTGCGACTATAGCTCAGGTGGAAGCGCAGTCGTCTTTCAGCCGGAGGGTTGTGAAGCACCGATTCCAGGCTTCCCCAGACTACATGCCAAATTGTCCTTGGGCAAGACGCTGAACCCTCAAGTCCCCCCTGTGTGTGCGACTGGGTGAATGTGTTATTTAGTGTAAATCACTTTGCATGCAGTTAGTATGACTGGAACAATCTGCTATTTAGACTTACTTTCAATCCCATTGATAGAAAAGCAACATCACCTTAGCTGTTGTACACTAAGCACCCTGAGCCTTCCTCGAAAGTATCCACCAAACACAAGACGTCATTTCAACATCACTTTTTATGCTAAGTCTGGTGGAGTCATAGCCATATCTAAGCCTGAAAATAACGTTGAGACTGGTGCTGAGTTTTTCCTTTTCAATCCCAGAATGATAAAAAAGCAACATCACCTGCTGTTGTCACACCAAACACCCTGAGCCTTCGTTTCACAGAAAGATGTTTTAACGTCTTTTCAGCCAAATTTTGCTGGGGGGGGGATACGTACACACACTATTTACACAAACGCTCCATGATAAGTTATCTTCAATATGCACACCAAAATATTTGTATGAATCAACCTGAGAAATATTAACATCATGAATAAGTAATGGAGTGTGGTCCCCCATATGACCTGGGTCAAACACCATTTCTTCCGTTTGTTTTTTGTTTGTTTTTTGTGTGTGTGTGTGTGTGTTAACTGTTAGGTGATGATGCTCAGACCATAGTAAGTTGTTTACCACAAAAGGAATTCAAACTGTATTTTATGTGACATGTGACTGCACCAAAAATTTGGAACAGTTGTGAGAACGGAACGGTTGGAGGAGGTCGGCTGCACGATTGCAAAGTCCAGAACAGTTAGACGCAAACGGTGGGGGTGATGGTGGGGAAAGGACTGGAGTTATGTGGACGCTTTCTTTTTGCATCTATTTGCGTCATGACGTGATGAAGGTTTCATGCTCAAAATGGTTCAGAAAACATCCATGAGACCGCGCAGAGTTGTCAGACCCCTACAGTGAAAATCCAGATCGTTCAAGTCTAGTTTGTTTGAGAAAACCCATGAAACCTGCAGCTGCTGCAGAATTGGACATGAAGTTGTTTCATTTGATCCAGAGCAGGGAAACATCTACAACTGGTCCAACTGGTGTGGAGTTGGTCCATGCTCAGCATGCTGCCCCTCATCATATGATCAGGTTCATACTCCACATCACGCTTCATAGTGGAACATGCAGATTTAGCCGGTGGGAGGCGGGACAGTGGTAAGCATGACACACATCGTCACAATGTTATCACTTTGATTCACCTTTCATTCCTCAGTTTTAATTTCAGCCCAGTAAACTGGCCTGAACCGGATTATAAATGTATAGAATTCAACTGTATTTCACTTTTGTAGGAAACGTTATACTTTATCTCTAACATGGGTGGAGATGACTTAATGTAATTCAGGACAACTGACCTCTCTGTTCTATGCTTCTGTCTATGGCAGAAAAGCCATTGTCATGGTTACAGAATAAACATTGTCAGGTCACACAAGATCCAGAAAAGAACAGCTGAGGGACATGCCACCATCCCACCCTGTCACTCTTTCTGTTGGGACTGGGCCGTGGTTCTGCTGTTGGCCCAGTAAGAGCCAACCAAACCAGCACGGGAACTCTCGGCCAATCATTTCTAACCTGTCATTAATGACGGTCGTATCTGGTTGCTGAAGTTATGGCTGTTTCTGAGCTGCAAGTTTTTTTTTAAAATAACCAGAATCTGCCTTCTAAATCTGTCCTTCACTTCCCACTCCTGTCTTCTCAGATCCATCTTGACCTTGACCCTTCTTCATCGTCTTGATCTTCATCCTTTTTAAAACATTTATTTAGCTACACAACTTCCCCCTTTCCTTATACTTACTTTTCTCTCCATCCTTTCCCTACTCCTCTTCCTCCTCTAAAACATTTTACATTTCTTTCTGTTCACCCCCCACCCCCCACCCCCCATCTCCTCCTCTGACTCTTTCTGAGGCCACTCTACCGTCTACAGTGTCCTGAGTTGGTCTCTCCATTAGTCTGAGTTACAGTTTCCTGACCCAGAGGTACACGGCATGAGAAAGCTGACCACTTACTCACAGTAGAGCGGCTGCTTTCCTCGTTCTTTCCTTTAACCCATGCATGGAAGGGGAAGAGGAGACTGTCAGGCCAGGTCCACACGCCCTGTTGGCTACGCAGGCCCTTAGTCTGGCTCTAGTTTGGCCCGGTCTAACCCAGGTTGGCCCTGGTCTTGCCTCAGCTCTCACAGTTCAACCCCCCAGTGAACTTATACCATGAATGCTTTCTGTGCTTTCAGGAGGCAGCAGCACAGCTTGTGACCAGCTAATGTTAGACGAGTGTTTGTTCTACGATTTTTTTTTCAGTGAATCTAAAGATCGGCTGAGTTGAACATTTTCATTGCCTCTGTTAGCTGTTGGCTGACTGTATATGCAAAGAAAAGCAAAAATAGTTTACTAAATCAGGGCTGTTGAGGGTCATGAGAAGCATTTATCCATCTGTTAGACTTTTTATGACTCAAGTTTAACAGCTGAAACATATATTTATGATTTTTTTTTTTGATAATCACTTTCTCTCTTCTCACTCTGTTACAGGTTCCATGCAGTGAGAAGACAGCTGGGACAGTTTCCCCTTCATTAAACATGTCTGAAGGTGTGAGGACAGGTGAAGGAGGCAGGCTATGTCCACTGGGCCGAGGAACACCGTGGCCTTGAGGTAACAGTGTTAGCGCTGCATCACCGCGACCCATTCAGTCCTGACAGTCTGAACTTTGATTACTGGCTGTGCATGTTCTCAGTCGGAGCTCGGCTGGATTTAAATGATGAAGTTGAAGATCTGAAGCTGTTTTTTTCCAACACTTCAAATCAGTAAAACAGACTGTCCACCATACATCTACCCACAAAAACGACATATTCCATCTACGTCAGAAAGAGACGGGAAATTCCACCAAACTGCAGGGTTTTATGTGACGCTGACCAAAACAACAACAACAAACAAACAAACCAAAACAAATGCAAATAAATCACAACAAATATTAACAAACTCAAATATAAACAAATAATGACTCACTACAACAAATACAAACCAAATAAATATAAACACATTCTAACATACAAAAAACAAACCACAACAAATTTAAACAAAACAAATACAAATTACAACAAATATAAACAAACCAAAACAAATATAAACAAATTACAACAAATATAAACAAATCAAAACAAATATCAACTACAAAAAATATAAACAAACAAATACAAATTACAACAAATATCAACAGACCATAACAAATATCAACAGACAAAAACAAATACAAATCAAAACAAAAACAAATACAAATAAAGATAAACAAACTACAAAAAATACAAACCAAAACAAATATAATTTTTTTAAATAAAAATAGAAAAGCAACAACAAATATAAACAAAAAAATCAAAACAAATATAAACTACAATAAATATAAGCAAAACAAATACAAACAAATTACAACAAATATAAACAAACCAAAACAAATATCAGACTACAAATACAAACCAGAACAAATATTTAAAAAATTCTAACAAATATAAAAAAGCACAACATAAATAAACAAGCAAACCACGAAAAATATAAACAAACCACAACAAATATAAATAATTAATAGAAAAAGAAGAACAATGGAATCACCTGGAGAAAAAAGAGGCACACACACACACACACACACACACACACACACTAAAAAAATATCCAGAGAGAAATAAAACTCCTCCATTGTGTATTTATTTACTAAAACAGCTCAGGCATCAGTCTTCTGCTTCAGCTATCATCTTAACTTGTTCTACTTGTTTTTCTTCTTTTGCATTCCTGCCGCATCATCATCATCATGCAACTTTGATGAAGAGTAACCTTGTTAAGAGTCTGCCAAAGAGCCATACACACACACACACCGATGATCAGCAAAGCCCGGGACGTTCCTCCTGCAAACGCCTGCAAAAGTGACACCAGCGTGCTGCACGAACCTCTGCAACAAGCCTGGACACAGCGGCCCAACACGGACCGTGCTTCCAGCTCTGCAGACCTGCGCTCATTTTCCTCCCATCACCTTAATAAAGATCATTTCTGTAACAACAGCATCAGCCATACACTTGAAACCACATATTTCACAGCATATTTTCTTGAATACCAGGGAATCACCATAAATATTATGGAAATTCACACATCTCATGTAAAATGGTAGGAAAAAACGGTAACTGTCACCAATATTCAATATTCAATCAATATTCTGTTATCTTTCTGTAAAACTATGTATACTGTGCATATCGTACATGTACATACTTAGTTGGCCAGCAGGTTGAACAGGTGGGGTTGGGGCTGAATGAGGGTTCCTGGCCCCCAGACGGCCAATAAACTGAATAAATTTCACATTTGTCCTATTTCATCAAACATCAAAAATCTCAAATAAAATAAAATAAAAGATCATGTGAACTATGCACACACACACCCTCACACACATCCTTGTACTTCTATTTTCATGAAGACAGTAACTGATCGCGGCAACTTAGCGTGAAATTTCACAAGAATTGAGCATTTTCTGATACAAGCATGAAACATGGTTCAGTTATGGACTAAGGCCTTCCAAAAATATAAAAAATACATAAATACAATGTGGATATGGAGCCACTGAGAATTTTTAACATGGCACCCATGACAGCCATTTTTCAAATTGTAACCAGTTTGTTATGAATTTTCTGATCAGCAATAGATACAGTATTTACTGATATGAAGGCCTAACTGGTTTGCATACCATAATATTGACAAGTAGGGGGCTTAGAGCCAAAGTAGGCGGGGCTTAGGTCAGTAATAAGTTTTAAAAGATAGAATATGAATTTGAAAACTTGAACTGAGTTTTAAATTTTTATTTCCTCTATCAATATTTTGACAACAAGGGTATAATAACTATTTACAAATAACAATTGAAACCTGATCTGGCTTTAGATTAATATCTTTGATCAAAAGAGTTAAAGAAGTATTTACAATTAACTTTTGAAACTTGAACTGACAACAGCATTTGATCACAAGTATAACTAAGTTTTATGTAAATGTGAAACTTGAAATAAACTTGAAACAACAGTGAACACAATAATTTCATGAAGTAAACTTTTTGCAGGGAGGGAGGTAAACGGAAAGAGATTTTATACTTTTTTAAGTGGCAAATTAAATGAAAAGTGAGAGGACACTCTATCCTGGGAGTCTGTTCAACACAGTTACAGGGCTGTGCAGTCTATTTCAGCTTTTTCCCACTTTCACTGCTTAACACAACCCTTCTTACATTTGCAGGAGAAAAGTTCATAGCTGGACTGGCTTGGATCTGGTAGATATGTCCAAAAAGGTTCATAGTACAACTCTGATGTCTTTGCCCGTCATAAGAGCATAAATGTTGGGGCACGTTGTTTTGGCTGAGGAAGAAAATAAAAAAAAATGAAAAAGAAGATGTTCTGGACAGGGTGGAAGGGAGTGTGGCGCTGTGTTGACTTATCTGGAACATTTCTGATGTCTGAACGTAGCTGAGACACAATAAGTCTGCGAGGAAGCGCCATGTTTGAAAAGAAGAGTGGATGGACTTTACCGCTCAAGTCTGAAAACGGCTTATGATAGATAATTTGGAATAATTTTGTCTATGATATAATTAAATATCCGTTCCTGATTAGAAAATTGATCACAGGTTGGTTATCATTGGCCATTTTTTAAAAATGGCTGCAATGGTCGCCATCTAGAAAATTCAGGGTGGCTCTATATCCACATCTTTGGCTATAACTGCACCAATTGGCTTGTATCACTAAGTGTCCAATTATTCAGGTAAGATGCTCTACTATGACATAATGCCTCCTCTACCGGCTTACCCTAGCCCTAACAACTGATTTCCTAAACGTAGCCCTTGTCCCAACCCGAACCAAAACCTAATTCTAACCTAAACTCTAAAACCAAATCTTGGTCCTCAAAGGGGTCTTTCTTAGTGAGGACCAGCCAAAATGTCCTCCACTTTCTAAAAATTACCTCACTTTGCTGGTTAAAATTACAAAATGGTCCTCATAATTTACAAAGCAAGGACAGGAACACAAACAAAAGCTATAAACTGTACGTTTGTTATGGGATTTTACTGGATTTTAAGAATGTTTTTTACAGTGCAGCTACAGCTTTGATGATCCAGTGCGGCAGCATCTCTGATTAAACTAGAACTACTCATACTGTATAAACCCAACGAGGTGATTCGGAACGTCCCTGGTTTGCTCTGCTGTAGGCACGAGCTTGCATCTCGTGAGGCACTCTAATATTTCAGGAACAGAGACTCAATTATGAAGACGAGGTTTTGATTTCTTAGAATGTTACATGGCTGAATTCAATTAAGAGCATCCAGAATAAATTTGGCTCCCGGTCAGATGGAGGCCTGATATGAGGAGAGGGAAAACTGCAGCATTTGTGGGGGGAAAGAGTACATTTATGTAAAACAGAAACCAAAAACTTGCTTGTTGCACACGGGAATGATTTTCAAGTTAAACTCGCCATTTCTGAAAAGAGACGATGAACTGATTCAACGATGCACAGAAAATAAAAATGAAAAAAGCATTGCAGTGCGCAACGCCACCTGTTTAAAGGTGCTTAAACCGAGAAAAGGCTTTCACCTCCAGCCTAACCAGATCGTTTGAAGGTCCTTGAAGCAGAACCAGGAGGCGCAGCGTTTGTCTTGTTAGGGAGGAGAGAGATTTCCACCCTCTCCACCCTTTTCAAAGTGATTTTCCGGGACTGGTCTGTGTTTAAGGTGTCGGGGCAGCTGACAGGAGGCCACGGCTGAATTACAATGCGCCCTGTTCAGTCCTCCTCTGTCCCCCTCTCCACTGACGGTGCGTGTGTTCAGGGTTTCTGGGACTCAGTGCTGACAGCTGACAACGAGCTTCACGCACAGCTGACTACGGCTCGACTGGTTCAGCACCGACATGTGCAGCCCAACTTCAGCGAGCCCAGCAGGAGTCAGCATCACCGGCGGAGAGAAGCCGAAGGCAGCGCAGCAGAGCTCACCGCTGGGCTTCCACACATCGCTTCATGCAAGTGAACAGAACAGCTGGCCTTCACACACACCACATACAGCTCACCGCGAGGAGTTTAGCCTAACGCACACTAGAGAAAGTGCAAGACCAAGTTGAAAAAAATGCTGTTGCCCACCTCATCCTGCTGCGGTTGATTCGGTCTCTGGTTCGGCTGCTCCTTCGTGGCTGTCATTGTAAACTCCTCGTCAGGTTGAACTTGCTTAAATCCAACAGATTTCCTGGTTTTTGCGTAAAAAGACAGAAATAGTAGAGGAAGGGGGGCTGCGGCGGAGGGCCCGGCGCCGTCTTGTCAGCTGCGGAATCTTAAACAGGAGCGGTTCAGCGGAGGGACGATCCGTCACGATGGAATATGTGAGGTGTTGGTGAGGGTCTGACGAGCCGCTCGCGCGTTTACATCACACCCGAGGAGAGAGAGAGTTTCAGACACGCTCTTTAGCAAGATCAAAAAATGAAAAGGTGAAAAAAGCGGAGTGTTTTCACATTTTACCCTCCCGCCTGATCACTTGTCCGTCTGGGTGAGGAAGCGATGCTCTGCCCCCCCTTGTCCGCGCGCAGCGATGCTGGTATTTTGGAGGATACGGAGAGGAAGAGGAGGAGAAGGAGGAGGGCGTTCAAGTGGTCTTGTGATTGTTTTCTGAAAGGGTGGGGGGTGGGATGCGTCTGCTACCCCCCCCCCCCCCCCCCCCCCCCCCCAACCCCCACGAAAAAAAAAACCCTGATAAGAGAATGAAGTGTTTTATTTTCCTGAATCCTGCATCACACCGAGCAGGAGCTGTCCGCGGTGCTGAACACTCTTCCTCGGCTGCACGCACGCGCTGCCCCTGCTTTCATGAAGCCCCCCACACCGGCCACAGCCTCAGTCCAAGGAACGCGTCGCTTTCTTATCCAGAGGCTTTAGTTAGCCTGAGGCGAGCAGCTTAGACGGTCAATAAAAGAGGCTCCGGCTCGGCTCGGCTCAGCTCGGCTCACCACAGCTGGCTGCGGGCCGTTAGAGACGGTCAGAGCTGGATGCTGTTTGCAGTACTTAGTAGAAAAATGACAAGGTGAAGCACCGCCACATCAAACTTACCGCAGGGCTTATGAGAATGAGGCTTCCTCTGCTTACAAACTTAACTTTATGGAGCTGGGGCCCTCATGCAGGACTGCCACTGTCAGCACGTGCACAGGATGGGAGACTGAGATATTAAACCTCACATTTTTATTGCCTAAGCCAGACGAAAATCGATAGTTTATATCTATAACTTGGTGAATTTCTAAGCTTGTTAGACTTTGAAATGAAAGAACTCTAGTCTATTTTTTCGGCCTCAGGCAGGGGCTGGAGACGTAGCCTGGTCTCTAAGGAAAGCTGTGAGATTACTTCAGAAATAGGCTATTAGAATCAATATATGCGTTACTTGTTCATTACAGCAATACTTGATTATTGCTACTCTATGCTTACGGTCTTGATGCCTCTCCTGATTGTGGACAAACCTCTTTACTTTTGGTGGAAACCAGAGAATAGCAGCCCAGTTTATCTAAGAATGAGTAATCCTAGTGTAACAGAGTGATTCCACTTGCCATTATTAGCTTTTTTGTTGTTGTTACTGTCCGTGTCCTGCTGTACATTAAGTTATTCAGTTTTCTTTTGTTGCTGTCTAATATGCGTTGAGTTATGAGCTCCTATTTACTGGATTTATGGGCGCTTGAACGCCTCATGCACGAGCCCCTGGAGACTTAACTGTTGCGCCCTGTAGCTAATCCACAGTCTGTTATCGGGAAGACTCGTGGTAAGTTAGCTTGTACTGGGCTCTGTTAATGTGACTTTGTTTAATGTGTAAAAGCACTTAATTTGCCATACATACGAAGATTTCCTCCAGCTAGCAACTAATATTTCATTATTTTGATGTTGCTCGTGTTGTATGAGAAGTTAAATGCTATGTAATAGTGTGGCAACTTTGCTAGTTTAAAGTCAGTGCAGAGCCGTTTAACATTGAGTGAGTCTTGTGCATTTTATTCTGTTACAGTTATATGGATGCTGAGCTGTGACTGTGGGAGCTGATCAAGCTTTGTTTATGTTTAAAACCAGATGTGAGCCTAATAAAGAGGTGTCGGAGTCGACAGTGGCAGCCCTTGTCATACTGTATGTGAACTACACAATGCACGTGAGAGGACAAAACCACGACACTAGGAATAAGTAAAGTAGTCCTACAATGAGTAGGAATAAATAAGGTAGTCTTAGGAATGAGTACAGTAATCCCAGCAAGGATTAAAGTTATATGTGAGGAGGAACTCAGCTATAGATAAACAGTAAAGCTGATCAGTTTCCCAGGTGTTTTAACAGAGGTTTTACGCAGGTAAATATCTCAGGATGCCATCGGTTGATGATGATGATGATGATAATGGAAATCTCTATCAGTGGTCAACAATACATATGAAATACTACAAAAAGACCCCACTGAAGGAAAGAAATGACACGAAAGTCACTACTCAAGCAACTACAAGAATTCAATAAGACAACACAGGATAACTACAACTACCTAATCCCTATGGCAAACATTACACCCCTCATATATGAAACGCCAAAGATGCAGGAAAACACACCACTAGGGCCCATTGTAGACAGCATAGGATCCCCCCACATAGAACGCCCTCCTGGGCAAATCAGACCACCACTGCAAGAACTCAAAACAACTGTCAGAAAAACTTAAAACCATCTCAATGAAACAGGACGAAGCACTTGTATCACACAACATAATCTCATTGTTCACAAAATTCCCATTGACATTGTCAAGGAAAGATTCAAACAGGACACTGATGCACCAACCAGACAGTTACTGACATCCCTATACACTATTCCAGTTCGTAGCCAAATCCATCTATTTCCATTACAAACCAGTAATAAACAGATAGAGAGAACGCTTCGCAATGGGTAACCCATTATGTACGATAATGTGGAACTTTTTCACGGAAGACTTAAAATCCAAAGCAATCCACAGTATCCTCTCAATACAAACCAGTAATTCTGGAAGCGATACGTGGACGACATATTAGAAATATCAAGACTGGACACACACAGGAGCTCACTGTTCATTTAAACACAAATAGACAGCACTGGCAACATACACGAAAAGGTAACAATCCAAACCATAGCATTCTTGGATATGAAAATACAGCACAAGGAAGGCAGCAGCATAAAAACTTCAGTACCGAAAGCCTACACATATGTAACAATACCTCCCTTGGACATGAGAACACCCTACCACACACAAAGTCTCCGTACTCAGAACATTATACAGTACAACCGAACAAGCATCATACAGGCAATATAGAAAGACAGGAAGAAGAAAACCACATTAACCTCACACTCTGTCAATGTCCCAGATGGGCCATAAAAACAAAGGCAAACAGCAAGCCAGACGTAATGAGAAAAGGAAAATAGACAGTAAAACAAAACAAGAAATAGGCATTAACAGCAGATAAATAATAATGCTACCATACATCAGAAGAGTAACAAAACCCATCCACCAGATCATGAAAAAATATCAAACACAGCAGTAAAACCATCCTCAAAACTATGACAGCAACTTAAAAATCCCAAAGACCCAATAACACCTAACACTTATCTATGAAATCCATGAAAGTCGTGCAATAAAACGTACACCAGAGAAATAAGACAGACGTTCAATTCACAAAAAAGAGAACACCAAAAAGAAAGCGAGAAGGAAACAACGGCAAGATTCAGCAGGGCAACAACTCATGATGAGGCAGAACAAGAAAACCAAAACTCAGCCATCACAGATCATTGCAAGAACTCTCGTCTCTGCTGTTGCAGAATTGTGTTTCAAGTGTTTTGGCACCCTGTGCCATATTTGTTAATTGTTAAGCACCTTGGGCGATCGGTTGATTGTTGTTAAGCGTGCTCTATAAATAAATTTAAACTCGAACTTGATAATGATGTTAACAAGCAGTTGAACAGGTGTAGGAATAATGTGGCCAGGGAGTGTAACCCAGCAGCTTAGTCAGGAAATTCAACGAAAATGGACCCTTTGATTTAATGAGCAGACCTGCCAAAAAGTTCTATCAAAAATTTGAACAGAAGAAAGTAAACAAATCTGATATGTAGCGCAGAGAGACCAAGAATCACGTGGATTTGTAAATAAGCAGTTAAGGATGAGCTCAGCTTAATTCTGTGACTAATATCCAATAACACACATAATCCTTGACTACTGTGGAAAATATACTTGCGAATACATGGACTTCATATTTTCATGAATCTAATACTGACCTACCTGACCTTTGGGCTGGAAATGCGGGGGAGGAGGTGGAAAGGCTGTCTGATGATGCTGAGCAGAATAATAAAACCCACAGAAGATGGCAGGCGAAGAAATTCAAGCTGCCCAGGCTGATGTTGGTGCTCTTCTTCACCTCCATCATGGAGTTCATCCTCACCACCTCCATCAGCATCTGGTACCCTGCTGCCACCAAGGAGACAAAGGCAGACTGCAGCACAACATCTGGTTGGCAGAGACAGCGATGGGATGTAATCTGCCCCTCTTTCAGACCTGCTCTCTTCCATGACTCTGAGGTGATTGTGGCCAATCCTTTCCACCCCAGTCACAAACTTTTCACCCCTCTGGCAGCAGACTTCGATCCAACAGGACCAGAACCTCCAGTACAGGAACAGCTTCATCTGCTGCTGGCCTCATCAGTACACATAACCTCACTACAAATACACACTACACCATCACACACCATTGGCTCATTTTAGATTCTTATGTCGTTTTATTTATCCATTTATTTATTTATTCACCCTTTAAATCTTGTGAAGCCCAAATTTTTTCTCAGAGATTAGTTTTGTTATTTCTAATCTCAGCAGAGTTTCAAATAACATCTCAGTGTTTGCCAGGATCAGTACATTTATGTCCCATTCAAGCCTTCCTCCATCATTTCCAGCTGATTCAAATCTTTGCAGGGGGACTTGTTACTACTTTATCATGTGTTTCCTTCCCCACACTGACTTCCTTTTAGATTTTGTATTGATTTTAAAATGTTACTGCTCATAAATGACCTTGCCCCTAAACACACACCAGACTTATTGACCTGGTGCGTGGCTGCCAGAGTCCACTGATGGTGACCTTCTAACCTTTCCTACCACAGTTCGACAAACTCAAGCTTCCTAAATCCCCCCAAGAAATGACTAAGATGAAGTTTTGTTGGGTGTTTTAAGTAAAAAAAAAAAAAAAATAGACTCACTGTTTAACCTCGCGTTTGCATATACTACTGGCTTCTGCCCCTGGTGGTTAATCACATGTCCCAGCTTGCAAATTCACAGGGTTCATTTCTGAGGGCATTCACAAATGACGTTTTCAACTAATGTAAAACACACGAGTCAGCTGTCAGGGCGCATGGAGGATGAGGAGCCAAATGCAGATTGAAGATAGAGGAGGCATGCAGATGTAGGAGGACAAAGTTTCTAAAGGAAGTGATAATGTTGCCTTAACCCAACCAGGAAGTGATAAAGTGTTGTTGCATTGTGTTGCATTGTGTTGTTTTGTTTACTTGGAGCAAAGACAACTTGCAAAACCTCCATGAAGCAGGTGAAAGTGGCATCTTTGCCCAAAACATGAAGAAACCTTGATGTCCTAAGAATGTTAGCCATTAAATATTTGTTGATTTCTTTCAACAGGAAGTAACTCTTAAGTGGAAAAAATTGGTCAAATACTGAACCAAATCATGAATCACACAAAGGTTCATGACTTAAAGCACGGGCAATTCTGCGCCACCTCTAACTCTCTGACTTCAGTCCTGGTCAAGAGACAAACACTCACGGTGGATAGTTCATGAGCATTAGATCAAAGTAGCTGCCAGTATCTTTGACTTTCCCGTTGTATTGTCACAGTCTTTCTTAACCCTGTCTGAAACCATGGTAACCAACAATTTCCTGATGATTTCTGGACTTCTTGTTCATCCTGGGCAAATCAGACAACCATTGTAAAAACTATAAACAACTGGCAGAAGAACTCAAAAACATCACAATGAAACAATTAGTAAACATAGAAAAGACAGGTCCAAGGTGTGAGGTGCTGAACATCCTGAACAGGTCATCATTCCATCACAGGTGTTCCACTATGAACAAAGGATATTAAGAAAAGGGTGTTGCAAAAGTTAAACTAAAAAAAAAAGTATTAGAAAATTTTTTTTCAAAAACCTTTTGAGAAAACTGAACATGGAGTTGTGATAAATGAAGAAGGCAACTTACAGCTGAAGCTTAAATCTAACAGCGTTCGGACAGATATTCAGCTCTGCTTGTGTCTGGGCTCAAACATACTACATCGTTCTGCATCTTTTTATTTGTGTGACGGCTCGGCGCTTCCGTGGGAACAACTCATGTGGAAGATATCGACTGTGTGAATCTGAACAGTTGTCTGAAGTTTATCCAAATTCATTTTTGATTTGAACTACTAATGTAGGTTCACACAATGTGATTACTGTTGAGTTTATTCAATAAAGCTTTACAGCCGGTTGCCTTACTTTGTCAAATATTCTCAACTGCTCATTCTATAGTTGGGAAGTCTGTATTCCATCCATCCATTTTTTTCCTCCTCACTTATTCTTATGCAGAGAGCTGGAGTCTATCCCAGCAGCTATTACAGTAGTTGGGAGCCATGATGTTTATTTCCCCCATAAGGAGGAAAGGTAATGCTAAAAATGATCAAATATGCCCGAAGATGTGATTGATCTGCCTCCTTTCTCAGACAATAATTTGTTTTTGGTAAACCCCATGGAACATGACAACATATGCAGGATACCGTGCAGCTTGTTAAGCCTCAGTAGAGTCTGTAAGGAGAGGTTCACTTTTTCTTCTGACCAGATGCTTCACATCTGGTGGGTCAAGTCATTAACTGCTGCAGGAAACCAAACCAAGCTGACTGGACCTTGGACTATTTTTACCTCCAGCATTCTGAGAGTGATGTATCTAGGATGAAATGTCTGAAAACAGGAAACAGAGTAGTTGCTGTCCAGAAAGAAAAAAACACTGATTAGTTTCATTCTTTACCAAGCAGAGATCAAACTGAACAAATCCACTGTCAAATATTTCAGAAATGCCAGAAGACCTTCATGTTGGCTCTCAGCGAACCAAACATCTCTCTTCTAAAATGCTGATTATCGCTTATCATATTCCGTTTGACCTGATCTTTTTTCAGAATGTCAGACAAATTAAACTGATTAAACACACAAACAGTATGGAAGGGTTGGCTTTGAAACCTGACTTAGGTTTTCACTCTGGCAAAGAAATTAGAGATGGAAAAAACAAAACCAGCTTTGTTCTTTGCAGGTTTGTTGAGGGCTGCACCGGAGCTCACATTAGCATAAATTCCTCTTAACCTTTGCTAGTGTGCACCACTTGCTGGGAGAGACTAATAGAGTTTGCCTGTTTGGAAGGGAGAGTGATTCACACATATTTATCCACTTGGATGATGAATATATGTGATAACCTTTAGAGGACTGTTTCATCTAAAGGTAAAGTTGCATCTGCATTGGTTAGCCTCCGTAAGCACCCCAACATGGTGGCTTCAACCTTTCCTGGGATCAAGTATAATTCCTCTTATCACGACTCTACAGCATGTCACTGACTTCTTTTATGTATGTGAAGGGCGGTGGAATGGAGGGGCTTCGTAGGGAGGGTGGTGCTTTTCAGGGTTTTCAGGGCTTTGGCTGCAGCTGCCAAGCATCCTGGCTGTGGTGACGTTTGTCCCCGACTCATCCTCCCCTATGGGGGATCCTGGGGAATGCAGTATTTTTAGACCCTTTTTAGCAATTTATGCATATGTCACTGGTGTATGCTCAAAACTGCACACAATCATCTCCGCAGTTTGGGTGTCCATTGAAATAGACCTTGTGAGTTTCTCTTTTCACTGAATTTAAACAATGCCGGACTCTTTTAGTCATTTTTGATTGCATTAATTGACAATGGGAGAACTTTACAGTAGTAAACAGAGAATCAGTTTTCACCGGTTTCCCGTGAAGAAACACCAGCAATTGGCCAAGATTTGTGCAGTTGGCCACATAAACTGGAAGCTGTCACCATGGCACTGGCTCTGCAGTGTACATTCCGTCTTTGGTTGGCTGCCTGATGACCACAAAGACATCAAATATATCCCTTCTCTGGACATGAGGGGAAGTTGTAAGACATCAGCTGTCTGAAGTACAGAGCTAAAACCTGAGACAACGGTGCAAACACAAAAGGAAACAAGGGTCCAAATTGGAGAGGGTTATCATATATGACTGGGGTTATTGGTAAGCAACTATACAGTATCTTGACACACTCTGTATCTTAACACAGTCACATAAAAAAGAATGTTTTTACAAATCAGGACAGAGTCCATTCTCACAGGTGTGCTTGTCATGTCTAGAATGAAGCAATATCACCTTTGATAGACACAAATTGTGAATAACAATTTTCCATAAGTGTTTAGTCAACATGATACCAACCTGTATTTATCTGTATTATCATTTCCAACTTTAACCAAACTATCAATGTTTTTATTCTCTCCATTGTATCCTAATTAACAGTGACTGAAAGCATTAAAAAAGCTATACTTTATTTATCCAAATTAGAGAGCCAGTTAGGAAATTCATTCTCTGCATTCAACCCATCTCAGGCTGAACCATGGGCTGCTATTTGGGGTGCCCAGGGGGCAGTTGGTGGGGGCTAAGGACGTTGCTCAAGGGTCCACAAAGGTTTGCTTGAGTGCCATGTCGGGGACTCGAGCCCGGGTCTGCTGCGCCAAGGCCCGCGACATTGCCCACTGCGCTACCCACTTCCCTAAGTTATGATGACTATTCAATTCAATTCAATTCAATTCAACTTTATTTGTATAGCGTCCATTCATGACAGTGTCACCTCAGGCGCTAAACAACAGAAAAATTCCATTCTAAACAGTTAAGGACAACATAAAGTCTTCCAGAAAGTTAGCAGCATAATCTGTCTCAAAATCTAAAGACACACTCCGTAACTTTTACACCAAAAAAATGCATTTCTGATTGGTTTTGGGTGAAACACCAACATTTCTCATGCACATTGCAGGAGACATCACTGCCCAGCAGGCTGAGAAACCGCTCAGTTCAACTTGTTTATCCGGGACATCCCCTGTTGAATTTAGCCTTACTGCACAGTGTCGTAAGCTAGCAAATTGACATACAGTAAGCACAGTAGGTCTGGGTCTGACATTTACTCTGGAAAGATCTTGGACAAAGAATGGGATGCTAAACAATCATGAATTAGCCTTATTGCTATTGGATTGGCAAGTAATAAATGATTAGCTAGCTTATTAGCATAAAACAAAGACAAAGAACAATGAACTGAATCAATAAACAGAATTGAAAATGCCACTGGTATCAATGAAATCTTACCAATGCCTATCATCTCCAGCATTGATATTTGCACACCCATCTCCAAATAGCAGCCCACGGGCCACATCCAGCTCACGAAAGCAAAGTGTTTGGCCTATGCAGACCCAGTGACATTAAACTTTCATGTACACTAAAAAATTCTGGGTTATTTCATCAACCCAACTTATGAAATGTGTAGCACATTTTGGGTTTGGGGTCATTATCTGGGTTATTTTGGGGAACTTATAATTGAGTTAAACAGTTGAGTTATGTTGGGTTGTTTTTTTTAACCCTAACTATTGAGTTGGGCATGTTTCTGTTAGAGGAGTGAGTCTATTTTCAAAACTCAACATACTGTTTCTGAACCACAAAGGCTCATGGGTAATGCAAATACAGCAGGAATTTCAGTTTTTACCATTGTTATCCTATCAATTTGAGCTATGTGTTTTATTTGCCTTTTTTATGTTCACATTTAGCCAAAGTTGTTGAAAAATTCTGTTCAGCTTGAATGTTACAAATGGCACCATGAGTGTAAAAGACAGTACAAGGAGATAAATTCACCACGACTTCTTCAGTTTGTCAGAGATAAAGTTCATTTTAGTCACTGGCTACCTAAGCTATTGTTCTGTCTCTGATTGCATCTACTCTTAAGCATACTTGACTTAAATAAGTCAAGTTAACTATTTCATTGTTTAAACACTTTTCTTAAATGAGCACCTTTGAAGCCCAGCAGGATTAAATGTTTCTATAGATTTTCTTGGATTTTGGTGCATTTCAAGCATATTTCATGTTCTGTTTTTGTTGTTTTTAAAATCATGTTATATCTTCCTAACTTTATGAAAAAATGACATCAGGTCACTGTCGATGCTCATTTAGATGAAACATGAGCTGTGACGATTGGTTAAAACACTGGGATATGCAGCATTTCTGCATGCTAGAAAGATATAATTGAAAGGGGGAAGAGTGAATTCTACCATAATGAGAAAGCAGCAGGATAAAAACACTTCAAACAACCGAGTAGAGAATGAGAGTGCAGGAGGTCTGAGAGGATAGAGGCCATGTGGGAGAAAGAGGGACAGAAAGAGGCCTGGGGAAGTGTTTTGCTGAGGTGTCTGCTGTTGATAAAGTATTTATGACCCTGGGGCAATTTAGTGTAGACACTCAGAACTCCTCTCCACCTAGCACCTGATGAAAGTTTCATGACCTGACTCCACTGTGTATAACTGTGGCTTGGCAGCAACAACCTCACGTTCACACATCATATTATCGCAGTGGCTGTTAGCACCACCGATACTGACTCAGGATGCTTTATTATCACCACCACAGTCACTAAATGAATAACAAAGTCAAGCTTTTTTTTGACCTGTACACTTACTAAATGATCATAAACCAGGTGTGTTCATCATCTGACAAAGTAAAAGCCCTGGAAGATAACAGTGTAATTTGGGTCTTTACATTCAGTTTGAGTTGATTTGACAGGAGAGAAGCCAAACATCATTATAAAATTAGATGGCATATATTTTTAAGTTAATATTGAAGTCAAATCTATACAATCATAGGCTATAGGTCATTTGTTCATACACAGAAATATGATGTGGTATAGTAGGAGGCTGACTTTACCATGAGGCAAAGGTTGCTTTAAGCTCCAGGTCCAGGTTTCCACAGGCTAAAACTGGGAAAGGCCCCAGAATAGCTGATCTGAGCCATCCTACTTCTTTGGGACCTTCTGTTTGGGTCACAATATGACCCAAAGAGCGGAGCTTGACACACTGCATCCACTGATTGGTTGAAAGATCCACCACTTCCTGTGTGACTTTGCACTTAAAACAAAGCAGGAACAGCTCAATGTTTATTTACACACTGGACTGATTGTTGGTTAAAGCCACATGACACGAAGAAAGAAGACAACCATCTGGATGTCTACCTTCTCCGCCATAGTTTCTGGGTCACTTTTTTCCTCATTATAACTCAGAATAGGTGTCACATTTACCTGATGCATCCACTACCATCCAGCTTATACCTGCCTACCAGGTGGGGGGTACAGTTGGCTGTGGAAACACAACAGAGATCAGGGCTGACTGAACCAAAGCATGCCATCCTGTACCTTGGTGAAAATGGGCTGCAGTTACTGAGCTTCCAACGGCCAATTAGTAGTTCTTTTTTATAATGTCTAAGAAACTTTGTCAGCCATTGTTTTTGTTCTGTTTGTTTGTTGTTGTTGTTTTTTGTTTGTTTGTTTTTACCAGATAACTGTATAAATGATGAACAAAAGGTGATTTTGAAGATATGGTAAATGGTCTGTACTTATATAGCACCTTTCCAGTCATACTAACCGCTCAAAGCGCTTTACACTACATATCACATTCACCCAGTCACACACACATTCATACCCCGATAGGCACATCGGGAGGCAACTTGGGGTTCAGTGTCTTGCCCAAGGACGCTTCGGCATGTAGTCTGGGGAAGCCTGGAATCGATCCCACAACCCTCCGGTTGAAAGACGACTGCTCTTCCACCTGAGCTACAGCCGCCCTACACTGTTATCTTTGTTATATTCCACGAGTGTACACTCCATTGCTCAGCTGAGCAGAATATGTCAATGACAATTCAGGGAAAGAAAATAGGAAAGATTCATAGTCACAAACAGTAACAGATAAATGGGAATGGAGAAAGAAATTAACAGACCCACAGCAAACAATCAGTCGATAAATAAAGAGGTATTTGTTATCACATGCTTTAGTTACAAACAAAGAAAAAAGTAGTTTGCTGACTGTATACAGACCCAGTAACTGGAAGACAACATAATGGTTTACTGAACACAACATTATCATGAATATGTGGCTCAATCTGTCCCAGAACCTGCAGATATCCACATATGATTAGATGGACCATGGAAATTTGAGAGATAAACTGTACCATCTGGGAACCATCTGGTACACCTTAAACTTTCATTTCACGAATGGAGAGAAGGTTTTTTGAGTCTGTCAGAGTGAAGACCGAAGAGTAAGCTACAAAGAGCTATTAAATAAATAAGTCTTGAAAAGTGCAAAATAAAGCTAAATGGCTGTGCCATTGTGTCACGCTTCTATAATGTTCAAATCTTCCTTTACCCGTTGCAAAATATATATGTATTAATAAATCATGTACTTGTACCTACAAAATCTTAAATTGGTTTATAGTAGTATTATTTTAAATAACAAATGATGAAGTTCATCATTTTTTTTGCCACTTCAACACATAAAGCTTCACTGATGGTTTTAGATGATCAGACATCTTCAGCATTAAGTGTGGATGCAGTTAAGCTTAAATATTGTCTGCATCTTTTTCTTGAGAGGAGACATAGATAAAATGCTTTGGAAAAGATTTCTGACTATAACTGATAAAGTATATTCTTATTTCTCTAAGTAACTAATATTTGGTGTGTAAGAATAGACAGAGTAATTAGTCTCATCATATAATTAAATGGGATAAATACAGAGGGTGAAATGATTGAAGGGCAAAGGCCCTCTGAGCTGCATGTAACCTCCATTTCTGCACGGCACCATGATGTGCTCCATTCACCAAATGCTTATTCATTAATTCAATTTTATGCAGCAAGGTTGATATTATCCAGCACCAAGGCACCCTGCTGTTGACACTGCAACGTCATTTATTTTGCAGTCAATATAACTCATTTATTACTGTTGTGTGATCCCACTGTGTATGTTCATATCACCAGTGGGTGTGTCAAATGAGCTGGATGGAAATTGTAATGACAGTGTCACCCACAGTGAGAGGATGGCCGCTTCCTCACAGGTTCTCAGATTCACTTCAATCAGACACCTGCTACTTTTCTCATCCTGCCTTTCCACAGGTGACTGATAGGCACAAGTGAAAACACGGAATTTCCTGCTACACCCTGGCAAGTTGGTTTATTTAAGCTTGATAGTTCCAGAAACTCCATCTAAGACAGAAATTTCATTAATTAGGTAATCAGTACACTATTTGATCTGATTTCAAGCTTCATCACAAGAGTTTGAATTCATAAAAGGATTGATAATGGATCAAAATGTCAAACTTACAGAGCAAGAGAGGTGGTTTGGACAGACAGAGGTATAAGAAGTACCTCAAGGGTTCACTTGGTCTTTTACTGTCTAACAAGCATCAGATCAGGTTTTACTCGTTCTAATCTCATGAAAAAATTAATCAAATAGGTGCACAGTATGAAATGTTTTGGTTCCATATTACTTCTACTGTATATTTTCATGGCTGTCATGGCTTTCATGGTGTCTATGCAGGCTTCTGCCTCATGAGGTCGGTTTTCCATCTCTCACTACTGTTGGTTTGGTCACACAGACGAGACAGGATGGTGAGAACAGTGCAGTATGGACACTGCTGTGCCAGAGATAGCTGGTTCAAGACTCATCCTGCACAACAGTCTCAGCACTCATTGTCCTTTTTTACTCTCTTCCCACTTGTGACTCTTTGCTTTTTTGCTGAGATGACACCCACAGAGAGTTCAGGTTAGAAATAATGTTCATGATTCAGTCTGCATGTTAGAAAATATGCAGTTACACAATGTCCATGGTTAAAGTCAACACATGAACTGGCTACATTGTGTTTGAAAGTTTACATACTTTACTGATAAAGAGAAAAAAAATCATCTGCCAGTAAAAATAAGTTAAATTCACCAAAATAAAAATATATAAAAATTTTCCGAAAATCAGGAGATTGATTTTGAATCGTGGTTCATCAGAAATATAAAAACACAAACAATCAAAGAATAAAACAAGCATGATGAGACTCCTGAAATAAAATTTTGATGTAATCACTACAATCAAGTATTTTCTGTGACTTTCAATCAGGCTTTTGCACCTGTTTACGGGTATTTTGGCCCACTGTTTTTAAGCAATGTGCTCTAATATGCATGGAACAGTTTTGTTTGTTTGTTTTTAAATATTCTTTTCAACCACAATTCAAAATCATTATTCTATTTTACTAAATTAGTACTTAGTCAATTTTTATTTATTACTTTTTTCAGCTTGTTGTTATTTGAATTACTATTGTGAATTTAGCCTTTTCTTTAATAGAAGGGTATCCTTTCAAGCACAACGGTACGTAGGTCCACCTTAACTGCTTGTTAACATCAATATCTAACCAGCCAATCACAGCAGCATGTTGTCATGCAGACAGGGTGAAGACGACCAGTCACATGGCAGGATCTAGTCATGTAGACTTGAGCTGGGTCTCATGTTGCAGTCTGAAAACTGCGAAGTGCGCAGACTACATAGGCTACGGAGTGTGCTACAAAGTCCACGCACTCTGAAGCAGCCTCCTGAAACGGTAGGCTGCTGAAATGGAACATCCTAGCCAATGAAAATTTCCCATAGTGCTCCAGTCCCGTTATATAGCAACTGCAGACTCCACAGCTGTCTAGAGACGGCATTCTTTCCTCTTATTCCTTCAGATACGTTCTGCAAACTAAATTGGAACCGGACATTTTATTCCTTTTCATTTATTTGTCGTTACCTGAACATTAACACCACATTGACCGCTCGTTAACACCCGAATAATGTAAAAAAAAAAAAAAAAAAACATTTTCTGAGGCTAAAACTCTATTTTTGAGCTTGTCTGCATATTTTTTAATTTTCCACAGATACTCTGTTCTTTCTAACGGGTACACACTTCATTTAATGCTTAAAAATCCACAAATATATCCAAATATTACACTCAGCTCTGCTGCTTACTCCCCTCCCATCTTGTGCCCAATGAATTTTGGGAAAGGCAAGGCCACGAAGGATACATCGCATGTATCCTTCATTTCAGGCCAAATGGAGTGCGGGTTTGTAGGGGGGATTTGGAGGCTCCTTCAGGCGTTTTTTAAGTGGGACAGTACTTGACAATACGCTGTCACGTATGCATCCGACGAATCCACACTTTGCACTTTGCAGACTTCAACATGAGACACAGCTGTGGTGAAGATGGCCAGTCACACAGCAGAATCTAGTCATGTAGACACGCACTCACTCGGCATACTTGTGTGTACTTGCATTCTCATGGACTCGTGAAACGTGATCACCTGCGGTCCAAGTCATGTTCTATTTCAAAGTTTGCTTCTTGGCAAGTATGCTAAAAATCCCCGGATGAGAACTTCCTCCGCCCATTTTACCGAGCATGCATCAGAGGAGACCCGTGTGTACTTGGCCAGATAGAGATCCCAGCATGCACCTGCACACGCGTAGCATTTGGCAGCCTCCTCCTCCGCCCTCCAACAGTCAAACCTGAGCGATCATTTCTATTCTTTACTGTTGTTCTTGGCCTTTTATCTGCAGCTGTTTGTCCTGCTGTCCTTTCGTAGCTGTTTTTGATCACATAATAATGACCTGATTGTCCGTTTGGATAAATGTACTTATGTATTGGAAATAAATATAACCTAATTTACATGATGGAAACAAAAGCATCCACTCAGTATTATTATTTTGCAGCAGTTTTTCTGATTGTTTTTATTTGTTTCAGTACAATTACTACATCTCCACAACAAGAAATAACCAACAGCTGTGGAATAACAAATATTATTTTCATGTCAAAGACGGCCAGCTGTGCACTGCTGCACACCGTGGGTGGTGATGTCACAAATGTGTGTTGTCCTGATCCATCAAGTATGCGGAGTCCGTACTTTTGAACTCCACAAGTGCTGACTTCCAGTACACACCCACAAGTCTGTACTCACAAGTACACAATGCAGTACGCAAACTAGGAATTGAGAAACGGCCATGGTGAAGATGACTTGCCAAAGTTCGAACTGAGCATCAAAATGAGGAAGAAAGAGGATTTAAGTGACTTTGAACTTGGCATAGTTGGAGGTGTGAGTGTTTATGGGGATTTTCACACACAACCATCACTAGGGTTTTCAAAGAATGATCTGAACAAGAGAAAATATCGAGTGAGCAGCAGTTGTCTTGACCAGAATGCAGCAAAGACCACATCAGGTGCCCCTCCTGTCAGCTAAGAACAGGAAGCTGAGGCTACAATTCACACACCCTCACCAAAACTGGACAATAAAGATGGAAAAACGTTGTCTGGTCCGATGAGTCTCCATTTCAGCTCCACATTCAGATGGTAGGCCCAGAATTAGGTGGAAACATCATGAAAGCATGGATCTATCCTGCCTTGGATGAAGGCTTCAGGCTGCTGCAACAAACCCGCAGCAACAGTGTGATGCTATCATGGTGATATGGAGCAAAATCTCAGGAATGTTTCCAACATCTTGTTGAAGGCACCAAGATTCAATGCAGTTCTGAGGGAAAAGGGGTCCAACCCCGTTGTAGAAGCTGGTCTTTCAGTGCATACACGCTCCCAGTTATGTGTCAGTAGTAGCAGGTTCCTCCCGACTGCAGGACGTACATATAAAGTGTGGTGCAATCAGGGGTTTTGTAAAATGGTTAATAATTTGAGAGGATGAGCTAATGATGCTCAATCTCCAGGTCAAAGTGTTTTCCGTGTATTTTTTCCCAACATGGCCTCTATCTCACTGTCATGCAAACCTCTTCCACCCAACCAAGGTCACTCAGACATGCCCCTGTCCAAAACATAATGAAGACAAATTATGCATGTATGCAGTTAGAGGAGACACGAAGCATTATTCTGAATCAATACAGCCTCTGGGTCTTTTCACAGATAGGGGGTAATGAGAAGCTCCAGCTCTCACTATATGATCAAACACTCTCTGCCTCATCTGCTCCGGTGACAGAGCTGAAACATTCGGTATTCTCACTTCTCAGAAGCTTGATTTAGTCTTCTCTGCATCACGGATCAAAATGGGTAAGCAGGAGTTTTGCTGTTGATGGAAAGCCGTGAGAGCCTTCAGGCATTCTTTGGTGTGATGCTTTATAAGCTAAAGCAGCTTGAGCTGTGCACATTCTTCATTACTAACAGGAGTTTGACACATGGGAAAGTTTCATGACATCCATTCTGACATTTCTTGACCTGATTTGAAACAAAGATTGTTAATAGCCATTGGTTACATCACTAGCAGCTTTAACTTTTTCTAAAGAAGCATCCATTTTCATTCTGTCATTTTGTCATAAGTCACAAATCAGAATGGGAAAAAAATTTAACTTGGAATTAAGTCACTTTAATATCAACTAAAAATTAAGAAAAGAACACCAGCAGATTGTAAGTTATACTTCATTCAGGTATTAGCAAGGAAAAAAACTAAAAGCAAACTGAAAGGTGAGTTCCTTAGAGGCCCACAGTGGAACTTTTAGCAGTTTTCTCGGTGACGTGCCCCCTATCAACGGCTAAACTAGCATCCATCTTGCATCGTACCTGTGCTATCAGCTCACTCCAGCCAGTAAAAGACAGTCTTATCATGACTCTTGTTCTGTCCCTTCCTCTCTTTCTTTTCCTCTCTTCCTCCAGTAATGTTTCCTTTCGTTTCTTTGCCAAATCTGACATGATGCGCATTCAAAACACCTGCTGTGTTCATGTCGGTTCATATCCGTTTGCTAGTAAGTGATGCAGTGCGCAACCATAGTCGGCTGCAACATTATGGCCCCATCCAAGATGCAAAACTTACATAGTGCAGTTTCTGAGCCTCGGGACGCCTCTGGGCAGTGACGGCTCTGAAGTGTGCATAATCAATGTTGGTGTGTTATAAAAACAAGTCAGAAACACAGATTTTTAAGGTCTAAAAGTTACTTTGTAGGTCTTTAAA